>OY728164.1:136525687-139025687 GCA_963277665.1 Viscum album
TTCCATTTTGCGGTACTTGGGAGCTTCTCAAAATGGGAGATCAGAATTTGAAAATTCAGGGTAACCATTCCTTTGAGGTGGGGGAGCTGGGTATTTATAGGCAACGAGGTGTTGTGATGTTGGGAAGTGCGCCACAAAGTGAAAGGGTGTCACAAAGGGGTAGGGATCTATTGGACTCCACAACTAGAAAAAAGGCATATTGCCATGTTTCAAAACCACGGCAGTAGGCCCCAAAACTGTGGTTGAAGGCTACATCCACGATTTTGGCCAACCGTGGCCGCTATCATCATGGAAGTAGGTTCTGGCCTATTGCCACGATTTTAACCATGGCAATAGGCCTTGAAATTGGCCATTGTGGCATTGACCTATAGCCACAGTTTAAACCGTGTCAATAGCCTTGATAAACCATGGCAATAGCCTAAATAAAAAATATCACCAGCGAGTTTCGATCACTGCACCTCCCCTTTATGATCCAGCGTACTCACCACTACACCACGTGACAATACGTGTGTATATATATATACATATTATGATATATAATAATAAAAACCATGGGAATAGCCTCAAGACTGTGGCGGTAAGGCTTCCCGCCAAATTTTTGGAGGTAATTTTTGTTCCCACAGAAGTGCGGGAACCCTATAACCATTTTTTGGAGAACCATGGCTATAGGGATTCAAATAAATTGGCCTATTTCCATAGTTTTGAAAACTGTGTCCATAGGCCATAGAACCGTGGTTATATCCACCTATAGCCACAGTTTTAAAACCATGGCTATAGGTCCATGGTAGTGGCTTCATTTTCTAGTTGTGATCATAGAACTATCTTTCAAAGATGCTCATGTGGTCACGGGGCTTGTTGGACTCATGGGAGTACCATCAGCCACCTCCATATGCTCATGGTGGAAAGGGGTCTCTTTGAAGGAGCTTCACGAGGTAGACTCCTTTGATGAATTTTGGGGCCATTTGAGCCCAAATTAGCTTCGAACTGACTATGACATTCTCTATTTCTTTAGTAGAACGTATTTTGGCACCAATAGATTCAGTCTAAGAAATAAATCTACACTTATTACCTCATGAATCTATTCTTCATGTCTCACATACAACCCTTTATAATAGATATAAGAATCTATTCAAGCTAACCTTTAAATATAATCACCACAAATTATACTCCATGATGATCATCAGTTAGGGAAAACTAAAAGTATTACTTTGAGGGGATATTTATCATTTTACCATTCATGTAATGTAAATTATAGCACATTTGAATGATTTATAAATGGATATTTCATTTATTATAAATAGCTTGTTGGAGTTGGTTTTCTAGAACCAACTATTTTTACTTTGGATTACATATATATTTAAATAATTGAATATTAATTTACATATCTTATTACATTTGGGGGGGATGTCTTGGACAAATGGACAAGTTAAATTCATTGAAATAAAGAAAGATTACATGAGTCTAAAAGAAGGGATTTTATTACAATATTTCTCAACAAGAGGGATCAGATCAGATGGAAGATCATTTAACCAAGTGAGATCCCTATTGATACCTTTTTTGGTGATCCCATCTTCCAAGGAGTTAGCTTCTTAGTAAACATGGGTGATGATTTAATTAGAACTTTGGAGATAAGTGAGACAATTCATCCATCTAGACATGAGCTTCCAAGATAAATGAATGATTCCATTGCTAATGGCATGAACCACAGTGGGGGAGTCACTTTCCAGCCAAAAGTTATCCATGCCTTTAAGCCAAGAAAAGAAGATGGCATGAAAAATGATGATCATTTCAGCTTCAAGAGAATAAGATAAGTCCCTGGTGCCCAAGAAAAAACTAAGGACTTTATCGGTGTGGTATCTATAGATAGAACCACAACCTGCTGGTCCCAGGTTACCTTTTAAAGCCACATAAACATTTATTTTAATCCAAACTTGAAGAGGGACCTACCAGAAGACTTAAAAAAGACCCTGTTATTGCTTGTATTTACTAGGTACACTAATTTTGTGGAGGACCATGAAGTCCTATAAAATGTTGAAGCAATGACCTGTCTAGAGATAATTGACCTCTTTGGCTGAAGAGATGAGGTGTGAGAGAGCCTCCTATATGTGGAATCACCTTTTTCCATGTGATCCCTCATTAAAGGTAGCCCAAATGATGTGAAAAAGTTCTGAAGTAGCAGCCAGGAGAAGATATTTGATTTGGGGCGCAATCTGAATTGTGGTACAGTATTGTAAATGAGCAGCGATATCAATACTGTTAGGGAGATGAATCTCAAAAATATCTTTCAAAGAATTCAAGAGAGATGAAGTTGTGGTTCATGATAGGAATAAGTGTGTGATATCCTACCTATTTTGATTTCATACCCTACATCTATAACATAAGAAAATACCATGAGTTTGCAAGTAATCGTCAGTAGGTAATTTATGGTGAGCAAGTCTCCAAATTAGGGAAAATCTGGAAGGTCTAATCCAAGCCTTGTCATAATATTTGATCTAGGAGAGTTCATTGTAAGATTCAAAATTGGAATGA
Source organism: Viscum album (assembly GCA_963277665.1). Lineage (NCBI taxonomy): Eukaryota > Viridiplantae > Streptophyta > Magnoliopsida > Santalales > Viscaceae > Viscum > Viscum album. The sequence goes on from OY728164.1 coordinate 136,528,217, forward strand.
TAATAAGATTTGGAATCAAGTATGCCATTCTAGACATTTCCCAGATTAAAGTATCTTTGGAAGGAGAAAAAGTGTAGTTATCGAGAAGTTTGGAGAGGTTTTCAAAAAACTCTGTGTTGGAGAGAGCCAAGAAGCCTTGAATAGAGATATGTGTATCCAAAGGGAGATGTTTTGGATCAATGGAAGAGATAAGAGGGGAACCTATCCAATTTTCAAGCCATAAATTCAAAGAGGAGTCTCTGCAATCAATCCATCTTGGGTGATACATAATGTTAGTATAAGAGGATTTGATGGCTGTCCAAATAGAAGAACCCATATAAGTAGTGCGGACCTTTTTTAAATTTTTGATGAATCTATCTCTGAGAAAGTTGAGAGCCATCGAATCATTGTTGAGAAGGTTCCAAGTGAATGTGGCATGAAGAGGCTCATTGAATAATTTAATATTTTTAATTCCCAGGCCTCCCTAGTCAATGGGTTTGCAACATTTTCTCTAAGAAACAATGACTAATTTTCTTTCAAGGGTGCTACATTCCACACAGAATTCTTGACGTAGACATTAAGTTGAGTGAGAAGATAGGAAGGTCATTTTTAAATCATGAAGGAATGAACAAGTTTGGAAAAAATAGTGTACTTAACTAAACAAATTCTACCAGACATAGAGAGAGACTTCCCTTTCCACGAAGAAAGTTGCTTCTTGACTTGATCCATAATTTGGAGAAAGTGGTTGGCTTTAGGCCGCCCCTAGAAAAGAGGAACTCCAAGATATTGCATACGGATTGATCCCTCTTTAATTCCAAGGTCCGGCAAGATTTGGTCTCTCCTAGCTGTAGGAATGTGTTTACCAAAATAAATTAAATATTTGTGCCAATTGATGGCCTTCCCCAAAAACTCTTCATAATGCATGAGATCTCTTTTTAAAATTTTCAGGTCCCTTTTATTACCTTGCACAAAAATAGTCATTTCATCCGCATATAGCAGATGAGTAGGAATTGTTAGGCTCCTTGAAGCCTAAATCAGCTTGAGAGAGTTCTGAGGTGTCATATGAGTGAGAAGTCTGCTCAAGTAATCTTCATTTATGGAGAAAAGGATGGTAGATAGAGTTTCACCTTTCTTGAAACCCTTCGAGCAGTTTAAATAACCCTCCGTAGAACCATTAATAAGCATAGAAATATGAGAGTACTCAAAAATAGCTTTAACCCAACTCACAAAAGTTCCATTGAAGCCAAATCTATGAATAACCTTGAATATGAATCACCAATTCATGGTGTCAAAGGCTTTTCTAATATCAAGATTAAGAGCGATACATCCCCCTCTGTAGGATTTTTTAAGGAGTTTGACACATTCTGAGGCTGTGCCGATACAATCCAGGATGGTCCTTCCTTTCACAAAACCAAATTGATTCCAGGAAACAATATTACTGGAAATTTTGGTGAGTATGTTAGCAAAGAGCTTGGTAATAATTTTATAGCTGGTGTTGGTAAGAGAAATGGGTCTGAAGAGATGGATCTCAGAAGCATTTTCAACCTTGGGGATAAGGGTGAGAAATTGTGCATTAAGTCCATGGGGTAAGACACCTGTAGAGAAAAAAAGATTTGACAAGCCTGCAAACATCCAAGTGAATGACATACCAGTAAGTTTGAAAGAAGGTATTAGTGAAACCATTTGGTCTGATACTGAAAATAGATTCATGAATCTCAAAGTCAATCAAAATGCTAGTGAGTTTGATATTATCTTCATCACCGACCATTTTTGGGATAATACCTTCCTAAAGGTCCTTATTGAGATTAGGTCCCTTGAAGAGATTCTCAAAGTAATAAACGATATGATTAGCAAGAGACTCTTCCTTTTCAAGAATTCTATCACCATCTCTCATAAGAGTGAGGGGCCTGCAAGCTTTCTTGGTTCTTTGGAGGGCATTATAGAATTTGGTGTTTCTATTCCCATCCTTTAACCATTTAGATTTAAAGGTTTACTTTTGTAGATTGTCTTTCATGACAAGCAAAGCATTCAGCTTAGTAGAGAGATCAATTTCATGCTGTAAATTCACCTCAAAATCAGAGCGGGTGGTCTCACATTCAATCTGGTTGAGAAGCAACTCCATAGAAATAATTTAATTCCCCAACTTATTAAAATTATCTTTGCACCAACTCTTAAGATTGTACTTTAAATGTTTCAGCCTCATGATGCAAGAGTAGGAATCATTACCACCATGATATGAAGTCCAGAAATTAGTCACCAGTTTATTAATATCAGGGTGGGAGGACCAAGCATAATTTAAGTGGAAAGGCAACCTTGGCCTAGAAGTCCTCTTTATCAGGATAACCAAAATAGGATGATGATCAAAATTAATCTTCGAGAGAGTAATTCTTGAGATAGAATCCCAATTCCTAAGAGCCTGATTATTAGAGAAGGAATGGTCCAGTTTTCTGGCAAGAATTTGAGTGTTGTGTCTTCTATACCAGGTGTATTTTTCTCCAACAAGATTGATGTCAATCAAATTACTTATTTCCATGAAGGCCTTGAATTCCTTTGATGATAGGGTGGGACAAACAGTACCCAATCTTTCACTTGGACACAAGATTTCATTGAAGTCTCCAAGAATAATCCAGGGGTCTTTTATTCCTTGAGCACAAAGTTCAATGATCTGCCAGAGCTTTCTTCTTTCCTAATAGTTGTTCTTAGCATAGAAAAAAGTGCAGTAGAAGTGAATATTATTAAAGACCGCTTCACAGGTGATCAATTGATCATCAATATTTCAGATTGAGGCCCTAGTGATAGAATTATGAGCAAATACCCATAAGGTGTCAACATTACAAAAAGAATTATTGATGCCAAGTAGAATATATCCTCTATTTTCCATGCCAGCAACACCAGGAGAATATCACTTTTTGGGTTCAGCAATGCCCAAGAGTTTGGGTTTATGAAAATGAATAAATCTGTGGAGAGAGGTGGCAGTATCATTGTTTGCCACTCCCTAAAAATTTCAGAAGAATATATTCATTTATATTTGCATTTTGGGGGGGGGGGGACCCCCTTTTTTCTTTCCTCCTGATTTCTTATTTCTGTCCAGAGTTGTTTGAATGGTCTGCAGGAACCGTAGGAGTACCAGGCTCATTGGTGTTTTGACCAACCGTTGTTGAGTGCCCTTTTTCAGAAAGTTGAATGGCCTGAGCAGTGCTAGTGGACTCGGTGTTATTCAGTGTTTCACTGGGCTTGTCAGGAGTGTATTCCATGGCATTAAGAACACTGATAGTAGAAGAGGAAAAATTGTGGGGGGGTTATGGACTGCCAGTGGTCTCTTCATTGTCCAGATTCACTGATTGTAACACAGTAGCAGCTTCAAAGATACCCTTAGGGATTACTGAAGGCGTGGTAGCGCTATTGGGGGTGATCTGGATTGCTGCAGTTTCATAGTTATCAGAGGGGAACCAAGTTGGAGATGTAAGAGTATGACCAGCGGACTCAGATCCAGTTTCATGTTGCTTTGAAGAAATCACTGCCCTGTCAGTGTTAGTAACCTGCAAATCCAAAGGGTCAGTGACAGGCTGATTCATGCAGTGAGTATTCACAAAAAAATTAGCATTTGAAGCCATTTTCCCTCCAATAGAATTCTTAGTAAGGGTATGTTCCATAGATGCAGCAATTGGGGAATTATTAGAGACCGAGGAAGTGATAGAAGTGATAAGATTAAAGATATCCTGGGCAATATCGGATGCCAGGTTATCCTCCTTAATCTCTTGCTCTTCTTCTTCCACAAGAATGGCCCAGGAGTTCTTGGTTTCAAAATTTGTGGGAGGGGGTTGTTTCTTCACCCATTCGGGTTCTTCCATCTCTTTTAAAGATTCCCCTTTATCAAAACTCTTAGCCTTACCCTTTTATTTTTAGCTATTTCTTTCCAGGAATAAGGGGATTTGGATTCATCTGCTTTTCCATGAACCTACAATTGGAAAAAGAATGACCAATAATTTTGCAAACATCACATAATGGTGGCTTATACTCATACTCAAACTTAACCTCAATTTTGCGATCCTTGGAAAAGAAATTAATGATTTCTAGAAGCTTGAAATCTAGATTAGCTCTAACCTAGATCCTGTCATATGGTTCCATATCACCATTAAGAGTGTGCTGATCAAATTTTAAGGGGATACCAATACAGGAAGCAATATCATTCAGTATTTTTGGGTGCCAGTAGACTCAATTTAACCCATGTAGTCTGATCCAAATCTACACTGAAGAGTTTCGTTGAGAAAATGGGTTAAAATTGATGTCACAGAGATCCTTAGTATGCCAGGTTTTAAATGAAGATTTCCAAATCCTCAGGAAGTATCTAAGTCTTCCTTGCAACCAAGGATGATATGAAAATAACCCCTCCCAATCGAGATTAATTTCCAGTTCATAAAACCCCAGAGGTGGGATATACGCAATTTTAAATCAGCAAAAGACCATGGTTTGTCACCTTTCGAATACATGAATGGTCCAAGAAAAAAAATTCAAAGATCTAATCATTGCTAAAGTGTATCTGCGTCTGCAGTCACTGAAAAACCTCCATCATCCACCATTTTAACGTGTGGTTTATGTAAGGAATTACTGAGAAAATCTGAACCTTGAAGATCCTCCAGAAACAAGATACCCTTATATATGGAAATATAAAAGCTTCTATCTATATCACGGTTGGGCTCCTGTGAATCTTGATTCACGATTTGATGGGTTGGCACATATGCATAGTAGTTCCCCGTTATGATGAGAACCATGAAATTCCATAGTGATATTCTTAAACCCAATTATATGGTCAGATAACATTCTATATTGGGGTACATAGCATGTTGACTACCAAGTGAGAGTACTCATAAGAAGATGATACTTCTTCTCATGAAGTTTACACTTAGTAATCTATAAGATCGTAGATTATGAGAAAAGTGTCACGACCCGTCCCCCGGGGCCCGTGTTGTGACTCCCCCAAGCCCGCCTCCCGAAGATCAAGGGATGGTGACTAGCGCTGAAGGCTATAACCTGCAAGTGGGAGGCATTTTCCTGAGTACCTGTACACACACACACAACCACGTCCCAAGAAAACTTGGGAAGAGACCATGCATGCTACGAACAACCACTAAGTGTAAAAGTACAATTAAAAGTAAATGGGCTAGAATACAAACTCAACAAAAGACAACTACAACAAGAGTAAGTACAAGATCAATGGCAAGTCGTCCACTGAAAACCCCACCTAATGGGTACGTATAGAGTAGCTGCTGAAAGTCGTAGAAGCACGTCATGTCTGCCTGATCTCACTGGGCACCACCTGGTCTTGGGCCACCAAGTCCTCCACCAAGTCATCAGTCATCTCCACCAGACACAACACATGCGGGCGAAGATCGTGCAGGGGTGAGTAATAAAATACTCAGTAGAGACCACAAACCAACAAGAAAAGACCACAAATAAATCCACAAGCAAACCACGAAGCATGATCACAAAGCAAGATAGCTCACACAGGTATGATTTAAAGTACGGAAAGAAAGACTATCATTGGTAACACTGAACAGCTTGGACTGTTGAGGTACTCATCCCAGATGAGTACCCTGGGTCTGTTGGATCACACAGAGCCACTTGTAGCTGATCCACATAGGGTCTCTAGGAGCTGATCCACTCAGGTTCGTTAGGAGTTGATCTACACAGTGTCCCTAGGAGCTGATCCACACAGGGTCGCTAGGATTTAATCCACATAGGGTCACCAAGAGCTGATCCACACATGGTCGCGAGGAGCTGATCCGCACATGGTCGCTAAGAGCTGATCCACACAGAGTTTCTAGGAGCTGATCCACACAGGGTCGCTAGGAGTTGATCCACACAGGGTCGCTAGTATTCGGGTCTCAACCAGCTGCAGGATTCTCGTACATAGCACGCTTGATTCTAGGAGAATCTACTCCTCAATCCATCATTTATATCTTGAATACCACGAAAACTCACTTAGATAATTATAGAAGAACCGCCTCATCGCAAGGGTTCTAAATTTGTAAACAGCTTGTCAATCGGACGCAAGGTTTGAAAGTTATAGTCTTTTTTCTGAAAAGGGGTCGGTTGGGTCCGGGTATGGTCCGACCTGGTCGGACCGAACCGACCTAGGTCTGGATCGCTGGGTCAGCTTGCACCCTGCTCGGCCCGCCAAGGGCGGTCTAGCTCCTACCAGGCCAGGACACTACCGGAAATCGCGTCCTCCATCCCACCCCACGGGTCATCCACGGGGCCACCTCCTCTACCGCGGTCCTTTGACCGCATCCATGGTGACTCCGACGTGGCTAGGTGGCCATGTCCGCCCGCCGCTAGCCGCTGATATGGAGGCCGGTGGCTCCTATCGCACCGTTGTGGCCCAAGCCAGCCACAGTGTTCCTTCCAGCGGGCCAGCGGGTTCTTCCACGAACCACTGGGTCCGCTCTGGTGGTTCATTCTTCACGTCGTCTATGCCTTTGGCCTCCATGGGGTACCTCCTTCCCTACTACGGCCTTGAAACCACTTCGCCGTCAACTTGGGGTTTGTCCACTAAGAATGCACGAGGCGGAGGGGCTCGGGCCTTGTTCGTGTCGGCCCACACACGCTGCATTAGAGTTTTTAAACATGGGGAGGTTTGGGATTACAATTCTACCAGATAATAACCAATCCTGGTGAAAACCCCAAGAAAAAAACCCTCCCACAAGAACACATGATCTGCAGATCAACCTGTTCATGGGTTGATCTACGTTCATTGTTTTATAATGAAGAACAAGGAAAAAATCAAGCACACAGCAAACCCCTCACTGAGTAACTCATTTGTTGGTGATGATCCATTCGAATGGTGGAAGAAGAACGTGTCCTCCATTCGTCACTCAAGGATCTGTTTTTTGGTGGTCATTGGCATTCATTGTCGTCACCCACCAGAGCTTCAGAGAAGAACCAGGATTGTGCCAACAATCCTATGTTGTTTTCTTGACCATTAAAGGACAAAACGAAAAACAAAGTTTCAGTTACGTTCAGTTATGAAGTTGTTATGTTGTTTCATTTATGAAATAGTGTTTTCTTTTCATTCGGTTATACGTCGTTTCGCTGCAACGGTTTGAAAATTCAGAAAAATAAAATAAAACAAGTTTATTTTATTTTTAACTTTTTCTTTAAAAAGTTCGAAAAATAACTTTTTCCCTCAACCCGCACCGGTCGAGGTTAGGTCCATTCTAGGCGAATCCCGCCGTTCTGAGTTCAACAGTGCCCTCATATTTTTTATCCGAGTATCGGTTTAAAATTTAGAAAAACCCGCTCACATGTTTATTTAAATGAACAAAAAAGTTCAAAATTATATTACGGGCTCACCAAGCCTCAGAATCAGGCGTCGTTAGAGAGTCTGGCCTCAAAATAATTCCATATAATTTAAAAAAAAATACATGGAATTTCCGGGATATTACATTACCCCCACCTTTAGGGATTCATGTCCCTGTAAGACCAAACAAGGATAAACAAATAAATGGGGGTACTGAGCATGAATCTGAGTCTCTCACTCTCATGTGCTCTCTTAGAGATTTCCATGCTGCCACCAAATGCACACTAGAAGAATCTACCAACCATAAAGGATCTGCTCCTATCGATCCTCTATCTCCATTGGAAACTCTACAAACGTCACCCCATCATCAATGTCCAGCTCGCCCTAGTCGATGATGTGCGATGGATCATGCACGTACCTCCTCAGCTGCAACACGTGAAAAACATCGTGCACTTGGTGCATATGTGGGGGAAGATCTAGGCATTACACCACCTCTCCAACTCTTCTTAGAATCTAAAAAGTTCCGATGAACCTCGAAGATAACTTGCTGACCCATAAAAATATCTGCAATCCCTGTCAGGGTGAGACTCGAAGGAATACATGGTCCCCTTCCTTGAACTCCAAGGGCCTCCATCTCCTATCAGCATAAGATTTCTACCTAATCTGTATAGTCCTCATCCACTCCAAGATGATCTGCACCTTCTCAGTGGTAGTTTTACCAACTCTGGACCCATGAGTACTGACTCTCCTGGGTCTGTCCATCATAGAGGTGATCTGCAAGGCCATCTGTAAAGTGCCTCAAACGGTGTCATGTCAATGTTGGGGTGATAGCTGTTGTTGTATGAAAACTTAACCAGTAGAAGGTGGTCCTCCCAACTGTAACCAAAATCAAGGACGTAAGCACGAAGCATGTCCTCCAAGGTCTGTATGGTCCACTCCGTCTGACCATCAGTCTACGGGTGAAAAATTGTGCTCAAGCGCAACTGAGTCCCAAAGGCCTCAGGTAATCTCTTCCACAACTGGGATGTGAAGCAAGCATCATGGTCTGATACGATCTTCGAAGGAACCCCAGGAAGTCGTACTATCTCTTGGACGTAGAGGTGTCTCAAGCCCTCTATCGATCCCTACTCTCGAATGGATAGGAAGTGATCCAACTTGGTGAGTCAGTCAATGATCGCCTAGATAGAATCGTGGACCTAAGACATGCATAGTAATCCCATCACAAAGTCTATCAATATACCAACCCACTTCCATTCTGGTACCTCAAGTGGCTGAGACAAGCCTGCTGGAACCTGATGCTCAGCCTTCACTTGCTGACAAGTGAGGTACTGTGAAACGAACTTGGCCACCGCTTTCTTCAACTTTGGCCACCAGTAATGACGTCAAAGATCTTGGTACATATTTTCCACTCTAGGAAGTACCGCCAAGGGGTAGGTATGGAACTCCATCAAAATCTCCTCTCTCAACGCCACTAGTACTACTTTGCTCCCTCTAAAAAGGATGACGTGCTACCCACCTATCGAAAATCCATTAGTATCCTATCCTGAGAATAACTGAGCATGTTGGGCCTCGCATTCAACATCCACAAGTTGTGCCTCCATAACTCACTTTAAGAGTGTGGGAGTAACAGTCATCGACTGAAGGTAAGTTACTCCATCATCATCCATGAAGGATATATGCATCGCGGCTAGATGCTCTGTCACCTCACTCAGCAAACGCAAACTAGATCTCCTGTTAACCATGCATGACACCACATTCCCCTTTCCAGGAGTATAAACTATCTCAAAGTCATAGTCCTATAGGAACTCCATCCATCGTTGTTGTCTCAAGTTCATGTCCTTCTGGGAGAAGATATACTTGAGACTATTGTGATCGGAGTATATGGTAAATCATTCACCCATCAAGTAGTACTGCCACGTCTTTAGAAAAAAGAACATTGTTGCTAACTCCAGGTCATGGTTCGCGTAGTTCTTCTCATTCTGCCTCAACTTCTGTGAACCATAGGTGATCACATCTTTCTCCTACATCAGGACACAACCCATTTTAGTCACTGATGCATTGAAAAAAACTACATACCCAATGCCCAACTCTGGTAGTCTCAAGATGGGGGCACTCGTCATTCTCTACCTCAGATCCAGAAAACTCTTCTGGAACTTCTCTGTTCACACGAAGGGTTGTCCCTTTTTGGTCAAAGCCGATAAGGGTGCTTTTACTCTGGAAAATTAAGGCACAAACCTTTGGTAATATCCAGCCAACCCCGAGAAGCTCCGCAGCTCTTTCACATTTCCGGGTGGTTCCCAAGCTAGCTTTGACTCTATCTTTATTGGATATACTACAACTCGAGACTCTGAGATGATGTGTCCCTGATTAGTCACTGAAAGTGGCTAATATTAATTTTTAAGATCTTAATATTAATTTTTTTAAATGCTCATAAACATCAATTTTATTCCAATTCAGAAATTGAACTTCATTTCCCATCATTGTGTAATTCATGCTTAAAGTGTCAATTTGGGCCCACTCAATAATTTTCTTGTGTAAATTACAATATTCATCATTTTAATTTGATATTTTGGTATATGATTCATCACTTTATTTGAAACATTTTTTATTTTAGTTCTGATGGATTAATCATAAGTGAAGATGGAGATTTTTTCACCTGAAGGAAAAAACTTGCTGGAAAAAGCATAATGGGACTAAGGCCCATCAAACAAATGTGGGGCCCATAAACCAAGCCCAATGAAGATCAAATTTATACAGTAGAAAGATCAAAATATGAGGATCATTTTATTAAACTGTGTCTAGAGCTAATTATGATGTTTTCATGATGATAAAGGGATCTGAAGTTTAGAATTAAAATGGTGGGCCATAGTAGAATGCTCATAAAAACAGCCCACCATTTCCAAAATAACTCCAAAACGGCTACACAAAATCACCTGAAATTTTGATAGCTTCTAGAAGACACATGGACGAAGATATTTCCTATTTATGACACCTTCTTGTTCTGCCGTATTAAGTTTCAAACTCACACATCAAAATGGAGGATGAATCTGGCTGGTTTTGTGGTCAACTTTGTAACATTAATTTCCTTTTGATTCTTCACCCTCCTTTTGACTCTCTTAATTGTTGGGGGGTGAATTGATTTTGGGGGGCGGATCTAAGGCTCCTAATTTTCCTATATAAGGAGCTGGTGGTGAATGGAATTATCATCTAACATTTTTCTTTGAATCCATGTTTTTCTTTCATCCATTGTATTTCTTTCAATTGTAATTTCCTGCTTTCAATTTGTAATCGCATCGTCAAGTTTTTCCATGTAAGTTTTTCTTTCACTTTTAGTATTTTAATAAAATTTATTCTTCTTCTTCACTTTTTATTTTCCTTTTCTTCACACGTTGATACCTTTGAATCGAAGTGTGAATTTATTCACACCCGTACTTGTGAATTCATCACACAACAATGGAGTCTTCATTTTGATTAATGTTTTTCTTCTTCAATCCCACTTCTTTAAGTAAACTACCTGCTTCCATTGATATAATAGCATCAATGGAGGGATAACCTCGTATGGGTTGATACTAGGGAATTTCATGGGTTGGATTGAATGTTATTTTATGTTCTTAGATTCTTAAATTTGTTCTTTATTTTAAGAGTTCCTTTCTTTGATTTATCTTCTTCTTTGTCTTCACCGACTTTAACGACGACACATTTTGAGTGCTAGTACGATCAAATTCCTTGGAGTGATCATTTAATTGATCCTCTAAGTGAATTGGTTATTAGCCTTGAAATTGTGTATGTATTAAATCAGAGAATGATATTGAGGGATTATTTCATTTAATGGTTACCTCTTGAACCGATGAACAGAAAATCAAATGAAAAACAAAAACATTCAATCAAGACCAAGAGACAACCTAGGATCGACTCACCTTAATTAGTTGTTTTAATTCAAGTAATTTTATTTGTTTTTTTCTTTAAATTAAATCAATACTTCTTCAAATCAATCAACACCATAGTTGGACACTTCATAGCCAATCTCGTATCCAATCATAGCATCTCAAGGTTACTTCTTCAGTCCCTGTGGATTCAACCCCTACTTGTACTTCAACGACCGCATAACTGTAGGGTAAATTTGGGTGCAACCAGTCCCATAAAGTGGACCTCCCAGATCTAGAACTAGAACTTCGAGAGCTTCCCATAAATTTGTTTCTCTCGGAGTGTATCCAAGACTATTCGCAAGTGTGTGGTGTGCTCCTCCTCTGATGTTGAGTACACCAATATTTCATCAATGAAGACCACCATGAAACAATTGAGGTAAGGCTGAAATATCTTATTCATGAGTCCCATGAACACTTCAGGGGAATTGTTCATGTCAAACATCATTACCAAGAACTCATAGTGGCCATACTGACATCTAAAGGTTGTCTTCAGTACATCCTCATCTCGTACCCGAAGCTGATGATAGTCAGACCTGAGGTTTATCTTCTAGAACAACCTTGCTCCCTTTAGCTGATCAAAGAGGTCATCAATTATTGGAAGTGGATAAAAGTTTTTCATGGTCACCTAGTTTAGGAAATGGAATTCCATACATAGTCTCAGGCACCCGTATGCCTTATTGTCAAACAAAATCGGGGCTGCCCACGATGAAATGTTGGGCCTCACAAACCCCTTTCCCTATAAGTCCTATAGTTGTACCCTCAATCCATGAAGATCTGCGGGAGCCATACGATATGTTGGTGTGGATATCGGTGTTGTACCAGGGTACAGATCAATTCAGAAGTCTACCTCTCTATGAGGAGTAAGTCCTAGAACATCCTCAAGAAAGATGTCCTCGTACTCATCCACCACTATAAGAAAACTCAAACTCCATTCATCCACCACACCTAGGATGAGGCTAGAAAACTGATGAGTGATCGACTGCACCCTCCTTCGACAAATTTTGTCCTGTGATGAAAATTTTCCCTTCTTGCTGGTGAAGGAAAACCCGGTCTCATCCTCACAGACACACTGCACTGTGCGCTTAATACAGTTGATCTGAAGATGGATTGTAGATAACCAGCCCATACCCAAGATGACATTGTGAGGCCTCTGTGCCACTACTAAGAGATCCCAGCTGAAGCTCTCACCTCCTATAGTAATCTCACACTGCTGGCACTAGTGTGTAATCGTCGAATATTCTCCCGCATGAGTCTCTAATCGTAAGGATCGTGCTAATGGCTCCACTGAAATCTCTGAGCTCTAAACAATGTCTGTGGTAAGAAAATAGTGACTAGAACCAGTGTCTATAAGAACTTCAATCAAGGTGTTGAAGATACAGATCGTACATCTAAACATCTTTGGAGCGTCGTGGTCCTAGGCCTCCATCGCCTGGAGCTAGCATCTCCCCTTTCTGCTGGCTCCCTAAGCCCGTGGTGGACCACTTGGGGATGGTGTTAGTAGCACCTCAAACCATAGTCCACCACCTGCCTCTCAACCTTCTCCCCTACCACATCTTCCGCCCTTCGGGCCACCCTACTCGAACCTTTGTCCCAACCTCGACGGCCCTTCGATCGCCTACTGATCACCTGTGCGATGATTTGGGAAGCACAAGCCATGTATCCCTGCCCGCCACATCAGTATCACGCCCTACTTCTCTACTGACCCCTGCCACCTTAGTGGACTTTCACCATCGATCATGTATCCCGAGGTCGTCATCCGGATAGTCTATCCCACTTTGAACTCTACGTCATCTGTCGACTGCCCTCCATGGATGAATCAACCACCTGTCACCCAGTGGTAGCTCCCACTATCAGTGCCTTCTCTACGAGGAATATCTCTACCAATAGGGATTTCTCTAGCACTCCAGCCTGAGTGGGGATGTTGAGGGAAATCATATACACCCTGATCTCCCATCAGAGTCCCTACTCAAAGGTTCAGGCCCTAAAGAAAGGGTCTCGTACCATATCCATAGAGTAGTGGGAGAGGTTTGTAAACCACACAGAGTACTCAGCCACTGTCATGTTGCCCTGCTATAGGTAAAACAACTCTTGTATGTGCACTGAATGCAAGGTTGCAGGGAAGAACTCCTCTCGGAAAAGTCACTTGAAGTCAGCCCAGGAGAGGGTCACCTCATCATGAGTCTGAATGGTCAAACTCCACCATCTCCTCACTGAGCCCGGTAGAAGGCTTGCAGCTAGAACCATCATTTGTTTAGGTGGAATCATCACTAAGCGGAAGACCCGCATCACTACCTCCATCCAATCCCTAGAAATCTTAGGATTTGTCTCTCAACTGAACTTGGGAGGTCTTTGTCTCTGAAACTCATGTAGGTGGCTGAGCCTACGTGTGTCCTCCACAAGTAATGTTGGTAGTCAATGTTGGCCAGTGGGTGATGGTAACACTGGTTTACCACCGAGTGGGGCCATCTCTAGCACTGGTCCCTGAACTGACACCTCATTGATAAGTGTGTTGTCCTCATGACCACGTATTGGAATCCTGGCTAGCTGTATGTGTGGAGGCATCCTGAAATAGATCAAGATGTACCACAATCAATAGATTATACCTGGTGATATGACTCTAATTCAATTAGAACATGAGAAAACACTCAATTCCTATATGATTCATGTAACCAGTGTTTTTATTAATAGATTATAAAATCAAAATTCAAGGTCCTGGTGTATGGATACGTCGACCACCGCACCAACACTGGACTCCTCGAATCTAAAGTCAAACTCGAAACATTTAACACTAATGCACAAAAAAACAACAGACTTCTGGTCTTTGAGGTAGAACCGACCACCTTTGATAACACTTTGTCACAACCCATCCCCCAGGGCCCATTATTTGACTCCCCCAATCCCGCCGCCCAAAGGCCAGGGGTTGGAGACTAGCGCCAAAGGCATCAACCTGCAAGTGGGAGGAATTTTCTTGAGTACCTGTACACACACACAAAATCATATCCCAATAAAACTAGGGAAAAGAAAATGCATGCTACAAACAACCACTAAGTGTAAAATTACAACTGAAATTAAATGGGTAAGAATATAAACCCAACAAAATACAACTACAACAAGAGTAAGTATGAGATCGATGGAAAGTCTTATGCTGAAAACCCCACCTGATGGGTAAGTATAGAGTAGTTTCCAAAAGAAGTAGAAGAATGTCCTGCCTGCCTGATCTCACTAGGCACCACCAGGTCCTGGGCCACCAAGTCCTATACCAAGTCATCGGTCGTCTGCACTAGACACAACACGTGCGGGCGAAGCCCTTGTAGGGGTGATTAAAAAAATACTCAGTAAGGACCCCAAACCAACAAAGAAAGACCAAAAATAAATCCACAAGCAAACCAATAAGCATGATAAAGAATAAAGATAGATCACACATGTATAATCTAAAGTACAGAAAGCAAGACTATCAATTATAACAATGAACACCTTGGACTATTGAGGTACTCACCCCAGATGAGTACCGTAGGTCTGTTGGGTCACACACAACCACTTGTAGATGATCCAAAATGGGTCACAAGGAGCTTATCTGCACAGGTTCATTATGAGCTAATCTACAGAGGGTTGTTAGGAGCTGATCCACATAGGGTCTCTAGGAGCTGATCCGCACAGGGTCTCTAAGAGCTGATTCACACAGGATCGCTAAGAGATCATCCACACAGGGTCTCTAGGAGGTGATCCACACAGGGTATCTAGGATCTGATCCACATAGGGTCTCTAGGAGCTGATCCACATAGGGTCACTACAAGCTAATGTACACAACGTCGCTAGGATTTGATCCACACAGGGTTTCTAGTCTTGAGTCTCAGCCAACCGCAGGATTACCACATGTAACACGATTGATTCTGGGATAATCTACCTCTCATGACATCATTTCTATCTTTACTACCATAAAAAATCACTTATATCATTCTAAAATAACCACCTCACTGTGAGGGTTCCAACACCACAAACATCTCCTCAATCGGACACCCAGTTTGAAAGTTATATCCATTTTTTCTGAAAAGGGGTCAGTCAGGTTCCAGTCCTCACCGACCCAGTCGGACCGACCCGAACTGGGTCTGACCCAATGGGGAGGCCTGCACCATGCCCGGCCCACCAAGGTTAGGCCAGATCCTACCTAGCAGAGAGGTGGCCAGAAGCTGCGTCTTCCCTCCCGCCTTGCGGTTTGTCCGCGGGGCCACCTTCTCTGTCACAGTCCTTTGACCATGGCTTTGCCACATGTGACGCAACGTAGTGCCTCTGACGTGGCTGAGTGGCTGCATCTGCCCACCGCCAGTTACCGACATGAAGGAAGGCAGCTCCTGCCACACCACTGTGGCCCAAGCTGGCCATAGTGTTCCTTTGGGCACGCCATCATGGCGCACCGCCGCCGGCACCGGCGTGCCGACGGGTTATTCTGCAGACCACCGAGTCTGCTCTGGTGGTCCGTTCTTCGTGTCGTCTACGCCTTCGGCCTCCATGGGGTACTACCTTATCTTCTTTACAATCAACATGAGGGTTTGGCCATGAAGAACACATGAGGAATAGGGGATCGGGCCTTGTTTGTGTCGGTCCACGCCCTCCACATTAGAGTTTTTAAACATGGGGAGGTTTGGGATTACAATCCTATCAGATAATAACCAATCTTGGTTCAAACCCCAAGAAAAACACCCTCCTTCAAGAACACACGATCTGCAGATCAACTTGTCTATGGGTTGATCCGCGTTCATTGTTTTAGAATGAAGAATGAGGAAAAACTCAAGCACAAAGAAAACCCCTACCTGAGTAACTCGTTCATCGGTGATGATCCATTTGAAGGGTGGAAGAAGAACGCATTTTCCATTAGTCACTCCATGATCTGTTGTTTGGTGGTTTTTGGTGTTCGTCGTCATCACCCACAAGAGCTTTATAGCAGAACCAAGATTGTGCCAACAATCCTACGTTGTTTTCTCGACCATTAAAGGATGAAACATGAAACAAAATTTCAGTTACATTCTGTTACAAATTCATTACACTATTTCATTTATGAAACAACATTTTCAGTTTCATTCTGTTATACATCATTTTTCTGCAATGGTTTGAAAATTCTGAAAAATAAAATAAAAAAAGTTTATTTTATTTTTAATTTTTTCTTTAAAAAATAAAAAAAATAACTTTTTCCCTCGACCCGTGTTGGTCAAAGTTAGGTCTATTCTAGGAAAATCCCATCATTCTATGTTCAACGGTGCCCTCGTATTTTTGATTCGAGCACCATTTTAAAAGTTAGAAAAACCCACTTGCACGTTTATTTAAATGAACTAAAAAAAGTTCAAAATTCTATTACGGGCTCACCGGGTCTCAAAATTAGGTGTTTTCAGAGCTTCTAGTCTCAAAATAATTCCATATAATTTAAAAAAAATACACAGAATTTCTGAGACATTACAAAAAGACCCTCCATTGGGAATTCTGCATGTTTATATGTCATTGGATATTCCTGTATGCAAGTCTGTGTAATGGTACTTAGACTTTAATATTATTATTAATTCATGTCATGAATCATGCACTTATATGTATTATTATAAACCATAAAGATAATAGTTCATGGAAAATTTTGGTGTGTTGGGTGCATCATGAATGATGTGTTATTAAAAAATAAATCAAGGAAGGATTTTTCCTTTCCATATTAATGGAAGTTGATATCTCATCCATTTAATTAAAACAGAACTTCCATATTAAATTCCATGGTCATGTTGTGATGATATTTATTTTAAATAATCAAATAAATATATATCAAGCATATATGTTTATGAAAAGGGTGTGCAACCTTCTTGATGATATATTGTGACAAAGGAATTATATTACATAGCAATTGGTCATATGTGGTTCTTAACATTGTGGCATTAAATTATTTCTCTTGGGTTCCTTAACCCATTGCTAGAAAATAATACTAGAATTTAGGAAATCCCACCCAATGATAATGATAAAGAAGCCTAGAGGGTCACATGCTAAGTGTTTCTATTGATCACATTAAATTCTATTTGAATTTAATTATTAGAATAAATATTATTTACAATATTGAGGAATAATTTTATTCAAAATCAATGATCACATAAATTAACTAAGTTTTATTCGTAGTTTAATTATTAAATTACATGAATATATAATATTTATTTATTTATTAAATAAATATTTAATTTATTTTGATATTTAATAAATTCTAAGGACTAAAGGACCAAGATTGTGTTCGGTGATGAATATTAATTTTCAAGATGGTAAAATAATATTTATCATTGTGTCAATTAGCACACACCATGGAATAAAATAATATTATTATTTTAATACATGGTATGGGGTCAAACATGGGTTTAACATTTTATTAAGGGAACTTATGCAGTTAATTAAATTACAAACCCTAACCATAGGTCAATAAATGGACTGATTATACTATCTAAGTGAGCCTAATTGAGAATCATTGTGCACAACAGATTCCTCTCTATAATTATCTTATTCCCTTTCACATCCTCTAAATAATGAGAAGATCAATAGAACTTATTCAAGGCCAAATAAACATGAAGTGATCTAGACGAACAATGTAAGATGATCAATCGACCACGCTATCTTCTAGGGATTCATCGGCATTGCTCAAAGATCAAAGAAGCATGTGTGGATCACCACTAGAGAGATTATATATAACATACCAACTCAGGATCCACTAAATTATTCCCTGATATTGTCAATAACATGTTCTCGAGCGCACCTCCCCATATGCTAGAGGTCGTTGACTAGTAGTGAGGGTCCAATGATGGTATAGTAGAGAGACTACACCCATATGATCAGAGTAGAACACCAGTACATAATAAATAAATCAATAGAGGAAACGTTATAAATGAAGTTAGTGGAAATAAATCATCAAAAAAATAATAAATTTCCAAGTCCATAAACAGTAACATATACAAAATGATTTCATGTTAATAGAAAAAGGAAAATAGGCATATGTGGAAGCAGGCATACAATACAAGCATAAAGAAAAAAATAAGGCCAAAGGCTATCTCCATGATAATCCTAAGTACAGACTTAGTACTTTGATCCTATGATCCTATATCTAACTGTACAAAATGTATTATAATCCATAATCTTGATCATGTAACCACGAGGTCTGTTCAGGTACCAATGGTAGCCTGAAAAGGGTGTGAGATAAACTTAATAGGACATCACCAATGGTGTCTAATGAAATAGAAAGCATAAAAATAAAATATATCAATGTTCATGTATAATAATAATTCAGTAAATAAATAAATATAATCAAGTCGGGCTTGGGTTCCTCAAAGGACACCCGATCGACAATACCTGCTTTGACCTAAGTTGGAATATCTCTTACAGGTGTCACCCTGTTTATATATATAAGTATGTACATGTATATATACATCATATATGTATGATCGCATATGTGTATACATATATATATATATATAATATTAACTAGGAAATGAGGTGTATACCAAAGGCATCCATGTATAATCATAAGAGGTTCCATAATTCTCATGGCATGTGTGCTTAGTAGGGAAGTAAAACTAGGCCATGATTTATGTAAAGCATAGATCGAATCTAAGTATGTTCTTTGGCTTGGTGTACATGTCTCTTAAATTAATCAATCAATTAATTAATTTTAAACTTGATCCCATCCAAGGCATTATGTATCAAGAACCTAGGTATCTCTCTAGGTGTACTATGAACTCATCACCCTATAATCCCATCCATGGAATTCCTCATAGGAACCCAAGAATATCTCTAGGAATTGTATAAATTCATTTACCTCTGAATATTTCCTTAGAGTTCCACATATGTAACCCAAGCGTCACTCGTGGTGTAATAAAATAAGTTTCCCTCTAAGCCCATCCTTGGAATTCCATGTCGAGAACCTAAGTGTCGCTCAAGGAATGTGGTAATTTCATTTAACCTCTAATCCCATCCAAGTAATTCAATATAAATAACCAAAGTGTATCTCAAGGCATAATTGTTCATCTAACCAATGAGCCCATCCAAGTAATTTCTACCTAGAAACCCATGGTTCATCCAAGGTGTAATATAAACCCATACGAACATTTCCTTTAATATGTAGAAAATTTCCATGATATTATCCATATCATTTTTCTATTTAAATATAAGTAATAAAGAAGACCATGTTAGTAATCATGTTTTATTACAATTTAAGTTTGAATAATAAAGATTCCATGTCCATAATCATGCCATAATACAATTCAAGAATTCAATTTGGGCCAAAAAATTTATAAGTAATTAAGAATTCCATGGGAAGGTCCATTCCATTTATCATTTCAAATAAATCCATTTTATTTCCACTTTTTATTCAATAAGATAGTGCACCTCATAGGTGATTTTATTACAACATATGTCATTTTTATCATACTGACTTGTTTCATTCAATTTAAACATATCTTACATTATAGTTAGTCCAACTCACCTTAAGGGTGGTTAAAGTGCACTACAATTTTTATAATCATAATCATTTACATTAACATACCCCAAGGGTTGCCTATTTTCATAAACAAGGCATACAAGTCATGTAATATAAGAAACATAGCTTGAGGGGGTGGTTTGAGTTGAGGTTAACAACCTCCAATGGTTCAATTAATTTCACAATGGATATCCAATTTAAGGAATTTGGTTCTATATAATTAATTTCACATTTTAATATCGATGCATGGAAAATATAGATCATGGAATAATGGAATATTTTATAAGATGATAATACTTTAAGGAAAAATCCATAGACTACCTACCTCATGCTTATGATACTTCACTCATCCATTATCAGGATTTGATTTGATCCAGTTCAAGAGGAAATTAAAAGATCAAAAAACAACCTAAAGAAATATAATATTACCTCTCATGTATTCATCATCCCATATGTAGATATAAAATAATGACGGAGGGAGAAGGAATAATAGACTAAGAATTATGCTTCCAATGCACCTGAAAATGCTTGATTTTCAGTACAGATGAGGGAGAACTATAAAATCCCAGTGTAATGTCTCAATCTGGGAGCCACTAAAATGGTTCCTTGAGATGGTGGGTTATATGGCCTCAAGAATGCCTCCTCGTATTCCATAGACCACTGACTATAAGTGAGGGTCTAAGGTGGTATAGTGGGGATATTATGCCCTCATATCATAGTAGCACAATAGTGACAAAAATAATCAGAAATAGTGGAAGCATGATATAACAGATAGTAGAGAAGAAACAAGTACAATAATAAATATCAAATGTATAAATATCCAAGAAACTATAATAATAATCAATACATAATCCAATTCATATAAAAAATGATGTCATCACATAATGATGTACAAAATGGGGAAACAAGGGATACATGGCATAGTTGTATACAACATGCTATACAAAAAATACAAAAATACCAAAAGACACATCCACTAGCATCACGAGTATACAATAAGTCATATGATCCCATTCTCCATACTGTAAACAAAACAAATCAAGCATTTTTGATGGGGCTCTTTCCCTTATCCACACCTACAGTCATGAAGTCTACTCAGGTACCCAAGGCATCTTGAGTAGGGTGTGAGATAAACTCAGTAAGACACCACCAATGGTGTCTAGAATAATACAGTCAGTGTATATAGAATATAAGTTTCTAGGTATAATGAATAATAAGCAATGTTGAAAAATAAATTCTAGTTGGATCAGGTTTCGATAGGATTCCTAGAATACTTTACCTACTTCGTCATAGGCCAGAATAAGTCTGATCGGTTTACTATATATAAGTAATCATATTGATATAATATTTATACATGTATATATTCTATATACATAAGGATATATATATATATATATATTCATATACATGGATTATAGATGCTAGCTAGACTCGGGGTGTAACTCAGGTATCCATGTCTATTCTAACGAGCTACATGCTCTAGTAAATGGTATAAGCCCTGAATCTAATATGAATGTGAGATGTCATTCTCATCACTCAAGATAGTGGGGTGAGCCGTCATTCACAAAAACCAATGAAAAGGAACGTGGAGTTTCATTCCAATCATCCAAATAAGAGTAAATGGTGTGAGACACTATGCCCATCACCCAATGTTGGGGAGCATGAAATTTCATGCTCAACAAGTCCCTTAAATGTTGTTCACTAACCATTATCCATTATCTAATAATATCAATAATTATGAATTTCCATTTAAAGGTATAAATTTCATTTATTCACATATCACCATGGGTATCAAAAATTAATAAAATTCATTATCAATTTATAACACATGATGTGGCCCTTCTACTCACTTCAATTTAATTAAATTAAACCATTTGATTTATAAAGACAAGTTAATCCTATTTGTGGTTCAACCCAAACCACTTAGGATGTGGATATTCAATTTGAAATTTATTCAAGGGTGAATTTATTGGAACACACCCAAATGGGTGTAAATCAAAAAGGTATACATCCTTTAAACAATTTAATAAGGCTTTAAGGGTGTATTATGACATAGTTTAATAAATCTAAAAAGGAAAAAACATTTTAAGGAAACACACAGAAAATTATAGTGTGTGGCATAATTCCAAAATGATATAAAATACCTAAAATTTTAGGGAAAATTTCTAGACCACCTAACTTAGGACCGTATAACTCCCCTCATCTAGTTTTTTCCTTTGAATTAATCTAAAACATGAGAAATTATAATAAAAAAACTAATTCCCTAAAAATAGGGCATATGAGCTCGCATTAAAATAGCACAAGAGATGTGGAGATAAATGAAGAATAGAAGAAAGAGGATTAGAGAGATTACGGTTATGGATTCAATATGAATGATGGATATGAAAGTTGAGATTGGATGATAAGATGGATTCAAAGCCTAATTTGGCTTAAGGGAGCTCTCACGCAAGAGGAGAAGGGGTGTTGTCTTCTGGAGGAAAGAAAGAAAAATAGGAGGAAGGTTAAAAATAATTTTGAGGGAAAAATGGTAAATTCCAATCCATTAAATATTCACATGATTTGGCCACAGGGTTGGCTAAATCGTGCACCAATAGTGCACTAGACACTACCTAGGGACCCCCCCCCCCCCCCCCCCTCCACAGGCTAGGTACACAGTTTTTATAACTATGTGAAAGTTTTGAGAAATGCCTCTGTTAAAAATTATGTATCATATACATGGGCATGTGTCCTATCTCACACTATTAGGTAAAACCATGTGGCCTCCTTCTTTACACTGAGTTCCTTGCATGGTTGAGTCACACATTTAGCATTAAGCATGTGCCTTAATCCGCCTCTCCAATTTTCTAGAGATATGGGCTCTGAACAAACCCCGAATACTCAAGAGACCTTACTTAGGCCTCGGGGAATGTTTACCAAGATAAAAAATGAATTTAAACTAGAAAAAATGGTCCATAACTTCATGAAAATCCATGTCATTATAACCTCCCCTCCTTAAAGAAACTCATTCTAGAGTTGGCCTTCTTAGGGTAAAGAGGAATCATCTGAGAAAATATTTATCCACTGAATGAATACATTGAATTCCCACTCCTAGGTCTCATCTTATACTCGGTCATGTTTCCATATCACTCACACTAAAGAAAATAAATTTCCTTATATATTCTTCACTCTTCGATCCACAATACACACTAAGTACTCCTTAAAGGAATCATCCACATCTAACTCAACCTCCTCAGGATATAAAACATGTGATGGGTTTGGATAATATTTATTGAGCTGAGAGATGTGAATAACATCATTCATATATTGGTATCTCTAAGGAAATGTTATCTTGTAATCCATTGGTCCAACCTGCGCTACAACCTCAAAGGGTCCAATGAACCAAGGAGAAAGCTTACCCTACCTCTAAATCTGTCGATAGCCCAACCTAGCTGAAATGTGAAAGAAAACCTAATCCACAACCTAAAACTATAGATGTCATGAACAACAGTTGGAATATGAATATTTCCTAAACTGATCTATCATCATGAACTTTCGGATTAGTTTCACCTTCTCCTAGGTCTCCTGAATGAGACATAGACCAATCATTGCTACCTCCCCTACCTCTATCTTGTACAAAGGTGATCAACATGGCCTACTATATAAGGCTTCATAAGGATACATATGGATGGTAGCCTAAAATCTACTATTATAAGATAAATCAACCAGGGGTATGTGCTTCTACCAAGAAACCCCAAAGTCAAGGACACATTCACAGAGCATTTCCTCTAACGCCTAAATCATATACTATGTCTAAACATTGTTTTGAGGGTGATAATCCATACTCAGAATCACTTGTGTACCCAATCCCTTCAGCAACACCTTCCAAAACTGAGACATGAAATGAGAATCCCTATTAGATATGATATAATGTATATCTCCTTAAAGACGTAAAAAATCTCTAATATATATCCTCCCTAGATATTCTACCGAGAAGGTCTCTTGAATAGGTAAGAAGTGGGTGTCCTTCATCAATCTGTCAATAAAAACCTAAACTGTATCATTTCCATGAGGTGGTCTAGGAAAACCTGTCATGAATTATATGGATACATCATCCCATTTACACTCCGGAATAGACAATGGTTGTAAAACTCTTGTCGTTCACTAATGTTCTGCCTTCACTTGTTGATAGGTGGAACATTGAGTAATGAAGTCGGCTATCTCCCATTTTATACCAGGCCACCAATACTGGTGATCTCGATACACCCTGGTGACCTTGGGATGCACCTCCAAAATAAGGCATGATATTTAGGAATCAACTCATCCTAGATGTTTTTTGGGACCCATACATGACCATGTATGTGTAATATTTCATCTTCATCCATAGTCCAACCAGGAGATGAATCCTCATCTGATATAATCTCCCTCAAAACTAGACCCTCAGGATTAGAAAGTTGCCTCATCTTTACTTGCTCTTTAAGGGTATATATCACTGTAAAATCCATGAGTACTATCTTCCCATGATCCTTCTGAACCTCAACATGCATCATTAAAAACAAGGCCATGAGCTACCACTTACCACTGGCCTCTTGAACCGCCTATGTCAAATTCTACCATCTCAGAGCATCGACTATTGCATTGCCTTTTCCAGGTGTATAGGCAAGCTCAAAATCAAAGGATCATAGGTATTAAACTTATCTATGATGCCTGATATTAAAATCATGCATTGTAATGCTATAATTGAGGATTTTTTTATTAGTTAATACCACAAAATTCTCCCCAAGAAAATAATTCCTCCAACATAATCATGAACAACAGATGTTAGATCAAGATCATGCATCGGGTAATTTTTCTCATGAGGCCTCAAATGACAATACTTTTATGACACAACTCGCTCATCCTATATTAGAAATTATCTCATCCTGATACATGATGTGTCATAATAAACCATATAACTTCTTCCTAGCTCTGGAAGAATCAGGATCTATGCTAAGATCAATTGGATCATCAAATCCTAAAAAGGATCTTTTACAAGCTTCTTACCATATAAATTTCATTCCCTTCTTAGTCAATCCCATAAGAGATGATTCTAGGTGTGAGAAATCCTGGATAAAGAATCTGTAATACCCAAATAGCCCTAAGAAACTCCATATATCAAATATGTTATTGGGATACTCCTAGGAAACTATATCTCTCACCTTCTCTAGGTCTATTTATACTCCTGACTCTGAGATAATGTGACCCAAGAATTGGACTTCTTTGGTCCAAAAGTTGAATTTGGTGAGCTTTTCATAAAGATGGTGCTCTCTTAGTGTATTCAACATAATATCAAGTTGTTTATCATGGTCATGTTGAGTGTGAGAACACACTAAGATTTCATCAAAAAATAATACCATGAATGATTCCATATACGGGTGGAAATCCCGATTCAACAAATCCATGAAAATAGTCAACGCATTAGTGAGACCAAATGACATAACCAAATACTCAAAAAGACTGTAACTAATCTAGAAGGTTGTGCGAGGTATGTCTGAAAATCTAACATGCACCCGATGATATTCTGAACTCAAATAAATCTTTATGAACACCCTGTCTCCTTGGATCTGATCAAAGAGGTATTCTATTAGAGGCAATGGATACCAATTCTTAAATATGGGTTGTTTTATCCATTAGTAATTCACACAATGCCTAAGGGTACCATCCGTCATCTTGGAAAAAATGACTAGTGAACTCCATGGAGAAGTACTATATCAAATAAAACATTTATCCTCTTGGCCTTCCAACTATTTCATGAGATCTAGAAGCCCTATTGGTTCCATCCTATAAGGATTAATGGACACTAGTGCTACACCTGGGACTATATCAATGGTTAATTTTACCTCTCTCACCTGAGGTAGCCCAAAAAAACATCAGGGAAGAAGTCCCTAAAACGTCCCTCTACAAGAGGGAAAATAATAGGTCATAAACCCTTATCATCCAAGAAAAGACTAAAGATATAAGTTTATAATCTACCTGACCCCTATATCTCATGTCTAGAATGAGACACATGGACATACCATCTACCTTGATGAATATATCTAACACCCTCTTGTGATGTAAATATCACCCTCCAGTGATAAAAATTGATATTGGATCAATAGGGAATAAACCAATCCATCCCAAGAATTACATTGAACCTATACATTTCTGGGAAGAAAATATTCCACATGAACATATAATCTTCTATCTCAAGGATAAAATCCTTAAATCAGAAAACACTATCTTATCAGACACCCAATGGGATATCAAGTGTCATCATGCCACAAAAGTACTATATTTCAAGTCCTAGACTCTCTAGAATTTTCATGGATATAAAATATTATGATGAACCTATGTAAAATAAAGAATACATGAAAGTAGAGGATACTAGAATAGTGCCTCAAATAGTAGAAGGCTCAATGCTATGCTCCTCCAGTATAGGTTGCACTACATGAAATTGGCCCATACCGCATCCTTGAGTCACAACATGACTACCATGAGTAGGCCTGCTCTTCTGGTGCAATGAATCCTAAGTCTTATTTCCTCTATCTCAACCACTACCTTAGCCTAGGTGGCCAATGGTATTCTATATTCATTCCTGAAAAGATACTACTAGTCCCACTCCAAAACATGGAGTAGGTGTAGATCCCCTCTCGCTTGGAATAGGTGGAAAATTCCTATTGAAATGTTAAATATGGACTATCCTATCATATCCTTTGCACTCAACTAGGTCTCACATACATTGGGGTTTCATACATCCTAGATCCACATTGGTGACATATAATAAAGATGTCAATATGTGGTGTCTAACTAATTCTACCCTCTCAAGAAACTTTAAATAAATGATTCCATCTGCTAAAAGAACCACTACCAGGTCTGGGTTTTGAGATTCCCTAAACCACACCTTTGAATTCCCTTGAATTCCACTCAATAATGAGGGTCTGGTTGATAATCTCAAAAATAGTGGTCAACCAGAAAACATTAACCTTCAATCAAATGGTGTATACCATCCCATCCTCAAATCACCTCATAGTCATGAGTTCATCATCATATAAGGTCAGAGTGAATCGTTACAGCTCAGTAAAATGGACAGAATATTCCATTATAGACATGGATCCCTACTCCAATTTCATGAACTCTCTATCTTGATCATCCCTCAATGTCTATGGAAAGAAGTTTTCATATAATACTATCTAGAATTCCTTCCAAATCATATCCTGATGTCGATCTTCCTGGGTAATGACATCCCACCATCGGTTGGTAGAACCATGTAACATATAGGGATCAATCTTGACCCTACTCTATGGAATCGTCTCTAGATGCTTGAATATAGAAAGCATGGCCTCCATCCATGAATTAGTATCATATGTTCTTCCATCCCCCAAGAAAGTTGGAGGATACTACTACTGGAATTACTGAGTCAACTCTTCCATAGTCAAGGTAGGTCGAGAAAATCCTTGAATAGACTACATAATATGAAGGAAAACCTCTCAAAACAAGGAATAAATACCCAAATCAGGAATATCATGTAATGTCTCAGATTTTCCATGCCTTATTTTTAATATTATGTGGGAATTATTTTGAGACCAGTCTTCAAGACGGCGTGCAGTTCCGAGGCCCGGTGATCCCGGAAAAAATGTTGGAATTTAATTTAATAATTAAATTACGCGCGTGTGTGGTTTTCCTGAAAAAGTGGAATAACTCCGGAATGGGTGCTTGGATCAGAAATATAAGGGAATTTTTGCATTCATAACAGCGATTTTACCTTAGGCAAGGCCTAACACCGGCCGGCGCAGGTCGGTGGTGAAATATAGTTTTTGGACGTAACAGTAATAAAATATTTAATAAAAATATTTTATTCTATAGCGAAATATTTTTTAAATCTGTTGCAACAGATGTCTTTCATCATTTTAAAATAAAGGCTTGCGTAGGGGTTTAGGGTTAAAAACCTCATAACCCTGAAACCCTTGGCAGCTCTGGAGGATCTGGAGAAAACCTCCCAACACGGCGACGACGTTCTTGACAATTTTCGCTAGTGACAATGACGCGAAAACCAGATATTCGCCAAAGAACGTTGCAGATCCAGGTTGGATTTTTTATCTTAATTCCTTTCCCATTCTTGATTCCTATGACGAGTGCGGACTAATCTGTGAATCTATTAGCCCGCGAATCGATCGTTTTTCGGGCAAGTGTGATTTGGGGTTTTATCGGGAGATCAAATACTCGAGTTTTATAATCTGTTGATTGTTGTGGTTTTGATCTAACGACGATGAACCCGGATCGTCACGAACAATGATCAAGGTTCGTCCCTCTTGTTCGATTCTTTGTATTTTCACCCTCACGTTCTTCATTGCATTCTACGCAATCTTGGAGGAAATCGATCGTTGCGCATTCGTTTATTGGTGAAACGATCCAAGATTATAGATCCAACCCTGGAGAGATGTCACGAAGGTGCGACGATGGTTTCGGCGGATGATTCGGAGCGGATCGAGAGATATGAGTTTTTGGGAGTTTTTCTTCGGATGGATCGTTCGAGGTTTATGATCCGATTTAAGGACCGAAAATACCTGTTTCGGTGTTCTTATGATGAAACAAACCAACCCCTGGAGTATCGGGATGAACGGAAAAGAAACCGTGGATCCGGAGGATCAGCCGCAACGTGAGGAGGAAGACGGTGTTTCTGAAAAAATCCCAACTACACGGCGTGTATTATGGGCTACATGGCGTGTGTTTGTCAGCGGACCGCCTGGCATGTACTCCGGGAGTACACAGACACAGGTTGGGTACACGGACAAGGACACGGCGTGTATAACCCTCCCCGGCTAGACCTGGACAGATACACGGGATACCCTGTGTGCTGGTACATGGGCAGGCGACACAGACAGAGACTGTGTATGGGCACATGGCCAGCGTACACGGAGCGAGCCCCAGGTGCTCGGACAGGGCATGTGATTCTTCTACACGTCGTATAGTTACTTTCTATTAGACAAGCCAAATGACATAGGCTGTTTACACGGGCAGTACACGGATTCAAGGAACATGATGTGTAACCCTACTACACGCTGTGTAGTCCAGTTTTACACAGCTTGGACAGATGACATGGGCCGTTCACACAGGCAGTACTCGAAGTCAAGGAACATGGCGTGTAACCATACCACATGCTGTGTAACCCATTTCACATGGCTTGAGCCATTTTCCTTCTGTGACTTGGACTATTTTCCTTAGGGTTCATCCCCTTGGTCTTTCTCCTGAAGGTTTTCAGTATCATTTCCTACATACAAGAGTATTATACCTTCAGCAGGACTTCTTGAATAGAATTGTTGGAATCCCCTCTGTGAGACTTAGAGCCAGATCCTCTATTCATTCCTAGAACCCTAGGTAGAGTTCTTGGTACCGATGTGACCAACTTTACTCAGGCGCTGATCCTCTACTTAGCAGATTAGCTCAGACTGAGTTGTTGGAATCACCCCATGGATATCGGTTGTGATCCTCATCTGAGCATCATGTTCTCAAGTACTTGTGGAGTGTGTTCTCTCAGAACAAGTACTTTGTATCTCTCTCTTCATACCTAGGAGTGTGTT
This sequence comes from Viscum album, assembly GCA_963277665.1. NCBI lineage: Eukaryota > Viridiplantae > Streptophyta > Magnoliopsida > Santalales > Viscaceae > Viscum > Viscum album. The sequence goes on from OY728164.1 coordinate 136,557,476, forward strand.
CTCTCGGTTGCATGCTTAGTGGAATATTCGAGCTGGATCTTATTGGTGGTTTCGCAATGGTCGTTGGTGTATGAGTATATCTATATATTCTTGTTATATGTTCTGTAAACATAAACTATGTAGAGATGACTACACCTTTATTTTGTGGTATTTCCCTTGTTGTATTCCTTTGTGGTTTCAGGGTGTCCTACTGGGTATTGTTATACTCACCCATGCACGGGCTTTGCCCGCACGTGTCCTGTCTTGTGCAGACGAGCAAGCCTTTGATAGGATTCTAGGAGGACCAGGACCGAATAGTGCTCAATGAGATTAGATAGGCCGAGCTGTGTTCCTATGGCTACAGATTGCAGTCCCGACACCTTTCTTTATAGGTTGGACTTTTTTACGGACTCTCTTTTTGGTGGCCTTGTACTTTTGGCCCAGGGTTTTACATTTTTGTACTTTACTTTCCTATCGTACTCTGTTGGTTGGGTTTTAGTGTATGCATACATATTTTTCCTTTTAGTAGTTTTTTTACTTTTCAGCTTTGTGGGCTTGGAGATGTGTGTGCGTGTGTACAGGTTTATAGGCAATGCCTCCCATGTTAGTAGCATGCCTACTCTGTGCTAGTCACCAGCCCCTAGCCTATTGGAGGCGATCTTGGGGAGTTGCGGCTCGGGCCCCACTGGGACGGGTCGTGACAGAGTGGTATCAGTGGTGGTTGATTCTACCGTAGGACCGAGAGTCTGTGAGTTGGTTTGGGGGAACAGTGTTAAGTGTTTCGAGTTCATCTTTCAGGCCAGGGACCCTAGTGTTGGTGCGGGCGACCGACGTATCCATACACTGGGGATCTGATAACTTTCTTTTCGACTTGGAACATGAAAACACTGGTTGCAAGGAAAAATAATGGTACATGAATCATGTAGGAATGGGTTGTGGATTCCATGTCCTTCTTGAGTCGTCTCTCCAGATATACTCACTGACTGAGATACATCTTGTTTCATTATAGGATGCCTCCGAGACACGCACCCGCTAAAATCCAGCAGCTCGATCAAGAGGATGACCCCCTCAGTGATGAAGCCTCAATACAGGGACCGGATCCCCCAATTTTACCATCGGGTGGTGTTCCAGTTATTCCTCCACCTATGGATCCGTGTTTAGTGCCTACTGTACCAGTGGAGGAGGAGCGCAGGCTGAGTGCACTCCATGAGTTTTAGAGATAGAGACCCCTCAGGTTTCGGGGTGAGCCTGACCCTCAGGCAGTAGAGGACTGGATTGATGCAGTGACCAGAGTCTTATGTCTGGTCAAGACACCAGCAGACCAAATGGTCATCATGGCAACGAGCCTTCTGCAGGGCTCGGCAGGATGATGGTGGAGTTTGGTTATTCAGACTCACGACGAGGTGACTCTTGCATGGTCGGAGTTTGAGCATCTCTTCAGAGAGGAGTTTTCACGAGTTACCTTGAGAGTAGTACGTATATAGGAGCTTCTTCAGCTCCAGCAGGGAACCATGATGGTGTATGACTATTCATCGAGGTTTACTGACCTCTCGTGGTACTCGATGGATATGGTCAGAGATCAGTACTTCAGAGCTCGGACTTTTGATCGGGGCTTGCATAGATATATCCAAGCTAGAATCGTCCCTATGAGCATTCTTACTTATGCTGGGGTGATCGAGCGGGCTTTGGTGGTTGAGAGCTTCTTGGCAGAGCAGAGACAGCCGACAGTTGTCAGTAGTGAGTGAGCTGGAGCATAGACCTCGGTCGAAGGGAGCCAACATTAGGGACCCGGGTGTGGGAGACGTTTTTAGAGGAGATCCCAGGATAGGGGATCTGTCGTACAAGGTTCGTAGGGCGCATCCAGCCAGCCTCGAGAGAGGTGAGGCTACTCATGTGACGGCAGGGGACATCTCGCTCAAGATTGTCTGACCCGCCATACTACTGACATGGGAGCAGCGAATGGACCACCAAGGCAGAGGCAACGTGTGGAGAAAACAGATCCACGGGGTGGCGGACGTGGTAGAGGAGCTGGGAGAGTAGCTTGAGGTGGTCGGCGTTTTGACCCTTTACCACCACCACCCCCAGGAGGTCCACCCCAGGCTCAGGGAGCTGGTGGACCGAGGTAGGGACATCTACAGGCGGCAGAGGCTTATGACCCAGGTAATCCCGGAATGACTAGAGGTACAATGTGTGTCTTTTCTACTTTGGTTGTCGTACTGATAGACACAGGTTCTAGTCATTCCTTTCTAGATGCCTATCTTGTTTGAGACCTTGATATTCCATTTGAGCCATTGACTCTAACCTTATGCTTAGAAACACCGACTAGAGAAGATTTAGAGATCACACACCTCTATAGACAGTGTGACCTGACCCTTGGAGGTGAGATTTTTGGTTGGAACCTTTTGGTGGTAGCGTCGAGGCCTTACGATGTCATTCTTGGTATGGATTGGTTATCCACAGTTCATTCCCAGATTGACTGTTTTAGGCGAAGGGTGTGGTGTGTCCATAGTGATGGAACGAGGTTCTCCTTCGTCGGTGAAAAAGAGGCCCAGGCAGCGCAGGATGAACTCATGCATAGGAAGGCACAACCAATTTCACATCAGTTGGCTAGCCTAGCCCTTGGCGCAGCAGATGTTACAAGTTTCCAGTTTCCAACAGTAGTGGCTGAGTATGAGGACGTCTTTCCAGAGGATGTCCCCATGCTACCTCCCCGTCGGGAGATAGATTTCTGTATTGAGTTGCAACCCGGGACGACCCCGATATAGGCATTAGCATATCGGATGGCTCCTACAGAGCTTCGTGAGCTGAGGGTGAAACTGGAAGACTAATAGAGGTAGGGCTTCGTGAGACCTAGTTTTTCACCCTGGGCGTCCCCAGTGTTGTTTTCCAAAAAGGAAGACGGGAGCTTGAGACTATGTGTGGATTACCGGCGCTTGAATCAGGTGACCGTAAAGAACCGGTATCCACTACTGAGGATCGATGACCTCTTCGACTAGTTAAGAGGGGAATGATGGTTCTCGAAGGTTGATCTATGATCAGGCTATCATCAGTTGTGAGTACAGGATGAGGATGTATCGAAGACGGCTTTCAGATTTCGCTACGGTCAATATGAGTTCTTGTTGATGCCCTTCGGCGTGCCGAACGCCCTGGTAGTGTTCATGGGACTCATGAACCGGATCTTTCAACCCTATCTAGATCAGTTCATAGTGGTCTTCATCAAAGATATCCTTGTGTACTCTGCGTCCGAGGAGGAGAACGTGGGGCACCTAAGGATGGTTCTAGACACACTCCGAGAGCACCAGTTGTATGGGAAACTCTCGAAGCGTCAGTTCTGGATACGGGAGGTCCACTTTCTGGGACACGTTATCTCAGCAGATGGTGTAGCAGTGGACCCAGCCAAGGTAGAGGCAGTGTTAGCATGGAAGCCACCCCAGAGCATGACGGAGGTGCGGAGTTTCCTTGGGTTGGCAGGCTACTATCAAATATTAATTCTTGATTTCTCCAGGATTTCTTCACCCATGATAGCTTTGACTAGAAAGGGGAAACCTTTCGTATGGACCAAGAGATTCCAGTAGGCTTTCCAACAGTTGAGACAGAGTCCGACGAGTGCCCCAATCTTGAGATTATCGAAGGAGGGTGTCCAGTGCGTAGTGTTCTGCGACGCATCAGGAACAGGGCTTGGTTGTGTCCTGATGCAGAGGCAAGCGGTGATTGCCTATGGCTCACGCTAGTTGAGGCCCCACAAGCAGAACTATGTGACCCATGATCTTGAGTTGGCAGCAGTGGTCTTCGCGTTGAAGATGTGGCGGTACTACCTGATGGGAGAGCGGTTTACCGTCTACTATGATCACAAGAGTATCAGATATATATTTTCTTATAAGGATCTGAATTTGAGACAAAGATGATGGCTTGAGTTCCTCTAGGATTATGACTTTGAGATCATTTACACACCTGGTAAGGGGAACGTTGTGGAAGATTCTATCAGTAGGAAATCCAGTTCGCAGTTGCTGGATGAGGTAACGAGGCAGTTGGCCTCCTTACAGTTATCCTTCTTGGATAGAGATGAGTGAGCTTACCTTCAATCGATGGTTGTTACCCCTCCACTCTTATAGCTATTCAGGGAAGCACAGCTCGAGGATGCGAGCTGTGAGACTCTACATGCTCAGATATCCATGGGTGATGCTGCCGATGGATATTCAACAGGTGGGGAGTACATTGTTCTTTTTAGAGGGCGCTCGGTAGTACCAGTGACGTTGCGAGAGGAGGTTATGAGGGAGTTCCATACATCCCCTTTGGCGGTGCATCCAGTCATGGCAAAGATGTATCAGGACCTCTGACTTTAGTTCTAGTGTCCAGGAATGAAGAAGAGTGTGGTAGAGTTTGTTTCTCAGTGCCTTACTTGTCAACGAGTAAAGGCTGAGCACCAGGTACCAGGGGGTTTGACTCAACCCCTTGAGGTGCTAGAGTGTAAGTGGGATAGGATATCCATGGACTTCATGACGGGTCTACCACATACATCTAGGGGACACGATTCCATCTGGGTGATCGTTGATCGACTCACCAAGTCAGCCCACTTCCTATCCATATGGGAGCAGAGTTCAGTAGAGAGCTTGAAATGCCTCTACGTGCAGGAGATAGTTCGACTTCATGTATTTCCATAAACAATCATCTCAGATCGTGATGCTCGATTCACATCCCAGTTGTGGAAGGGATTGCAGGAAGCTTTTGGGACTCAGTTATGCTTGAGCACAGTGTTTCATCCTCATACTGATGGTTAGACGGAGCGTACCATCTTGGTTCTAGAGGATATACTACGATCTTGCATACTTGACTTTAGTTGTAGTTGGGAGGATCACCTACCACTGGTGGAATTTTCTTATAACAACAGTTATCATTCCACTATTGGTATGGCATAATTCGAGGCTCTGTAAGGGCGACCTTGCAGGTCACCACTTTGCTGGAGTGACCCAGGAGAGTCAGCACTCATGGGCCCAGAGATAGTGAGAGATACTACAGAGAAGGTGCAGGACATCTAGGAGCGTATTAAGACTGCACAGAGTTGGCAAAAGTCTTATGCCGATAGGAGGCGGAGGCCCTTGGAGTTCGAGGAGGGAGACCATGTGTCCTTTGGGTCTCACCTCGATGGGAATTGCAGAGATTTGGCCGAGGTGGAAAGCTATCTCCGAAGTTCATTGGCCCTTTTCAGATTCTGAGTAGAGTTGGCGGGGTGGCGTATCACTTGTATCTACCTCCTCATATGGATTGGGTACACAATGTCTTTCATGTGTCACAGCTACGGAGGTACGTGCATGATCCATCGCACGTCATCGACTGGGGCGAGATGGAAATCGATGATGGAGCGACCTTTGCTGAGTACCCAGTGGAGATCGAGGATCGGTAGGAGAAGATCCTTCATGGATGATCCATTCCCTTAGTGCATGTCTGGTGGTAGCATGGGAATCTCCAGGAGAGCACGTGGGATCGGGAGGCTCAGATTCGCGTGCAGTACCCACATCTTTTTTAGTATCCCTTGTTTTGGCTTTTCGGGGACGTAAAGGCCCTAAGGTGGGTGTGATGTAATGTCTCAGATTTTCCATAAATTACTTTTAATATTATGTGGGAATTATTTCGAGATCAGTCTTCGAGACAACGTGCAGTTCCGAGGCCTGGTGAGCCCGGAACAAATGTTGGAATTTAATTTAATAATTAAATTATGTGCACATGTTTTTTTCCTTAAAAAGTGGAATAACTCCAGAATGGGTGCTTGGATTAGAAATCTGAGGGCACCGTTGTGTTCAGAAAAACGATTTTACCTTAGGTGAGGCCTAACATCGGCTGGGGCAGGTCGGTGGTGAAATCTAGTTTTTGGACGTAACAGTAATAAAATATTTAATAAAAATATTTTATTCTGCAACGAAATATTTTTTAAATCTGTTGCAATAGATGTCTTTTATCCTTTTTAAATAAATTCTTGCACAGGGTTCAGGGTTCCAAAGCTCATAACCCTGAAACCCTTGGCGGCTCTGGAGGCTCTGGAGAAAACCTCCCAATGCGGCGATGATGTTCTTGAAGATTTTCGTCGGCGACAACGACGCGGCGACCGGATCTTCACCAATAAACACTGAGGATCTAGGTAGGATGTTTGATCTTGATTCCTTCCCCGTTCTTGATTTTTACGACGAACGTGGACTAATTTGTGAACCGATTAGCCCGCGGATCGATCGTTTTGCGGGCGGGTGTGATTTGGGGTTTTATCAGGAGATCAAATACTCGAGTTTTATAATATTTTGATTGTTGTAGTTTTGATATAACGGTGACGAACTCGTATCATCACAAACAATGATCGAGGTTCATCCCTCTTGTTCGATTATTTGTATTTTCTCCCTCGCGTTCTTCGTTGTGTCCTATGCGTTCTTGGAGAAAATCGATCGTTGCGCATTCGCTTGTTAGAGAAACTATCCAAGATTGTATATCCAACCCCGGAGCGATGTCACGGAGGTGGGATGATGGTTTTGGCGGATGATTCGGAGCGGATTGAGAGATATGAGTTTTCAGGCGTTTTTCTTCAGATGGATCGTTCGAGGATTATGATCCGATTTAAGGACCGAAAACACCCGTTTCGGTGTTCGTATGATGAAATGAACCAACCCATGGAGTATCGGGACAAACGGATGAGAAACCATGGATCCGGAGGATTAGCCGCAGCGCGAGGAGGAAGACGGTGTTTTTAAAAAAATCTTGACTACACAGCATGTGTTCGTCGGCGGACCACCTGGCGTGTGCTCCGGGAGTACACAGACATGGGTTGGGTACATGGTCAAGGACACGGCGTGTCTACCCCTCCCCGTCCAGACTCGGCCAGATACATGGGATACCCCGTGTGGTACACAGGAAGGCTACACAGACAGAGACTGTGTATGGGCACATGGCCAGCGTACACGGAGCGAGCCCCAGGTGCTCAGACACGGCATGTGATTCTTCTACACGTCGTTTAGTTACTTTCTATTCGACAAGACAAATGACATGGGCCGTTTACACAGGTATTAACCGAATTCAAGGAACACGACATGTAACCCTACTACACGCTATGTAGTCCAGTTTTACACATCTTGGACAGATGACATGGGTCATTCACACGGGCAGTACCTGAAGTCAAGAAACATGGCGTGTAACCATACTACACGCCATGTAACCTATTTCACCTGGATTGAGCCAGTTGACTTCTGTGACTTGGACTAGTTTCCTTAGGGTTCGTCCCCTTGGTCTTTCTCCTGAAGGTTTTCAGTATCATTTCCTACATACAGGAGTATGATCCCTTTAGCAGGACTTCTTGAATAGAGTTGTTGGAATCCCCTCTATGAGACTTAGAGCCGGATCCTCTATTCATTCCTGGAACCCTAGGTAGAGTTCTTGGTATCGACGTGACTAACTTTACTCGGGCGCTGATCCTCTGGTTAGGGGATTAGCTTAGAATGAGTTGTTGGAATCACCCCATGGCTATCGGTTGTGATCCTCATCTGAGCATCATGTTCTCAAGTACTTGTGGAGTGTGTTCTCCCAGAATGAGTACTTCGTATCTCTCTCTTCAGACCTAGGAGTGTGTTCTCCCGGTTGCATGCTTAGTGGAATCCTCGAGCTAGATCTTAGTGGTGGTTTTGCAATGTTCGTTGGTGTATTAGTATATCTAGATATTCTTGTTATATGTTCCATAAACATATACTGTGTAGAGCTAACTATAACTTTCTTTTGTGGTATTTCCCTTGTTGTATTCCTTTGTGGTTTTGGGGTGTCCTACTGGGTATTGTTATACTCACCCCTGCATAGGCTTTTCCCACACGTGTCGTGTCTTGTGCAGATGAGCGAGCCTTTGACAGGATTCTAGGCGAACCAGGACCGGACGGTGCTCAGTGAGATCAGACAGGCTGATGTGTGTTCCTACGGCTACAGATTGGAGTCCCATCACCTTTCTTTACAGGTTGGACTTTGTTACGGACTCTCTTTTTGGTGGGCTTGTAGTTTTGGCCCAGGGTTTTACATTCTTGTACTTTACTTTCCTGTCGTACTCTGTTGGTTGGGTTTTAGTGTATGCATGCATCTTTTTCCTTTTATTAGTTTTTTTACTTTTCAGCTTTGTGGTCTTGGAGATGTGTGCGCATGTGTACAGGTTTATAGACAATGCCTCCCATGTTAGTAGCATGCCTACTCGGTGCTAGTCACCAATCCCTGTCCTATTGGAGGTGGGCTTGGGGAGTTGCGGCTCGGGCCCCACTAGGATGGGTCGTGACATAGCAGGTGGTTCCTCTTTTGTCATTACTAGAGGTAAAATAGGTGGCTTAGGGCCCACCTCCTTCGGAGCATGGTATTCACCGCCTTCCTGGAATATGACATGAGGCTGTCATGGTGGAATGATTCTACAATGACAAACACATGCCTTAAAAATAGAATTTATCAGTTGAAAATATTGCATATAAATAACTAGGATAAGTACATAGCCTTCCTATGAAAAAGATTACACCTCTATGTTTTCTCTAAAGGCTAGGTCTAAGTGATAAATGAAATCCATATCAGGCAATAAGATTTATAAAAAACCCCAACTACCCACTGTTAAGGTCATGTTTGGGTCCAGGTCTCATATCACATGGAAAGGATCTAGTATATGGAGTTTTAGTTTAAAGGTATAGAGTAAAACACCATTTAATTTTCAATTGGAATCCCCATTTAGCAGCAAACATTTTTTTTAAAAGATTGAAAACCATTTATTTTTTTGGCTCTTTTATATAAATAAAAATATATGTCATGGTCCAATTAGATGTGTCACCATTCCCAATTTATAAAATTCATAATCTTTATAAATTGTAACTGGAACAACATATAAATGTGACTTGGCCTTTACATCTGATATTAGGATCTAACAGGTCATATAAAAATGATTTTATTAAATGAATTACCATTCCAAATTTATATAAGTACTTTATTCTTAGATTTCAATTGGAATTCACATAATCAAATAAACTAATGATGTTTCCATCCATGGAACCAATATTTTCAAAACCAACATCATGGTATAATTGGCCAATTAAGTTGACATCATAAATATATGTAGGAAAACACCATTTATACTGATGAAACCACTTAAATTATTCCAATTATTTATCCATGCAAGAAGAGTTAGAACATTTACAAATAATAATCCATGAACTAACTATATCTAGCAGGAAATACATGTAAAAAATTAAACATGGCATGGAAAAATTCCAAGAATATAAGTCCTATAGTGTCTAGGATAATGCATGATATGATAACTCCTTACCCTAGTAGGCTAAAGAAAAAATAAATTCCATAATTATAATATTTTAAATAATAATAACGTCACAAGACATGTGTGTCACACAACGGTGAAATCAATTCAATTGTAATAGGAACAAATCATAATGGAAATAACCCACCCTAGGTAATTTGGTTTTCCCCTGTATGTGGATTAGATACTCCCAGTCACAGGCTCATTACCAAATTTCATTACATCCTACTATCATATATAATACCCAAACCATAAGATAAAAAGAAAAAATAAATCTCTAATACTACTTTGTAACATACCAAATTGGGATCCACTAAAATGGTTCCCCAAGCCAGTGGGTCACATGGCCTCAAGTGCACCTCCCCATATGCTAGAGGCTGCTGACTAGTAGTGAGGGTCTAAGGTGATACAGTGGGAAGACTATACCCTCATATCATAGTATCATAGTGGTGAGAATGATAATAATAAATAATAGAAACATGATATAACAGATATCAATGAAGAAACAAGTACAATAATCAACTTTGGAAGTATAAATATCCAAGAAATTTTAATAATAATCAATCCATAGGCTGAGTTGTATACAAAAAGATGACATGGCATGCTGATGTGAAAAATGGTGAAATAGGGGATACCAGGAATAGGCGTATACAACATGATATACAAAAATACAAAAAAACAAAAGATACCTACACTATAATATCAAGCGTACACTTAGTCTTCTACTACCATGCTCCATGCTATAAGAAAAATATATCAAGCATACATGATAGGGTTCTTTCCCTTGTCCACACCTACAATCATGAAGTCTACTCAGTTACCCAAGGCCGCCCGAGTAGGGTGTGATATAAACTCAGTAGGCCACCACCAACAGTGTCTAGAATAATCCAACTAGTGTATAATGCATAATATCATTATGATATAATGAATAATAAACAATGATGAAAAATAAATACTAGTCGGCTCAAGTTCCAATAAGACACCTGGTAGACCTTCCCATCTTTGTCATAGGATGGAATAATTTTGATCAGTTTACAATATATAATTAATCATATATATATAATATGTATACATATATATATTCTATATATGTATGGGCATGTGAAGGAATATACATGGATACTAGATGCTAGCTGGACCCGAGGCATATCTCAGGTGCCCATGTCTAGTTTAACAAGCTATAGGCTCCAGCAAAGGGTATAAGCCCTAAATCTCATATTAATGTGAGATTTCATGATAATCACTCGAGATAGTGGGATGAGTCTTCATGACCAACATCCGATGAAAAGGAACGTAGAGCGTCATAACCATCATCCAAATAAGAGTAAACGGTGTGAGACACCATGCCCATCCCCCAATGTAGAAGAGTATGAAATGCTATGCTCAACAAGTCCATTAACCATTTTTCATTGACTATTATACATGGTCTAATAATAATTTTATATTTCTATTTAAAGGCATAACTTTCATTTATTCCCATCTCACTATGGGAATCACAAATTAAGAAAATTCATTATCAATTTATAACACATGATGTGGCCTTTACACTCACTTCAATTTAATTAAATTAAACCATTTACTTTATAAAGACAAGGTAATTCAATTTGAGGGTCTATCTAAATCACTTAAGAGGTGGTTTTTTAATTGTACATTTATTAAAGGTAACATTTATTGCAACAAACCCAAAGTGTGGAAAATTAAAGAGGTATTTCAACATCCCATTACCTTTCTGTTAGGTATGTTTTAATCCTTTTCATGGTTTTCCTTTTTCTTTTTCTAGGTAGGGTCGAGGAGGAATTGGGAGGATACCTATAATAGTGCAGTCATAGATTTGTTGGATTTTTTTCAGCATAAAGCCTGCTGGTTTGGTAGCCTAATAGGGATTTACATGCCGTGTAATATGTTTACACGGAGTGTAAATTATAAAATGATAATCAATCTAATTTTAATAAAAAGTGATATATTTTTTAGCATTTATGGGACTTGTCGATTACACAACATGTAATTGGGTTACACGATGTGTAATTGGATTATATGTCATGTAAAGTGCCAAGAATTGGTTTTAAATAGATGGATCGACTGAAATTTATATTTCCTCTTATCCATAATTCCATTCTATCAACCTAAGAGCCATCCCCATGCAATTTTGGATCCATCAAACACTTATGGGTTGTTTTGTTTAGTGATTGATCATTGTTGCGGTTGTGGTGTGAATCTCCAGGTAAGTGGTCTCTCTATCTCTCCATCCATTTCTTTTTCCCTCCTTGAAGTTTGATAGATCATATTGGGATTGATGGATCTAAACTTTGTGTTGTTTAATCTTGAATCTAGGTTGAATTCCTAGATCTTTTTCACCTTCGTTCTTGTTGGTGGGTTCCATTGTGGGTATTGTGTTTCCTTGAAAAAGGTAGATGGTTCCATTTTGATGGTCAAATTTGATTAACCCTAAATTGATTAATTTAAATTAAATTATTTTATTTAAATTCAATTGATTGGTACTTATTTCAATTGATTTATTAAAAACCCGATACCATTTATTTGGGAGATTTGGATTTGATTTGGCATGAAATTGGGAAAAACCCCCAATTCCGTTGAATTGGGGTGTGTTTGTGAAATTGATGAAAATTGGGGAATTTAAATTTTTCAATTTAAATTTTGGAATTGATTTGATGAAATTTATTTCAAGTTTTGTTTGAGAAAAATTTCTTAAAATGGTTTTGATAGAAACCCAGTGGTTTTATATTTAAAAAAAGGCATGTTTTGATTAAAAACTCGTGTGTTGGTTTTTAAATGGAAATTGGAATATTTGAAATGGTAGAATATGATTAATTATATTTTAAGAAGTATTAAGATAAATTTTCCCTCAATGATTGTTATTTGAGCACATAAAATCTTAGGTAGTTAGTGATTTATTGGGATAGTACTCTTTTTGATGATTTATAGCTGAAACAAAACCTAGTGTTATTGGTCACATCCCCAATGGGATGGTGATGAGTCCTCTTTGTCTAGTGTCAAAGGGATGTGTGTATGCACATATTGTCATGATCACCTCCGAGTATGTGAGATCTTGTATCCTGGAATTATCATACCTTTTAGTATATGACATGTTTCTTGCTTATGGCTATTTTGATATATATGCCATTATTTTTTGTAAACTATTTTACACATGCCTTATGAATTTATATAAATGGTTTTATATAAAATTTTTATTAAGACATTTTTAAAAGGATTTCCGTCGGTCGAAATGTAAAGTATGAATTTTTTTAATTATTCTTGTAAACTTCCATACCAATTTATTTAAAATTTAAAACTTTATTTGGTTAATTAAATATTGGAATCTTATTACGGAATCCTTGGTGAGACCCTACTGGGATTTTAGCTCACACTCTACATATTCCTTTGGGTGTTTATAGATTATATTTTTTTATGTTTAATCAAGGGTAAGGCCCCACTTGGAGGTAGTATTAGCAGTTGATCCTTGGGCTTGGGCAGTTGAGTCCACTAGGACTTGGGTTTTTATCATGTTTTAATGTACTTTTCTATAGTACTTTGGGTTGTTTACCTAATTGACTTCTAGAAAACTACTCTCTATAGAGTTTTCTTTGGATTAATACTAACTTGTTTATCTTACTTCCACAATGTTTGTGGAAAATTCATTCCCACTTTCATTTTGTATGATTCCAGATGCTAGTCGTCAACCCATGGGGATCAATAACTCCCTTTGGTCTATGCTGGTTCATGACAAAGTGTTTTTAGAGGATGAGTTTGAGCTTCTTATCTTGATGTCAGTGTGTAGTTGTGTAATCTTGTCAAGACTTAGGAGGTAGTTATTATTGAGTGTCTGGACATATCTCACCATAATAAACCTTAAGTCACTAGGGTTGGTTAAGGAAAGACATCTTAAATAATAGTTCTAGTATTTTACATGTTTTTTATTTATATATATTGAAATCCAAATCTTTTGTGTCTATATGTTTGGATTAATTTCCCTCATTTATTTTTTAAGTGTTAATCTGATGTCTTTAATGTTGTATATTGATGTTGTGTAGAATCATGCCTCTAAGAAGATGTGAAAATCAGATCCAATAGGGATTTGATGCTAAACAATAGTGAGAAAATCCTCCCTTGGACCTGAGTCTGGTTGAGGTGATTGTGCATAATGTACAAGCTCTAGGACAGGCACCACCACCCGTTCCCATTTAGGCTCCAGCTGTGGAACCTCAAAGGTATTGTTTTTAGAGTTGTGCCTGTGATTTCCTTCACCAGAAGCCACTAGTGTTCAAAGGCTCCAATGATCCTCAAGAATATAAGGAATGGATGAGTATGATTGAATGTTTGTTTGAGTTCTTGGAAACACCTGATGAAATCAAGGTGAAGTGTTCCACCTTTGTGTTGGAGGGACCTAATAGGAGATGGTGGGACATGATGGTGATGGTAAAGAAGCATGAGGGATTAGAGTGGAAATAATTCAAGGATATTTTCATGAACTAGTTATATCCAGAGTCAATGGTGTTTTATAAGGTTATAGAGTTCTTTAAACTTGAGCAGGATGAAATAACTATGACAGAGTATACAAACCATTTTGAGGAGCTAGTGAAGTTTCATCTAAGATAGTATCAAATGAGAATATGAAGACTCGATGGTTCGAGTTGGGACTTCAAGCTGATATTTTTTCTCAAGTTTTCTTTATAAATCTTCCTTCTTATATTGATGTACTGGATGGAGCATTGATGGTTGAAGTGGATATGGCTGGAAATTCAGGGTTGATAGGAGTTCCTTTTTCTCCTAGTGGCAGTGTGAATTCCTCTATAGGAAAAAAGTAAGTGTGGTGATTCTCATGGTGTTTCATGATAGTAGGTTAATTATAAACCTCCTATGGTGTATGAAATAAGCCCTTTTATTTGGTAATAGTGTGGAAAACTAGGGAATTCTAAGTGGGTTTTCACTAAGTCAACCAAGATCTGTGGTTCATGCGGACACTCAAGTCACCTAGTGAAGCTTTTTCATGTATTTTCCACCCTGCGTAGTGGCATGAGATCATCAGCACATACCAAAAATGTGATTCAATTAGATGCTTCATGAGAAAGGGGGTTCCAACCACATGCATATGAAATAAAGCTTCTTCACATAGTGAAAAAGTCTCTAGTGGAAGCAGATACGGGTCTAGAGATTGTGAGAGGTTTCATCACTATAGATTCTTTATTAGTGACTACTTTATTTGATATCTATGCATCTCATTCGTTTATTTTAACCTGTATTGTTAATATTCTAAATATTTCTATGGATATTTTATCTTATTTAGTGGATATTTCTATACCCCTTAGAATGAAGAGAGAGTAGGGTCTTCATAGTCTCGCTTGTGCTTTATCGCTATCATATTTTGAGCTTACTTGGGATTTTCTAGTTCTCAACATGAAACCTCTTGATGTCATATTCAGGATGGATTGGATCATTTACAACAAATCCTATATTGATTGTTTTCTTAAATGGATCTCCTTTAATACACTTGATGGTGTATGGAATACCATTCAATGAGAAAGGGATATGAGGTCGAGTAGAGATGAATTTTATTATCTAGATTTGGGGAAAGTAATATCAGTGTTTTCTTTTGAACTAGAGGGAGAATATTTGAGCGATGATTTCCCTCTAGTTTTCATCAAGTTTCCTGATGTGTTTTCATCTGGATTCTATGGTTTTCCACTGGAAAGTGAGGTACAATTTTCTATCAATTTATTTCCCAGTACACAACCAGTATTTATTCCTTCTTACTGCATAAATCCATCTGAAATGAAAGATTTTAAGACTCAGTTAGATGATCTTATAGAGAAATTATTTATACACCTGAGTGTGTCACCTTGGGAAGTACTGGTTCTCTTTTCTATGAAGGATAATGGTTCCCTTTTCCTTTGTGTTGATTACCAAAAACACAATAGAGTTACAGTAAATAACAAGTATCCTTTTCCTTGGATTGATGATTGATTTGACCATTTGAAAGGATCAAAGTGGTTCTAGAAGATTGATCTTTGATCTGGTTACCATCAATTGAGAATAAAATAATATAAAATTCATAAAATTTCCTTTTGAAGTAGGTACATCCATTATGAGTACCTTGTCATTCCTTTTGGCTTAACCAATTATCCTGCGATCTTTATGGATTTGATGAATAGTTTTTTTATGAGTATCATGATACCTTTGTGGTAGTATTTGTGGATTAAATCCTCATTTAATCTAAGTCTTAGGAGGATTGTGTACTTTATATGAGAGTAGTTTTGGAATTGTTGAGAACCCGCCAACTTTATGCCAAGATTTCAAAATGTGATTTCTAGATTAAAGAAGTGTGAAGTTCTTGGGAGAATTGGTATCAAAAAGTGGTATTTTAGTTGATCCTAAAAAGGTTACAACTGTTATGACATGGGAAAAACCTTTAAATTTTTTTGAGATTCGGATCTTCTTGGGTTTAGCTGGTTATTATCACTAGTTTGTTAAGGAATTATAAAAGTTGGAATCTCCTATGACTGCTCTAACTCAAAAGGGAGTAAAGTTTTCTTGGTATGAAAAATTTCAGGACTCTTTTGTATATCTGAAACATATTTTGAATACTATGTTAGTGTTGACTCTCCTAGAGTCTAGGTAGGTCTATGTGGTCTTATGTGATGCATCAAGTTTAGGGTTGGGATTCATTCTTATACAGGGTGATCATGTTGTTGCTTATGGATCTCATCATCTTAGGCCACATGAGAAGAATTATCTGACCCATGATCTTAAGATTGCAGTTGTGATGCACGTGCTTAAGAGAAGGTAGCATTAACTTTTCAAATAAAGGTTTACTGTGTACTCTGAACACAAGATCTTGAGCTATATCTTCTCACAAAAAGATTTGAATCTCTTCCAGAGGCATTGGGTGGAGTACCTAAAATTTTTATATATTGAAATCACATAAACCCTAGGGAAAGATAATGTCATCAAATATTATTTGAGTAGGAAAATTTGGACCCAGGCTGTGAAAGAATCATCAGAAGAGTGGAACCTGATGGCTCCCTTTACACAGTTGCATATTAGAGTCCAGGAATCAAGGGCCAAGGTTTCCTTTCCCAGTGTTTACTTGAAATTCTCTCTTCTCAAGATGATTCTTTAGGAACAGAATCTTGATGATAATTACATAGTATTAGAGAATCTATTTATGGTAGTGAGACCACGGATGACTGTTCGTTCTCCCTAAAGGGAATTCTATGTTATCAGAATCTTTTTGTAGTACCATTAACTGTAAGAAAAACTATAATGGTGGATTTCCATAACTCCCAATGTGTAGTGCACCCAGGAACCACAAAGATGTTCTATGACATGCAGCATAGATTATGGTGGCCAGGTATGAGATGGGGCATTGTTGAATTTTTTTCTTTTTGTTATATATGACAACAGGTTAAGGTCGGTCACTAGAAATCTTCAGGTTTTCTTCATCCACTTCTAATTCCAGCTTGGAAGTGGGATGAGATCTCAATGGACTTTGTGGTTGGGTTTCCATGTACCCATAGAAAGAATAATGTGATATGGGTTTTGATCAATCAGTTGAAAAAATCAGATCGCTTTATATCCATTTAGGATACAACCAATGTTGTGTAGTTGGGAAATCTCTATGTGAAAGATATTTTTCAATTTCAAGAAGTTCTATCTTCTATAGTTTCTAACAGAGATCCTCAGTTCACTTCTCACTTTTGGAGAGGCCTTTAGGAGGCACTGGGATCTCAGGTCCATTTGAGTATGGCATACTATATGTACTCATATTTATAGACAGAAATAGATATATAGATTCTTGAGGATATGCTCTATGCCTACGTCTTTGACTTTTGAGGATCTTGGGATGATCATCTAGGGATATTTGAGTTTTATTATAACAATAGTTACTATTCCATGATCAGAATGGATCCTTTTAAGGACTTGTATGGCTGACCTTGTAGATCTACATTGTGTTGGTCAGATATCGATAAAATTTTCTTGGTTAGACTGAGCTTGGTCCAAGAGATGACAAAAAATATTCAATTGATTTGTCAGTGAATATTGATGGCAGAGATCTGGTATAAATCTTATGTCAATCGTCTTCACATGCCACTGTAATTTTTATTTGGTGCCAGATGTTCTTGAAAGTTTCACATCAGTTGGGTCATAGACAGTTTGAGAGGCAAGGTAATATTTCTACCCATTTTGTGGGACCTTTTTAGGTTTTTTATTAGGGAGGGAAAGTTTCTTAACATTTATCACTTCCACCACAACTGACATTGATAGATAATGTGTTCCATGTATCGTAGATCTGAATGTGTCTATCTAATCTATCTCATGTTTTGAGATGGTGTGATCCTGACATTGAACCTGATTTATCTATGACTAAACATCCAGTTGGGATAGTTGATTTTGAAACCAAGGTGTAACGCCCCGACCCCAGTTAGCCAGAGTCGGTGCATTATTACATAACATTGGCATGATCACAAGAAAGATAAAATCTCAAAATACTAATTAGTTTAGTAGCCTTGGAATAACAAGATACATTAATAAAGTTTACATTACATCATAAAATGAAAACTACAACAATATAGTCTCCATAGTCCACACTCTTATCCCCTCATACTATCCCTGCAGGTCATTCATAAATTACTTCTTCACGTCTTGGGAAAAATAAAACATAGAAAAGGGGTGAGCTCAAATGCCCAGTAAGGATAACAATATAGCGGAAACTTTTATAAATAAGAATAAACATTTAAGGCAATGTATAACTAAAAAAAATCCTTTTAAACTTGAACTTCAACATAGTATGGAAAAAATAAAATGAAATAATTCCATTTACTTATTCACATGGATATTCTACTAATTGAATAATTACATGCAATATCAATAACCACTTTCATAACGATGGAATGCATAATGCCAGACTATCACAACCACATAGCCAAGGCCTCGTGCCAAGACTACAAATAATATTTTGTCAATACCTTGTGCCAAGACACTAGTTTGTCACATGAGACCTACTGATGCATCGAGGAGCTATAGCGGGCTCCACCCGTCACTTATTAAGTCCAATTCATTCCTCATATGAACAGGTTTAAACATAACTTAAACATTCGTATTAAAACTAGCATACGAAATGTCAATACATTCTTCATAAACCATGAATGGTATAAAAATAACATATCCACAGTCAAACATATCACAAAACCATCTATACAATATGGAATTTTTGTATCATAATAAATCAACTCCAAATAAACATAAAATCCATCAAAGGATGTTGACATAGATGAAATCAAAACTCTTTTTAGAGAAAATTCATTTAAGAGTCACATAATTATAAAATAAAACATTTACTTTGAAAATTTTCTTATAAGATTGTAAGGGAAGCTTTGAAGATTTTATAACGGCGGAAAATATCTGCACTCGTCGTATAAGTTAAAAAAACATTCTTACCTTAATTCTGTCGAAAACGTTAAAAAGCACCTTGTTTGGAAAACGATAGAAAGATTCCTCTATAAACCTCTTATAAAAGTCAAACTAGGGTATAAATGACTTTAAACCATATTATTTTAAATATTAAAAATGTTTTGAAATACATTTTTAAGAAACATGGATGTGGATGATAAAGAAATCTCAGTAGATTATTACGTATAAACAACCTCGGATAATGAAGAGATTGTGAAATAAACCCTTACCTTGTACTTTTCCTTGGTTGAGGGTAGGTTAAAATCTTGTATAATGGTAAAATAATTGTTATTAAATTATAAAATAATCATATAAATTAATATGATATCATATATGATCTTTTAACATTGATTTGTTAATAATATCTTAGTATTATCGTTGTTTCGGGTGTTAAATTACTCATTTTCTTTTATATGTTTTGTTACATAAGTCGTGTTTGTTATGGATAGGTTGTATCTTATTCATATCCAGAATGATATAAAGTCCTTAGATACTATTATTAATCATCAAATGATAATTAGACTTGAATGGATAGAATGGGGAATGAATCTCATCGCGTTCGTGGAGACGGTAGTTCGTACGTACGCACGAGCGACAATATCATTCTTTTGATATTAAAATAATATATAATTGGATTTTATATCATATATACAGAAACATTATCATGTTATATTTATTATTTACATGAATTAAACTTCATTATTATACCCATCCAAATAATAATTTATTGAATAACAATTACACCACGACGTGGAGACGGTTAGCCGTACGTATACACGTATGGTGACATGTCATTCAAAGGATGGATAGAATACTGAATATGGTTGTACCATATTTATAATAATATTAAAGTATATAGGAGATACTGGATTCATCATTTTATAATGGGAATAACAAAGAAATAATAAGTTGAAGAAGAAAGGAACTTGAAAGAGGGTGGTGAAAACATTACCTCTTCTTCGGGTTCTTCCTTTTGATTTGATCAAAAGGGATCCTTAGGTTGGATTTGTGATCAAAATAAGGCCTCTAGGTTGTAGTGAGGGAAGTTGATAGAGTATTTGGGTAGGGTTTTGAGGATCCAAAAGGCTTTGAATGTGTGAATTAGTGATAAGGGGGGTGCCCTTTTATAGGAGGGGTGAGGGGCACCTTTGGAAAAGCTAGAAATATTAATTTATAATAAATTCATATTCGGTTTCTAATGGCTCCAAAGTGGATTATTTAAAGTATAAGGTGGGTATGGGTCGAAAAAAACTCAACCAATAGTATTTAGATAGGTTTGGGTCACTATATTAACCTTATATTTTAGTTTTAACTCTTAGTTAATTAGTTTGACACTTACCATGTCACTTTGTATTTTTATATTATATAGTTAATAAACTTACTATATACCTCCAAGAGACCCCCAAGTGGTCCATTAATGATAAAAATATCTTTATATAAGTCTCTTGTCCGAACCTTAGATTTTTAGGAATTGAATATCAATTAATAATATAATATTTGTTTTAAAAACTCTTTTATGTCAATTTTGACACTATTTGGAAAATTGATTTTTGTGAAAATCATAACAGTTTGATTACTTCAAAAAAAGTTAATTAAATCAATAATAACATGTCATATTAACCTATAAAATTAGTTTAATTCACAAAAAGTCTCAAATTATATTTATTTGGGTATCAATTATTTTAATTTTTCACTATTATGGTAATTACTCCATCATCATTGTGTCATAAATAAATTAAATTATTTATTGTCTAAAAATTATAAATAAAATATCATTATGTAGGAAATCTTTTTATATTTATAATGAATATTTAAAATTTAATTTAATTTATGTATAACCCTATATTAAAGATGTTTTAGTAAATAAACTTTGATTTTAACTCTTTTACCTCTTCTTTGAATTAAATAATAATAAATGTCCTAATCTAATCCAAGTGGACCTAAATGATAATATTTTATTCATAAGGTTGTTTTTAGTTTAGATACACTTGTCCAATATAATTTGTACATGTGTTAGGGTAGTATTAATATCATTTTTACCCTTAATTTTCCTATTTACTTTTAACCGTGGTAAATAAAAGTAAAAAGTTACTATTCACCAAAAATTATTTTCATCTAATTGAACCATATTTTACTCCTTGATATTAATCATGTTTATTGGATTTTTTAAATTCCACTCACAGAAGCGGTAAAATTAAGTTTTATGAAAAATTCAGTTTTTTAACTACCACTTAGTGGTTTCACTATTCATCAAAAAATGAAGTTTTTCAGAAAAATACCAAAAAATCACCCTAAGATAATTTCAATATTCTGAATCCAAAAATGAAGTCCATTTTGAAAAATAAAATTTATAAATTTCAAATTGTGGATATTACTATTGATAACGGCTAGTTTGATTGGTTGTGGTGTGTTAGAACTCAATGTTGCGTACAATACATGCTATTTCATTATTCAAAGAGAAGCGTACCGTAGAAGCTTGGGGTGTTACATTTTCTCCTCCTTAAATAAATTTCATCCTCGCAATTTGAAATTGTTTTTCAAAAATAAAAGGTTGAAAATAGAAAATACCTTTGTGGAAAACCCATATCGGAAAATGGGGTTATTAAAATTCAGTTTTAATAAGAGGGAAAGGGAAATGCGAATGTCACCACCAAATTAGGGTTTCGAATAGGAGAATATTAATGGAAATTATAGAAATTTAATTAGAGGGAAATTTTAAATATTTATAGGGAGTGATTGAGGTCATCAATCACAAACAAGTGTAAAATTGAGGGCCTCAAAGCCATCAGTCTATGATGATTTAAAATATCATCAGTTCAACAAAACATAAGTTATTAGGATAACACATTTTTCGTTTTAATATACCATCCCTAAAGTTTAAGAATTAATTTCTTCATAGAATAAGTGAAATATGTATATATACTTGATAGGTAGAGTTTCATCCTTCAACTAATTTCTACCACAAACTCATCTTTCACTCTAAAAGATAACAGAACTCAAAAATATTATATTTATCCTAATCATATAAGGTTCTAAATGTTAACACACATACCATTATAATGATGAAAAATATTTTTTAATAACCAGAGACTTCATGTAGGCTAGTGGTAGGTAATAAGGGCCTGTCGCAATATGGTTGTGGGTTCGATTCATGCGGCTTTGTCCGACGCGACGGGTTATCACCTGACCTACAGGTTGTACTTTTCCTAAAACTATAGTATCATAATATTCCAAAAATAATCATAATAAATGTTTTAACTTTACACAATGTTATCCAATGTTCAACTTAATCCATTACAAACATTATAGTTATCCAATGTACCTCTGTCCAGACTCTCTGTAAAAGATATCTAAATTCCAAAATTAATTGTAACATCAAATTCCCCCAAAGTAAAGTTTCTCTTATTGTCACATACTAAAAATATGATTACCTTAGTCATATTAAAACTTTAATGAAAAAAACAAGTAATGCAGTACAATCCTTATATATATCACATTATTCTCATAACCAGAATATAATCATTATGTCCAAAAACACAAATACATTAATTATTCTTCTTCGACTATAGTAACAACATAAGCTTGGCCTTGATCCCTTGGCCTTTTCTGAGGTAAGTTCCCTTGGTGCTTAGGAAATTCATTTGAATAATGCCCCATTTCTCTCCAATTGTAGTATTGGACATCAGTAGCTTCCTTCTTCCCCTTGCAATCACGAGCTTGAAGGCCTATTCCACCACACTTGTAACAGAATCTCATTCCTTTTAAGCAAGTACCGGGGTGTTTCCTCCCACAATTTTCACATAATGGAAAATCCTTATTTCCCTTTTTCCCTTTATCTATCTCTTGCTCCATCGTTCTCTTCTTATCTTGCTTTACTTTAAAGTCATAAGACTTAGAGAATTACTTTTTTATCTTGATAGCACATGAGACAATGTCTTCATACGATGAGAAGGATTGTGAGACTAATGCTCGATGGAGAAATGGTTTTAACCCATTAAAGAAACGATCAATATTACTTCTTGGGTTACGTATATAATCTCCAGCATACCTTGCTAACCTTGTAAAGTTAGCCTCATACTTTGCGACATTCTCATCCTCCTTTTGTATCAGACTCAGAAATTGTCTTTCCATATCTGCTTGATGGTCACGAGGAAAGTATTTTTCTAAAAACAGATATTTGAACTCCCTCCATTCCATATTTGATACATCATCATATTCCTTCATGTTTTGAATCATTGAACACCATTGATCAGCATCTCCAGTGAGGCGGTAAACTGCCATGATTACTTTTTCCCTTTCAATACTTCCCAAAGCCTAAAATATTTTCTCTAGGGAACTTATCCATTTCTCAGCTACTAATGGATTTGTACTCCCATTTAATGTTGGTAATTGTTGCCTCATGAAGTGATATAACATTGATACTCCACGTTGTGGATCAGGATGCTCCATTCGGGTAAGGTTATTATTCATAACCTGAGTGAGTTGTCCCAGTATGGTGATTAGTTGATCAGCACCAGTTGCATCACCAGCTCCACTATAATTATCTTGAGCAGGAGGGAAATCCCTATATGGAGTGTGTGCATTGATACAGTTTCTATTTCTTCCACTAGGCACCATTTCTAAACAATGGCATAAACTAGATCAGTTTATGAATCAAAATACATAATTCCATACTTATAAAACACTTAACATAAATTGAACTATTTATGGATATAATCCATAATCATAAAAATGTTTTCTTTGAGAAATTATATACTCATAAACCCTTCATAATGATTTGTAAAGAAAATGAGAGTTATCCTAAGCATATCCCTCAGGAGTGTCGTAACCAAGAGTGCAGCAAGGCCCGTTTTCGTGCACGAGTTCCCGTTCGAGTCTAGCTCAAAGTGGTGTTTTCGGTTTTTAACCCTAGGTACATCTGTGCCAGAGCCACCTCTACCTGCTCATATCCAGACAGGGATGTATTGCTCGGAAAACTCACAAAATCTCTACAATACCAAAATTCTAGGAAGTTCTTCTATACTAATCCTCAAATTCCATCTTCGGTCTATGTGCTCTAATCAGAGTTTATCTTAATCTAGATTCCAAGGTTTGTACTAAACCTCCCTCTGATACCAACTTTAATGCCCCGACCCCAATTATCCAGAGTCGGTGCATTATTACATAACATTGGCATGATCACAAGAAAGATCAAATCTCGAAAGACCGATTAGTTTAGTAGCCTTGGAATAACTAGATACATTAATAATGTTTACATTACATCATAAAATGAAAACTACAACAATATAGTCTCCATAGTCCACACTCTTATACCCTCATACTATCCCTGTAGGTCATTCATAAATTACTTCTTCACATCCTGGGAAAAATAAAACATAGAAAAGGGGTGAGCTCAAATTCCCAGTAAGGATAACAATATAGCGGAAACTTTCATAAATAAGAATAAACATTTAAGGCAATGTATAACTAAAACAAAAGCCTTTTAAACTTGAACTTCAACATAGTATGGAAAAAATAAAATTAAATAATTCCATTTACTTATTCACATGGATATTCTACTAATCGAATAATCACATGAAATATCAATAACCACTTTCATAATGATGGAATGTATAATGACAGACTATCATAACCACATAGCCAATGCCTTGTGCCAAGACTACAAATAAGATTTTGTCAAGGCCTTGTGCCAAGACACTATTTTGTCTCATGAGACCTATCGATGCATCGAGGAGCTATAGCGGGCTCCACTCGTCACTTATTAAGTCCAATGTATTCCTCATATGAACAGGTTTAAACATAACTTAAACATTCGTATTAAAACTAGCATACAAAATGTCAATAAATTCTTCATAAACCATGAATGGTATAAAAATAAAACATCCACAGTCAAACATATCACAAAACCATCGATACAATATGGAAGTTTTGTATCCTAATAAATCAACTCCAAATAAACTTAAAATCCATCAAAGGATGTTGACGTAGATGAAATCAAAACTCTTTTTAGAGAAAATTCATTTAAGAGTCACATAATTATAAAATAAAACATTTAATTTGAAAATTTTATTATAAGCTTGTAAGGGAAGCTTCGAAGATTTTATAACGGCGGAAAATAGCCTCACCTGCCGTATAAGTTAAAAAAACATTCTTACCTTAATTCTGTCGAAAAGGCTAAAAAGAACCTTGTTTGGAAAACAACGGAAAGATTCCTCTATAAACCTCTTATAAGATTCAAACAAGGATATAAATGACTTTAAACCATATTATTGTAAATAGTAAAAATGTTTTGAAATACATTTTTAAGAAACATGGATGTGGATGATAAAGAAATCCTAGTATATTATTACGTATAAACAACCTCGGATAATGAAGAGATTGTGAAATAAACCCTTACCTTGTACTTTTCCTTGGTTGAGGGTAGGTTAACCTCCTGTATAATGGTGAAATAATTGTTATTAAATTATAAAATAATCATATACATTAATATGATATCATATATGATATTTTAACATTGATTTGTTAATAATATCTTAGTATTATCGTTGTTTCGGGTGTTAACTTACTCATTTTCTTTTATATGTTTTGTTACATAAGTCTTTTTTGTTATGGATAGGTTGTATCTTATTAAAATATAGAATGATATCAAGTCCTTAGATACTATTATTAATCATCAAATGAGAATTATACTTGAATGGATACGATGGGTAATGAATCTCATCACGTTCGTGGATACGGTAGTCCGTACGTACGCACGAGCGACAATATCATTATTTTGATATTAAAATAATATATAATTGGATTTTATATCATATATACAGAATCATTATCATGTTATATTTATTATTTACATTAATTAAACATCATTATTATACCCATCCAAATAATAATTTATTGAATAACAATTACACCACGACGGGGAGACGGTAAGCCGTACGTACGCACGTATGGTGACATGTCATTCAAAGGATGGATAGAATACTGAATATGGTTGTACCATATTTATAATAATATTACAGTATATAGGAGATACTGGATTCATTATTTTATAATGGGAATAACAAATAAAGAATAAGTTGACGAAGAAAGGAACTTGAAAGAGGGTGGTGAAAACATTACCTCTTCTTCGGGTTCTTCCTTTTGATTTGATCAAAAGGGCTCCTTAGGTTGGCTTTCTGATCAAACTAAGGCCTATAGGTTGTAGTGATGGAAGTTTAGAGAGTATTTGGGTAGGTTTTGGCTGATCCAAACGGCTTTTAATGTGTGAATTATTGAGAAGGGGGAGTGCCCTTTTATAAGAGGGGTGAGGGGCACCTTTGGAAAAGCTAGAAATATTAATTTATAATAAATTCATATTCGGTTTCTAATAGCTCAAGAGTGGATTATTTAAAGGTTAAGGTGGTTATGGATCTAAAAAAACTCAACCAATATGATTTAGACAGGTTTGAGTCACTATATTAACCTTATATTTTAGTTTTAACTCTTAGTTAATTAGTTTGACACTTACCATGTCACTTTGTATTTTCATATTATATAGTTAATAAAATTACTATATACCTCCAAGAGACCCCCAAGTGGTCCATTAATGATACACCTATCATTATATAAGTCTCTTTTCTGAGCCTTAGATTTTTAGGAATTTAATATCAATTAATAATATAATATTTGTTTTAAAAACTCTTTTATGTCAATTTTGACAGTATTTGGAAAATTGATTTTTTTGAAAATCATAACAGAATGATTACTTAGAAAAAAGTTAATTAAATCAATCCTAACATGTCATATTAACCTAGAAAATTAGTGTAATTCACAAAAAGTATCAAATTATATTTATTTGGGTATGAATTATTTAAATTTTTCACTATTATGGTAATTACTGCATCATCATTGTGTCATAAATAAATTAAATTATTTATTGTCAAAAAATTATAAATAAAATATAATTATGTAGGAAATATTTTTATATTTCTAATGAATATTTAAAATTGAATTTACCTTATGTATAACCCTATATTTAAAATGTTTTAGTAAATAAACTTTGATTTTAACTCTTTTAACTCTTCTTTGAATTAAATAATAATAAATGTCCTAATCTAATCCAAGTGGACCTAAATGATAATATTTTATTCCTAAGGTTGTTTTTGGTCGAGATACACTTGTCCAATAGAATTAGGACATGTGTTAGGGTAATATTAATATCATTTTTACCCATAATTTCCCTATTTACTTTTAACCGTGGTAAATAAAAGTAAAAAGTTACTATTCACCAAAATTTATTTTCATCTCATTGAACCACATTTTACTCCTTGATATTAACTATGTCTCTTGGATTTTCGAAATTCCACTCACAGAAGCGATAAAATTAAGTTTTATGAAAAATTCAGTTTTTTAACTACCACTTAGTGGTTTCACTATTCATCAAAAAATGAAGTTTTTCTGAAAAATACCAAAAAATCACCCTAGGCTAATTTCAATATTTTGAATCCAAAAATGAAGTCCATTTTGAAAAATAAAATCTATAAATTTCAAAAAGTGGGTATTACTATTGATAATGACTATTTTGATTGGTTGTGGTGTGTTAGAACTCGATGTTGCGTACAACACACGCTATTGCATTATTCAAAGAGAATAATATCATAGAAGCTTGGGTTGTTACACAAGGTACTTCATGGGAGGATGACACCTTTGGTTCAAGTGAAATTGGGGCATTATCCTAATTCCCATAATACATGGTAGCATGAGACACTGATGATAGAGTAGTGGCCTTGCCTTTTTGATATGGAAGATTCTTGATAGGATTTATGGGGACATATAGTTTTTATAGTGGGGGCTTATAACATCCCGTTACCTTTCTATCAGGTATTTTTTAATTATTTTCATGGTTTTCCTTTTTCGTTGTTTGGGTAGGGCTGAGAATGGATTGGTAGGATACCTATAATGGTGAAGTCAGATATTTGTTGGAGTTTTTTTAGTATAAAACCTATTGGATATATATCCTAATAAATATTTATACATCATGTAATATGGTTACATGACTTGTAAATTCTAAAATGATAATAAATATGTTTTTAATAAAAAATTATGGGTTTTTTTGGCATTTATGAGACTTATCAATTACATGATATGTAATTGGGTTACATGACATGTAAAGTCCCGAGAGTTGGTTTTAAACAGGAATATTGGATGAAATTTCTATTTACTCCTCTTCATACTTCCTTTATATCAATCTAATAGCCATCCCGAGACAATTTTGGATCCCTAAAACCCTTCTGTGTCAATTTTTATTTACAGATTGATTGTTATTGTGGTTGCGGTGTGACTCTATGGGTAAGAGGCCACCCTATCTCTCCATCTATTTCTTTTTCACATGTTTTTTAATCTTGTTTCTAGGTTGAGTTCCTAGATCTTTTGTGCCTCCGTTCTTATTGGCGGGTTCTGTTACGGGCATTGTGTTTCTGTGAAAAAAGTTATTAGTTCCATTTTGATTGACCAATTTTATTAACCATATTTTTTTTTATTTAAATTCAATTACATGAAATTTATTTCAATTGATTTATTAAAAACCCAATTCCATTGAATTGGGAGATTTGGATTTGATTTGGCATGAAATTGGGAAAAAACCCAAATTCCATTGAATTGGGGTATGTTTGTGAAATTGATAGAAAATTATGGAATTTAAATTGTTGAATTTAAATTGTGAAATTGATTTGATGAAATTTATTTCAAGTTGTATTTGATAATAATGGTTTAAAATGGTTTTGATAGAGACTCAGTGGTTTTATCTTAGAAAAAGGCATGTTTTGATTAAAAACTTGTGAGTTGGTTTTTAAATGGGAATTGAAATATTTAAAATGGGAGAATGGAATGAATTATATTTTAAGTGGTCTAAAAATAAATTTCCCATTGATGATTGTTATTAGAGCACATGTAGGGCTAATTATTTGGTGATTTATTAGGATAGCACTCTTTTTTATGCTTTACAACTAAAACAAAACCTTGTATAGCAGTTCACATCCTTGATGGGATGGTGTTGAGTCCTCTCTGGCTAGTGTCAAAGGGACGTGTGTATACACATATTATCCTGACCATATTCGAGTGTGTGGGATCCTGTAGCATGAAACTATCATACCTTTTGGAATATGACCATGTTTCTCACTTTTGATTTTTTTTATATATGTGAAATTGTTTTTTGTAAAATGTTTTACACATTCCTTTTGAATTTATATAAACTGTTTTATATAAAATGTTTATTAATCTATTTGTTTAAATTACTTCCATCAGTCAAAATGTAAAGCATGAATTGTTTTAATTATTCTTTTGAACTACCATACATATTTATTTAAAATTGAAATCTTTATTTGGTTAATTAAATGTTGTAATCTTATTATGGAATCCTTGGTGAGACCCTACCGGGATTTTAGATCACACCCTACCTATACCTTCGGGTGTTCGAAGATTATCTTCTTCTAGGTTCGATCAAGGGTAAGGTTTTACTTGGAGGTGGTAGTAGTTGTTAATTATTGGTATTGGGGAGTTTAGTACACTGGGACTTGGGTTTTTATCCTATTTTTGGTACTTTTTTGTAGCACTTTGGGTTGTTTAGATATTTGAATTATGGTACACTACTGTCTATAGAGTTTTCTTTGTATTCATACTAAGTTGTTTATCTTTCTTCCAAATATTTTTTGGAAAATTCATTCTCGCTTTCATTTTTTATGATGCTAGGTTCTAATCACCAACCCATGGGGATTGGTAATTCCCTTCAGGACATGTCGATTCGTTATATGTAACACCCCGACCCCAGTTACCCATAGTCAGTGCATTATTACATAATATTGGCATAATCACAAAAGATCAAGTCTCTAAAGACCGATTAGTTTAGTAGCCTTGGAAACACTAGATGTATTCATAAGTCTTACATTACATCATAAAGTGAAAAAAAAACTACAACAACATCTTGTATTCATATCCCCTCATACTATCCCTGTAGGTCATTCATAAAATACTTCTTCACATCCTGGGAAAAATAAAACATTGAAAGGGGTGGGCTCAGATGCTCGGTAAGGATAACAATATAGCAGAAACTTTTATAAATAAACATAAACATTTAAGGCAATGTATAACTAAAACAAAAGCCTTTTAAACTTTAACTTCAACATAATATGGAAAAGATAAAATGAAAGAATTCCATTTACTTATTCACATGGATATTCTACTAGTCTAACAATCACATGCAATATCAATAACCACTTTCATAATGATGGAATGCATAATGCCAGACTATCATAACCACATAGTCAAGGTCATGTGCCAAGACTACAAATAATATTTTTCCAAAGCCTTCTGCCAAGACACTAGTTTGTCTCATGAGACCTACCGATGCATCGAGGAGCTATAGCAGGCTTCAACCGTCACTTATTAAGTCCAATGCATTCCTCATTTTAACAGGTTTAAACATAACATTAACATTCATATTAAAACTAGCATACGAAATGACAATACTTTCTCCATAAACCATGAATGGTATAAAAATAACATATCCACAGTCAAACATATCACAAAACCTTCAATACAATATGGAAGTTTTGTATCATAATAAATCAACTTCAAATAAGCTTAAATCCATCAAAGGATGTTGACATAGATGAAATCAAAACTATTTGAGAGAAATATCTATTTTTTTTAAATAATTTAAAAGTCACATAATTATAAAATAAAAAATTTACTTTGAAAATATCCTTACTAGATTGTAAGGGAAGCTTCGAATATTTTATAATGGCGGAAAATAGTCGCACTCGCCATATAAGTTAAAAAAAGACATTCTTACCTTAATTCTGTTGAAAAGGTTAAAAAAGACCTTGTTTGGAAAATGACGGAATGATTCCTTTATAAAAAGTCAAAAAAGGGTATAAATTACTTTAAACCATATTCTATAAAATAGTAAGAATGATTTTAAATACATTTTTATGAAACATGGATGTGGATGATAAAGAGGTCCCAGTAGATAATTACGTATAAACAACCTCGGATAATGAAGAGATTGTGAAATAAACCCTTACCTTGTACTTTTCCTTGGTTGAGGGTAGCTTAACCTCCTGTATAATGGTGAAATAATTGTTATTAAATTATAAAAGAATCATATACATTAATATGATATCATATATGATCTTTTAACATTTCTTTGTTAATAATATCTTAGTATTATCGTTGTTTCGGGTGTTAACTTACTCGTTTTCTTTTATATGTTTTGTTACATAAGTCGTGTTTGTTATTGATAGGTTGTATATTATTCATATACATAATGATATCAAGTCCTTAAACATTATTTTTAATCATCAAATAAGAATTATACTTGAATGGATACAATGGGAAATGAATCTCATCGTGTTCGGGGAGACGGTAGTCCGTACGTACGCACGAGCGACAATATCATTCTTTTGATATTAAAATAATATATAATTGGATGTTATATCATATATACTGAATCATTATAATCTTGTATTTATTATTTACTTCAATTACACATAATTATCATACCCATCCAAATAATAATGTTTTGAATAACAATTACACCGCGACGTGGAGACGGTAAGCCATACGTACGCACGTATGGTGACATGTCATTCAAAGGATGGGTAGAATACTGAATATGGTTGTACCATATTTATAATAACATCACATTATATAGAAGATACTGGATTTATTATTTTAGAATGGAAATAACAAAGAAATAAGAAGTTGAAGAAGAAAGGAACTTGAAAGAGGGTGGTGAAAACATTACCTCTTCTTCGGGTTCTTCCTTTTGATTTGATCAAAAGGGCTCCTTAGGTTGGCTTTCTGATCAAACTAAGGCCTCTAGGTTGAAGTGAGGGAAGTTGAGAGAATATTTGGGCAGGGGTTTTCTGAGCCAAAAGTCTTTGAAGGTATGAATTTGAGAGAAGGAGGAGTGCCCTTTTATAAGAGGGGTGAGGGGCACCTTATGAAAAACTTAAAATATTATTTTATAATAAATTCATATTCGGTTTATAATGGATCCAAATTGATTTATTTAGAGGATAAGGTGGAGATGGGTCTAAAAATT
The DNA here is from genome assembly GCA_963277665.1 of Viscum album. NCBI lineage: Eukaryota > Viridiplantae > Streptophyta > Magnoliopsida > Santalales > Viscaceae > Viscum > Viscum album. The sequence continues at coordinate 136,589,299 of OY728164.1, forward strand.
ATAAATAAAATACCATTATGTAGGAAATATTTTTATCTTTCTAATGAATATTTATAATCGAATTTATCTTATGTATAACCCTATGTTAAAAATGTTTTAGTTATTAAACATTGATTTTAACTCTTTTAACTCTTCTTTGAATTAAATAATAATAAATGTCCTAATCTAATCCAAGTGGACCAAAGAGGTTCATATTTTATTCCTAAGGTTGTTTTTGGTCTAATTATACTTATCCAGTAGAATTAGGACATGTGTTAGGGTAATAATAATATCATTTTTACCCTTAATTACCCTATTTACATTTAACCGTGGTAAATAAAATTAAAAAGTTACTATTCACCAAAAATTATTTTTATCTTACTGAACCACATTTTACTCCTTGATATTAACTGCGTCTCTCGGATTTTCAAAATTCCACTCACAGAAGTGGTAAAATTAAGTTTTATGTGAATTTCCAAATTCTCCTAGGAGGTGGGTAAAAGACGGTGAAAAGTTCAATAAAATTTTTATATATCTAAAATTATTCTAAAATAACTCTAATGAATTACATTGAACTTATATAGGTATTATGTGTCTATTTTTACCTAAAATAAATTTTAATAAAATAAATAATTATTTAAATAAAAATTCAATTTTAAACTATAACTCAGTGTTTTTCACTATTCATCAAAAATTGAAAGTTTTCAGAAAAATACCAAAAATTCACCCTAAGATAATTTCGATATTATGAATCTAAAAATGAAGTCCATTTTGAAAGATAATATTTATAAAATTTCAAAAAGTGGGTATTACTATTCGTAACGGCTAGTTTGATTGGTTATGGTGTGTGTTAGAACTCGAAGTTGCGTACAACACACGCTACTGTATTATTCAAAGTGAAGCATACCGTGGAAGCTTTCGGTGTTACATTCTCCCCTCCTTCAAATAATTTCATCCTCAAAATTTCTAGAATATTACAACATAAAAAATACTCAGGTGGTTCTTCATCATAAGTTCCTCGGGTTCCCACGTTGCCTCTTCCATCTTATGGTTTCTCCATAGAACTTTTTCCAGACGAGTCGTCTGGTTTCTCAGCACTTGTTATCTCATATCAAGAATCCTGACAGGCTCTTTGCAATAAGACAGGTCGGGTTCTAGTTCTAATTCCTTGTAGGTGATTACATGCGTTGGGTCAGGCATGTATTTTCTCAACAGTGATACGTGGAACACATCGTGAACTTTGGAGAGACTTGGCAGCATTTCCAAACGGTAAGCTACAACCCCAATTCGTTCTAAAATTTCGAAAGGTCCGATGTACCTGGGACTCAATTTACCTTTCTTACCAAAACATATTACTCCCTTCCATGGAGATACCTTCAAGAAAACATGATCTCCTACCTGAAATTCCAAATCCTTCCTTCGGTTATCAGCATAGATCTTCTGCCTACTTTGAGCTGCTTTGATGTGGTTTTGAATTACCTTCACCTTTTCCATCATTTCCTCCACCAGTTCTAGGCCTATGAGTTTTATTTCACCAACATCATCCCAACAGGTTGGTGTACGACATCTCTTTCTGTATAACACTTCATATGGTTCCATCCAAATACTTTAATGGAAGCTATTGTTATAGGAAAATTCTACTAGAGGTAAATATTGATCCCACATACCCTGAAAGTCAAGTGAGAAAGATCTCAACATGTCTTCTAAGGTTTGAAAAGTCTGTTCTGATTGTCCATCAGGTTGGGGGTGTTAAGGAGTGCTCAAATGAAGTTCAGTATCCAAGGCCTTCTGAAGACTCTTCTAGAATCTTGATGTAAAATGGGGATCACGATCAGAAACAATCGATAGGGGTACTCCATGAAGTCTCAGAACTTCATTAATATATAGCCTTGCTGACGTTCAAGTGGTAAATCTTCCCTTATATCAAGAAAATGTGCTGACTTGGTAAGACGATCAACAATGACCCATATTGCATCGTTCTTTCTAGGAGTCTTTGGTAGTCCCATGAAAAAGTCCATTATGATATTATCCCATTTCCACTCAGGTATGGGAAGAGGTTTCATGACTCCTCCAGGATGTTGCCTTCCAGCTTTCTCTTGTTGAAAAACCATACATCTTGACAAAAAATTAGCAATCTCCCTCTTCATGTTGTCCCACCAAAAATTTTCCTTCAAATATCTATACATTTTGGTGCTCCCAGGGTGTACAGAGAAATTAGAACTATGAGCATCGTCCAACAATTCCCTTTTTAGATCAGGGATATCGGGAACACAATGTCTCCTCCCAAATTTCAAAATTCCATCTTTATACACAAAGTCAATCAATCTCCCATCATTCACCGCTTTAATCTTCTTTTTAAATTCTTCATCATCAGTCTGAGAATACTTTATCCTTTTTAGTAAAGATGGTTTGGCAACCATTTGAAAAATTATCAATGTTTCACCTTCCATGGTAATTCCCATATCCATATTTACTAGATCCATGAAAATAGGATCCCTCTCAACTCTCATCTTGTTCAAAACTCCATGATCTTTTCTACTCAAAGCATCTGTAACCTTAATTTCCTTCCTCGGGTGGTAGTGTATCGTGCAATCATAATCATTGAGTAGTTCAAGCCATCTCCTTTGCCTCATGTTGAGTTCTTTCTGTGAGAAAATATACTTCAAACTCTTGTGATCAGTATAAATCTCACATTTCTCACCATAGAGATATTATCTCCAAATCTTCAAAGCAAAGATTACAGCTGCTAACTCAAGATCATGAGTATGATAGTTTTGCTCATGAATTTTCAGCTGTCGTGATGCATAGTCAATAACCCTATCATTATGCATAAGGACACAACCAATTCCTTTCTTCGATGCATCACTATAAATAACAAACCCATCATTCCCCAATGGTATAGTAAATATAGGATCATTGACTAATATTTTATTTCGTTCTTCGAAACATTCTTCACACTCTTTTGTCCAAACAAAATTAACCCCTTTACATGTGAGCTTTGTTAATGGGTTTGCCAACCGGGCAAAATTCTAGACGAAACGTCGATAATAACCTCTTAAACCAATAAAACTGCGTACCTCGGTTATACTCGTTGGTGCTATCCATTCTTGGATTGCTCTTGTCTTAAAAGGATCAACATAATTTCCATCCTTAGAGACAATATGGCCAAGAAAAGAAATCTCCTAAAGCCAGAATTTACACTTGCTAAAATTCCAATATAATTCATGTCTTCTCAGAGTCTTCAATATAACGCGCAAGTGATTTTCATGATCTTCGTATCTTTTGGAGTATACCAAGATATCATCAATAAATACCACTAAAAATTAATCAAGATATTCCTTGAAAACTTTGTTCATTAGATCCATGAAAACAGAGGGTGCATTATTCATCCCAAAAGGCATTACTGTAAACTCGTAATGCCCGTACCTGATCGAAATTTTGTCTTCAGAATGTCTTCCTTCTTCACACACAACTGATGGTATCCAGATCAAAGTTCAATCTTTGAAAAGTATTGAGATCCATGTAGTTGGTCAAATAAATCATCAATGCGAGGTAGGGGATACTTTTTCTTTATTGTTATATCATTGATTTCCATGTAGTCGATACATAACCTCATAGATCCATCTTTCTTCTTAACAAAAAGAATATGGGCTCCCCATAGAGAAACACTAGGGTGAATAAATCCCTTATTACTCAATTCCTCTAGTTGTTTCTTTAGTTCCACCAATTCCACAGTGGCCATTCTATAAGGGGTCTTCGATATGGGCCTTGATCCAGGAATTAAATCAATGGAAAACTCAATTTCTTGTTCTGGAGGATGTCTGGGTAAATCTTTTAGAAACACATCAACATATTCTTTCACAATAGTTACATCCTCTATTTGAATATTCCTTTCCTCACCCACAGTTATTTCATTCTTTTCCTCCCCAATAATTGAATTTAGTTGAGCCACTGGGGTGGATCTAGATAAGAATTAGGTGGTGATGATTTTGCTCTAAAGATACGGTTTTTTTTATCATCATCATCAAAAATTGTAACCTCCTTCTTCTTACAATAAATCTTTGCATCATAGTCCGAAATCCAATCCATACCGAGGATTATATCAAACTCAATCATAGGTATGACGATGAGATCAGCAGATAAAGGACATTTATGTGCTCTAATGGGAACTGATTCACAGAACTTTGTAGCAATGATACTTCCCTTAGGATTTTTAATAGACAACTCCTTTGTTAAATCAAATTGTAAATATCTAATTTTCTTAGAAAACTGGGAAGATATGAAACAATGCGATGATCAAGAATCAAATAATGCATTTTCTAAACTTGAGGAAACCATTAAATTACCTGCCACCACGTCTTTCGGAGCTTCTACCTCAGTAGTAGTGATAGCATAATCTTGTCCTTGATCCTTTGGCCTTTTCTGAGGTACGTTTCCCTAACACTTAGGAAATTAATTTTCATAATGTCTCATCTCCCTGCAATTGTAGCACTGAACATCGGTATCTTCTTTCTTCCCTTTGCAATCACGAGCTTGGTGGCCTTTTTCACCACACTTGTAAGAGACACCCATTCCCTTAAAGAAAGTACCGGGGTGTTTCTTCCCACATTTACTATAGGATTGATATTCAACTTTTCCCTTCTTCCCCTAATTTCCATTTCCAGAGTGATCAGCAGATCTCTTCTTCTCTTGATTTTCTTTAAAGTTGTAAGACTTAGAGAATTCTTTTTCTGTATTGATAGCACATGAGACAATTTCTTCGTACGACGAGAAGGATTGTGAGACTAATGCTCAATGAAGAAATGGTTTTAACCCATAAAATAAATGATCAATATTACTCCCCGGGTTACATATATAATATGTTTCATGCCTTGTTAACCTTGTAAAGTTAGCTTCATACTTTGCGACATTCTCATCCTCCTTTTGTCTGAGACTTAGAAATTGTCTTTCCATATATGCTCGATGGTCACGAGGAAAGTATTTTTATAAGAAAAGATATTTGAACTCCCTCCATTCCATATTTGATAATTCATCATCTTCCTTTGTGTTTTTTATCAATGACCACCATTGATCAGCATCTCCAGTGAGGCGATAAACTGCCATGATAACTTTTTCCCTTTCACTACTCCCCAAAGCCTGAAATATTTTCTCTAGGGAACTTATTCATTGCTCAGCTACCAATGGATTTATACTCCCATTTAATTTTGGTGGTTTTTACCTCATGAAGCGATCTAACATTGATCCTCCATGCTGCGGATCAGTGTGCTCCATACGGGTAAGGTTATTATTCATAACCTGAGTGAGTTGTCCCAGTATGGTGATTAGCTGATCAGCACCAGTTGCATCACCAGCTCCACTATAATTATCTTGATCAGGAGGGAAGTAGATACATGGAGTGCGTGCATTGATACGGTTTCCATTACTTCTACTAGGTGCCATTTCTAAACAATGTCATAAACTAGATTATTTTATGAATCAAAATACATAATTCCAAACTTCTAAATCACTTAACATAAATTGAACAGTTTATGGATATAATCAATAATCATAAAAAAATGTTTTTTTTAGGAAGTATATACTCATAAACCCTTCATTATGGTTTTTAAATAAAACAGGAATTATCCTAATCATATCCCTTGGGAGTGTCGTAACCAAGAGTGCAGCAAGGCATGTTGTTGTGCACCAATTCCTGTTTGAGTCTAGCTCAAAGAGGTGTTTTTGGGTTTTACCCCTAGGTACATATGTGCCAGAGCCACCTCTATCTGCTCGTATCCAAACAGGGATGTATTGCTTGTAAAACTCACAAAATCTCTACAATACCAAAATTCTAGGAAGTTCTTCTATACTAATCCTCAAAGTCTATCTTAGGGCTATGTGCTCTAATCAGAGTTTATCTAAATCTAGCTCCCAAGGTTTGTACTAAACTTTCTCTAATACCAACTATAATTCCCACACCCCAGTTACCCAAATTTGGTGCATTATTACATAATATTGGCATTATCACAAAAGATCAAGTCTCGAAAGACCGATTAGTTTATTAGCCTTGGAAACACTAGATGTATTCATAAGTCTTACATTACATCATAAAGTGAAAAAAACTACAACAACATTTTGTCTTCATATCCCCTCATACTATCCCTACAGGTCATTCATAAAATACTTCTTCACATCCTGGGAAAAATAAAACATTGAAAGTGGTGAGCTCAGATGCTCGGTAAGGATAAAAATATAGCAAAAACTTTCATAAATAAACATAAACATTTAAGGAAATGTATAACTAAAAAAATCCTTTTAAACTTGAAATTCAGCATAATATGGAAAAGATAAAATGGAATAATTACATTTACTTATTCACATGGATATTCTACTAGTCGAATAATCACATGCAATATCAATAACCAATTTCATAATGATGGAATGCATAATGCCAGACTATCATAACCACATAGTCAAGGCCTTGTGCCAAGACTACAAATAAGATTTTGCCAAGTCCTTGTTCCAAGACACTAGTTTGTATAATGAGACCTATCGATGCATCGAGGCGCTATAGCGGTCTCCACCTGTCACTTATTAAGTCCAATTCATTCCTCATATGAACAGGTTTAAACATAACATAAACATTCGTATTAAAACTAGCATATGAAATGTCAATACTTTATCCATAAACCTTGAATGGTATAAAAATAACACATCCACAGTCAATCATATCACAAAACCTTCAATACAATATGCAAGTTTTTTATCATAATAAATCAACTTCAAATAAGCTTAAAATTCATCAAAGGATGTTGACATAAATGAAATCAAAACTATTTGAGAGAAATATCTCTTTTTTTCTTGAAATCATTTAAAATTCACATAATTATAAAATAAAAAATTTACTTTGAAAATATCCTTACTAGATTGTAAGGGAAGCTTTGAAGATTTTATAATGGTGTAAAATAGTCGCACCCGCCATATAAGTTAAAAATGACATTCTTACATTAATTCTGTCAAAAAGGTTAAAAAGGACCTTGTTTGGAAAACAACGAAAAGATTCATTTATAAAAATTCAAGCAAGGGTGTAAATGAATTTAACCCATATTATATAAAATATTAATAATGATTTTAAATACATTTTTACGAAACATGGATATGGATGATAAAGAGGTTCCAGTAGATAATTACGTATAAACAACCTCGGATAATGAAGAGATTGTGAAATAAACCCTTACCTTGTAATTTTCCTTGGTTGAGGGTAGGTTCAACTCCTGTATAATGGTGAAATAGTTGTTATTAAATTATAAAAGAATCATATACATTAATATGATATCTTATATGATCTTTTAAAATTACTTTGTTAATAATATCTTAGTATTATCGTCGTTTCGGGTGTTAACTTACTCGTTTTATTTTATATATTTTGTTACATAAGTCTTGTTTGTTATGGATAGGTTGTATATTATTCATATACAGAATGATATCAAGTCCTTAAACATTATTTTTAATCATCAAATGAGAATTATACTTGAATGGATACGATGGGGAATGAATCTCATCGCGTTCGTGGAGATGGTAGTCCGTACGTACGCATGAGTGACAATATCATTCTTTTCTCCAATGGCCCGAAGGCCTTAATTTTTTATTGATTTTGATAATCCACCTTTCAAGGGGTGAGGTGGAACACTTAAAAGTCCCGTATGCATAATAATTACATATCCCATAGTCCATAGAGGAATTCATTTCCCGTAGGCTTCAAACATTACATACAACCCAGACTAACTACTTGGAACTACTCCTCCCCAGCATCTTCATCGACAATATCATTCTTTTGATATTAAAATAATATATAATTGGATGGTATATCATATATACAGAATCATTATAATGTTATGTTTATTATTTACTTCAATTACACATCATTATCATACCCATCCAAATAATAATGTTTTTAATAACAATTACACCACGACGTGGAGACGGTAAGCCGTACGTATGCACGTATGGTGACATGTCATTCAAAGGATGGATAGAATACTGAATATGGTTGTACCATATTTATAATAAAATCACAGTATATAGAAGATACTGGATTTATTATTTTATAATGGAAATAACAAAGAAATAAGAAGTTGAAGAAGAAAGGAACTTGAAAGAGGGTGGTGAAAACATTACCTCTTCTTCGGGTTCTTCCTTTTGATTTGATCAAAAGGGCTCCTTAGGTTGGCTTTCTGATCAAACTAAGGCCTCTAGATTTAAGTGAGTTAAGTTGAGAGAATATTTGGGTAGGGGTTTTCCAAGACAAAAGTCTTTTAAGGTATGAATTTGAGAGAAGGAGGAGTGCACTTTTATTAGAGGGGTGAGGGGCACCTTAGGAAAAACTTAAAATATTATTTTATAATAAATTCATATTCGGATTATAATGGCTCCAAATTTATTTATTTCGAGGATAAGGTAGGTATGGGTCTAAAAATTATAAATAAAATACCATTATGTATGAAATCTTTTTATATTTCTAATGAATATTTATAATCAAATTTATCTTATGTATAACCCTATATTAAAAATGTTTTAGTTATTAAACTTTGATTTTAACTCTTTTAACTCTTCTTTGAATTAAATAATAATAAATGTCCTAATCTAATCCAAGTGGACCAAAGAGGTTCATATTTTATTCCTAAGGTTGTTTTTGGTCGAATTATACTTAGCCAATAGAATTAGGACATGTGTTAGGGTAATAATAATATCATTTTTACCCTTAATTACCCTATTAACATTTAACCGTGGTAAATAAAAGTAAAAAGTTACTATTCACCAAAAATTATTTTTATCTTATTGAACCACATTTTAATCCTTGATATTAACTGCATCTCTTGGATTTTCGAAATTCCACTCACAGAAGCGATAAAATTATGTTTTATGTGAATTTCTGAATTCTCCTAAGAGTTGGGTAAAAGACGGTGAAAAGTTCAATAAAATTTTTATATATCTAAAATTATTCTAAACTAACTCCAATGAATTACATTGAAATTATATAGGTATTATGTGTCTATTTTTACCTAAAATAAATTTAAATAAAATAGATAATTATTTAAATAAAAATTCGGTTTTAAACTATAACTCAGTATTTTTCACTATTCATCAAAAATTGAAAGTTTTCATAAAAATACCCAAAATTCACCCTAAGCTAATTTCGATATTACAAATCCAAAAATGAAGTCCATTTTGAAATATAATATTCATAAAATTTCAAAAAGTGGGTATTACTGTTTGTAACGGGTAGTTTGATTGGTTTTGGTGTTTGTTAGAACTCGAAGTTGCGTACAACACACGCTACTGTATTATTCAAAGAGAAGTGTACCGTGGAAGCTTGGGGTGTTAAATGATAGGTTTATATCCTATAAACACTTTAATAAGGCTTTAAGGGAGTATTATTACATGGTTCAATTAATCTAAAAAGGAAAAGACATTTTAAGGTAACTTACATAAAAGTTTGGTATGTGACACAATGGAAAAACTCTATAAAACACCTAAAATTTTAGGGAAAATTGTTAAACCACATACCTTAGGCATATAATACTCTCCTCATTCAATATCAGACTTTGAATCAATCTATAACGGGGTAAATCAAAAGAACGGGTCAATGCCCTGAAAATAGGGAATATGAAATCACACCAAAATAGCATAATATATGAGAAGATAAAAAATAATGGAAGTAAGAGAATTATAGATATTACCATTTTAGATTCATCATGAATGGAGAAGATGAAAATAGATATCGGATGAGAAGATGGCTTAAAATCCTAACTTCTCTTGAGGGATCTCTCACGAAAGAGGATAAGGGGTTCTATCCACTAGAGGAAAGAAAGAAAAATAGGAGGAATGTTAAAAAACATTTCAAGTGAAAAATGGTAAATTACCCTCCATTTAAGGGGTCTCATGGTTTGACTTCATGGTTGGTGAAACTGTACTCTAACCATGTATCAGACACTACCTAGGGAACCCCCTCACATAGGGTAGACATGTGTTTTTTTTTCTAATCGTGTGCATGCCATGTAAAATGCCTTTGTTAAAAAGTTTGGAGCATTTTCATGAGTATGCGGCCCAGCTTGAATGGTTAAGGAAAATTGTGCATCCTCCTACAGTTCACTGAATACCCCACATGGTTGAGTCACATTGTTAACACTAATCATGATCTAACCATGCACCCCAATTTTCCTCTCCGATTTCCAGAGTTCCAGGCTCCAAAAAATCCATGGACAATCCCAATTCCTTCCCAAGGCCTTAGATCACATTTACCAAGATAAAACAAGGAATTTAAACCAAAAAACAATTATCAGTACCAACATGAAAAGCTAGGTCATTACACCTAGGAGAAGGCCAAAGGGGAGCTCAATTGGCTATCTAGCATGGGACAAATAAGGGAGAAAAGGGGTGTATTTGGGTTAAATAAGGCATAGAAAAAATGGTAAAATCACCACATTTAATGATCCATACAGTTTGGCCACATGGTTAGCCAAACCGTGTGCCAATCGTGTGGAAACTCTTCCTCAAGGTGGAACCCCATGGCTAGGTACATGGTTTTCCAATCCATGTGCAACCTGTGTAGACCCCCTATGAAAATTTTTGAAAACCCCTTGCATTGTCATGAAATCTTGAGTTCATTTTTTGACAAAACATGTGACACCCTCCATGATTCACATGGTTGAGGAGCATAGATGGCACTAATAGTGTTTTAACCATGCACCTCACTTTGGCTTTCCAAAAACCAATATTTTGAAGTTCGACGCCTCCCGAAACTCCACTGAACACCCAAGAAACTTCTCAAACCTTAAACCTCATCTAAAAATAACACTTTTAAGTGTTCCATAACATGTATTTATATTATTAAGCTTGTTTTAAATTTTGTCTTGTCCACAAAATGAAAATCTCAAACTCAATAGGAAAATCCATCTGATTCAAAACATGGGATCTTAAAATATCCCCACCATAGAAATTCTCATCCCCAAGAATCATTTGAGAATAATGAAACATCACCTAGTTTACTTGGGTTATGTTAATTTATGTTTAAATGGTCACGTTACATTGTAAATTCCCAACCCACTTCCAAGTACCATCTTTAATATACCGTACTTAGGTCATTGAGACTCGAGTCAATATTATAATTCAAAATTGAAACATTGATATAACACTTACTTGATCCCATATAACCTGATACACAATCACATCATCATCTCTTTTATCAACTAGCCAATGTAAATCCTCACCATTTAAATCACCAAAACAGATGATCCCTTAGTGATCTAACAACACACTTCAGAACATTTTTGAAATTGATCATATAGTTGATTCCCAATAGACCTCATTTATCTTATTTAGTCTATGAAATCATTGGCCAACCCTTGCACAGAACTTTCCTCATCCTAATGATGTACCTGATGTGGTTCCTCACCGACTATATTCAACCAACAAGGAGAAAATCAAGTCAAGCCACTATCGGATGACTATTATTAAATATTATCAACTTTAATAGTCAATGTATATCAAACCAGATCCCATAACCTTCAATTCAAGGAACCTAAAGACTACTCTGAGAATGCTCACCAAAGACTATAACTAACTTTTGGTGAAATATCTTCCCAAAGTGTTCATTTATGTTGTCATGTCATGACATGAACATGGGTGTATACTCAATATAGTACACTTTGATTATCACACTTTAATCATATCTTCTGAGCCCAAACATAAGTCCAGGGTAACCTCAGAATCAACTACTATAGTCCAAGGATCTCACCCAAGGTAGTCAATTATCTAGAGTTTACAAGTGAGACATTGGTACATAGATGAGATGTCTATAAATCAAAACACTGATTGTGAACATAAGTGATAACTCGCCTAGTGACCGATTAAAAGAATTGTTTGGTGTTCATGAGTCCATCTAGGGGATTACTACATGGGAATCCTAGTATCACTTAGGAAAAACAATGCTTATATGATTATCCACTATCCCAGAGCATAACTCTAAAATATTCTATTTCAATTCACCAAGTCATTTAATTTATTTCTTTAGTTCAACACATAACTGATGATCTCTCAGTTAACCCTATACTATGTCAAGATTAGGGTCATGATCATCACTAATCCAAGAGTACAGTAAGAGGATATCAATTATTTCTAACAAAACTTGAGAGAATCCCTTCATATTTAAGATGAAGTACCTGGAATGGTTTCTAACCAACTGTAACCAACTACAAGAAATATGAATAGTAAAACCACCTACTAGACAACTTCTTTTAAAAGAGATTGACTGCACCTATCAGCTCATCATCATTTACTTACCACTATGCCTTACTACTGAGGAATTCCATTATTGTTTCAAAAAAACCCCATCATAGTCCAAACTTGAATCGTAATGTCCTCCAACGATGCATACTCAACCAAACATTTTATCATCATGATGCCTTAAAAACACCAAAATGCATCATAATTATTACTTCTTAAGTCACATATGCATCCCAATTTTGAATTGATCATCTAGAATCGGTACCAACCCATAACCAGGTTTTATCTCGAGTATCATTTTAAGGACTTATAAATTCAAACTTACCAGCCTCACGGTTTATAAAATCCATTCTGACCATGTCTAAATGGTCTTTTTCAATTGAACTCCATATACTTAGAAATACATGATAAAAGAATTAGAATGATGATCACCACCTTATTATTTTCCTATTAATCACTTACTAAGAATGGGAACTCATCCCATGGCGCATGCTCTATCTACCACTGAACATGGGTTGTGGATGTGGAAAACATGCTTTTACCAAGAGCCAATTCAAAAAGAGTGTAAAAACAACTGGTTAAAAGTGTTCTAGATCATATTTAATTTGGATATATGTGTGACTTATCCCAAGACACACTCATGAACATCATTAGTATCAGGCATATAATCCGAAACTAAACTAATCGATACTGTTACAACACCCAATCTTTTTAAAATTTCATCTCCTGGAACCTGGATAAATCAACTCCTTTAATGCCTAGATCACTCTACTCTGGAGATAACCTAAGAACATGGATTAATAGGTCAAGGCTTCCATGATTTTCAGCAAACTCATACAGTTCACTATACCATCTTACCAACTTGATAGGTACCGTATGTATCAACACGTACTACCCTAAAATTTCATCAACATAAAGGAACATCATTTGATAATATAAATCGGCCTATCATCCCTATGCATTATAGTATTTGATAGACCCTATAAAATATTTAACCTAGGTTCATATTATCCCATATGGTGATTAATCTGGCTGATGACCTACCGAGTCGTTAATCTCTAAAGAAAAATAAGGGTCACATGACCTACTAAGTGGTTGACCATGCCCTAGGCATGTATAACCTACTAAATCCAATCATTACATGATGCCTACATCCCTAACAAGGTCCCACTCATCACATTACCTCCCATTAAACCTAGGTGTCTTTCTTACACTAATAATCCTATATCAATACAAATAGCATAAGGATATAATTTCTTGTGTTCATAACTTAATAAAACATCCAATGGTGATTCTTATTTCTAAGGATCTATCTAAAAAGGCTAGCCCTCTACAAGAGGTATTGAATCTAAAATAAAGTCATGACATTAAAAGGTCACTATGATTAATGTAATAAACTCTAAATCAATATGACAAGAAGATCAAAGGATATCCATGAGTAATTTCTGCATTCCCATTCAAGGCACCTCCTAAGGAAACATTTTGACTACCCATACATGAGGGTCCTGACTATAAATACCATAGAAAGTTTTTATTTAAACCATTTCCACTAATTAACATTTATTTTAAACATTAAAGAGGCTTAGACATATACAATTCAAGTACCAGTTATAAAATAGAATGATACTTGGTACTTTATTTAGCTGACACCATAAGGAAAAATAGGCTAGTTTTATCAGAACTTTCATTCAATAATTACATATTTAGATGAAATCCTATTAAAATTTAGAATATTTATATTATAAATCCATTTTTATTCATTGTGTTTATCCATAAAGATTCTAATATATAGCATAGTAAAAGAAAATTTCAATTCCAAGATATAGATTAAAACACCCTTTAGGTTGTGATTGGAATTTTAATTAAATATATAGCCTCATAATAATAAATCTCAAAATCATATAAAAGGTACTTTATCATTTTAAATGGAATTAGTTTAATAATATGCCACCATAAATTTAAACATATCTCATATAAGTGGTTTTTGACACTTTAAATAACCATCCCTATGTAGCATGAGTATACCCCCATGGGGTTAAGCACTAAGGAATATCAAAATAAAGGAGAAATATGAGAGTCATATCATTTCAACCTAGGTCCATATAAATGCAACCAAATATAAGTTGATTTATTAAAGATTAAACACACCCTTAGTGGGTTTTTCATATAGGCATAAGATTCTTAAACTCACCTATAAGGGCTAAGTAAATCATATAAGGATTCAGTTATATGGGTATTAATTTTCAAGTTATAAAGGTGCATGAATTTTAAGTTACAAATGACACCCATTTAACTGACATCTATTAGAAATTGTGTGAATTTATCAAATCAAACCAATTTCCTTAAAAAAATTAATTCAGATATTTAATGTGCATATATATATATATCATGGTTTAATTAGATGAATTACTATTACCAAATTATAAATTTACTTTCCTTTATAAGTTAAAATTGGCATTCATGTAACTATAACCAGATTTTTACCTTAGGTCTCAGAATATAACAAGTCCACATCTTATGGTTTGATTATATGAGTCACCATTTCCATTTTATAAGGGACCATACTCTTTATAAATTGCATTTGGTACCCATTTAATCAAAACCATTAACATTTAATCCAATTAAACCAATGGTTAATGGCTCAAATGTGTCATGATTGATTAATTAAGGTATCTTTAATGTGGTAAAAACCATTTAGGTTTATCTAGACACTTTAATAACCAATTATTTTATCATAATTATATCAAGACATGATATCACATAGAAGTAAATACAGGTGAACATGGGAATTTATCACACAACATGGTGTACAGGTAAGCATTCTAAATAGTCACCTAAACATGGTATACAAATATTCATGCTACTAAATAACATATGGCGTATCTTACATATATCATTAATTCAAGCAATGAAACCTACATGACATGGAATAGTCATGGTGTGTGAATCTCTATGTTCCTATTATGATGCTTATAACAACACTTCCTTTCCATATCATTCCAAGTGTGAAATACTATAAACACCATAAATCAATAAGAATCATATATTAAACCAATCACTGAAGGTGAAATAATAATCAACTATAATAATGAACATTAAGAACAACAATCCCATCCCTATCCACTTGACCTTTCTCGCATGCATGGGTTGATTAATCCCAGAAGTGGTCTATTTATCAAGTGAATAAATGTTTCTAGTCTCCTATATACCATCCCAAAATAGTAATTCAAAGTAAAAAAAACTAATCTAACACTACTTTGTAATGTCCACCTAGGAACCACTAAAATGGTGCTCTAAGCCGGTCTATCACATGGCCTCAAGCATGCATCCCCATACACCAGAGGTTGCTGACTAGAAGAAAGGGTCCAACGATGATATAGTGGGGAGACTATACCCTCATGATCAGAGTAGAATAGTAGTATATAATAAATATATCAATAAAGAAAGAAATATAAATGAAGGCAACATAAATAAATCATCCCAATAATAATAAATGGCCAAATCCATGAACAATATCATATAAATAATTATGTCATGTAAATACAAAAAGGAAAACAGGAATACATGGAATTGAGAATAAAATAAAATAATAACGAAAAGAACTAAGACTAAAGGATATCTCCATGAGCATCCTGAGAACTGACTCAATCATGTGCTCCTAAGCTCCCATATCTAAGCATACAGTGCACAATATAATCTATAATCTTGATCCTGCAACCATTAGGTCTGTCTGGGTACCAATGGTGGCCCGAACAGGGTATGAGATAAACTCAGTGGGGCACCACCAACTATGTATAATGAAATATAGTCTGTAAAAATAAAATACAATAATGTACATGTATAATAATAAGGCAATAAATAAATAAATATACTCAATTCGGGATCAGGTTCCTCAAAGGACACTTATCCAACAATACCTATTTCAGACTATACCAAAATATCTCTGAAATATGTCACCCCATTTATATATATATATAAGTATGTATGTATGTATATATATCATATACATATGATCGTATATGTGTTTATATATAGATACGTAATATTATTCAGTACCTGAGGTGTATACCCAAGGCATCCATGAATAATCATAAGTGGTTCCATAATTCTCATAGAATATGTGCTTAGGATGGAAGTGCAACTAGGTCGTAAAGTATGTAAATCATAGACCAAATAAAATTATGTTCTTTAATTTTTGAGGTGCGTCACTTAAATTAATTAATCAATTAATTAATTGGAAACCTGATCCCATCCAAGGAATTCCATATAAGGAACTCAAGTATTGCTACAAGTGTACTATAAACCCATCACTCTATAATCCCATCCATATAATTCCTCATAGAAACCTAGGTGTCACTCTAGGAATGGTATAAATTCATTTCCCTCTGATCCCGTCCTTGGAATTCCACTTAGGAAACCCAAGTGTCACTTGTGGCTTAATAAAATAGGATGCCCTCTAAGCTTGTCCTTTGCATTCCATACAGAGAACCCAAGTGTCTCTAAAAGTTTATAGTAATTTCATTTAACCTCTGAGCCTATCCAAGGAATTCCATATAAGGAACCCAAGTTTCATTCAAGGCATAATACTTCATCTAACCAATGAACTCGTCTAAGGAATTCCTACTTGGGAATCCAAGGTTCGATCAAGGTGTAATATAAACCGATAGGCATGTTTCCTTTAATATATAGACATTTTCCATGAGATTATCCATGTAATTTGTTTATTTATCTATAAGTAATAAAGAAGGCCATGTTAGTAAGCATGTCATATTATAGTTCAAGTATGAATAATAAAGTGTCCATGTCCATAATCATGCCATAATACAATTAAAGTATTCAATTTGGGACATACCATTTATAAGTAATTAAGAAGGCCATGGGAAGGTCTATTTCATGGATCATTTCAAATAACTCCATTTGGTTTTCCCTTTTCATTAAATAAGGCAGTGCACCTCATAGGTGGTTTTATTACAATAAATGGCATGGTTATCATACCATATCGTTTAATTCAATTTACAAATATCTTACATTAGAGTTAATCCAATACACCTCAAGTGTGATTAAAGTGCACTACAAGATTTATATTCATAATAATTTACATTAACACACCCCAAGGATGACCTAGTTTCTTAGACAAGGCATAAAAGTCATGGAGTATAAGAAAAACAACCTGAGGGGGTGGTTTGAGTTGAGTTGAACAACTTCCAATAGTTTAATTAATTATACAATGGCTATGCAATTTAAGGAATTTGGTTCTACACAATTAATTTCAAATTTTTAGGGTGACGCGTGGAAAATTCGGTATGTTTCAAAAAATATATATTTTATAAGATGATGAGACTTTAAGGGAAAATATATAGACCACCTTTCGCGTGATTAGGGAACTTCACTCATCCATTATTGATATTTGATTCGATATAGTTCAAGAGGAAATGAAGAGATAAAAAAATGACCTGAAAAAAGGGAATATAAGCTCACGTGGATTTAGTATCCCATATGGTGAGATAAAATAAGGAAGGAGGAATGAATAATCACAGACTAACTGTTAAAATTACAATGCACCTAATGGTTCTAGATTCTGAGTCTAAATGATAGAGAACCATGGATTCCTAGGAGAAGTCCAATGGGGAGCTCGAATAGTTTCCTTTCATGGAAAAAATGAGGGAGAAAAGGGGTGGATTTTGGGTTAAAGAAGGCAGGGAAAATGGTAAAATCACTCCCTTTAATGAGGAACTTCATTTGGCAGCATGGTTAGCCAAACCATGTGCCAACCATGTGACAACACTACCTCAAGGTGGAACCCCTCATATGGCTAGCAGCACAGTTTTCCAAACCATGCACAGCCTGTGTGGATCCCCTATGTAACTTTTCTTAGACCCCTCACGCAGTTATGAAACCTTGAGTGAAAAGTTTGAAAAAACATGTGACACCTTTTAATACCTTCATGGTTGAGGTGTACGATTAGCACTAACTATACACTAACTATGTGCCTCTCTTTGGCCTTCCAAAAATTAGGCTTTCAAAGCCTTAAGCCCCCTGAAACTCAACTAAACACCAAAGACGTTTCTCAAGCCTTAAACCCCATATAAAAACAACACTTTTAAGTGTTACAACACTTAGATTTACATTATTAATCTTGGTTTAAATTTTATCTCATCCAATAAACGAAAATTTCAAACTCAATGGTAAAATCCATCCAGTTCAAAATGTGGGATCTTAAATTCTACACTTGGATCCTACAAGAACATTGAAAGATTACTGAAAAATGGTATCAAATTATCAACATATACTATTAAAAAATATCTCAAGAATGAGGTAATATTTATTCTAAATTAATTTAATTAATTATAAATTTAACTTGAAAAGATATCTGCTTGGTTCCAGCAACCTATCTTGTCAATATTTTATTAGAAAAATTTTGGCCATGACATTCATATCATGTACAATATGAAAATGATCCATCAAATATGACATTTTATGAGTTGGGATTAGCCCAGATAAGTGCTTCTACTATTCTAAGAACCATAAAGTGGTATCATAGTAGTCATGTTCAAATTTATAATTAATTATTTTATTTTTGATCATTACACATTTAAAAATTAAAATTCATTTCAAGTTTTAGTTCATTATTGATCTATTGTCAAAATTTATTCTTCCTCTTCTTTGTTTCTTGCTCATATTACCAAGATTGGTTAATAATTAACAAAGATAACATATGAAGATCCCATATGGAGGTTCCATGAACTCTATATGGATAATACAAGACTAAACAACACATACTCCTTTGTTACATGTCATATATACTTGTTAATTGTTTAAGGATGCCGGTTTGGATTTTTGGTCATCATATAATTACTAAACACCATGTACAATAAATTTACCACATGTAAACCATCAAGGGTGTAACATGTCTTTGATGTATTACATGTTGTATAGTTTTACTACACAACATGTAGTCCATGTGATTCCAAGGAGGAAAACATAGGGTCAAACTGTGTCGTGTAATTAATACACCACATGTATTTAATACATGATGTGTACAAGCTATAAGTAATGTAACTAGAATTACACAAATTGTATCATTTATACACATTGTATACTTCATAAATGTTTTTTATAAGTACACATTGATTCCCTAGGTGTGTACTGCTGATATCCACCAAAGATAAGTACACATTGTATGATTAGATTGTACACACCATGTACTTTACCTATTTACATAGAAATATTAAATTTTATTTATTACTCCATTAAACCTCATTGACCAGAGTTATGTGGGTCATTAAGTTGACAATACCCTCCAGTCATTAGGTTTTATATTATATTAAATTATTAATTAATTTCACACATTACTCGAGACTATGAATCATATATGGTTATTGTATACTAAAGACTCAAAATATTAGATTGCACAAACTACATAATTTTCATGTGTTCCATGTGGAATTAAATTGACAGTACATGTTGTGAAGTTATGATACATTTTATGTACACAATATGTCGTATGAGTGCATTGTCTACAATTAAAACCATAATGAGTAGTTTGGATAGGTACTCACCAAGTTGCTTCTATGTAAAAATATTTGTACTATTTTATTGAGTTTTAAATAAAATAAAAATATTTATTTTATTTAAAATCACATCATATGAGAATTTTAGAATGGTTGGATGAAATAATATAAAATTTATTTATTTATTATCGTGTGTGTTTTATCTTATTAAATAATGAATTGAAATGAATAATAGATAAATGTTTTAAATGTGTAGTTATTTCATGTGTATGTCCAATCATGAGCTTTGACCAAGATTTATGTGTGTGTTGGTTTTATTTAATTTAATTTAATTACATTATTTTAAAATTATTTATTATTAAATTAAATATGATGGTATGTGTGTCATCCCTCCCTCTTTTATTATGTAGGACCTTTGTGTCCAATGTTGTTTTATATAATTATACTTAAGAAATACTTTGGATCCCCTCACCTGTGTGTGAGTTATAAAACATATGTAATAAAAGGATTGAATGAAGGAATGTGGAGTTATTTTAAGGTGGAGATAAGGTAGAGGTTATTCAAGATGGAACTGATATGAAACCAACACAGCAAGTACATAGGTACATAAAGGGAATTTTGTAATTCATGCCAATACAAGCACAAGAAGTTTTTCCCTAGGTTAATAGGTTGATTTATTGTTTGGTCAATAAATAAACCATTAGATTATCTCATGATCATGTCACTTATTTATTTATTTATTTCTTCCTTATGCATAATTTATTTAATGGATTCAAGGTCATGATCATATAAATAAATGGACTAATATGCTAATATGGAATTTAAATAAATAGATTATGTGTAAATGATTTATCGAAACATGGTTAATCACTTAAGTATAGTCCACTTAATAATAAAAAGATAGGTAAATGATAAAACAAGAAAAATTAAAATATAATAAAAAAATACCTCAAGTTAATATTAAGTTGTTAAATCTTCAATCGTCTAAATTAATATGAACTCATAGTTAAAGAATTGGTTCAACCTCTATCAGGGGCACTTTTAATTATCAAGAAGTCTTAACTACGATAGTGGGTTAACTTAACCGAGTATGTATTGGGTTTAATGGCCTTCATCTATCCAATTAAAATTTGGATTCAAGTGTTAAGGAAATCTGAGAAAGGATTTCTGGATTGGGGAGTCCACTCAACAGTTCAAGGAGTTTCAAGTTTGCAGTTGGAAAGACTTCCTACCTAAATACTTTCTTATAATTTTCACAGCCTTTGTCTAGATTATAAGAAGTTAAATATGGATATTTTCTAATGTAATGTCTATAATTATGTAACATTTTTGAGATATTCAAGGTGTTATTTCAGAGTAAAATTTCATAAGGTGCACCAGCTAGACCTCATGTAGTCAAACTCATTGGCTACATTGAGAACCTAGAGGTTCTAGGGTTTAAACTATCTAATGAACTTCACAAAATAATTATTTCATCACTACCTAAAATATTCTCTGGTTTTTTTATTTATTTCAATGTGAAAAACATATATAAGTCTCTCCCAAATCATCTCACTTTACTTTGCAAAGTTGACAAGGATAAGAAACGTGAAAATCCATCCATCTTTATGGTGAATAAAAGAAAAGTTCAAGTGAAGAGATATAAGTACAAAGATTATTCTTAATTACCTTCTAAGAATAAATTGATCAAGGTGAAAGTAATTAAATATGATGTTATATGTTTTTCATGTGGTGATAAGGACCATTGGAAGAAAAACTGCACCCAGGAAAAGAATTGAGGATAAGCTTCAAGTGAGTCTGTTATCGAATGTAATTTATCTTTTTATTTAAATTGGGTATTAGATACAGTATATGGAGATCACACACAAAAACATATATATATATATATATATATATATTAAAATATATGAACCAATTAGATTTTGTAAGATTTCATGGGGTGAGGTAGGCCTACGAGCTGCCAATGGAGCCAGACTTACCATTGAGGCTATTAGGGACTACCACCTCACGTTATCGATGAGGATGATTTGGGTTTTAAAATATTTTTATTATGTTAAATCTATTACCAAAAAAGTTATTTCTATATCTAGGATTGATACATATGGATTTATTTTCAAATTTGGGAATAAATTTTTCTTCTTTTATAAAGAAATCATTTGTTATGTTAAGGTATATTTAAATGACGGTCTTTATATATTGGATTACATTAACCAAGTAATGTAAATAGATAAAAATAATAATTCACATGAACCATACCACACCCAAATATGACATCATTATTTAGGTCATGTAAATGAAAAATATTTGATCATATTTCACCAAGATGGATATTTCGATTCCTTTGAACTAAAACCACTTAGTGTATGTCATGCATGTTTACAAGAAAAAATGACCAAATTTATATTTATTGAAAAAGGATAATGGGCCAAGGAGATTCTTGAGTAAGTTCATAATGATGTTTATGGACCATTTTTAGTGGAATAAAGGGGTGGTTACTCGTACTTTATAACTTTTACTAATGATTTTAGTTGATATGGATGTGTCTACTTAATGAGGTATAAGTCAGATTCCTTTAAGATATTCAATGAATATAATAATGAAGTTGAGAACCATATTGGTAATAAAATTAATAAAATCTACTCAGACTATGGTGGAGAATATCCTAATAAAGTATTCATTGATTATTTATAGGAGTTTGGGATTCTATCCCAACTCACTCATCCTTATACACCACAATGGAATAGTGTAAGTGAATGGAGGAATCGCAATTTGGTAGACATGGTGAAATAAATGATGATTCATGTGAGTCTTCCATTATCCTTTTAGTGATACACATTACAAATAGAATCAAACATTCTAAATTGAGTTTCAACTAAATCAGAAAATGTTATTCTATATGAAATTTGGTATAGAAATAAACCCATTGTCACAACCTGTCCCAGTGGGTCCCACGCCACGACTCCCCAAGCCCGCCTCCAGTAGTCCAGGGGCTGGTGACTAGCATCGAGTAGGCATATTACTAACAAGGTAGGCATTGCCTAAGTACCTATACACACACACATCTCCAAGCCCAAAAATGATGAAATGTAAAAAACCACTAAGGAACAAAATGCATGCATACAACTAATCCCAACCAACACAGTACGATGGACGGTAGAGTACTGAAAGTAAACTGGGCCAGAATAAAATCCCACCAAAAAAAGAGTCTGAAAACTACAAAGTCCAACCTGTAAACACAAAGAGGTACTAGAACTGATGCTCATATTCATAGGAACACCTCAGCCTATAGGGAACTTAGAAAGCTCGGTCCTGTCCTGGTCTTCCCTGGACTCCGTCAAAAGGCTGCTCATCTGCACAAGACACAACGCGTGCGGGAAAAGCCCGTACAGGGGTAAGTATAACAATACTTAGTAGAGGACCCCAAAAACCACAAAACAATACACAAAGTAAAGTTGCAGTCATCTCTACACAATATATGTCTACCGAACATATAACAAGAGTAACAAAAATCCAGATATACTCAAACCCCAGACCCGCAGTCTAGAGACAAGTTACACAACCACATACCCCCGCTAGGAATTTAGTTCAAAGATTCCACGAAGCACTCATCTAGGAGATCTCACTCCATGATTCTGATAGCTCTGATGACGTCCTTCCGAGAAGTATAGTCTATCGAGAAAATTCATGAGAGATAGATACACTCATTTCGAGAGAACACACTCCTGAGTGGGGAAAGATCACGATACACATATGAGGATCATGGACAAGGCCTTGGAAGATACCTTGACTGATCCAGATTCACCTGATAAGTAGAGGATCGGTGCCCTGTGGGGATATTCACGTCGATACCTAACTCTACCTAGGGTCAATAATGGATAGAGGATCTCGCTTTGGGCCTCTTAGAGGGATACTTGACTCTATCCCGGAAATTCCTTCTCTAAAAAAGGAAATGATACCTAACCTTCATGGGAACGATAAAAAGGGGCACTAACCCAAACAAAACATGTCCAAGATATGGTGGACAAGAAGATTAATCCATGTACTGATAAGTACACAGCGTGTAGAAGTGTCACACGTCGTGTCTTCTGACCCTGGGTACTACCTATGTAAAATGGCTCGTGTCGTAAGGTTGGTTATATAGAAGAAGGTATACACGACGTGTAAGAGAGTGACATTCTGTGTTCCTCTATCCAGGGAGGACTCCTTTTTGAAATAGTGGGTTCTCTAGACCCAACTATACAGTACATTTTGATTACCATATCATGTGTACAGTTAGTAATGCATGATGTTATCTTACCATTATAGTGCAGACTTTTATACGTCCACTATAATAATGGTAATGTCCAAAGGTTAATTATCGTGTCGAGAGGTTATAGCATATCATAGACTATAATGGGAACCATGAGATACAATGACATTGATATTAAATATATATGTTCTATAGTCTAGATAAATCTTACTGACTGGACACAGTAGATGTCTGACTATCAAGTGTTGGGGGCTCATAAGCATTGAGACTTCTTCTCATGAAGTTTGAACTTGGTGATCCCTAGTAGTGAGATCATGAGGACAGACCCGTCAATAGAAACACCACATATTTTGGGTGTCATTGGTTGTTCCTATCTACAAATATGTGTATTGGTCTCCTGACTTGAGACCATTACCAATGTATATCATTGGATTACGGACATTGATGCAAGAAAAAAACCATGGCAGTGATGTTGTGGAGAGGTAGTTTTTGTTGGGTGTGTCATTGGTGGTATGACATTGGATGAATGGTGAGGAAAGGATTTGTCGCTTCCAAGTTCAAGATGTTGTATATCTTAGGCCTGGTTGATCAAGATGTTGCCGCCTTCATAAGTCTTTGGACAAAGCAGTTGAAAGGAAAATCCATCCGAATAGATCAAAAAATAATAAATCAAGATAAGGACGATGACACAAGAGTGTGTCCTACTTTATGAGATATTTAATCACAAAGAGATTATAGTTCACAATCAGTGTTCGTAGGATGGTGGTCGTTGCTATGACTATCCTTATCTCTTTAGGGGCCATGATGAGTTGCTAGACTCCACTCTTGGTCTATGGATTTTATTCACTATTATCGAGATAAAGGCCTAGAGGGTCACATACAATAGCACATTCAAGAATTTTCCCTATTCAGTCTAATAGGTATATGGACATAGTGGGCCCCACAACAGGGTCCGAGTGTTTTCCAAGTTATCGATCACCAAAAGAATTAAATAAATTCATTAATATTCAAGTTATGAATATTTGGAATTGAATTTATTTAACATATTTATGAGTTAAGTAAATACGAGAAAAATATTAACCGAACGAATATTATTTTAATACTCATGGTTTGTTTAATATTAAGTGGGGTAGCGAGTCAAGTTAAATGACTCGGTTTTATCACATAATATTATATATATATATATATATATATTACAAGTATGTGAAAAAATAATAAATAATATTGATGTAGTTAAGTTCATCAAATTTATTTATTTAGTAAACGTTGAAATAAACGGGGGTCAGGGAACCCTACCGAGTATTTATCAACGTCTCTATAAATATAAGAGGAGGATCTCTCTTATGTTGTAAAAATCACTATTCATTCATTTATGGAATGAAAGTTGAGAGCCTCTCTCTCCTCTCACTCTCTAGAGAGAGAAGCTCTCGATCTAAGAAGCTCGGATCAAGATCTCTCTCATGCATCGAAGACTTCTCGATGCGGTGATCGTCGGAATGTCGAAAGAATTGTCGGATCACTGCTCTAGCACCCAGAGTTTGACGATCGACGTTCTAGTGGATTTTTGGAGCACGTGTGAACGATATAGAGGGATCCTGTTTTGGATCCTTCAAGCGACAATCACCATCGACTAGTTGCAGTCGATCGTGGCTTCATATTTGAAACGGGTACGTTTTCATTTTAGTTTTGTGCTCTTTAAAACTTACACAAGATCCTCAGACCTATCCAGGGCTCGGACCGTTGGTGACGACAAGTTCCATCGTCTCGTCGACGAAAAATTTAAAATCCCCAGCCCACCGGCTTTCGCTGCGGGCCTGATAGAACAAATATTTTCAATTATTTTATTCTGAATTTCAATTTTTTTAATCCCACCAATGTTTTATTTAAGGTTCAATTGTCACAATTTATGTTTTAGGAGTATTTTTGAGCTTAATTGGAAAAATGGCTTATTTTGTATTTAAACAGTTTTCATTTATTATAATGTTTAGGCCATAAAATTTTCTAAACTAATCCAAATTGAAAAATTATTCTTTTACAGGTTTATATGTTCGATGGGATTCATTTTATCCTTCTGGACCAAAAGCTCAATCCATCATTTGGAAGCTCAAATCTAGCTCACAAACCAGGCCTCGAAAACTGTGTACAGAACTGCATAATTTTATTGTGGGGACCATATCTCATAAATGGCCGAAGCAATGGAGCTGAAAATTTACATTGATCTGAAAAACATCCGGATGAAAAACTTTCATTAAGAAGTCCGAGCATGAGTCTTTCATTTTTAAGGCCATTGATGCGTTGGAACTTGTTGTATTGGAATACGAACAGTCTGCCTGGCAGAATTAAATACTATGAGTGAGGCGGCCATAACTCCTTCATTACATGTCCAATAAAGCTGAAATTTCGTGGGTAGACATAGGAGAAGTATGGGAACAACTTTCAAGAAGGACCAAGTTCCAAATTCTGTCATTAAAGAAGCCATCCACGCGCCTATATTCGGGAATGATTTTTGGAGCCAAATTTTCACCCCCTCTCCCTATAAAAGAGTGTGTCTTTTTCATTCCAAATGGTTGGAAACTTAGGAATAGCCTTTGTTGGGCATTATATTTAGTTTATATTTGTATTTTCTTTTAATTTCATTATTTAATATCATTTCATATTTTTATTCAAGTGTTATCCTTTCACTCTTATTCTTTCTCTCTTTTGTTTTTCTCCCCCCGTTTTCTTTTCACTGTGAACTCTTATGCTCGTGATCATGAGTAGCTAACCCGAGGAAGTTCCCGGAGGAGTAATCCAGTGATGAACCCAATTCTTTGAACATTAATGTCTTAATTTTTCTTATTTTCTTAGAGTTATACCGAGGGGGATCTTAGTGGGTAAGGCGCCTTTGTGTCTCCACTTGCCACCCGAGGTTTAGCTTTCACTTCTGCAATATTTTCCCTCGATCGAGGAGGTGGATGTGTGGTATCTCGGCGATCGTTGAGAGTACCATATGTTCACAACCATAGGTAGAAGGGTATGTTCATGCATACGATGGAGTATTTTCATTAAATAAATTCGAAACTAATAATGAGACGATGAAGGTTAACTCTGGGTGATGCTCTCGGGAAAGTCTCCTTTCTGTCTTAACATCATTTTGTTTGCATTCATTCTGTCTGCATTGAATCTGCATATTTACTTTTAGTTTTGTATTTTTAATTCTCAAATATCATTTCTGGTCATTTTAGTTTATATATAGATAGTGAATTAGAAGTAGTGAGTGATTGACTGCAAAAGGCTCCTCAAGAGATCGACCTAGGTCAGCCACTGTGTTGCACTTAGTATAAATATTTTTGAGAGCGTGCACGACAACGCTACATCAGGGCCCCGTAATCTTATAGTGGTATCAGAGGGATTGCGTAAATTTTCTGAGCCTAGAAAATTAATTTGTATAAAATTAAGTAGAGGGTTCCAAAAACGGTCCCAACGGGTCAAAACGCGCTTTGATCTGATCTTGAACGGCCAAGATATGGCCAATTTAATTTTTTGGATTGGATCTAATTCACGGTTCGATCTCGGGTATTTAATCTTTCCATCCCAAAGAACTAATCAAGTTTATTTTGAATTTATTTAGTTCATCCTAGAAAAAATAAAATTGTGTGAAAATTATAATTTTATGTTATGATTTGCATAATAATTTTATTATTATTATCATAATAATTATTTTATTATTATAATAGTGTAATAATAATAAAATATTATTTTATGATAATAATTTTATTGTTATTAATTTTAAAGGATAATTGAATAGCCTTTAGAAAAAAAATGTTGGGTGGAAGAAGACTTCAAAAGAAATATTTATTTAAATAAAAAAAAGAGGGAGGTGGGATGGAAAAGAAAAAATTGAGAAATTTAAAAAAAACAGGGGGAAGCAGCGGGTCAAGCAAGCAAAGAAAAAAAAGGAGATGGCAGGGGTCCGAGCAAACCCCTCTTCCCAGCACGGTGCACAGATGCCCGCAGACCCCTCCACCCTTCTTCCTCATGGCGCATGCAGCGCAGCATGCTGCCCGGTCTTCTTAGGTCGCCGCCCCCCTCTACGTCCCACCCTGCATGCAAGCTTCCCGGCTTCTCCACCTACCACCTGTCCCGATCCCAGTCTCACCGGCCTCTCCTCTAGATCCAATCAAACCCTCCCTCAGGCGCCGACCGCACTTCCCCAAGGCCCAGGCCTCCTTCCCAGCGCTGAAAGCTCGTGACCCACCTCTAGTCGACCACCCCAAGACCCCCCACCTTGTCTTCCTCCACATGCACAGAGGAGACGTGTGCAGCACGCAGGGTCACTGCCTCTGCCACCTCCCGCCTCACCGCATCTGGTCTGGACCGCTGTCCGGCCTACCATCCGACGTGGTAAGCCTCCGAACCCCATTGGGTCCAGTCATTCGATGCCCTCACCCTGCGCGCAACATCAGTCCCGGTGACCCGTCTCCTTCCCGGTGGAGCAGGCCTCCCCACTGCATGACCAGGAGGCTGTCACCTCAAGAAGGTAGCCTGCAGTCTCCTCTATCTTGAGCCAACCCGGATGCGGCTTCATCCGGCCTCTGCGCTGGTTAGCTTGCAGCCAACGCAGGCTGGAAAAGCCACTGGTCAGGCTCCCTGTTTCAGCTGCGCGCTGCTGGACTCTCTTCGATGGAAGCTCCGCCTAGCCACCCACGTCCTTCCGCCCTCACGCTTGGCCATGGCACGGCCATTGTGCCACCCGACAGCTTCTCGATACAGCAGGCGTGCCTCCGGCCTCCATATCACCGGACAGCAGTGGCCTCTACCCCACCAGCTAGCTTCCGCCCTTATCTGCTGAGCTCCGCGCCACACCGTCGCCTTCTGTGAAGACCTCAGAGGTATTATTTTTTGTCTGCAAGTATTTCTACAGACCAAATTTGGCCCCGAAACGGTCAGGGCGGACCTTCCCAACCTAGGGTTTGGGTGAATCAGTCCAGGCCAGTGTGGCCCTGTGCGGGTTTGGCCCGACCCGTGCAGGCCGTGAAGTCGTGTTTCAAGGACCGACCAATTTTAAATTAATCAAGATTAATTAAATTAATTAATTTAATTTTAATTTATAAATTAAATTAATTAAAATTAATTTTGGTTAATTATTTTAATACCTGGATAAAATTAATTCAATTTAATTATTAAATTGAATTAAGTTAAATTAATTTAATTTTCTCATTAAAATTAAATTAATTAGAGGACCTATAATTAATTAAATTATTTAAATTTATTAATTAATTTAATTTAATTAAATAAACCCTCGTACTTATTTAATGCATTTTAATTTTATCACGCATTATTTTACCCGCATTCTGGTCTTGAGCATCGACCCGTGTATGTTGTCTTTTATTTAATTAATTATTTTAATTACATGCGATGATTGTAATTAATTAAATAGATGGTCTGCACATCATCTTTTTTTTCAGTTAAAATATATAAGGGTCTGCACGTCCAATATTTATATGATGTACATTTATACCTGAGTCCCCCTCACCTGTGCACGAGTATCTTTGTACTTTAGATGAAGAAGACAAGCGACGTGGACCTCGCCAAGATGAGTCGGTGCATGACGGTGCAAGACGACTTGTGGATTTCACCAAGACAAGGTGGTACTCCAAGACGTGACATCGGCCCCGCCAAGACGTAGCGATACTCCAGAAGACCAGCAGACATACATGACAGGGCAAGGTGCATCAAGAGTCAAGCATTTGACTTAGGTACAATGCCCTTAGGTCATTTAGATGCTCAAGACCAGTTAGGTAGTAGTTTTCCTTTATGCATTTATTTATTATTTTATGAATTTTTATAACAGTGGGAAAATACATAAAATAATAGATAATAAAATACATAAAGAAGTGACTTGTGTTTTTTCTATTAAAGTTTAGTTGTGATCGTGAAAACATAGATGAACAAGTTTAATAGAAATAGATTACATTCATCGAGAGAGAGAAACAATAAAACCCTCAAAGAAAATATTAAGTCACAAACAGCCTTCCATCATTCAAGTTTGAAAAAAACCGGGTGTTCGAGGTGCCATCCATGCCTTAGCTGAGGGTGCTTCTTACTACCGTGGAGTTCTTATTCATGTGTGGGGTTGACATAACTAAAATTGCAGAAAAGAAATATTCATTGCTATCTTGTTGTAATTTTAGAGGCAAGCGTTGAGTAAATCAGTAAATGATTTTTGAAGCTGGGACTTCACTCAACAGATCAAGGAACCGCAAGTTAATGCGGTTGGCCAGCCAAAAGCCTACCTTGGACCCTCCGAGTAGTGGTGTAGCCATATATTGTAGACTATGAGGGAGGTTCATATATCCTTGCCACTAGAATACTCAAGAGTATTCTGATTCTAGTACAGGGGGTTCCTAGAATTCGAAAAATTAGTGGGAGATATTCAATGATTAAATAATCAGTAATGTCACATTAGGTAATAACATAAAAGTACAATCTGCTAAAGTACTTTCGTAGAGAATGGAAAGTAATACAATAATAAAAACTATGATAAATATTGGACATAGTTAATGTCCAAACAAGCACGAAATTCCAAGTGTAGTATAGGCACTTACACACATTACTACCATAATGGAAATTCAAGGTGCTTGTGTCCCGACCTGTTAAACCACCTTATAGGAAGCAAGTGTGTAAAATTGCATACAGAAGACTTATGAATAAAGAATATGATGGATCTGTCATAATGCTATCATCAATGTCTAATGTTAGTTGCGGTCACTGCATCATGACTTGGATGATGATCACATGTAGTCTCATCTTCAAGATCCTTTCAAGGATAAAGTGAAGCAAGATTTGAATGTGATGATTGCACTCAGATTGTGTAAAGTGAAAGACAAATCACAATCTTTCATGTCATCCCATTCTTATACCTTTTACACCTGTTTAATCTAGTTTCATTTAAAGGTACAAATGAACGGTATAGAGTAAGCGCTTCATTACCTTTAAGGTAACATTCACCAAGTAATAAGAATATTGGAGATAACGCCATCTTTTATTCTTATGGAGAATACATTGAATGACAAGGCGAAAAGGATTATGGAAAGTTATGCCAAAGGAACCTTCATCGTGTCCTTAAATGAAAATTGGTTAGTTATTTAACAGGAGGTTATTTGCATCACATAATGAAATGAATTCATGGAAGTTTAAAAACTGAAATACAAGAAGCAAGTACCCGCTTCTCGTTCAGTTTATATTCATCAAATATATTAATGTTTCTAACATAATTATTAGGTATTGAATATAATATACCAATAAAATATGTTTATTTAAATACAGTAACCAAGAAATTATAGAAACATTATAGGAAGTAAAGTGTATTCTCCAAGTAGTTGAGAAAGGGTGATTCCTAAGTCAGCGGTGAGAAACACATAACTTAAAAATTGCCAAGTAATTGACTCAAACTAAAAAAGTTGTTGAGTATAACCAAAAACATTTATCTCATGTTCCCATTTGGACCTGATGAGACATTATTCCATGTTTTAGAATGAATGTTGTTTCTGGTAACATACTCAACAAATAGTTCACTGATACTTGAATCAATGGAAATACATGATGAATATAAAATGTAAGACATACCCAGTTGTGGCAATATGATTCTTTGTCAAGTAAAACTAAAAGTGGACATCAAGAATATACCTATTATAGTATTTAGGCTCGGCACAGCTAAACACCTCTGGTATTATTGACATCCTTAGTTTAGACAAATAAACCTTTAGAAATAAAGGTATGCCACAAAGCTTTCAGGATTAGTTCAACAAGAGAGTGTGAACTATTCCAAAGGAAAGAAAGAGGTAAAGACACTTCATATGTTCCCTTTAAGTCATTAAGGAATGTAACAGTGAATTATAAGTTTGGTAAGAAGATATTAGTTACTTCGGATCATCATGCCGGAGAATATCTTGACCAAACTACCATCGATCATGATAACGTAGTGTAGAGTAATTCCTAAATGCAAGTTACCTTATCTACATCACCGTATTGATGTTCATAAGGAGGATCAATGACGAGTCTTACATGTTAACATTGATCTATAAAATGTAGCATGGAGAAATTCCTAAACTCACATTTTATACATCAAAGTTATGATGTAAATTGTATCAATGTTACAACCTATAGAAACTTCCATTATATTTCAAGATGTGATTTGCAAATAACGGCATAAAACCATAACCAATATGCCAACTAAAATGACAAATGGATATCATATAAGTCATAGTATGATGAAAATACATTATTCCATAGATCATGTGTTAGGATGCAAAGAGTTTGTTAAAAACAAACATGCGTCAATCTAAACACGTTGTGCATCTAAGTTAATTATCCTAACAGTTGCTTAGGATATTACCTAAATCCCTAAGATAGAAGAGATGTAGTCAAGTATTATACTAAATTTCTATACAAGGGTGCATATCTTTATTAGATATAGTGGGAGATGAATTGACTTGGACTTAGTCAATGCTCAAGAAGCATGAATGGTTGGCATAGGAACAAGTTCCACAAGTACATGTGTAATAGGTATGTTCTAGAGACACATACTGTGTAGGAAGAATGAAACCATGGTGATGGTTTTTATACTCACCATGTCTGGTGATATATTATTCATTAATAATAATAAATCCAACAAGTAAGTAGTATAAGGCAATGAGCTAAGATTGACAAGAACAACTAAAATTCAATAATGGATTCCATGTATCAAATTGAAAAGGGTCTTATAAATTGAATATTGTGGTGGGTATTCAAATGAGAAGATGCATGGATGGTACAAGCATGGTACCAATAAGGCATGATTGGTTATACCAAGTCGGTACACCTAAATCTATTAGAATTTTACGTGTCATAACTAACTTCGAAGATCATTCTATTGGTCATTGGATGTCAAGATCATCTTTTGTGGAAGGTGTCTATACGATGCAACTAGAAAGAGATGATGGCATCATATGATGCCAATAAAGGTTGTAAGTTACTGAAATCCAATTATAGATTAAATTAAGCAACAAGATCTTAGATAATTCATTTCAAATGAATCTTTGCTTTGTGTCTACCAAAGGTTAGTGTAAACGCCAATGTTTTCCAAGTTAAATATGTTTAGAAACATATGGAAAACAGATCTTGATCTTACAGTTAGATAAGATTAGAATAAAAGAAATTCTCCAATGATTGACTTAAAGTAGAAACCTAAGTTCTTGGGAACAATATCTACTAAGGTAGATCCATAGGTTGCTTGGTACTAGTCAATCTTGTACATATGGTGACATTGTATTAAAAAATACAAGTTGAAACAATTCAAGTTCAGAATTGTTTCCAATGTCACGTGGCTTAATCTCTCCAGGTTAACATGTTCAGAGAATGGGTAGATATTAATGTTGTGAATTGATACCATATGCTTTAGCGATAGATCAATCATATATGAAAAAATATGTACAATAATTGATACTGCAAGGATATAATTTATTATATTTATATATCAATTATTTCCAGGAGCACTGCAAGTGATGCAGTCAGAACTATCATCTTGTACTTCATCAAGTACAAATGATATATACCTAGAATATGGAGAGGAAGGTATAATAGTTTTTTTGGGATACAAACTAGTAATTCTTAGATCAATTTGATCTAGTATCGCAGTCAAGAAAAGGTGATGAGTGAGTAAAGCTCATAAAATCTAGTGGTAGCCATATCTACAAAAACCAAGTACGTTGTAGCTTCTAAGGAAACTAAGAAGTAGTTTTAAATCACAATGATTTTTTCCAGTTCTTGGATTCTCACCTAGTGAGAAAATAATTATCATAATGTAAATTATGAAATTCTTAATAGCCAAGTTGTCAAGTTATGACAATGAACAAAAGTAATATACTCAGGGATACCCTATCTTGAGAAGTTTTACTCAAGAAGATGAGGTCGCAGATAGCAGATATGCCACATGGTGAAAACATGGCAGGCCCAGTAGTTAAAGCCATTACTCATAAGAAGCATGATATTTATCATGTGAGTAGATAACAAGTTTAGTTAGCAAGTTGGCTCTAGTGCAAGTGGGAGTGTTGAAATAGTGGGTTCCCTAGACCCAACTATTTAGTACTTTTTCATTACCATATCATGTGTACAGTTAGCTATGAATGATGTTATCTTACCATTATAGTAAAGAATTTTTTGCATCCACTATAATAATGGTAATTTCCAATGGTTAATTGTTGTGTCGAGAGGTTATAGCAGATACCAGGCTATAATGAGAACCTCGAGATACAATTACATTGATCTTAAATATATATGTTTCATAGTCTAGATACATCTTACTGACTGGACACAGTGGATGTATGACTATCAGGTGTTGGGGGCTCATAAGCATTAAGACTTCTTCTCATGAAGTTCACACTTGGTGACCTCTAGTAGTGAGATCATGAGGACAAACCCGTCAATAGGAGCACTGCATGTTTTGGGTGTCATTGGTTGTTCCTATCTATGGACATGTGTATTGGTCTCCTGACTTGAAACCATTACCAATGTATATCATTTAATTATGGACTTTTATGTAAGATGAAAACCATGGTAGTGATGTCGTGGCGAGGTAGTTTGTGTTGGGTGTGTCGTTAGTGGTATGACATTAGCTGAATGGTCAAGAAAGGATTTGTCGCTTCCAAGTTCAAGAAGTTGTATATCTGAGGACTGCTTAATTAGGATGGTGTCGCCTTCATAAGTCTTTGGCCAAAGCAGTTGAAAGGAAAATCCATCTAAATAGATCAACAAATAATAAATCAAGATAAGGATGATGACACAAGAGTGCGTCCTGCTTTATGAGATATTTAATGACAAAGAGATTATAGTACACAGTCAGTGTTCATAGGATGGTAGTCATTGCTATGACTATCCTTATCTATTTAGGGGTCATGATGAGTTGTAGACTCTACTCTTGGTCTATGGATTTTATTCACTACTATCAAGATAAGGTCTTAGAGGGTCACACACAATAGCGTATTCAATAATCCTCCCTATTCAGTCAAATAGGTATATGGACATAGTGGGCCCCACCATGGGGTCTGAGTGTTGTCCAAGTTATCGATCACCAAAATAATTAAATAAATTTATTAATATTCAAGTTATGAATATTTTTGATTGAATTTATTTAATGTATTTACAAGTTTAGTAAATGTGAGAAAAATATTAACCGAACGAATATTATTTTAATATTCAAGGTTCGTTTAATATTAAGCGGGATAGCGAGTTGAGTTAAATGACTCGGTTTTATCACGTAATATATGATATATATATTAAAAGTATGTGATAAAATAATAAATAATATTGGCACCGTTAAGTTCATCAAAATTATTTATTTAGTGAACGTTGAAATAAACAGGGGTCGGGGAACCCTACTGGGTATTTATCAATGCCAATATAAATATAAGAGGAGGATCTCTCTTATATTTTGAAAATCACTATTCATTCATTTATGGAATTAAAGTTGAGATCCTCTCTCTCCTACTACTCTCTAGAGAGAGAATATCTCAATCAAAGAAGATCGAATCAATATCTCTCTCATGCATCGAAGACTTCTCGATGCGGTGATCGTCAGGACGTCGAAAGCATCGTCGGATCGTCGTGCCAGCACCCAGAGTTTGATGATCGATGTTCTATAATATTTTTGGAGTGCGTGTGGATGATCTAGAGGGATCCTGCTTTGGATCCTTCAAGTGACAATCACCATAGAATAGTTGTAGTCGACCGCAGCTTCATATTTCAAACGGGTATGTTTTCATTTTAGTTTTGTGCTCTTTAAAATTTATGTGAGATCCTCAGACCTCTCCGGGGCTTGGACCATTGGCGATGACAAGTTTTGTCATCCCACTGATGAAAAATTTTAAAATCCACGGCCCACTGGCTTTCGTTGCGGGCCCCAAAACCTTACACTCCGTGTATGCTGGCCATGTGCTCGTACACGGCTTCAACCCGTGCATCAAAACTTGTGTGAGTGGTACACGGGGTAACCAATGTAGCCAGCTTGGTCTGGCCATGTGGTGGAGTACATGGCTATGTACCCCACCCCATGTCTATGTATCCCTTGTATACATGCCAAGTCTTGTGTAAGGACCCACACGTCGTGTTCTTTGGAGAACATGTCGGGTCATTGCTTCATGCACCACGGAACCCTAGCCGCCATTTATCCATACCTACATGTCGTGTTATTCAGGAAACACGTAGTGTGTTTTGGAAATTCCCAGAATCGTGAACCTTCACCGTTGCGCCTCAGGTGGAGCTCTAATATTCGATCTGAACATCTGTTTTCCAAAAAACTTGAAGATTAAGGTTTCCCTGATGTCCCGTAGTCATCTCCATTGATTTCAGGCCTCCAATCAGCCCCAAAAATGAGTATCAATCCACCCACGTGAAGAATACTCGAAATATCATCTCCCCCAATCCAAGATGATTCATCATCCACCATTGTCGTCGCACCTCCGCTAGGTTGTCACGATGTCAGATCTCAAAATTGGGATCGTTGCGTTGCAGAACGGATGTGCAACGATCTGTTTTTCGTCACACTATGAAGAACGTGAAGAATGCAGGGTAAAACGAGGATAATGAAATCCAAATCACAAAATAAAAGAGGAAAGAACCTCCACTGTTGTTTGTCATCGTATTTATTCGCTCCCGTTATAATGATTAAACAGAGCGAATCAAAACATGGATTTCAACATCATGGACTAATCCCCAAAACAACCCAATAAAAACCCTCCCGCAAGAATGCACGATATGAGGGTCAACCTATTTGTGGTTTGATCTACATTCATCATTTTATTTCAAAAATGTGGAAAGGAATAATCAAAATAACAAACCCCTACCTCTGCCATCGACAAAGATGGAGATTGGTCGTCGGTCGGGATTCAATCTCACTATGAAACAATCCATGCATCGTCGTTCATCGGCATCTGTCAAAAATCCTCTAAGGCTCAAAGAGGCTCCCTCTTAATTCATAGGGTTATGAGTCTAACCCTTCAAACTTTCCATAAGAAAGTATTCAAAAGGAAGGAATTAGGTCGTTGTGAAAAACGGAAACTTTTAAATAAAATAAATTATTATTTTATTTTATTTCCATTAAAGCATCCAAAAACTAACTCTCACAATTGACCTGTACTGGTTAATGTTAGGCCCTACCTGAGGTAAAGTCGCTACTCTGAATGCAATGATTCCCTCATATTTCAAATTCGAGCACATGTTTAAAATTTATTCCACTTTTTCAGGAAAACCGCTCGTGCATGCTGTTTAAAGTTTAAATTAATTCAAACATTTATTCCAGGAACTATGGGCCTCAGAATCGCACTTCCTCGAAAGTTCCGGTCTTGAAATAATTCCATATAATATTTAAAAAGAATACACGGAAAATTTAAGACATTACATTCTCCTCACCTTGGGGGTTTGTGTCCCGTAAAATCCAAAACAAGTCTACTCAAAAAGATGTGGGTATTGGGCATGAATCTGAGCCTCCCTCTCCCACGTGCTCTCCTGGAGATTCTTGTGTTGCCACCAAACGCGCACCAAGGAAATCAACCACCCATGAAGGATCCTCTCCTACCAATCCTCAATCTCCACCGGGTACTCAGCAAAGGTCGCTCCATCCTCGATGTCCAGCTCGCCCCAGTCAATGACGTTTGATGGGTCATTCACGTACCTCCTCAGCTGCGACACGTGGAAGACATCATGTACCCGATGAAACTGTGGCGGTAGAGCTAGGCAGTACGCCACCTCTCCAACTCTATGTAGTTTCTGAAAAGGGCTGATAAACCTCAGATATATCTTGTCACCCTGACCAAATCTCTGCAACCCTCACCGAGGTGAGATCCTAAGGAAGACATGGTCCCCCCCCCCCTCAAACTCCAGAGGTCTCTATTGTCTGTTAGCGTAAGAATTATATCGTCTCTTTTCAGTCTTCATATGCTCCCAGATTGTAACAACCCGAAATTTTGAATAAATCTTGTTTCCTAATTTTATGTGTTATTTTATTTTTTATACTCAACAAAAATGTTTCATTTGATAACATGAGTATAATTAAAATGATACTGTTGGTTCTTGACTGTTATATGACCATTGGTCAATATGACCACTAGAAACTAAATGTTTTGATTATTGTCTCTAAATACAAGTAATCTTGGTTAATTAATATAGAAAGAAGATTCGATGGCCTCACCCAGTAGTCTTGGACCAATCGAAGCCCATCTAACAGAACTTGGGAAGGAGGTAGCACCACTGGGCTTTGCTCTGGACCAAACCCAAGCTGAACTTCATCGTATAAAGCTAGAATGGGATCGCCTTCGTGAGAAGTTCAAACTGATAGAAATTGCTACTCGTGCGATGTTGGCCGAGCCACCCTCG
Source organism: Viscum album (assembly GCA_963277665.1). Classification (NCBI taxonomy): domain Eukaryota; kingdom Viridiplantae; phylum Streptophyta; class Magnoliopsida; order Santalales; family Viscaceae; genus Viscum; species Viscum album. The sequence continues at coordinate 136,627,687 of OY728164.1, forward strand.
GATTCTATAACCTTAGCACACCTTACACTTAGGTCCTATGCTGGTGTGATAAGGGGCTATGTAAGGAGACCGTAACTGCCTTGTGTAATCATTTATTTTAAATAAAAATTGGGATTTCTTCTTATGATGAAGTTTATGAATTTTCAAATGACCGGATAAATATAGTATGCATATTTTTGATGAATTTTAGAAAAAGTATATTTTAAAAATGGTTGTGTAAACCTTAAATAATTAAAAATGTGTAATGATTTTTGAAAAATGGTCTTCTACAATTATGTTCAGTACGAAATTTAGAGTCTAATAAGATCAACTTAATTTTTGATGAATAGTAAATTATGAATAGTGATTTTATGATTAGGATTAGTAATGTGTCCAAATGGATTAGTAATCTCACTTAAAGAAAGTATTAATATAATCTAGGCACCTTGATTAAGTAATGTGATTCAATAAAATGGTTAAATAACGGTTTCATAAATTATTATTCAAGTATTAGTTTTTTCAGGTGAATAGTGTTTTTTTAATTAAAAATTTAATTAAAAATATTTAGATAATTATTTTTATAAAATAGATTTCATTTTTGAACTCAGAGCACCGATATTATGCTATGGTAATTTTTAGGGTTTTTTCTGAAAAAAATGAATTTTCGGTGAATAGTGTTTTTATTTAAAAATTAAATTAAAAATATTTAGAAAATTATTTTTATAAAATGGAGTTCATATTTGTAATTAGAGCGTTGATATTTGGTTAAGGTGAAATTTTGGGATTATTCTGAGAAAGTTGAATTTTCGATGAATAGTGAAAATACAGTTTTTAAGTTACGGGTGTTTAATGACATCATTAAATGATGTATTAAGTTTTTAATCAATATGTTCGAATTATGAATAGTGAGATAAGATATGAGGTGTCCCAAGTGGCCAATACCATGGGCAAATACCATGGTCAAGCCCATGGTTTTGCCAAAACCACTAATGAGGTGTCCCTTTGCCATTAATGCCTTGTCCCCTCACTTTTCCTATAAATACCAAGACATCCTCTCATCCATTCGACTCCCAACTCTCCCCCAACGAAGTTCTGGTCTCATTACCTCCCAAGGAGTCCTCCCATGGTTCCCCCAAGCCCTCAAGGTCCCAACCTTTGAGTTTTAAGAGTTATGTTTTAAGGTAAGGGATCCGACCTCTCTCTTTCATTTCAAGTAATCTCTTTTATGTCATTCCTTTTATGCTCCATGTTCTTATGTTGGAGGATGTTATTTTATACTCCTCTTACTGCCCTTTTCATGTTCATATAATTAGATATCCCTTCTTTCTCTAATTGTTTCATTTTATGAAGTTTTAAGTGGTGCCGTTAGGCTACCGAAATTTTTGTAACGGATTCTTTCTCCCTTCTCATTTTTCAATATCTATTTTCATATAAAGTATTTCAAGTTCCTTTTTATTATGTTGTGGTATGATATCTAAATTTATCATACTGATATTTTATGATCATATTATGAGAGACTCCATTTGATCGCTTCAATTCAGTATTTTGAAGTTTTAAGTGGCGCCGTTAGGCTGCCGAATTTTTAAGTGGTTCTTCACCCTTCTCGTTTTGAAGTTCTACTTTCATGTCAATTCTTTCAAGTTCCTTTTTGTTATGTTGGGGTATGATCTCTATATCTATCATACTGGACTCTTATGTTCATATTATGAGAGACCCCATTTGATATCTTCAATTCAGTATTTTGAAGTTTTAAGTGGCGCCGTTAGGCTGCCGAATTTTTAAGTGGTTCTTCACCCTTCTCGTTTTGAAGTTCTACTTTCATGTCAATTCTTTAAAGTTCCTTTTTGTTATGTTGGGGAATTATCTCTATATCTATCATACTGAACCCTTATGTTCACATAATGAGAGACCCTATTTGATCTTTTCAAATCATTTTTGTTGAAGTTTAAGTAACGCCGTTAGGCTGCCGAACTTTCATAAGAGAAATATAATTTTTGTATTCCTTCCATGTTTTTCATTTCAAATGGTATGTCCTTGAAATTTCATTACCATGATCATGTATCCTTCTTATTCTTTTCATCTACTATTTTATGGGTCATTTATTAATTTTTGACCCATTTTACCTCTCTTTTTAATGTCTTCTAAAACCTCGTAACATAGCCGTTATGCTGCAGAATTTCCGTCTCAAAATGTCTCTCTCTTTTTATAAAGTTCTTTTATATTATTAAGTGAATACTCAAAGATCTTTCTTCTAAATGGGTATTCACATATATACCAAAATGTTCTATTTTAAATTCTGGGATTTACATACATGAGACCCACCTTCCTTTTCTGTGGGTTTTAAAGTGATGTAAAGATCATGCCTTTAAAGCAATTTTTAAAACATTATGATTATGAAATGAAACCCATTTATTTTATGCTATATGGGTTATTTATGAAATGTTTGATGATGATATATGTGTCTCACATGATAATAAAGGCAAATTTAAGGGTGCGCCCTGATAGCGCTCCAATGCATTGGGTAATGATGTAACCACTAGAGATTACAATTTTCACGATACCTTGGTGAATAACCTTGATAATTTTCAAATGACACCTTGGGGATGGACCTTGGTGATATGTTCATGATTTTCTATGTTAAATTATGTAGCCACATTTTCAAGTTATGAAAAATGTTATTTTTATTATGATATGCCTCCTTATTTCATTCTCATGCCTTAAAGTTCTTTTTCATGACCTTATTGAAGTATCTCAAGTTCACATGTAAAATGTTTCTCTTGTTTTCCTTACTGGGCTTTTTGCTCACCCTTTCTTTTGATGTATGCTCCCAGGTTATGTGATTCAGTAATGAACCTAGGATGAACATGAGGAGAAGCCTTTCAAGTGTTTTAGAAGAATGTTTTATGTTTTCATGTTTAAAGTTCCTGGTTTCCAAGACACTAAACCTTAAAGATCCTCGGTTTTGTAAAATGTAATGAAAGTTTATGTGATAAAGAGGCGGGATGCTATACGGATGATCTACACCATCTCGATGGTAGCTCATACCAACTCTAGACCCATGAGTGCTGACTCTCCGGGGTTAGTCCAGCAAAGCGGTGACCGGCAGGGTTTACCATATAAAGCCTCGAATGGTGTCATACCAATGGTGGAGTCGTAGCTATTATTGTACATAAACTCCACTAGTAGTAGATGGTCCCCCTAACTATGACCAAAGTCCAAGATACAGGCCCGTAACATATCCTCCAGAACCTAAATGGTTCTCTCCATCTAACCATTGGTTTGGGGATGGAACATCGTGCTCAAGCAGAGTTGAGTTCCAAAAGCCTCCTGCAATCCCTTCCATAACCAAGATGTGAAGCGAGCATCATGATCTGAGACTATCGTTGAAGGTATGCCATGAAGCCAAACTATCTCCTACATGTAGAGGCGTCCCAAGATCTCTACAGAACTTTACTCTAGAATAGCTAGGAAGTGTACCGACTTGGTGAGTTGGTCAATGATCACCCAGATGGAATCGTTCCCCTTGGACGTTCTTGGTAATCCTGTCATGAATTCCATCGATATTTCATCCCACTTCTACTCTGTAACTTCCAGGGGTGAGCTAATCCCATTTAAATCTGATGCTCATCCTTCACCTACTGGCACATAAGGCATCAAGAAATGAACTCTGCTACTGCCTTCTTCATGCCTGACCACCAGAACTGTCGTCGGAGATCCTGGTACATCTCCACCACTCTAGGATGTACCTCCAAGGGGGTGTATAAAACTCCCTCAGGAACTCCTCCCGTGACGCCACTGGTACAACAGTGCATCCTCTAAAAAACTATGTGCTCCCCACCTTGTGAATATCCATCGGGATCATGTCATATAGATAACTGAGCATGTAAAGCCTCATATTCGACATCCATAAGTTGTGCCTCCCTAACTCGATGTAAGAGTGGAGGGGTGGAAACCATCAACTAAAGGTAATCTGCATCCTCCCTGTCCACAAAGGATAACTACAACGTGGCTAACTGCTCTATCACCTCACTCAACAGCTGCGAGCTCAACCATCTGCTAAGAGCATCCGCCACCTTGTTCCCCTTCCCAGTAGTATAGATGATATCAAAATAATAGTCCTATAGGAACTCTAGATAACACCTCTGTCTCATATTTAGATCCTTCTGCGAGAAGATGTACTTGAGGCTCTTGTGGTCAGAGTAGACGATGAACTGCTCGCCCATAAGGTAGTGTCACCACATCTTCAATGTGAAGACTACCACTTCCAACTAGAGATCATGGGTCACATAGTTCTTCTCATGTGGACTAACATGGAGCAAACTCAAATCAATCACTACCTGTCTCTGCATCAGGATGTAGCCAATCCCAGTCCCCAATGCGTCGTAGAAAACTACGTACTTGACACCCTCCTCCGGTAATCTCAAGATCAGCGCGCTCGTTAAAATCTTCCTCAACTGCTCGAAAGCCTACTGGCACTTCTTCATCCACATGAAGGGTTTCCCCTTCCTATTCAAGGATATCATCAGTGCTGATATTTGGGAGAAATCAGGAATGAATCTCTGGTAATATCCTACCAACCGAAGGAAGCTCCACACCTCCATCACGCTTCGAGGTGTCTCCCATGCTAACACTACCTCCACCTTGGATGGGTCCACAGCTACTCCATCTGCTGAAATGACATATTCTAGAAAGTGGACCTCCCGAATCCAGAACTGACACTTTAAGAGATTCCCATAAATTTGGTGCTCTCAGAGTACATCCAGAACCATACGCAGGTGTCTTGTGTGCTCCTCCTCTGATGTTGAGTACACAAGGATGTTGTCAATGAAGACCACTACTAACTAGTCTAAGTACGGCTGAAAGATCTGGTATATCAGTCCCATGAACACTACGGGGGAGTTCGTTATGCCTATAGGCATCACCAAGTACTCATAGTGATCATAGAGGCATCTGAAAGCCGTCTTTGGTAGATCCTCATCCCGTACTCGTAACTGGTGGTAACCTGAATGGAGGTCAACCTTAGATAACCACTGTGCCCCTCCCAGTTGGTCGAAGAGGTCATCAATCCTCGGTAGTGGATACTTGTTCTTCACCATTACCTGGTTCAGGTGCTGGTAATCCACGCACAACCTCAAACTCCCATCTTCCTTCTTAGAAAACAAAACTGGGGCCGCCCAGGGTGAAACACTAGGTCTTACAAAACCCTTTCTTTGAAAATCCTTCAACAACACCCTCAGCTCATGAAGCTCTGCGAAAGCCATCTGATATGCTGATTAGGAAATTGGTGTCGCCCCGGGGTGTAAGTCGATGCAAAAGTCGATTTCCCAGTGGGGAGGTAGTCCCGGAACATCTTTGAGAAAGACGTCCTCGTACTCTTACACTGCTGCTGGGAACTAGAAGATCACAACATCTAGTGCTCCGAGGGAAAGGATAGCCAAATCATGAGTGATCGGTTTCACCCTCCTACGAATGAGCCCATCCTGTAATGCCTGAGTCTTCCTTTCACTACAAAGGAAAACCTCATCCCATCACAACAGACACACTGCACTCTTCACCTAAAATAGTCAATCTGGGCATGGACCGAGGATAACCAATCCATACCTAGAATGATGTCGTAAGGCCTCAACGCTTCCACCAATAGGATTCAACCAAAACTCTCACCTACAAGGGTAAGATCACACCGTCTGTAAAGGTGTGTGATCATTGAGTCTCCTCCCGTAGGTGTCTCCAAGCTTAAGGATTGAGTCAACAACTCTACTGGAATCTCAAGGTTTCGCACAAGACATGTGGTGAGGAAGGAATGGCTGGAACCTTTGTTTATAAGTATGGAAGCTAAGGTAGATAAGACATAGATCATACCTTATATCATCCCTAGAGTCCCTGGGTCGTACGCATCAACTGCATGTAGTTTTCCCAACCCCTATCCCCTAGCTCCCTGAGCCAGGTGCGGACCTCCTGGGGGTGGTGGTGGAAGCATATCGAAGCGTCTTCCACCACTTGAAGCTCTCCCTGATCTTCTGCTGCATCCGCCGCCTAGCGAGTCTGTCTTCTCCACTCTCTGCCTCTGCCTCGGTGGTCCATCCACCATCTCCCTATCAGCAGGTTGACGGGTCAGACAATCTCTAGCGAGATGTCCCCTACCATTGCATGAGTAGCATCGCCTCTCCCTAGGCTGACTGGATCCAGCCTAAGAGCCCTGGACTGCCAAACCCCTGTCTTGGGTCCTCCTATGACATCTCCCACATCTTGATCCCTACGTATGATGTCGGATTCCTGCTTCTGAGGTCTCCACACATGTCTGCCTATTTCTGACTTTCGTCGACTGTCTCTACTCCACCAAGAATCTCTTAATCACCAAGGCTCTCTCGAGCACTCCGGAATAAGTTGGAATGAAAAGAGGCATGACACTAGCTCGGATGTCCCGTCATAGACCTCGCTCGAAGGTCTGAGCTCTGAAATATTGATCCCTGACCATATCCATCAAGTACCTAGCGAGGTTGGTGAACCTCAATGAATAATCATCCACCATCAAACTACCCTGCTGAAGCTGAAGAAGATCCTAGATACACACTGCTCTCAGTGTAGCCAGTGAGAACTCCTCTCTAAAGAGTTGCTCAAACTCTGTCCATGAAAGAGTCTCCTCATCATGAGTCTGTGTGGTCAGACTCTACTATTGTCCCGCCGAACCCTGAAGAAGGCTTGCTCCTAGGATCACCATTTGGTTCACTGGTGTCTTCACGAGATGGAAAAATCTAGTCACCACCTCAAGCCAGTCTTCAGCCTCCTGAGGGTCGGACTCACCTCAGAACCTGAGGGGTCTCTATCTCTAAAACTCATGGAGCATGCTCAACCTGTTCCCCTCATCGGTCGGTATTGCAGGTACCATGTCCTGCTCCACTGGTGGTGGTATAACAGGTGCACCACTTAGAGGAAACGCCTAGGGAACTGTTACATATATTAAATCCTCATCATTAAGGGGATCATCCTCGTGATCGCGCTGCTAAATCCTAGTAGGTATGCATCGCAGAGGCATCCTGTAAGGAATAAGATGTACCATGGTCAAAGAGTATATCTGTATAGCAGAAACAAAGGACATGGAAAACAAAACACATTCCTATATGATGCATGTACTAATCTCTTATTTCCTCATAACTAGTGTTTTCATGTACCGAGCCGAAAAGAAGGTTATCAGAGTCCTTTTGTATGGATACGTCGGTCGCCCGCACCAACACTGGAGTCTATGGCTTGAAATATAAGCTCAAAACACTTAACATTGTTTCCCCAAACCAAACTCAGAGACTCTTGGTTCAAAGGTAGAACCGACCACCTCCGATACCACTCTGTCACGACCTATCCCAGTGGGGCCCGCACCGTGACTCCCCAAGCCCACCTCCAATAGGTTAGGACCTGGTGACTAGCACCGAGTAGGTATATTACTAACATGGGAGGCATTTCCTAAGTACTTGTACACACTCACACATCTCCAAGCCCACAAATGTTGAAATGTAAAAAATACCACTAAGGAACAAAATGCATGCATACAACTAATCTAAACCAATAGAGTACGATGGAAAGTAGAGTACTAAAAGTAAACTGGGCCAGAATATAAGCCCACCAAAAACAAGAGTATGAAAACTACAAAGTCCAACCTGTAAACACAAAGAGGTACTGGAACTACTGCTCATATTCATAGGAACACCTTAGCCTGTAGGTAACTTAGAAAGCCCAGTCCTATCTTGGTCCGCCCTAGACTCCATCAAAAGGTTGCTCATCTTCACAAGACACGACTTGTGCGGGTAAATCCCGTGTAGGGGTAAGTATAAAAATACTCAGTAGAGGACCCCAAAAACCACAAATAAATACACAAAGGAAAGTTATAGTCAGCTCTATACAATATATGTCTACTAAAAATATAGCAAGAGTAATAAAAATCCAAATATACTCAAACCCTAAACCTGCAGTCTAGAGACAAGTTACAAAACTGCATACCCCCGCTAGGAATTCAGTTCGAAGATTCCGTGAAGCACTCATCTGAGAGAGCTCACTCCAAGTGTCTGATAGCCCTGATGATGTCTATATGAGAAGTACTATCTATTGGTAAAATTCATGAGAGATAGATACACTCATTCCGGGATAACACACTTCTGAGTGCGGAAAGATCGCGATACATAGATGAGGATCACTTCTAGGGCCTTGGTGGATACTACAACTCATCTAGATTCACCTGCTAAGTAGAGAATCGGAGGCCTGTGGGGATAGTCACATCGATACCTGAATCTACCTAGGGTCAAGAATGGATAGAGGATATCAATCCAGGCCTCTCAGAGGGATACCCGACTCTATCCTAGAAAGTCGTACTGAAGGGATCATACTACTAAAAAAGGAAACAATACATGACCTTCATGGGAATGAGAAAAGGGGCACTAACCCAAACCAAACTTGTCCAAGATATGGTGGAAAAGAATATCAATCCATGTACTAAGAAATACACGGCATGTAGAAGTGTCACACACCGTGTCTTCTAACCCCTGGTATTTCCCATGTACAACGGCCCGTGTCGTAAGGTTGGTCGTGTAGAAGAAGGTATACATGGTGTGTAAGAGAGTGACACGCCGTGTTCCTCTATCTGGGGGGGACTCTGTGTATGCTGGCCATGTGCCCATACATGGATTCAACCCGTGCGTCACAACCTGTCTGACCGGTACACGGGGTAACCCATGGAGCCGGCCTGGTCTGGCTGTGTGGTGGAGTACACAGCCGTGTACCCCACCCCGTGTCCATGTATCCCCTAGATACATGTTGAGTCCTATTTAAGGACCCACATGCCATGTTATTTGGATAACACATTGTGTCATCACTTCATGCACCGTTGGACCCTATCTGCCACTTAGCTGGACCTACACGTCGTGTTCTTCAGGAAACACGCCATGTGTTCTAGAAATTCCCAGAATCGCGAACCTCTACCATCGTTCCTCAGGTGGAGCTCTGATCTTTGATCCAGCCATCTTTTTTCCACAAAACTTGAAGATTAAGGTCTCCCTGACATCCTGAAGTCGTATCCGTTGATTTCAAGCCTCCAATCGGCCCCGAAAACGCATATCTATCCACCCGTGTGAAGAACGCTCAAAGTACAGTCTCTCCTGATCCGAGATGATTCGTCATCCGCCATTATCGTCACACCTCCACTAGGTTTTCACAATGTTGGATCTCAAAATTAGGATCGTTGCGTTTCATAACGGATGCACAATGATCCATTGTTCATCGCCCCATGAAAAACGCAAAGAACATGGGGTAAAAGGAGGGGGAAGAAATCCAAATCACAAAATAAAAGAGGAATGAACCTCCACCATCATTTTACATGGAGTTGATCTTATCCCGTTAGAAGGATTAAATAGAGCTAATCGAAACATGGATTTCAACATCGTGGATTAATCCCCAAAACAACCCAATAAAAACCCTCCCGCAAGAATGCACGATTCGCGGGTCAACCTATTTTTGGGTTGATCCGTGTTCGTAATTTTATTTCAAAAACGGGGAAGGGAAGAATCAAAATAACAAACCCCAACCTCTATCATTGATGAAGAGGGAGATCGGCCATCGATTGGGATTTGATCTCGCTGCGCAACAATCCACGCATCGTCATTCGTCGGCATCCGTCAAAAATCCTCCAATGCTCCAATAGGCTCCCTCTAAATTCATAGGGTTATGAGGATAACTCTACAAACTTTCCATAAGTAGGTATTTAAAAGGGAGGAATTAGGTCACTGCGCAAAAAGGAAACTTTTAAATAAAATAAATTATTACTTTATTTTATTTCCATTAAAGCATCCAAAAACTAACTCACACAGCTGACCCACGCTGGTTGATGTTAGGCCCTGCCTAAGGTAAAGTCACTGCTATGAATGAAAAGATTCCCTCAGATTTATGATTCGAGCACCCATTTAAAATTTATTACACTCTTTCAGGAAAATTGCTCGTGCGCATTGATTAAAGTTTAAATTAATTCAAACGTTTATTCCAGGCACTCTGGGCCTCGGAATCGCATGCCGTCAAAAGTTATGGTTTCAAAATAATTCCATATAATATTTAAAAATAATACATGAAAAATCCAAGACATTACACTCAAGTTGCCTCATATATGGGTGTGGGGATGCAAAGAATTTTTTAAGGCTATTTTTAGTAACAAAATTACACCCTCAGACACTAAGTGTATCTTTATTGGATATCCTAAGAAAATAAGGGGATTCTACCTATATGAAACTTCAGATAATTTTATTTTCATTGATAGACATCCCATATTCCTTAAGAAGGGTCATATCTCTAAAAGATATAGTTGGGGTGAGATAGACTTCAATGAAGTCTGGGATAAAGATACACAAGAGTTGGAATGGAAAAAAATTCCAAAAATCTTTATGGTAGATAATGTTCTAGATATACAAGTACTATGTAGGAGTACAATGGAGGTTACAGAACTTGAAATATATGTTTTTCTATTCACTGAGGATGGTGACTCATTATTAGTTGATAACAATGATCCTATAACTACATGAAAGCAGTAAGTGGCATAGATGTTTCCAAATGGAAAGAATCTGTGAATTCAGAAATGGATTCTATGTACTAAAACAAATTCTGGATTTTAGTAAATCCTCCGGTGGATGTAAAGCCTATTGGTTTCAAATGTGTATTCAAGAAGAAACTAGAGATGGATGGATAAGTCAGTACTTAAAGTCACAACTCATTGTAAAGAGTCAAACTGAATTTTGACATAGACTATGATGAAGCCTTTTCATTAGTTACAATGTTTAAATCTATCAAAATTCAACTGGACATTTCAGCTTACCATGACTATGAGATTTGTAAAATGGATTTCAAAGCACCCTTCTTTAACATGAAACTTCAGTAATATTTCTATATGACTCAACCTGAAGGGTTTTTGATTTCATAGGATTCCATTGAGGTATGAAAACTAAAAAGATCCATTTATATATTAAAGAAAGAATCCAAGTCAGAGAATATTCAATTTGATAAATCCATAATAGAATTTAGTTTCTTAAAGAATGAATGTGAGCCTTCTTTCTATAAATGGTTTAGTGAGAGTACATACATTTTATTAATAGTTTATTTTGATCACATATTACTTATTAGAAATGAGATAATAGTATTACATTATATTAAATTTTAGTTGAACAATTGTTTTCCTATGAAGGATTTAGGTGAAGGTACACATATTATTGGGATCAATATCCAACATGATATATCTAAGAGACTGCTTGGTCTAATTCAAATTATATATATTGAGAACATACTGAAGAGATTTGGTATGGAATAATACAATGGGGGATTGTTTCCAGTGTCACATGGAATTCATCTTTCCAAGAAAATGTTCCCTTAGAAACCTGAGGAAGGAAAATGGATGATAAGTATTTCATACACAATGACAATTGGGTCATTCATGTAGGTTATGCTATGTACTAGGCTAGATGCCTCATATGCCTTAAGTGTAGTATGACGATATCAATCTGACCTAGGTGATCACCATTGGATGGAATTCAAGACTATCCTTAAGTATCTAAGGTGAACTAAGGATATATTCATGTTCTATATAAGAGATGAGGAACTAGTCATTAGAAGATATACATATGCTAGTTTCAAAACAGATCAAGACGATCTAAAATCGTAGTCGAGATACATATCCACCCTTAATGGAGGTATTGTGTGCTGGAATATCTCAAAGAATTCCATGGTCATAGATTCTATAGTAGAGTTCGAGTATATTGTGGCTTCTAAGATGCCAAAATAAGAAGTTTGGATATGAAACTTCTTATAAGATCTTGGTGTGGTACCTAGTAGTAAAGACCCTATCACACTATATTATGATAATACTGTAGCAGTGGATCTTGAAAAGGATCCAAGTTCACATCAATGAATAAAGCACATACTTTGGAAGAATTATCTCTTGAGATTTTTTTCTTAGAGAGCTGAAGTCACAATTAGCAGTGTCTCCATAGAAGATAATGTAGTGGACCCCTTGACTAAAGCCTTAACTCAATAGAAACATGATCTTGATGTGAGGTCTAGTGGACTAAAAGTCATTGGAAGTTGGATCTAGTATAAGTTTATTTTTTGGAACCAACTATTTATACTATGGATTTCATGTGTATTCAAATAATTAGATATTAATTTAAATATCTAACTACATATCATCTGTGGTTCTATGTGATTTTAATTTAATAATTTCCTAGAGAATCTATTGTATTAAAAGGGCATATTAGTTCCCCACTATGATGAGAACCTTAAAATTACATGATGATATTATGAAACTCAGTTCTATGGTTGAATAGAATTCTATGATAGGGCACATATCATGTTGACTATCATGTGCGAGTACTCATAAGTAGATGAGAATTATTCACATGAAGTTCACACTTGGTAATCTCCAAGATGGGGGATTATGATAATAGACCCGCTGATAGAAATTCCACATGTTTATGTGTCATTGGATATTCCTGTATGTGATCATGTTTAGTGGTCCTTAGACTTTAAGATTATTATTAATGCATATAATGACTTGTGCACTTTGATGTATTGTTGTAAACCATGATGATAACAGTTCATAGAGAAGTTGGGTGTGTTGGGTGCATCATGAATGGTGTGTTATTAATAAATAAATCAAGTAAGGATTTTTTCCTTTCCATATTAATGAAATTTGATACCTTGTCCCTTTGATTGAAATAGAACCATCATGTTAAATTTCAATTACATGGTGTAATGATGTTTATTTAATATAATCAAAGAAAGAAGTATCAAGCATATAGATTGATGACATGGGTGTGCAACCTGATTGATAAGATATTGTGACAAAGGGATTATATTACACAGTGAGCGCTCGTATGTGGTTGTCGATGTTGTGAAATAAACTTCTTTCTCTTGGGTTTCTTGACCCATTAATAGACAATAATATGGGAATTTTATCATGATCTTCTAATTCCAACAAGAAATAAATGCATAGGGTCACACACTAAGTGTTTTCATTGATATCAATTAAATTCTATTTGAATTTAATTATCAGAATAAATATTATTCTCAAGACTGAGGAAAAATTTTATTCAAGATTAATGATCACATAAATTAAATAAATATTTATTCACAAGGTAAGTGTTAAATTACATAGATATATAATATTTATTTATTTATTTATTGAATGAATAAATATTTAATTTATTTCGTTATTCAATAAATGTTGAGGAGGAATAGTGGACCAAGATTGTGTCCGGTGATAAATATTAATTTTCAAGTTGGTAAAATAATATTTATCATTGCAACAGTTAGCGAACGATGTGTAATAAAATAATATTATTATTTTAATACATGGCACGGGGTTAAACATGGTTTTAACATTTTATTAAGGGTACTTGTGCAATTAATTAAATTAAAAAGAGAGGCTAATAAAGAATCATTATGAATAACATATTTCTCTCTAGACTTCTTCTTTTCCCTCACATCCTCTCAAGAACAAGAATATCAATAGAACATCTTCAAGACCAAAGAAATGTGAAGAGATCTATATGAACAATGAAAGACAATCAATCGATCGTGCTAGAACCTATTAATTCATTGGTGTCATTCTAAGATCAAAGGAGCACATTTAAATCACCACTAAAGGGAATCTACACTTGGATCATACAAGCATAATAATAGATTACTGAAGAAGGGTTTCGAATGATCAACATCTACTATGAATAAAGATCTTAATAATGAGGTAATATTTATTCCAAATTAATTAAATTAATTATAAATTTAATGTGAAAAGATCTATTCTTGGTTTTGGATACCTATCTTGTTATTATTCGATTGGAAAAAATTCATCATGACATTCACCTCTTGTACAGTATGTGAATGATCCATCAAATCTGACATTTTCTAAGTCAGAATCAACCCTGATAAGCACTTCCATTGTGCTTGGAACCATTATACAGGATATGTTTACAATAAATCTCTTAAGTGTTTAATATCCATAGATTCTACATGACTCTCATGTTATTGCAGTAGTAATAGTTTTTTGAACATTACATACATATGTAATTCCTTATCACATCCTTATGTGACCATCTGATAAAATACTCCCACTAACCTCTTAGTGATTAACACTTACAAATAAATTAGGTTTGAATAATGGTGAGACTTAGGAATCATATTTATTAAGTTCAACTCTTTGAACCTATATTCAAAATCCTAAACTTCATGAAATCAAAGGTTAAAATTTTATCTTTTATTGTCTACTTAGAACTCTTTCTAAGTACATATTCATATAAATTATGAAATTATGTCATCAAAATTTCTTCTCAAGGTTAATGTCACCATTTACATTTTTATCCATCATAACCTAAACCCTTTTAGGATAAAGTGGCATTCACTTCATTGTGTAAAACACATATAACCATTTACATTTCCTTTTACTATTATTACTTAAAACTTTTAGGAATCAAGTTAATTTCACTTTGTAAATAAGATATCATAATAGTGATGTTCAATTTATTATAGTAACTAAATGTAACTATTTACATTTTCTTTATTTTCATATCCTAAAACTTCTTTTAGGATACCAAGTATAATTTATTTTATTAGGATAACTAAATATAACTCTTTATACTTATTTATCATCATATATCCTAAACATTTTAGGACATTAAGTGAATAATTAATTTTATTCAAAATTGGTATAATATTCTATTTGTTAAATTTAAACATTTATGAGTTTAAATATACTCCCACTTGTCTCTTATACACTATATTATTTTTTTTATATCTTTTTAAGACACAATAGATACATTTTTTTGTTAGGAAATAAAAATTATTTCCTTTTAGTGGGACTATTTATCAAATAATATTTTGTTTACATAACTCATATGGTATTGTTTAAAGAATTTATTCCCAAAATAATACTTCAATAAAATATTCCACCGATGGGTGGAAAGAACATCTTCCTCATATTTTAATAAACTGAATAAACACTTTATCCTAGATAAAACATTTTTATTCTAATATTCTTCTTAAAATATATTATAGAATCTAATGAACCATAATCCTTGTGTATATAATTAGTTATATCATGTTATTCATAACAACTCTTTGTTAACACCTATTATCATATAAGAGAAGTGAGATAAAGATACATATCCTTTACTTAGATTTTTCCAATCTTGATAAATATATTCACATTCAAATTTATGATTTAGTGACTCTTTGCTTCATCAATTAAATGAAAACTATAATCTATTTTAATTATTCCTATGATTTTGAACTCCTATATATTTCCAACACTTGTAAAACATACACTCAGTATCACATACCCTTAAAAATTGAAGAATAAATTTCTATAACACTAATTCCTAACATGTACATTCTGTGAAGATCCCATACCCCTTTAGGTATTTTAGATAATCCCATTATATGTAATCATTACTCCTTACTAATAATACCCTTATTGGAATTTCCAACTTTTCCTTTTATTGGTTTTGAACTTTTACCTCCTTGTACTATTTATACATTACTAGAACTTAGACATTGTATGTCTAGTACATTTATTCTCAACATTTTTAGAATATTGGAAAAAAAATCTTGAATTCATTCATCTTTCCGGAACATTTACATATATGATAATAGAATGAATTCCTTATCTAGAATGAACCTTATAGAAATTATTTAGTCTCTCCAAACATATTAAATCATATTTAATATCATTGAGATACACGATCATATTGAGTATATGAGATTATATTTCCTTAGTTCAATTAGCATATAGTGCCTTTGAAACCTTAAATAAATCATTCCATGCTTCCATAAGCATGGGAACTGTCCTAACACATAGAATATTTCTCTTACTTAAGAACTTTTATTAAGCTACCTGTCTTGGGAGTTGATTAATTTAATATTATTATTTCAAGGATTAATTTCAAAGTTTATCTTGATGATGATGGTGCATTTATCTACAACATGAATTTTTATCAGTTGAATATCATGTTTTACATCTATTCATTAAATATTTTTAATGATAGTTCTCCCATTAAAATTTATGATCTCATACATCATACCCACTTAGTGAGACAAGATCAATATTTCACTAGGAAATGAGTCCACTTTGGAATTTCTCTCTCCACATGGTTATTTAGGTATGGAATCATCTTAATCATAACAGTTGTTACTCTTAGATAGTTGAGTGAATAACCCTTTATCCAAATCCATCGTATAGATATACTCAACTCTATTCCTCTGGTAACTTAGCCCTATTAGGGTCTCTAAGCTAGTGTAACCTAAAGAAAACACTAATAATGAGATAACAAAGTATGATCAAGGGGCACCCATTATTTTCATGACATACCCAAAAGGATAATCCAAAGTCACTCATAACTTGCTTGCCTTACACAAGATAATTTAGGGGCACCCAACTTTTTCATAACCTACCTGATTAGATGATTGAGGTATTGACAAGTGCTGCTTTGGAAGGAATATCACACATATTATTTGTGTGGTTTTTCATTTTTAAAGTCTCACCCATTTAATATAAATCATATGAATATTAAATTCATAACTATTAAATCCTATGTAATAATTATCTTCTTATGTTTTATTTCCTTTTTTGTATGCTTTCTTCTAATGATTTAGTTTTGGAATCACTATTTCAACCACAAAATCAATGCATTCAAACCATATTAATGTGTAACTTTTACACAACCCACAAGTTTATGTTACTCACGCAGAAATAGAAGTTAAAATATCCATACATAACTAAATGCATCATATGCATAAGGTATATGAAATTTTCATGTAAATTCATAGATAAATATTAGATTGATAATCTCTACATGAGTAAGCTCAGAGAGACACATATCCAACCCCATTCACATATCCTTAGACAAGGAATAAGCCTTCATGTAAGTAGGTGGTTCATCCCTAAGTCCCTCTTCCCAAGGATACTTTACCCAATAGAGTATCTAATTAACGAAATCACTAAAACCTAATATTCACAAACTATGATTAATAACTAAATTCAATATAATAACTTCAATTACAAACTGAAGTCAAGGTAGATGAAAAACTAAATTTTATGGAGTCATTTTTAGCATGTAATGAAATGATTTATCTCTTAGAAGAGATTTAACAGCTAAACTCAAGCATAAACATTCATAATATAAAAAATTTATAACTATGAATAAAGTAGGTAATAAACTTTAAATAATTGAAAAATTCAAATATTTTAACAAGAGATGACAATTTATGAACTATTCATAAATAAAAGCTAATTATAAACCCTTGTATAACATTCCATAATCTTTAATATAGAATCATTTGCACTCAATCCAATATGAACTCTTTCATATTGTATACTTTATGGAATTTCAATTTATTATTTAAACCTTTGATCAAATTAATAAGCAAAACTCTTTTGATGTAGTTTAAATAAAATCTTTAAATAAGATCCCCTTTTAATTTGAATAATTTAAAATTAATAAATTATGAACAAGTATGAATTACCATTATAAACATATTTTATATTGTGATAATATTTATGAGATTTATAAATTATTTTATAATCCTTAAATAAACACTTTATTTACAGATTACAAAGATTCCATATAATTTCAGATAAAAAGGTTTTAATATCCTTTATTGTGATTTATAACATTTATAAATCATATTAATGTAAAAGTATATACTTAATATTAACTTCTTAATATTAAAATAGAATTTTTAATAAATGTTTCAAAAAAAATTAAGATTAACTGTAATCATTTTATAGTTGATTAATTTATAAATTCACTTTTATAAATTTTACAAATATTCCATAAAACCTTTTCATTATTTATAAACAATTAATAAATAATGAAATTAAATTCTCAATTGAATTTTCTTTATAAATAAACAATTTATTTATTTACCAAAACATTTTTGATAATTACTTAAAATGAGGCCCCTTTTAATTTGAACAAATTCAATTTAATTATTTATGAATGATTCATAATTTCAAATATAAACTTCTTTCTATTTTGGCATTAATTTATAATTTATTACCCTTTATAAATCACCCCTTATGATTCTTAAATAAAAAATTTATTTTAGATCACAAGGAATACTAAATAATTTGGTAAAAGATATTTTAAATATTAACATTTAATATTTGGAATTTTTTTGATAAATTTTTTATAAAAATTTATGTTATTAATTATAAAAAAATTGATAATTAATAAATTAGTAAACACTTTTTAATTAAAATATTCCCAAAATTCAATGTATTATGATTTATAGACATTTTATAAATCATACATATTTAAAAGTATTTATCAATTAACCATAATCATTTTATAGTTAATTAATTGATAATTTTTTTATAAATATTTCAAAATATATTTTCCATTAATTTATAAAAAAATTATACGATCTATATTTGATAGAATAAACATGTGATAAATGAAAAACATGAAAGTGCATACCTTGATATCCAATTTAATAATATTTAATGAGTTCGGTTAATCAAGATCACTAGAAAAGTAGACAAGAGCTTCATGCCTCTGATGTATTACACTAGCTTACAGGTCTCAATCTCAATTAGAGGGATTCCATACACTTGAGTAGGTGTTAGCTTCTTCACAAAATGTGATGGACAAGCTATGAAGGGGAAGAGAGATTAGAGAAGTTTGCAGAAATTGATTGTTCACAACATGAGGGATTTCATCCCTTTATATGACCATCCATGACATGTTTCATTTAATGAAACATATCATTCATATTTAATGTATCCATATAAATTTATTCTTGTTGGAATTAATTCATTAAATCGTATTAAATGAATATTCAATTCACACTACCATAGATCAGGGCAAGGGAAGCATCTGCTTTTATCAGCGCTAAGCATAAAGCACTGATAAAAACCCCACCTTTATCAGCAGTGGCTAAAAGTTCAAATAAAGACAACATTTATCAATGCTAAAAAAATAACTGATAAAGGTGTATCCTTTATCAATTCTTTTTTATCACAGATAAATGTTTGATTTATCAGCGCTATTCTTAGCGCTGATAAAAGTTTTTAATAAAAAATATTTTTAATATATATATATAATTATTATTGATTCGAATGAGTATATGGATTTTTTGGGGATTATTTAAAAATTGTGATAATGTGTTATGTATTTTTCATAGGAACATTTAAATATTTTATAATTATATCTTATATAAATTAACTATAAATATATTCATTTGTTTCATGTCTAGGTGTTTATGAATTGATCTTAAATGACATAGGTGTATTTTTATGATTTTATTTGTGTTGGGGGATGATTGGTATGTTTATGTTTAATTTTTCTTTATTATAAGTATATATTAATTGTGATGGGTGTTTTTTTACTATGCTTTGTTTGGTTATTAGGACATTGTAATATTTGGAAAACAAAATGCTAATTTAAATATCATTTAAAATAAATATAACATCGGTTAAATGGTTAGCTATAATGGTGACATATTTGGTTAAAGTATTATGATACACTTACTGATTATTATGATTATTTATTTTCATATACATATTTCAATATATATTTTTCGTTTAGTCATGAGAATTTATTTTTTTAATAGTGTTTGGTAAAAAATGGATTTCATATTTTCTTTCTTTTTAATATTTATATTTTTTTAAGATCTGTGTTTGGGTAAAATTGTTATTTTCATATTTTAAAGTACAATATCTTAGGATATTACTATTAAAAACAAGTTGTGATGCTCGATCCATAATGGGAAACAAGTTTTTATGCTTGATCAACTATAAGAAAGGAGTATTGATGTTCGGTCCACTATAGGAAATTAATTATGGTGAACTAAAATCATTATAGGATAAAATAAATGTGTCCAATATTAATACATCAAGAGTTTGAATTTTCATGTAGTTATTCTTATATGATATTATTTTTTATTAAAAATGATTCACACTTTTGGTTTTAGTAAGGGTCAGATCTAGGAGAAACCATTATAACAATGGGTGTGATGGACAATGAAGTGATTTTCCCAATAGGAAATGAAATGGGAAGAGAGTTGGAGTGAAAATATCAGGATAATACTTACTCAACATTCTCATTAAATGAATAATAATATAAACCATTTCAAAGTCCCAAACATGTTAATGATGAAACAACACACCATGAATTCATTCATGTGGAAATTCCCTATAACTGTTGGGGTCCCTCGGATCAACTAGTTTTAAAGAAATGGATAGCCATTTAGAATTTAGAAGCTAGAGTAGATAAATGGTGGGTGCTGATTATAAATATAAGGAAAAATGAAGAAGTTTATAGTATGAAATGGGAGGTTTTTAATCAAATATTCTTCCCCAAATATTTTTATCAAACTACTCACAACAAAATAGAGAGAGGTTTTTAAAAAAATAGTTTCAATCCATTGGTACCTATAAATGAAACCTCATGAGACTCGCAAGGTACACCTAGAGTTTTTTTGTTAACCCTAAAATCAAGATCAATTATTTCATCAATGGACTAAAATCAAATAATTTTATACTTCTATACTTTCATAAGTTTTCCTTTTATATATTATAATTTTATACTTTTATAAATTTTTAAAACTATATACTTCTATAAATTATGTATACTTTTATAACATATATGTAATTTTATATAGTTTTATAAATTTATATATGTTTATAAATTATGTATATTTATTTAAAATATAAATTATTTTATAAATCTACTATATATACTAATCCTGACTTTCCATATGCCATGTGTCATTCAAATAATCCTTCATATACTCAATTTCATACATATCAACCCTCCAAGCCTCCAGATCCCTCCCCTGCTTCCTTTCCCTAACATTCTCTCCCTACAACTCCTACTTCTGCTCGGCCTCCCTATCATGATTTACCTCTCCCCCATTTCCATTTTCCACAGATCCTCCCTTCTTACTTCCTCTCCATCCACCGCCTTCACCTTCTTCGGTCTCCTCAATCAATGGTTTTTGTTGTTTCTTTGTTCTCCAGCTTCACCACTTTCGCCTTCTTCCCTCGCTCGCAATTTCCCTCCCCTATCTAGGGTTTACTCTCATGAATTTCATTCCATCATTCCATTTTCATTTCATATTTACTATGCCTCATGTAACCCATTTGAATCAATCCCCATCTCCCATCATTATCTTCCCATTCATCGTCTCTTCATGGTCGATTGTCCCCAGACCCGTTTCACCTCTAGCACGATTCCTACGAATCTTGCTCATGTTTCACCTCTGACACACCTCTTATGGTTCACGCTATTATTACCCATCTGGCGCTATAACTAGGGTTGTCGCTCATGTTTCCCCATCCATTGACAATACCCAAAACACACTGAAGGCATCTTCCTCACTAATTTTTCTGCCAAGTAGTACGGTTCATCATCCTGAATCCCCTCAACTCCTCATACATTTCCCGCACCTCCTACTCCTTAGAATAATTTCAGTCAGAATCCCTCCAGATTCACTCCATCTCATTCCATAATTCCCTTAACATCGCTATTTCTATCCGCATCTAAATCTCTTGACTATTTCTACTCAATCGAATTTCAACCAAAGTGATGCTCTCCAAGTAATAGGTATGTTCTCTTAATATCATTGAAATAATATCCTCTTCAAATTGTAGTATTTCCCTTCACATAAATTTTTTTCATATGTTATTACAGTTAATCTATTTTTTATGATTCACTAATTAGGGCATCTATTTCACTTTGTTAACTGGTATTTATTCACCAATTCATTATTTGATGCATGTTCTTCTAAATGCAATATTATTCTTGATCCCTACTTTGATTGTACATTGCATGATTATTAAAATGTTGATGAATGACTTTACATGTCTTCTTTGATTTAGGTATCTATATCACCATATCCAGTTTTTCAATGTAATGGTATCAAATATTCAAAGTAATTTTTTCTCACTAATATTTCTACTTCCATTTACATAATTTTTCATTTACTGTTTTGTTGTATGACATCAATATTTGTTTGATTTATAATTCTTCTGCATTGAAATGGAATATGGATAAGATCACATTATTAGATGAGGTCTGCTAGATCTTTTCGTTGACTTTATTAGATTTTTTATCCAATAAAAAATTTACAGATTTTAGGATCACTGAATCTTGATAGAGCCATTAATTATTTTTATCATTAAAATTATCCTATGATGAAATAGAAATAGCCTCCAAAACTATACATATTTTAGGCTCAGTTTTGTTTTTTTTATTTAACAGTTCTACCAAATTTGATGTTATTCATGATTTTTACATTGTTTTTACATTGAATGGTCATTGTAATGGTGCACAATGTTCTTACATGTCTTCCTTAATTTAGTTTTCTTTATCACCATTTCCAGTTTTTCAATGAAATTGTAACTAAAATTCAAGGTAATTCACTTGATATATTTTTCTATTAATTCAAATTTAAATTTTTTTCACTTATTCAACTTACGTAGGTATGTGACATGCAATAATTATGTTTTTAAGGAGGTGTGACATCGACAATGAGTAAATATTTTGGCTAATGGATTCAATGTATTCTTGAAGGTGTGGCTGAATCCTTCTAGATGGTTTTATAAGTGAGAATTCATTATTTTTTTCATTTCCTTGATTTATTTCTTTTAGAATGATATAGATGATCATTTTTTCAAGAATTCATTTTGTTTTTTAAGCCCATTTAGATATGGTTCTAAGCATGTTTTGAATCATTTTTAAAATGTATTGTGATCTTCATCTCTTTTCATCCACCATTGTATAATGAAATTTATCAATATATAATGTAATTATTTATATGATATTGTCCATTATTGATGTTTTCAGAAGAATTTCAATAGTTTTATCTATGTTTTCAAGGATTCTAATTTATTTTTTTCTTTGAGTTGAAAAATAACAAATGGTGATATGTGATTCTTAATTTCCAGTGTCATTGTCTTATTATTTATATTTTGGATTCCATGAAGCCTCATTGTCCTATTATTTATATTTTGGTTTTCATTAAGCATGAGATAGATACTTGAATGTCATGATTTATTATTAAGGAACTTGGAATAACTGGAACAACCCACTCTTGAGTTTCATGTAAGTAGGTTGGTGTACTCATCCATTTCTTTTAGAGTCACTCTACCATACTAATCATTAATTCAATAGGTTCACTTGAAATCATATATATCAACCATTATTATATCTTTAAATATAACTATGGTCTAAGTAGATTTTCCCATGTTGATGCCCAGAAATAAGGTACACAAGAAAAATAATGGAAAGGATATTTTGGACTTGATCATTACCACTTGAAGTAGCTAGAGAAGTGTCTTGATAGTAGACCGGGTGATGTGATTGATAATAAGGTCGACACTTCAAACCGCTACCTATCCATTTCAATTTTATTATTCATTTTATATTTAAACTTCCATTATATAATTTTTTTACACCGAAAATTCTATTTATAAAACTCTAAGGTTCTTCAAATAGTTAGAAATAATAACCGTGATGGCATGTTATATTTCTGATCGCATACCACATTCAATATTCTTTTTTACTCAAGTATTAATTAATATGAATTGTAAAATTTTGATGTCATTTTCTATTTCTATTGATCAGAATTTCAAGATGACATGGTATTTCTATTTTCAGTTTAACAAACCATGTGTTTCACACATCCAGTGTCCTCTTCATTATTATTGATGAGGGGGATTATCTTCTTTGATCAGACATTCAAATTGGTCCTCTATCTAAGTTTTTAGAAAACATAAGGTTTGTTTAATTTCTGATATTTTCTCATAATTATCAATTCTTGACTTGGAGGGATAATTTCCCATAGAAGTGAATTTTTTGTCTTCTAGGCCTGATAGTTTTATGCCTGATAGTAACATGCGTGGAATAAGGACATTAAAATAAATGTGATTTTGCAGGTTGTAATTGTACGCTATTTTTTGATGATACCAAGGTTGTGAAAGTAGCTTTATTTTCTATCCTTTATTCAGGTCTCACATGTTCTCCCAAAGCACCTTGTCCTTAGTGCCTTCATGATTCACTATTCCAAGGAGCTGTGTTGGTAAAAAAATTATGGAAATGAGCCTTCTGTACTTGGCTTGGATACTTTATCACAAGAAATATTGTATTTTCTTGGTTTTAGCATTATAAACCATTAAATGGTGCTCAAGTATTAATTATTTATAAAAACATTACTAGGGACCAATACTCTTGACTGTATATAAAATTTGGCATTATTATACACTATAGAAGACTCTCTTTATTAGTTACTGCTTTTTGAAAGTTTCTTGAGTTTATCATATCACAAAATTTATTAATTTGGCATGTGTTTAATTACATTTTTATGAATCATAGAAGAAGATAAAGTGGTCATAATTACAATCCACTCATTATTGGTATGTACTTTGGTGAATGGGTTTTTCTTCCCAAAAACAATGAATCAGAAGAGTTCAACTCTATGGCTCCAACTGAATTTCCATACTTTAATCATCGCAGTTGTTTAAAGCTATTGAGTTAATATTTTTTTATCACTGAATAATCCATTTTCATTTCAATTGAATCTCGATGATAGAATGCTTCAAATCCACACTCATCATTTATTTAGTGTAGGTATATTAAAACCCTGGAATTAAAGGAATTCTGGTTTTTCTATTTAAAACTTATCTAATTGTTGTTCTATTTTTATCCTTACAACTATTAAACATCAAATATGTCCTTCAATGATTTCAATTATCACTATGACTTTATACTTAATCATTAAAGTCATTTCTTTTCTGGAATTAATCCTGGAGTGGGTGGTACATTAATAATCTTCCAGTTTCAATAGCTTAGAAAATTTCATAATTTTTTTTCATAGTTCTTTTAATTCATATCTGATCCCATTACCCCATCCCTCTTCCATCTGTTGATTGGTACACTGAATTTGGAGGGGATCTGCCTTTCCGGCCTACTGACATTTGTGCTGCCCAAAAATGATCAAATAATAAGATTACGGAGCTGGGAGATAATCTGAGGAAAACTCAAGAAGATACTCATGTTATGCATAGGGGAGCTTCTAAGGTTTTCCATTCAATGAATCCTTGAGGTTTTTCTTTCATAATTTCATGCTTGATTCATCTTAAATTATTTTCATATGGATTCAAAACAGTTTATCTAATACATATTTTGTGTATGTATAGGGAAGAGTCAGTGTGGCTGATATTATAGTGTTAACTGGTTTCGAAATGATATCTGCAAAAATAGATGGTAAAAACACAACCAAATATTGCTTATATGACATATGCATACTAATTACATTTAAATAAATTTATTTTGTTTATTTTTTGAGAAAAAAATGAACTGATTTTTCAGGAAATTTGAACTATTATGACATTTCATTTGATCTTGTCATTTCCTTGAAGCATGACGTTTGTGATGGAAATCCGAGCTTTAGAGGAAAAAAATATTGGAGGTAATTCTTTTTATACATCCATGGTTTCTTTTTTAATTTAGGTGTTTTTTCTGCTATGTAACTATGTGTTACCCAACATGAAATACTTCTTCATAATATAAATAATTTGTACACACACACACACATGGTACACACACAATGCAATGATTTCAGAACAGAAACATTCCCTACATCTATACTTAAAGAACATACATATATACATATATGGTTTATGAATTTTTTTTAATATTACACATATAGGATGTTTATATGAAAATATTTATGCCAATTTCTCTAAAACATATATATTTTACTTATTTTCAAATGATTTTTTTTAGTTGAGGCAGCCCGTTGAAACTTGGAATCATTACCTTAGAGTTTTATCTTTTATTTCTGGGATGCATTAAAATTCCTAAATAATATTCTATTATACATATTTTAAATTTTTTTGTGCTTCCAATATTATGAGTATTTTTTTTGTTGATCCTTCAAAAATCATCACTACCCTTCCAATGAAAAATAGAGCATGTGAGATTCTATTGATGTTTTCTTAAAGGCTTCAGGATACCTCAATTGTTCTGTTCGAAATGTTGTTCCATAATCTCTTGATGATATAAGGTCTATCAAACTATCTTCAATAGATATCCTCTCCAATGCTATTTTTTTTACAATTTGTGTCATTTTCCCCCAATCACATATTTTCTTTTTTAATTCAGAGTATCACTAGTTGTAGGAAAAATCTTCTGGTTGATCTAGATGGAGGATTTATACGAGCCCTTTCTCTAAAAGCATTAGGGTGGGTGAATTCCCAATGGCTCGATCTTGATTATATGCTATATGGAAATTATTCAGGCTGCAGAGAAATCTATTTTTTAATTATACTTTTTATTTGTCATTTCTGAATTGCTATTAGGTAGAATGCTTCTACTTGGTATATGGTAATTTTAAATGAATTATTATATTTCGTAAAAGTGAATAACTCCTTATTGAATAGAATAAGTAGATTTACAAAATATCATCCTCTGCTAAAAATATTCCATATCAGAGTCTAGGATTCATTTTATTTTCAATTCATATATTCAAATTGATTATGTATTCCTAGATTTCTTCTGTTTTCCAGATAATCCTTAACATCTATGATTTAGATCTCTTTAAACTATTCATCTTCTACCATTTTAATGATGTCACAAATATCGGCAAATTAGAATTCCTCCTCCTAGGAAGATAGGTTGTCATAATTTAATTAAGAAAAAAAGACAACATTGTTACATGTTAGGACTTTACTCATTTCTAATGTCATTAAATTATTTAAAAAATAAATTCAAGACTATATTTTTTATTTAATAATATACTGCTATAAATTTTCTCCCATGCATGCCTTTGTAAATCAATTACTCTGTACTAATTTTTGAATTTTTCACACATTAGTTTCATAGTTGATCATGGAAGAATTTTATGATTTATGAACCAGTACAGGGTAATCCATAAAATTTATAGCTAAGTGTGGGAGATGAAACTAACAATGTTGTATTTAGGCTATGAATCAGTATAATGTTTCCTTTATATCTGAGCATTGAAGAATTTTCTCCCATGCTTTCCTTTTTAAACCAATAATGTTGCCTTTGTAAATCAATTACTCTATTTCATAGCTGAGTGTGGGAGATGAATTACTCTATACTGATTTATAAATTTTCTCCCATACATGACTTTATGAATTACTCTATACTCATATCATAGTCTAAGATTCATTTTATGTCATATTTTAATTATTCTATACTGATTTATGAATTCTCTCCCATGCATGAAATTCTCCCATGCATTCTTTTGTAAATCAAGTCTTCTGACATAGCTGATCATGGATGATAGAGATAATGATTCCTCATAAGAAAAAAAGAAGGAATAAGAAGCTAAGGCAACATCAAAAGGAACTGATGCACGCAACAACAAAAGGAACTCATGCATAGTAGGATGGCTTGAAGCATGCCCTCATCTTGGAGGTCTCAAGTGAACTGTAAGGATTAATCTCTCTGGTGCATTTGTGAAAATATTTCCACCACCCTCATTCCATATTTTTCCATATACATCATGAATAGTTTCACTATATTTTATTTTTTCACAAATATCCTACTCATATAATTTATTTTTAATTCAATAATTTTCACATGTCTCACTTTTATTATTACAAACATTGTCTTATCTTTGATTTATCTTTCACCTTTTATTTAATTGCACACATTACTATTATTTTGATTGTTGAAGTTGAAATTGAATTCAAATTTCTATAATAAAATATAGAAATTCATATACTTTTAATCTATCCTTTTTCTTTGTCAAAAATTTAAATAGTGTTTCCATATTTTACGCACTCCTATTCAATTATCATACACCGTTACTTTATAATTAAAATTTATTCAACATTATTATTTCTTCTCAAATTTTATAAATACTAATATCTTATTAAAAGAAAAACCATTAATCGAATATGTCATGTAATAGAACGGGAAAGTACTAGTTATATATAATTTTATACTTCTATATACATATATAATTTTATATACTAATATAAATATATATACATTTTTAATTTTTAATTTTATACCTATATACTTTTTTCAATTTATCAATAGTTTAATACTTTTATACTTTCATAAATTCAATGATAGTGTTGAAAATATTTTAAAAAATATATTAATTTCTTTTTTTTATGAAAACATTATTATCTTCAATAGTTGTATTTTCTATTATGAAGATGGTTTTTAAATAATATAGATTTACATTTCCATTATTACATTCAATTGTCATATTTCATTAGTTTTTTATAATGTAAATGTGATTTTCTATTTCATCTATACTCATACAAAAAGGTTTTTGATCATTAAAAATATGAAATAAATTATCTATAAATCGATAATCCTTTATGATGATAGTTTTATCATTTAATATTCTAATGAATCATTTATTCTACCTTAAAATATTTTCATTATTATTGTTAAAAAGTTGAGAAATGCTCAAGGGATTGTGCCTTAATCCATCAACAAAGAGAACATAATTTGATCCAAAATTATTCACTATAATTTTAGTGCTTCCTACACCATTAATTTAAAGTGAAAAATAGTTTTTAAAAATTAAATCTTCTCCATTATATTTATAAATTTCCTTCAATAAGTTTTTTTTGATCCTATGGGATGAGAAACCATTTTTTAATCTTTCCATTTTCTTTCAAGAAGTCCATGAGATCCATCTTCAACTGAACATATTTTGTGTATTTATTTTTTTAAGTATTAATATTACCGAATCAAATAGGATGGATATGAATAGATAATGGATAGATGTCAATCGTATGATAAAAGAGTGTGAATATGGGGTGAAAGAGTTCATCAAATTTGAAAAATATCATGCATATGAACCTTCTTAAATCCTTTTCCCATGTTTACACTGTTGTTATTCAAGACTAATTAGTCCATAAGATTTGGAATAACACTTGATCTATCATGCAATTGATCGAGGTTATAAATGTTGGAATAAAAATGGGGAAAAGGTGAATGTAGGTAGTGATTGGGATAGCACTGCATTTTATGGATCATCTGATATGATTACAAGTATGGAAAAGGAATAATATTGTATCAAGGATGTGATTATAGGTGTGAAGGACGATGAAGATCATATTGAGGAAATGACAATGACAGTTGAAGATGAACTCCATGATTGTACAAAAAAATTTAAGAAGTTAAAGAGTTGTGAAAAGATGTCATTGTATGCTGGTTGCACTAAATATACAGCATTGTCAGTCATACTGAATCCATATAATTTAAAATCTAGAAATGGATGGAGTGACACTAGTTTTACTAAACAACTTTCTCTCTTGAATGATATACTCCCATAAGATAATGAGATCCTTAGCCGAACATATGATGTTAAAAAAATGATACGTTCGATGGGTATGATCTCTAAAAGAATACATGTCTACCCAAATGATTGTATATTGTTTCACAGGGACAAAAAATTACTTAAATAATGGTTCCTCTCGATACAAGAAATATGAATCGGGTCCTATGAAATTTGTATGATACTTTCTAATTATTCCAAGGTTTAGGCACCTATAAGGAAGTGAAGATACTGTAAGGTAATTGACATGGCACATAGATATAATAAATAAATATGGAAAATTTCATCACCCAGTATACTCTTCTTGGTGGAAGATAATTTATCATGAGTATCTTAAATTTAGAAATGAGCTAAGAAACCTTTGTCTTGCATTATCTACAGATGGAGTGAATCATTTGGGTTTTTAAAGAAGAACTCACAATACATGGTCAGTTATGTTGGTAAATTATATCCTTCCACTATGGTTATTCATGAAACAAAAATACAATATGTTATCTATGCTTATATCAGGACCAAAACAACCAGGCAATGATATTGATGTTTATTTAACTCCATTGAAAGAATATTTGAAATTATTGTGGGATTCATGTGTTACATTGTATGATGCTTACAGAAATGAATATTTTATATTGAGATTCATGTTTATGGGATGATAAATCACTTTCCTACTTATGGAAATTTTTGAGGATATATAATTAAAGTAACTCAAGGGTGTATCATTTGCAAACAAGATACACAGTCAATTAGGTTGAACCATTCATCGAATAATGTGTTTTTAAGACATCATAGATTTCTACCCCGATGTCATAAGTATTGATCTTTGATTTCATCATTTTATGGAAGTTTAGAAGAATGTACAACACCATCTACACTAAGAGGTGATCAACTATTTGAGAAAGTAAAATACGTGGACACTAATTTTGGTAAACTGATTTCAAAAAACCTTATAAAACTCGATTGAAAAGAGAGATTGGTTTTTTTTTGAATTACCATACTGAAATTTTTTGTATGTCAGAAATTTTATTGATGTTATGCATGTTGAAAAAAAATGTATTTGACACTGTAATTGGAAAGTTACTAAATGCACCCTACAAAAAAGTATGGAATTTAGGCAATGTTGGACATGGTTGACATGGGAATACAAGAAGAGTTGGCACTATTGAAGGGTCAAAAACAAATCTTTCTTCCTCCAACTGCTTACACTCTTTCTAGGAATGAGAGATATTAGTTTTTCAACTTCTTGAATGATGTAAAGGTTCCATAGGGGTATTCATCGAATATCAAAAAATATCGTTTAAATGACTGATCTAAAGTTAAAGGATCTAAAATCACATGGTTGGCATGTTTTGATACAATATCTAATTATTATAGCTTTAAATTGCATTTTGACCAAGAATGTTCTTCATAAATTAACCAAGATCTGTTTCTTTTTCAAACCTATATGTAGTAAAGTTATAGACCTGGTGAAATTTCCAACTAAAGAAAAGGAAATTTCCATCATATTATGTAAATTGGAAATGTTCTTCCCACCAGAATTTTTTGATATAATGGTTCACTTGATGGTTCACTTAATGATTCACTTGGTGAGATAGATTCGACTATGTGGTCTTGTGTAACACCCCAAGCTTCCATGGTATGTTTTCCTTTGAATAATGCAATAGCTTGCGTTGTACGTAACTTAGAGTTTTAACACACCACGACCAATCAAACTAGCTGTTATGAATAGTAATACCCACTTTTTGAAATTTTATAAATTTTATTTTTTAAAATGGACTTCATTTTTGGATTCGAATTACCAAAATTATCCGAGGGTGAATTTTTGGTATTTTTCTGAAAACTTTCAATTTTTGATGAATAGTGAAAAAAACATTGTGTTATTGTTTAAAACCGAATTTTTATTTAAATAATTAATTATTTTATTTAAATTTATTTTAGGTAAAAATAGATACATAATACCTATATATGTTCAATTTAATTTATTGGAGTCATTTTATTATAATATTAGATATATAAAACTTTATTGAACTTTTTACCATCTTTTACCCACCTTATAGGCACGTTAGCAAATTTGCATAAAATGTAATTTTACCGCTACTATGAATTGAATTTAAAAAATTCGAGAGACATTGTTGATATCAATAAGTAAAATTCAGTTCAATAAGATGGAAATAATTTTTGTTGAATAGTAACTTTTGACTTTTATTTACCACGGTTAAAATTAAATAGGGCAATTAAAGATAAAAATGATATTATTATTACCCTAACACATGTCATAATTCTATTGGATAAGTTTATTTCGACCAAAAACAACCTTAGGAATAAAATATGATCCTTTTTGTCCATTTGGATTAGATTAGGACATTTATTATTATTTTATTTAAAGAAGAGTTAGAAGTGTTAAATTCAAAGTTTAATAACTAAACCATTTTTAATATAGGGTCATACAAAAGATAAATTAAACAATAAATATTATTTAGAAATATAAAAAGATTTACTACATAATGGTATTTTATTTATAATTTTTATACATTAAATAATTAAATTTATTTATGAAACAATGATGATGCAGTAATTACTTTATTAATGAAATATTAAAATAATTGATATTATAAATATCCAAATAAATGTAAATTGAGACTTTTGATGAATTCCACGAATTTTATAGTTTAATATGACAAGTTAGGGTTAATTAATAGAAATTTTTTCTAAGTATTCAAGTTGTTAGGACTTTAAAAAAATCAAATACTAAATAGTGTCAAAATTGACATAAATGAGTTTTTCAAACAAATACTATATTATTAATTGATATAATATTCTTAAAAATCTAATTTTCATCCAAAGTACTTTGATAAGGTTATATATATCAATAATTAACCACTTGGGGTTCTCTTAGAAGTTTATAGTAAGTTTATTAACCATATAATATAAAAATACAAGGAGACATGGTAAATGTCAAACTATTTAACTTAGAGTTAAATCTAAACGATAAGGTTAATATGGTGACCTAAGCCTGTATAAAACCTATTGGTTGAGATTTTTTCGACCCAAAACCACCTTATCCTCTAAATAAATCATTTTGGATCCATTATAAACTGAATATGATTGTATAATAAAATAATATTTCATGATTTTCTTAAAGTGACCCTCACCTCCCTTATAAAAGGGTACTTCCCCTACTCTCAAAATCACAACTAAAAAGCCATTTGTATCAGCCAAACCCTACCCAAATATCCTCCCAAATACCCTAAATTTGACCTAGATCCCTAAATTTGATCATAAATCCAACCTAAGAAGCCCTTTTTATCAACTTAAAAGGAAACACCCGAAGAAGAGGTAATAATTTCACCACCTCTTTCAAAGTTCTTTTCTTCTTCCACTTCATCTTTCTTTGTTGTTTAGATACCAAAATAATAAATCCAATACCTTATACATTCTATGATTTTATTATAAATATGGTACAACCATATTCATTATTCTATCCATCCTATGAATGACAAGTCACCATACGTGTGTACGTACGGTTTACCGTCTCCACGTTCTGGTGTAGTTTATTATTCAAACACTTAATTATTTGGATGAGTATAATAATGAGTATAACTAATTTAAATAATAAATGTAAAATATTAATTATTCCTTATATATGATATAACATCCAATTTCATATGATTTCACCTTCAATTGAATGATATTGTCGCTCGTGCGTACGTACGGATTACCTTCTCCACGAACGCGATGAAATTCATTCCCCATCATAACTATTCAAGAATAATTTTCATTTTATGGTTAGAAATAATTTTTAAAAACATAATATCATTATGTATATGAATAAAATGCATACTATCCAAAATGAACATTACTTACGTAACAAACATATAAAGGAAAATGAATCAGTTAACACCTGAAACAATGATACTACAGAAATATTATTAACAAATCAATATTAGAAGATCATATATGATATAATATTTATGTATTTGGTTCTTTTATAATTTAATAACAATGATTTAAATATTATATAGGAGTTTAACATACCCTTGATCAAGAAAAATTACAAGGTAAGGTTTAATTCCACAATCTCTTCATTATCCAAGATTGTTTATACGTGAGTATCTACTGGGAACTCTTTATCATCTACATTCGTGTTTCTTAAAAAAAATTAATTTTTTTTTACTATTTCCTAGACTATGGGTTAAATTTATTTATACCCTTGTTTTAATCTTTATAAAATGTTTATAAAGGAATCTTTCTGTCATTTTCCAAATAAGGTACTTTATGACCATTTTGAAAAAATTAAGGAAAGAATGTTTTTTTAACTTATATAAAGGGTGCAGTTATTTTCCATCATTATAACACCGTCAAAGCTTCCCTTAAAAGATTATAATAATATTTTCAAAATAAATTTTTTCTTTTATAATTATGTGACTTTTAAATGACTGAAAAATATAAATAGATATTTCTCTCAAATATTTTTGATTCCATCTATGTCAACATCATTTGATGGATTTTACACTTGTTTGAAGTTGATTTATTATGATACAATCTTCCATATTGTATTAAAGATTTTGTGATATGTTTTAATTTGGATGTGGTATTTTTATACCATTCATGGTATATGGTTAAAGTATTAACATTTAGTATTCTAGTTTTAATATGAATGTTTATGTTATGTTTCAATCTTTTCATATAAGGAATGCATCGGACTTAGTAAGTGACGGGTGGAGCCTGCTATAGCTCCTCGATGCATCGGTAGGTCTCATGAGACAAAATAGTATCTTGGCACAAGGCCTTGACAAAATATTATTTGTAGTCTTGGCGCGAGGCCTTGACTATGTGGTTATGATGTCTGGCATTATGCATTCCATCATTATAAAATTGGCTATTGATATTACATGTGATTATTCGAAAAGTATAATATCTGTGTGAATAAGTAAATGAAATTATTTGATTTATATTTTCCATATTATGCTGAAGTTTAAGTTTAAAAGGCTTTTGTTTTAGTCTTATACATTTCATTAAATGTTTATGCTTATTTATGAAAGTTTCTACTATATTGTTATCCTTACTGAGCATCTGAGCTCACCCCTTTCTATGTTTTATTTTTTCCATGATGCGAAGAAGTATATTATGACTAACCTACAGGGATAGTCTAAGGGATATGAATTTGGTCAAAGGAGACAATGTTGTTGTTTTTTTCATTTTATAATGTAATGTATAACTTATGTGTGTATCTAGTACTTCCAAGGCTACTAAACTGATTGGTATTTCGGGTTTTGATCCCTTGTGATCATGCCAATGTTATGTAATAATGCACAAACTTTGGGTAACTGGGGTCGGGGCGTTACATCTTGTACATTATATATGGATGTACTAAAGGACCCTGGAACACCCTGAGAGGAGAGGGGTGAATCAGGGTGTCAACTTTTTCTTTTAAACTGATGGATCTTGTTCCCACATTGGTAGGTTCCTATTAAACTTGTCTGAGGTGGAAGTATAGAAAATAAACAATCATAGGAAAACCAATGACATGGTAATTTTACTTGGTTCACTACTAAGGGATACATCCAAGGAGCATTTGCTGACAATGTGTTGGTCATACCAAAAACCACTAATCTTTACAATTTGTGGGTTACAAGATTTTATCACATTTATTCTATGTTAGGCTCAATTTCTTTACAAGGTTTTAGGGAAAGTACATTGCATCCCTCGGATCAATTTTGCTGACTCCCCCTTTCTCATTGTGTTGTAATAATCTTCACTTAGTTTATCAACTTAAAGGTCGCTTCAATGGTTTAGCATTAAATCATGTATCCTCAACTGTAAATGTATGCTCTATTGGAGACCTTTTATCATCCATAGATGTAATTTATTTTATTTCACACTAATAGGTTATGGTAATTAATTTCACAAACTAATTTGGTCAATTTTCAGGCTTCCTTGGGTGTTCTACGTACCACTTTACCTCCTCTATGTATTGAGTAGTATGTATGGTTTGTGAATCACCTCCTCCATGTACAACTGTTGTTTGTGAATACCATCCAGCTCCTCCACAAACTTCTATGCTCTCTGTACTTCCTTACTATGTGTATTGATCATCTCCTCTGTATATTGTCCTGCTCTGTGTACTTCATTTCTCCACCACGTACTGCGAGAGCTTCCTCCATGAACCGCACTCTCTTCTGTTGGCTATTTTTCTTACATGGATGATTCTCTCCATGCCTTGTCTTCTCCTCCATGAACCACTTAGGACTTCACCATATTTCTTTCCAAAATTTTATTCTCCAATCCCACTTCTTAACAAAGGGTATTTTTGCTCCTTAAATAGGCACATAACTCTGCAAATTTTGCTAATCTGATTTACCAAAATATTCAATGTGGGACAATATTCACCACGTACTATAAGCCTCCACATCATACTTCTTTTATTTTTCAAACTACAAAAATCCTATACACCCTCAACATTCCACATACCGCATGTATTCACCACAAATCGTCAATGCAAACCATTTTCAGTTCTGCGAATTGCTCTGTGTATCATTCCCATTTCTAGGTACGTAGTCGTGAACCATTCCCAGAACATGGTATGCAGTCACGAACCATTCCTGAAACATAGTACGCGGTCCATGTTCAGAGGTATGTGGTTCCCTTATTTTACCATTTTTTTTCTCATACCATTCACTCCTATGTGAAAAACCTTCATTTTCCATCATCAAACTCCTGATTTTGAGGCCCAAAAATTTGGAAAACACTAGGAAACTATGCCACATTCAATACTACTTATGGATTGAACTATATGATCAATTTCCTTGTAATATATATGATCATCCATTAGAGGGTTGACAAAAAATACAAACCATACTCCATTTTTAGCAAAGAACAACCTTGGTTCCAACAATCTCCCCCTTTGGGTTTGTTGAAAATCTGCAGATAAATTCAATAGAGCACCACCCACTATCAAAACCTTAGATTTAAGAATCAACTTATCCAACACTCTAAGTATACGAGAGCAATTATCATTGTAGAAAAAAATAGGTAAGACATGAATCGTGTTCTCATTTGTTCGAATGAATTCTCTAACTGCAACCATAAAAACATTTCATTTTTAGCCTCCATATTTTCACATTGAATTTATCCATTTCTCCCCCATTGGAAATAAAACCAAAGACCGGTATTTGAACATTGTAGAGCTCAGAATATACTCCCCCTGGATCGTATCTCCCTCATAAACCTACATCACTTCCACAAACATATTAACGCAGTTAAAAAAATTGGGGAGAGGGGAATTTTGTAATCTTCTTATGCACTGGGAGGTGGCTGAACACCAAGGTTCAACTGATGTTTCTCAAACACAACCACTAATAGTGGCTTGGTAATAATGTCAAACACTTTATTATCGGTTCCCACATGGTCCATTTTGATCATGACTTGTTCAAATTTTTTCTTAATGAAGTGATATCTGATTTCAATATGTTTTGTACGAGAATGCTAAACAGGATTCTTCGTAAGATCAATTGTACTCTTTTTATCACAGTAAATCACCATTGGTTGTTTCACCTCATCACCAATGTCATTCAGTTTATACTTCATCTAAAGTAACTGATTGCATGCCTTGGTAGTGGAGATATATTCGGCTTCAGTAGTACTAAGAAAAGTACTTTCCTGTTTCTTGCTCAACCAACCCACACATTTCTTCCCAATATAGAATGCTCCACCACTGGTGGAATTTATTTCCACTACATCTCCATCCCAATCAGCATCATAAAATTTTTATAGTTCACTCTCTCTTCCTTAATCAAAGTGTAAACCATAATTATGAGTACCTTGAATGTACCTCATGATTCTTTTCACTGTCTCCATATGTTATTCCTTTGGATTACTCTAAAAATGGGCCACTAAGAATGTTGCAAAGATAGTATCTGGTCATGTCATTGTCTGGTACAATAAGATTCCAATGATTCTCCTAAACATTTTGGGATCCATATATTTCCCATCCTCGTTCTTTTTGAGTTTTGTTCCAACCATAATCAGAGTTTTCATTGGTTTGGAATATTGCATATTAAATTTCTTCAGCAGCTCTTTTGCATACTTTTCCTGAGAAATGAAAGTATAATCCTTCTTCTGAATCACTTAAATCCCGAAGAAGTATGTGATTTCACCAATAATCAACATTTCAAATTCTGATTTCATGTGATTGGAAAATTTATCCATTGATCCCTACCTGCTTCCACCAAAAATAATATCATCAACATATACCAATACCATGAATTGATCCATTTGGGAATTCTTCACATAGAGATTTTGATCAACTCCACCTCTTTTAAACTCAAGTTTTCTTAGATATGAGTCCAACCAAGAGTACCATTCCCATAGTGCCTATTTCAGTCCATAAAGATATTTCTTTAATTTTCAAACCTTCAGTTCATCATTGTCAATCAATAACCCCACATGTTATTCAATGTAGACTTCTTATTCCAAGAATCCATTTAAGAATGTTCTCTTGACGTCTATTTGATACACTTTATAATCTATTTGGATTTCCAGGGCAAGAAACAGCCTAATTGACTCCAGTCTTGCTATTAGAGCAAATGTGTCCTCAACATCAACACCTTTGATTTGTGAATATCCTTTATAGACCAAGTGCGCCTTATTTATAATCACATTTCAATGATCATAAAATTTGTTCTCAAAAATCAACTTTGTACCAATCACATTGTGACCTTTGGGTCTTTTGACAAGATACCTGTAAGAATCTGGATCTTCTTTTTCAGGTATGTTTTCCTTTTCTGGTCGTTTTTTAGAAAAAGAGGAATTTCTAGAAATTTTTGAAGTACGCGCCGTGTACTTTCTGAGTACACATCGTGTACTCGGTTACCACAGGAGTTGTGTGTTGTCCATGTAGTGGCCATGCACACGGCCATGTGGGGGTGACCTGTATTCCACCTAAAGCGGAGTATAGAAATGGTAATTACATGATGTGTACTTCCAAAGTACATGTTGTGTATTTTCTTTTTTTTTCATTAAACGTTCCAGGGTTGCATCTAATAACCAGAAACACCTTCTTCTAGGTTTGGTTTGGCTGAGAGATCTCATACAGCTATGATCTTCCTCCGAGCCCTCAACCGAGCATTCGATCTCCTATTTGACCACCATAGATTGCATCGGGATCGCCTTGGTAAGATCTTCCTTCTGCTTAAGCTTCGTTTCATGATTCCTCTTCTTTCTCAAGTTATCCTCTATTGAATTTTTTAGAATTTTTGTAGATATTCAGCATTATAAGGTGATTCAATCCCTGAGACTAAAGTATATTGATCTTCCAACACTGAGGTAGGTGCTTTGTTCCTTTATGTTGAAATTCTTTGAGTTATATGTGCAAAATCGCCAATACCCATTAACGGGGTATTGCGCGTTTACTGTTTCAGCCCTACTGTTTTCCTGATATGCTTGTATGCTTGAGTAGAGGTTAATTGAATGTGAATGGGGTTAATTGCTATTATTTGGAAGTTTTTTCCCATGCATGATTTCCTGTTTTTACCGTTGAGTCTAGTTTTCCTGTTAGGCTGCTGTTTACTTTCCCATGCCTAGTTTTAGGATGGTGTGATTGTTCTGATATTATGATATGTTGTAGACTGCTATCCAAGTAGTTCTTGAGGGTTACTTTAGCCGATACGCATTGATATACCTACTTGACTTACACAGGTCTGTGATAACCTAGTGTAGTAGATCATAGGGAGAATGGATGTAAGGGCTTCTCCAGAGTGTCTGTTTTTGCTTACAATGCGAGACCACAGGGGGAATTGACATAAGTGCTTCCTCAGAGTATTTGTAGTTCCTCAACACGGGTAATAGAGGTAATGTGATGTAAGTTCTTCCCTAGAGCGCCTTTAGTTACCGATACAAGACTATAGGAGGAATTGACGGTGAGTGCTTCCTTAGAGAGTTTATGCTTAAGCTGAATCAGAGGGGTTAGACTAAGTGTACTGCCCAGAGGGTTACTTGTACTTTTTTGGTAGGACCAGAGGGGATAGGTTGTGAGTACTTCCTAGAGGGTTACCTGTTGTTTTATCTGTTTGCTTATGTTGCTAGGTAGGACCAGAGGGGATAGGTTGTGGGTACTTCCTAGAGGGTTACCTTTTGTGATTATCTGCTTTGATTATTTGTTGCTTGATATTTGAAACTGTTTATTTTTACTGCTAAGTACTTCCTTATTTACAGCTTTCTGTACTTTACCTACCATATATTCACTGACTGTTAGGAACAGATCTTGTGGTGGTTGCTTACTGGGATTTAGTCTCACACCTTGTTTGGGCCATGCTTTTGGGCCCAAACAGATTATATTGTTTTAGGTATATATAAGGTCAAGAGCCCTTCTACTTCAGGTACTTGATTTGTTGTGGAGTTGGAGAGCATGGGACCAAGCTAGGGCTTGCGATGCTGAGGAGTTGTTTACTTGCTTTCTTTTGTAATTTGGTTTAGTACTGTTGTATTCCAGCATTTTGATTTTTTTGGATGCTTTCCTAGACATATGTGTTAGGCATCATTCATATATATGTGTGTGCTCCAGTTTATTATTTACAGTCTTTCACTGTTTAATTTTGTATGGATTATTCCTGCTTATGCTACTGCTATTTGTTTTACTTTCATTGTGTTACTCTACCAATGAGGGCATAGTTTCCCCATTATCACACCCAAGGCCCTCGCTGCTAGTCGGCAGCCTCTGGCGTTCGGGGAAATGTTCTTGAGGCCATGTGACCAACTGGTTATGGGGTGCCTCTGGGTGGATTCCGGAATCGGGACGTTACAAAGTGGTATCAGATGTATTCTTTTCTCTTGACTTACTATTTGGAGCATATGGCCAGGGATATGAAGGAATAGGTACTTGGTAATAATTTGTGCCCGGGAGTAGCTAACTCGTGTATAGGAAAAATCTAATCTACCTCATTATTTTAATTTTTCTGGTTTTTCAATTATTACAGTTGATTTGATTTCACCTTGAGTGATTCACATGTTTTGCGTTGTTATTGCTGATGTTATTGAGGTTATATTTCTGTTGCAAATCGATGAGATGAGGGTATTCCATCTCATGCATCATATAGGAACTTTCTAGTAATCACGTGTCATGCATTATTTCCATGCCATTTAGGGTGCATTATCAATTGCATGTTTTTGTGATAGATGTTGCGCTAGATATGTATGTTGTTGTGATAGAGGCTTTGATAGAATACCTATTGTTTGATAGGGTATTGCTTTGTGTAAGTATTTGTTTGAATGAACACCAAACTTTGGTTCTTGAGGTGTTATGGGCCCTCATGAATCAGAATTTGGTGGATCTTTGACTTGTTTACCTTGTTATGACATGTATAAGATGTCAAGCTTTGATTTGCGGGGGAGTATGGGCCCTCACGGACCAGAATTTGGGACTTTGAGGTTTTTTCTAGTGTTTTCTAGGTTCCGGAGTAGTTTATAAGGCTTATTATCCATAAAAACCCAAAATACATGGAGTGTAATGTTAACTACACACCATGTGTTCTTCTATTCGGGAAGAAACTGTTTTTCTTGAGTACACGTCGTGTACTGTATGTACACGCCGTGTAGTCTCTAACCGTGTATCAGACTATGTTAGAGGGGACACGGGGTTTGGAATATTTGGTAAGACATGTCGTGTAGAGTATGTACATGACGTGTCATAGAACCATGTAACCGGTCATGTCACTAACAACACGGATCAGCAAAATCTTCTTAGTACATGCTGTGTCCACCAAGAACACGTTGTATAGTGTGAACCATGTAACCGGCCATGTATCTAACAACATGGGTCAGTGAGGTTCATCTATTACACACTGTGTTTGGAACTAACACGCCATGTAGTCTTGTTCTAAGGAGAAACGTGTGGCTTATCCATGTAGAAGGACTTGTCCAGGGGAAGAGGATTGAAGTACACATCGTGTGTTAGGTGAACACGCCGTGTGTATGGGGTGATACAAAACCAGTTCTAGCAGGAGTACATGCCCATGTGTTTGGATTATGGGAACATGTTGTGTAGGGGAAGTACACGCCGTGTAGTCATGTTCTACAAAACTTTAATGTTTTCCTTATCCTGTTCCCTTCTTATACGTTTGATTCTCAGTTCTTGATAATCTTGATCTAAGGTGTGTGTTTGACCTTTCAGAGTCATGTCGTCGAGACATCCTCTTGTTGTACGCCAGTTGCAGGGTAATGATCGGACATCAGATATGGATGATCAGGGACTACCTATAGATCCTCCAGTTGTGCCAGTCTTGGCACCATCCATCATTCTGGACACAGGTGCGGACACACAGTTCTGAGAGGGCTTCATGAGGTTTATGCAGACCTTCCGCAAAGTACTGCATCCTACCCCGTCTATGGAAGAGATGACGCGAGTTTTTCAGCAGCAGCATCCTCCCACCTTAATAGGGTAAGGAGGACCTCAGGATGTAGAGTCATGGTTAGAAGCCATGATTTCTATCTTCTAGCATCTGGAGATTCCTTCAGAGAGGAGGGTGAATCTCGCTACGTACATGCTTCGGGATTCCACCAAGAGGTGGTGGGATGTGATCTCACAGGTGGGATGCCAGGAGGTTATGGATTTGGAGGAGTTCCAGTGTATCTTTTATGACTAATTCTATCCAAAGACCTTGAGGGCCGATCAAGCCTGAGATTTTATGAGTCTGGAGCAGGGTACTCTTTCGGTTATGGAGTATTCCTCTCTCTTTACCGAGCTGCAGCATTTCACGCCTATTCTAGGAGGTAATTAGTTATTCCTGGAAAAAAAGTTCAAGGATGGTCTGAGTCACAACATCCAATCGTAGGTAAACATCTTCTGGTTTACTTCTATCACTTCTATTGTCAATCAGGTGCTGATTACGGAGTGTAATCTGAGAGATTTTGGAGTTGTGAGCTAGGGAAGCTCAGCATCTGGAGTTAGTATTCCTCCTACTGATAGTAGGAAGAGCTACAGGGAGTCTATGTGCGGTGATCCAAGGAGGCGAGACACTTATTCTGGTAGTTAGGTGGTTTTCTACAAGTGCGGGAAGAGCAGGAATATGAGGCCACAGTGCCCAAGAGACCCAGTAGAGTGCTGATCTTGCGGCAAGATGGGTCATCTTCAACACTTCTGTTAGATATTCTCACCAGCAGCTGGTGACAGGGGTTCTTCTATGACTCCTCGTTCAGGAGCAGCACCACTAGCTTCTCACCAGTCTAGGAACTGGTGTTCTTCCAGCCGTTCAGGCCAAGGCGGAGGTCGTGGCTGTTGGGGCCAGTCGCCCGGTTTTCAGCGACAACAGGGTGGATCAGCACAGGGTGTCCAGAAAGGGTCAGAGGGCTGCGGTGCAGGTTAGACTTTTTTAGTGGATCAGACCCAATAGGAGAAGGATCCCGTACCCTCTACAGTTCTAGGTAAGATCTTAGTTTCCTCATTTTTAGCTTCTTCTATTTTCGATATAGGGGATTCCCATAGCTTTATATCTGTTGTTGTTGTGGAGAGCCTTGGGATCTTCATCTTTTCTTCTGCTGATATCTTAGATCTAGAAACTCTATTGGGGAATAAAACGGAGAGTGTACATCAGTGCAAGGAGTTCCCTCTAGAGGTTGGTGGGTGTCACTTTTTATGGGGCCTCTATGTCCTAGAGATGACAGACTATGATTTCATTCTCAGAATGGACTGGCTAGTTCCCCTCTAGGCAGTCGTT
Organism: Viscum album; assembly: GCA_963277665.1. Taxonomy (NCBI): domain Eukaryota; kingdom Viridiplantae; phylum Streptophyta; class Magnoliopsida; order Santalales; family Viscaceae; genus Viscum; species Viscum album. The sequence continues at coordinate 136,670,718 of OY728164.1, forward strand.
GACTGTTATCACCATAGGGTGAGTTTCATATCACTAGAGGGTGGATCTTTTCTTCATAAGGGTGAATGGGATGTCCAGGCGAGCAGATCGGGACCTGATCATCATGGGTTGGGAGGAGTTATAGCCCAGATTGCTAGTCTATATATGGATGACCAGGGGTTTTCACAGATGGACTTTCCTCTAGTGGTGTATCGTTTCAAAAATGACTTTCTAGAATAATTTTTAGGTTTTCCTCTGAAGCATGTGGTGGACTTTTCTATTGAGCTTGTTCCAGGAGCGGCACCGGTGTCCATTCCTCCTTATAGGATGGCTACACCAGAGTTACAGGAGCTCAAGAAGCAGTTGGAGGAGTTGCAGGCAAAGGGTTTCATCTGACCCAGTAATTCTCCTTGGGGTTCTTTTATCCTTTTTATGAAGAAGGAAGACAGTACCCTCAGGCTTTGTGTGGATTATTATAAGTTGAACCAGTTGATGGTCAAGAACCGATATCCTTTATCGAGGATTTATGATCTATTTGATCAGCTTTGAGGAGCCCAAGTGTTATCGAATATTGACATGAGATTTGGTTACCATCAGTTGTGCATTAGACCATCTAATATACCTCTTATAGCCTTTTAGAGCAGGTATGGTCTATATGAGTATATGGTTATGTCGTTTGATCTCATGAACCTGCCTGCAGTTTTCATGGCACTAATGAATCGAGTGTTCCATCCATACTTGGATTCCTTCATGGTGATTTTGTGGATGATATCTTGGTGTAATCTCACACTCGACACGACCATGCCACACATCTTTATATCATTTTGAGTACACTGAGAGAGCATCAATTATATGTTAAGCTCTCAAAATGCCACTTTTGGATGGATCAGATTCACTTCTTGGGTCATGTTATCTCTAAGATAAGAGTGTCAGTAGACCCAGAAAAAGTGAGAGTAGTAGGTTCCTAGGAGCAGCCGAAGAATGTCTTTGAGGTACAGAGTTTTCTAGGGTTGGGTGGGTAATACAGACGTTTCATACAGGACTTTTCATGCTTAGCAGCACCACTGATGGGTCTGACAAAGAAGGGTGCAAAGTTCTTGTGGTCAGATTCTTGTGAGTCAGCCTTTCAGGAGCTGAAAGGGAGGTTGACTTTAGCACCAATACTAGTATTTCTAGAGCTATGCAAGATATATAATGTGTACTATGATGCATCAGGTATCAGTCTTGGAGAAATTCTTATGCAAGGGGAAGGAGTCGTTGCGTACAGGTCTCGGCAGTTGAGGCCACATGAGAGGAATTACCCAAAGCATGATCTTGAGTTGGCTGCAGTTGTTCATTCCTTATGCTATTGGAGACATTATCTTCTGGGAGAGAATTTTTTGGTTTTCACTGACCACAAAATTTTGAAGTATATCTTTACTCAGTGTGACTTGAATTTGAGACAGTGAAGGTGGGTTGAGTACCTTCGGTCTTTTGACTTTGAGCTTACCTACACACCTGGAAAAGGCAACGCAGTGGTTGATGCGTTGAGCAGGAGGACTCAAATACAGGAAATTCATGAGGCTAGTAGTGAGTGGCAGCTTATGGCTCTGTTCTCTTAGATGCATTTGGAGGTGCACGATAGACAGTGGAAAACATTTCTTTCTTCTATAGTTGTTACCTCTACTCTTCTTGATCGAGTGTGAATGAGGCAACTATCAGATTCTAAAGGCCTGGTCCTATGAGAAAGCATGTCAAGAGAGGACCCTATTATTGGATGGACCATAGGCAGGGATGAGATATTGCATTTTCATGGGCGCATATGGGTGTTAGAAGATATACGCGAGGACCTGATGCGGGAATTTCACTCCTCAGTTTGGGCAGTTTATCCTGGTGTCACCAAGATGTATCGTGATCTACACTGTCAGTATTGGTGGCCAAGTATAAAGAGAGATGTTGTTGGTTTCTTGATGAGGTGTTCCACCTGTCAGTAGGTGAAGGTGGAACATCAGCGACTAGAAGAGCTTTTGCATCAGTTACCCATTCACGGGTAGAAATGGAATAATGTTGCCATGGACTTCGTGATAGGTTTGCTGAGGTCACCTCGAGGGAATGATGCAGTTTGGGATGTAATTGACAGAATCACAAAGGTTTCTCACTTCTTTCCAATCAAGGAGAACCATAGTGTCGATGAGCTGGGATGGTTGTACATCTATGAGATTAAGATCTTACATCGATTTCCACGCTCCATTATTTTAGACAGAGATGCATGTTTTACTTCTCGGGTCTGGCAGGGGCTTCAGAAGGCTTTGGGTACACAAATACTTTTAAGTATAGCTTACCAACCCTAGACTAATGGCCAGTCTGAGCGTACAATATAGGTGCTTGAGGGCATGCTTCGAGCATGTATTCTGGATTTTGGAGGTTCTTGGGAGAAGAACATACCTCTTGTGGAGTTTTACTACAACAATAGTTTTCAAGCAACTATTCAGATGGCACCTTATGAGGCCTTTTACGGTAGGCCATGCCGATCACCCTTATGTTGGCTAGAGGTAGGAGAGGCAGCTTTGCTGGGACCTTGTCTTGTTCAGGAGACCTCAGAGCAGATAGAGTTGATTTGGAAGAGGATGGATATTGTACAGTCTCGACAAAAGTCTTATTATGATCAGCGGAGATAACCTCTAGAGTTCGAGGTCGGGGATCAATTTTTCCTGCATGTCACACTGAGGTTGAGACACAAGAGGATTAGGAGATAGGTTAAGCTTTCGTCGCGGTACGTTGGGCCGTTTGAGGTGTTGGAGAGAGTTGGGTCAGTTGCCTATCAGTTGCAGTTACCTCATAGGTACAGATCTATGCACGACATTTTCCATATTTCTCAGCTTTGACATTACATCTCAGACCTATCTCATGTTTTCCAACCCAAGGAGGTTGAGTTAGAAGTGGATGCATAATTCGAGGAGCATCATATCCAGATTTTTGATCGTAGTACGAAGGTTCTTTGTGGTCGGTCTTTTCCTCTAGTATGGGTGCTTTGGAAGCATGGGTGAGTACAGGACGAGACTTAGAAAAGGGAGGTCGATGTACGATTACAGTGGCTGGAGCTGTTTGGGGTTTCTTCTTCTACGTCGCCTTTCTAGGGAAATTCGTGGACGAATTTCTTTAAGGGGGTAAGTTTGTAAGAACCTGGATCTTATTTTTTAGGTATGTTTTCCTTTTCAAGTTAGTTTTTAGAAAAAGAGGAATTTATGGAAATTTTTGAAGTACACATTATGTACTTTCTGAGTACACGCTGTGTACTCGGTTACCGCGGGTAACCATGTGTTGGACGTGTAGCAGCCATGCACACAGCCATGTGGGGGTGACCTGGAGGCCACCTAAAGTGGAGTACGGAAATGGAAAGTACACGCCATGTACTTCTAAAGTATATGCTGTGTATTTTCTTTTTTTCATTAAACATACTGGGGTCGCGTCTAATCGCCAGAAACACCTTATTCTAGGTTTAGTTCGGCCGATAGATCCCATACAGCCACAATCTTCCTACGAGCCCCCGGCCAAGCATCTGATCTCTGATTCAACTATTGTCGATTGTGTTGGGATCGCCTCGGTAAGCTCTTCCTTCTGCTTGAGATTCGTTTCATGATTCCTCTTCTTTCTCAAGTTATCCTCTGTTGAACATTTTAGATGTTTTTCTAGATCTTTGGAATTATAAGGTAATTCAAGCACTAATACTCAATTATATTGATCTTCCAATGTCAATTTAGGTGGTTTGTGCCTTTTTGTTGAAATTATTTGAGTTATATGTGCAAAATATCCAATTCCCATGAACGAGGTATTGTGTGTTTACTATTTCAGCCCTATTGTGTGCCTGCTATGCTTGTATGCTTGAGTAGAGGTTAATTGAATGTGAATGTGGTTAATTTCTATGCTTTGGAAGTTTTTTCCCATGCATGATTTCATGTTTTGACCGTTGGTTCTAGTTTGCCTGTTAGGCTACTGTTTACTTTCCCATGCCTAGTTGTAGGATGGTGTGATTGTTCTAATATGATGATATGTTGTAGAATGCTAGCCAAGTAGTTCTTGAGGGTTACTTTGGCCGATATGTGATGTTATACCTACTTGACTTACACAGGGACGTGAGAACTTGGTGTAGTAGACCATAGGGAGAATGGACGTAAGGGCTTCTCCAGAGTGTCTGTTTTTGCTTATGATGTGAGACCACAGGGGGAATTGACGTAAGTGCTTCCTCAGAGTGTATGTAGTTCCTCGATGTGGTCCACAGAGGGATGTGACATAAGTGCTTCCCTAGAGTGACTTTAGTTACCGATAAAAGACTATAGGAGGAATTGATGATGAGTTCTTCCTCAGAGAGTCTATGATTAAGCTAAACTAGAGGGGTTAGACTGAGTGTACTGCCCAGAGGGTTGCTTGTACTTTTTAGGTAGGACCAGAGGGGATAGGCTGTGAGTACTTCCAAGAGGGTTACCTATTGTGTTATCTATTTGATTATGTTTCTAGGTATGACCATAGGGGATAGGTTGTGGGTACTTCCCAGAGGGTTACCTTTTGTGATTATCTTCTTTGATTAGTTGTTGCTTGATATTTGAAATTGTGGATTGTTACTGCTGAGTATTTCCTTGTTTACTGCTTTTTGTACTTTACCTGTCATATATTCACTGACTGTTAAGCACTGATCTTGTGGTGGTTTCCTACTGGGATTTATTCTCACACCCTGTTTGGGCCATGATTTTGGGCCCAAACAAATTATATTGTTGCAGGTATAGATAAGGTCAAGCACCCTTCTACTTTAGGTACTTGATTTTCTGTGGAGCTAGAGAGCATGGGACCAAGCTATGGCTTGAGATACTCGGGATTTGTTTACTTGATTTCTTTTATACTTTGGTTTAGTACTATTTTATTCTATCATTTTGATTTGTTTGGATGCTTTCCTAGAAATATGTTTCATTCATCATTCATATATATGTGTGTGCTCCGGTTTATTATTTCTAGTCTTCTGCTATTTACTTTTGTATGGATTATTCATGATTCCGCTACTTCTATTTGTTTTACTTCCATTGTGTTACTCTGCCAATGAGGGTATAGTTTTCCCACTATCACTCCCAAGGCCCTCACTACTAGTTGGAAATCTCTGTCATTTGGGAAAATGTGTTTGGGGCCTTGTGACCAACCGGGTATGGGGCGCCTCTGGGTGGATTCCGGAACCAGGACGTTACAATCCCATGTATGATTTTTTTCAATCTGATCTAAATATTTATTCATTTCTTTCACCCATGACTTGTCCTTTGTATTCTCTTCAAATAAGGATAGTTCTACAACTCAATGAAATGAAAATTGTGCATTATTCCTCATTCTCCTTGTCTGTGTAGGTGCATTCTGATCCCCAATAATGTTGAACTGATCAATCTCTACTCTTTGATTTCTCCTTTGGTGTTCAACTGAATTCTCTCCAACTATGGCTTCCTCTTCTGATTCTTCTTCTGAGTCAACATCATTATGTGACTCCTGAGAGTTTTGTACACCTTCTTATACCTCTGTATTAGCATTTTTTCCATGTTCACATTCTTCCTCATATTCTATCACATCAGCATAAGAATTCCATGAATCATTCATGTTTTTCTCTTAAATTATCTCAACATCATTTCTTTCCACTATTCTTCCTAAGTGCTTATTGAAACACTTGTAGTCCTTTTTGTTTCTTGAGTATCCAAAAAATATTCCTTCATCTGCATTGTCTTCATACTTCCCTTGATTTCCTTATTTGTTTCAAAAGAAACATTTGCTTCCAAAAACACAAAAATATTTCAAAAAGGGATTCCTTCCATGGTACAATTCATATGGTGTCTTTGTCTCACCCATATATATCCTTGTTTGATTTTGAATATACAATGCAGCTTGTATTGCCTCTTTCCAGTAATATCAAGGAATACGACTCTCTATCAGCATAGTTCTGGCCATGTTGTTTACCTATTTATTCCTATGCTCAACAACTCCATTTTGCTATTGAGTTCTCATAGGATCCACATAATGTTGCATACCATGCTTCTCTAAGTAATTTTCAAATTCAATAGATGTGTATTCCCCTCCATTTTCAAACCATAGGACTTTGATCTTCTGTCGAGTATCATTCTTGGTGATTCATTGATAGGTTTTCATGAAATCAAGCACTAGTCGTTTTCTATGTATAACGATCACACATGAAATTATACTATAATCATATATAAAAAGAACAAAGTACCTTTCTCCATGTGTTCCGGTAACATTTATCGGGCCACATACGTCTGTATGGATGAGGTCAAGGAGATTAGATGCTCTTTTCTCCTTTGGCCAGTAGAAACTACAAACTAGTTTCCCTCACATGCAAGAATCACATGTATTTTTCTCGTTCACGCTTTAGATTAGTGATATCCATGACTATATGTTGCTTAGATATCTTTTCCTTGTCTTTTTGATTGATGTTCCCCAATCTCTGATGTCATAAGTTGTTTTCCTATTCAACTGTTAGGTAGCAAATGTTCTCTTTTCTGTCAACCTGATATAAGTTTCCATCAATTCTATAGTGTTTCATGAGAGAATTCTCAGACTTTCCTCTTATAGTAAAACCATTCTAATTGAATGCCAAAATAAGACCTGAGTCACAGAGTTAACTCACACTAAGAAGATTGTGATGCAGAACGTCCACATAAAGAACTTTAGTTTTCTTAATCTCTACATTATCTAGCTTAGTACTTCCACTGCCTTTGATCTTAAAAGAACCATCGTTACTGAAACTCACTGTTCCATCGACATTTTTCTTGACATTATTCAATAGGTTTGCATTTCCCATCATATGAGATGAACATCCACTATCAAGAATCCAAGTGATGTTGTTCTTGGTATCTTTGAGAGCTACTTCTGCAAAGTTGGATTTCTCAACTTTCTTCTTTTCTTTCCATGAGATATTGGATTGAGTGTAGGAAACTGATGGCCTTTCAATTCTCTCTTTTATGTACACAAATTCTTCATATTTATACTCTTCTTACAAAGGAGAAAACCTGTTTGAAATAGAAATATCATCTGGTTGAAAAGTATTGACTTGTCTCTGAGCATTGTAAGAATTTATCCTATCATAACTCTTCCTTCAATACACAGAATTATGGACAAAGTTAGAATAGTGAAAACAATATCCATAGAAATTATTTCTTCTATAAGATGTAGTATATAAAATCAGTCTCCTTTGTTGACTTCTTAGATATTCCCTATTCAAATAGATCCTTTCCTCTTTACAATATGACATGGTATAGCCCAAATAGCCACAAAACTGACACTGCATGAGAGGAAATGTCTTCTCACTTTGATTCCTCATCTTGTCTCCCTCCTTAGAAAAATATTTTGGCTTCCTATTATTTATGGATACTTGAGGATAGTTTTTAGTTATTCTTTCATCTTGAATCGGGGGTTTCTTTTTCAACACTTCGGGTGACTTTTCAACCTGTCCATCTTTCATCTTGCCTTTATTTTGGAGTATCTTATTTCTAGCATTTTATGTTTCAGCATCGCAACTGATTCCACTATTACCAATGCACGTGGGTACTTGATCATTCGGAATCTTTTTAACTCCATCAAAACCTCTCTTAGATCTCTCTAGAAACTCAGCATCTAAGAATATTCAAAACTATATTTTCTTATTTTATTCTTTTGAAATTGATTCACTTTTGAGTTTACTTCTCAGGGTAACAACTTCTTCCAATAGACCCTAAATAGTCTTGGATTTCTCTTCAAGCCTAGAGGTAACACTAGTAGAAAAATGGTTTTTAACATCATCATTTTGACATCAGTTTCTTATAAACCGATATAAAATATATTTACAGATACTTTTAGGCATCAGTTTTTTAAAAAACTGATGCCGAAAACATAAAAAATTGTTTTGGCATCGATTTTTAAAAAAACCGACATGAAGAACTAAAAAAATAGTTTTGGAATCAGTTTTTCTGAAAATCGATGCAAAAAAATTTACAATATTTTTGAGAACTCCTTAAGCTTCGATTTGACTAGTTTTGGAGCAAAAACGGAGTTATGGATTAAAATTTATGGAAGTCAGAAGGTGATCTTATTTAAGAGAAGTATTCAACAAGTCTAACTTTCAAAGTCCATAACTTTTAATACCTAACTCCATTTTAACTCCATGACCATTCAAATCGAATCTTAAGGAATTATATAAAAAATTTGCAATTTATTTTAAGTTTTGGAGACGGTTTTCATAAAATCCAATGCCCGAACTATTTTTTTAGTTTTTCATGTCAGTTTTTTAAAAAAACGATGCCAAAACAATTTTTTTTAGTTTTTCACATCGGTTTTTAAAAAAACCAACGTGATACGTTTTTTTAAAAAAATTTAGCATCTTTTTATTTAAAAATATGTGCAAAAAAATATTTTTTAAATTTTTAGTGTCAGTTTATTTAAAAACTGACGCCAAAAATGATATCGATTGGCATTTTTGGCATAGCTATTCTAAAAAATCGATGCCAAAAGACTAATGTAAATCCTATTTTTCATCAATTTCAAACAAAACTGATGCCAAAGAGTGTATGCTAATATGCAGGATCATAATTTCAATTTTTTCACAACGTGCTTTTAACATTTTATAATCCCACCTACATTTTCATACAACACAATCAAAAATATTTTCATTTACTATATATAAATCCATTTTCTCCTTTGTTCATCTTTTTTAACCTCTTAAATTCAATCAAGTTTTCAACATGGCTTCAATCATTCATTTGAACACAATACCTATTTGTTTCATAGGTCCTTGAAACATGTATTCTAGTTTTAAGATTCACTGCTTCCAGGTGGTTTCCATTGGATTTAATTATAGAACCAGAAACTTCCAAAAGTTATTTATCTAAAGGGTTCCTACTTTCCAAAGGTAGACATTCATTAAGTTTGAACTTTACGATACTTAAGAACGTGCATTGGTCGAGAGGATGGGAGGTCAGACTCATCACACCCTTTTGGGGGGAATTATTGTCAACTCCAGGACTCTCTTTGTAAATTTAAGATATTTCCATGAATCTGTATTAATTCACCAAGCATAACATAAGTTTCCATTGAAATTTACAATCACTTAACATGTATAAAATTTATAATCATCAATATACATTCAAGGTTCTTCATTAATGGAGATATATTTATGTATTCTAGGTTCTCCATCAATAGTATCCTCTAATATACTATTTAAATATTCTTTTAATCATCATTATGATGATACTGGTTTTTAATCCACTCAGCGGGGAACTCTGGAATTTATTGTCATCCAGGGAGATGAAGGTTTGGTTTGATATTGGGATCATGCCCATAAAATGGGCTATATACGTATCCTTATAAAAGGAATCAGAACCCTTGTAGTTCAGTGCCACTAAATAGAAAACATCATGCCTTTTAATCTCATGTTACAAGGACCTAGCCATATAGTTTAATGTCATGTGGTATAGACATCTAAGCGGAAGGTGCTTAGTCAAAACATAATGTGGGACTTATACTGAAGCAGCCCAAGGAACATAGAAAGGATATGGGTTTCCAAGTAGGATCAGACCTTGTTGGGGATATAGCCCAAGGAGAACAGGGTCGATTTGAAATTTTGGTTTTAAACCTCAAGGAGGCTTCTTACATATCCCGTATGGATGGGAATCAAAGCCCACGTAGTTTGATAAGTCTCATAGGAGAGTATAGTCCTTTGAGAGAAATGAGTTTGGGCTTACTTCTTGAAAAGGATGCCTTGAGGATTTGGGGGGTTTAATTTGGGGCTTATTCCTAAGGAGGATGCTCAGATTAAGGGAATTAGGGTTGGATTTCTAAAGAGTGTGTCCAGTGAGCTCGGGCCCTGAGAAGGCCTCCTACATATCCTGGTTTGAATATGAATTATAGTTCTTGTAGTTCATTCCATTATCAGTGTTTGTGCACATGTTTTAATCATCATGAATCTCTAATACCACGTGATTCATGATTAGTGTGAGAAACAAGAGGATGTTAAAGATTCAACAATGACACATACACTTTCAAATTTTTCCTCCTCCGTTGGTGGAAGAGGGCGCATCGACTGTGGAAGAGGGCGAGGCGACGAGCCTTACCTCTATTCACTTTACATTGGACAAGGGTCCAATGAAAGGGGGAAGGGGTGAAGGTTAGGGGATTACACCAGGATGGCTTCGCATGGTGACAAAGCCCAACGAGAGAGAGAAAGGGTAACAAAGGTCCCTGTACCCATCTCTCCTCTATTCTTTGGCACCGAATAAGAGAGGAGGAGAAATGATTCTACTTCCTCCAAGAAAATCTAGGGGCTTATTCTAGGATGGTTTCCCTAAAATTTATCCTGATAGGGGAGGGAGACTTATCCTTTATTAAAAAGGAAGAAAAGTAGGTGTGAAACGTACCTTCCCTACCAGAGAACTGAGGTTCTAGGTCATCTCTTCGAGAAGGGAGAGGCCATAACCCAACCCTCCTCCAAACCGGGAACCTCCCAACATTGTTTCTAGGAGAAAGGTCCATGTGACTCTGGATATAAAAACCCACAAACATTCCATGTATGCTAACTCCCTTATAAAACAAATGTTGGAAACCTCTAACTGTGGAAATACAAACCTAAATAGAAGACACACTGATGTGCCTTTCCCAAATGTTTGATAAGTCAAGAGGTTTTGGTGTAGGTCTCAACAGAATCCCTTACAGACAAGGGATCCAATTAAGAAGAAACCTTTCCATGAATGGCTTTGAGGAAGGCCTGATGGCTTGTAGAATAAAGAGAGTGAAGAGAGTAAGTGAATCAAAGAGGGGCGCCCAAGTAGAGAAGGGCGCACAATTATGGGCGCGCAAGTATACTTGGGAGACCTGATATTCACTTAAGAGTTGAACAACCTATATGGTAATACTTGGGAGAGACCTTGCTCAAGCCTTCAAGAGTATTCACAGGTGATCCCAGAAGTAGGGCCCTCAAGTTCCTATGAAAGGAATAGGAGGCATGCAAGTATTTCAGATTTGGGGAGGTTGGGAATTTTAGGCACACAAGTGTTATGGTTTTCAAACACTAAAAGGACTTAAGTCCAATGAGACTCCCTTAAATCCTCTGCTCAAGGTGTGGACTACCTTGAAAGTTTCGAAATACTGGGGTGAAGTACTAGGGAGACCATAGTAGCAATTGGGATTCAGGGAAATTCGTCTATACAAATGAGGACCCAAAAGGTCTATTTATAGGCAAAAATAAGACCTTGGGTGAAAGGATTTGGGCACATAAGTGACATGCGCACCATATTGGGTTGTGCAAGTAGGCTGCGCACCGACGCTCTTTTGGTTTGACTAAGGCGATCCAAAATTTATGCCTTTGCAAATCTTTATTTTCTTCATGTATTTTCCCCTTTTCTTTCTAAGGGGATTCCCTTTGTCATTTTTTAGACTCTTTGAAGAAATGGAGTGTCAAGAAAAGCTCCCCCTCAGAATTGGATCCGAAATAAAAAGAGGGTCCTATACTGAGGTAAAGTAATGAAGGAGAAAAAAAGAGAGTATTGGGGCATGCAAGTGTTACGCGCGTTGTGAAACCAGTCGTGCAAGTTTGCAGTGTGTAGGAATCTAGAACATAAGGTGACATGCATCGCCTATATCTAACGGCTTCACTTCCAAGAAAAGTCTCAAGACTTCCAAAATTTCATCTCTCGACGCACAAGTCTTCTTTGACTCAGATGCTTCTGTTTCACCGCGCTTCTTCTGTATGTTTTTTAGTTGCTCACTATAAGTGGGGCACCATACTTGTGTGCTGACTTATACTTGTGCTTCACTTTTATACTTGTGCGTCTTAATTCCTTTACCAATTATTTGTCAAAACACAAAAAATGAACTTACTTTAAGAGATGATTTCTATATTTTGGTAGGTTGAAATGGCTCCCAAAATAATTGTAACTACTGATGAGCTCGTCAGCAAGTGGATTGATGACATGATGGATGTCTTCGGTCATGATTACTTTGACGTTTGTGACACCACCCTTCCAGACATAGTAAAATATTTGAATAAGTATCATTTTAACTTTCCCCAAAGCACCTATCTTCCTTTGTATAGCTATGGCCCAAGATGTTAATGTTACAAATCCAAAGAATTATGTCCCACGTTCTTGGTTTCAAGATTATACCAACTTTTTGTTGGACAAAATTTCTATTGGGGGATGATTTACTAATGTTGGTTCAGTAGAAAAAGATCATATTATACATCATAGCCCGTGTGCTCCAGATTTGAAGGCACACACACCCGAGCTGCAGCCACACTGTTATTCATCCATCTTTTGGGATTCTCAGATAGATCAATCCAAGGGTTGGAAGAAAAGTTGGGATTTCTGCCCAGGAGGAGGTGTAAAACCCATGTGGATGTGGGCATACTGTTTTCATAAGACCAGTGTAGAATTTACAGATACTTGAATGGCATTGGGATTTATGAGGTTGTCTGGGTTGGACAAACTTATGTGTATAGGAATAATGATTTCGTGCCGTAATTATTAAGATGATGGATCCTAGAGACTAATTCCTTCCATTTAACACATGGAGAGGTAGGAATCATCTTGTGGGACATTTACAATATCTTTGGAGCTTCAATACTTGGAGACATGTATGATGAGTTTATTCTTTCCAAGGTAACATGGAATGACTCAGAGAAGGCACCGACTTTGGTTCGTGAATTGATGAAAATATTTAACAAACTCAGAAACACTACCACCATCAAGTATCACTCCGGGAGAGATATTCATCCAGAGGAATGGATGAAAATATTTTTGATAAAGAAGAAGGAAAAGGGGCCCACTTACACCTATCCGACCAGTTTCTCAAGGGTTTAGAAGAGAGGTACTCCTGACAGCTTCTGTCCAACATTGAAGAAAGGAGGATTTGACAAATGGGGATATGAATTCAACCCAAAAATTCCTGCAAAGGCACGTCTTGAAGGTTTCTTGGCCATGTGGATCAACGTGTATTTATTAACATTCTGATACTCCAAAGTAGGCATGATGCTAGGAACCTTTATTATTACGTCTAAGCTGGTGTAGAAAAGGATGGTAGGGTTAACCACTCTTGTTTTGTCCAAGATTCAAAGAAGTTTGGTGTAAGTTTACAAGGGGAATTCTCCCTTTATAATAGAGGTACCATTCCAAGTGTTGTGGGGATGGATCACTACTCAATTTAGAACTTATGTTGTACAAAGTGGAGTACAGTTTTTTGGAAGTTCTTTCTAACCATATGTTCAGGCTTTTTCTGGTATTTCACCCTTATCCTTGAATGCTTATGACATCAATGCTAGATTGAGCATGCATAAGGAATTCCATTTCTTTCTTTATGGGAATACACTAATGGGGTGATTTATTGATGATGGGATGTCCAATTTGGAACTAAGGGCATATATGCTAGCTTGCATAGATGGCATGTTGGCCACTAGAATTGACGGAGAAATTGTATGTGAGGCATATGATCCTTATAGATTTGCGCATCAATTCAAATGTCTACAATATAATATTGTGTCCCCTCCTATGTATTTTATATTAGAGAAACACCCGATGGTTTCCCGACAACTATGGTTGTTGACATCTGTGGAGAAGACTGGGGTAGTATTTAATTTACCTGTCGCTGATACAGTAAGAAGATTGACTATCTAGTATGTCAAAAACTGGGTTGCATCTTACCCTGAAGGGGTATTAAATCATGTCGTCCCTCAAGTGGGGGTGAAGAGAAGTATCATGAGTGAACCCCTTCTTTTGGAAGATAATTCTTCATCAACAGGGGCTGACTTGCAAGAATCAGAGGGTAGAGGTGATGATTCTCCAAATTCACTGAAGATACCTTGTGCTAGATAACCCTCCTGTCAGAATTAAGAGAGTCACTCCATAAATCCCTACTGAAGTAGTATCAAGGAGATCAAGTCACCATCATCTTGAAGAACAGCGAGTTCCATTTTTTAATCCCTCATCTATGACTGTGGGCATTGGGAAGAAACTTAAATCTAAGGTTACAGGACCCTCTTCAAAACCCTCTAACATAAATTCTGAATATATATGTCTATAGGTTGTTCAAATATGGTAGAGTCTGTACTATGATGTTGAGACCATGTGGATGGATTTTTGTGAAGGAATGCATATTCCAGGAGCAGGGGATTTGTAGGGTTCTTCTGACATTCTTTTTAAGGATAATCCTAATGAGGTGAGGACCTACATCCAAGAGATGGAAATGCTCATATATTCCACTAATGAATCAATTCCCACCACAAAGTGGGTGAAGGAAATGATAGATCATGTTATCTCCAAAGGGATTAATCCTTTATTAGATGAAGAGTGGTGTGACTTTGTAGATCCTGAGGATGTAAGTTTCCTTTATCTCGCATTCTCTTCCATTTTTTTAACTTGAAATTTAGTCAAAACATTGTTACTTAGGAGAAATATCTTCTTAACTTGTGGTTGGGTAAAGGAAACACAACTGAAGTTCCTTAACCATAGTATATCCCTAGAGGCACTGCTCTTGGAGCTACCAGATCACCCTGTGAATCAGGAGAAATATCTCCGGGCCAATAGGCCATGGAGGAGGAGATAGAGAGGGTATTGGAATCTCCAATACCTATCTTTGGAAATGATGATGAAATACCTCATAATAAATTGATGTTATTAATATTTTCATGACTTATTATATACTCCCTTTACTGATTTTATATGAAATGAGCATAATTTTTTGAGCATTTTTAGAAGTATCCCAATTGAGTCAGTTTAATTTTTTAATAATAACTATCACTATACTCATAAATATTGTGTGGTTATTTTTTTTAGTATTCTCCTTTAAATATAAAACATTTAATTAGAAGGTACCATGATCCAATTCTTCCATTTGAAGGGTCATATGGTCCTCACAAACAAGACCAAAGAATCTGTGAAGAAACTGGAATATTCATGAAGATTGATTTACTGGGATACATACAGAAGTTAAAATTCTATTATTATCCACCATAGTTCTGGGGACAATTCAAGGAGTCTTGTATAAAAATTTCAGGGCCCAAATCTAAGAAAAAGGGTCCCAAATGAAGCTTTAAAATCCAGCCCACCATTCTGGCTGAGAATTAAAATCAGTATAGTATGAATGTCATATCTTATGATTTAAGCATCCAATAGAGATGAGATTTTACAATGTGAAAGAGGATATATATATGGCCTAATTTTTTAAAGAAATCATTCAGATTTGAAGGCATATTCCTATTCAAAAACCCTTTCACATTTTGGACTTTAAAAAGACTGGATTGAAATGGACAGTTTAAATTTGTTTAATCAAACGGCCATAACTTTTGATAATTAAGTCAAAATGACTCCAAATTTTTAGAGTAGTCTCCTAACTTTATTATATACAACTTTGAAGAAGGATATTTCTATATATTCGGCTTTCTGAATAGACAACTTGGTGATGAAAGTGGAGGGACAGATTGGGAATGCAAACAGTCCACTCCTTGGGCTATAAATACTCTCCCCTTCTCTCCTTGAGAGGGGTTGGAATTTTAGAAGAGAGGAGAATATATTGGCACGACCAAGGCCTTTCCAAAGTATTGGGAGGATCTTACATACTCAAATTTTCACTTGAGATACCTTTCCTCCTCTCTTTGTTTTCACTTAGTTTCGTGTTCTTCGTTTTTGTAATTTTATAAGTCCTTTCTTTTGTAATTCTATTTTAATGCAAGTTTCTTCTTCAATATATCTTATTCACATCCACCTTCTGTAGTTTAATATTTATGTTCTTAAAATAATTTAAATTCAGTTTAATTCCCTTCCCTTATTTTGCTTCCTCATTCAATCGAAAATCCATTTTTAATTATCATCATCGTTCGTGTGTGTGTGTGTTCGACGCAAAAATCTTTTCTTATCCCTTTATTTATCTTATCTTCTTAATTTATCATCATAATAATTATAACCAGATTAGTAATCATTTTAATGGCTGGGTAAATCTTTAATTGGGGTGAGTTATAATTTAGGTATGTTAAGTAATTGAGAGCTTTTGCTCGATGAATGTTCTTTAAATTAATATTGTGTATGTTGAACTTTATATGTCATGGATTAATGACATGTTTTGTTTAATATGTGGATTCCATGGATTATTGGAACCAAAAATACACTACCATAAATAATTAATGGTAATGATTAGAAATCTAAGTTAAGTTATGGCTTGGATTAAAGCTTTAACACTTGGGAATTCCGATCAAAATCATCTTGTGACATGGGTGTTAATTTAATGCAATATAAAGCAAAGCTCAAGGCTATCACAAGCTTAAATACCTAATGATGAACTCACCCCAATCTTTATAAATTTGTCAAATCAAACATTATCCATAAATTATTTCATAAGCTCTGCAAACAAACCCCCCAATCAGAATACAATTAACTAAAAACAAACAACTATTACAAAGTATCATCGCCGAGGATTCGACCCGAGTGCTGCTATACACATTAGCAGAGCACCGGAATCTTGACCGGTCGATAGAAGACAATAGGCCGTGAGTTTCAAATGGCGTTGTTGCTGGGGATGGTGCTTTATGTATTCATTAGTTTCTAGTTATTGTAAAAAAAATCAAAAAAAACAAAATTGAAAAAAAATTGAAAAAAAAACACAAAGAAAAACCCATCTTCCTCTTAAAAATCATAAATTGAAAAAAAAATACAAAGAAAAACTCATCTTACTCTTTCTTCCAAAATCTCTCCGAATTCCCCGTAGTCTTCCAAACAATCTATCGGATTTTTTTGACCCTGAAATTGAGCGAACACTTCGCCAACTTAAGAGGAACATAAGAGATAATCAAATAATTCAAGAACCAGTCCTCATACAACCAGTTGAATTTGAAATGGCCAATCCTAAGGAACAAACCCATAAAGAACTCGTTTCCCCTAATATGAATTACCAACCTATTGGTATTCAATATCCAAACATATAAGCTGACTTTGAAATCAAATCGGGTTTGATTCATCTTCTCCCTCATTTCCATGGGCTAGCCGGTGAGGATCCACATCTCCACCTTAAAGAGTTCCAAGTAGTGTGCTCTACCATGAAGCCTAAAGGGGTTTTTGAAGAAAAAATCAAACTAAGAGCCTTCCCTTTCTCCCTAGATGACACTACAAAGTCATGGATCTACTACCTTCATCCTGGTTCCATAACTACATGGAATGACATGAAGTGACTCTTCTTAGAGAAATTCTTTCCTGCTTCTCGTACTACTTCTATCTGAAAGGAAATAAGTGGTATACGTCAATTCCCAAGTGAATCACTCCATGAGTACTGGGAGAGGTTCAAAAAGATTGTTGCAACCTGCCCACATCACCAAACTCCTGACCAACTCTTGATCCAATACTTCTATGAGGGGTTATTGGATATGGAGAGAACTCTCATAGATGCCGCAAGTGGCGGTGCTCTTGTTGATAAAACTCCTACAGAAGCAAGAGATCCCATAAGTAACATGGCTACAAACATACAATAATTCCATACTCGAGCACATGCTCAAGTCAAACAAGCCCAAGATAATAAATCAATTGAGCTGAACAAGATGACCGAGTGGATGAGTGAACTTGCAGGTCTTGTGTGACAACTAGCTGTAGCCACCAAATCCCCAACCTCATCTTCTCCACAATCAATGTTTCCTGGACCTATCAAAAACTGTGGAATCTGAAACTCTCCATCTCATCCAACTGACACATGTCCACAACTTCAAGAGGATCAATCTGATTCATCTGGACCAATGGAGATCAATGATGTAATTCCCCGACCCCAGCTACCCAGAGTCGGTGCATTACTTCGTAACATTGGCATGATCACAAAAGATCAAGTCTCGAAAGACCGATTAGTTTAGTAGCCTTGTAAACACTAGATACATTCATAAGTCTTACATTACATCATAAAGTGAAAAACTAATAACAAAGTCTTCATAGTCCACACTCATATCCTCTTCTGACTATCCCTGCAGGTCATTCATAAAATACTTCTTCACATCCTGAAAAAAATATTAAAACATTGAAAGGGGTGAGCTCAGATGCTCAGTAAGGATAACAATATTGCGGAAGCTTTCATAAATAAACATTAACATTTAAGGCAATGTATAACTAAAACAAAAGCCTTTTTAAACTTTAACTTCAGAATAATATGGAAAAAATAAAATTAAATAATGCCATTTACTTACTCACATGGATATTCTACTAGTCGAATAATCACATGCAATATCAATAACCACTTTCATAATGAGGGAATGTATAATGCCAGACATTCTGAAACATTTTGTCAAGGCCTCGGCCAAGACGTCTAAAATTATTAAGGCCTTGGCCAAAACCATTAATCAAATTGGGAAAGGGCCTCGGACAATTCCAAGTCTAGTTGTCTCATGAGACCTACCGATGCATCGAGGAGCTATAGCGGGCTCCACCCGTCACTTATTAAGTCCAATACATTCCTCATATGAATAGGTTTAAACATATCATAAACCATAACATAATCGTATCACATAAAACATGCATAAAGGAAACATAACATTTCCACATTTCAATCACAAGATATCAATACAACACATTGATATAATAAAAACACTTTCAAAACCATTTTCAATACCAAAATAAAAGAAAGTTAAAACTTTGTATTTATTTTTCATTAAAAAAAATGATGGCTTGTAGAGGAAGCCGAAACTCAAATAATGGTCACGGAGGCGGAGAAGTCGTTGTCGCCGCATACGTACGACAAAAACATTCCCTTTTTTCGTTTAGTAAACGCTTCGTATAAAAAATATTCCTTTTGAATAAACGTAAAAGTCAATGTGGTTTATACACCGTATAAAAGAAATTTGGGTATAAACCCAAATATGCCTCAATGAAAGGAGATTGAGACGAAGTCCTTACAAAGATCATTTTTAAAATAAAATAGATATATTATGTGTATTCACTATAGTTACACATAAATAATACAAAATAAGAAATAATAATATCATGACATAATTTGAAAGTAGGAGATTAACCCAAAGAATGGAAGTTGGGTTAAGAAATTCCCTTACCTCGTGTCTGACTTGACTCAACCGTTCTTTAACCTCCTGAATAATAAACTAGAGTTAATATATACCTTATTAAGAACAATTTTTAATTTCATTATCCTTTTTATATCACGTATTACAATGTTATGAACATTATGTAATTATTTAAGTTAATAACGGTCGTTTTGTCGATATTTGGTACTTGAGTCAACAATAAACTTCTTATAATTACAAGTTGTTTATGTGGTAGAATATCCATTATCTCCAGAATTATATTCATGATTTAGATGTCATATATATCTTATATATCCAGTATATACATTCATTTATAATATTACATAACATTTATAGGTAAGAAATGAAATGCACCGTTCATGGAGACGGTAAGCCGTACGTACGCATGAACGCTACTTTCATTTCAATTTCATATTTAATGGAATGAAATCATAATTATATAAATGTATAATATAATTCCAGTATAATATATTGTATAATACCATTTACTCCATTCTTTATACATCCCACATATGGCATTAACGATTCAATCACTTTGAGGGGGCGGTAGTCCGCGCTTCCTAAAATGAAATTATCGCGTTTTACCCATAATGGAAATCATAAAGTATGCCATAAATGAAAAATACAGAAGCACAAGTAAAACATAAACATATTATATATCATATATAAAAATAGTTACATCTTAATGGCCACCTTTGAAGGTGTTATATGAGTGTTGAACAATCATCGTTTCGTGAGGCAGAAATTCGCCATCCACAGAAACCGTATGTTCTTTAACCATTAGATGTAGGTGTGTGTAAGTGTAGCTTGAATACTTCTTATAACAACATCCTAGTATATTGAGGATACTGGTTTTGTTACAAAAGAAATGAATAAAAAGATTTTAGGGGGTTGTAGAAGAAAAATAAAACAAAACAACATTAGAGAAGACATTACCTCAAAATCGGGTAACTCTTTTTGATTTGAGCCAAAGGATTCCTTGGGAAAAGTTCTGCCCAAAGTGAGGCTTCTAGGAGTAATATAGGGATGTTGGGAGAGTATTTGGGCAGAGTTTGGCCGAGCCAAATGTCTTGAAGGTGTGAATAAGGTGGGAGAGGTGGGGGCCTTTTATAAGTGGAGAGGAGGGGCTCTTTTGGAAAGATTGAAATGTTACATTATTACACAATGTTTTTCGGATTCTAAAGGTCCAAAACTTATATAATTCTAGGATAAGGTGATAAGGGTTCGAAATATCCTCATCCAATTGGCTTTGGACAAGTGTAAGCCTTGAATTTTGCATTATCTTCCCATTTTATTTAAATCGTTAAATAATGAGGTCATCGCTGCATCATAATGATGTCATAAATAATTTAATTTATTTAATGTCTAAAAATTATAAAAAAAATACTATGATGTAGGAAATATTTTTAGCTTTCTAATGAATATTTATAGTCAAAATTTGGACTTGTGTAACCCCACTTAAAAACTGTTTTAGTAAAACAACTCATGTTTGTGTCAATTTAATTTTAACATTAAATAAATATATATTAATGCCATTTTCCAACTAAAGTGGCTCCATGGGGTCCCCAAGTTGACCCATGGGTTGTCTTGGTCGGCCATGACTCATCCAATAGGAGTAGGACAAGTGTCATGCTCATCTCATATTATTATAACATTATTTGTACCTTAAACTACACTAATTACCTCTAATCGCGATTAAGAACTTAAAAGTTACTATTCACCAAAAAATTATTTTAATCTCATTGAACCACATTTTACTTCTTAATGACAACCATGTATGTCGGATTTTTGAAAATCAAATCACAGAAGTGGTGATATTTCATTTAAACGAAAAATCAGTTATTTAACTACCACTTAGTGGTTTCACTATTCATCAAAAATTGAAGTTTTTCAGAACAATGCCAAAATTTCACCCTAAGCTATAATTGATATTCCGAATTCAAAAATGATGTCTATTTTACAAAATTCCAAACATATAAGTTGCATTAATTAATTTTATAATTAATTCCCGCTGTCACAACAAATAGCGTGTTTTTAAGAAACAATTTATATCAAAAGATTGGCAATTGTTTATGTCCAATTTCAATGTTAAATTAATTCTAATGACCACCATTGGATAAAATGGTAAAAATATATTCTAATTATACTTTAAAACCACTAAATAGTATAATTTATCACTATGAATTATTTTGATTAAAAAAGTTGTTTTTAAGTATTTTTCACTATTCATAAAAAATTAGAAGTTCTCAGAAAAATACCAAAAATTCAACATAGGCTAATTTCAATATTCCGAATCCAAAAATGAAGTCCATTTTGATAAATAACATTTATAAAATTTCAAAAAGTAGGTATTACTATTCACAACGGCTAGTTTAATTCGTTGTGGTGTGTGTTAGAGCTCGAGGTTGCGTACAACACACGCTATTGCATTATTCGAAGTGAAACATACCGTGGAAGCTTGGGGTGTTACATTCTCCCCTCATTCAATAAATTGCGTCCTCGCAATTTGAAATTTTTCTTTGAAAATAAAAGGTTGAAAAGAGAAAATACCTTTGAGGAAAACCCACATCGGAAATAAGATTAATAAAATTTAGCCTTAATAAGAGGGAAAGGGAAATGAAAAAGTCACCACCCAATTATGATCTCGATTAGGAGAGCATTGGTGGCAATTAGAGACATATAATTGGAGGAAAAACGTAAATATTTGTAGGGAGTGATTGAGGTCATCAATCACAATCAACTGTCAAATTGAGGGCCTCAAAGCCTTCAATCTATGTTGATTTAAAATATCATCAGTTCAACAAGACATAAGGTATTATGATAACACATTTTTTTGTTTTAATATCCCTTTACTAATGTTTAAGAATTAATTTATTCATTGAATAAGATATAGGTATATATATATTTATGCTTGACAATTAGAGTTTCAACCTTCAACTCATCTTTCACTCAAAAATATAATAGAACTCAAAAATTTTACTTATCCTACTTTTATAAGGTTCCAAATGTTAAAACATATCATTTAGATTAGTAAAATTATTTTGTAATAACCAGGGACTTCCTGTAGGCTAGTGGTAGGAAATAAAGGCTTGTCGCACTATGGTTGTGGGTTCGATTCCTACAGCTTTGTCCGACGCGACGGGTTATTCCCCACCCTGCAGGTTGTCCTTTTCCTAAAACTATAGTATCATAATAATCAAAAAAATAATAATCTTCATAAATTTTTTTAACCTTAAACAATACTATCCAAAGATCAACTTAATCCACTCCAACCTTTATAGTTATCCAAAATACCTCTGACCAGACTTTCTCTAAAAGGTCTCTTAATTCCAAAATCAATTTATCAGATTCCCCAAACAAAGTAAAGTTTCTCTTATTGTCACATACTAAAAATATAATTACCTTCATCATATTAAAACCTTACTGGAAAAAAAACAAGTACTGCAGTACAATCCTTATATATATCACATTATTATTATAACCAGAATATACTCCTTGAGTCCAAAAGCACCAATACATTAATTATTCCGCTTCAACTTTAGTCACAGCATAAGATTGGCCTTGATCCCTTGGCCTTTTATGAGGTAAGTTTCCCTGATGCTTAGGACATTCATTTGCATAATGCCCCATTTCCCTACAATTGTAGCATTCAACTTTGATAGCCTCTTTCTTTCCCTTGCAATCACGAGCCTGGTGACCCTTTTCTCCACATTTATAACAAACTCCCATTCCTTTTAGGCAAGTACCAGGGTGATTCTTCCCACAATTATCACATAATGGAAAATCCTTCTTTCCCTTTTTCCCTTTATCTGTCTCTTGTTCCACCGTTCTCTTCTTCTCTTGCTTTACTTTGTTGTCATAAGACTTAGAGAATTCCTTTTCTGTCTTGATAGCACACGAGACAATATCTTCGTATGATGAGAAGGATTGTGATACTAAAGCTCGACAGAGAAATGGTTTTAACCCATCAAAGAAACAATCAATCTTACTCCTTGGGTTACGTATATAATCGGCAGCATGCCTCGCTAACCTTGTAAAATTAGCCTCATACTTTGCGACATTCTCATCCTCCTTCTGCCTCAAACTCAGAAATTTCCTTTCCATATCTGCTCGATGGTCATGAGGAAAGTATTTTTCTAAGAAAAGCTCTTTGAACTCCCTCCATTCCATATTCGATACGTCATCATCTTCCTTTTTTTTTGAATCAGCGACCACCACTGATCGGCATCTCCAGTGAGGCGGTAAACTGCCATGACAACCTTCTCCCTTTCACTACTCCCCAAGGCATGAAATATTTTCTCTAAGTAATTTATCCATTGCTCAGCTACTATAGGATTTGTACTCCCATTGAAGGTTGGTGGTTGTTGCCTCGTGAAACGGTCTAGCATTGATCCTCCACGTTGCGGATCAGGGTGCTCCATACGAGTAAGGTTATTATTCATAACCTGAGTGAGTTGTCCTAGTATGGTAATAAGTTGATCAGCACCAGTTGTATCTCCAAATCCACAATAATTATCTTGAGCAGGAGGGCAATCCCTACACGGAGTTCGTGCATTGATACGGTTTCCATTCCTTCCACTAGGCGCCATTTCTAAACAATGGCATAAACTAGATTAGTTTATGAATCAAAATACATAATTCCATACTTGTAAAATACTTAACATAAATTGAACTATTTATGGATATAATCCATAATCATAAAAAGGTTTTATTTGAGGAAGTATATACTCATAACCGTTCATAGTGGTTTGTAAAGAAAATGAGAATTATCCTAAGTATATCCCCCGGGAGTGTCGTAACCAAGAGTGCAGCAAGGCCCGTTGTCGTGCACCAGTTCCCGTTCGAGTCTATCTCAAAGTAGTGTTTTCAGGTTTTACCCCTAGGTACATCTGTGCCAGAGCCGCCTCTACCTGCTCGTATCCAGACAGGGATGTATTGCTCGGAAAACTCACAAAATATCTACAATAACAAAATTCTAGGAAGTTCTTCTATACTAGTCCTCAAAGTCCATCTTAGGTCTACGTGCTCTAATCAGAGTTTGTCTAAATCTAGCTTCCAAGGTTAGTACTAAACTGCCTCTAATACCAACTGTAATGCCCCGACCCCAGCTACCCAGAGTCGGTTCATTACTTCGTAACATTGGCATGATAACAAAAGATCAAGTCTCGAAAGACCGATTTGTTTAGTAGCCTTGGAAACACTAGATACATTCATAAGTCTTACATTACATCATAAAGTGAAAAACTAATAACAAAGTCTTCATAGTCCACACTCATATCCTCTTCTGACTATCCCTGCAGGTCATTCATAAAATACTTCTTCACATCCTGAAAAAAATATTAAAACATTGAAAGGGGTGAGCTCAGATGCTCAGTAAGGATAACAATATTGCGGAAGCTTTCATAAATAAACATTAACATTTAAGGCAATGTATAACTAAAACAAAAGCCTTTTTAAACTTGAACTTCAGAATAATATGGAAAAAATAAAATTAAATAATGCCATTTACTTACTCACATGGATATTCTACTAGTCGAATAATCACATGCAATATCAATAACCACTTTCATAATGAGGGAATGTATAATGCCAA
Organism: Viscum album; assembly: GCA_963277665.1. Taxonomy (NCBI): domain Eukaryota; kingdom Viridiplantae; phylum Streptophyta; class Magnoliopsida; order Santalales; family Viscaceae; genus Viscum; species Viscum album. The sequence goes on from OY728164.1 coordinate 136,695,329, forward strand.
ACATTCTGAAACATTTTGTCAAGGCCTCGGCCAAGACGTCTAAAATGATTAAGGCCTCGGCCAAAACCATAAATCAAATTGGTAAAGGGCCTCGGCCAATTCCAAGTCTAGTTGTCTCATGAGACCTACCGATGCATCAAGGAGCTATAGCGGGCTCCACCCGTCACTTATTAAGTCCAATACATTCCTCATATGAATAGGTTTAAACATATCATAAACCATAACATAATCGTATCACATAAAACATGCATAAAGGAAACATAACATTTCCACATTTCAATCACAAGATATCAATACAACACATTGATATAATAAAAACACTTTCAAAACCATTTTCAATACCAAAATAAAAGAAAGTTAAAACTTTGTATTTATTTTTCATTAAAAAAATGATGGCTTGTAGAGGAAGCCGAAACTCAAATAATGGTCACGGTGGCGGAGAAGTCGTTGTCGACGCATACGTACGACAAAAACATTCCCTTTTTTCATTTAGTAAATGCTTCGTATAAAAAAGATTCCTTTTGAATAAACGTAAAAGTCAATGTGGTTTATACACCGTATAAAAGAAATTTGGGTATAAAACCAAATATGCCTCAATGAAAGGAGATTGAGACAAAGTCCTTACAAAGATCATTTTTAAAATAAAATAGATATATTATGTGTATTCACTATAGGTACACATAAAGAATACAAAATAAGACATAATAATATCATGACATAATTTGAAAGTAGGAGATTAACCCAAAGAATGGAAGTTGGGTTAAGAAATTCCCTTACCTCGTGTCTGACTTGACTCAACCGTTATTTAACCTCCTGAATAATAAACTAGAGTTAATATATACTTTATTAAGAACAATTTTTAACTTCATTATCCTTTTTATATCACGTATTACAATGTTATGAACATTATGTAATTATTTAAGTTAATAACGATCGTTTTGTCGATCTTTGGTACTTGAGTCAACAATAAACTTCTTATAATTACAAGTTGTTTATGTGGTAGAATATCCATTATCTCCAGAATTATATTCATGATTTAGATGTCATATATATCTTATATATCCAGTATATACATTCATTTATAATATTACGTAACATTTATAGGTAAGAAATGAAATGCACCGTTCATGGAGACGGTAAGCCGTACGTACGCATGAACGCTACTTTCATTTCAATTTCATATTTAATGGAACGAAATCATAATGATATAAATGTATAATATAATTCCAGTATAATATAGTGTATAATACCATTTACTCCATCCTTTATACATCCCACATATGGCATTAACGATTCAATCACTTTGAGGGGGCGGTAGTCCGCACTTCCTAAAATGAAATTATCGCGTTTTACCCATAATGGAAATCATAAAGTATGCCATAAATGAGAAATACAGAAGCACAAGTAAAACATAAACATATTATATATCATATATAAAAATAGTGACATCTTAATGGCCACCTTTGAAGGTGTTATATGAGTGTTTAACAATCATCGTTTCGTGAGGCAGAAATTCGCCATCCACAGAAACCGTATGTTCTTTAACCATTAGATGTAGGTGTGTGTAAGTGTAGCTCGAATACTTCTTATAAAAACATCCTAGTATATTGAGGATACTGGTTTTGTTACAAAAGAAATGAATAAAAAGAGTTTAGGGGGTTGTAGAAGAAAAATAAAACAAAACAACATTAGAGAAGACATTACCTCAAAATCAGGTAACTCTTTTTGATTTGAGCCAAAGGCTTCCTTGGGAAGAGTTCTGCCTAAAGTGAGGCTTCTAGGAGTAAGAGAGGGATGTTGGGAGAGTATTTGGGCAGAGTTTGGCCGAGCCAAATGGCTTGAAGGTGTGAATAAGGTGGGAGAGGTGGGGGCCTTTTATAAGTGGAGAGGAGGGGCTCTTTTGGAAAGATTGAAATGTTACATTATTACACAATGCTTTTCGGATTCTAAAGGTCCCACACTTATATAATTCGAGGCTAAGGTGATAAGGGTTCAAAATCTCCTCATCCAATTGGCTTTGGACAAGTGTAAGCCTTGGATTTTTCATTATCTTCCCATTTTATTTAAATCGTTAAATAATGAGGTCATCGCTGCATCATAATGATGTCATAAATAATTTAATTTATTTAATGTCTAAAAATTATAAAAAAAATACTATGATGTAGGAAATCTTTTTATATTTCTAATGAATATTTATAGTCAAAATTTGGACTTGTGTAACCCCACTTAAAAACTGTTTTAGTAAAACAACTCATGTTTGTGTCAATTTAATTTTAACATTAAATAAATATATATTAATGTCATTTTCCAACTAAAGTGGCTCCATGGGGTCCCCAAGTTGACCCATGGGTTTTCTTGGTCGGCCATGACTCATCCAATAGGATTAGGACAAGTTTCATGCTCATCTCATATTATTATAACATTATTTGTACCTTAAACTACACTAATTACCTCTAATCGCGATTAAGAACTTAAAAGTTACTATTCACCAAAAAATTATTTTAATCTCATTGAACCACATTTTACTTCTTAATGACAACCATGTATGTCGGATTTTTGAAAATCAAATCACAGAAGTGGTAATATTTCATTTAAACGAAAAATCAGTTATTTAACTACCACTTAGTGGTTTCACTATTCATCAAAAATTGAAGTTTTTCAGAACAATGCCAAAATTTCACCCTAAGATATAATTGATATTCCGAATTCAAAAATGATGTCCATTTTACAAAATTCCAAACATATAAGTTGCATTAATTAATTTTATAATTAATTCCCGTTGTCACAACAAATAGCGTGTTTTTAAGAAACAATTTATATCAAAAGATTGGCAATTGTTTATGTCCAATTTCAATGTTAAATTAATTCTAATGACCACCATTGGATAAAATGGTAAAAATATATTCTAATTATACTTTAAAACCACTAAATAGTATAATTTATCACTATGAATTATTTTGATTAAAAAAGTTGTTTTTAAGTATTTTTCACTATTCATAAAAAATTAGAAGTTCTCAGAAAAATACCAAAAATTCAACATAGGCTAATTTTGATATTCCGAATCCAAAAATGAAGTCCATTTTGATAAATAACATTTATAAAATCTCAAAAAGTAGGTATTACTATTCACAACAGCTAGTTTAATTCGTTGTGGTGTGTGTTAGAGCTCGAGGTTGCGTACAACACACGCTATTGCATTATTCGAAGTGAAACATACCGTGGAAGCTTGGGGTGTTACAAATGAAGCATATGCTCAGCGGAACACCAATCCTCAAATATCAGGTCAGTTTGTTAGAAACTTCAACCAACCTCACTTTGAGCCCTTCTCCTCTAACTATAACCAAGGCCTGAGGTATGGTAATCCCATCTCTCATCCCCCTAAATTCCCTCCTCAAAACCCAAACCAATTCCAATATGGTCAATGTGGTGGTAACTTCCATAAACCTTATCCTTTTGTTCCTCAACCTCAAAGGAACAATCCTCCTCATGGATTCCATTATCCTAGTGAGCCTTCCCAATTCCAAAACGAATACAATCGATTTCCCAAGAACCAAAATCAAGGCAATCCCAACCAGGGACAAGCCTCTTCTTCAAAGCAACCATGGGAAAGTGAAGTGGAATATCTTTCCTCCTTCACCCATTCTAGCCTTAAAAACATTGAAACTCAAATAGGTCAACTTGCATCCCACCTGAGCCAGAAACAACAATCAAATTCTTCCCAAATCCCAGCTCAACCATTACCCAACCCCAAGGGTAATGTAAGTTCAATTTCACATAGATCAGGAAAGAAACTTTCTATTCCTCAAGATAAATCCTCAAACCCTCCTTTGAATGTTTACCTAGAAAACTAAAATAAAAAGAAACTTGAAAAGGAACCTGAATCCATTCCCTCACCTCCTTCCATTCCACTTAGGAATCCAATTCCTTTTCCTCAAGCTGTTTCTAAACCAAGGAAGTCCTTTGAACCTGATCCTGAAATGCTCGACATGTTTAGACATGTTGAAGTCAACATTCCCCTCTTATATTCCATAAAACAAATTCCTAAGTATGCCAAGTTTCTCAAGTAGTTGTGTACCCACAAGAGGAAACTTAGTACCTTCGAAAATGTTTCCACCCAGAAGTCTATTCCCATAAAGTGCAAAGATCCAAGGACCTTTACGGTTCCCTTCCAAATTGGATGTTCGAACTTTGATGATGCACTCATAGACCTAGGATCCTCAATTAATGTCATGCCCAAATCCATATTCTCCAACCTTGGTCTAGTTCCTTTACACCCAATGGGTGTTGTTATCCAGTTAGCCAATCGAAGCACAGCTAGTCCCGAGGGAATAATTGAGGATGTCCTTGTCCGAGTCAATGATCTTATCTTCCCTGCTGATTTCTATGTCCTTGACATGGAAGGTGAGATGAACTCTTCTCGATCTCCCCTAATTCTAGGAAGACCATTCCTCATGACTACAAGAACCAAGATTGATGTCCATTCAGGCATCTTATCCATGGAATTCGGTGACCAACTAGTCAAGTTTGACATTTTCCAAGCCATGTGATACCCATCTGAGGACCACTCTGTATTCTCAATTCATACTTCTGAGGACACTTCTAAGAGTCAATAGAACCCCAATCCACCATTTTCTTAGTGTTCTAATGACAAAGGATCTTGTGAAATCTACACTATGATTAACCAAGTCATAAATGGTGATGTTGATGTGGACCTATCATTCATAGACTCCATCAATCTAGAAGAACTTGAAAACTCTCTTGAATTCCACATCAATTCTAATCTCTACTGCTCCACCTTGGACAGTATTAAGGAAAATGAACCTAAATAAACTGAAGTCCCTTCTTCCATTCCTGAGTTTTCGATCCCAAAAGTGAAAGATGAGACTGATCTGAAAACTCTTCCTGCACACCTGAAATATGCATTCCTCTTCCATGATCACTCATATCCTGTCATTATCTCTGCCACACTTACTAAAACCGAGGAGTCCAACCTTATTCAAGTGTTAGAGGAAAACAAAAAGGCCTTAGGTTGGACCCTAGATGACATACCAGGAATCAACCCTACCCTTTGCATGCATCACATCCATCTTGAGGAGTCATCCAAACCAATTAGACAACCACAAAGAAGACTCAATCCACTCATCCTTAAGGTAGTTAGGGAAGAGATCACCAAGCTTATTCAAGCTGGTATTATCTACCCAATTTCTGATAGTGAATGGTTTAGTCCAATTCAAGTTGTACCTAAGAAGGGTGGGATAACTATTGTCACAAATGAATATGTAGAGGTAGTTACAAATCGAGTGAAAAACAAATGGTGTGTGTGCATCAACTATAGAAAATTGAATGCTGAAACACAAAAAGATCACTACCCTCTTCCATTCCTTGATCAAATTCTAGAAAGATTACCCGAAAAGTCACACTATTGCTTTCTTGATGGATACAACAGCTATTTTCAAATCCCAATCTCACCTCAGGACTAAGAAAAGACTACTTTCACATGCCCCTTTGGAACATATGCATATAGAAGAATGCCTTTTGGCCTTTGTAATGCTCCTGTAACATTCCAGAGGTGTATGATGAGTATCTTTTCAGAATTCATTGAACACTACATGGAAGTCTTCATGGATGACTTCACCATTTATGGTGAGTCATTTGAATCTTGTTTGAATTCACTCTCTCTAGTCCTTCAAAAGTGTGTCAAGTGTAACCTTGTGTTAAATTTTGAAAAATTTCACTTCATGGTTGCAAATGGGATTTTTCTATGGTACATAGTTTCAAAAGATGGTATTGAATTCGATCCTGCCAAAATTGAAGTGATCCAATCACTTCCTGAACCCAACTTTGTTCGATACATCTGTTCATTCCCCGGTCATTCTGGTTTCTATCAGCAATTCATCCATAACTTCAGTAAAATTTTCCTCCCACTCACTCATTTGCTCCAAAATGATGTCACTTTCCATTTTGATGAGGTTTGCAAGAGAGCCTTCATTGAACTCAAAACCGCTCTTACATCTGCCCCGATAATCCAACCCCCAGATTGGTCATTACCCTTTGAGTTGATGTGTGATTCTTCGGATAGAGTTGTTGGGGATATTATTGGTCAAAGAAGATAAAGAATTCCTCATGTCATCTATTATGCCTCAAAAACATTGGATGAAACTCAATCTCACTACACTATCATTGAAAAGGAACTTTTAGCAGTGGTTTTTGCCTTAGATAAATTTCAGCCCTATCTCTTAGGTGCCAAAATCATAATCTTCACAGACCATTCTGCAATAAAGTTCTTACTCAAGAAAAGTGATTCCAAACTGAGGCTAATAATATAGATCCTAATGCTCTAAGATTTTGATCTTGAAATCAAAGATAGACCAGGAAAATAAAACCCTATTTTTGATCACTTGAGTATAATTTCTAATTCTTCTCAATCTGAAATCATCAATCCTGAATTCCCCACTGAGCACCTTTCATATCTCACTCCAAAAATACCATGGTATGCCCCAATTGTAAATTACTTGGTTTCTAGTGTTTTTCCTGAAAATTTTTCAAAATAACAAAAAATGAATTTGAAAAGTGATTCAAAATACTATTTTTGGGAAGAAAATAAACTTTGGAAAACTGGGGCTGACATAGTAATAAGGAGATGTTTCGATGAAAATGAACATTCTTCCATATTAGAATTATGTCACTCACTTCCCGGAGGTGGCCACTTTGGACCACAAAGGACCTCCCAAAAGGTCCTAGACTCTGGATTCTTCTGGCCTTCACTCTTCAAGGACTCACATGAGTTCTGTCAATCATGTCCCACTTGCCAAAATTTTGGCACAATTTCCAAGAGAAATGAAATTCCCCAGAGCCTTTAATCTTCTGCGAGATCTTAGATGTTTGGGGCATCGATTTCATGGGACCATTTCCCCCTTCCAATGGATTCTCATACATTATTCTTGCGATCGATTATGTTTCAAGGTGGGTTGAGGACAAACCCACTAGGAAGGATGATGCTCATACTGTTAGTGAGTTCCTAAAGACCCACATCTTCCAAAGATTTGGTACACCACGTGCCTTGATCAGTGACTTAGGAACCCATTTTTGTAATAGAACCATGGAAGATCTTCTGAAAAAAATGGGGTTGTACATAAAACTTCAACTACATATCACCCTCAAACAAATGGCATGGCTGAACTCTCTAATAGAGAAGTGAAAAGGGTACTTGAGAGAATTGTTAAGCCCACCAGAAAAGACTGGCCTGAGAGACTTGGTGAAGCCCTTTGGGCTTATTGAACTACCTATAAAACACCCATTGGGATGTATCCTTTTAGGCTAGTTTTGGTAAAGCATGTCATTTGCTAGTTGAAATCCAACATAAGTCATTTTGGGCAGTGAAAAATTGTAATTTTGATCTTGAAAAATCTGTTGAAGAAAGATTGTTGCAATTGGATGAACTGGAGGAGCTTCGACTTGATTCGTATGAGAATTCTATTCTCTACAAAGAAAAATCCAAGTTACTCCATGACAAACACATCTTGAGAAAGGTATTCCATGAAGGTGAAAAGGTAATGCTCTTCAATTCTTCATTTCAGCTTCACCCAGGTAAGCTTAATTCTCGTTGGGGAGGTCCTTTTGTTATTACTAATGTTTACCCATTTGGTGCAGTGTGAGTCCAATACCCCTCTTCCAAAAGGACATTCACAGTTAATGGACATCGGTTAAAGCATAACTATGAGAGGACACACAATCCTGGATCATCATCTACTTCCATTGGATACCCAACTTCTCCAGTCAACCCACCACCGGATGGAGATTATGACCCACAAAATCTAAACCAGGGGGCACCTCTTTCCCTTTAACTCCCTCCCTATCTCTTCCTCTCTCTACCTCTTTATTCTTTTTCCTCTATCTTTAATTTTTTTTACCACTTTATTTATCAAAACCTTTATTTTTCACTTTCTCTTTTGTGTGGGTGTATCTTTATAAAAAAAATATATAAAAACCTAAAAAACTAAAAAAACCAAGAAAACAATCACTTAAAAAAATAAAAAAAATTAAAGAGTCATGCTTACTCACCATCGAGTTTTGAAATTTTGTCCAACCATTTTTGGGAGTTAACAGACATGTTTTCATCTCAAAAATTTTGTATTTTCATCATGACTTTGGATAAAGAATTTTGTGTCAAAATTAACAAATTTTGAATGCTCAATTTTTGATTTCGAAAATGCTTTTCCCAAACTGTGAGGAACAACATTTTCTTTCATTCCAAGGCCACCTATGGCCATCTTTTCAAAATGTGTGTTTTCACTCCCATTTGTGAGTCTTGAGTTTGTGGACCTTCGAGCTGAATCTCCTTCCTTAGTGTGCGTTAATATGATAGAGGCATGTTTTGAACCACATAAGAATCACAATAGCCAAATAGCCTCCCATTTCCCTTACATTAATCCTCCTTTTGAAAGCCCCTTCAAGCCTATGAAAACCTTTTCTTTTATAGACACATTACAAGCCCAATACCTTTTCCCACCCAATATTAACATGGATTTTCATTGCATATTTCTTTTGAAATTTAAGTGTGGGGGGAATGGATTTCATTGTTTGGGTACCCTATTATTGATTTTCAACAAGTTATCATCTGCTTGAGGTAAAGCATTCATTTTAGTGTTGGGGAGAGGTTGTCATTCAGTGTGTTTTTTGGAATGTAATGTACTTCCATTTATGTAATTTTGTAAATGTTTTTGACAAGTGTTCAAAAAAAATCAAAAATGATGAAAAAAATCAAAAAAAAATTGCAAAAATGGGTTGTGTCTTGGGTAGGTAAAAAATCACTTTTTCTCAACCTTTGATCTTGTTATAACTATTACAATTAGTGTCACGAGGAGATAAAACATGGGTTGGGATATGAGTGTGATATCTGTTTCAAGGTCAACTTTCGAAAAAACAAAGAAAAAAAGAGAGAACAAAGAACACTTGCATTATATTCTTATATCATTGGGAGAAGTTTTGTGGTTTGTAAATATTTCATCTTCTCATACCCTTCATATTTTCTTCCACTATTGTGTCTTTCTTCACACAATCATTCCCTTGTAAATATGTGTTTTCATTTCCTTCCATGTTTTATTTCACAAAAAAAAATGTGCATTGATTTTTCTATGTTGGTGTTTTACCCCTCTTCTTCTCTCTTGGACATTATATTCCTACCATCCCATAGCCACAGAAAAACCCCTTAAAATGCCTCTTGATTCTTTTGCACTTTGGATAGGTACTGGAAGCTGAGAGCTCTTTTCAAACTCTAAGATTTTCACTTTTGGTTGGTGAAAGAGTGAACCTCCACAAATGAATTTTATCATCTTGAGAGGTGTGACTTTTGAGTGTCCATGTTTTCCATTTCTAAATTTGAGCATTAAAAAATGAATTAGTCTTGGAACATTGTTTCTGTAACAACTTTTGGTGTAATTCAAAATGGATGAATGAAATAGTCTAAACCTCCCCTGATTGAAGAAAACAAAATTTTAATATTTGTTGGTGAGTGAAAAAGATTTTTTCACGTTTTTATATTTGTTGCACATGAGTACATGTACAAAACTAAGTGTGGGGGAGTTGATGTTATTAATATTTTCATGACTTATTATATACTCTCTTTACTTATTTTATATGAAATGTGCATAATTTGTGTGAAATATTAATGTTTTAATATTAAGTACAATTTTTTAGCATTTTTAGAAGTAGTCCAATTGAGTTAGTTTACTGTTTTAATAATAAATATTACTATACTAATCCAAATTGTGTGGTTCTTGTTTTTTAGTATTCTCATTTAAATATAAAACATTTAATTAGAAGGTACCATGATCCAATTCTGCTATTTGAATGGTCATATGGTCCTCACAAACAAGACCAAAGAATCTGTGAAGAAACTGGACTATTCATGAATATTGATTTACTGGGCTACATACAGAAGTCTAAATTCTATTATTCTCGACCATAGTTCGGGGGACAATTCAAGGAGTCTTTTATAAAAATTTCAGGGCCCAAATCTAAGAAAAAGGGGCCCAAATTAAGCTTTAAAATCCAGTCCACCATTCTGGACGAGAATTAAAATCAGTATAGTATGCATGACATATCTCATGATGTAAGCATCCAATCGAGCTGAGATTTTTCAGTGTCAAAGATGAGATATAGTTGGACGACTTTGTTGAATAAATAATTCGTATTTGAAGGCATCCTCCTATTCAAAAACCCTTTCACATTTTGGACTTTAAAAATAATGGATTGAAATGGACAGTTTAACTTTGTTTAATAAAATGGCCATAACTTTTGATCCTTAAGTCCAAATGACTCAAAATTTTGAGAGTAGTCGAAAAACTTTATTATATACAACTTTGAAGAAGTAGATTTCTCGATATTTGGCTGTCTGAATAGACAACTAGGAGATTCAAGTGGAAGTACAGATTGGGAATGCAAACAGTCCACTCCTTGGGCTATAAATACTCTTCCCTTCTCTCCTTGAGAGGGGTTGTCATTTCAGAAGAGAGGAGAACATATTGGTACGACCAAGTCCTTGTAAAAGGCTTGGGAGGATCTTCCATACTCAATTTTTCACTTGAGAGACCTTTCCTCCTCTCTTTGTCTTCACTTACTTTCGTGTTCTTCGTTTTTGTAATTTTGTAAGTCCTTTCTTTTGTAATTATGTTTTAATGAAAGTTTCTTCTTCAATATCTCTTATTCGAATCCAACTTCTGTAGTTTAATATTTATGTTCTTAAAATAGTTTAAATTCAGTTGAATCCCCTTCTCTTCTTTTGCTTCCTCATTCAATCGAAAATCTATTTTTAATTATCATCATCGTTCGTGTGTGTGTGTTCGACGTAAAAATCTTTTCTTATCCCTTTATTTATCTTATCTTCTTAATTTATCATCATAATAATTATAACCAGATTAGTAATCATTTTAATGGCTGGGTAAATATTTAATTGGGGTGAGTTATAATTTAGGTATGTTAAGTGATTGAGAGATTTTGCTCGACGAATGTTCTTTAAATTAATATTGTGTATGTTGAACTTTATATGTCATGGATTAATGACATGTTTTGTTTAATATGTGGATTCCATGGATTATTGGAACCAAAAATACACTACCATAAACAATTAATGGCAATGATTAGAAACCTAAGTTAATTTAAGGCTTGGATTAAAGCTTTAACACTTGGGAATTCCGATCAAAATCATCTTGTGACATGGATGTTAATTTAATGCAATATAAAGCAAAGCTCAAGGATATCACAAGCTTAACTACCTAATGATGAACTCACCCCAATCTTTATCAATTTATTAAATCAAACATCATCCATAAATTATTTCATAATCTCTACAAACAAACCCCCCAATCAGAATACAATTAACTAAAAATAAACGACTATTACAAAGTATCATCGTTGAGGATTCAATCCGAGTGCTGCTATACACATTAGCAGAGAACCGGAACCTTGACCGGTCTATAGGAGACAATCGGCCGTGCATTTTAGAAAGAAAAGAAGAAAAAACACCGAAGAAATAGATCCATGGTTAAGCACTTTCTTAGCAGTGGTAAGTCTCCCTGATAATCATGAATTTTAGTCCTTATTCATGAAAAAGTGTTTAAACTTCTTAGAATTATAGGGGCTTCTTTTGTTTCTTCTTTGAAAGAAACTACTGATAAGGTTCAAGGAACCACATATGGTGTTTCTGAATAGATACAAATTCCTAAAAATCTAATGGTTTCTGAAGAGGCATTAAATCCAAAAGAACCAACATCTGGTCCCAACACTCCTCATGTTCATGCTATCAGAGGAGAAGAGGCTTCTGGTAAATCAACAATACTTCATAAGGCATAAAATTTAACAAAAACTAACCCATTCTGTGATACTTTTAGGTTCATCACATGCACCATAACATCTGGAAACAACTGAAATTGACTCCATAACTATTGTTGAGGAATCTATTTGGGGTCAAAGGTTGTCGGAGGAAGCTTGCAAAGCAAACATGCCAAATTCTCCCACGGGTGAGACTAACATGGGATCTGAGATATCATTGGATGAAATGATGAATCTTGGAATGTCTTTTCAAGAAATATTAGAACATGTTAATATATCAAATGCTTTAGAAGATTTTGGATTTCCTTTTATAGAATCAACTGGACATGAGTTCTTATTATTTGTCTTGTTAATCTTCTTATGATTAACCTTCTAACCATGGTTGGTTGAAATATACAGTTCCATATAAAGAAACTAATGTTGCAACAATATTTGAAGGAATTGTTGATATTAACATCAACCCCATCATTGCGGAGACATTGGCTCAGGTGGATATTGAGATATTAGATCTTCCTGATATTCACTCTGAAGATCCTGAGCATATTAAAGATAGAACTCCTCATCCAGAGACATCAAACAAAATTATTGAAACTGAGAATATTGGGGAGGATTCTTCTTAAGTTGTTGACCTACAATTAGGTAAGAGATACTGATATTGTTATTTCCTTCACTTTTTTTATCTCTTGAATATAAACATAACCATACTTCTTGATTTACCATATAGGTCTATCAACTTCAATGGATAGATCTGGAGGTGAAGACTCTGTATCATCCCAAACAACATTGGAAGGTGGAGCATCCATTGTTCAGGAAGAAACAGAATAGGGAACTTCTTTAAGTACATTAGTTCCAGAATATATCCCTCCTTATGACAGTGATTCTGAATTGGACCCAGAACTGTAGAAGTCTCTTCATCTTGCATGCCGCAAGGCATAGAAAAACATTTGGAGGATAATATCTGAGATTCCCCTTGAGGAACCGCCTTCAATAATTCCAAGATTTTTATCTCTGTTTACTATGCTAGGATTTAGTGGTTTTGAATACCATGAAATTCATACTGTGGTGAAAGAGATTATTCAAAGGAGGGAACAAGAGAAAAATCTTCGATAAGACTTGATAAAAAAACTGTCGATCAATATTGAAGAGTTATAAGAAGATTTTTCCCAGGATGAGGCTAATCATACTGCAAAGTTGAAGGTAGTAAAGCAGATAATTAAAGAAAAAATTGTTCAGTAGTTTTACCCTCAACGGGAGTTAGATATCATTATAGGGGAACTCAACCAGCTTAATAGCTCATTAGGAAAAGTCCATAAGGATGGTGAAAAATCCATTGCAGATGCCAGAGAAGAACTTCATCATGCTGAAGAGAGCGAAGCTGGTCAAATAAATGAGATTCAATAGGAAGATGACGGGGCTCAAGAGGCTGTCAAACAAATGAGGGATTATATAGAAATCCTTTTATAATTTCTGATTTTTTGGAAAGAGAGAGACTTCAATTTTTGGATTCTCCTCTGTGGAAAAAAATCATAAATGAAAAGTATTTTTTCTTTAATAATTTGTGTTTTCACTTTCACTAATTGTTTTAAGCCATTGGCCCTAGTAAGAATAGTTTTATTTTTGTGAGGGTTATATGGAAAACCCCACAAACTTTATATCTCTTGAATTTTTTATTGCTCAATATTACCTAAATCATAAAAAAAATGTACGTTTAGTGAGCTGGGACTCAACTTTTTTTCAGAGTTCCCTATGCGGGTTCTCAATCTAATGAGTACCATGTCTTTTGTTGTTGGAAGTTTAGATTCATTCATGTTAAACTATAAAGGGATAGTATTTTAAGGTCAAATAGATTTGACCATAAATTTTAAAATTAGATCCCAAACAAGACTCTGTGGCTAAGAACTGCTTTAATATTCTTTAAATATTTCAAATGGGAATCTTGAGCCATAATTTTTATGGTCACCAAATTTAAAACCTGTATCAACATAAGGAGAGTCTCTTCCAAGAATGAAGTTACCATTATTTGAAAAAACTGTTATGGGGGTTTTGTTATGAAAGACCAACTGGGGCATATACTACATAGCCAAATAGTGGCATCTTTTGGCTGACAGGCCTGTTGTGTAGGCAACTTATGCAAGGCCACCTAAGGGTATGTACTACATAGTCAAGCAAAATAGTTCTTTAAGAATTTAACATTTTGCTGCTGATAGATAGGGTAAAATAATATTTGGGTAACTCAAGACCATAGTGGGTGGTTTTTCCAAGTAAATGAATTTTAAGAATGATAGGGCTATTTTGTACTGACATATGTCATGAATAGGAAAAGTATTTCTATACAAATTTGTTGTATGAAGAATGGTTTTAAATTTATCATAAAGAGGAATTTCTAATATCATATTGTGTAGTTTTAAGTCATGTAGTGAGGATATTTGTATTGTGCAGTTTTAAGTCATGCAGTGAGGACATTGGTACTGTGCAGTTTTAAGTCATGCAGTGAGGACATTGGTACTGTGCAGTTTTAAGTCATACAGTGAGGACACTGGTACTGTGCAGTTTTAAGTCATGCAGTGAGGACATTGTGTGGATTTAATTTAAGGTCTTTATCTTTGACCAAAGGTATGATACTCTCCCAATTTCTTGATAATGTGTTTAGAAATATACTACTATATTCAGGTATGGAATGGAAAATCAAAAATTGTAACTTAAGAATTTTTGAATCCAAAGGATGATATGGGAAAAGGGCTAAAAGCATTAGAGGAAGTCTTTTCCAAGAACGAAGTTACCATTATTTGAAAAACCTATTATGGGGGTTGTATAATGTAGGTTCAACTGGGGAATATGCTGCATAGCCAAATAGTGGCATCTTTTGGCTAACAGGCCAGTTATGTAGGCAACTTATGCGAGGCCACCTAAGGGCACGTACTACATAGTCAAGAGAAAGAGCTCTTTGAAGTTTGACATTCTATTGCTAAAAGCTGAATAAAGCTTATGGATATTCAGATTTTTCAAAACACAGAGTTTGTTTTATGGGGAAAGGTACCCGAATATAGAGAGGGTATTTCCAACCAATATTTCCAAAGAATTGGAGGAATGGTACTTCTATGAAGGTGTGACCCAAATGTAGGAGGTGTGGTGTCTATATTTTTAGGTCATACAACTAGGAACAGAAAAGGAAACAATATATGATATGTGTCCAAGTGATCCCAATGTTATTTCATATTGCTTTGAACACATGGAGAGGTAAATGGGTAAACTATGGTCTTGAAGAGTTTCAGATTGAGAGAAAGATAATGGGACAAATATATCTGAATGAATATTTTAAAATACAGATTCTTGTATATTGTCATCAAATTTTGAAGGGAAAAAAGACACTATAACCAAGAGACGAAGTTACCGTTATTTGACAAGCCTATTATGGGTGTTGTATTATGTAGGGTCAACTGGGACATATGTTTCATATCCAAATAATGGCATCTTTTGACTGACAGACCCATTATGTAGGAAACTTAGGCAAGGCCACCTAAGGGTATGTACTGCATAGTCATGCAAAAGAGTTCTCAGGTATTAGAAACTCTGTCACCAGAAACTGTAAGAAATTTTATGAAGATCTGGAAACATTCAAGATTAAGAGTGTGAAATATGGAAGGGGGTTATGCCCAATGAATATGAAAAATATTTGAACCAATATTGGCCATGATTTTGACGTCCTTTACATAGATATGGATCATATGTAAAATGGATACTTTCTTTATTTCCTCTGAATTAATATTATGATGTGTAGTTTTAAGTCATGCAATGAAGACATTATACTGTGCAGTTTTAAGTCATTCATTGAAGACATTAATAACCCCATAAGAATTTGAGACACCTTATTTATATAAATAATCCTTTTACCCAATTTCTAAGCCCTCATAAGCTATGCTCGGTGTGAGAAACAAGGATCAATAAGGGATTATTTTATAACACAAAGGAGACACAAGTGAATAATATGGGTGTTAGATTTCCATGCATTTTAACGTCATGCAGTAAGGATAAAGATGAAACGATGTGAAAAGAAAGACTTTTTATAGCTGGACTAAGGGATAAAACTCAAGTGTCATTATGTGTCTTGTTGAGGGCAAGAATCAAGCCATACATGGTTCTTTAAACATTACCTATGTAGGTTTGATTCTTATACAGATAATAAAAGGTTTTATTTATCACGGCTAGGCCCAAGACTAGAGATCTAGGCATCTCTATGTATCTCATTAAAAAAATTAGAATCAATCCATACATAGTTCTTGAAACAATCATTCCTCATGCCAATTGAGTTTGACATGAAGAATGGGGGATTTTGACACGTTCTAAGAGAATGGTAAATATTAAGACATAAAATGGTATAAGGACCAAATCATATATCTTAAAGAAAAATTTTGTATATATTTGATTCATATATAGGAGGATAAAATAAAATAAGAAGATTTTTTTATTGCAATTGGGCCCAAAATTAAAGATTTAGGTGTCTCTGTGTATCTCATTGAAAATGAGAATCAAGCCATACGTAGTTCTTGAAATAAGTTCTCTATGAAGATCTGACTTAGAAATAGGAAATAGAGGGACTCATGTTCTACTAAGGAGTAGCGATGATGTAAATGATGTTTTCTTATGGAATCTTCTAACGTCAAAAAGAGAAAACATTAGTCGTACAGTTTAATGTCATGCAATGAGGACAAATGATGTCATGCAGTTCAACAGCATGCGATAAGAAAAAAGATGCTATTCATTTTAACATCATGTATCATGGATGTTTATGGTTGTTATACAGTTTAATATCTTGCAACTAGGGTGTTAAACTGTGCATTTTTCAGTCTTGTAGTGAGGACATGGGGGTTGTGCAGTTTTTAGTATTGCAACAAGGACATTGTACTATGCAGTTTTAAGTCTTGTAGTGAGGATGATATGTACAACTACACAAAGTATTTCTTTAATAATCTCACATTGGTTAGAGTTGTAAAAATATCTCCATCCATTGAGATTAAGGCATAAGCTCCATTTGAATAGACCTTATGTATGGAATAAGGTTCATCCCATTTTGGATTAAGATTTGGAGGTTTCTTCCCTAGTATCATTGGAGTCCTAAGGACCAATACCAATTCTCCTTGAATAAATGAACAGAGGAAAACTTTATTGTTAAAATCTCATGCTATTCTGTTCTGATAGACTTCTAAATGATGAAAAAGTATGAAACTTTTCTCGTCTAATCGTTCCAGCTCATTGAACCGTTTCTGAGACCTCTCATCTATAGAAAACTGATCACAAATTGAAACTCTGATTTAAGGAAATTGTATTTCAATTGAAAAAACTTCTTTGATTCTGTATACCAATTAATAAGGATTTTCTTGGGTAACAGTATGAGTAGTTTTCCAATAATCCCATAAATCATTCAAAAGTTTATCAGGACATGATTTCTTATCTTTATCCACCATATTTTAGAGTATATTTAATAGGGTCTTATTGAAGGCCTCTATCTATCCATTGTCCACTACATGATAGCGAGATGAATGGTTGGATTTGATATTATGCTCCTGATATAACTTCTTTACCTCAAACAAACAAAAAATGGTGCCATTTTCTGTCAATATAGTATGAGGGACACCAAATCTGGTGATGATGTTAGTTTTGATAAAACTAACAATGATTTTGGATCCAAATTATTTGATAGTTATTGCCTCAACCCATTTATAAAAGAAGTCAGTAGCAGTAAGGATATACTTGAACTGCTTAGCTGTAGCTGGAGGATAAGTCCCTGCTACATCCATTCCCCATGTGGAAAATGGCCAAGAGTATTTAGCTATATGTAGCAAATCTAGGGGTTGATGAATGAAGTTGACATGAACTTGGTAAGGATGACATTTCTTAGTGAAATCTGTGAAATCCTGTGTCATTAAAGGCCAAAAGTATCCAAGCCTTCGAATATGATCATAGAGTCTGTGCCCAAACTGGTGGGCACCATAATCTCCTGAATGTACTTTTTTCATGATAGTTGTAGTCTCTCCTCCATCAATACATATGAAGATAATTCCATCAAAGCCTCGCTTGTAGAGGATCTTTTGGTGGTCTGGACTATCATAAAGAGTAAAATTGGATTCTCATCGCTGGATCTATTCTTTTTTATCCCTATTTGATGGAATTACTCCATTTTGAAGATATTCCATGATGGATGTCCTTCATCTCGTGGTATGACCCTATGGCTCAGAAATAGGGCTAATTTCATTAATTTCCTCCATTCTGGTTTGAACAAAAGGTGATACCACAGGACGAAGGGATATATTGATGATTGTCTCATCCCAATTTGGATATGCCAAGGTTGTAGCTGCATTAGAAAGTGCATCATCTTGGTCATTTTGTGATCGTGGGACATAAGATAGTGTTGGCTCTGAGGTAAATTCAGCCACTAACCCTCTGACATAATCACTCAAAGGGATTAACTCTTATTTTTTGATAGAATATTCTCCATTGATTTTCTTGATTACTAATTCTGAATCACCTTTTACCTTCAAGTGATTCATTTTCACCTAAAGGGACAATTCTAAACCAGTGATTAGATCTTGATATTCTACCTCATTATTGGTACCACCTTCTAACAACAGGAAGGAATAAGGCAACACTGCCTTTTTTAGGGAAATAAGGACAATTCCTAACCCAACTTTGTTGAGTTTAGGGTTTTTCATTCTCTTCCATATTGGACTTCTAGAAGCACCATCAAAATACATTTCCCATTTTTGGGAATTATCTTGAATAGAGAAGAACTCTTCATCAAGAAGTTTAGTATTTAATGATGTATCTTCTACAGATGGATGCTAAGAAATGAAGTCGGCCAGAGCTTGGCCTTTTATTTCCTTCTGAGGTACAAACTGCTTATCAAACTGTTGCAGAATAACCGCCCACCGTGCCAAATGCCCTGTAAGCATAGGATGATTGAGGATAAATTTGAGAAGGTTACTACGAGATACCAATTGAATCTCATGGTGTTTCAGGTAGTGACTCAATTTTTAAACTGCAAAGATTAATGATAGGTAGCACTTTTCAATAACTGAATATTGAGTTTCTGCATCAAGCATAGTTCGACTAATATAGTAAAGGTTGTTTTCATTCCCAGCATCATTCTTTTTAGAAAGGAAGGCACCCAGTGGTCACTCTAAAGCTGTCACATAGAGGATAAGTGGTCTTCCTTCAAATTATGGCATTAATACTGGTGGAATCAAGAGATATTTCTTGAGGGTATCAAATGATTCTTGATAGTCTTCATTCCATTGGTAGGTGACTCCCTTCTTTATTAATTTGGTGAAGGGTAAACACTTGTCTGCCAAATTGGTGATAAAGCTCCGAATATAGGCCAAGTGTCCTTGGAGTACTCTTAATTATTTAAAATTTAAAGGAGGTGACATACCAAGGATTGATTTTGTTTTCTCAGTATCAACTTCAATATCACGATGGTGTACAACGAAGCCAAGGAACTTTCCTGAGGTTACCCCGAAAGCACATTTCTAGGGGTTCATCTTCAAACTGTGTTGTCGAAGTTTAAATCAGCCAAGTGATTAGAACGTTTTCTATATTTGAATACAAAATCATCCACATAACATTCAACAAATTTCCCTAAGAAGGGTTTGAAGATATGGTTCAGGGCACGTTGGTATGTTGTGCCTACATTATTTAAACCAAAGGGCATTACCCGATAGAAAAACACACCTTGAGGGGATTTGAAGGATATAGATTCTTCATCCTCTAGGGCCATACGGATTTGATTATACACAAAGTAGCCATCCATTAAGGAAAGAGCTTCATATCCAGCTGTTGCATCAATTAAAATCTCTGTAATCAGAACTGGAAAATCATCTTTAGGACAATGCCAGTTAACATCTCTGAAATCAATGGAAACTCTAATTTTTCCATTCTTCTTTTTCAATGGGACAATGTTGGCTAGACATTTGGGATATTGAACTTCTTTTAAAAAGTTATTCTTTATAAGTTTATCAACTTCAGCTTAAATTTTAGAGGCATAAGTTGGGTGTGTTCTTCTTGTTGGCTGCTTAAATCCCCGATGTTCTTATGGCAGGCCCAAATGATGGATGGCTACATCAAGATTAAGACCCGGCATTTCAGTATAATTCCAAGAAAATATATCTCGATGTTTCTTTAGAAATGAAGTATACACCTCTTTCTTTTCAGAGGTTATGTCCACACTAATTAGAGTGGGGCGTGGATCTTCTTATATACCTAGATTTATTTCTCTGAGCTCATTTACAGTGGTAGAGACTCCTTCCTAAAATATTGGAGGAGCATACCTAAGATCTTCCTCTTATTATTCATTATTTGTTACCTATTCTGTTTCTACTTTCATAGTAGATGATAAGGAAAAACTACCAGAGTTGGAGGGGGGGTTAGTATTTGAACATCCTGAAGAAGAGGCTACCATATCTGACCCTACTGATGATGAAGGGTCTTCATGTGGTAATAAATAGAAGATGATGGATTGAGAATAAACATCTTTGTCTTCTTATATCATTGTTACAACTTCTTCTATTCTGATTGACAAAGTTGAGGCTTGTTGTAGTTTAGTAGATGAAATGAAAATATCTCCACTTAGGCTTCCATCATTGCTTGGTGAATCACTAATCTCTTCCATGCTGTTAGGCTCAGTTGCCACAATTGAAATTATGGAAGTTATTGGAAGAGTTCTTGGATTTGGTTTTACCCTTTAAATTTTATTGATGGGTAGCACATAATATGTACTCAAATGTATGAATGGTTTTGCTGAGATATTTTCAAACCCATTCGGAGAATTAACTCTGGTTTTTTCTTTTGTCATGGACTTCGTTCCTTTTGTATGATAAAACTCTGCCTCAATGTATTGAGATTCGCGTGTTTTTAATAGAGCCTTATCACCATAAAATGTCCCGATTTGACCATTGAAACAGTATTTAAGACATTGGTGGTATGACAAAGGTATGGATGTATGTTGATGCATCCAAGGCCTTTCAAGTAGAATATTGAAGGTTGTGTCCTGACGAACAACCATGAAATATGAATTAGAAACAAGATCTACAAACTGAGTTCTGAGTGTAATCTCACCCAGAGGTACTTTATCATTCTTATCATAAGCTTGAAACATTAAAGTGTAAGGAGATAAGTCATATTCAATTAGGCCCAATCGACGAAGTGTACGAACAAGAATGAGGTTGACTCTGGAGCCATTATCAATGAAGGCTTGGCAGATGTCTACATCATTGAATTTTCCAGAAAAATACAAAGGTCTGATATGTCCATTTACAACATCATCTTTATCTTTATATGTAAAAGATATGACTATATGAAATTCTACAGAATCATTATCTATACGGTAAACCTCAGTAGTAGAAACTTAGGTTTCAAACTCTTGAGGAATTGACAAATCCTCAATAAGTGCTTCTCAAAAATCTTTTGATAGATTCAAAGCATCCAGAATTGATAGCTTGGCTGGTACTTGGGAAAATTGTTTCAATACATCATATTTTTGATCCAAAGGTTTGTGTTTCCCAGCATGGAGATGCGGTTTTGTAGGTGTTTTGGAAGTTGATTCTTCTGCTATAGACATACTCTGTGTCAGAGTAGAAGCTATAAATACTTCCATCTTTGATAGATTCGACTGACTAGATCTATTCACTTGCTGAGAGGAAGATGGTGCGACTTCTAATCGGTCCTCCAAATTAATTGTGTCAGAAACGAACTTGTTTTTCATGGAAGAAACTCCTTGTTCCTATTTAGCCCGTTTAAGGGATCTTCCATGAGTTTCTACTGCATATATGGCTCAAGCAGGGGTAGAGTTAAAATGGTGGTTTCTAGAATTCCCACATCTTCCCCTATATCCTCGACCATGGTCTCTTCCTCTAGTTCCCCAATTAGGTATAAGGAATTCCATCTCATTACAATCATAATCACCATTGGAATAAGGATCCATTAAATGGATAATGTTGACGGAACCAAAGATCAACTCTTCATAAGATGAAGATTCTTCTTGATGGGTTAATTCTGGTGGTGCCGTTTGGTAGGGCAGTGCCTGTGCTTTTGAAAAAGATGGCATGAAATCTACCAGGGTCAAGGATAACTTTGTCCTTAACATGAGATCGTCTTCTTATGAATGCTCTTTGTCCTTATGATCACTTTTCTTCTTTGAGGAATGACCTCTTGATGAAGATGGTTTTGTTGTGGTAGGAGTGTCATGAGACACAATTGGTTGTTTTAACTATTTTCGTAAAATAGAATGAGTCTGATTGATCATTTTCCTGATCATCCAATCATCATATTTCTACACATTTTTACTTCTGACTTCCTATCATTCTCTTTCTTCCTCTGGATCAGTAGTAGTAACACATGCTACTTGAGCTGATGAAATTTTTAGTTTCACTTGTCCAGAATCTACCATCTTTTGCAAGAGGTCCTTAAAAACAAAACATTCCTAGATGGGATGCCCTAACATCTGGTGAAAGGGACAATAATTTGGAAGATATTCATCTCCTTCTTTATTTGGTTTCTTTGTCCTTGGAAACTAAACCAAATTGTTTTCTAAAGATGAGATGAAGTAACCAGGAACTTGCTCATTCTAGAAAGAATAAAATTTGTTCTTTAATTCCTCAAACTGTTTTTGACTTTAATCTTTTTGATCATCTTTATGAGGTGGTTTTTGTTGTTGATGCTCAGGAGGTAGATCCCTTCGGTATGATGAAGGTATTGAAGTAGAAGTAGGTACAAGTGCCTGCTTGAGTGTAACTGTAGCAACTTCTGCCTTTCCTATCCTCCTCCCTAGAGATGATGGAATTACATGAGTTTTAGCCTTATTTTCTATAATAGAGTATTCTTTCTATTGAATGATTGAAGTAAGGTCTCAAAACCCTCCTGTGTATTTCATAAGGATCAATGGTGTTCATAACTCATCACAGAGATTTTCCACACAAATTGGTAGCAACTCTTCTTAAGGGAGTGATAGACTTAAGAAATATGTTAATCATTTACATCACGCAATTAAATCTGAAACTCTTTCATTCTACCTTTTTTTACAATTGGTAAGATCAAAAATTGTCATCTTTGTTAGCGTTGATCTAAATTGAAGAATTAATTTCTGACAGAGATCTTCCCATCTAGTAATTGATCAAGATTGTAAACTTGTATACCAGACAAAAGTTGGTCCCTATAATGACTGCACAAAACACCCAAGTTTAATTGCTTCTTTTTATTTAGGAGTTACCATCATGGGATCACAATGAGAAAAAAATGTGTTAAGTGTTATTCCGGATCTCCCGAACCATTAAATATTGGGAATGTGGTATTCACAAAATTTGGTGGGGGAGAAATTGCATCCACCCATTCAGGGTAAGATATATTTTCAGGATGAACTGGTGCACGTCGTTCCTCCATAGCTTCCAATCAAGTCATTAATGCCTCAATTATGTTCATAATCATTTGGGGAACATCTAGATGAGATGGAACCTATGTAGGTATAACAACTAGAGCTTGAGCCGGTGAAATGACCAGAAAAACCACTGATGGTGGTGCTGATATTTGTCTTGGATAACCCATGGGAACATGCCTATCAAGATGTGTCTAATCCTGCCTTGATTGTGTACCCAGTAGAGGGAATTCATTATCTGCATCTGTAGTTATTACAAATTATCTTTGCTGAGGAGCTCCTATAGGATTTGCAAGTTGAGGACCTACCTGGGGAGTATGTCTAGCAGAAATGCTACTTCAAAGTAACTCTATATTGAGTCTTTTCAACTCTTTAATTTCCTATTCTTACTGTGAAAATATATCTTCAAGCTAAAGATATTGACCCTCTCTAATGGAAAAGTGAGATACAATCTGACTTTTTCCTTTCCCCTTGTTAGATGCCTTTCATAGGGGTGGGAGTTCGTTATTTGAAGGCATACCTAGATTCTGGGTAAGCCTCTGATTTTGGGTATGAAAACCTTCTTTATTTTCCTTAGTGTGTACCATATTATAGACAAGAACTTCATCTTCTAATTCTCCTAAACTAGACTCATTTTATAGAGGATATTATGTAATGGTGTTAATGACATTCACTGACGCATAATGAATCAATGTCATTCTGACAGTATTTTTGTAAGATATTCTCCCTCTGTATCTTCTAGGAGACTTTGTTCTTCTATATAATGAATTCCTAGGAACTTTTTGGTAGATAGTAACCTAAAGGGAATCTTTGGATAGTTCTGTTGTACGCTTTCTTTGTGGATTCTTTCCTAATCAGGAGAAAACTGACTTTCTTTGAGGAGGGGATTACAGATGTGAAAAAGCCCCCAACCCTGAAGGCTGGGGCTATTCCTATTCTTCTTCAAATCTTTGAACTTTGTTTAATGAATTTGAAGATTGAATTAAATAATCCCCCAGCCTTGCAAGCTGGGGTGATTATTGAACTGCTATGGCTAAAATTTGTGCAACTGCTCTTCTGATTTTGCAAATTTTGGTTCTGACATTAACTGGGTGCATTATCCAACAATCACTAAAATCACCTATTTCAGAAGATCATTGTTCTATTTCAGACATTTTCATTCTATGACGGCTGACATCCTCTAAGCGGGATGCATGCTCAAGATTCTCATATGCTTGATGTAAAAGTAACTCAACAACTTAAT
Source organism: Viscum album (assembly GCA_963277665.1). Classification (NCBI taxonomy): domain Eukaryota; kingdom Viridiplantae; phylum Streptophyta; class Magnoliopsida; order Santalales; family Viscaceae; genus Viscum; species Viscum album. The sequence continues at coordinate 136,719,820 of OY728164.1, forward strand.
TTCTTTGGGTCTGACTCTCATGAGAGCTGGTTGAGGCCTGTTCTTGAGTGTATAATCAATTATATACAAAATATATTAATTTTGGCCGACCATGGGAAATAACATTGCATGATACCACTTTTGGAGGGTTTTTCTGATTTTGGAGTGCAGTGAAATGCAATGCTCCATGTGCACCTCATCCTATGATACGAACACTAGATAGGGAATTAGAAATTAACTGGTGTAGCCTCTTTAAATCATTAAGGCATACACGCTGAAGGATTCTCTGCTATTTTTTAACATTTTTTTGTTTGGAAACTGAGAGAGATGCCAAGTCAATTTGGAATTGCAACCCTTATATTACCTTTACATGATTGTGATATTCATCATATGGAAATACTTTGGTTTTTAAATGACGAAGATTATTCCATAAATTGAGGCGGATATCAGGAATACAATATTCTATCATCAATTATGGAATGTTATACTGAGAATTTTTCAAATTCTAGAACATGACTAGTACTTCTCCCTTAGCTAATTGTTTCCTCATGTTTAACACATCTTCATCGTCTTTCACTAGAGGTTTCTCCACTTGTTCTGACCAAAGTGGATGCTCTGTATTAGAAGAAAAATGACCCAATGGAGGTTTGTAGAATGATCGTTCCCTTAATATGTATTATGGTTGAGAAAGTGTTTCACCTGTCAAGGACAAGGCATCATACATGACCGGCCTTGTGTTTGCAAGTGCCTCGAGATAGGAGGGATTTCTCGTCGCTACATTGTCAATTATAGAATTGTCTTGACAATGCGAAATACTACTGCAGAGAGGAATTTTACAATGAATTCCATCACGGGTAGGATCACCATGGTGGATTATAGCAAGGGATAAATATTATTTCTCCTTGATCTTCTGGCCACATGGAGGGTTGTTGTGGCTCTCATCCAGAGATAGACACTCTGGATTGACCAAATTTTCATGAATCAAGCCTTCATGATGAAGTGTTATATGAGGAAATTTAGAATTACTATTTCCAATCCCATAATTTGACAATGAGAGGGTAGGATCTTGAGCTGCAATAGATAAATTTATGAGGGCTTCAAGAACTCCAGCATTAAGAGGAGCCAAATCACAGCTTGGCTCTTGATTTTCCAACAGTGATTAGTGAGACTTCTTCTTGGATGTTCTCTTATACTTAGTTGGAACCACTTGCTAGGAAAAGTGGTTATCATGGGTAGGTGTATGTGCTTGCCTTGGATTGGTTACCGGAACGGACCAATTACCTCTAATTGGAAAGGGTGTATGTTCCTGATCTTGTTGTCCATATGATATGGGGGAGTATGCCCCATGACCCTCCTGAACTAGAACAGAGGTGTATATCTATTCCAGGATATAATTTCGATGTTTCATACCATGTTTGGGGACATATTTATGTGTTTGTTCCCCTGGTACTACTTAATTAGTTGTTATAATATCTTGGCATGCTTCCAGAATATGGGTAAGAATTTTTGTATGCCCTTTCACCATTGATAAGATATGTTTGGTGACTTCAGCGGCAAGAATGGGAATATATGTCCATTCCGTATCTGGAGTAGGTGTACATACATGCTCATGTCCTCCCTTTCTTGTTAATGGGTATTGACAATACTCATGTATGGGGGTAGAGAGTTGGGTATGCCCCAGATTTGTCGTCAGAGCTTTTCGACTAACTTCTCCAGGTGCTACCAAACGAGACTATTGGTAGAATTGATGAACATTGGAAAGTGTATGTGTCTTCTGGATATTTCTCATCAAGTATGGTTGATGAACTTCCTTCAATACTGGTAGACGAGACTACTGACAGAATTGGTGATTGTAAACAGGTGTATGTTCATGTTTACCAGTTTCCACCACATTAGATTGGCGAGCTTCTTTAAATGCAGTCAAATGAGACTGTTGACTGGATGATAACTTTTAAGTAGGTGTATGTTCCTATTCATGGTACTCCACTGGATTTATCTAGTGGGATTGGTGGGTTGCTTCCAGATGAGTCTACTGGACAGAAAAATTAGGATGGATAGGTGTATGTGCCCGTTCGTTGTTTTCCATCAAGTTAGGTTGATGGACTTCTCTGAAGGAGGAAGAGGTGAGAACCTGCTCCCTGTTGCCCGAACATTGTCCCCAACAGTTTTTCTTGTGTTCCTGGGTCTGAGATACCTAGGCCAAACGTCCAGAGGCAACACACCCATCATGTTAGGGGTTTACTACCACACGATTCTGTTGGTGGCGATTGCTGGTGGGAGTCCTCAGGAAAGAAACCTGCATTCTTGAATTGAGGCCTTGAGTGGTATCTTGATCAACCTCCCTGTAGTACATGAGGGATTTATTATTGCGTTTCGGGGATAAGGAACCAAAACAGTTGAAGATGGTGGTTGGAACCATCTGCTTCTTGATCATCGGTCGTCATTGGCCAGATGATCGAGGATTGTTATTGACCTGGAGGGCCTACCAAGTAGCTTCCAAAGTCGGGATTGTATTATGCTAGCGATATTACTTTACTAGCACATTAGAGACCCAGTGTTGAAGATGCTGGGTTGATGATGATGTCCTTCCCATGGATGGGTATCTAGCTTGAGCAGTGGTTGGGAAGTTCACAGATGTTGTCTTGAAGAAATCCATTTTGGAGTAAAGGGAATTCTGAGAAAAACTTGAAACAACAACAAAATCCATTAAATCAACATCTTTTAGATGGATACATGCATGATTGATTCCTTTTTCTGGCATTCCTTTATCAATTGATAGGGGCCTAACAAGTGGGTAACATTATTAACATGGTTAAGTATTCATGTCGGGTTCACCATTTTTGTTTCGTAGGTCCTTAAAACGTGTATTCTAGTTTTAAGAATCACTAATTCTAGGTGGTTTCTATTAGATTTATTTATGGAACCAAAAACTTCTAACAATTTTTTATCCAAAGGGTACCTACTTTCCAAAGGCATGTGTTCATTAAGTTTAAAATTTACGATACTTAAGAATGTGCATTAGTCGAGAGGATGGGAGGTCGGACTCATCACACCATTTTGGGGGAAATTACTGTCTACATTGGGACTCTCTTTGTAAATTTAAGATATTTTCATGAATCATTATTAATTCACCAAGCATAACATAAGTTTACCTTGGAATTTACAATCACTTATTAACATGTGTAAAATTTAGAATCATCAGTATGCATTCAATGTTATTCATTAATGGAGATATCCATATGTATTCGAGCTTCTCCATCAATGGTATCCTCTAATATACTATTTCAAGATTATTTTAATCATCATTATGATGATACTGGTTTTTAATCCACTCAGTGGGGCACTCTAGAATTTATTTTCATCCATGGAGACGAAGGTTTGGTTTGATCTTGGGATCGTGCCCATAAAATGGGCTATCCACATATCCTTGTAAAAGGAATCAGAAACCTCGTAGTTTAGTGCCACTGAATGGGACACATAATACCTTTTATGATCATGTGACAAGGACCTAGTCATATAGTTTAATTTCATTTGGTATAGACATCTAAGAAGAAGGTTCTTAGTCAAAACATAGTGTGGGACTTATACTGAAGCAGCCTAAGGAACTTGGAAAGGATATGGGTTTCCAAGTAGGATCAGAACTTGTTGGGGATATAGCCCAAGGAGAATAGGGTTGATTCTAAATGTTGGGTTTGAACCTCAAGGTGGATTCCTACTTATCTCATGTGTATGGGAATCAAATTCCACATAGTTCGATAAGTCGCATATAAGAGTATAGTCTTTTGAGATAAATGAGTTTGGTCTTACTTCCTGAAAAGGATGTCTTGATGATTTGGGGGTTTAATTTGGGGCTTATTCCTAACGAGGATGCCCAAATTAAGAGAATTAGCGTTGGATTCTTGAAGAGGATTTCCAGTGAGCTCGGTCCTTGAGAAGGCTTCCTACGTATCCTGGTTTGAATAGGAATCAGATTTCTCGTAGTTCATTCCATTATTAGTGTTTGTGCACATGTTTTAATCATCATGAATCTCTAATCCCACATGATTAATGCTCAGTATGAGAAATAATAGGATGTGAAAGATTCAATAATGATGCGTACACTTTCAAATTTTTCCTCCACTATTGGTGGAAGAGGGCGCGTCGACCGTGGAAGAGGGCGAGGCAAAGAACCTTCCCTCTATTAACTTTATATTGGAAAAGGTTCCAATAAATGGAGGAAGGGGTGAAGGTTAGTGGCTTACACCAGGATGGATGTCCATGGTGACAAAGCCCAACGGGAGAGGGAAAGGGTACGAAGGTCCCTGTACCCATCTCTCCTCTGGTCTTTGGCACTAAATAAGAGAGGAGGAGAAATGATGCTACCTCCTGTAAGAAAAGATAGGGTCTTATGCCAGGATGGTTGCCCTAAAATTGATCTTGGTAGGGGAGGGAGACTTATCCTTTATTAAAAAGAAGAAAAGTAGGTGTGAAACGTACATTCCCTACCAAGGACCTGAGGTTTTGGGTCATCTCTTCGAGAAGGGAGAGGCTAGAACCCAACCCTCCTCCAAACCAGGAACTTCCCAACACTATTTCTAGGATAAAGTTCCATGTGACTGTGGATATACAAACCCATAGACATTCCATGTATCCTAAATCCCTTATAAAACAAATGTGGGAAACCTATGACTGTGGAAATGCAAACCCAAATAGGAGACATGCTGATGTGTCTTTCCCAAAAGTTTGATAAGTCGGGAGGTTTTGGCAGAGGTCTAAATAGAATCCCTTTCAGACAAGTGATACAATGAATAAAAAACCATTCTATGAATGGATTTGAGTAAGGCTTGATGGCTTGTATACTAAAGAGAGTGAAGAGAGTAAGTGAATCAAAGAGGGGCTCCCTAGTAGAGAAGGGCGCACAAGTATGGGCGTGCAAGTAGACTTGGGCGACCTGATATTCACTTAAGTGATGAACAACCTGTATGGTAATACTTGGGTGAGATCTTGTTCAAGCCTTCAAGAGTATTCACAGGTGATCTAAGAAGTAGGGCGCTCAGTTACTATGAAAGGAATAGGCGGCAAGCAAGTATTTCTGATTTGGGGAGGTTGGGCACTTTAGGTGCACAAGTGTTATGGTTTTCAAACACTAAAAGGAATTAAGTCCAATGAGCCTCCCTTAAATCCTCTGCTCAAGGTATTGAAGAACTACCTTGAAATTTTCAGAATACTGGGGAGAAGTACTAGGGATACCAGAGCAGTAATTGGGCTTTGTGGAAATTTTTCCATACAAATGAGGACCCCAAATGTCTATTTATAGGCAAAAATAGGACCTTGGGTGAAAGGAGTTGGGTGCGCACGTGACCTGTGCGCCATATTGGGGCATGCAATTAGGTTGCACGCTGACACTCTTTTTGCTTGACTAAGGCGATCCAAAATTTCTGCCTTTGCAAATCTTGATTTTCTTCTTGTATTTTCCCCTTTTCTTTCTAAGGGGATTCCCTTTGTCATTTTTAGACTCTCTAACGGAATGGAGTGTCAACACTATTCTATTCATTTATTTTATTTATTATTATTATTCTTCATTTCTAAACAACTAAATTAGCTTTATTATAATGATAATTTAATCTTATTATCGAGATACAAATATAAAACATTCAGATTAGATTTACCAACCATGGTGTAAATTTAATTATCGATCATTGTTTTCATTATCGTATGAGTTTTACCCTAAATATAATAGATATAATGATAAAAAAACATATCATTTTGATGGAAGCTCCTAAAACCATTGAAATAATTTTGAATTATTATGTTTATTTTATTTCATTTGGTGTCTGTGATTTTAATTCATGTTTATCATGTTTTCTTTGAAACAAGTTGTATCAATCGAAATTTTGACAGGTTCAACTTCTGATGGCCGTAACTTTTGATTCGTAACTCCATTTTAGCTCCACGGCCTATCAAATCTATGATTAGGAGGTTATCTAAAATATAGAAGAAGAAAAATTACTTTTGGCATAGGTTTTTGTAAAAACTGATTCCAAATTTTTTTTCATTTCTGGCGTTGGTTTTTTTCAAGAACTAACGCCAAAACTATTTTTTTAACTTTTTGGTGTCAGTTTTTAAGGAAACCGATGCCAAAAATGATATAGATGAGTTTTTTTGCATTGGTTTTTTATAAACCCAATGCTAAAAAACAAATTTAATTCATTTTTTGGCGTCGGTTTACAAAAACTGATGTAAAAAGGTTATATTTTTTACGTTAGTGACTTCAATGACGGTTAAAAACTGACATCAAAAATTAAAAAAAATGATTTTAAAGACCATTTTTATAATAGTATAAGGTCATTGATGACCGTTACCTATTCTTCAATTCTGATTTTTAGTTCCATGACATCTTTTGTGCTTTCAAGAATTGATGACTGCACTTTCACAAATTCCTCCATTCGTTTAATTTTTGCTTCAAGATGATCAACATATTCTGATGACTCTACCACAATTCCTTTCCACTCATTTCATCTCTTATATTGATTCTTAAGCTTACCAAAAGCATCCTTAAGTTGCAACTTGGGATTGGAATCAATGGTCAACTGATTATCACCAGCCTTATCTTTTCATGGTTCTGATTTTTTAATTGTATCCATAATGGAATCATGGTTCCCATATTTGAATTTTGCTTCCTCTTCCTCAAAGAGTTCATTGTAATCGTCTTCTTCTTTACAGAAAAAACTATTTCATTGAAATTTATTTTCAGATTTAAAGTCTTGATTTTTGAAAAACCTTTTCTAATGCTTTTAAATGTCTTAATCTTCACTTTCTTCATCATTGAACTTCCTTAGGCATCGAGAGGCAATGCGCCCAACTCTTCCACAGGAAAAACAAGTCATAGGTAGATTTCCTTAAAATTTCCCTATTCCCTTCCTGAGTTTCTTGGAAATAAGAGAAAGAGTTTATTTTTCCTCATCATCTTTATCACCACTATCTCCTAAAACATTCATTTTTTCATGTATTTTAATTTCATTTCCTTACTCACACAAGTCGTAGCTTCTTCTAGTTTGATTCTCATTTCATATGTCAATAGATTGCTCAGCAAATCATCCATAGAGAGTGTGGAGAAATATCTTTCCTCAAGGTCTGACACCTTTGCATTGTAATGGGGTATAAGTCTTCTCAAAATTTTATTTATTATGTCAATGTTTTTTATTTCTTCACCCATACCTCAAATTTCTCCTACAACTTCAGTAATTCAATTGAAAAGGGAGTTTTCATTTTCATCAGGGTGCATCTTAAAATCATCAAATATATTGTGAATAACTAGAGGTTTCGCCTCCTTCACTTTTCTATCTCCTTCATAAATATTCTACAATTTATCCCACATTGACTGGGAAGATGTGAAACTCGTTACCTTTAGATAAATTTGATCAGAAAGAACTGTAGTGAGAGAATTTTGTGCTTTTGTATCAGCATCAAGCAATTTTCTATTTGTATCAGTCATTGAAAGTCATGTAGGATCGGTGACTTGTATTTCCTACATAGTAGCAAATAATAATTCCATTCCAAGAGATCTTAGATGATATCTCATCTGGTTTTTTCATGTCAGAAAATTTCTTCCATTGAAGAGGGGAACTCCCCTAACATTGACTAGATTCTTCATGACAACAGCAGCCAGATTCAACACCATCATCCTTTACCCTTTGATACAACTTGAAGAACCACAAAACACCCTGAGAGGGGAGGGGTGAATCAGGGTGTCAACTTTTTCTTTTAAACTGATGGATCTTGTTCTCACATTGGTAGGAATATATTAAACATGTCTGAGGAGGAAGTGAAGAAAACAAATAATCACATGCAAACCAATGACACGGTAATTTTACTTGGCTAACCACTAAGGGCTATGTCAAAAGATCATATACCAAAAGTTTTTTGGTCATACCAAAAACTACTAATCTTTACAAGTTGTGGGTTACAAGAGTTTATCACAATCACTCTGTGCTAGGTGCACTGCCTTTACAAGGTTTTAGAGAAAGTACATTGCATCCCTTGAATCACTTCCACTAACTCCCCCTTGCTCACTACATTGGAATAATCTTCACTTATTTATCAACTTAAAGGTTGCTTCAATGGTTTAGCATTAAATTGTGCATCCTCGGTTGTAAATGGATGCTTTTTTGAAGCCTCGTTATCACCCATAGATGTAATTTACTTTCCCGCACACTGATAGGTTATGGTAATTAATTTCACAAACTGATTTGGTTAATTTTCAGGCATCCTTGGGTGTTTCGTGTACCACTTCACCTCCTCCGTGTACTGAGTAGTGGGTATGGTTCACAGATCACCTCCTCTGCATACCACGGATGTTTCCGTGTACCGTCCAGCTCCTCCGTGAACTTCTCTGCTCTATGCATTTCCTTACTCCACGTACTACTCAACTCCTCTGTGTATTGTCATGCTCTGTATACTACCTTGCTCCACCGTGTACTGTGAGGGCTTCCTCTGTGAACTGCACTCTCTTTCGCAAATTGTTTTTCTTATGTGGATGATTCTCTCCACGCACCGTCTTCTCCTTCACGAACCACTTCAGACTTCATCAAATTTCTTTTCGAAATTTTAATATCCAATCCCACTTATTAACAAAGGGGATTACTGGTCCTTAAATAGCTATATAACTCTGCAAATTTTACTAATCTGATTTACCTAAATTTTCAATGTGAGACAATCTTCACCACATACTGAACTCCATCTGAATATTGTAAGAATTCACAGTATACCACTCTTGTTTCACGAACCGCGGCAATCTTGTGCACCTTCATCATTCCACGTACTGCACATCTTCACCGTAAACCGTTGTTGAAAAACATTTTTAGTTCTGCGAACCTCTTTATGTACCGTTCCCGTTGCCAGGTATGTGGCTGAAAACCATTCCCAGAACATGGTACACGGTCCATGTTCGGAGGTATGTGGTTCCCTTATTTTTCTAATTTTATTTATCATTTTTCATAACATTCACTCCTATATAAAAAAACCTTTGTTTGATAATATCAAACTCTTGATTTTGAGGCCCAAAAATTTGGAAAACATTGGGAAATTAAGCCATCTTCATACTACTTACAACTTGAAATATATGATCCCTTTCCTTGTAATCTCTCTTACCTCTATAAGAGTATTGACAATAAACACAAACCATACAGCATTTCTAACAAAGAAAAACCTTGGTTCCAACATGTACCCTATTGAACGGTATATGAGGATTTTGAAAGGGTGTGTTAAAAATAGAGGTCATCCAAAGGGTTGTATTGTGGATAAATATATTGTTTAGAAAGTCATTGAATTCTATACTGACTACCTATCCGGTGTGGAAAGAATTGGTCTACCGAAATCTCATTACACTAGGTGGCTTGTGGGTGAATGAATTTATGGAAGATATGTTGTCACAATAAATATTATAGATCGGGAGTAGGCCCACCTTTACATTTTTATAATAATTTAGAGGTTTCCCCATATGTTGAAACCCACAAAGAAATTATTAGGCATTTGAATCCATCAAGGTATGAAATATGGATATCAAATACACATAATCAATAGTTTATAGGATGGTTTTGAGACCATATTTTTAACGAGTCTGATGAAAATCCGAATTCAATTTTAAAACAACTCTGATGGATATCCATAGAACCAAGTGTGTGTGTATTATCATACAATGGTTATGTAATTAATGGTTATACATTCTATAAAAATGAACATGATAAATTCATTACCATGAAAAATAGTGGAGTTACACTTATGGATGAAGCGATACATGTTTCTGGTACTAAAGATAGAAATCCAATTTATACGAATATGTCATACTTTGGCATCATCAAAAAAATATGGGAGTTGGATTATACAGCATTCCAAGTGCCTATTTTTTAATGAAATTGGTTTGATAATAGGAGTGTTGTTAAAATACATGAATTGGGATTCGTGAAACTGGATTTTAGTAAGGTTACAAAGACAAACCATTTATAATAGCATCACAAGCAGTAAAAGTATTTTATATTCTAGGTCCCAAAAACTGAAAGTGATCAATTGTTCTGTTATCAACCAAAAACACTAAAGGGTTAGATGAAAATTCAACCGAGGATAACCCTTTCATTAGGACATTGCAATCATTTTTCAGTAGTCCCAATGTAGATGGAGTTTTGTATGTCATAGGAGACCATAATGAAGGGATTTGGATACTCGATAGAGGGGTAAAATCCATTCAACCTTTCAAAAAAATAGTTCAATAATCAGGTTTTTTTGTAATATACATTGAGTTGCGTCATGTTATTATTTGTGTGTTGTTACATTTATGTAATCTAAATTAAATGTTAAACCACTTCTGCAGATAATGACTTATGTACGTGTTGATGATCTCAATCTTGAGGAACAATAGGTTTCTCAACCTGATGTTTTTTCTAGTGTAGAGGAATAACGACCTTCTTCACATGCCGATGCTACCAATCTTGAGGAACAACATATTGATGATGTTTAATATGAGGAAATTGTATATGATAAAGAACTGATGCTGTAGAAAAAAACAGAAGCATCGTAGCATGACGGTGTTAGAAAAAATTATTAAGGAGAAAAGAAAAGGCATCAAATTCGAGGTTAGATGGAATGCACGCAGCTAGCCTGTTAACCCCAAAAAGTCTATGTTCAGTAATTACATTGGTCTCATCACACAATGTGTGTTGATTGATATAGATTTGTGGCACCATGTTGTGCTCATTCACTACTAGAAATGTGGTATTTGTGATAGGTCATTTGTGACGGGGCCCCATCGTAAATGACCCGTTGCGGAAAAGGGCGTCGCAAATAATAATATTTACGATGGTTCGTACCCCCGTCGCAAATAGTTTTTCCATTTTTTTAAAAAACCTATTGCGACGGGCCATTCCCCATCGCAATAGTATCTCCATTATTTAAAAACTATTTGCGACGGGTCCCATCGTAATAACTTATTTTATTTAGACTATTTGCGATGGGACCCATCGCAAATGCTTTAAAAACATAAAAAATTCAATAAAATAAAAATAATACCAATAATAATATAAAACTAATATAAATGAAATAATAATATTATTATTAGAAACATAAATTAAATTATCAAATTATAAAATAATATAATAGTATTGATATTTTTAATATTCATTAAATAATAATATTAATATTAGCAATATATTAAAAACCTCAAGATTCTCAAAAATATGAAAAAATCAAATAAATACTAAAAAATGTAGCATTTGTAATAAAATTTAATAAAATAAAAAAATACTAATTATAATATAAAACTAATATAAATGAAATAATAATATTAATATTAGCAACATAAATTAAATTTTCAAATTATAAAATAATATAATAATAATAATAATTTTAATATTCATTAAATAATAATATTTTTAATATTAATTAAATAATAATATTTTTAATATTCATTAAATAATAATATTAATATTAGTAATATATTAAAAATCTCAAGATTCGCAAAAATATAAAACAATAAAATAAATACTAAAAAATGTAATATTTGTAATAATATAAAAAACACACAATTTAAAGCTTTAAATAGTTAATATTACAAAAAAAATACATGCAAATGTTTTTTCATAAAAACTAAACTAAATCATTGGGGGGAGGGTCGTTGGAAGGAGCTGGAGGAGACGGTGGAGGTAACTTCATCCCTAAACTTTGATTCTGGTGTCACATGTACTCCATCTACGGCTGCCGCCATTGACTCGTCTCATCCTCCTACTGTTACTGCTGTCGTCGGAGCTCTTCCTACTGCTACTGCTTCCATTGACGTATCTCCTGCTACTCTCTATGCATACTCTCTATAAGCTCACTCTGATCTCACAGCTCCTTCTGATACTGTGCAGCAGAAGATGATGTCTCTCCACGAGATCCTCTCGAGCTGGATGACGACATCGCAGTGGTGCCATAAAAACTCTCAGGTGTCAATCAAGAGCTGATACCAACAAATCAGTCTTTCTCAAAGGCATACTGGGTCACCTGAATCTAAGCTGACTCATCAAATGGGTGGGCATTGGTCTGAGCATCAGTCTCGGCCTGACTCTCAGCCTGTGACTGAGAAGTTTCAGCCTCATATGACTCCTTCAATTGCAATTTAAAATTAAAATTGTTAAAATATTATTTAGAGTTAAATTTAAAACTCAAAAAAAATTATATTGACCATAATTTGACACTGGAGAGCACCTCTAATCTCTCCAGTGGTCGGATCACTGTACATCGACCTATAAACATCAAACTCTGTAATATCAGGTTCTGCGACTGCCTATATGAATATAAAATAAACCATTTACATTTAAAGTTATATAAAATATTTAAAAAATTAATTACCATATGCTCTCTATGTGTACTGAATGTACAGCTACCGGCTTGATGTGTCACCTCATGTCTCCCCCGATTGTGGCGACCTACCAATGATCTACTCTGAAACTGCCTACTCAACTAGTGTGTACATAATCCATCTCAAACCTGATATGAAATGTAATCTAGTCGGTGGACGCAACATGACTCATCAAACTCTATCTTTCCTACTTTCTTCATTGCACTCTTTCTCAAATTGTGCAAAAACTGACTGCAATGCAAACGCATAACCCCCTATCATGCCTTCTAGATAGTGTCATGCATGCTGTCATTGATGGGATACCATAAACCCTACAAATAATTTTTAATATCAAGTTATTAAATAAATTTATTTCAAAATAAATATTATTTATTTATTTACCAACCAATGATCAAACATGTGGTGCTGAATATCATCGAGAATCTGATCCCATGAGACCCATGCCTCGGAAAAATAATTGTGCAATATAGCACCCCCCTGCCAACGACTATATGTGTAAAGCTGCAAAAAGAAAGAACAAATAATCAAATAATTAAAATATAAATAAAATAATGAAAACTCACAAAATTCACAACTAAAAAAACCTCTATGTGCATGGATCAAACCCAAGACGTGGACGTCACTTAGGGATAGGGTCGGGAATCATCAGTCGGGCAAGACCATACTCCCTTAGAGTGCTCCCTAAAGTGCCAAAAACCTGAGGGTCAGATGACTCAATATCCTGCTCGTCTAAAGGTAGATCATCCTCCTGTAATAGACGATACAGATCCGGGTCCATCTGAAACATGAAATTATTGTTGTTTGCAAATAGTTGAAAACCACTATTATATATAGATATAAATTACATTTTATTATAGCTGGCATTCAACTGTGTCAATGTCCATCTTCATCCTCATATTCATAGTTTTCGATGTCAATGTCTTCATCTTCCTCTTAAACATCATCAATTTCCATATTAGTTTCAGTTTGATCATCTCTTTTCATTTCAAATTCATTTGTAACATTATTAATATCATTATCACCATCGACCCTTAATTGTGGGGTGTCATCATCGATATTAATTTTTCTTTTTGAAATATATGGATTTGGAGCAATCTCTTAAAAAATTTCATTTCCTTTCACTTCAGTATAACCACATTCACTTTGAGTAAAGTAATTTTCTTGAGATTTAATTTTTATTATGCTCCACCAATCACCCAACTCTCTTGCAGTAGCACAATATTTTGCATAATAAATTTTATGTGTCTGATTAGCCAATAAAATGGTTTATTTACTACAAGAAGACTTTTATATTTAATACCAATAATTTCATGAGTCGGATAAACACGCAAGCCTCTCTCAATATCCAGCCATTGAGATTTAAACACTATTACATAATTCTGTCCCAGATAACATAGTTCAATAATTTCTTCAAGAATGCCATAAAAGTCAACTTTATTCTCTCTATGATGTGATCCCTTCAAGAAAACATCACTATTCATTGTTTTTTTTATTCCCCATATGCGCGTGTATGAAAGCGATAACCATTAACCATATATGCATTATAATATTTAACCATTTTGGATGGTGGGTTACTCAATATACACAATCGATTATCGATCTTATTAGCATGTACAGATACCTAAATTTTTTTAAAACAATTATCATTATTACAAGTAATAAATTGATTTTATGTGTTAAACTAAAAAGAATGTATGTTACCAGTTTTTGAAACTAGTAGGAAAAATTATTTTTCCGATATTCTTCTAGGGAAACTGCTATAATTTATGGAAATTGTTTCATGATATGATTATTGTATAACCTAAAAATACAATAAGATTAATTTATTGTAACTAAAATTATAGAATAAGTGATAGGATAATTTATAGTAAAACTAGTGATATTTCTTTACAGTTGAGTAGAACATATGTATGATCTCCATGATGTTCATCATCTGAAATCCATCATTCATGAACTCCACTGAAGCCAAGTTTGGGCTGATTGAAAACTGATAATTGATTGCTCCTGTCATCGTCATCATTTCCCTCATTACAACTCATACGGTTGTGTTTTGAGGGGTATTTAGATTAAAATTAATGAGATCAGAATAAAGAAATTTCCTCTTTCAAATAATCTTCTTTAATTTAGCCTTCAACCGATGATTTGTTATGTACTTTTTCTTCGATTTCTTCATGCATATCTCGAATGGGTACATCCATCTGAACTGTACTAGACCTCCACATTTTTCTTTATGCATAAAATGTAATATCAAATGTTCCATTGAGTCAAAAAAATATAGAGGGAAGATTTTTTCCAGTTTACATAAAATTAAAATAACGTCTTCTTGCAGTCTTCTTACTGCATTGTATTCAGTTGTAGCTGCACAAATGTCTTCGAAAAAATATGATATCTTTTTTAGCGCATCCCAAATCATATAATTCAATAAGCCTCTCAATCCAATCAGCATAAGTCTTTACATTATAACATGACAGTCATGACTTTTCAATCCTGTAATATGACCATTTTTGACACATCTACATAAATTGGAAGCATAACCATTTGGAAGTCTCAAATCTTCAATCCACTGACAAAATAATAAGCAACTCTCTTTGGACAGTGTATAAGCTGCTTTTGGCTTCATTAACTTCGGTGATCTAACATTTTAAAATAGTTCTCGTTCTGTTCGCCTACAAATTTGGGCAATATATAATTGTGCCTTTACATTATCTTTAGTCTTACCTGGTGTATCCATAACTGTATGAAAAAAATTATCAAAATAGTTTTTCTCAATATGCATGACATCCAACATGTGACAGACCAACAAATCAAACCAATATAGAAAATCCAAAAAAATGCTTCGTTTTATCCAATTGTGATCTTTTCCAAAGCCATCAATTTTCTTTTGGTTTATTGTTGGTTCAAATATGATCGGAGGTAATGAAGAGATAACTGATTTTAACTTTGTACCTAAGATCATTGTTGGAGGTCCATCTTTTTCAATTTTGCATTTTCTAAAATGATATTTGTTTTTTTGAAAAGGATGATTCATTAGAAGGAATATGCGATGATAGTCGAAGAAATAAGGTTTTTTTTCATTGATGAGCATAAATGATTTGTTGTCCCACATACAGTACGGACATGATTTTGGACCATGTGTACTCTAGTCAGATAACATGTTGTATGTTGGGAAGTCACTAATTGTCCATATCAATGCAGCTTTCATCAGAAAATTTAGTTTTGCAGCAACATCAAATGTACTTACACCATTACTCCACAACGAATTTAAGTCATCAATAAATGGTTTAAAATAAACATCAATATTCTTTTTCAGATGTTCAAGAATTAATAAAGTCAAAAAGATATGTGGCTCTTTCATCAACATTCAAGGGGTAAATTGTACGGAGTTATAAAGATAGGACAACATGAATACTGACTACTGTAAGAACCAAATAGACAAAAACCATCTATAGAAAACCCAATTTCACGTTTCGGGCTTCTAAAGTAAAAGATGGATGAACTTGATCAAAATGTTTTCATGAATCACCATCAGAGAGATGATTTAAGCTTTTATCAATTGGAATATTGGTTTTGTGCCATGTCATCAATGTTGTTGTGTTCGGAGACATAAACAAACTTTGTAATCTGGGTGTAAGCAGAAAATATCTCAAATATTTTACAGGAATCAATCCAGACTTTCCCACTTGAGCCTCTTTATACTTCGATTTTCCACATGTGGGATAACTATTCAACGACTCGTTTTCACCATAATATAATATGCAATCATTATAACATGCATGAATTTTTTGATAACTAAGACCCAAATTACGAACCAGCCTCTTACTCTCATAAAAATTTGTAAGCAACACATTTCCTTCAGGTAACAGTGTTTTAACCAAAGAGAATATCTGATCAAAACAGCTATTTGGCATTCCATTATCTGATTTAACAGCCATAAATTTAGCAACTGCTACAAATTTTCTTATCTTTCAACCAGGATATAAGGCATCTTCAGCGAACCTTAATAACTCATAAAAATTAGATGGTTCCAACTCATGAGTTAAATCAATATCATCTTGCATTTCAGTTTGTTGAATAGACAGACCTGCCACATCATGTACTAAATTTTGAAACCTTGTTGGATCTAAAATCAAATTATTAGTATCTTCTTTGGAACTATGTTCACCATGTTGATACCAAAAAACATAATCTGGTTGAAAAACAAAATGCAATAAATGACCTTCAACATTGTCAAATGTGTCAAATGTTCTCAGAGCACATTTTTTATAAGGACACTTTATTGTCCCTTCTAAAACAAATTTTGGTTTTGATGATACAAATGATAAGAAAGATTGAACACCCTCAATATACACAGGATTTAAACTAGAACCATTTGTATTTCTATGATGATTTATCCAACTATGATCATCTAATAATGATTGTTGTCAACTTCCTTATTCCATAGTTTTTATAAAGAATATAAAATAATTATTTTTTTGTATAATTTGATATAATAAAAACATCAAAAAAGAGAAGACAATTAAATTCCCTTTTATAGAAATTTATAATAAATTCTATTATTTTATAGTTATTTATACAATAATTTAAAACTTTTAAACTAATATACATTAATTTATAACAATTAATACTAATTACTGCTAATTATTATTAATTACGATTAGTTTATAAAAATTATTTTTAATTACCATTGGCATAATTTCCAGTGGATTGGTGGCATCTCTTTTGCCCAACGACTCATCTCCTTACAAGGAGATCAGACATTAGGAAAAAGAGCCTCTTTTGTCTGATGGATCGTCTCCTTGCAACTTTCTCCCGATTGAAATCAGTATGAAAAACCTACTCCGACATACGTTAGAGCACGTTTTTTATACAGATTTTAGTGGGAGAAAGTTGCAAAGAGATGATATTTTGAGCGAAAGGAAGTCACCAATTCGCTAGAAATTGTGCCAATTTATAACAATGTACTCGAATTTATTCAATTTTTTAAAATTATTGCTAATTATTACTAATTATTCCTAATTATTGCTAATTATTGCTAATTATTGCTAATTATTTCTAATTATTTCCAATTATTGCTAATTATTGCTAATTATTTCTAATTATTGCTAATTATTCCTAATTATTCCTAATTATTCCTAATTATTTCTAATTATTACTAATTATTACAAACTATTTCTAATTATTACTAACTATTACTAATTAATCCTAATTATTACTAATTGATCCTAATTATTACTAATTGATCCTAATTATTACTAATTAATCCTAATTATTACTAATTATTATGAATTAATCCTAATTATTACTAATTAATCCTAATTGTTCCTAATTATTTCTAATTATTACTAATTAATCCTAATTATTACTAATTAATCCCAATTATTACTAATTAATTTGAATTATTACTAATTAATCCTAATTATTACTAATTATCACTAATTATTACTAATTATTTATAATTATTTATAATTAATACTAATTAATCCTAATTATTACTAATTATTACTAATTATTACTAATTAATCCTAATTATCACTAATTAATCCTAATTATCACTAATTAATCCTAATTATCACTAATTAATCCTAATTATTGCTAATCAATCCTAATTATTGCTAATTATTGTTAATTATTGCTAATTATTTCTAATTATTTCTAATTAGAGCTAATTATTACTAATTATTGCTAATTATTGCTAATTATTGCTAATTATTGCTAATTATTGCTAATTATTGCTAATTATTGCTAATTATTGCTAATTATTGCTAATTATTGCTAATTATTGCTAATTATTTCTAATTATTGCTAATTATTTCTAATTATTGCTAATTATTCCTAATTATTCCTAATTATTCCTAATTATTCCTAATTATTCCTAATTATTGCTAATTATTGCTAATTATTGCAAATTATTTTTAATTATTTCTAATTATTGCTAATTATTACTAATTATTACTAATTAATCCTAATTATTACTAATTAATCCTAATTATTACTAATTAATCCTAATTATTACTAATTAATCCTAATTATTCCTAATTAATCCTAATCATTGCTAATTATTGCTAATTATTGCTAATTATTGCTAATTATTGCTAATTATTGCTAATTGTTGCTAATTATTCCTAATTATTACTAATTACTCCTAATTATTACTAATTAATCCTAATTCTTACTAATTAATCCTAATTATTACTAATTGATCCTAATTATTACTAATTAATCCTAATTATATCCTAATTATTCCTAATTATATCTAATTATTCCTAATTATATCTAATTAATCCTAATTATTATTAATTATTACTAATTAATCCTAATTATTACTAATTAATCCTAATTATTACTAATTATTACTAATTGTTACTAATTAATACAAATTGTTACTAATTAATCCTAATTATTACTAATTATTACTAATTATTGCTAATTAATCCTAATTATTACTAATTATTACTAATTGTTACTAATTCTTACTAATCGTTACTAATTATTACTAATTATTACTAATTAATCCTAATTATTACTAATTACTCCTAATTATTCTTAATTGTATCTAATTATTACTAATTATATCTAATTATATCTAATTATTACTAATTATTACCAATTAATCCTAATTAATCCTAATTAATACTAATTAATCCTAATTATTACTAATTATTAGTAATTATTAGTAATTATTACTAAGTATTACTAATTAATCCTAATTATTCCTAATTATTCCTAATTAATACTAATTAATACTAATTATATCAAATTATTACTAATTATATCAAATTATATCAAATTATTACTAATTATTACTAATTACTGCTAATTCTTACTATTTTTTACAAGTTTTTACTACTTTTTACTAATTATTACTTGTTTTTATAATTTATTACTAATTGTTAGAATTTGTTGCTAATTTTTAGAATTTATTGCTAATTTTTAGAATTTACTACTAATTTAATACTAATTGAGTACTAATTATTTATAATTATCATTAATCATTTGTAATTATGACTCATTATTACAAATTATGATTGAATATTTGTAATTATTACTAATTATTTCTATTTATTACTAATTATTTCTATTTATTGCTAATTATTTCTAATTATTTTTAATTATTTTTAATTAACACTAACACATAATTATTCATAAAAAAATAAGAACTGAAAAAAAACAAATATACAATTTTAACTTAATTTAATTGTAACTAATTAACAAAAATTATAAATAATTTAAAATTAAATAAATTAACTAAACAATAAAAAAATAGATAAATACCTTGAAACTGAAACTTTCAGTGTATAGAATGCACGAACTATGCTCCGATTGAAAACTTTAAACTATGAAAAAGTTTAGAAAAAAAAATTTCCAGAAGAATGATAGAGAGAGATTGAGAGAGGAGTATAATGGGAGAAAAAACGGATGAGGGTATATATAGGTTAGATCATTTGCGACGGGCTTCCCGTCGCAAATGCCAACCACCCGTAGTAATTACATCGGTGGGTAAATAGTCATTTGTGACGGGTCCTGTCGCAAATGACAACTTGCCGACATACTATTTGCAACGGGGCGAATTCCCGTCGCAAATACTAAAAAACGAATCGGGTATTTGTGACGAGGCCCATCGCAAATGTCAACCACCCGCAATAATTACGTCGGCAGGTAAATAGTCATTTGCGACGGGGTGGATTCTCGTCGTAAATACTAAAAACCAAATCAGGTATTTGCGACGGGAATCTTTTACCCATTGCAAATACTCTTCATGCGGTTTGGCGGGAAAGTAGCGCCAAACTTTTTGCGACGGGCCCCTTCGCTCCCGTCGCAAATGGCCGTTATTTACGACAGGATATGTTTCCCACTGCAAAAAACCCTTTTCCAAAGGGTTATTTGTGACGGGCCCTTGACCCATCGTAAATGAGCGTTTTTTCCGTAGTGATTCTTAAGGCATCGATTTGGGAAGAGATTACGATAACATTATGATATCCTTTCTTTATTCTACTAAAAAATAAAATAATAAAACATTGAATTACTCTTCATTATCCCTTGCAGAATGCATTGATAGTAGATAACTCCCACAAGAAATATGTATTAATACTTTCTAGAAGGATTTACATAGGTTTTCGCACAATTCTATAGAGATTTCATCTTAAAGATGCTAAAGGGAAAATAAACATGCACCCACCGCTTATGCATGCACACATGATAACCCAAGAAGCGTGGGATGCATTTACTGGATGTCATATGGATGTGTCTTTTCAGGTACATTGTGGTCAGTAATACATTGTTTGAAAATACGTGTATTCATCACTTTGATTGATAGTTTTTTATTTATGAAACAGCAATTGAGTGCTGAAAATAAGTAATGGACAACAAAACCAACCCACCCCTACCGTAAAGCAAGGATGGGGTGTGCTTCACTTGAAAAAAAATTGGTACGTATTTTAAATCTACCATAATAATTTTTTGTGATATGAAATAAAAACATAATTATATCCCACTATTTATATGCAGATTGATGAATCCAAGTCCAAATCCACTTTCATCCCACGCCATATGGTATGGAAGGAGGCATGTGTAAATAAATATGGGATACTAATATATGAAAGCACACAAAAAGTGTGGGAAACATGTGTAAGTATGACATAATTAAAAAAAAAATATTTAAATCACTATTACATAATAATGATTACTTGTTTTCCTATATTTTCTATTTGACTTAGACACATGAATCATCAACACCTATACCAGATGAACACCTACTATCGGTGGCCTTGAAGCAGTCAGAACAACATGGTCGCGTTAGAGGTAAGGGTTTTGGGGTGACACCTTGAATATGTTTTCAGGAAAAAAACAACATGAGGATAAAGATAAAGAAATGGCAGAGATGAAATCAAGGTTAGTTTCCCTTTAAGAAAATTTTCATTGGCATACTGAGTTGCTAGAAAATGTTATTGGGGGAAGCAAAGAGAAGAAACAACTCAAGAACAACCACTGCATGAAGATCTCATCCCAGCCCCACCAGCTGTGAGGTGAGTCATTCCCCTCAAAGAGTTATCTGAGATGAGGTAATCAATATTCTAATAATTGTTTCTATGAAATTTGAATTAGATAGACACTGATACCTTTCATGTACTAATATTTTATAGGGTGAAAATGACTGTGATTTATATCTATCAACACCCACCCATCACCTTACTGTGAGAGCTACCATGTTCAATATCCAAGAAGACAGACTACACAACAGACCACTTCCAATAGTTCGTGTGAGAGTGGGGATTACCATAGCTCATGAGTTGAGTGTTGACTACATGTTCCACTTGATGATGTAGATATTCATACGGTCGACCAAGCTATTGGAAAATTCTTAGCATGGTTGTTACATCTTGTAAAAAACATGTCAAAAAGGTGGTATCTATTTTCAGTTTATTTTTCATGCTAAACCTTTAACAATTAATGAAAAAAATTATGAACTGATGAATGTTATTACAGATGGAAAAAGGGATGAGGGTGAAATCAAAGGTCGAATCAAACCCATCTAAAGAATTATCCAACCGATTGAAAATATCTTCATAAAACACCTTTACCCCACCTATTCAATATTTGTATTTACTAACATTGAAGGTTCATATGGATAAAAAGTTATGAAATGGTAGTAATCACATAATTGATTTTGAATAACAAATGTACAGAGAGGACGTTATGGACTACATTGCTCTTGAGAATGTAAATGAAATCCTAAACTATGAATGGATAGGTGGCACAGATGTAAATGTATACATGGGGTATGTTTTCATGATTTTTTTTCTAAAAGATGATATACCATGTTAATTATAACTAAATACATTTCATATTTTTAACTAGTGTATATATCAATACCAATTAAAGGGATTCCCAAATGAACATAAATTTAGACTAATTAGTCCTCACTTCACTTTTACAGAATAAAAATAAATAGATTCAAAAAATGAATGAAATAGTGAAAAAACTATCCAAATCATTTGAAAACAAACTTATGGATGATAGACTCTTCTTAATACCAAAATTACAGTGGTAAAACTCTACAATTTAATCATATCAAATATATTTTCATTTATTTCATTACTTATTCCTTTTTTTGTTTTTAGGAAACATTGGATGCTCATTGCGGTTAATTTGGATACTTAAAAGATTTATTTTTTGAATTTATTGTATGGATACGCAACAAACCAACCACACATGACAGCATTTTTCAATTTGTAATAAACTACATCCAACGTTTTAGAACTAAAATTCAAGTTATATATTTTATATTATATTTTAATAAGAATTTTTTTATGATAATGTGGTGTGTAAATATTGTGAAATTCATGGCATGAGGACAACCCATGCACATAAGGAGCCTAACAAGTTATACAAGTGGACAAGTATTAGGATATATATAATAATATTTCACTATCCAAACACATATCAAAAAAAATTACTTATCTTTATCAATGTTTCTACAGTGTCTGAAACAAACAAATGGAAAAGATTGTGGTTATTAAATTTATAAATTTATGAGAGTGATCATATTCCATAAAAAACTAGCATCCCCAAAGAGTTATTTTTTAAGATAATTACTATTTCATTTAAAATATTTATTAATCCTTTGTGTATTTATATTTTTCCAGTACTACTATGACTGTCAAAAATTCTTATATTCACAAGATGACATAGATTCATTTATAAATGAATGGGCAGCATACCTAATGGAATAATGTACGCATATATCATGATGATGTGACTTCCTACTTCTTATTTAGTTGATTTTATCATCATTTTATCTACTTTTTTTAGTTATTTTTTTCATCATTTCTATCTGATACTTATTTTGCTAATTTTCACAGAGATCGTAAAGAAATGACCTCATGCTTGATTGGATTTCAAGGTTGCAACTGAAATAATGACAATAAAGAAATGGGTCGAGAATGTATACAATCATCTTGAAAAGGTGAATTCCTATTATCTTTAAAAAATAGATTTTAATGAGAATGTTAAAGTGTTTTTTAATATACTATGTTTTTCTTCGTGATATTATTTGTTCTCTACTACATTAACATAATCTAAATTAAATATTTTACTACTCATGTAGACAATGTCTTCTGTATATTATGATATTACCAATCCTGTGTAATAACAGACTATAACGAAGGAAACCCTTTGGGAAGATGTAAAGGTAATGTTACAATATAATTTCTCTATTTTATCAAAAAAATTATAAAATGAAATTTTGATTTAATTTTCATTATTCCTCACAAAGTTTTTTTATTTTAGAATATTTCTTTTCATCTTTCATTTCTTTTTGCACCAAAAATTCCACAGACTTCTTCTCCCTAAAAACCTTTTCATCCCTGCAGTTTTAGCATTTATCACTTTCCTTCAAGTTCCCTACACTACCTTTGAATGAGGTTGTCTTCTCTCAATCATAGAGGTAATATTGATTCTTTCATAGTAAAATCATTATCCATAGAATTAATGGATTGTTTAATATTTATGTTTAATTTATTTCTTTTTAGTGTTACTCACATAATAATTGTTTTCTTATATATGTGGATTATTTTGTTCAAGTTGGGGTGGTTTGTTCAAAGTTGATCATGCTCGTGAGATATTGGAATTAGAGGCTGCAAATTAGATAATGACAATAAGGAAATGGTTCAATAATGTATGTAACCATTATGAAAATGTCAATTCATACTACTTATTTAATTAATTTTGTCATCATTTTATCTACTATTTGTAAGTTAATTTCCTTATCATTTTTATCTAATACTTATTTAGTTTTTTTAATATATTTTTTTGGAATTCATGTTTTTATTTCAAATATCTACAAAAATACATAAAATATATAGCATGCTCTTGTATGATAATATTATCATGCTTTCTATTGTCTTTCTTTGTCGAACTGCCAACATTGCATATTGGGTCGATGTTCTTAGCTGAAAAACATTTCTCTTTGTTGAAAATCAGAAGAGTAGAGGAAGGTTTTTCGGCTAAGAACATCAAATAAATATGTGGTGTTGTTAGTTTGAAAAAGAAAGGAAATGAGATGGTGTGACTGGTATGACTCCAGGTGCATTTTTTAATTTAAAATTGACATTAATTTTAGTAAAAAAGACAAGTGACAAACTCAAAACCGAGAAAATGCTTTCGGAATATTTTGATACTTTATTAAAATGATCCATAAGTCATTTTTGACATCTAGGAATTAGTCTTACCTCAATCTGATGTACATTGTGACCGGTATAATTCCAAGTGTGTCTATTTATTTAAAATTGACATTAATTTTAGTAAAAAGAACAAGTGACGTACTAAAAACCAATCAAACACATTTGGATTATTTTGATACTTTATGAAAATGATCCATAAGTCATTTTTTATGTTTATGAATTAACCAAACCTCAATATGATGCACGGTATCACCGGTATAACTCAAAATGTGTCTTTTTATTTAAAATTGACATTAATTTTTGTAAAAAGAACAAGTGACATACTGAAAACTAAGAAAATGTATTTGGATTATTTTTATACTTTAGGAAAACAATTAATAATTAATTTATAATTTTTATTAATCAACTACACCTCAATAAGATGAATGGTGTGACTGGTATGACTCTAAGTGTATCTTTTTACCTAAAATTGACATTGATTTTAGTAAAAAGAACAACTGACATACTGAAAAATGAGAAAATGCATTCAGATTATTTTGATGCTTTAGTACAATGATCTATAAGTCATTTTAGATGTGTAATAAGCAATCGAACCTCAATATTATGCACGGTGAGACTAGTATTACTTAAAGTGTCTGTTATGAGTTTAAAATTGGCATTTTAGTTTAAAATGTGTCACTCACTAAAAACTAAGAAAATGTGATCATATTGTCTTAATAATTTAGGACACTGATTCATAAGTTAGTTTTGGTGTGTAATAAGAAGTCTCATTTCAAACCAACACATGATGTGATTGGTATGACTTAAATTACGTGTTTCTAGTTTTAAATGACATTTTTATAAAAAACACAAGTGACATACTCAAAACTGAGAAAACACATTTGGATTGTTTTTATACTTTAGTAAAATAATTCATAAGTCATTTTTGATGAATATAAATCATCTAAACCTCAATCCAACTCACAATGTGACCATTATAATCCCAAGTGTGTCTATTTATTTAAAATTGACATTAATTTTAGTAAAAATAATGAGTGATATACTGAAAACCAAGAAAACACATTCAGATTGTTTTCATACTTTAGTAAAATGATACATAAGTTATTTTTGATGTGTAGGAATCAACCAAATCTCAATTAGATGCACGATGTGATCGGTATAATTCTAAGTGTGCCTATTTATTTAAAATTGACAATAATTTTAGTAAAAAGAACAAGTGACATACTAAAAATTGAGCAAACGCATTTATATTGTTTTGATACATTAGTAAAATGATTCATAAGTCATTTATAACATGTTATAATCAACCACAACTCAATAAGACACAGAGTGTGACTGGTATAACTCAAAGTGTGTCTTTTTATTTAAAATTGACATTAATTTTAGTAAAAAGAACAAGTGATATATTTAAAACCGAGAAAACACATTCTATTTTCTTTAATACTTTAGGACAAGGATCCATAAGTCATTTGTGATGTGTTGTAATAATACACACCTCAATCTGACACATGGTGTGACTGGTATAATTCCAAGTGTGACTATTTATTTAAAATTGACATTAATTTTAGTGAAATTAACAAGTGACATACTGAAAACTGAGAAAATGCATTCAAATTGTTTTGATACTTTAAGAAAATGATTTATAAGGAATTTCTAATGTGTAGGAATAAACCAAACCTCAATCTGACACATAGTGTACCCATTATCACTCAAAGTGTGTCTTTATTTAAAATTGACATTAGTTTTAGTAAAAAGCACAAGTGACATACTAAAAACTGAGAAAACACATTAAGATTGTTTTGACACTTGAGGAAAATGATCCATAAGTCATTTTTGATGTGTATGATGTTGGATGTGGTGGCCTAGAACCAACTACTTTCTACTTTATTCATTAATAAATACCTTATCACATCTTGATTGTTCTTCTACATGACAATGCATGTGATAATGTCTTAAGGATATATGTTGCACTAAAAGGTCATAGAGGATCCCTACTATGATGAGAACCTAGAAGTTTCATAACACTATTCTTGAATATATGTTCTATGGTCAGATGATGTTATTTGAGGGACACAAATAATACAGGCCATTAAGGGTGAGGACTCATAAAACTTTGAGGAATATTCTCATGGTGTGTGCCCTTGGTAATATCTAGGAGGATATTATGAGAACGAGACCCACCAGTAGGAAATCCACATTTCATAGTGTAATTGGATATTCCTATCTGTGGATGTGTGTATTGGTCCTTAGACTTTAATATTATTATTAATAGGTATTACAACTCGTGCACTTAGATGTATTGATGAAAAATGTGATGATGCATTGTTTGTAGTTAGGTAGGATATGTTGGGTGCGTCACAAATAATACTGCATTAATAGATAATGCGAGAAAGGATTTTTCCCTTCTGTTCCATAAAGGAAGTAGATATCTCATGCCCTTTTATGGAATTGATATAGCCTAAATAAATCCATGGCCATGGTAAGGAATGGGCAAGTTCAATCTCAGGAAGTCAAAGAAAGAATAATCAAGCACATAGGTTGATGGCACTAGCATGCAACCCTCTTGATTTATGATATAGAGATAAAGGGATTACATCACATAGGAAGCATTTGTAAGAGGTGAAATGTCATTGCGGTGTTAACTTCTTTCTCTATGGGTGCTTTGGCATGTTGCTAGATGCTAACCTTGGACTTTAGGAAGGCTCCACCCAATTCCAATGAGAGAATATATTGTGGGCAAAATAATATATTTATTAGCGAGTAATGTATTAATATTTATTTAAGAAATAAATATCCATTATTCAAGGTCTAATAAATGTGGTGGAGGAAATAAAGAAAATCAAAAAGGACAAAATTACACGTCCTGTATATTAATATACATGTCGTGTAGTTTTTCAGGGGATTTGTGAGAAATAATATTATTTAATTAATTAAAAAATATTAGGTGTAATTCGTTGGGCTCATGTCAAGTAATAATAATAGTCAACTTTTATTATTAGACATGGAGTCTTACTAATAATGAAATCAAATGAATAAATTCTTTTGGGTAATTAATTCATTTTATTATTCTAAGTAATTAAAATCCCAATTATATAATTCTCATTAGCCTAACCATTTTTGGGGGGTTTTGTGTGCACAACGGATCTAGAGAAAGCTCTCAATCCAATAGATAATTCTTTTATTCCAAGAATGCTCTCAAGCTACGAGAGAGATCCTACTCCACTGGATCAAAGAGAGCGCTTTTCAAGCGGCTCTCAATGTGATCTAAGGCGGACATCGCAAGAGAAGGCTCTTCCATGCTAGCACCTAGATATCCCTTTAGAAACGTCCAAAGATATGTGGAGCACGTTTGGATCACCACTAGAGGAATACTACACTTGGATTCTATGATACAATGATGGATCACATTAGATCATGACCGGAAACATCAATGGAGAGAGAATTTCATCAAGGTAATTCTTGTTTTTTAATTAAATTAATTATAACCAACATAAAATGATCCTATATATGGTTCTAGGAATCCCCTGTTTTCTTTCATTCTTCATCTTATTCCAAAGATTCGACGTTTTATTATTATGATGTATCTCGGATTGATCATCATTAATGGAAAAAATCAAAGTTGGGAACACCCAACAATGCGCTTCCACTGTGCCTAGAACCTACAAGTGGTATCAGAGCGACCATATCGTTGATTATAATTATTTATTTTTTCGTTGGTTATTTACGCATTTAATAATTTAGTTGTTTCAATTCAAGTTAATCATTCTATAAATCTGAATCTCGAGATCTATTCCTCCTCTTTCATTTCTTTTTCACCTTACAGAAATGATTTTTTATTTTAATTTTGATTAAAATAAAATAGAAGATCTCATCCGTAGGTGCCAAAGCTTCCTATCCATACAACACAAGAACACACAGCATGTATTCGGCAGTACACGTCATGTAGTATAGGTTCCATGCACCAGGACGGTCTGGAAAACTAGGCTGTGTAATTGGATTCTATATAAGTCTTTAAGACTTCGTGTGTTGACCAATAATAAGTGGCACACGGTTTCCAGATTACACATCGTGTGGCCTATTGAACACGACGTGTAGTCCCTTTGGGTTAGGGTTGGACTGTGTACCCCGTACATGGATTTCCCGGTTGGAAACTGTGTAATGTGGATACTACACGGCATGTGTCCCACTGAACACACCATGTACTCCGAATATTTCTGAAGTACATCTACACGCCATGTCCCCAGGCATGTACTTCGGATAGACAGAGAACAAAAGTACATGTCGTGTAGTCAGAACTACACGTCGTGTACTCATCCAAATTATGCATATTTATTAAAATTTATTATTATATTATAAAAACCCTTGAGATGTGTACCATAGTACGGGCATAAATCTTAGGCACAACATTTGATAGGTGTTTTATATATATGTGTGTTTAATTTAACATCTTTGTTATGTTCATTTCTACTCATTAGGTAGTTATGAATGGGAATTCACTGGGTTTCCTCCAAGGTACAAGTTACGTACAAATATAATTTTAAATGAATTTATTTGTTTAAAATTATGATGGATGAGAATCTCAAGGAAATTCAAAAAAGGGTTTAAGATAAAAGGATTGATTAATTAAAGATAATTAATTGATTTGAGCATGATTTATCTCAAACAAGAACGATTAAAGAATTGAATGCTAGTTTTATTTATGCATAAATATCATTGCATGTATGGATGATCATGAGCTAGACCAAAACCTTTGTATGTGAATGGTTTCTTTTAATTTATTTATTTAAATTAAATTTGTTGGTCTGTGAGCCTTCTCCTCATTAATATGTAGGGCATGTGTGACCAAGGTTTCTTTTATGTAAAACCTCGTTTTACCCCTCAACTTTGAGTGAGATAAAATCATATATAATGGATGGAGCTCCCAAGCTAGTGGAGGCGGCTCAAGTTAGGAGCCAAGGTGAAACTAATCCAAGGAGATACAGATGTGGACAGGTGGAAAGCTATAAACATGAACCCAAAAGGTTCAAGGTGTTTCTCCTCTAGGTCTTGGGTTAGTTTATCAAATGTTAGATAAACTAACCAATAGAATAAGCTCATGATCATACCATTTATTTTATTTATGTCAATTTCATGGTTTATTTATTGTGGGTGTGTTATCACGGTCACACAATTAATGAATTAAACAAGCATGCAAGATGGAACTAAAATAAGATCGGTTTATGCGTAACTATTATCTTATACATGGTTAATCACTTAAGTATATCCCACTTAATATTAACAAGCATGTAATCAAAGATAAAAAAATTTAAATTTATGTATAAGGATAAAATCCCTCAAATAAATATTAAGTCAGTATAGCCTTCCATAATCTTGGTTAGAATCGAACCATAGTTCAAAGTGCTTGACCAACCATAGTTGGGGTGCTTTAAATTATTGGGGAATTCTGATTCAAGGTTTTGGCTTGACTTGACTTGGTTCACATCAAGGGTTGAATGCTATAGTAGTACCTAGTGTGACCAAGAGGTAAATGTTGAGGAAATCCAAAATAAAAGGATTTCAGGATTGGGGAGTCCACTCAGCGGATCAAGGAGATGCGAGTTAATGTAGTTGGAATTTAGAATGCCTACCTAAAACCCTTAAAGTTTCTTTACCAACCCTAGTTGAGGTAATGTGAAGGGAAATATGGATCATTTCCACTAGAATATTCAGGCAACAAAATATTTCAAAGTCAATGGCAAGGGCTATTGGATTTTGATAAAATAGTGGGAGACTAATAAGTATTAATTTATTTATTTATCTCAGTTTTATCATGATAAAGTACTAAACCTTTGCTCATATTAATTTTTAGAAAAGGAAAGAAAAATGACTTCAAACATATCATTTTGAACCATACTTGATAAGGAAAACCTTCTCACTGACACCAATTTCTAGGAATGGTAGAGGTGTTTACGCGTCATCCTTCGCCACGAGAGGAAATTGTATGTGATGGAAGAGAATGTTCCAGTTGAACCTAAAAAAGAGGCCAGTGATGAGGAACTATCTATCTATATGAAACATATGGATGATACCACATATTTCCAATGTTTCATAATATCATCCATTTCTAATGAGCTCTTGAAGCAACATGAAAACATGAACGTGTATAGCATGATGTCTTACCTTAAGGATCTATATCAAGAGAAGGTGAGACGAGAGAGATATGAGATCTTTAATTATTTGTTCACAACTAATCTTGGAGAGTCTACACTAGCTAGTCCTCATGTAGTCAAGCTTATTGGATACATTGAATGCCTGGACATCTTAGGGATTAAGTTATCGAATGAGTTGCGTATAGATATCATCCTATCATCACTGACCATGACCTTCTCTAGCTTTATTTTCAACTATAACATGAGCAAAAATGATATGATTCTAGCAGAACTTCTGACCTTAATTCGTCAGGTAGATAAGGACATGGGGCGGGACAAACCCACGGTCCTTATGGTGAATAAGAAAAGGAAGGACAAGGAAAAAGGGTCAAGGATTCATAAACGGTCTGAATCCCCTTAGCACTATCCCTCCAAGAAGGGGAAGATCTAGAGGTAGGGAAAGGAATAGGAGGTGGTATTTTTTTCATGTAGTAAGCAAGGCCACTTGAAGAGGAACTGTACCCAGAAGTGTGGGGATGCTAAAGGTGTGTTCGTTATCAAGTGTAATCTTTTCATTTCTACACATTGGGTATTAGATACATCTTGTGGGGCTCACATATGTATTCAAATGTAGGAACCAAGTAGATTTAGAAATATTACCAGAGGAGAGGTGGATCTTTAAGCTGCTAATGGTGTGAGGCTGGCTGCATTGGCCATTGGAGATTACCATCTCTCATTTCCAACTAGGGTGCTTTTGGTTTTACATAACTATTATTATGTGCCTAGTTTTACCAATAACATAATTTCTGTATCATGTTTGGATATAGATGGATTTATTTTCATGTTTGTAAATATGGTTTGTTTCTTTATAAGAACAACGTATGTTATGGTATGGTGCATTTAAATAATCGTTTGTATGTATTAAATTATGAAAACCAAGTGTTGGCAATTGATAACGAAACAAACTCACATGACTCATACATCACCCAGTTGTGGAATCACTGTCTCGGTCATGTAAATGAGAATTGTTTGACAAAGCTCTACCAATATGGTTATTTATACTCTACTAATCTCAAACCACTTGATAGATTTCATACTTGTTTACAAGGTAAAATTACCAAGCCTCCTTTCGGTGGATAGAGTGAAAGGGCCATAGAGATTTCAGGATTGGTGCACACTAATGTATGTGGACCATTTCCAGAAGAAGCTAGAGGTGGATATTATTACTTCATTACTTTTACTGATGATTTAAGTAAATATGTATATGTCTACTTAATAAGGTATAAGTCAGAGTCCTTATAGAAATTTAAGGAATTCAAGAATGAATTAGAGAATCGTCTTGGTAAGAATATAAAGAAACTTTGATCGGATCGAGGTGGAGAATATCTGAACCAAGAGTTCATTGACCTTCTACAGGAGTCTGGGATTCTATCTCAACTCACTCCTCATTATACACCACAGTGGAATGGTGTTAGTGAAAGGAGAAACCAAACCTTGTTGGACATGGTGAGGTCAATGATGAGTCATGCAGATCTTCCATTATCCTTTTGGGGATATGTATTACAAACTGCAGCATACATATTAAATTGAGTACCAACTAAGGTGGAAAATGGAATTCCCTCTGAGATATGGAATGGAAAGAAACTCATTTTGTTTCACACATGTGTATGGGGATGTGAGGTGTTTGTTAAGGCCTTCTCAGGCAACAAACTAGCACCCCAGGGCACGAAGTGTATCTTTATAGGATATCCCAAGGAAACGAAAGTATATTACCTATATAACCCTTTAGATAAGAAAGTAATTGTCACCAAACAAGTTGTATTTCTTGAGAGGGAGCACATCCTCAAAAAGGATAGTGGGATAAAGATTAAATTCGATAAATTTGATGCTCAAGATACACATGAGTTGGTACAGGAACAAGTTCTATAGGTCCATATGGAAGAGGTTCTAAAAACAAAAGTATTACGTAGGAGCTCAAGAGAGGTAAGGGAACCAGAGATATATGGTTTACTAGTCACCGAGGATGGTGAATCATTATTATTGTAAAATGATGAACCTATATTCTATAATGAAGCAATATAAATCTTAGAAGCTATAAGATGTCTAGAAGCTATAAATTCTGATATGGATTCCATGTATCAAAACCAAGTCTGGGTTTTGGTCGATGAGCCAATTGATGTAAAGCATGTTGGATGCAAATGGGTATTCAAGAGAAAACTGGACATGGAAGGTCAAGTTAGAACCTATAAAGCAAGGCTAGTGGATAAAGTATTTAGATAGCATCAAGGAATTGACTATGATCAAACCTTCTCGCTAGTTTCTGTGTTTAAATACATAAGAATCATACTTGCCATAGTAGCTTACCATGAATATAAGATTTGGAAAATAGATGTCAAAACAATATTCCTTAATGGAAACCTTCATGAAGATGTCTATATGATACAACCAGAAGGTTTTGTGACACCAGGTGAAGCCAAACGAATTTTCAAGTTGCAAAAATCCATTTATGGATTAAAGCAAGCATCCAGGTCATGGAACATTTGATTTGATGAAGTCATAAAGGAATTTGGTTTCATTAAGAATGAATCAGATCCATGTGTTTATAAGCGGTTTAATGGGAATGTGGTCGTTATCCTAGTAGTATATGTTGATGACATATTACTTATTGGAAACGATGTACCAGTCTTACAGTCAATTAAGGACTAGTTAAATAAGTGTTTCTCCATGAAGGACTTGGGTGAAGCAGCCTACATTCTAGGGATCAAGATCATTCGTGATACATCTAAGAGGCTTCTTAGACTAATTCAGGGTATATATATTGACCAGATACTAAATAGATTTAGTATGGAACAATCCAAGAGGGGATTGGTTCTAGTGTCACATGGCTTACATCTTTCTAAGAAAATGTATCTTCAAACACAACAGGAGAAAGATAGAATGAGTAAGATCTCATATGCTTCGGCTATAGGATCCATCGTGTATGTCATGTTATTTACCAGGCTTGATGTTGTCTATGCATTGAGCATGGTAGGAAGATATCAAGCAGATCCATGAGAACAGCATTGGACTGTTGTTAAGACTATCCTTAAGTATATGAGAAGAAATAAGGATATGTTCCTGGTGTATGGATGAGACGAGGGTCTTGTCATCAGAGGGTATGTTGATTCTGGTTTTTAGACAGATAAGAATGATTTGAAGTCGTAATCTGGATATTTTTTCTCTCTCAATAGAGGATCTGTGAGCTGGAAGAGTTCAAAGAAACCAGTTGTCGCCGATTCTACAGCAGAGTCCAAATATATAGTGGCTTCTGATGTAGCCAAGGAAGCTGTCTGGATTCAGAAATTTGTCTAGGAGATTGATGTAGTGCCTAGAAATAAAGATCCAATCACATTGTATTGTGATAATACTGCAGTGGTGGCTCTTACAAAAGAACCAAGGTCACATCAACGGACAAAGAACATACTCTGAAAGTATCACCTCTTGATGGAATTGTATCAAAGGGGTGAAGTTGCAGTGATCAGAGTGTCCACAAAAGAGAACGTGGCATACCCCATGAATAAAGTCCTATCTCAGCAGAAGCATGATATCATGTGAGGGCTAGTGGGTTAAAGGTTGTTAGCAATTGGCTCTAGCCCAAGTGGGAGTTTGTTGGATTTGGTGGCCTAAAACCAACTACTTTGTACTTTATTCATTAATAAATACCTTATCACATCTTGATTGTTCTTCTACGTGACAATGCATGTGATAATGTCCTAAGGATAGTTGTTTCACTAAAAGCTCATAGTGGATCCCTGCTATGATGAGAACCTGGAAGTGCCATAACATTGTTCTTGAATATATATTCTATGGTCGGATGATGTTATTTGAGGGACACAAATAATATAGGTCATTAAGGGTGAAGACTCATAAAACTTTGAGACATCTTCTCATGGTGTGCGCCCTTAGTAATATCTAGGAGGATATTATAAGAATGAGACCCACCAGTAGGAAATCCACATTTCATAGTGTCATTGGATGTTCCTATCTGCGAACGTGTGTATTGGTCCTTAGACTTTAATATTATTATTAATGGGTATTATAACTCGCGCACTTAGATGTATTAATGAAAACTATGACGACACACTGTTCACAGTGAGGTAGGATATATTGGGTACGTCACGAGTAATACTGCATTAATAGATAATGTGAAAAAGGATTTGTCCCTTCTGTTCCATAATGGAAGTAGATATCTCAGGCCCTTTGATGAAATTGATATGGCCTAAATAAATCCATGGTCATGGTAAGGAATGTGCAAGTTCAATTTCGAGAAGTCAAAGAAAGAATAATCAAGCACATGGGTTGATGGCACCAGCATGCAACCCGCTTGATTCGAGATATCAAGACAAAGGGATTACATTACACGGTAAGCATTCATAAGAGGTGACACGTCATTGTGGCGTTAACTTATTTCTCTATGGGTGTCTTGACGTGTTGCTAGATGCTAACTTTGGACTTTAGGTAGGTTCTGCCTAATGCCACTAAGAAAGAGGCCTAGAGGGTCACACACTAAGTGTGTCCAAGTATCTCAGTTAAATATTAATTTAACAAGTTGAATAAATATTATTCCTGATTGTGGCTTAATAATTATTCAAGGATGCATGATCACATTTATTTCAAAACTAGTTATTAGAAAAAATATATTGTGGGCGAAATAATATATTTATTAGTGAGTAATGCAGTCATATTTATTTAAAAAATAAATAGCCATTATTCAAGGTCTAATAAATATGGTGGAGGAAATAAAGAAAATGGAAAAAAAACAAAATTACACGTCATGTATATTAATATACACTGTCACAAACCAACCAAGGTCGACCCTAAAACGGTCACCCGAGCCGGTCCGCGACATGGCCCGAAGGGTGTTCCTGATCCCCACGGGCTGGAAACCAGTGCAGGGCATCAAAATTTTAATCGTTGGGAACAATTTGGCCCATGAAAAAAAAACAAATAAACAAGAAAACAAATAAAAATAAACAATCGATAAACATAACACTAGCAGCGGAAAGAAAATAAAATTGAACATACCTCCACGTGACCTTTTAGGTCACCTCCCAACCAAAGGTTGACTTTGCTCCAATAACGATCAACTCAACCAAGAAAACCTGATCAAGGAAACCTACTACTGAAATGATAAATATAGGTGTGAGCATTAAAGATGCTCAGTAGGGTTGCTAAGATAAACCACAGAATCCAACATATCTTTTCCCAAAACAATCCAATAATGAAAGTTTGAAATACAATTATAAAAGTAGGGTTTTCACATTTGAAAATAAGCAACACGTTTTTCTCATTTAAAACCCCAACACACGCTACATAACATTTTCCAAAATCATTTGTCATTTTATAAATAAAATCCAAAACAGAATATACCAATGTTGTGCTAGAGTAAAATGAGTAAGAGTGAAGGCTGAAAATAAACTAGTGCACGGAAAGTAAACAAGAAATGAAAATAATCCAGTAAATATGGGTGATCCTAAACATCCCTAGAAGACCCCTGGACGTACTCGGTTTCGGAACCACCTACCGGTGTATGGTGAAGCTCCTAAGTCTATAACCAACCGGATGCCCTAACTGACTAATCCAGTGGTAAAACCTGCCTAGCCTAACAACAAATCCAGGGAGTACCAACCCGTTTAATCGGGGTTGGTCAGCAACTGTCACTCGATCTCCAAAAGATGCCCAATAACCCATGGTGGTTACAATAATACTGTGTAAGTAGGAGGCTCTCGCACATGTGACTCATCTCACCGCACTTGCCCACCCCAAATACGGACACTCCATATGATAACCCATAAGGGATATCCCCCCTATAGAGGTGCCCCAGTATATGTATACATATATACATATACAACATATCAGCAAAGGTTCCAACCGTGCCTTCATGCCATGAAATCATTAAAACCATTTGATACCTTTTTCAAAATACTAAAGTTGTTATATGGGCATACAGTAATCAAAACGTTGTCATTTCAAAGAGTCAGCGCAAACATTACATTAAAGCTAAAAGTTCCAAACGGGCCATCATGACACACCCCTGTCGAAATCATTATTCTAAAAATATTTAAAGTTCTAACCATGCACACACAATTTCCAAACAAAAACCATTCTAAAAGTTAACACAACTCCACCCATGAATTGGAAGATCCAAATGGGCCTTTAAGTTGTCATGTCCAAAAACATTACCCAAAACATTACACAAATACAAATTTTATATTTTCAAATCCAAACTGGCACACCCTTGAGATCATACTTCAAACCTTTCACAAAATCCACACAAAGAACCGAATCTTATTTAGGAGACAAAAACCATTTAGAAAACTAAGGTTTTAAGGAAACACTAGTTTAAAGGTATCATTGTCACTTGAAGGCACGTCCATGGGTGCACCGAGTGCACCCATGGATGTGCCAAAATCCAATGGCACACCTGCATTTCAAGAAAACAACCAACACTGTTTCCACAAAACTACCACTTTGAAACTAAAACCAACCGCTCACTTTATTTGAAAAGAACTCACACCGCCATATTAAAAACCAAAGAGCCCCCTTTTTATTTTAACACCTTAACACTATTAGAAAGTTATACCAATACCAAAAATTATAAACCAAACCAAGTTTACAAATAACCAATGTCGACACACAACATAATCAAGGCTAAACATTTCATAAAAACCCTCAATTACACTTTGAACACTATAGTATTTTATCAAATGTTCCAAGTGCACATAAACATTATCATAACCAAATATTTACCTTCAAAGTATTTTTTTTATCAAACTGTATTAACATAAAAAGAAATGCCCCAACAAAATAGCCATAAACAATATCAAAACAGGATTTGGCGCATAATCAAATAATTGCCGACTCGAACCGGGAATTGACTCAAAACATGCTTTTGACTAATTCTAAAAATTTAAAAACACTATAGCAGGAAAATTTATGGGTATAACAAAGCTGTGAATCACATAAAATAAAATTATCGAAACACCCAAGCATCAATTAGACTGTAGAAAGGAAAACCATGGAATTACCTATCTCAAACCAAGAGCGAACACGATGGAACCTCAACGGAAGTGAGAGAAAAACGTCATGGACCAATCACACACACTAAACGATGAGAAAAACACACGAATTACCAACCACGGAATGATAGTTTCAAAAAAATTAAAGAAAAACTCCAAACTAAGGAAGAAATATACCAAGGAGAGGATTATCGGAAGGAATGGAGTTGTGGGTCACCAGGATCGGATTCTTCGGAGAAGATCGCAGAGGGGTCGGCTGGCCAGAAGTGCGGTGAGGGGATGGGTTCGAAGCACAGCCTGGCTGGAGGCACGACGGGGTGAGGCGGCTAGCCAGAAACAGATGGTGAGCGTGCGGTAGGACGAGACGGTAGGCCGGAGGAGCGGAGGGCGGCGGGATCAGAAGGGCGAGGCGAGGTCGGCCAGGGCGCTGCCGGGAGGAGGAGGCGGCCGGACGGGGGAGGCGGCGCGGAGGAGAGGACCAGGTAGGGGGGCCTGGTGCATGCAGACAGGGAAGGGGAAGGAGGGGGGGGCGGGTAGATTAGGGTTTGTGTCTTTTTTTTCTTTTCATTCTATTATATTAACAATAATAATATTAGTAATATTAATAATAATAATAATAATAATAATAATAATACTAGAATGATAATAATAATAATAATAAAACCAAAATAATAATAATAAAATTAACATAAAGGTAATATTAATAAAATTTATTAACAATAAAAATAATAATTATAAAAATAATAATAATGAGAATAATAATAACGCAAACAATAATAATATATAAAGAATGATATTATTAATAATAATTTTTAATTTTCTTAATAATAATCATAATAATAATAAAATAACAACATAATATTATTATTATTATCAAACATTCTTTTCTTTTAAAATTTAATCTATTTATTTATCTTGTTCTAAAAACTGGGTCACTACGCACTCGTTGCACGGCTTAATAAACCATGCGCAAGTTGCGCGCCTCAACCCAGACCACCTAGGCATTCACACAAACACTTGGGGCGATCGCGCAACTACTATTCATCGTGCGGTGACCATGCACGGGTCTGAAACCCGCTAAAAATATTAAACGACAAAAAAAAAATCTGGGACCCATCCCGGACCTTGGAACGAGAACCCGAAGCCAAGAATTGATAAAATAAAAATTAATTTAAAAAGACGGATGTGACAATTCTCCCCACCACAAACACTTTCTTCCCCTAGAAAGTCACCCAGCCGAACAATGGACAAAGTAAGAATCCATGCCCGACTGAAACTAAAAGGAACCACACCACAAGAGAACGGGAGAACACGAGAGGGTTCTCCCCACCACAAGAATTCAACTAGCGCAGAAATTCAATACTTAAACATACCACCCGGGAGGGGGGCCGACACAGGAACTCCCAACCGATCTAAACTATATTCTATAGCACGAGCGAAACAACACCTCCGTTGAAACTTGGAACTCTTGGTCCATACCAATAACCCCAAACACTAGATAAAACCCTCTGAGAAGAACATGATCCCAACAGTGAACTCGAGTATAACTACAAGCCTTAACTCCTTCGTAGGTACTTACATCTCCAAACAAACACCGCTAAACCAAGATCAACCTAGACAAGGGCCAGACAACTTTTAAGAAAAACGCACGATTCAGAAAACCATAATCAGACAAACAAAACTGTTCGATTACAACATAACATGTCTACTATAACTCCATGATGAAACAATGAACTTACAACAACATCAAAACTTTAACAGTACAAAAACAAAAATGAAAATACTTTAAATGTTCTGCTGCCAACACGGAACATAAGACCCGGACCAAGGCTTCACACCCCTAGCAACTCTTGACTGAGCTCGAGCTTTGCCCTAAGGCCTATGGCTGGGGCTTTGATGGCTGAAGTATCTCCTGCCTCATAGTCAGGCTCTGAAATTCCTCTGGTCACAACATCTTCTTCAGGCGACGCTTCCTGCAGAACTTCTCTAGATGACCCAGGCACCCGCAACGATGCCATGTCTTTGGAGGGATTCGACATGACGGCTTCACGTTCCTGAACCGACCACACTGGTGGCACACTACTGAACGGTCTAAGGAACTAGAAGCCAAAATCACTGCATAGGAATCTTTTGAAACAAGTTCCTCTGGAAAATCATGCTCGCCGGATGGGGAACCTTCATGAGTAATTGGATATGCTGGATTGCCAAGAACCTGCGCTCTGGAGACCAGTTCAGCTAAGAACGCCTCATCCACCAACTTCTTGAAACAGTGGTCTTTAAAAAGGAGGACACACTCCTTGATCTCTGGACGAAGACCCCCATTAAAAGAGAAGTCTTCATCAAATCATGTGAAGCTACCTCTGGAGAAAAGGACACAAGCTCCTTGAAATGGTCAACATATGCCTTCACTGTCCATTGGCCTTGTTGAATATGCATGAGCTCTTCCCTTTTCTTTGTCTTTACCTCTTCAGGTATAAACCATCAGACGAAGATGGATTTAAATACATCCCATGTTATCCCAACTTGCATTGACGGTGGGGCAACCAACTCCCATTTGTTCAGAGCTGGACCTTCAAACAGACCCAAAACAGCATGCACTCTGACAGCTTCGGGAGTTCCCAAAACCTTGAAGACACGCTC
Source organism: Viscum album (assembly GCA_963277665.1). Classification (NCBI taxonomy): domain Eukaryota; kingdom Viridiplantae; phylum Streptophyta; class Magnoliopsida; order Santalales; family Viscaceae; genus Viscum; species Viscum album. The sequence goes on from OY728164.1 coordinate 136,760,174, forward strand.
AACCCCTTTAAGTCGTTATGCTTCTTTTAACTGACCCCGATCACTGTGAAGGATAGGCAATGTCCGAGAAGGACCAAAAACTGGGCATGACTTATCAAAAACCTTGGGGACCTTTTTGGGTGGCATTTTCTGAACAACATATAAAACACAGAACCAAAACCAATATCAAGCCGAAGCAACATCAAAGAAAGCGCCTTCATCCAAAACAACCAGCTCAAAATAAACAAGAAAATATAAACACAACCAAAATTCCCTTTTTCATTTTAGATTTCAAAACCACCTTCTTTCAAGGCCACTTTCCAAATACGAAACCCACTTTTCAAACCAAATTCAATTTCCAAAAATCATTTTCCCTTTTTAAAATCACTTTAGAAAAAAAAACAAGGTCAAGACTTTAATTCCAAGTGCACACCCCAGTAATCCCATGAAACATTGCACATGTCTTCATCCTCTTCCATCCATACGCACCAATACGCACTTCTCATGCATTCTCTCACATGTGCAAACGTTCATAAAGAGTACTCGAGGTTGCACCCAAACCATATCTCTACCAGTTCTGAGCAAACACTGGATTTTTAGACCAAGAGCTTTCAGTTTTAAAAATCCATTTAACAAATTTAAATCCATTTAAAAGAAATCATTCTTATTTCAAAAAACCTTTTTTCATTTTCAAGAATGCACTTAAACCAACCAGAACCAAGACGACACTTAACTTGCATCAAATCACCGAAGGGAGGGACTAGTAGTCATGCTTAACCTAGCGACATGGTAGTGGGTCATGCCCCAAGCAAGCATCGACGACTAGGATGAACTTAAACCATGTACGCTGACTCCACATGGGTCACTACTCCATGTAAAATCACAATGTAACATTGGTTTGCCTCCGTTGTCATCCCTCAATCCAAAACAAATAAGAACGAGACAAGAACTCAATTCCCGGACTACCCCTGGCGACTCGATGTTCGGAATGGGCGAAGGTTCATGACGCCATTCCCAAACCTACCTCTCGAGTCCCGACAATCCTAATCTCTATCTACCAGACACTCCAAATAACAAGGGCCCCTTTAATACCATTTTGTCACGAACCAACCCGGGTCAACCCTGAACCGGTCACCCGAGCTGGTTCGCGACATGGCCCGAAGGGTGTTCTCGATCCCCACGGGCTGGCAACCAGTGTCGGGCATCAAAATTTTAATCATTGGGAACGATTTGGCCCGTGAACAAAAACAAATAAACAAGAAAACATATAAAAATTAATAGTCGATAAACATAACGCTAGCAGCGGAAAGAAAATAAAACCGAACATACCTCCACGTGACCATTTAGGTCACCTCCCGACTAAAGGCTAACTTTGCTCCAATAATGAGCAACTCAGCCAAGAAAACCTGAGCAAGGAAACCTGCAACTGAAATGATAAAGATAGGTGTGAGCATTAAAGATGCTCAGTAGGGTTGCCAAGATAAACCATAGAATCCAACGCCTCCTTTCCCGAAACAATCCATTAATGCAAGTTTGAAATACAATCATAAAAGTAGGATTTTCACATTTGAAAATAAGCAACACGTTTTTCTCATTTAAAACCCCAACACACGCTACATACCATTTTCTAAAATCATTTGTCATTTTATAAATAAAATCCAAAACAGGATATACTAATGTTGTGCTAGAGTAAAACGAGTAAGAGTGAAGGCTGAAAATAAAGTAGCGCACGGAAAGTAAACAAGACCAGTGCACGGAAAGTAAACAAGCAATGAAAATAATCCAGTAACCATGGGTGATCCTAAACATCCCTAGGACGTACTCAGTTTCGGAACCACCTGTCAGTGTATAGTGAAGCTCCTAAGTCTATAACCAATTGGCCGCCCTAACTGACCAATCCAATGGCAAAGCCCGCCTGGCCTAACAAAAAATCCAGGGGGTACCAACCCGTCTAATCAGGGTTGGTCATCAACCGTCACTCGATCTCTAAAAGACGTCCAGGAACCCATGGTGGTTACAATAATACTGTGTAAGTAGGAGGCTCTCGCATGCGTGACTCATCTCACCGCACTTGCCTACCCCAAACACGGACACTCCATATGATAACTCATAAGGGATATCCCCCCTATAGAGGTTCCCCAGTATATATATACATACATACATATATATATATATATATAACATATCATCAAAGGTGCCAACTGGGCCTTCATGCCATGAAATCATTAAAACCATTTGATACCTTTTTCAAAATACAAAAGTTGTTATATGGGCATACAGTAATCAAAACGTCGTCATTTTAAAGAGTCAACACAAACATTACATTAAAGCTGAAAGTGTCAAACGGGCCATCACGACACATCCATGTCGAAATCATTATTCTAAAAACATTCAAAGTTCCAACCAGGCATACACAATTTCCAAACACAAACCATTCCAAAAGTTAACACAACTCCATCCATGAATTGGAAGAGCCAAACGGGCCTTTAAGTTGTCATGTCCAAAAACATTACCCAAAACATTATACAAATACAACTTTTATATTTTCAAAGCCAAACCGGCACACCTTTGAGATCACACTTCAAACCTTTCACAAAAGCCACACAAAGGACCGAATCTTACTTATGAGACAAAAACCATTTAGAAAACCAAGGTTTTAAGGAACACTAGTTTAAAGGTGTCATTGTCACTTGAAGGCACGTTCATGGGTGCACCGAGTGCACTCATGGATGTGCCAACATCCAATGGCACGCCTACGTTTCAAGAAAACAACCAAAACTATTTCCACAAAACTGTCATTTTGAAACTAAAACCAACCGCTCACTTTATTTAAAAAGAACTCACACCGTCATATTAAAAACCAAAGAGCCCCCTTTTTATTTTAACACCTTAACACTATTACCAAGTTATACCAATACCAAAAATTATAAACCAAACCAAGTTTACAAATAACCAATGCTGACACACAACATAATCAAGGCTAAACAATTCATAAAAACCTTCAATTCCACTTTGAACACTATAGTATTTTATCAAATGCGCCAAGTGCACATAAACATTATCAAAACCAAATATTTACCTTCAAATTTTTTTTTATTAAACTGTATTAACATAAAAAGAAACGCCCCAACAAAATAGCCATAAACAATATCAAAACAATATTTGGCACATAATCAAATAACTGCATACTCGAACCAGGAATTGACTCAAAACATGCTTTTGACTAATTCTAAAAATTTAAAAACACTATATCAGGTAAATTTATGGGTATAACAAAGCTGTGAATCACATAAAATAAAATTATCGAAACACCTAAGCATCAATTAGACTGCAGAAAAGAAAACCATGGAATTACCTACCTCAAACCAAGAGCGGACGCGACGGAACCTCAACGGAAGGGAGAGTGAAACGTCGCAGACCAATCGCACGCCCTAAACGACGAGAAAAACTCACGAATTACCAACCGTTGAATAAGGGTTTCAAAAAAAATAAAGAAAAACTCCAAAATAAGGAATAAGTATACCTAGGAGAGGATTATCAGAAGGAATGGAGTTGTGGGTCACCGGGATCGGGTTCGTCGGAGAAGATCGCGGAGGGGTCGGTTGGCCGAAAGTGCGGCGTGGGGGCGGGTTTGAAGCACAGCCTGGCTGGAGGCGCGACGGGGCGAGGCGGCTGGCCGGAAACGGAGGGTGAGCGAGCGGCGAGGCGAGGCGGTAGGCCGGAGGAGCAGAGGGTGGCGGGACCAGGAGGGCGAGGCGAGGCCGGCCAGGGCACCATCGGGAGGAGGAGGCGGCCAGACGGGGGAGGCGGCCGAACGGGGAAGGCGGCGCAGAGGAGAGGACCGGGTAGGGGGCCTGGTGCGCGCGGACAGGGAAGCGGAAGGAGGGGGGCCGCGAGTAGGTTAGGGTTTGTGTCTTTTTTTCTTTTCATTCTATTATATTAACAATAATAATATTAGTAATAATAATAATAATAATAATAATAATAATAATACCAGAATGATAATAATAATAATAATAAAACCAAAATAATAATAATAAAATTAACATAAAGGTAATATTAATAAAATTTATTAAAAATAATAATAATAATTATAAAAATAATAATAATGAGAATAATAATAATGCAAACAATAATAATATATAAAGAATAATAATATCATTAATAATTTTTAATTTTCTTAATAATAATCATAATAATAATAAAAATAACAACGTAATATTATTATTATTATTATTGAGCATTCTTTTCTTTTAAAATTTAATTTGTTAATTTATCTTGTTCTGAAAACCAGGTCACCGCGCGCCAGTCGCACGACTTAATAAACTGCACGCAAGTTGCGCGTCTCAACCCAGACCACATGGGCATCAGCACAAACACCTAGGGCGATCGCGCGGCTACCGCTCACCGTGCGGTGACCGCGCACGGGTCTGAAACCCGCTAAAAATATTAAACGACAAAAAATTTTAATCTAGGACTCAGCCCGGACCTTGGCACGAGAACCTAAAGCCAAGAATTAATAAAATAAAAATTAATTTAAAAAAGACGGATGTGACATACACGCCGTGTAGTTTTTCTGGGGATTTGTGAGAAATAATATTATTTAATTAATTAAATAATATTAGGTGTAATTCGCTGGGAGCATGTCAAGTAATAATAATAGTCAACTGTTATTTTTAAACATGGGGTCTTATTAAGAATTAAATGAAATGAATAAATGATTTCGGGTAATTAATTCATTTTATTATTCTAAGTAATTAAAATCTCAATTATATAATTCTCATTAGCCTAGCCATTTTTGAGGGGTTTTGTATGCACAACGGATCTAGAGAAAGCTCTCAAGTCAAGAGAGAATTCTTTTCTTTCAAGAATGCTCTCAAACTACGAGAGAGATCATCCTCCACCGAATCAAAGAGAGCGTTTTGCAAGCGGGTATCAAGGCGATATAAGGCGGACATTGCAAACGAAGTCTCTTCCGCGCTAGCACCCGAATATCCCTTCATCGACGTCTAGAGATACATGAAGCACGTGTGGATCACCGCTAGAGAAATCCTACATTTGGATTCTATAACGCAATGACGAATCACATCAGATCGTGACCGGAAACAACAATGGAGATAAAATTTCATCAAGGTAATTCTTGTCTTTTAATTAAATTAATTATAGCCAACATATGATGATCCTCTCTATGGTTCTGAGACTCCTCTCTTTTCTTTCGTTCTTCGTTCTATTCCAAAGATCTGGTGTTTTATTATCGTGACGGATCTTGTATTGATCGTCGTTAACGGCAAAAATCAAAGTTGGGTACACCCACCAACGCGCTTCCGCTATGCCCGGAACCTACATATGAATCACCATCACTTCAATCTGACGCACGGTGTGACCAGTATGACTCCAAGTGTGACTTTTTATTTAAAATTGACATTGATTTTAGTAAAAGAAAAAAGTGGCATACTAAAAACCAAGCAAACAGATTCAAATTGTTTTTATACTTTAGAAAAACAACCCATGGGTTATTTGTGATATGTAGGAATCAACCGCGCTTCAATCTGATGGACGATGTGACCAGTATGACTCAAAGTGTCTGTTGTCAGTTTAAAACTGACATTTTAGTTCAAAACGTGTGTCACTCACTGAAAATCAGGAAATCATACTCCGTTTGACTTTATAATTTAAGAGAGTGATTCATAAGTAATTTTTGACGTGTGGGAAATAGTATCGCATCAAACCGACAAATGATGTGATCGGTATGACTCAAAATACATGTTTCCAATTTGAAATGACATTTTAATAAAAAACACAAGTGGCATACTGAAAATCGAGCAAATTCATTCAGATTGTTTTGATAGTTTATGACAACGATCTATAAGTAATTTGTAATGTGTAGGAATCAATCGCACCTTAATATGACACACAGTGTGACCTTTATAACTCCAAGTGTGTCTTTATTTAAAATTGACATTAATTGTAGTAAAAAGAACAAGTGACATACAAAAAACTGAGCAAACACATTCGGATTGTTTTGATATTTTAAGACAACAATCCATAACTCATTTGTGACGTGTAAGAATCAACTCTGTCTCAATACGATGCACGGTGTGACCGATATAACTCCAAATATGTTTTTTATTTAAAATTGACATTTTATTAATGTATTATTTCATATTAATGTTTAATTTATTTCCTTAGTATTACTAACATAAAATTTGTTTTCTTATATACGATTATTCTTTTGCTCATGTTGAGATGATTTGTTCACCAACTGATACCATGAGCGGACTTTTTTGAGAGGGGATCACAAGCATCAAAGACGGTGAAACATTCATATTTTTAAATATTTGTGGATAGTAATTGTAAATGTAATTATAGAAAACATTGTTTGAAATGTATATAGTAGTTCTTTTTTGTATTGATGCCGTAAAATTTATTTCAATTAAATTATATATTTTGCATACAACTAACAGGTTGTTGCAGTGTGATGTTATACAAACCGCACACTGCACCATGTTGGGCCTTTATCAGCGCTTTTCTAGCGCTGATAAAACTCTCTTTTATCAACGTTTTTTTAGTGGTGATAAAGGGGACTCTCATTTAACTGTGTTGAGGACAACAAAGCTTTTTTAGCACCGTTAAAACTCTTTTTGCACGCTGTTAAAGGGCATATTTGTAGTAATGTCATTTAATCTATTAATAATATATTATTATTGATGAAACTGCATAGAAGATAAATGCACTTAAATTAAACATCTCATTAATTATTTTAGTGCATATTCAACGGACAAATCCACCAAGAGAAAATGAGGGAGGGATATAGAGAGAGATTCAATGACCAAATAGATGGAGATTTTTTACTCATGATTTGTCATCAATTCACTCGATTTTAGAGAGAATTGCATTGATCTAAGGAAGCCCTGAGTTTGGTCAAACACATATTAGGGTGTTAATTATGACCAAGGGAGCCAAATTAGCGTATTAAAAAACATATCATGAGGAAATATATAATAAACAACTCATTATGCATCATCATGTTTAAATAAATGAATCCTTCAATTTATAAAAGAAAATAACACGATATTTTAAACAGTATTTTTGGGATAGTAATAGGGATGATAGAGGGTCAGATTAATTTGGTTTAAAGGTGAAAACAAATTTAAATATGAGGAAATATATAATAAACAATATATCTGAACAAATGTGGAATACACAATATTTAAATGCAATCATTTCGCTTTAAATATTTTATTTGATAAATAGCCTTCATTTGTCGGATTGGACGTGTTCAGTGCTTATCCCGTGTTTTTTGAAGCGATTATCTAAATATAACCACTCTTAAGTAAATTTCCAATCTTGACCTTCCTGTCTTTGATGGTGTCAGGCATGCAAATTTTAAATATGCGTAATAACCAATTAAACTTTTTATAAACAGTTCAGAGCAACTTGTATTTTCAGTCCAAAAACTTTTTTAAAATTTAATTTTAATAAACAATCCCTAGCAGAAAAAAAAGATTTACTGAACTTATCCATTGAAAAATTATAAGATTAAATGTATAATGCAATTTATAAGGGCTGGGTTTTAAATTATGCAAAATATAGAAATTAATTTAAAATATTATTTCTTTTTAAAAACATACAACTAATAAGCACCACCACCTATCGATGATGATGGTTTGAGTTTTAAAAGATTGTTATTATGTGAAATATGTTATCAAAAGCATTATTTGTATATCTAGGATTGATATATATGGATTTATTTTCAAATTTAGGAGTAAATTTTGATTCTTTTATAAATAAATCATTTGTTATGATAAGACGTATTTAAATAACGGTCTTTATATATTGGATTACATAAACCAAGTAATGGAAATTGATAAAAAATACTAATTCACATAACTCATACCACACCCAACTATAACATCATCGGGTAGGTTATGTTAGCGAAAAACATTTGACCATATTACAACAAAATGGATATTTAGATTCCTTTAAACTAAACTCATTTGGTGTACGTCATCCATGTTTACAAGGAAAAATGATCAAATCTCTATTTAATGGAAAAGGTGAAAGAGCCAAGGAGTTTCTTGAGTCAGTTCATACCGATGTGTATGAACCATTTCCAACAGAAGAAAGGGGTGAGTACTCATACTTTATAACTTTTAATGATAATTTTAGTAAATATGGATATGTATATTTAATGAGGTATAAGTAAGATTCTTCTAAGAGATTCAGAGAATATAAGAATGAAATTGAGAACCAGCTTGATAAGAAAATTAAGAAACTCCACTCAAACTATGGTGGATAATATCTTAATCAAGTCTTCATTGATTATTTACAGGAGTTTGAGATTCTATTCCAACTCACTGCTCCTTATACACTACAATGGAACAATGTAAGCGAAATGAGGAGTCACAATTTGTTAAACATGGTGAAATCAATGATGATTCATGTAAATCTTCCATTATCCTTTTGGGGATATGCATTACAAACGACATCACACATTCTAAACTGGGTGCCAACTAAAGTAGAAAACGATATTCTATATGAACTTTGGTGTGGAAATAAACTCATGTCGTTGCATGTACGAGTGTAGCGATGTGAAGAATTTTTTAAGGCCATTTCTAGTAACAAAATTGCACCCTGAGGCACTAGGTGTATCTTTATAGGATATCCTAGGGAAATAAGGGAATGCTGCCTATATAAACATTCAGATAAAAAGTTTGTGGTTGAAAGACGTCCCATGTTCCTGGAGAAGGATCATATCTCTAAAAGTGATAGTGGGAGCGAGATAAACTTCAATGAAGTCCATACTCAAGATACGCAAGAGTTGTAACAAGAAAAAATTCCACAAAGTCTTGTGGAAGATAATTTTACAGATATACAAGTACTATGTATGAGTACAAGAGAGGTTAGAGAACCTAAAAAATATGATTTTCTAGTCACTGAGGATGGTGACTCATTATTAGTTGATAATAATGATCCCCTGACCTACAAGGATGTAGTAAGTGGCACACATGTTTTCAAATGGCAAGAAACTATGAATTCTGAAATGGATTTCATGTATTAAAACAAAGTCTGGATTTTGGCAAATCCTCCCACGGATGTAAAGCATGTTGGTTTCAAATGAGTATTCAAGAAGTCAATGAACATAGATGGACAAGTTAGTTCTTAAAATCACAACTGGTTGTAAAGGATCAAATGAAATCATGACATAGACTACAACAAAGCCTTTTCACCAGTCACAATGTTGAAATTCATTAGAATTCAACTTGTCATTGCAGCTTACCATGACTTTTGGAAAATGAATTCCAAAACAAACTTCTTTAACATGAACCTTTAGAAATATTTCTATATAACTCAACATGAAGGGTTTTTGATTCCAAAGGATGCCATCAAGGTATAAAAATTACAAAGATACATTTATAGATTAAATAAAGCATCCGGGCCATGAAACATTCGATTTGATAAAGTCATGATGGAATTTAGTTTATTAAAGAATGAATGTGAGCCTTATTTATATAAATGGTTTAGTGAGAGTGAAGAAATTTTCTTACTAGTTTATGTTTATTTCATACTACTTATTAGAAATGTGATACTAGTCTTACATTCTATTAAAGTTTGGTCAAACACTAGTTTTTCTATGGACTTGGGTGAAGGTTCATATATTCTTGGGATCAAGATCCAACATGATATATCCAAGAGGCTACTTGGTCTAAGTCGAAGTACATATATTGACAAGATACTAAAGAGATTTGGTATGGAATAATCCAAAGGGATATTGTTTCCAATGCCACATGTAATTCATCTTTCTAAGAAAATGTTTCATTAGACACATGAGGAAGGAAAATGGATGATAAGGATTTCATACATGATGGTAATTAAGTTATTCATATATGTTATGCTATGTACTAGGCTAGATGCCTCCTATGCCTTAAGTGTAGTAGGATGGTATCAAGATGACCCGCGTGATCATCATTGGATGACAGTCAAGACTATCCTTAAGCATCCGAGGTGAACCAAGGATATGTTCCTAGTCTATAGAAGATATGAGGCATCACACACGTTTTTTCATGTCTTGGTTTTGTTCCGGTTCATTGGTAATCCCGATCTTATTCTTGGGTTTTGGGTGAGATGAATTTTGAGTTTTGAAGTGTCATCTATGTCTAATCATCCTACCATGGGTTACCCATAGCTTGTTTGGGGTTTTTTTGGAGAAAAGGGTGGTTACTTCAAGATTTGGGCCAAACTGTGAGTCTATTTCTAGATTTAAAAACAAAATTTGTTTTTTTATAACCCCTTCATTTTTAACATTTTTCACTCATTCCACTTCCCACTTGTCCTCCCCTAACCTATTCAAACCACCGTATCCATTTGTACTCCTTATGAATTCATAATAATGGTGGATTTGGGTTATTTATTCAGGTATTGGGCCAGCCCGTGAGCCCATTTCTAGTTTTTAAAAAATATTTTGTTTATTTTATATTTTATTCATTGTTTAATATTTTTTGATAATTCCACCTCTAAATAGATCCCACAAAATCTAGGCGCACCCCCATGTTCCATTTTCCCTCTTTGGATCTCATCTTCATCAGGGATTAGGGCAAACTTCCTCAAGGTTTCTCAAATCGTTCATATTTGAAAAGGTAATTTGTTTCTTTCATAAATAATTCATTTTTTACTCTTTTCCCCCCAAATAATCTTTCCCTGGTTCTCCCAGATCTAAGGAGCCTCTCCATTGAGTTCCAAGACATTTCCTCTCCTCTAAGGGTGTTGATCTAAGGGAAGATGAAGAGTTCTCTAGTTATCAGGGTGAGTTTACTTTTCCTTTATCCTCCTTTCTCCTCCTCCTTCCAATTTTTCTTGGATCTATCTTCTCCCTTGGTCATGAAAGACCTATGGTTATGTTATCCCATTATTTTTATGGTTTTATTTTTCTCGTTTGGGGCTGGTATTCATAGGTTTAGGGTTTATAAACCATCATAAAGTGTTATCGGGTGTGCGTTTCCATTCTGCCTTGGTTTTGAGGTAGGTTCTCCCAAGCACTACCTTTATAATTCACAATTCATATGTTTCTTGATGTTTGTACCTTATATTTATGATAGTTATTGTTTTTCACCCTTTGGTTTAATTATTTAGTGTGCAAGAATGGTAGTTTATGCCTTATTTTGTGAAAAATGTGTTGTTTTAGTTAAAGTGTGCACACTAAGTGTTTGTTTAAATGAACCATTAGCTTTCACACCTGACTTATAATGTTTAGAACCTGGTTTAGATATTTAAATAAATTTTGGAATGAAAATTTGGTTTTATAACATTTTTAGTGTTAAATAGAGTTTGTTTTATTAATTGTTGCATGCCTCATTTTTTGAGAAAGTGCTTGGTTGGATTTTGTGTGCTCAAGGTGATATAAAATGATTGTTTTGGATTTTAAAAAATATTGGAAGCATGTGAATCAATTTTTTTGGGTTCCAATCTGGTTTTGGGTTTTATAAGTATCGGTTTTTAGGGTGTTTTGGCATGTGTTCTCGGTAAATGGCCCGTTTGGCACCTTTATAGAAATGAATGGGTTTTGAATGTGTAACCTGAATTTTTGAGGGGTTTAAGTAAATGTTATATTGATACCAATGGTGTTTTGACATCTATTTATGAATAGTGGAATTGGTTCTTTTGATAAATGTTGTTTTTGTGAAGAATGCTTAAAGGTCCATTTGGCATTTTTCTTGTAAAAATGGTTTTCATGTGTACTTCATGTTGTATCATTTGGAGCCATTTTATGGTCCATGAAATTGACTTATTAAATGGTGTTGGGGCTTCCAAATCTGGTTTGATATGGTAATGGTGGGTGTTTGTCCTTAATAGATCATTTTTGAATGGATTTTATGTGCAAAGCCTCGTTATACTTCTTGAAATTGTTTTATGAAAATTTTAAGTGGTTTATTGATCTATGAAAGAAATGTGAAGCATGTTTGCGGGATGTTTGTGTGTGTATGATTTGGGAATGAAATTTTCATGTGAAAAGTGTATTTGATAATATGTGGAACATGATTGAGCACTAATGAAAAACTCAGGTATCTAGGTGGGCGGACGTGTACTAGTATGCTAGTGATCTGGAGTGGTTCCGTCCCTATTTCACATAGAAAGTTTGGCGATGAAAATACTAACTAAACTATGATGATGATGTTGTGGACCACTAGGTTATGGGTATTTGTTCCCTACTAGTGTATCATGTATGAGAACAATTATTTTTTTATGGTTACTTTTACACCGAGATACAAGGTACCTGGGGTCCACAATGAACTAGTGCTTAGGGGTGTTCTTGTGACTTGTGCACGTTGGATATTTTGTACTCACCATCGGCATACAGTGTGTTTGGTTCATAAATTCAGAATTATGTGTGTTTTATTTAAAAGTATACATTCTTTAAAGCATCCCTCTTGAAAACTGTTTTAATTTTGAAGTTGCATCTTTTTGAAATTGGTTAAGAGCATTTCCTAGTTATGAAAACTTGCAACCATTTTATTTTATAATGATTATAACATAGAACCATGTTTGGAAAACATAATTTTATTTATTGTATTTCAAACTTGGAATTGAAGTTTCTTTTATTTTAAAGGAAGTGCATTGGGGATAGAATATCGGGTTAACCTACTGAGTTTTAATACTTACGCCTATAGTCTTCTTCTATTTTTAGCCCTTGTGCAGGTTTTAAATCAAGTTTGATCACCTTGGGAGATGTGTGATCATTGTGTTGGAGAGTGACCAGTAGGGTCACATAGAGATAGATAGTTTTTCAGGTTTGGTCTGTTGAGTTGTTTTGTTCAGTTTTAATTTCACTTCCATGTACAAATAATGTTCAATTTAACTTTTATATAAATGTGCATTGGGTTGTCCATTTATTTTCGATGGTTGTTTAATTGTTTATATGTGGGATAAATAATTCCCTTGTCACTCTATTGATTCCCTCAGTGCTTATCACCATCTTGGGAGGATCAGGAACACATCTCGGGACTTGTCGTGGGCTGACCTGTGTGACCGGTTCAGGGTCGACTCTAGTTGGTTCCGGACAAAATGGTATCATAGGAGGTCGAATCTTAAAAAACCTTGATTTTTAGATCGATCTTATTATTTAAGGGGATGTAAAGGTATACGGAGTAGGATTTTCAGGAATTAAGGGGTAAGTGTGGGAAGAGCATCGTGAACTCTTGCTCATTCCGATCCTCGGGTTTCCACGAGAAATCCAGTTTTATTAGTGTCCTTGGTTCTTATTGATTGTTTGGTGTTGGGATACAAAAAAGGGAGTTGGACTAATGGTTTATTGGATCTCACAGGTCCTGGAAATCCATGAAGAGTTGGGGTATGGTCCTGAGAAGGCTCTCTGTTTTGGTGGTGTGTTTGGCATGTGGCCGCCAACCATATGTTCAAATCACCATTCGACACTAGTTCCCCTTTCTAGGTCTCTTGAACCTTTATTGAATTAAAAAAAATATTTTGAAAATCCTCATGTGATAATTGTGGAAATTGGTTTTCAAAAATTAATATAAGAAAGGTTTTGGAAAGTTGGTTTTTGTGAAACAAATCTTGGGAATAAAGTGAAAATTATTTAACAGGATTGGATTTTCCCTAATCTAAATTCACGGTTTATTGAAATAAAATGTTCTGAAAGCATGGATAATTTTAAGGTGATTATAAAACTTTGTTTTAAATGGGGTATTTTGGGCGGTTGAAAAGTGTTTGAATATGATGAATTGGTTTTGGAAGTTGGTTTTGAGTGGTTGGTGTTTTCTTAGAAAGGGTCTTGGTCTCTATGGCCATCAGATTATGAAAAGAGTCCTTGATAAATTTTTGAAAATGGGAAGGGGTTGTTTGGAGTATCTTGGTTGTTTTGAAAGTTTTTAAAAATGAAAAGGGGTAGGTTTTTAAGAAAATGGTTCTTGATAAAGTGTGGTTTGTTTTGTGAAATCTAAAAAGGGGTTTTGACTTGGTGGTTAGTGTGCCTTTGGAAGCTACATTATTTTTTTGGAATGGTGTTATTTTGTTTTAGCCTTTGGTGTTTTAATAGGTGCTCACATGCATGGTTTTATGGATATCTAGATGGATGGCCAGTATGGAATGGTGTTTGGGTGCCCGAGGTGGCATGGAAATGTGCATGTGAGTGATACTTGATGAAACACCATTGGTGAATGTGGAAATCCACCAAGTTAGTTTGTTTTTCAAAAGTGTTTTGAGATGAAAAATTGTGGCATTTGTTTATAAACCGATGGTTATGTGGATGGTTTTTCCTATGTCTTAGAAGTGTTGTTTATTCAGTATGCTTCCTTGTGATCGGGAAGTCATACTCTTGTTGTGTCTTGAGATGGGATCTTATTGGTGGCTCAGTTTTGGAGTAATGCTCAGTGGGTTTCTAAAGATATGTTAGATGTTGATATGTGGCCAAATATGGTTCTACATTAGCTAGATTTCTAGTTGATCGGCCTAAGGATTCATTTCAAGGGTTAAACCCACCTATTTGAATGATTCCTTGGCCCGTTTGTTGAAATAGAGAGCTGTTTGGGCTCAGATTAAAGCGCCTTCCTGATATGGTGATTCTATCGATTGTGGTAGTTGTGCTTGGTGATATTGATGGGATTCACCGTGTTCCTTGTTCATTATACTCCTCGTTCATAGTGAGAGAGAATGGTGATGTGTATCTTCCAAATCTCTGTTTGGGTAAAGGTGTTTTGTTTGAGCTAGTGAGTTTCATGGGGTGTTGTGATCCTTAACACCAAACTGTGAGGTAGTGGATGCTTCAACCATCAAAGCTCAAACCATATGTTTCAGAGTGAAGTTGGCATGTAGTTAGTAATCCTAGTGGTGGGGGTAGTTTGGTTAAGCTTGTGCCTCCACCATTGTGGTGAGGTGGTTTTGGCAATTCTATTGTGGCTTCTCGTTACTGTGAATTTATTTTTTCCTCAAAGGTCGTGGTGTACTTACCCATCATGCAGTGCCTATGGTTATACCATTTGTATGTGATCTTTTGGTCAGTGTTCTTGTGTGGACCGCCCATGTGAATCAGGTGCAGTCTTGGATTTTATCCATCCATAGGTGAAGAGTGGTGGGTGGTTTTCAGCTTTGGTTTCAGCGGAATCATTGGGACCATTCCCTCCCCTCCTAGTGTGGTGGTGGTTTTTGGTCCTTGTAAGAAGTTTTGGCTATGTTCTTGTCCCCTCCATTCAGAAGTGAGCAGTTTAAATGACCATGTTGTGATTTTATTGGTTTGGGTTGGTAGGCCGTTGTAAGGGGGTTTTGGTTGGCCTCTGTGGGAGAGGCCCAATTCTAGATAATGTGGAAATTTTGTTTGGTCATTGTTGGTTGGTTCTTAATGGTGGGGAGTCTATTATGGCCTCCATTTAAATCATTAGTTTTCATGATGTTCTTTGGTTTTGGGTGGTCATTGGGATCTTTGGGAGAAGGCCCAATAGTATAGTCTTGTATTGGTTGTGGATGAGTGGCATGATCCTTCCATTAAATCTTAGGAAGTGGTTGTGAGTTGTTGTTTTGTTTTGGGAAAGAGGATTGATTTATATTTTGGTGGGTGAAATTTCCTTGGATTAAGAGGCTGGATTGTGTTGACGAATAATTCTTAGGCATTGATCAATCAGCTAGAAAGTGTTATGGATTTCTAGGGGCGGAAAGCTTTAATGGTGGGGAGAATTGTCACACCTAGTTTTTCATGTCTTGGTTTTGATCCGGTTCATTGGAAATACTGATCCTCTTATTAGGTTTTTGGTGAGATTAATGTTGAGTTTTGAATTTTCATCTCAGTTTAATCATCCTACCATGAGTTCCCCATATCTTTTTTGGGGGTTTTTGGAGAAAATGGTAGTTACTTCAAGATTTGGGTCAAATCGTGAGCCCATTTCCAGATTTAAAAATAAAATTTGTTTCTTTTATAACTCTTTAATTTATTAACATTTTCACCCATTACACTTCCCACTTGGCCTCCCCTGACCTATTCAACCCACCATATCCATTTGGACTCCTTAGGAATTCATAATCATGGTGGATTTGGGTTATTTATTCAGGTATTGAGACAACCCGCGAGCCCATTTCTAGATAATTTTTTTTTTATATCTTATTAATTGTTTAATATTTTTTGGTCATTATACCTCTAAATCGATCCCACAAACCCTAGGTGCACCCTCATGTTCCATTTTCCCTCTTTTTATCACATCTTCATCAGGGATTAGGGCAAACTTCCTCAAGGTTTCTCAAATCATCTAGATTTGAAAAGGTAATTTGTTTCTTTCATAAATCATTCATTTTTTTTACTCTTTCCCCCAAATCATATTTTACTGGTTTATCCTGACCTAAGTATCCTCTCCATTCAGTTCCAATACATTTACTCTCCTCTAAGGGTGTTGATCTAAGGGAAGATGCATAATTCTCTAGTTATCAAGATGAGTTTACTTCGCCTTTGTCCCCCTTCCTCCTCCTCCTTCCAATTTTTCTTGGCACTATCTTCTCCCTTGGTCATGAAATACCTAGGGTTATATTATCCCATTATTTTTTATGGGTTTTTTCTCTCTCGTTTGGGGCTGGTATTCATAGGTTTAGGGTTTATAAACCCTCAGAAGGTGTTATCGGGTGTGCGTTTTCATTCCGCCTTGGTTTTGAGGTAAGTTCTCCCAAGTGCTGCCTTTATAATTCAAAATTCATCTGTTTCTTGCTATTTTCACCTTATATGTATTCTAGGTATTGTTTTTGACCCTTTGGTTTAATTATTTAGTGTGCAAGAAGGGTATTTTATGCCTTGTTTTGTGAAAATTGTGTTGTTTTGGTTAAAGTGTGCACACTAAGTGTTTGTTTAAATGATCCATTTGCTTTTACACCTTAATTACAATGTTTAGAACCTGGTTTATCTATTTAAATAAAATTTTGGCCTTAAAATTTGGTTTTATAACATTTTTAGTGTTAATTAGAGTTTGTTTTATTAATTGTCGCATGCCTCGTTTTCAGGAAAGTGCCCAGTTGGATTTTGTGTGCTCAAGGTGATATAAAATGATTGTTTTGGCTTATGAAAAATATCGGTAGAGTGTAAATCAATGTTTTTAGGTTCCTTATGCGGGTTAAAATCTATTTTTGGGTTTTATAATGAAGTGAGTATCGATTTTTAGGGTGTTTGGGCATGTGTTCTCGGTAAATAGCATGTTTGGCACCTTTATAGAAATGGATGGGTTTTGAATGTGTAACATGATTTTTTGAGGGGTTTAAGTAAATTTTATATTGTTTACAATGGTGTGTTTATAACTCTTTATGAATAGTGTAATTGTTTCTTTTTATAAATGTTTTTTTTGTGAAGAATGCTTAAAGGCTCGTTTGGCATTTTTCTTGTAAAAATGGTTTTCATGTGTACTTCATGTGGTATCATTTGGATCCATTTTATGGTCCATGAAATTAATTTATTAAATGGTTTTTGGGATTCCAAATATGTTTTTATATGGTAATGGTGGGTTTTTGGCCTTAAAAGAGCATTTTTGTATGAATTTTATGTGCAAAACCTCATTATACTTCTTGAAATTGTTTTATGAAAATTTTAAGTGGTGTATTGATCTGTGAAAGAAATGTGAAGCATGTTTGTGGGTTATTTGTGTGTTTATGATTTTGGAATAACATTTTCATGCGCAAAGTGTATTTTATAATATGTGGAACCTGATTGAGCACTAACAGGAAACCCGAGTATCTAGGTGGGCGGATGTGTACTAGTATGCTAGTGATCCGGAGTGGTTTTGTCCCTATTTCACATAGAAAGTTTGAAGATTACAACACTAACTAAACTATGATGATGATCTTGGGGACCACTAGGTTATGGGTATTTTTTCCCTACTAGTGGATCGTTCACAAGAATGGATATTTTTTATGGTTACTTTTACACTAAGATATAAGGTACCTGGGGCCCACAACGAACTAGTGACTATGGGTGTTCCCGTGACTTGTGCTCATTGGCTATTTTGTACTCACTGTCGGCATACAGTGTGTTTTGTTCATAAATTCAGCAGTGTGTGTGTTTTATTTAAAAGTGTACATTCTTTAAAGAAACCCTCTTGAAAACTGTTTTTATTTTAAAGTTGTATCTCTTTGAAATTGGTTACTAGCATTTCCTGGTAATGAAAACTTTTAACCATTTTATTTTATAATGATTATAGTATGGAACCATGTTTGGAAAAAATAATTTTATATATTTTATTTTAAACTTGGAATTGATGTTTCTTTTATTCTAAAGGAAGTGTATTGAGGATAGAATATCGAGCTAACCTACTGAGTTTTAATACTCACGCCTATAGTCTTCTTCTATTTTTAGCCCTTGTGCTGGTTTCAGCTTGAGTTTGATCACCTTGGGAGACATGTTATGATTGTGTTGGAGAGTGACCAGTGGGGTCACATGGAGATAATTAGTTTTTAGGCTTGGTCTGTTGAGTTGTTTGGTTCAGTTGTACTTTCACTTTCATGTACAAATAATGTTCAGTCTAACTTTTATATAAATGTGTATTGGGATTTCTATTTCTTTCTGATGGTTATTTAATTGTTTATATGTGATATAAATCATTATCTTGTCACTTTACTAATGCCCTTGGTTATTTTCTCTATCCTGGGAGGATCATGAATGCCTCTCGAGACTTATCGTGGGTTGGCCTGGGTGACCGGTTTAGGGTTTACTCAGGCTGGTTCATGACATAAAGAACTAGTCATTAAAGTATATGCAGATTATAGCTTCCAAATAGATCAATATGATGTAAAATAATATTCGGGATACATATTCACCCTCAATAGAGTTGTTGTGGTCCAAAATAGCTCAAAGTAATCCATGGTCATAGATTATATAGTAAAGTTTGAGTATATTGTGGCTTCTGAGACAGCTAAAGAAGTAGTTTGGATATGCAACTTCTTCCAAGAGCTTGACGTGGTACCTAGAAGTAAAGACCCTATCACACTTTATTATGATAATAATGTAGTAGTGGATCTTAAAAACGATCCAAGGTTACATTAATGAATAAAGCACATTATTTGGAAGCATTATCTCTTGAGAGATTTTTATTAGAGAGGTGAAGTCATAGTGAGCAATGTATCCACATAATATAATGTGGCATACCCATTGACTAAAGCCTTGACTCAGTAGAAATATGATCTTCATGTGAGGTCTAACAGACTAAAAGTCATTGTAATTTGGATTTAGAACCAACTGTTTGTACTTTGGATTTCATTTATATTCAAAGAATTGAATGTTAATTTAAATAACTCATTATATATCATCCATAGTACCATGTAAATTTAATGTAGTAATTTCCTAGAGTATATATTGCATTAAAAGGGTATAGAAATTCTCCACTATGATGATAACCATGAAATTTCATGATGATATTCTTAAATTTAGTTCAATGGTCGAATAAAATTATATGATAGAGAACATAGTGTCATGAACCAGCCCGGGTACCCTGGTAACCTGATAATTGAGCCAGTCCTGTCATAACCCAAAGGGCATTCCCGATCCCCACAAGTCGATGACTAGCACCTGACATCATACAACATGCAAGTGGGGACAAATTTTCCACAAAACATAGCAGAAACAAGACAAGCAAGACAATATGCATACCAAAGAAACTCCATTGAGAGTAATGTACCAGAAGTCAATAAGGCATTAAAGCCAAAAGTACTACAACTCAAGTACCAAAATAGGTAAGCACTACCCAAGTCCCTAAGGACACAACTCACCAAGTCCAATGTTCAGCAGCTAGGTACACCTTTAAGAGATCTTTTCCCCTTACTTGAACCTAGAAGGAGATAATATACAAAAACTCGAAGGCACAAGTAGGGTGCGAACCAAAGCCCGGTAGGATTTCACCAAAGATTCCATAACAAGATGCCAATATAAAATTAACTAGTAACATGATTTCAATTTTCAAATAAGCAGGTTTGGCATTTACAAAATCATATTTAAACAAACCATGCTTTACAATTTAAAAGATGGAAATACATTTTGCAATTCATGCTTCACATTTCAATTGATGGAAATACATTTCAAAAGATGAAATTTACCTTTAATAAAAAGGGTACTTTACACAAATGGAAATTTTCAAAAAATAGCTTAAATAAACACATTTATATAAAATAGTTTATATAAATTCATAAGGCATGTAAAATAGTTTATAACAATGGCATATACATACATTCTAAATACAAACAAGTGAGAAACATGGTCATGTGCTAAGCAGGTACGATAGTTCTATGTTATAGGGACCCAACACTATGAATACAAAAAAGTATGTACATACTCCCCTTGAACCAAGGCCAATAGAATTCATCACAATCACCCAAGGGATGTGATGTGCTGATATGATATTTTAGAACTTTGTAATTCATGAAGTGTTGTCTAATATAACACACTAACTAAATAAGTCTTTAATATGATCTAGTATAAAACAAAGATGAGAAATTTATTTTAAGACTACTTAAAATACAATTAAATCCCATAATCCATTTCAATATGCCAATTTTCCCTTTAAAAACCATAACATGTTTTTAATAAAAAAACATGCCTTTTCAAAAAGATGAAACCATTGGGTTTCCATAAAATCCATTTTGATCCATTTTTCATAAATAAGTATTTGGAACCAATTTATGAAATTTTACAATCCATTACACAATTAAATTCAAAAAATTTAATTTTCAAACAATTCCATCAATTTCATCACAAACCCCCAATTCATTAGAATTTAGGATTTTCACAAATCTTTCCATGAAAACATTTTCTTCAATTAAATTCCACAATTCAATTGATTCAATTTCCATCAAAACCATAATTTAAATCTAATAATTCAAATTACCACAATTTCTATAATCACACCCCAATTCAATGGAATTGGGGGGTTTCCAATTTCAATCCAAATAACCCATTCTTCTTAAAAACCCCAATTCACTGAAATTAGGTCTTTCCAATAAAACAATTGAAATCCACCTAATTAAAACCAATCAATTGAATTAAATTCAAAATAGTTGATATTAAATAAAGAAATTTAGGTTTAATAAAATTTGGGCATCGTAACGGAACCACCTACCTCGGGATCAATGAATCTCGGATCACCAAACCCTAGTCGACATTTGTCAAAGAAGGATGAAAACAATGGGATTTGGGATAAACAAGATTCAAACCTAGGTTTAGATCCATAACAATGGGTATTATATCCTTCAAAAACATACAAAGATCTATAAAACCCTCATAAGAAAGAGAGAGATCACGAGAGATCAAGAATGGGAGGAGGAAACTAACTAGAGAAGGATCGACTGATGTTCGCTTAGCTTCAGATCGCATCTTGAAGGGGTTTGAGGGGCCAATAATCCTTCTTGGGAGCTCCAAGGTTGAGAGAAACCAGTTTGGGTCGAAGGAGGTCTGTCCAGGACCTAAAAAATGGGGTTCGAGAATTTTTAACAAAAAATCGGATTAATTAAAATCTCATCCGCACGGTTTCCTGGGAAATGGAACATGATTTGGACAAACCATGTGCAGGCCATGTGCCCATTATAAATAGGTAATAGGGTTTCTCCTAAGGGAATTCATGACTTGACTAACCGTTCATAAGCCGTGTGGATCTCTCTGTCCAAAACTATCCATTTTCCTATAGTAGGGCGCACAGTTTGGAAAAGTATGCACATGTTGTGTGCCAACCGTGCACCAGCCCAAAATTCTCAAAATTCATAAATTTTCAACTTAAAAAAATCCCAAATGAAACCCAAGAAAATATCAATTAAAATTAGGTTTTATGAATACTTTAAAATGATAACAGGATGTTACAACCTCCCCACCATAGAAACTTTCTGTCCCCAGAAAGCCTATGATGAAACTTCCATGTCAAAAAGACGAGGTCACTACTCTCTCATAAGTGACTATCTATTCCATGTATCATGAGAATTAGAACCATGCTTCCATAGTACACTAACCAAAGATATCATCCTCCCATGAAGTACCTTGGTTTCATAATCAACTATCCTGACTGGTCGTTCAGTCATGGATAAATCAGGCTCGACCTCAAGATCACTCCAGCTCAGAACATGAAATGGATCAGATAGATACTTCCTTAGCTATGATACGTGAAACATTTTATGTATTGATGTTAGCTATGGTGTTATTTCTAAATGGTAAGCAACTTTCCTCACCTAATCAACAACCTCAAAAGGTCCAACAAAACAAGAAGCAAGCTTCCCTTCCCTCCTAAGCCGTCAACGACCCAAACAAGGTGAAACTTTCAAGAACAACTTGTCACTAACTGAAAACATCAATGGTCTACGATAATGATCAACACAATATTTATATCGACTATGTACCTTTAACATAATCTAATTAATCAACTAAAATCTTTGTCGTTGTCTCTTGGACCAGGCTCAATCAAACCAAGGAACTTTTTCTAATCTCTGACCAACTCAATGAAGAAAAACAAGGACAACCATACAAGTCCTCAAAAGTATCCATTATGATCATGGAGTGATAACTATTGTTGTAATAAAACTCAACTGGTCCCAAGTGATCATCCCATGCCCCACCAAAGTCGATAACACAAGTGAAAATCATATTCTCAAGAATCTATATAGATCTTTTTGTCTATCCATCTAACTGTGAATGGTATGTCATACCTAAACAGACGTGAGATCTTAGTGCCTCTTGAAGGCCTCTCCAAGAAAATGATAAGTGAACTGAGGATCCTTATCAGAGACTATAACAGATGGAACTCCATGCAAACAAATGATCTCTTTCACATAGAGATTTCCTAACTCCTCAACTTTGGTTGTATCACAAATGGGTATAAAGTGATATGACTTGGTCAGTATGTTGATCACAACTCATATCACATTCTTCTTTCTTTGGGTATGAGGAAACCCAACCAAAAAGTCCATAGAGATCTCATCTCACTTCTAAGTAGGGACTGGAAGTGGATGAAGCAAACCCAAAGGCTTATGATGTTCGGTCTTAACCTTTTGGCATGTATAACAATGAGAAACAAAATCAGAAATTCCTTGTCTTATACCTAGACACTAGAACTATCGATACATGTTAGAGAACATCTTTTTGGTTCTTGAGTTCACTTCCCACTGGGAACTATGGAAATCCCCCATCACAACTTTCCTTATCGAAGATGGTACCAAAAAATGGTTCTGAAAGCATAAAATGTCCTCCTTGGAGAATGACTAATCAAGTACGGTCTCCCCACCATAAAGAGAGTATCTAATGCTACAAAACTCATCATCAATATGCTACTCTCGAATAATCAACTCGAGAAGAGCAGATGTCAACTGAACACTAGCCAAGGAAACCTCGTCCCTTGATTCCTAGACTCTGATGTGCAACTGTGCAAAAAGAGACATAAAGTTCCACTCTTCTAATGATTCCTTCACTACATAGGTTATAAATTTCCTACTCAAAGCATCAACAATGACATTCTCTTTCCTCAGGGTATAGGTGATGTCGAAATTGAAAGATTGTAGGTATTCTACCCAATGCCTCTAACGGATATTCAAATCTTTTTGAGAGAAGACATAACTCAAGATCTTGTGGTCTGAATACACGATAAAATTTTATCCTTAAAGGTAATGTCACCAACTCTTTAGCACGTGCATCAATACTACAAGTTCGAGGTCATGGGTTGGATAATTCTTCTCATGAAGCTTAAGATGACGAGAACCATAAGCAACAACATGATCACCTTGTATTAGAATTCAACCTAAACCTGAACCTGATGCATCATAGAAGACCACATAGCCCTACCCGGCCTCTGGAAGAGTCAACATTGGCACCATAGTCAAAATACATTTCATCTCAAAAAAATAATTCTAAAATTTTTCATCCCACACAAATTTTAATCCCTTCTGAGTTAGTATAGTCATCGAAGAATCCAAATTAGAGAAGTCCTTAACAAACTGGCGATAATACCCAGCTAGGCCCAAGAAGCTATGAATTTCAAAGACATTTCATGGTTGTTCCCATGTCATATCATCCTTCAGCTTGTTAGGATCAACTGATATGCTATGTTCTGACACCACATGCCCCAAGAACTTCACTTCCTAGATCCAGAAATCACATTTCAATAGTTTTTCATAAAGTCAGTGATTTCTTAGCAAACTTAGAACTGATATCATATGATGCACATGATCCTCCTCAGACTTAGAGTTAATAAGGATGTCATCCACAAAGATTACCATGATAGTATCAATATACTCATGGAAAATACTATTCATCAAAGATATGAAAATTTTTGGAGAATTGGTTAGGCCAAACGGAATAACATGATACTCATAATGAACATACCTACTCCGAAAGGTAATTTTCTAAATGTCAAATTATTTTATCCTCAACTAATGGTAACCAGATTGAAGGTCAATCTTCAAGAACCACTTTTCCGCTTTCATCTGATCAAACAAATCATCAATCCATGGTAATAGGTACTTTTTCTTTATCATTACTCGATTGAGTTTTTGATAATCAACACATAGGAAATGTGAACCACCATCCTTCTTTTTAAAGAGAACAGACATCTCCCAAGGTGAAACACTAAGGCATATAAATCATTTCTCTAAAATACCATCAAACTAGGACTTTAGCTCTTTTATTTCTACTGGGGCCATGTGGTAAGAGTTAATAGAAACTGGTTGAGTACCAGGCATCAAGTCAATAGTAAACTCAATATCCCTTACCAGGGGAAAATTAGAGAAGTCTGAAGGAAACATGTTGAGAAACTCAATGATGATTGGAGGGAGATCATCAATCAAATATTCCCACTAAAAATTAAAAAAAACATAGATATCACTTTCCCCAACTCTGAGTAGGAAGTTATGGCTATGCTCGACCTCAGGTCTCATTCTCCTTTGAAGACGTGGCACACACCATCGAGTGTAGTAAAAGAGACCTATTGAATATAAAAATAAATTCATGATTTATTGAAAATGATTTAATCCATCATAAAAACAATTTCAAGGGGTTTTATGTCGGGAATCAGAAAACTCCAAATATGATAGAGAGAAAACACAAGCAGGTTTATGGAGACCCTTCTCTCTCTTCATACCAAGGGGTGTAGTAATATCCATTGCATAATATAAAATCCCCATAGAAAGATTTAGAAGATTAAAAATATGGGTTTAAATAAATGAATTAGATGCACCAATATCAAAAAGAGTATCCATTAATGACAAACCTATAGAAATGGTACCTCTCACATTCACTGGACTCGTATCAGCTTCCTATGGAGACTCTTCCACTGTGTGAAGAAGCTTCATTCAAAATTCCTATGTCCGGAACCCTTTTTCACACGAATCATCTGATTGCGCCATGATTTTAGAAGGTGTAGATAATCTTGTTCCACTACATAGAGTGGAATAAACATAGAAGAACCTTTGCAAGTGTCTTAATAATCCATAGGAACCACAATTCTTAGGTACCTCAGTACAAATATTATTTGAATGTCCTGGCTTGCCACACTGGTAGAAAACTAAAGGGCCTCTTCCAGACACTGTAGGAGGTTTATAAAAACCATGCCATTAAGAACCACCATGAGAGTCGTCACAATTCCTATTTCCCTTAGAGTAATGCACATTTCCACTAGGAGGGAAATAGACTCTTGAAAACCCTAACTTTCTAGCTAGGTCCATCACGACCATCAGTGCTCTATCCAGTACATCAATATAAGAAGGTGGTTTCAGCAAGAAAAATTGAGAATAAATATATAGTCAAAGTACCAACTCAAATCATTTAACCTTTATCCTCTCATTTGATACTATCTCAGGTGAAAAATGTACGAGCTCAACAAAATAGTTTTCATACTCTATCATGCTCCTATTAGCCTGCTCGAGTTTGAAAAAACTCCACAAACTTGGACAACAACATCGAATCCAGATAGAACTGGTCGATGAAAAGAACCTTGAAGCCTTTACACTCTAATCCCTCACATTTCTTCATCGTTACCATTATGTCCTACTATCTCCTACTTAGTCCTTCCATCATGAAGGTGGAACACTTCACCTTGATTTCATCGAGTGTTCCCAAGAACGAAAACAAGTGTTTCATTACTATCAACCATTCCTCATCCAAATGAGGGTAATTTTAGCCTTTGAATGGTTAAGGATTTTGGTGAAGGAAATCTTGAGAACTATTCTTGAGAACATCCCTATGTGGTTCCACAATTGGAGCCTAAATGAGAACTAGAGGTGGTTCCTGTCCCAGAGCTTGGACAGTGTGCACAATCACCTCAAAAAGACTCGGGTCCACAAGAGGTTTCCCTCGCTGAGGTTCATCAGCAGATTTCTCCTAGATCCGATTTTCAATTCTTCTAGGAGGCATGATTCTACACAACATTAGCAAACAACAGAGAAGATTTTAGATTAACAATCAAATAGAGTGTCAAGGGAAATTAATCCCAACAGATAGACAAACAAGATTTGTATTTTAATACATCCAAATCAAAATAGGTAAAAGACTAGAACTAATCCAAAAGGCATCCTTCCCTAAACACCCCTGGTGACTTAAGGTTCATCGTGGTGAGAACTGGCCAGACATTCAATCGCAACTATCTCCTAAGTCCCAACAAGATTTCATAAATGCATACTAACTTCAAGACAAAATCTAAACCTCCTATGATACCACTTTGTCACGAACCAGCCCGGTTACCCTGGTAACCCGATAATCGAGTTGATCCTAACATAACCCCTAAGGGCATTCCTGATCCCCACAGGTCAGAGAGTAGCACCTTTCATCATACAACATACAAGTGAGAATGAATTTTCCACAAAACATAGTGGGAGTAAGACAAGAAAGATGAGCAAGACAATATGCATACCAAAGAAACTCCAATGGAAGTAATGTACTAGAAGTAAAAAAGGGAATTATAGCCCAAAGTACTATAATCCAATTACCAAAAAATGGAAGCACTACCCAAGTCCCTAAGGACACAACTCACTAAGTCCAAGGTCCATTAGTTAGGTCCACCTCCAAGATATCTTTTCCCATTGCTTGAATCTGGAATGAGATAATCTACAAACACCTAAAGGCACAAGTAGGGTGTGAGCCAAATTATAGTAGAATTTCACCAAAGATTCCATAACAAGATTCCAATATCAAATTAACCAGTAATGTACTTTCAATTTTCAAATAAATAGGTTTGGAATTTACAAAATCATATTTAAAAAAATCAAGCATTACAATTTAAAAGATGTAAATACATTTAGCAATTCATGCTTCACATTTCAATTGATGGAAATATATTTCAAAAGAATAAATTAACCTTTAATAAAAAGGGTACTTTATGAAAATTTCACTTTTAACAAAATGTATTAATAAACACATTTATATAAAATAGTTTATATAAATTCATAAGGCATGTAAAACACTTTATAACGATAGCATATATATACATTCCAAATACAAACAAGCAAGTAACATGGTCATGTTCCAAGTAGGTATGATATTTCTAGGCTATAAGGACCCAACACTATGAATATGACAAAGTATGTACATGATCTCCATGAACCAAGGCCAAGATAATTCATCACCATTGCCTAAGGGATGTGATGTGCTGATATGATGTTTTAGAACTTTGTAAGACATGAAGTGTTGTCCAATATAACACACTAACTACCTAAGGCTTTCATGCGCTCTAGTAAAAAGCAATGATGAGAAATTTATTTTAATATGACTTAAAATATAATTAAATCCCATAATCTATTTAAATATTCTAATTTTCCCTTTAAAACCATAATGAGTTTTTAATTAAAAACACGCCTTTTCAAAAAGATGAAACCACTGGGTTTCCATTAAATCCATTTTAAGGCATTTTTTATAAACAACGATTTGAAACCAATTCTATAATTTCAAAATCCATTACACAATTAAATTCAAAAAAATTAATTTTTAAATAATTCTACAAATTTCATCACAAACCCCCAATTCACTGGAATTAGGGTTTTTTACAAATCTTTTCATTAAAACATTTTCTTTAATTAAATTCCATAATTCAATCAATTCAATTTACATCCAAATTGGAATTTAAATCTAATAGTTTAAATTACCACAATTTCAATAACCACACCCCAATTCAATGGAATTGGGGGTTTTCCAATTTCAATAAAAAAACTCATTCTTCTTAAAAACCCCAATTCATCGGAATTGGGTCTTTCCAATAAAAAAATGAAAGCCACCTGATTAAAACCAATCGATTGAATTTAAATAAAAATAGTTGAGATTAAATAAAGTAATTTAGGTTTAATAAAATTTGGGCATCGGAACGGAACCACATTTCTTGGGATCAACAGATATCGGATCACCAAACCCTGGCTGGGATTTGTCAAAGAAGGACTACAACAATGGGATCCGAGAGAAACAAGATTCAAACCTAGGTTTAGATCTATAACAATGGGTATTTTATCCTTCAAAAATATATCGGGATCTACAAAACCCTAGGGATAAAGAGAGAGATCACGAGGGATCAAGAATGGGAGGAGGAAACTAACCAGAGAAGGATTGACCAATGTTCTCCTAGCTTCGAATCACATCCAGGAGGGATCTGAGGGGCCAAGAATCCTTTTTGGGAGCTTCAAGGTCAAGAGAAACCAGTTTGGGTTAAAGGAGGTCCATCTGAGACCTAAAATAAGGGTTTGGGAATTTTTAACAAAAAATCGTATTGATTAAAATCTCATCAGTATGTTTTCCTAGGAGACGGTGCACGGTTTGGACAAACCGTGTGCAGGCCATGCACCCGTTATAAATGGGTCACATAGTTTCTCTTAAGGGGGAACACAACTTGACTAACTGAGCAAGCCGTGTGGATCTCTCTGTCCAAAACTTTCCATTTTCCTATAATAGGGTGCACGATTTGGCAAACCGTGTGCCAACCATACACCAGCCCAGAATTCTCAAAATTCATAAATTTTCAACCCTAAAATACCCCAAATTAAACCCAAATAAATATCAATTAAAAGGAGGGTTTAGGAATACCTGAAAATAAGAACATGATGTTACACATAACATGTTGACTGTTAGGTGCGAGTACTCATAAGTAGATGAGAATTCTTCTCATGAAGTTCAAATTGGTAATCTCCAAGATGGGGGATTATGAGAACAGACCCACTGATAGAAATTCCACATGTTTATTTTTCATAGGATATTCTTGTATGTGAGCATGTTTAATGGTCTTTAGACTTTAAGACTTTAAGATTATTATTAATGTATGTCATGACTCACCCACTTAGATGTATTGTTGTAAACCATGATGATAACAATTCATAGTGAATTTGGGTGCATTGGGTGCAACATGAATGGTGTGTTATTAATAAATAAATCAAGGTGGGATTTTTCCTTTCAATATTAATGAAATTTGATATCTTGACCCTTTTATTGAAATTGAAATATCGTATTAAATTTCATGGTCATGGTGTAATGATTTTTATTTCAAATAATCAAAGAAAGATGTATAAAGCATATAGATTGATGAAATGGGTGTGCAACCTGATTGATAAGATATTATATCAAAGGGATGATATTACAAAATAAGTTCTCATATGTGGTTGTCGATGTTTTGAAATTAACTTATTTCTCGTGGGTGTCTTGACCAGTTGCCAAACAGTAATCTTGGACTTTAAGTAAGTCTGCCTAATTCCAACAAGAAATAATCACAGAGGGTCACACACTAACTGTTTTCATTGATCTCAATTAAATTATATTTGAATTTAATTATCATAATAAATATTATTCTCAAGACCGAAGAATAATTTTATTCAAGACTAATGATCACATAAATTAAATAAATATTTATTCACAAGGTAATTGTTAAATTATATAGATATATAATATTTATTTATTTATTTATTGAATTAATAAATATTTAATGTATTCAGGTGTTCAATAAATGTTTAAGAGGACTAGTAGACCAAGATTGTGTCCGATGATAAATATTAATTTTCAAGTTGGTAAAATAATATTTATCATTGCGTCAGTTGGTGCATGATGTAGACTAAAATAATATTAATATTTTAATACATGGCATGGGGTAAAACATGGGTTTAATATTTTATTAAGGGTACCTGTGCAATTAATTAAATTACAAACTCTAACCCTAGGTTTATAGATAGATCTCTTATACATTCTAAGAGAGGCTAATCAAGAATCATTGTGCACAACAAATTACTCTCTAGAATTCTCCTCTTCCGTCTCACATCCTCTCAAGAATGAGAAGATCAATAAAACATATTCAAGACCAAAGAAAGGTGAATAGATCTAGATGAACAATGCAAGATGATCAATCTAACATGCTAGCACCCAACGATTCATTGGTGTCATTCGGAGATCAAAGGAGCACATGTGGATCACCACAAGAGGGATTCTATACTTGGATCATACAAGTGCAATGACAGATTACTGAAGAAGAGTTCCAAATGATCAACATCTATTATGAAGAAAGTTCTTAAAAACGAGGTAATAATTCTTCCAAATTAATTAACTTAATTATAGATTTAATTTGAAAATATATCCTCTTAGTTTTGACGACCTATCCTATCAATATTCGATTGGACAAAAAATTCTTCATAGTATTCATGTCTTTTACAATATGTGAATGATCTATCAAATCTTACATTTTCTAAGTCTGAATCGGCCTAGATAAGAACTTTTGATGTGCTCGAAATGTCACACTCGAGTTTTTAAGTTTGCCTTTGTTCTGGTTCGGGTTGGGTTCTTGACCATTTATCTCCAAAATTGGGTGTGACGACTTTTAAATTTTTGATGTATTCTTTCCTTTTGTCTTTGGTATAACTTATCCCCTTGGGTTTCCTTTGAGTTTTTGGAGAAGAATGTGAGTTTTTGGGGTGGACAGGCACCTATGCATGGTTGGAACACGGTTAGTAGTAACTATGTGCCCACCCAAGAAACTGTGCGGTGGGAGACAGAACCTACTACATGGAATTCGCATAGTCGTGCTCCTCAGCCCAAGTAACAGTGTGGATGTCTTCTTTCAAACAGAATGCTCCACATGATTTTTGCACGATTTACCAAACTGTGTGGAATAACCGCGCAGATCTTCTAGAAAATTAAAATTTGGGTTTTCTTTTTCTCTCCCCCCAATTTTACCCCATTTCACCCCTTGCTCGATTCTCATGACCTCCCTAGCCCTAGGTGCGCCTCCCCCATCCTTTACTCTCCTTTGGGCTCCCTCCTTTGGGTGTTTTTAGCTCGGATTCTTCAAGATCTATCATGTAAGTCCTCTTCTCCCTTATTTTCTTCTTATTTTAGAGTTTCTTCTCTCCTATTTTGGGGGTTTAGGTTTTCCAGTAGGCGTGGGGTTCGATTTAGGACTGGATATTGATAGTAGGGGTTCAATATTGATGAATCAAGCTCGATCTTGCCTTTTTAGGGTTTTCTCGAGGTGTAGTTGTGGTTTCACACCCTTTTTCTGGAGAATTCTTAGTTCAAGGTAGGTGGTTCTGTGCCCTAACATTATTAGATGAATTTAATATGTTTGTTTGAGTTTATAAATGTGTTATTGGGTTTGATTATCTAGTGTGAATGGTGTTTTTGAAGTGTTTGGTGTGTTTATAGGTTAGAAATAATTTTTGACAAAGGTAATGGCAATGTTTTTGTGTGTGTTATGATGCAATGTTTCTAAAGATGGTTTTAGGGGTTGTTTGGAAGGTACGAACCATGTTTTTAAAGGTACTTGTGGTGCGTGTGTGTTTTAATGGGATTTTCAATGGAAAAAGGGATCATTTTTTGGCATGTTATCCTTTTCGTGCACTTTTGAGTATGAATTATACATTGTTTAAATGATGGGAAAGCTCGTTTTAAAAATGGACTTTAATGTAGATACGGATTTATAAAGGTTATTGGACCATGGAATTGATTGGTTGTAATTGTGTGTTTTCTTGTGTTTGTAAAAAGGGAAATCTATTAATTTTTTTAGTGATGGAAAATGTATTTATTGTGGGGTTTTGGTGTGAGTAAAATAGAAAATGGATGGTTTTATAGAAAATAGTGGTTTACTTGAAATTCTTGGCAATGAGTTGTTGTGGTGTTGATATGTGTGATATGTGAACATTTACTCATGCACAAGGGAATCTCGGGTATCTAGGTGGGTGGACTAGAACTAGTATGCTAGTGATACGGAAGTGGTTTGTCCCGATTTCACTTAGCTAGATTAATGCTTACAACACTAACTAAATTATGATGATGATCGATCACCACTATATATTTGGATGTTTCTCCTCTCTAGTGGCTCATGCACGAGGATGCTGATAGTTGTGGTTACTATACCAACTTTCACCGAGGTACGAAGTTCTAGGGTCCCACTCGAGCTAGATAAACCCTAAGGGATTTACCCATGGTGCTCTACTATATATGATGTGGTGTCATCCATCGGCATATAGAGGACCATTTGAATGTGTGTGCTATTTATAAAATTACTTTCTCATTTAATCTAATGTCTGTGAAATGGTTTTCCTTCATAGTGTTTATATTTAACTGTTTACCTAATAAATGTTTTTCTTAGAAGTTTTTTTTAAAATCTTAAATTTAAATGAGCATGTTAGATTATCTTTTGATGTTATGTCATGGAATATCTTTCTTGGGTGGAATCCTACTGGGATTTGGCTCACACCCTACATACACATTTAGGTGTATGTAGATCTTGTTCCTTGTGTATTATAGGTAAAGGCAATGTGCTTAGTGATGATGGTTCGGGTTGTTAGTGGCCTTCTCGGTGTGAATATTTGTGGTGGTGGCTTGAGGATGTTTCTCCTCTTGTGGCATGGAGGTTTGGGATGAAGTTTTTGTTTTCTTTTCATTGTAGTTCTCTTTGGGTTTTGAGTTGAATTGTGAACTTAAAATCTAGAAAATGTTAAAGGCTTTTTTGGGTGTGTATTATCAGTTTTGGCTTATTTAAAGTGTTGGTTGTTTTATTTTTATTAAATCAGGTAAATTGTTCCCATGCTTTAATTTTTATTCCCAAGAACTTTTTCCAACCCATGGAGATCGAGAAGGCCCTTCGGGACATGATACAGACTGGGTCAGGCGCTGGTTCGGATGGTGACCTGGCTTGGTTCATGGAAAAATGGCATCAGAGCAGGTTGGCTCTTTTGGGTCATGTTACTTGGGGAAGAGTCAGGGTAGACCAAAGTTATGGTTGCTGGAACTCGATCTTCTGGTTACGAGTAAGGTGTCTGGACAACACACCTCATGATGGGACTTGAGTTACCAGGGGAATTTAGGTTTCATCTAATTCCTTTGGTCCTTGTGGTCGTTCTTTATTTGGGGAAATGAAAAGGGAGTTAGTTCAATGGTATCATTGATCTCTCAGAACCTAGAAAGCCATATAGAGATGAGAAAACTTCCCTAGAATACTCTCTGTGATGGTGGAGTGATTGGCATATGGCTACCAACCATATATCCAAGTCACCTTCCGATACTAATTTTCTCTTTCATTATCTTGTGTCCCTTTGGGTTTTGGGAAAATCATTTGAAAACCCCTGTTGAAAAATTGTGAAATTGGATTTTATAGCGTAAATGGGTTAATTTTAAAAAGTTTGATTTTTATAAAATGGTTTGGGTGAATGGGGATTGGATTTTTTAATCAAAACTTGTAGTTTTTCTAAAACTGGTTGTTTAGAAAAAGGGTAATTTATTTTTGAAAGGGTTTTGGAAACTTGTTCAAATGAGAAAAGATGAGTTTTAATTAAATTTTTATTAATGAAATGGGATTTGTTATGCAATTGGAAGTGTTTTAGAGGGGTGAAATGTTTTGTAATTGACATGTAGATTTTAAAAACTAGTTTTATTTGAAATGATTTTTGATTTGGTGGTTAGTGAATTTTTGTGAATCTTTATGAAATTTTGGGTGGAAGTTGGTTTGGTATTTGAGAAAATGTAAGTGTGGGTTGAATGTTCGTTTTAGGAGGAGAAAAAGGTTTTGTTTTGTCCTTTGGTACTCTCATGAGTGACCACATGCATGGAATATATGTGGAAGGTGGATTGGTGCCTAGTTTGGCATGAGAAAGGGCATGTGTGAGACTTCATGAGGTACCATTGGTGAATGTGAAACCCACCCATCCAATTTTCTTTTCAAAAAAGTTTTTAAAGAAAAATGGAGTGCTTGGCAGTTTGTAGTTGTGTGGTGTGTTTCTTTATGATTTTGGATTGTTACTTGCAAGGTATTTTGGGTTTGAATACTCTTCTTGTTTGGGAGATGTTTGAATTTTCATTTTGTCAATGAGTCAGTTTGAGATAATGGTTCATGGATTTTTCTAGAAAAATGTTTGGGATACCTTTGAGTAGGTACTCTTTTGTTCATTTTGTAAGAATCTGGTTTTTTCTATAAAAGACTTTGGAATATTCTTGATGTTATTTCAGGGCAGCGCCTTTAGACGGCGTGCGATTCCGAGCCCCGGTGTGGTCGGAATTAAATTCAGTGCGTTCACACTGGGCACACCAAATAAATAGGATAAATCCTAAATGGAGATCCAGAATAGAAGTATGAGTGTACAGATGGGTCCTAAATGAGGTGTTTACCCTAGGAACGACATAAAACATGTCGGCGCGGGGCGTTTGGACCCCTCGCTCACTCCCGGAACGTTAAACGGATAAATTAAATAATTAATTTATTCGTTTAACAGTGAAACACACGTATCTCTTAAACGGTAGCTTGGATTGGGAAACCGATGGCACCGTTGAGTCCGGAGCGTGCTGTTTACCCTAGGAGGGGTGTAAGTTTCGCAGGCGTGGGGCCTCTGTGGAAAATGCCACCAGGGGTGTTTTGGTAATTTAGCGGCCTCGAGCATTGAGTTTTATAACTTTTGAACGGAGCATCGGATTAAAATTCTGAGACCACCTTTGTGCTCGGGAGGTGGTGTTTACCCTAGGGGAGGCTTAACCTCGACCCCGTCGAGAGTTTCAGATACGTGTTATTTTGGGGGTTTTAAATTAATTAAAATGTTAATTAATTTATTTATGCCATAACTCACCCCACCTCTCTCCTTTTTTTTGCACCTCCTGGCGGAAGGAGATCCTAACCAAGGAGATCTCAACCTCAATCCCTCCTCCCCACCTCTCCAAGAAGGTGATTGCAGATCGGCTCCGGCGGATCGCACGCGAAGCGTCGGGCAACGCCCAAGAGGTAGGATCGTGCGTCTACTTTTTTTATTCCCGCACCAACTTTGATCCCAATTTACGGCATCGAATTGCTGTTGAATTTTTGAGAAAATCCCATGGTTGCGAAGCATGTTTTCTAAGTTTTCCATCGCCTATTTCGGTTTGTAAATCCGAGTCTTGAGGCGTCTGCAGCGGTCCGGCAAAGAATGCGGGTTTTGGGTTTTTCCGGCGGGTTCGAGCGGCCGGGCGAGGGGGATTCGACAGCGGCGGGTCGGTGCTGGCGAGCGGAGGTGGTGCGGGCGAACACGGTGGCCGGGTGAGCAGCGAGCCGCGACGGTGGGGCGTTCGGCTGAGGCGGGGCGTCGCGGACGAGCGGAGGCCGGCGGAGCGCTGGGTCAGCGAGTCGTCGACGAGCGCCAGCTGGGGCGCAAGGTGCGGAAGACCCAGGGTCTTCATGACCCCGGCCATCGGACAAGGGACCCGCACTTCACGGGTCCCACGGGGAAACAACCAGACCGGCTCATCCGGTCCGAGCGATGCGGGCCGGCCCACCCCGTTTCGGTCCGATAAAACTTAAAACGCACCTAAAATGCAGTCCGGGTGTCGAATTCACGCACCGTCAGTGGTGACGCGTTCCTTGAAACAAGACGAGATTTCTGAGATGGTTTCGGGGGTTTTAACTCCCGAAACAAGGGGCCTCAGAGGCGCGACACGCCTTTAAGTAGTTTGACGTTTTTTCGGGGGTTCGTGTTTTGAGCGGCGGAGACACATCTGACGTCCGAATTGAGCGTCATCAGCGGCGTTGGGACCCTGGTGCCGAGGCGGAATTTTCCAGTGTGGTTTTCGGGCGTTGAAGCTGGAGTTGTGGTATGGGCCCCACGACCCGTCTTTTAAGCTCTGAGCAGCAGTTTATAACTTTCCCATCAGATGTCTGTTTGGGGCGTGCGACCAGTCATTTTTTGGTGTTTTTCCGAGGACATTGCATTGGCGCAATCTGCCCGCTTTAATTCTGCACGGTGGTACAGGCCCCATGAGGGTCGTTTTGGGAGTTGGCGGTGATTTCCAGCTTTGTCACCGGGTGTCCGTTTTGGACAAGTGAATAGTCCATCTTGTGTGCTTTTTCGAGAGGATCACAACGGTGCAATCTGTTCATTGTGCTTCGGGACTGGGGTGCGGGTCCCACGTAAAACCCCTCATGTTTGGTATATCGGAACACATCTTTTTCTCCAGATATCCTTTTCACTCAAGTGAGCAGTCCTTTTAACGTGTTTTCCCGAGGGGATCGCAATGGTGTGATGCGCCCGATTGTTTTCAGGGTCGAGGCTCGAGACCACAGGACGTCGTTCGGGCATAAAGCGGTGTCGGATGACTTTTTCGTCGGATATCCGTTGGAGGCGAGTAAGTAGTTGATCTCACATGTTTTTTCACGAGGATTACAATAGTGTAATCTGTTCAGGCGAGCGTAGCCTCTTACGCGATCTTATTAAATGTGGAAATATGAAGGGTGCTCTGGTGGCGGTTCTTCTTGCTGTGTTCGGGAGCGAACCCTTGGTGTGAGATCGCGTGCACTCCCGTGTGAGTGAAGTAAATGTTTGAAGAGATGTAGTTGGTCATGCCTGGGCCGTTGAGGTGGAAAGTTGGAGTTGTTACGTTTACGCCCTTCGCGTTGATGTTGGGGGCCGTGTGCACGTTATCCTTTGGGCTGGAGACGTGGCATACTCTGGGAGTATGCGGGAACGCTTGGAGGTACATGTGGTTGTTTGTACCTGAGAACGTTTGTGCGCTCGGTTGGAGTTGACATAGGGCCACACATTGTGTGGGCCCCTTGTACGTGTCGTGTTCTGCTTTACGTACCATTGACCTCTTGAGCCATAGAGGGTCCTTCTGTTAGCAATATTTAGACCAGCAGGGTTGAGTGGATCCCCCTGGTCCTGTTCTCGATGGTTTAGACTAGCAGGTTTGAGTGGTTCCCCCTGGATCTATTCTCGATGGTTTGGCCGGCAGAGTTGCTTCGAGTTCCCTGGTAGGGTTTGTGGATTCTGGTGTGACCAATACATTATGCGGGCACTGATCCTCTACTCAGGAGGTTGTTTCCAGTAGGGATGGCCAGAGCAGTTCCGAGTTTACCCGCCAGCAGAGACTGGGCAGTGGGTTGCTCATTGTCTTCTTCTAGGTCTACCCTCCAGCAGGGACTGGGCAGTGGGTCACATGTCGACGTATTCCAGGTCTACCCTCTAGCAGAGACTGGGCAGTGGGTCACATGTCGACTTCTTCTAGGTCTACCCTCTAGCAGAGACTGGGCAGTGGGTCACCTGTCGACGTATTCCAGGTCTACCCTCCAGCAAAGACTGGGCAGTGGGTCGCCTGTCGACTTCTTCTAGGTCTACCCTCCAGCAGAGACTGGGCAGTGGGTCACCTGTCGACGTATTCCAGGTATACCCTCCAGTAAGGCTGGGCAGTGGGTCGTCTGTCGACCTCTTAGAGTCTACCCTCCAGCAGAGACTGGGCAGTGGGTCACCCGACGACCTCTTAGGGTCTACCCTCCAGCAGAGACTGGGCAGTGGGTCACCCGACGACCTCTTAGGGTCTACCCTCCAGTAGAGACTGGGCAGTGGGTCGCCCGACGACTTCTTTCAGAATTAGTCCTTTTTTCTAGGATAGTCGGTGGCCTTTCTCCGCGATTACCGAAGCGGGACCCTTGGTTGTACGGGTCAGGGATGTGATGACTTTGACCTTGAGAAGACCTCTCAACTGCGGAACAATGAAGATGTGTAGTTTGACTTTACCCCAGAACTCTCAAGTACGAGGGACACTTTACCCACCAAGACACGTCCTTGTGACGCGACCTAAAACCGTGCGGGCGAGTCAGTGTTGCCCAAAGCGGATAGTGTCAAGGTGCGGTGATTTGAGCCCCTTAACTTGCAGTTCAGGGCAGACGTACGGGATGCTGGGCATCGATGGTGTTTACTTCTGGGACTGTTAGCTACTCACTTTCTTGGGCTGAGCTACGGGACGAAGATCTCCTTACGATCTTGTTCGGGTTTCTTTACAGAGTATATATATGTTTATACCTTGTTCCAGTACCCACTTCTTGGGCTTGGTTACTCTCCCTCCAGGAGAGGCGAAGACGCGCGGGGTATGCCACGTGCTTTCCGTGTCTAGCTTCTCGTGGTTGGGCGAGTCTACTCTCTTGCTATAGGTAGCGAAGACTCGACAAGACATTCATCTTCTCACCGTTTCTAGCTCCTTGTGTCTGGACGAGTCTACCTCCTTTCTCTTGTTGGGTTGAGCTGGACTCTCTACTGTACTCTTTACTGCACTCTCAGTTGTACTCCTTTACTTTTCCCTGTTCGATCTACTGTTCACCCTTTGGTACCTCCTTTGTTGCTCCCTCGAGCCTTCGGGGTATCCTACTGAGTATTTTTTATACTCACCCCTGCTTGGGCTTTGCCCGCACTTGGTGTGCCCTTACAGACGACGGACAGGTTGGTCGTGACTTCAGAGGAGCTTAGGAGTTCGAGAGCTTCGACCGCGTGCGGTGGTCGTAGTCGAGTTCCAGGTGTGGGACTCTCCCAGGTGTTTGCTTTTGTTTAAATGTTGCCAGGTTGTGGCACTTTTCTGGTTGGGCGCGTGTTTTTTCCCTTTTCTTTTCAGTTTACCTTCATCACTTGCTTTATACTCTTTAGAGGTCGATGCACTTTTGTGGTTTATATATAGCAGTTTTTCTTTTCTTTACTCGTCTTTTCCTTTTACTCTGCACTTCTGCATTGAGTGGGTTGCGTGTGTGTGTACAGGTACTTAGGCAAAGGCCTCCCCGAGTTGTTGTGCCTTCGGCACTGGTCGCCAGCCTCTGGCCTATGGAGGCGGGCTTGGGGTAGTTGCGGCTCGAGCCCGGGTAGGGTCGGGTTGTGACAAAGTGGTATCAGAGCTGGTTCGTTCCTTGGGATGTTGTTCAAACGTCCCTAAAAAAAGAATTGGTTGGGATCTAGGGAAACAATGTCAACGTGTCTTGAGAGCGGCTCTCAGGCCAGTGATGGTGCGGCGGCCGACGTATCCATTCACCAGGACCTTGATAACCCGCTTGTTGACTCGGCATGCTGAGACAC
The DNA here is from genome assembly GCA_963277665.1 of Viscum album. Taxonomy (NCBI): domain Eukaryota; kingdom Viridiplantae; phylum Streptophyta; class Magnoliopsida; order Santalales; family Viscaceae; genus Viscum; species Viscum album. The sequence goes on from OY728164.1 coordinate 136,799,387, forward strand.
TTTTTGCAAGGAAAATTTGTTTGTGCATCGCATAGGATTGAGTCTTTGATTGTCCTTCTTGAGTCAGCTCTCCATTGTTGTTACTGTTATATACATATTTGCTCATCTGATCGCGACACTCCTTGATAATATTTAGGATGTCTCCGCGAAGACAGTCAGCCAGGATACCAGCTTTGGTTCGTGACGACGACCCTGTGAGCTACGAGGCCTCAGTTCAAGATCCATCATGCGAGCCTCTTTCTCCGGGTTGGCCGATAGCAGCACCCCCACCTGTCGAGCAGCAGACAGCTTCAGCAGAGCAGACTGAATTTGAGCGCAAGTTGAGCGCGCTCCGTGAGTTCCAGCGTCAGAGACCGCTGAGGTTTAGTGGTGAGTCAGACCCTCAGACAGCTAGGGGTGTAATTTCGGCCCGGCCCGGCCCGGACAAGGCCGGGTCGGGCCGGACCTTCCAGGAAAAGAGTCAGGTCGCTGACCACTATTCGGGCCGGGCCGGGCCGGCCCGAACAACCCCATGAGGCAGCCCGAGCCCGGCCTCGGGCCGGCCCAAACCATCGGGTCGGGCCGGACTTTTTCGGGCCGGGCCGGGCTTTTTCAAGTCGAGCCGTGGTGGGCTTTTATTATTTTCAAAATAATTGTCTTTTAATTTTTTATATTTAAACATTTTTATAATATTTATTTAAAATGTTTCTTTACATTTATTTTTAAATGCATGTTTTTGGTAAAAACGTTTATTTTATTTTTTATTAACATTTTACAGTGGGTGAATATGTTTTTTGTCTATATATATATATATATATATATATTATTTGCAAATTGTAAAAAAAATAATGAGGGGTGTGCAGCTGCCCTGGGTGAGTTTAAAGCCTTATTATTTAAACGTTTTTCTAACATTGATTTAAAACATTTTTTACATTCATTTTTTTTAACTTATTTATAATTTTTAAGCGTTTGTTAGTATTTTTTATTTAAACATTTTTATTTAAACTATTTTTTTAACATCTGTTTAAAACGTTTTTTTACATTTATTTTTAAATGATTAATTTAAAACATTTTTGAATTTTTTTAAATGCATGCTTTTTACAGGTATTTTTTTAAAACATTAACTTTTTTTTCACATTTTAATGTAAAAAGTATTTTTTAAGTGTTTGTTTTAAAAAAATTAATTTAAATGTTTGTTTTAAAAACTTTTTAAACATTTTTATTTAAACCATTTTTTAACACTTGTTTAAAACGTTTTTTTACATTTATTTTTAGGCGTTTAATTTAAAAAGTTTTTTTGAACGCATATTTTTTACATGTATTTTTTTTAAACATTTTACACGTTTTTTGTAAAAACATTTTACAGTGGGTGAATATGTTATTTTTTTTCTAAATAGATTTATACATGTCTGTGAATTTATATATATTATGTACAAATTAAAAAAAATGAGTTATTGGGGGGTGCGCAGCAGTGAGTGGTGAGTTTAAAGTGTTGTTATTTAAATGTTTTTTATCATTTATTTAAAACGTTTTTTTACATTTATTTTTTTAACTTATTTATGAAAAGTATTTTTTAGCGTTTGTTTAATTTAAAACATTTTTTTAAACGTTTTTTAATTTTTTTGCAGGGCAGGCTCGACCCGGCCCTGTCTGGATTGAAATTACACCCTTAGCGAGTGCGCAGCAGTGGGTGAGTTAATTTTTTTCTAAATAGATTTATATATGTATATATAGTATATATAATATATGAAAGTTTTATCATATCTTTAAAAAAATAACGAGGTCGAGGGTGTGAGAATATCATTTAGTGAATAATTATTTTTTGTTAATATATAATAAGTTATTATATATATATATATATATAATATAAGAAAATTGTAAAAAAAATAATTAGGGGTTTGGGGGTGCGCTGTAGTGGGCGGGTTAATTTTTTTTCTAAATAAATTTATATATAATATATGGAAGTTGCAACATATTTAAAAAAATTAATGAGGTTGAGGGACGTGCACGAAATCATTAGGTGAGTGTGTTATTTTTTTTGTTAATATAAAATAAGTTATTATATAATATTAAATGATTGACACACACACATGTATTATTAATGGATTTTTAAAAGTCACGCTTAATTAATATATATTATTAATACCTTTATATATAATATTAATGACTGTTTATATGTATATATTGGGGGTGTACGCGAACATCATTGGGTGAGTTAATTTTTTTTCTAAATAGATTTATATATGTATAGTACATATAATTTATGCATGTTGTAACATACTTAAAAAAATTAATGAAGTTGAGGGACTTGCACGAACATCATTAGGCGAGTGTGTTATTTTTTTATTAATATACAACAAGTTATTATATATATATATATAATATTAAATCATTGATATATATATATAGCTTTGTTTTTATATATATATTATATTAAATCATATACATATACATATACATACATACATACACATATATATATATATTATGAATGGATTTTTAAAAACCACACTTAATTGATGTATATTATTAATGGCTTTGTTTATATATATACACTATTATATTAAATCATTGATATATATATATATATATTAATAGCTTTGTTTACATACATATATATTATATTATATCATATATATATATACATACACACACACACACACACACATATATATTATCAATGGATTTTTAAAAACCACACTTATTTTTTTATTAATATACAACAAGTTATTATATATATATATATAATTAAATCATTGATATATATATATATATTAATAGATTTGTTTGTATATATATGTATATTATATTAAATCATATACATATACATATACATATACATATACATATACATATACTATTAATGGATTTTTAAAAACCACACTTAATTGATATATATTATTAATGGCTTTGTTTATATATATACACTATTATATTAAATCATTGATATATATATATATATTATATCATATACATATACATACATATATATATATATATATATATATATATTATTAATGGATTTTTAAAAACCATACTTATTTTTTTATTAATATACAACAAGTTATTATATATATATAATATTAAATCATTGATATGTATATTTATTAATAGCTTTGTTTATATATATATATTATATTAAATCATATACATATACATACATATATATATATATATATTATTAATGGATTTTTAAAAACCACACTTAATTGATATATATTATTAATGGCTTTGTTTATATATATACACTATTATATAAATAATTATATATCGTTGTATATATATATTTATACACACATTATAATTATATATAATAATAATTATATGTATATATATAATATCATTTTTTGTTAATATATAATGATATATGCACATATAGATAGAAAAATACACACACACACACACACACATATATATAGATACATATATAGATAAATATAAATGTATAAAGATACATGTATATATAGATATATAGGTAGATATATATATAGATGTATGTACATATACAAATATATAAAGAGATATATGTATATAGATATAGAGATATATATATTTATATATAGATATATGTATGTATATATATATATAGATAGAGATATATAGATATAGAGATATATATACATAGATATATGTATATATAGATATATATATACAGATATATATATATATAGATATATATATATATAAATAGATATATATATATATATATATACATATATCTCTATATAAATATAGATATATGTAGATATAGATATATGTAGATATAGATATACGTATATAGAGATAGATATACATATATATATATATATATAGATCTACATATATATATAAATATATCTATATATATATATAGACCTGTGATTAGTTTACAGGCGCAGCGCCTGGCCAGTTGGTCCAGGCGCAGCCTTGGGAGCTTGAGGTCCCCTACCTGCAGTTCCCCCGTTATATTTTTTACAACAGGCGGGCCAGCGGGCCGGGTTTCGCGCGGGCCAGCGGGTCGGGCTTTTTCGGGCCGGGCCGGCCTGGCCCGCGGGCCTGCCTGGAAAGGCCCAGGCCCGACCCGATGAACATGCGACCCGAGCCCGGCCTGGCCCGATGCGGGCTTTGCCGGGCCGGGCCGCTCGGGCTTTTGGGCCGGGCCTGTCGGGCTTTCGGGCCGCCGGACCAAAATTACACCCTTACAGACAGCAGAGGTTTGGCTGGAGACAGTGGTTTGCCTCTTCAGGCTTGTGCAGACGCCAACAGATCTTATGGTGGCTTCGACCGCCAACCTTTTCCACGGAGCAGCTGGGCGTTGGTGGAGTCTGGTGACTCAGTTTCTTAACGAGTCGTCGCTTTCGTGGGGCAACTTTCAGTTGTTGTTTCGTGAGGAGTTTTTCCCCTCCTGCTTTCGGATTCAGGAGCTCCTGCAGTTTCAGCAGGGAGGGATGACGATGGCCGAGTACGCTGCTAGTTTCGCAGACCGTGCACGCTTTTACCTGGACTTGGTACATGACGACAACTTCTGAGCACGGAAGTTTGAGTAGGGTCTCCGCCGAGAGATTTGTGGTATCATAGTACCCTTGGGCATTCCCACATATTCCGGGGTGCTAGAGCAGGCGTTGGTGACAGAGAGATTCCAGTCACGTTATACAGTTGGTGGTGGCAGCAGGCTCGACAGAGCTGAGATGTCTGTCGTAGCTAGCGGGCTTCAGCTGATAGAACCTCGACGCAGGTGGCTTTCCGATAACCGGACTCAGGGGTGTGGTCGTACACCACAGTGGCGTCGGAGGGCACCAGGGCAGCCCGAAGAGCGTCGGTGCTATGCTTGCGACAAGCAAGGTCACCTGGCACGAGACTGCCCAACTAGGCACGCTGAGAATATCGGGCAGGCAGCAGGTGCACCACCACGACAGAGGCAGCGTCGTGATCGGAGTAGCTCCCTGAGAGGTGGTGCTAGCATAGGAGCGGGAGGAGCTGGTAGTGGGGGACGGCTTTACGAGGTCTTCTCATCACCACTAGGCGGTCCACATCAGGCTTCGGGAGCTGACAAGTTGGGACCACGAACAGCCGCGAGCTTTGGATGTCTACGATCATGCAGAGCATGAGGTGATAAGAGGTACGCTCTAGAGCTCTTCTACTTTTTGCAGTAGAATTGTTAGACTCTGTGTGTGAAATGCTTTTCTCCCTACTCCTTGCTTGGGTTGTTACCAGGGTGACGCAGGGCGTCAGTGTGGCCCTGTGTTGGTAAGGTAAAAAGGAATAGGACCTTTTTCTTTAGTCGATGGTGTTGACTCCTTCACTCTCCAAATGTGTAAGAGAGTCTTGGTTGCGAGACATCGACTGTGAAACCTTGCGTGATCAGATATCCTTAGGTGTTTCACCATATGGATATTCTCAAGGAGGGAATTATCGGGCTTTGTCCCATGTCCAACGATGATTCCAGTCGTGGCGTGCGATGTAGGGGTTCGGTCGGGGAGGTGAGCTACCCCTGAGGACCTTCGGGCCGTTTGAGGCCATGCGAAGGGATGACGAGGTTCCCTACCGCCTTGCCCTAACCGCAAAGTCTGGAGTGGGTGCACGGTGTCTCCCGCGTGGCTCACCTAAGGAGATGTGTGCATGCTCCTATGCACGTCATCGGCAAGGGAAAACCTCGCGTGAATAGATCAAATCCTTAGTTCTGTGTGCGGTGGCGCAGGACTGTGTAAGAGTTCTTCTGGGTACGGGAGAGCCAGGTGTGGGCTTAGTACCCTGAGTTGTTCCCTGGTTTTGCTTTTCGGGGATGAAAATATTGAAGTAGGGAATGATGTAAGAACCCGGTTTTTGCTATAAAATACTTTGGAATATTCTTTATGTTATTCCAGGGCAGCGCCTTCAAACGGCGTGCAATTCCGAGCCCCAGTGTGGCCGGAATTAAATTTTCAGTGCGTTCACACTGGGCACGCCAAATAAATAGGATAACTTCTAAACGGAGATCCGGACTAGAAGTTTGAGTGTACGGATGGGTCCGAAATGGGGTGTTTACCCTAGGAACGGCATAAAAATGTCGGCGTAGGGCGTTTGGACCCCTCGCTCGCTTCCGGAACGTTAAACAGATAAATTAAATAATTAATTTATTCGTTTAATGGTGAAACACAAGTATCTCTTAAACGGTAGCTCGGATTGGAAAACCGAGGGCACCGTTGAGTCCTAATCGTGTCGTTTACCCTAGGAGGGGTGTAAGTTTCGCGAGCGTTGGCCCTCTGTGGAAAATGCTGCCAAGGGCGTTTTCGTAATTTAGCGGCCTCAGGCGTTGAGTTTTATAACTTTTGAACGGGGTCTCGGATTAAAATTACGAGACCACCGTTGTGCTCGGGAGGTGGTGTTTAACCTAGTATAGGCTTAACCTCGACCCCGTCGAGAGTTTCAGATGTGGGTTATTTTGGGGGTTTTAAATTAATTAAAATGTTAATTAATTTATTTAAGCCACAACTCACCCCACCTCTCTCTTTTGTTTTGCACCTCCTGGCGGAAGGAGCTCCCAACCAAGTAGATATCAACCTCAATCCCTCCTCCCCACCTCTCCAAGAAGGTGATTGCGGATTGACTCCGGCGGATCGCACGCGAAGTGTCGGGCAACGCCCAAGAGGTAGGATCGTGCGTCTACTTTTTTTATTCCCGCACCAACTTTGATCCCAATTTATGGCATCAAATTGCTGTTGAATTTCTGAGCAAAACTCACGGTTGCGAAGCATGTTTTCTAAGCTTTCCATTGCCTATTTCGTTTTGTAAATCCGAGTCTTGAGGCGTCTGCAGCGGTCCGGCGAAGAATGCGGGTTTTGGGTTTTTCCGGCGGGTTCGAGCGGCAGGGCGAGGTGGCTTCGGCAACGGCGGGTCGGCGCTGGCGAGCGAAGGCGGCGCAGGAGAGCACGGTGGCCGGGTGAGCAGCGAGGCGCGGCGGTGGGTCGTTCGTCTTCGGTCGGCTAAGGCGGGGTGTCGCAGACGAGCGGAGGCCGACGAAGCGCTGGGTCAGCGGGTCGTCGGCGGGCGCCAGCTGGGGCGCGAGGTGCGGAAGACCCGGGGTCTTTGTGACCCCGGCCAGCGGACAAGAGACCCGCGCTTCGCGGGTCCCATGGGGAAACAGCTGGATCGGATCATCTGGCCCGCGCAGTGAACCGCGGGCCGGTTCAGGCAGTGGGTGGGCCGGCCGAACCGGCCCGACCCACCCCGTTTCGGTCCGATAAAACTTAAAACGCCCCTAAAATGCAGTTCGGGTGTCGGATTCGCATGCCGTCAGCGGCGACGCATTCCTTGAAACAAGATGAGATTTTTGAGATGGTTTCAGGGGGTTTTTAACTCCCGAAACGAGGGGCCTCAGAGGCGCGACACGCCTTTAAGTAGTTTGACGTTTTTCCAGGGGTTCGTGTTTTGAGCGGCGCCAACACATCTGACGTCCGAATTGAGCGACGTCAGCGGAGTTGGTACCCTGGTGCCGAGGAGGAGTTTTCCAGTGTGGTTTTTGGGCGTTGAAGCCGGAGTTGAGGCGTGGGCCCCACGTCCCGTCTTTTAAGCTGTGAGCAGCGGTTTGTAACTTTTCCATCGGACATCTGTTCGGGGCGTGTGACCAGTCGTTTTTGGGTGTTTTTCCGAGGGCATTGCATTGACGTAATCTGCCCACTTTAATTCCGCCCGGTGGTGCAGGCCCCACGAGGGTCGTTTTGGGAGTTGGCGGTGATTTCCAGCTTTATCACCAGGTGTCCGTTTTGGACAAGTGAATAGTCCATCTTGAGTGTTTTTTTTGAGAGGATCGCAACAGTGTGATCCATTCGTTGTGCTTCGGGACCGGGGTGTAGGTCCCACGTAGAACCGCTCATGTTCGGTATGTCGGAACACATCTTTTTCTCCGGATATCTCTTCCACTTAAGTGAGCAGTCCTTTTGACGTGTTTTCCCAAGGGGATCGCAATGGTGTGATGCGCCCGACTGTTTTCGGGGCCAAGGCTCGGGACCAGGGGACGCCATTCGGGCGTAAAGCGGTGTCAGGCAGCTTTTCCGTCGGATATTCGTTGGAGGCGAGTAAGCAGACGATCTCGCATGTTTTTCCGTGAGGATTACAACGGTGTAATATGTTCAGGTGAACAGAGCCTCTTAAGCGATCTTATTAAATGTGGAAATATGAAGGGTGCTCCGGTGGCGGTTCTTCTTAATGTGTTCGGGAGCGAACCCTTGGCGTGAGATCGCGTGCACTCCCGTGTGAGTGAAGTAAATGTTTGAAGAGATGTAGTTGGCCGTGCCTGAGCCATTGAGGTGGCAAGTTGGAGTTGTTACATTTACGCCCTTCGCATTGACGTTGGGGGTCGTGTGCACGTTTGCCTTTGGGATGGAGACGTGGCATACTCTGGGAGTATGTGGGAACGCTTGGAGGTACATGTGGTTGTTTGTACCTGAGAATGTTTGTGCGCTCGGTTGGAGTTGACATAGGGTCACACGTCGTGTGGGCCCCTTGTATGTGTCGTGTTCTGCTTTATGTACCTTTGACCTCTCGTGATGTAGAGGGTCCTTCTGTTAGTGATGTTTAGACCAGTAGGGTTGAGTGGATCCCCCTAGTCATGTTCTTGATGGTTTAAACCAGCAGGGTTGAGTGGTTCCCCTAGTCCTGTTCTCGATGGTTTGGCCGGCAGAGTTGCTTCGAGTTCCCTGGTAGGGTTTGTTTATTCTGGTGTGACCAATACATTATGCGGGCACCGATCCTTTACTCAGGAGGTTGTTTCCAGTAGGGATGGCCAGAACAGTTCTGAGTTTACCCTCCAGTAGATACTGGGCAGTGGGTTGCTCATTGTCTTCTTCTAGGTCTACCCTCCAGCAGGGACTGGGCAGTGGGTCACCTGTCAACGTATTCCAGGTCTACCCTCCAGCAGAGACTGGGCAGTGGGTCACTTTTTGACTTCTTCTAGGTCTACCCTCTACCAGAGACTGGGCAGTGGGCCATTTGTCGACGTATTCCAGGTCTACCCTCCAGCAGAGACTGGGCAGTGGGTCGCCTGTCGACTTCTTCTGGGTTTACCCTCTAGTAGAGATTGGGTAGTGGGTCGCCTGTCGACGTATTCCAGGTCTACCCTCCAGCAGGGCTGGGCAGTGAGTCACCTATCGACCTCTTAGGGTCTACCCTCCAACAGAGACTGGGCAGTGGGTCACCCGACGACCTCTTAGGGTCTACCCTCCAACAGAGATTGGGAAGTGGGTCACCCGACGACCTCTTAGGGTCTACCCTCCAATAGAGACTAGGCAGTGGGTCGCCCGACAAATTCTTTCAGAATTATTCCTTTCTTCTAGGCTAGTCTGCGGCCTTTCTCCGTGATTACGAGAGCGGGACCCTTGGTTGTACGGGTCTGGGATGTGACGAATTTGACCTTGAGAAGACCTCTCGACTGCGGAGCAGTGATGATGTGTGGTTTGACTTTACCCCATAACTCTCAAGTATGAGGGGCGCTTTCCCCACCAAGACGCATCCTTGTGATGCGACCTAAAACTGTGCGGGCGATTCAGTGTTGCCCAAAGTGGATAGTGTCAAGGTGCGGTAATTTGAGCCCCTTGACTTGCAGTTCGGGGCAGATGTACGGGATGTTGTGCATCGATGATGTTTACTTCTGGGACTGTTGGCTACTCACTTTCTTGGGATGAGCTACGGGATGGAGATCCTCTTATGATCTTGTTCGGGTTTCTTGACAGAGCATATATACATGTTTATACCTTGTTCCAGCACCCACTTCTTGGGATTGGTTACTCTCCCTCCAGGAGAGGCGAAGACGTGGGGGTTATGCCACGTGCTTTCCGTTTCTAGCTTCTCGTGGTTGGGAGAGTCTACTCTCCTGCTATAGGTAGCGAAGACTCGACGAGAAGTTCATCTTCTCACCATTTCCAGCTCCTTGTGTTTGGACGAGTCTACCTCCTTTCTCTTGTTGGGTTGAGCTGGACTCTCTACTGTACTCTTTACTGCACTCTCGGTTATACTCCTTTACTTTTCCCTGTTCAATCTACTGTTCACCCTTCGGTACCTCCTTTTTTTCTCCCTCGAGCCTTCAGGGTATCCTACTGAGTATTTTTTATACTCACCCCTTCTTGGGCTTTTCCTGCACTTGGTGTGCCCTTGCAGACGACAGATAGGTTGGTCGTGACTTCAGAGGAGCTTAGGAGTTCGGGAGCTTGGACCACGTGTGGTGGTCATAGTCGAGTTCCAGGTGTGGGACTCTCCCAGGTGTTTGCTTTTGTTTACCTGTTTCCGGGTTGTGACACTTTTCTGGTTGGGCGGTGTTTTTCACCTTTTCTTTTCAGTTTACCTTCAGCACTTTCTTTGTACTGTTTAGAGGTCGATGCACTTTTGTGGTTTATATATAGCAGTTTCCATTTTCTCTACTCGTCTTTTTCTTTTACTCTGCACTTCTGCATTGAGTGGGCTGCGTGTGTGTGTACAGGTACTTAGGCAAAGGCCTCCCCAAGTTGTTGTGCCTTCGGCGCTGGTCGCCAGCCCCTGGCCTATGGAGGCGGGCTTGGGGTAGTTGCGGCTCGAGCCCAGGTAGGGTCGGGTCGTGACACGTTTGGTGTCTGGTTGTGGTATGTTTTGGCCAAAGGTCCAGTTTTATTGGGTTCTTGGCTTTCCCTTGTTGGTTAGTGAGCACCCCCATAAGGAATTGATATATTCAAAATTCATCCATGGGTTATTCTCCATTGGAAGGTCCTCCAATTGATCAAAGTACAAACTCTCTTCTTGGGTTTCAGGGTTGAGTTTATCTCTCTACTTTTTTAGATTAAGCAGATCCTCTCACAGTGGAAGAGTGTGTGCGGGAGGAGTTGAAAGAAATCATGGTTTCTAGAGTTGGTTGAATCGCCAAAGGTGAAGTTGGGCATCTTTAAGCCTAAAGGTCCTACCTGGAAGCGGTGAAGAAAACTCTAGTGAGGAAAGTGGAAATCAGTATGGGTTGTTGGTGTGGGATATTTTCTTAAAGGGACTTTGGAATTTTCATTGGTTTCGTTTAAGATAGGGTTCATGTTAGGCCACCAGTGTGTCAAGTATGGTCATAAGAGACTATTATGGTTGTTTGTAGGAATTGTGTGATGTTAGGGACTCAGTTTAAGGTCTCTCTGATTGTAATATTTATATTAGTTTCAAGGGTCATATCCGGTGGAATCTTATAGAGTTATGTTCTCTTTTAGATGAAAATGTGGATTTTGTGAAACCTTTCAAAAGATTCTATTTTAACATAAGCATGTTTCTCTTTTGGGCATTCCTAAATTCCTCTATTCTAAATGTGGGTGCTTTCCAAGTGGCCCTTATTTCATTGTTTTTTTGTTCGAGGTGAAAGTGATAATCCTTTAAGTTCTCATCATGGTGAATTATCATGTTGAAACCAAGTGAATCTTGGGATGTGTGTGTTCTGTTGGTGTTGTCTGATTGTGGTGTGGTTGCATGTGGCACCAAGAAGAAGAAGTTTCAATCAGGGGTTTCTGGTGCCTGACTATGAGGCAGGAGATGCTTCAGTCAACAAAGCTCCAACCATAGGTTCCAGAGTGAAGATGACGTGTAGTTAGGGACCCCCATGGGTGTAAAGGATTACGGTCTAGTGTTTGTCTTCTATATAGGAGGTGGAAGCAGTTAAGCCTTTCGTGTAGTTTTTTCATCTTGTATGGTCCCATTTAGTGGAAAGAGACATAGGGAACCTATTCCTCCATGTTATAATCTGTTGAATTCAAGAGTTTCTCATTAGTTACAAGGAAGCATTATTGTTTCATTTTATTGAACCTTAGTTCTTATACCCCTATGGGTGTAAATATTCTTATGGTTGTTCATGTATAAATGGCCTTGTAGGTCCTTTTCGATCTCAGTTTTGGTTGGGCACATATGAGGATGGTAATGCCGATGGGAGTGGTGAACCGTGTGATGTATTCTGTTTGGTTTGGAGTTTTTTTAATTGGGTCCCTAGCAATGGGAGGTTAGGTCATGCAGGAAACTCCCAAGCTAACCCATGTTAGGTTTCCTTTGTCGGTTTGTGCTAGTTGAATAAGTTAGTTGGTTAGTTCTTATTGTAGGGAGACCCGCCATGGGTTTCACTAAAATTTCCCAAGATTAAATCAATATTTTCCATTTTTTTACGGCGAGGAGTCCGTTCGAGCCTCTCCATGTTGGTGTCCTGGTCTTGTCTCAGGTTTTAGGTTGCTTCTTATGGTGGGGAGTATGTTCGGGCCTCCCCATGTCAGTACTTTGGTTTCATTCCTAGTGTTGTCTTGGTAGTAGGTGGTCTCATTCGGAGCTATCTAGCCCCAAGTTTCTTCCTTGTGTAAACATTGGGGTGGGACGATTTTATTGAGTTAATATTGTGGGGGTTTTCCTTGGATGTGATTTGATCTTGTTTGTTTGTTTCATATGGGTAGTGTGCATTCATTCTAGTGATGTATTAGGTGGTTCAGTTTGAGAAGTGGGTTGGTGTATTGTGAAAAGTTTCTTTTCCTTTAATCGATCAACTGGAGGTGTTTTAACTTTTGGGGGCGGGTGAAATATAGCGGGAAGTCCTTCAATTTTTAAGACTCCTTTTTGATGATGGAGTTTTGGTCTAGCCTTATTATGGATTTCTGATGGAAGAAAGCATTATGGTGGGGAGAATTGTCACACCTGAGTTTTTAATTTTTCATTTGTTCCGGTTTAAGTCGGGTTCTCAGCCATTTCTCTTAGGAACCGGGTGTGATGGGTTTAAATTTTTGATGTATTATTTTCTTTTATCTTTTTTTTCCAGCTTATCCCCTTGGGGTTCCTTTGAGTTTTTTGAGAATAATATAAGTTTTGGGGGGTGGATAGACACTTGTGCACAGTTGGCGCATGATTATTAGTAACTGTGCACCCACTCAGGAAACTGTGTGGTAGGAGACATATGGCCTCCGCATGGCCATGTGCCTCAGCCTAGGTAACCGTGTGGATGTATTCCTTCGAACAGAATGCTCCACATAGTTGCCACACAGTTTACCAAACCATGCAGACTAACCATTCAGATCTTCCAACCCATTAAAATTTGGGGTTTCTTTTTCTATATCCCTGATTTTACCGTATTCTACCCCCTTGCTTGAGCCTCACGGAATCCCCAACCCTATGCGTGCCTCCCCCATCCTCTCCTCTCCTTTGGGCTCCCTCCTTTGGGTGTTTTTAGCTCAGATTCATCAAGATATCTCATGTAAGTCCTCTTCTCCCTTGTTTTCTTCTTCTTTTAGGGTTTATTCTCTCCTCTTTTGAGGGTTTTGGTTTTCCAGAAGGTGTGGGGTTCGATTTAGGGTTGGATCTTGATAGTAAGGGTTTTATCTTGATGAATAAAGTTCAATCTTGCCTTTTTTAGGGTTTGATTGAGGTTCGGTTGTGGTTTTACACCCTTTTTCCTGAGACTTTTTGGTTCAAGGTTGGTGGTTTCGTTCCTTAACATTATTAGATGAATTTAATATGTTTGTTTGAGTTTAAGGGTTGTTTGGAAGGTGTGAAATGTGTTTTCAAAGTCACTTTTGGTGTGTGTGCATTTTAATGATATTTTCAATAGAAAAAAGGAACATTTTGGCATTTTAGACTTGTCGTGCACTTTTGAGTATGAATTGTACATTGTTTAAATGATGGGAAAGCTTGTTTTTAAAATAGGCTTTAATGTAGGTTTGGATTTATAAAGGGGCTTGGCCCATGGCATTGGTTGGTTGTAATTGTGTGTTTTCTTGTGTTTGTAAAAAGGGAAATCTATGAATTGTGTGAGTGATGGAAAATGTATTTAATGTGGGGTTTTGGTGTGAGTAAAATAGAAATTGGTTGGTTTTATGGAAAATGGTGGTTTCCTTGAAATTCTTAGCATCAAGTTGTTGTGGTGGTGATATGTGTGATATGTGAAAATTTTCTCAAGCACAAGGGAATCATAGGTATTTAGGTGGGTGGACTAGAACTAGTACGGTAGTGATACAAAAGTGGCGTGTCCCGATTTCACTTAGATGGAATGACACTTACAACACTAACTAAACTACGATGATTATTGATAGCCACTAGAACTTTGGATGTTTTTTCCTCTCCATTGGCTTGTGCACGAGGACGTTGAAGGTTGTGGTTATTATACCACCTTTCACCGAGGTATGAGGTTCTAGGGTCCCACTCAAGCTAGATAAACCCTAGAAGATTTACCCATGGTGCTCCACTATATATGATGTGGTTCCATCTATTGACATAAAGAGGATCATTTGAATGTGTGTGCTATTTATAAAATTCCTTTATCATTTAAGTTAGTGTCTATGAAATGGTTTCCCTTCAAAGTGTTTCTTTTTAACTATTTACCTAATAAATGTTTTTCTTAGAAGTGTTTTTAAAAGTTTGAATTTAAATGAGAATGTTAGATTATATTTTAATGTTATGGCATGAAATCTCTTTCTTGGGTGGAATCATATAGGGTTTTGGCTCACACCCTACATACACCTTTAGGTGTATGTAGATCTTGTTCCTTGTGTATTCTAGGTAAATGCAACATGCTTAGTGATGGTGTTTCGGGCTATTAGTGTCCTTCTCGGTATGGATCTTGGTGGTGGCAGCTTGAGGATGTTTCTCCTCTTGTGGAATGAAGGTTTGGGATGGAGTTTTAGTTTTCTTCTTTTTGTAGTCCTCTTTGGGTTTTGAGTTGAATTGTGAACTTAAAATCTGGAAAATGTTAAAGGATCGTTTGGTGTTTCTTTTTAGTTTTGAATTATTTAAAGTGTTGGTAGTTTTAATTTTATTAAATTGGGTAAATCATTCCCACAATTTACTTTTGATGTCCAGGCACTTGTGCCAACCTGTGGGGATCGGGAATGCCCTTCGGGCCATGCCACGGACTGGGTCAGGTGTTGGGTTGGATGGCGACCCGACTTGGTTCATGACACTGAACCATCATACATGATATGTTTACAACCAATCTCTTAAGTGTTTAATATCCATTGATTCTATATGAATCTCATGTTATTGTTACATCAATAGTTTTTTGAACATTACATACATATGTAATTCTATCACATCCTTATGTGACCATCTGATAAAATACCCCCACTCACCTCTTAGTGAGTAACATTTACAAAGAAAGAAAGTTTGAATAATGGTGAGACTTAGGAATCATATTCCTTAAGTTCAAATCTTTGAACCTATATTCAAACTCCTTAACTTCATAACATCAAATGTTAAAATGTTATCTTTTTTTGTCTACTTAGAAATATTTCTAAGTACATATTCATATACATTATGAAATTATGTCATCAAAATTTCTCCTGGAGGTCAATGTAACCATTTACATTTTATCCAGCATATCCTAAACTCTTTCAGGATAAAGTGGTTGTCACTTCATTGTGTAAAATACATGTAACCATTTATATTTCTATTTACCATTATTACCTAAACCTTTAGGAATCAAGTGAATTTCACTTTGTAAATAAGTTGGCATAACAATGATGTTCAATTTATTACAGTAACTAAATGTAACTATTTACATTTTCATTATTTTCATATCCTAAAACTTATTTTAGGATACCAAGTATAATTTACTTTCTCATGATAACTAAATATAAATATTTATACTTATTTATCATCACATATCCTAAACATTTTTGGACATTAAGTGAAGAATTACTTTTATCTCAAATTGGTATAATCTTTTATTTGTTAAATTTGAACATCTCTGAGTTCAAACATACTCCCATCAACCTATTAGACACTATATTCTCTTTAGAATGTCTTTATAAGACACAAAAAACTTATTTGTGTTAGGAAATGAAACTTATTTTCTTTTAGTGGGACTATTTAACAAATAATATATTGTTTCCATAACTCATATGGTAATTTTTTAAAGAATTTATTCCCAAAAGAAGACTTCGTTAAAATATGCCACTCATTGGTGGAAGAAACATCTTCCTCATATTTTAATAAACTGAAAAAATGCTTTATCCTGGATAAAACATTTTTATCCTAATATTCTTATCAAAATATATTGTAGAATCCAATGAACCATAAACCTAGTGTATATAATAAATTATTTCATGTTATTCATAAAAACTCTTTGTTAACACCTATTATCATATAAGATAAGTGAGATGAATATACACATCCTTTACTTAGATTCATCCAAGCTTGAAAAATATATTTACATTCAAATTTATGATACAGCGACTCTTTGCTTTATCACTTGAATGAAAACTATAATCTCTTTCAATTATTCCTATGATTTTGAACTCTTTTATATTTACATTACTTGTAAAACATACACCTAGTATTACATATCAAAATTGAAGGATCAATTTCTATAACATTAATTCCTAACATGGACATTCCATGAAGATCTCATACCCCATTAGGCATTTTAGATAATCCCATCATATGGAATCATTACTCCTTCCTGATAATACCATTATTGGACTTTCTAACTTTTCCTCTTCCAGTTTTAAACTTTTAGCTCCTTGCATTATCTATACGATGCTAGAACTTAGACATCGTATGCCTAGTTCATTTATTCTCAACAATTTTAGAATATTGGGTAAACTTTTCTTGAATTCATTCATCTTTCCAAAACATTTCCACAGATAACAATATAATGAATTCCTTAGCCAGAATGAACCTTATAGAAATTTCTTAGTCACTCCAAACATATTCAATCATATTGAATATCATTGACATACACGATCATATTGAGTATATGAGACTATAATTACTTAGGTCAATTAGCATCTAGTGACTTTGAAAACATAAATGAATCATTCCATGCTTCCATAAGCATAAGAACTGTCCTAACACATAGAATATTTCACTTGCTTAAATTTTTTTCTTAAGCTACCAATCTTAGGAGTTGATTACTTTAAGCTTCTTATTTCAAGGATTAATTTCAAAGTTTAGTTTGATGATGATGATGCATTTATCTACAACATAAATTTTTATCTGATGAATATCATGTCTTATATCTATTCATTAAGGAATTTTAATAATAGTGCTTCCACTAAAATCGATGACCCCATACATCATATCCATTTAGCGAGCTAAGATAAAAATTTTACTAGGCAATGAGTCTACTTTGGTGTTTCTCTCACCACATGATTATTTAGGTAAATAATCATCTCAATCATAATATTTGTGAATCTTGGATAGTTGAGTGGATAACCCTTTATCCAAATCCACCATATAGATATACTCAACTCTATTCCTCTAGTAACTTAACCCTATTAGGGTCTCCTAGCTAGTGTAACCTAAATAAAACACTAAGAATAAGATAACAAAGGACAATCAAGGGGCACCCGACTTTGGCATGACTTACCCAACAAGACAATCCAAAGTTACTCATAACTTGGTTTCCTTACACAAGATAATTCAGGGGCACCCAACTTTGGCATGACCTGCTCAGTTGGATGATCGAGGTCTTGACAAGTGCCGCTTTGGAAGGAATCTCACACTTAGTATTTGAGATGTTTTTCATTTTTAAAGTCTTACTCATTTAATATACATCATATGCATATTAAATTCATAACTATTACATCTTATGTAATAATTATCTTCTCATGTTTTATTTCCTTTTGTGTATGCTTGCTTCTAATGATTTAGTTTTAGAATCCCTATTTCAACCACCAAATTAATGCATTCAAACCACATCGATGTGTAACTTTTACACAACCCACAAGTCTGTGTTACTCACCCAAAAATTAAAGTTAAATATATCCATACATAATTGAGTGCATCATATGCATACAATATATGAACTTTTCATGTAAAGGCGTGGAGAAATATGAGATTGATAATCTTCATACGAGTAAGCTCAAAGAAAAAGACATCCAACCCCATTCACTTATCCTTTATACAGGACATAAGCCTCTGTGTAAGTAGGTGGTTTGTCCCCAAGTCCCTCTGCTCGAGGAGACTTTACCCAAGAGAGAATTCAATTCATGACATCACTAAAATATAATATGCACAAACTATTCTTAACAACTAAATTCAAGCTAATAACTTCAATTACAAACTGAGGTCAAGGTAGATGAAAAACTAAATTTTATGGAGTTGTTCCTGTTGAAAGTGGGTGCCCTAGAACCAACTTATATTGTACTTTGATTACCACTACATGTATATAGTTTGTTATATATACATGTGTTTATCTTGCCATAATAGTGTAAATATTTCTGCATCCACTTTGTTTATGACAATGTCCTTAGATTACATGTCGTGTCAAAGGGTTATAGCAGATCTCAGGCTATAATGAGAACCCTGAGATACCATGACAATAATCTTAAAGTAATGTTCTATGGTCCAGTTACATCATTCTGAAAGGACACAAATGATGTGTGACCATCAGGTGTTGGGGCTCATAAGCATTGAAACTTCATCTCATGAAGTTCGCACTTGATGATCTCTAGTAGTTGAGATCATGAGGACAAACTCGCATAATAGGAACACCACATGTTATAGGTGTCATTGGTCGTTCTTATCTACGGACATGTGTAATGGTCTCTAGACTTGAGATCATTATCAATGAATGTCATTTAATTGCGTACTTTGATGCAAGGTGAAAACCATGGCGATAAAGTCGTGGTGAGGTAGTTTGTGTTGGGTACGTCATTAATGACATGACATTGATTGAATGATAAAGATAAGATTTGTCACTTCCGAGTTCAGGAAGAGATATCTCGGGCCTAGTTGATTAGGATGGTTGCACCTTTATTAAATCAATGGTCATGGTAGTGAAAAGTAAGACCGTCCGAACAAATCAACAAATTAAATAAAGCAAGATAAAAGATGATGATGCTAGTAAGCATTATGCTTTATTGAGATATCAATAACGAAGAGATTATATTACATAGACCATGTTCGTAGGACGGTAGTCGTTGTTTTGACTTTATCTTATCTCTATAGGGGTCTCGATGGGTTGCTAGACCCCACTCTTGGTCGGTGGATATTATTCACTGCTATTGAGATAAGGGCCTAGAGGGTCACACACAATAGTGCTTTGAAAATCTGCCCTATTCTGGGAATAGAAATATAGAACTTGGCAGGCCCCGCCAAAGGGTCCAAGTACTATCCAAGTTTTATGAATCACCAAGTAAAAAATAAATTCTTAATTATTCAAGCATGGAATAATATGTTGAATTTATTTATAACATGTATTTACAAGTGATTAAGTAAATACAAAGATAAAATATTATGCGAACAAATTTAAGTATCCAGGGTTCGTTTACTATTTTTAGAAGAAGTGAGTCGAGTTATAGACTCAAGTTTATCACGCAATATATATTTGATATATATTGCAGTTGGTGATAAAATTGTAAATATTATTTATGGAATAATTTTATTTGACATAAATAAATATTTATAATACTTAATACAGATGATATTTATTACACGGGGGGTCGGGAACCCATATCGGGTATTTTAGATATCCCCTATATAAGTAAGAGAGAGACACTCCCCTTGGGACGATTCATGTGTCAAATTTGAGAGTCTCTCTCTCCTCGATTCTAGAGAGAGATCCTCTCAAGCAAAGAAGAACTTTAAGATCTTCCTTCGTGGATCGAAGTTCCTTGTCTTGCAGTGATCACTGCTGCGTCGAGGAGATCATTGATGTGTCGCGCTAGCACCCGGATTCCAACGAACGACACGCATGAAAATTCAAAAGGCGTGTGTGGACGATCTAGAGGGCTTCGACGTCAGAGTCTTCAAGCAACGGTCACCGACAACCTGCGACACACTAGCGCACGTTAGATCCGAACAAGGTACTTGTTCGTTATATATTTTGTGCTCTATCAAATCCATGTGTGGTCCTTGGACCGTACCGGGATAGCTCAACGGAGTCGACGTCCTAACGTTGCTCTAGTGATGCGAAAAATTTTAATTTCCCGGTCCATCGGCTTCCGCTGCCCGTCCCGGTACCTAACAGTTCCTAGCATGTAATGCAATGTTTTATCTCCTAGAAGCAGTTTTATAGTTAAACTCAAACATACACATTCATAATATAAACAATTTATAACTATGAATAAAGTAGGGAATAAACTTTAAATAATTGAACAATTCAAATATTTAAACATGAGACAACAATTTTTGAACAATTCATAAAAAAACTAATTATAAACCCTTTTATAACATTCCATAATCTTGAATATAAACTCCATTATACTCAATCCAATATGAACTCTTTCATATTATATACTATATGGTATTTCAATTTATTATTTAAACCTTTGATCAAATCAATAACCAAAACTCTTTGCCACTTCGGTGGTGGTGCGGTGGTGAATGTGAGTTGCCAAACACGGTCGTTCTTTGGGAGGTGAAGGGTTTGAAACCTGGGAAGTCCGCTTTCGGGGGCCGGGCCTCTCCCCCGGGATCCACCCGCCTTGCCGGGTCGCCCGGATTCTTTTGGGCGGGCAAAATGAGGCGCGACCCAATTGCTGACGGATTGCTGTGCCGGTCCATCGCTGCCGGGTTGTTACCCTCTGGACGCTCTACCATCTCGGCTGGTAACGACTCCTTCTCCGGCTGGGGAGCTACCTGCGGGTACAACCCCTTCGTGGGGGAGGGGGGTTCCTCTGTGTGGAGGGTTCGAAAAGGCCACATTGGGGAATTCCCTTTAAAAAAAACAAAAAATAACCAAAACTCTTTTGATGTAGTTTAAATAATATCTTTAAATAAGACCCCCTTTTAATTTGAACAATTTCAAATTAATTAATTATGAACAGTTCATAATTACCAATACAAACTTCTTTAATACTGTGACCATATTTATGAGATTTATAAACACTTTTATAAATTATTTTATAATCCTTAAATAAACACTTTATTTAAAGATTAAAAAGATGCCATATAATTTTAGATAAAAGGGTTTTAATATCCTTTATTATGATTTGTAACATATATAAATCATATTAATGTAAAAAGTATATACTTAATATTAACTCTTTAATATTAAAGCAGTATTTGCAATAAATGCTTTAAAAAACATTTAAGATTAACCATAATCATTTTATAGTCGATTCATTTATAAAACCCCTTTTATAAATTTTACAAATATTCCATAAAACCTTTTCATTATTTATAAACAATTTATAAATAATATAATTCAATTCTCAATTGAAATTTCTTTATAAATAAACAATTTATTCATTTACCAAAACATTTTTGATAATTACTTAAAATAATGCCCCTTTGAATTTGAACAACTTAAAATTAATTATTTATGAACGATACATAATTTCAAATATAAACTTATTTGTATTTTGGCCTTAATTTATAATTTATTACCCTTTATAAATCACCCCTTATGATTCTTAAATAAACATTTTATTTTATATCACAAGGAATACCAAATAATTTGGTAAAAGATATTTAAAATATCAACATTTAATATTTGAAATATTTTGTTAATAAATGTTTCATAAACATTTATATAATTAATTATAAACAATTTATAATTAATTAATTTATAAACACTTTTTAAATTAAAATATTCCCAAAATTCCATGTATTATGATTTATAGACATTTTATAAACTATACACATTTAAAAGTATTTATTAGTTAACCATAAACATTTTATAGTTAATTAATTTATAAATTTTTTATAAATATTTCAAAATATCTTTTCCATTATTCATAAACAAATAATATAATTCAATTCTTAATTGAGTTTTCTTAATTAAAATAAATACTTTATTTCTTTTCATAAACAATAGTAATAAATATGAACTTTTCAATCCCACCATACCCGCGTCGGCTAATTCCCTACGTGCCTCCACCGCCGCACCACTCCGCCCGCCCGCCTCACCTCCTTCCGCCCAACGCGACCCTCACCTAGCCTCGTGTCGCCCGAATCACTGGTACAAGATTAGTTTTTGCATTTTAATATCATACCAAAGGATAACATTTTCAATATTAGTCTTGGACAACTACATCTTCAGAGGCAACCCTGTCTACTTTGTTGCCATGTTTTAGGATTGGTGATTATTTTTTTTATCCCTTGATATAATTAATTGTTCAAAATGATTATCAATTATGGTCTCTTCATAAATTTATTATATGATCAATTTCATATCCTTATTCGTGATTTGTGAATGCAATGATATATTCACAAACATGAATATGAATCTAAGTGTTTAAAAATTATGAGAAAAAATATCCATAATATTCATTCATTCCAATCACCCATTCCGTTTAAAAAGCATCATCGAGTCTAAATAAATGAATCTTTCTATTTATTAGAGAAAATAACACAATATTTCAAACTCAAACCCAATTACCAAAAGGATTCTTTCGTTTAGTGGTGAAAACAAATTTAAATACGAGGAAATATATATTAAACAAAATAACCGAATAAAATTGGAATAAACAATATTTAAATGCATCAAAATATCCCAACAACGTATGATGAACGTACAAATGCAATCATTTGGCATCGAATATTTTATTTGATAAATATTTTCCATTCGTCGGCTTGCACCTGTTCAATGCTTATCCCGTATTGATTGCAGCGGTTATCTAAAGGTCACCGCAGTAAGTAAATTTCCAATCTTGACCTTCCTATCTTTGATAGTGTCAGGAATGCAAATTTTAAATATGCGTAATAACTATTTTAAATTTTTATTAACAATTCAGAGCTGTTTGTATTTTCAGTCCAAAAACTTTTTAAAAAAATTAATTTTAATAAAAAACTGTATTATTTATTTCCAGCAAACAAAATAAGATTCACTGAACTTATCCATTGAAAATTTATAAGATTCAATGTATAATGCAATTTATAATGGTTGATTTTTAAATTATGCAAAATATAGAAATTAATTTAAAATATTATCTCTTCTTAAAAATATACAACTAATAAACAAGAATAAAGATTTTAAAACAGAAAATGCCGGATAAAGAATAGTGGCGGGCGAGGGCAGAAATTGTTTAAGGCCCCGCAAAATCGAGCCCACAGTCTGTCGTCGTCTACCCTGCAGGGCGAGGTTTCTCTGTTCCATTGGGAAATTGTGCGGAGCCTGGTGGGGCGCCTCCCATCCCCTTCCCACCCTCGCCGGGTCCCCTGCTGCTCTTCTGTATTCGTTGTCCTCCTCGCAATTCCCTCCCACCCAGCGCTCCCGCTTCGTTTCATTGGGTTCACCCATTGCTTGACTCGTCGGGTCCCTGTTTCTCTCCATCCCTGTGCTGCGAACAACGATCCATGAGCCCCTCCCCCTGGTTCACGCACCCTTGCCCCACGGGGTCCCCACCGTTCTCTTATTTCAATGCTAAACGACGACCAATGTGTCGGCTCCGCCTTCATGCATTTGGTCCACGCACTCTGGCCTCTGGGTCGTCACAATATTGCTGAAAATCGTTCTTATTATCATTTTGGATTGAAGGCTGCGTGAATTCAGTGGGATCGGGCTTCGTCTGCGATTGGTTCTTTTTAAGGTGACTCCACTGTTAACACAGCGATGCCCATGCAATTTTGTTGACGTCCCTCTTCCCCTTATTCCCCATCCACTCTGCATCACGGCGGTGATGATAGAACAGACCCCTGCTGATTTCTGCTTTTTAGTTTCCGTACTGCGTGAGGCGTCCTTCGTTGAAATAATAAATCAGAACTGATTTACTCCGGATCATCCTCTTTAAGTTGAACTTCAAATCCTGAAAGGAACTGATTCCTTTCCTGCTTTTCTATGTGAGATTTTATCTTCTAATTTCTGCAATTTGAGGGTTAAATTCGAATGGTCCATAAGTTTTGGCTGGGTTTGGGTGGAATCTATGCGTGACCTTTCGTGAATTCTGATGCGTGGTTAATTGTTGGAATATACATATGCATGTGGTTGGCCTTATCACTGCGGGTGTGACCTTTTACTGTGTAGTAAATTTTCGCTTCCAGTTACTTGTTAGAATATTGAATTGGGGTTGGGTGATTTTGGTGTATGAGATTGTAGCTTCACTTCTATCAACAGAATATTATTGATTAAGCTTGTCATTTTGGGATGGCTTCTGGAGCTGAAAGTGATGAGAGCAATAATAAAGGACGCTTGTGGGCTTTGGATCAGAAGTTTGACCAGCCCATGGAAATGGAAGCAGAAAGGCTCAGAGATATGTCCGGAGAGAAGGTAAGATCCACGGTTTCATTGTAATTCTTCTTTTTTCTCCCATGAATGAAGCCTAACTGATAGTTAACTTGGCTGTCCTTTTCCATAAAATTGAGAAAGAATACTTTTAAATGTTAGTGCCTGGATACTAGGGCGAGCTTTCTTTCAGGTCCAGAGTGGAAGGATTAGTTCAAAAGGCTTCATATTTTCATTAAGTATAATATGAGCCTCCTGGAGGGAGGTGTTGGATCACTTGGATGTTATAAAATCATAATAGAAACTGGCATATTCTAATGGTTTTGGGTTGTGTCTTACTAGTTCATAGAATCATCGAAAATAAAATAGATAAAAATAATTTTTTGTTTGGTAGTTCATTTAGGACTAAGGCAGGTCTATCATAATAACTAGTTTGTTTACACATATCAATGTTGCAACAGATGCTGTCAATTATACCCTAAAGTTAAAACAAAAACATGAGAAGGTGAAGGGTAGAATGGTCTTTTTAATTTCACTCCCACCCCTTGGAAACCGGACGGACACCTCTTGAGGCAGGGCTGCCCATTCAAGTGTTTCTTGGAATCCCATCTCCCATAGATTTTCTTTCCATGGCCTCATTATCCAACTAAATGCCGCATTGCTATACAGTTTCTCATAAACAGCAGTGTTTGGAAATCAACCGGACTTGTTATTGTCATCGACAAGGTTACTCCATTCCGATCAAGAAAGCCTTTGAGCAAATTATCACTCTTCATGCCTTAATGAAATTTAAAAACCAAAAAAAAAAAATATATATATATATATAACTTACCCATCTTCATATTTTTTTGCTTGTTGATTGGGTGACTCATGCAGAATTTGTCTACATTATTGCTCATACGGCTTGCATTCCAAAGCCTGGGAGTGGTGTATGGAGACTTGGGCACATCACCTTTGTATGTTTTCCACAATACATTTCCCCATGGCATTCATGATTCTGAAGATGTGATCGGGGCTCTCTCATTGATTATTTATTCCCTCACTCTAGTCCCTCTCTTGAAGTACGTTTTCATAGTGTGTAGAGCAGATGACGGCGGCCAAGGTAAATATCCATCACTCTGCTTCATGCGATTTTGACATCTTGGTGAAAGTATAATCTTTCAGGTGGCACATTTGCTCTATATTCATTACTATGCCGACATGCGAGAGTAAACACCATTCCTAACCAGCATCCCACTGATGAGAAACTTACAACTTATAGCCGCTCCACGTTTACTGAAAATTCATTCGCTGGGAAAACAAAAAAATGGTTAGAAGGGCATGCATCGAAAAAGACTGCTCTTCTCCTTCTTGTCCTAGTGGGCACTTGCATGATGATCGGTGATGGGATTCTTACTCCAGCTATATCAGGTACTTTTTAATTTTTGTAGCATTATAGTCTTTCTCCATCTATTAGAATATCAACATCTTTTCTAATGCAATAATATAGAAAATTCATAATAAAAATGCATTTCTGCTGTATATTATGTTTTCTTTCCACATACCACCAAATGGGAGATCGGGTATCACCCTTAAAAGTATGTTTGGTAGTGAGCAAACTTGATTAGATAAAAAGAACGAGATGTGAAAAATGAGTTTCTTATATTTGGCATGCAGCATTGCAATATACTAAAAAAACAGAATTGCATCATTTCCCTCGGGCCTGGAAAATTTGATTGCCCAAGACAAACACTGGAAATATTTCCCTTGAGTGCACAGGTAGCTACAATAAAAGGGTGGATTTTTTTGCCTTTTCGTGTGTTATTTTTACTTGCCTGTGTGTTGCCCTAGCCCAAGGGCTTGCCCTAGGGCCGGCTCTGCCTCCCCCTTTCCCATTTTATTCTGTTGGATTGGTGTAGTCCGATCCGGTTTGGCCGAATGCTTGTGGCCCGACACTGTAGCATCTCTAACCACTGTAGCGGAGCCGACCGGCCGACACCGACAGACACTGTAGCAGTGCGGACTTCAGAGTCAACATTACTGTAACACTTTTGATTTTCAGCCGACAGCCATTATAGCGCTTTTGACAAAGCTGACCGCCTTTCACTGTTGCAACGTGGACTTACTTTTCGGAATAGTGATCATCTTCTTCATTTTATAGCTCATTTTCGGGCTAGGGTTATCACTAAAAAACTCTGTAATTTGTGCTCCTGAATTAGTGAAGTTCTGCCTCTCCGTGGACGTAGGGTTATTCCCGAACCACGTAAATCTGTGTGTCCCGTGTCTATTTTTTTCTTTCATGCATTCTTCTTTCGTTTCTCATTTTCTGTCGTTGTGTCTTCCGACGATTCCGCAACATATTCATCTCATATCCTACAAGCCCTTGGTCTCCTTTGGGTTCCTTCCCTAAAATTCCTAGGCTAACTAGTAACTCAAGAATAATATTAACCTTCTAAAATTAATGTAGCACAGACCTCTTAATGACTTCTTGCATGGTGTTAGAGATTTCTTTCATGATTGCTTGCATGCCATCCTTTTCTTTTTCTTTTCTTTTTGATTTCATGGGTAGGGTGAAGTAGAATTTTACTTGTGATTTAATGCCCTGTTTGATTCATAAAATCATGGGCAATGGAATGTGTAAAGAATGAGTCTGTTTTGTTCCATTCCAAATGGTATTGTTTAATGTCAATTATTCCCCTGAGCTAAAATATAAATATTTGATGGCAATGGGCATAATGGTGTTTTTAGTTCTATTCCCACCTCTACAAAACCATACAGACACCTTTGAGTTTCCATTGCTCATTCCAATTTTTGTTGGAATTGCCTCTCCAGGGAAGACTCTTTCCATCCAATCAAATGGTGGAATAGCGTACCGTTTGGCCTTCCAATAACCAAACTGTGGAATGTAGTACCATCCAAACAGGCCCCAAGGGTTCTGGCTCCTTCACTGCATATGAATTATATGTTTTTTAGTCGATCTTTTTCACTATGAATGAACATTAATTTTCCTGACCATCTTTATTGTCTTTATATACATCTACTTTTTCACTCATGGCACTTAATTTACACATGTTTTACAGTTCTTTCAGCCTCTGGTGGGATCAAGGTAGACAATCCAGGGCTAAGCAATGGTATGGCACTGGTTAAGGTCACTTATGTTTTTTGAACCATGGCCTTTGGCTTTACTCCTCAATTTTGAACTGTGTTTTCTTTTCCACAGATATTGTTGTCCTTTTGGCTGTCATAATATTAATCGGTCTATTTAGCGTGCAACACTTGGGCACAGACAGAGTCAGTTGGTTGTTTGCTCCAGTGGTTTTACTTTGGTTCCTTGTAATTGGAGGGATCGGCATATTCAACATTTTAAAATATGATTACAGTGTTTTGAAAGCATTCTCACCTGTGTATATATACCGATATTTCAAGAGAGGTGGAAAAGAAGGTTGGACATCACTAGGCGGGATCATGCTGAGCATCACAGGTAAGTTGTTCAGTCATGATTAATGATCTGAACTGCATGCGCTTTCTGAATTTGGTCAAAATCTATATATTTTTTTCATAGATCTTGATTGCTGATAATGAGCTGGTGAAATTGTGGTATGTTTGGGACCTTAACAAGTTCTATAAACATTTGCAGGAACAGAAGCACTGTTTGCTGACATTGCTCATTTTCCAGTTTCAGCCATACAGATTGCCTTCACTGTAATTGTGTTCCCTTGCCTACTTTTAGCGTATTCTGGACAAGCTGCCTACCTTATGCAACACCGGAATCATGTGGTTGATGCATTCTATCATTCAATTCCAGGTTTGTTTTGATACATACTTTCTATTATTCTGTTTACATTTGTGGCTGGATCAAAGATTCAAACTTTTATGCTGGGTGCATTTATGCAGGACTCTAACCTCTGTCTGGTTCATCAAAGATTCAAACTTTTATATTGGATTATGTAAATGAAAAATATTTTTCAGAAAGCCGAAAACACAGAGAGAGAACCCATAAATTTTTTTTTGGAAAATGAAAACAGAAAATGTTTTCATGAACCCAACACAGCCTTAGCTTTTATGCTTTTGTTATTTGCAGATAGCATATACTGGCCTGTCTGTATTGTTGCTACCATGGCAGCAGTTGTTGCAAGTCAGGCCACCATCTCTGCAACCTTCTCGATAATCAAGCAGGCTGGCGCGCTTGGCTGCTTTCCGAGGGTTAAAGTTGTGCATACATCAAAGAAGTTCTTGGGCCAGATTTATATTCCGGAAATCAATTGGATTCTTATGGTCCTTTGTGTTGCTGTCACTGCTGGATTCAGAAATCAAAGCCAAATCGGAAATGCTTATGGGACGGCGGTGGTGGTTGTGATGCTCGCAACCACGTTCCTCATGATTCTAATCATGCTTTTGATCTGGCACAGCCATTGGATCCTTGTCGTGGCCTTCACCGCCCTGTCGCTCACGGTGGAGTGCACTTACTTCAGCGCCATGCTCTTTAAGGTCGATCAGGGAGGTTGGGTCCCACTCGTCATCTCTGCAGCCTTCCTCCTAATAATGTATGTGTGGCATTACGGGACGGTGAAGCGCTACGAGTTCGAGAAGCAAAGTGAGGTGTCAATGGCCTGGATCCTGGGGCTGGGCCCGAGCCTGGGCCTCGTCCGGGTCCCCGGCATCGGGCTGGTGTACACAGAGCTGGCCAGCGGGGTGCCCCACATCTTCACCCACTTGATAACCAACCTACCCGCCATCCATTCGGTGGTGGTGTTCATCTGTGTGAAGTACCTCCCGGTGTACACGGTCCCGGAGGATGAGCGGTTCCTGGTGAAGCGCATTGGGCCGAAGGGGTTCCACATGTTCCGGTGCGTGGCCCGGTATGGGTACAAGGACCTCCACAAGAAGGACGATGACTTTGAGAAGAGACTGTTTGAGAGCCTGTTCATGTTCGTGCGGTTTGAGTCGATCATGGGGGGTGGGGGGTCGAGCCCGGAGTACGGGAATGGGGGCGGCCCTTTGGAGGGGGTGGGTGACATGGTGTCAACGTTGGTGGATTTCACGATTGAGTCGGTGGAGTCAATTGTGCCGTTGCAGGAGGTGTACAACAGTGGGGTGTTGTCGAGGGGGACAAGCGGCCGGGCAGGTATGGACGAGCTGGAGTTTTTGAACGGGTGCAAGGATTCTGGGGTGGTGCACATTCTGGGGAACACGGTGGTGCGGGCCAGGAGTGGTTCGAGGTTCTATAAGAAAATTGCGGTGGATTACGTGTATGCGTTCCTCCGGAAGATCTGCCGGGAGAACAGCGTGATCTTCAGGGTGCCTCATGAGAGTTTGTTGAACGTTGGGCAAGTGTTCTATGTATGATTCTTGTTGCAAGTTGCTGAAAATTGGAGTCTGTTTGTGGCTCATAAAATCCAGGAAAGATGGTGTGAACTTTGCTTGGATTTTAGCTCCATAAAATTCCAGGAGTGATTCTAAAAAGATTTGTACAGGATTTCAAATGACTCCCTCTTCTTGTTGAAAGAGCATAACTATCTTACCTGTCAATACTATAATGAGGTTGACATAGTTTATTCCTATAACTGTAATAAGCTGGGGTTTTACACTAGAACTCAAAAACCAAAAGGTACCACCAGGCGTTTTCTCTTTATCAATAGACTAACAACAATCACCAGGAGTTGATTTATAACCACGAGGGAATAATTTCCCTCTGAATAATCCCTTTCAAATAAGATCCAAATTTACTGAAAATTCTACACGAGATATCCATACCACAAACCAACCAAAAACTTGTATACAAGAAAAGAATTTCCCACATGAGGTCATAGAACCTTAGAATCACTAAAAAAACCCAACTAATAATGATAACCAACATTAGCATAATCATCGACACAATGAATCTTTTCATGTCACATGAATAAAACATAGTAATGGTACACAAATCGATCAACAACCCACAAGTAAAAAGCTCTTATAAGAATAGATCTTAAACAAGGGTGGAAAGCATAAACAACTCTCTTCGAGCCTATGTTATTGTGCATGTTGACCCAACATCGAAGTTACAATGAACCATAACCCGGTAATCCTCCAATTCAATAAAAAGATATGCATGTGCACTTAAAGTGCACATGTATGGAGCGAGTAGATAACACATGGTAGGATTTTTCCTATGACCTCAACCACATATATGTTGGGGTCCTCACGTGGGGACCCATGTGCTTTAAAAAAATGTGAAAAGAGAGGGTTACAGGATTTTGAGAGGTAGACAATTTTTTGAACGACCCACTCTCTTTTCATCCCGGGGGCAGTGCAGTTAGGGTTTCGACAACAGTTTTTCAGATATGCAACCAGTGAAATTCTTCTGGTATGATTCACTTTCATTTGCGGTGCTCTTTAATATGATCCTGATGTTTTTCTGCAGTTTTATCCAGACGATGAACATCTGCTCTTCACAATCAGATTTATTTGGATTTCTTTATTAGGTTGCATTCTTCGTTTCAAGATACTTTCAAACTGCATATGTTTTCTTCATTTGATTCTCTATTTTATCAGAGTATTATTTTTGAGATCTCACTCATCTTTGGGAGTCTCTATCGTGTACTCTTAATTATCAGTGGATTCTGCTTTCTGGACTAGGTATCACGGTTTTTCCTTTTTGGGTTTTTCACGTTAAAAACTTCTAGTGTCAACATTTAATTTTCTACACATGTTTTTTGACCGTTTTGCTTTCCCTTTATTTTTTTCAAGCTTGTTTGAAGGGAAAGAAAATTTATTTTCGTTGCTCATTCACTTTGTTGTTTGGTCTAATTTATCCCTTCGTTTTCCCGAGAGTTTTTGGAGAAGAATGAAATTTTTGGACGCTACAATAGTTGGCACACGATTAGGGGAAACCGTGCGCCAACCTAGAGGAAACCGTGCGCCTTGGACAATGGCACTGTCCAGGTTGCACCCGTATGGGCATGTACCCTCCCCCAGGAAACCATGCGGTCGGTTTCCTCTTGGACAGAGGAGACCGCACAATTGCCGCACGGTTTGACAAATCATGTGAGCTAACTGTGCGGCCTGTCTAGGTCATTAAAAACTAGAAATGCACCTTTTTTCCTCCCCCATTTTAATCCAAAATCACTCTCATTCAAGCCATACAAGATTTGCAGCCCTAGGAGCTCCTTCCTCTCCCTCTTGGCTCCCTTGAACTTCAATTTTTGGGTGGATTTGACCTTGGATCTTTAAGAATCATCAACTAAGTCTCTCTTTTCTTGGTTTCTTCTTCCTTCTAGGGTTCTTCTTCCCTCTTCCTCGGGTTCTCTTTCTTCCAGCGGGTTGGTTGATCTAATAAAGGTTCAATCTTGAGTTGTTGGGTAAAATCTTGATGTCTGTGGTTGGATATTGCCTTTATAGGGTTTCCTTGAGGTGTGGTTGTGGGTTTCCACAGGATTCTAGAAGTTTCTAAGTGTGAGGTAGGTGATTCTATGTTTTAGCATTGTTAGATGATTTTGTTATGCTTGCTTTATTCCTTAAATGTGTTCTATGGATCGTGTGAAAGGTGTGAAAGGTGTTTTCAAAATGCTTCAAGGTGTTATGGGTTGAAAGATGGTTTTCTAAAAGAAATTGATTTTGATTTACGCGTGCTTCAATGTGGTGCTTCTCAAATGTGTTCTATAAATTTTTAAGTGGTGCAAAGTGTGATTCCAAATGGTTTTGGTGTGCGTATGGATTCTAAAGAGGTTTTTCCTATGAGAAGTGATGGGTTTTCATGTGTATTCATGATGCTCGATGTGTGTATGTGAAAGTATTGATCTACATGACATGTGAAATGGAAAGTTGAGCACAAAGGGAATCCTAGGTAACTAGGTGGGCGAACTAAGACAAGTACGCTAGTTGGATCAGCGGGGCTGAGGCCCAATTTCTTCTAGCAGGATTGACAATACAACACTAACTATAATTGATGATGATTGAAGACCACTAGACATTGGGATGGATTCCCCTCTAGTGGCTCATGCATGAGGACACTATGGGTTATGGTTGCTATACTATGTTTCATCGAGATACGGGGTTCCTAAGGTCCCACTAGTGCTAGTGCCTATAGGGATTTCCCGTGATGTGGTACTCTCTTGTGATGTGGTGCTAACCGTTAGCATATGGTGGACCTTGTTTTCTTTATAAGTGTAAAACATGTTTGCTTTGAAGATGTTTTCTTTAAAATGTTTACCTTAAAAGATTTCCCTAAAAATGTTTCCGTTTCCTTTATTAGAACTTGCATGTTAATTTATCTTCTAATGTTATAGCATGAAATCTCTCTTTTGGGTGACATCCTACTAGGCTTTGGCTCACACCCTACATACACCCTTGGGTGCATGCAGACTTTTATATGTAAGACCCAGGTAAAGGCAAGATGTTCCGTGGTGGTGATGGTGGATCTGGTTGCTAGTGGTTCTTCTCTTGCAGGTGTTGGCGGAGGTGGCTTGAGGGTGATGACCCTCTTGTCGCCTGGAGATTTTTGGGCCATGTAGTTGTTTCCCCTCCCGTTTGGTATTTCATTTTTTAGCTAAAGTTGTAAAATGTTTAACTTGAAATGTTGCATCCTTTATAGTTATAGATTTTGATCTTGGGATGATGTTTCATTTTAAGTATTGTTGATTGTTGTTTACCTTGGATGAAATCATTCCCAAAAGTGCATTGTCGATACCCAGACACTAGTTTCTAGACTGTGGGGATCGGGAACGCCCTTCAAGCCTTGCCATGGGCCGGGTCGGGTGTCAGGTTGGATGACACTCCAGATCAGTTCATGACAGCTGTTTTGAATGAATAGGATAGGATATGTACTCAAGAGAGATCTTCTTCAAAACTTTTGGTAACAAAGAACAGAGGGAGAAGCCAGGAAAAGAATCTGGGACAAAGTAGATGAGGTAAGAGAAAAGGCAAAAGAAAATCCAAGTCGAATCAAAAGGAGTTTGAATGTCATCATTGTGGTAAGAAACGATATGTTAAAAAGTTTTGCTATTAGCTAAAAAGATAAAATAGAATTCTTGAAAATCAATATAAGAAAAATAGTGTTGGAGATGATTGTGTCACCGCCGCCATAGGGGTGATCTTGTTATTGTTTATGACTCCATTAATATTGCTTCTGATGATTCTTGCTGGGTTGTTGACAATGGTTCCCATTTTCACATGATAATGAGGAAGGAGTTCTTTACATCTTACAATCCAGGTAATTTTGAGATTTTAATGATGAGTAATGATGGCCATGTTGATGTTGTAGGTATCGGGATTGTTTGTTTGGAGACTAGCACAAGAAGTAAGCTAATTTTGAAGAATGCTCGACATGCGCTTGAGGTTTGTCTGAATATTATTTCCACCAGTGTTTTTGATGATGATGGTTTTATCAGTACTTTTGGTGATGGTTAATGAAATATTTTAAAGGGTTCCTTGATAGTGACTCGAGATAAGAAAAAATTCAGGTTTGTAATGGACTAGAGCTTATATTACTTATGATACTGCTTACATTGTTGAGCGTAGTGTTTCTTCCAAGTTAATGCATAAGTGGCTCTACCATATTAGTGAGAAGGGGCTTAGTTGTTTGGCCAAGTGAAATTTGCCTCTAGGTTTGAAAGGTTTCACATTGGACACATGCAATCACTGTATGGTTGGAAAATAGAGCATAATGAGTTTTAACAATCATCCTTTGCACAGAAAGCCAAAGGTACTTGAATTAGTATATTCTAGCGTTTGTGGTTGTGACACCCGCTGGGTCACTAGTATGTCTAATTTTGAATTTTATTTACCTTTTGGTTCATTCTTTGGGTTCTCAGGTGCCAGAGGTAAAAAATGGGTGTTTTTGGGAAGACAGAGCAAGACACATGGTTAGCGCACAATTTTTATAACTGTGTGGATAACCGTGTGAGGGTGCTATAAGGGGTGACTGTGGGATTTTTCATGGTTTGAGCATAGTTTTTCAAATCATGTGACACCTAGGAGTAACCGTGCGACCCATTTTTGGCGAGGCAGTAGCACCCGCAAGGTTGACACACAATTTTTTTAACCGTGTGGTCAAACCGTGTGGCCTATCCAGGTCACTTAAAAAATGGTAATTCACTATTTTTACTTGTCAATTTTATAACCTTTTGGCCCTGATTATCCTTCCCCCATTTCTTTCATCTCCTCCTCCCAGGCCTCAAGCTTTCCCTCTCCTTTAGTGGCGGGTTCTCCTTAGATTAAAGGTGGTTTGGCTTGAGTAAGTCAATTTCTTCATGGTTTCTTCTTCCTTTCCCTTGCTTGTTTCTACATTTTCACGGAGATGTGTAACCTTAGATGATGAGGTTGATCGAACCTAGGGTTTTGATGAGGATTTTGGTTAGTTTTCTTGTGGATTAGGTGTGTGAGGCCTTGATCTTCCTATTCTAGGTGGTTGCCATTGAATGCGACAAGGTTGAAACCATTTTCAAGGTAGGTGTCTCTATTTAAGGGCATTTTCCATGGCCTAACTTTAAATTCTAAATTTTCTTTGGTTTTTGTTTGTTTAATTTCCAGATAAATGATTTTTGGTTGATGTTTATCCCATGTTTTTTGTGTTCTATAGATTGCTTTTGTAATTGTGCATTTAAAGGGCTTTTCCCAAATGGATGTGTCTTGTATGCACACCAAGTGTTTGATAAAATGGATCAAAGAGGTTTTATGGTTTCCAAAGGATTTCTAAAGTGGTTTTAGAAATGGTTTTACTTTGTGTAAAGGTGTTTCAAAAAAAGGGTATATTGTTTATGGAAATGTCTTTTGAAATGGATTGTTTGATATGGGAACTTGTATGTGATTATGTTGGCATAGAGTAGCACATGAGTTAACTGAGGTGTGAGCAGGGGGTTGTTTTAGGGACTATGAGAGACTTCGGAGGGAGGACCGTGCGAGTCTCCATTTTGGTTTTCCAAGGGACCATGATAGAATTTCAGTAGGAAGATCTTGATAGCTTCCATTTGGTTGTTGAGAGACCGTGGGAGCTCTTGGAGTTAGGCTCGGGGAAGATCGTGAGAGCTTCCATTGCCGTGTAGTCTGCTAGCAGACTTGTTTAGACTCAATCATGATATGCCTGATGGTTAGAGCTCTAGGTGCACATTACTTATTCCATATTGGTTTGTATGCTTCATGCATTTGATTAGTTTCATTTTGATGTGATGAGATATGTTATGCCCATTTCCTTTTATGTAGTTATATGATGATGATGTTTGATCTCACTTTATTATGCCATGATAGATATGTTGAGCATGTAGTGCATTGTGAACTCGTTTACTCTTTGAGGTATGTTTGGTTTTTGTTTTGGAAAATCAATTTTATTTGAAATGGAAACCAAAGGGATTTCAAAGGTTTATTTGAAAATGGTGCATTTTCTAAGTGGTTTATTTTTGAAAAGGGTTTTCAAACTAGTTTATTAGCTTGCATGGGTAAAATCCTTAAATAGATTTATGGTGAAATACTATTGGGTTTTGTGCCTCACACTATACATATTAATTTGGGAATATGTACGCTTTGTTTTGTAGGACATAGGTAAGGGAAAGGGCACCATGTACTAGGGCAGATCTTCTTGATTTCCTCCATCCATGTTTTGTGGAGGAGACATGGTCTCATGGAGTTGGCTCATGCAAATTCGTTTTGGGATTTTGTATCTTTGGGATGTATGCATAGGCCTTGTTTGGTCTAGTTTCATCTCTTTTGAGTTTTGGGCTGTGACCTGAGATACCATGTATATATAGCCTTTTGTGGCATGCTTGTATATTATTTTTATTTTGGTTTATAGTATCTTATTTTCATATATTGTGTTGCTCTGGATGATTTATTTTTCATTGTTGGCTCTGATGATATTGGTGTGACCATCCCTTTTTATGGATGGTTTATGCTGGCTTACTATGGAAAAAACTGTTCCCAATAGATTATTGGTTATGCCTGATGCTTATTGCTAGACCATGGAGATCAGGAACATGCTTCAGGTTGTGTGAAGAATCAACTCGGGTGATGGGTTGGGTTGACCCGAGTTGTTTTGTTACAAAATGGTATCTGGGGGGGGGTGTTATTTGTGAGTTAGTGGTAGACTGGAGCTAGGATCATCAGGACTCAAGAGGTAGGAACGAGGGAGTGCCTGACCAACTCTTCTTCATGTCAAACCTCAAGTTTACATGGGTGGTCTACTATTGTGGTTATGTTTGAGCCTCATTATGGGTTGTTTTTATGTGATTTTGAAGTATTTCTTAGTTAGTGTTGAGCCTCGGGGTGAGTCTGGGGTCATTTTGAGTTTTCCAGGTGAAACATGGAGGTTTGGAGGAGGCGCATGGTTAGTAGTAACTGTGCACAATCCATGCAGCCTTTCTAGAAAAATCCATTAACACCTTCATAGTTGGTGCACGGTTAGCCTAACGTTGTGGCCAAACTATACACAATGGTGAATACTTGAAATTTTTGGTGTTTTTACTCCTTTTTCATTTGGAGTTTCTCTTGATTCTAGTGTTGCTTATTGATACCCATGATGAGGGTTTCTTTGGTTTATTTAACATGGTTTGAGATGGAATCGTTCTTGATGAATCTTGTGTTTTGTGTCTTGTAGACAATGCCTCCTAGAAAAACCACATCCAGGTATAGAGAGGGTGCTGCGGAGAACACCCTGTAGGCGAACCCTCCTCTGGATCCATCTTTGGTGGAGTCAGTGACTTGTATGATCTAATCTTTGGATCAAATGGGTTTTCAGGAGAATAGATGGATGGTGGGCCATGCTTAGGAGTTTATGAGGCAAAATCCACTAGTGTTCCATGGTGAGAAATTGTAGGTTCTGAGCACAGTGGAAGCGCGGTTGGGTTGACACCCAACTTTAATTTTTATTATGACCAATGATTAGTCTGGGATCAATACGACGATGAATGCCAGTCTCCACAGAATAGAATCAAAGATTTAGATAAAGAAGAAAGAGGCTTGAAACATTTAGAGAGGATACTGCACATCATGTTTATAATTAATTTAATTAATTTCATAAAGAAAAGAATACCTGGATCTTCGGTACTTTCTTCGTTGATGATTTTGATCATTCAGAATGACCCTTCCAGATTGTCTCATTGCACTTTTGAGGATCCAAACCAGAATCGCTCTAGCGGTGATCCACACGTGCTTTGATGATCTCCGATCGACACCACTCGTTCTCTGGTTGCTAGCACGGTTAAGAGAGTGTCTTATGTCAGTCGTTCATGATTTCTTGTTCTTTGATCTTGAAGAACATATCTCATTCTTGAGAGGGGAAGGAAGAGGATTCAAGAGAGAAACCATTTAGCTCAACAATTCTCAATTCAACGGGCGTGCAGTTCAGTACATGACACAATAAATGTACATGTCTATTTATCGACATGGGTCTTCAGTTACAATATTTAATTATGTAACAACAATTAAAAACATTCATAACCTTAGATAAAACCCATGATTTTATTAATAATACCACATCATTATTTATGGTGCGCCAACTTGCGCAAAACAGAATTATAAATAAAATTCCACATCACAAAATAATAATAGCTTTATTATTATTTTAACTTATGTCAACTAGTTAAATAATTATTTATCATCTTACAAATAATTATTTTACTACCAGACCGGCCTTGGTCCACTTGAACTCCACTTCCATTTATTGAACACCCAAATAAATAAATAAATAATTTATTCTCTTAAAAAAATATTTTATTTACAAACTAGTAAATAAATATTTATTAAATGTTCAATAAAATAAATATATATATTTTACCCACAATCCAGTGAATAAATATTTATTTAATGTATGCAATCATTTTAACTTGAATACAATCATTCCACTATCTTGAGAATAATATTTATTCCATTAATTAAATTCAAATAGAATTTAACTGAGACCACCAAAAACACTTAGTGTGTGACCCTCTAGGATTCTTTCTCATTGGAATTAGGCGGGATTACCTAAAGTCCAAGAGTACTATCTAGCAACGGGTTAAGTCACCCAAGAGAAAGAACTTAAAGTCTCAAGAACAACATCCATATAAGAACACTCACTATGTAATATAATCCCTTTGTCTCAATATCTCACCAAATAAGTTTCATGATAGTGCCATCAACCTTTGTGCTTGATACATCATTCTTTGACTACCTGAAATAAACTTGTCATTACACTATGACCATGGAATTTTGTGCGATGGTTTTATTTCAATCAAAGGGACGAGATATCAAATTCCATAAATGGAAGGTACAAATCTTTCCTCGACTTATCCATTAATAACATACCACTTGTGATGCACCCAACATACCCTACTTCCCGCCAACATATGGCGTGACGGTTTTCGCCAATAAATCAAAATGCGTGAGTCGTGACACGTATTAATGATAATCTTAAAGTCTAAGGACTATTACGCATGCTCGTAGATAATAATATCTGATGACACCAAAACATGCAGAATTCTTACTGGCGGGACTGTCCTCATAATCTCCCATATTGAAGATTACTAAGTACGAACTTCATGAGAGGAAGTCTCATCTTCTTACGAGTACTTACACCTGATGGTCTGTATACTATGTGTCCCATCATAGTATGTCATCCAAATGCAGAACTATATTTAAGAATATTGTTATAGCATTTCAAGGTTCTCATTATAGTGGGGAACTGCCATGACCTTATCAATGCAACAAATACTCTAAGAAATTATTACATCATAGTCATGCATAACAATAAAAAGTATGTAATAAGATGTTTAATATTTAAATACATTAAATATCCATATAATTAAAGTACAAACAGTTAGTTCTAGGACACCAACTCTAACAGAAAGGACCCAAGGAGCCTGAGGAGTGGTTGGATTGTATTGAGTGGATCTTTGAGTTTTTGAAGACCCTTGAGACCTATTAAGTGTGATTCACCATATATGTGATAGAAGGACCATGTAGAAAGTGGTTGGAGTCTATGATTCTCTCAATGGGGTATGAGGATCTCACACAAACCACTTTCAAGGTGTCTTTCAATCAACAATTCTATCTGAAGACCTTGAGGGTGGTGAAGGCCTGTGAGTTCCTAAAGTTGGAGTAGGGATATCATTATGTAATGAAGTATGCTACTCATTTTACCAAATTGGTGCATGTCTCTCCAGATCTCCTCATGAATGAATACCTTAAGTCTCAACATTTCGATATGGTATTGAGGCCATAGATCAGGTCTATGCTTATTTTTCTCTGTCTGCCAACCTAATCAGAGGTGGTTGACAATTCGACTATGGAAGAGGCTGATTTGACTAGAAATACAGGTCTCAGTGTCGTTCCTTTAGTGGGCAGAATCTAGTTTTCTTTGTCTTGTTAGAAGCATAAGCGAAATGAGTATCATTAGGGCAGTGGAAATATTCATCGGGTTCAGCTCCCATGGCTTCTTCAAGGCATAAGCCTATTATTTGTTATCAATGTGGGAAGGTTTGACACACCAGGACTAATTTCTCAGAGAATCTGAGGGAATTCCACCAATGTGGATGTCTGGGTTATCTCTAGCACTTCTATTAGTTATCTTTGTATGGGAGTGGTGTGTGATATACTTTTTCAAAGGGCTCTCAAGTGCGGTTAGAGGATTCAAAGGGTGTAAGATATCACCCTCATGGCAAGGGAGACTCTCACTAGGGGAAGTAAAAGTAGGGAGGGTCTAATCCAGGTCATCTCCACACAACATAGGTTATTCCAGAGGACTCATATTTTGGGAAGACCACTGTGAGAGGTAGGATGTTTATTGCATCTTCCAAAAAAATAAGTTTTATTTGACAATGTCACATACCATTCCTTCATTTGTCTTAAATTTATTGATGATTTGGGTATGCGAGCTGAGTTGATTCCATATGTTTTGGATTTTATAACCTCATTTGGTAGGAAGAAGGAGAAAGGTTTCACATGCCCTGAGTGATGTGTTTTGATAATAGACATGGAAGTTGTTTGGGACTTCCTTGTTTTGGTCATGGACATTTTTGACCTCATTATCGGTATGGATTGGTTGATCAAATTCAAGGTGTTAGATGACCGTTATCACTGTAGGGTCTAGTTCTTTACTCATGATGGGAGAACTCATGTTTTTTTAGGGCGAGTGGGATCTGTGATTAGGGAGGGCATGACCAATTTCTTTAGAGTTGGCTCTCATTTCATGCCAGTTGTCCATGTTTTTTCTTGGTGTTATTGAATAGTGTTCCATGGGTAAACTTCTAGTAGTTGTGGATAGGTACCAAAATGTGTTTCCAGAAGATTTTTTGGGATTTCTAACCCAGTGATAGGTCAAGTTTACTATCAATCTACTCCTCAGGATGAAACTAATCCCCTTTCCATATTATCAGATGGATTCAATAGAGATGAAATAGTTAAAGGTCTAGCTAGAGGATCTTGAGGGAAAGGTTTTTATCCATTACAACATGTAACCATGGGATTTTCCAATGATATTTTCAAAGAAGGTAGATGTGAGCCTCCGAATTTTCATAGACCATCGTAATATTAGTTGGGCGATTATGAAGAATAAATACCCATTTCCTAGAATTGATGACCTTTTTGATCAACTCCGGGGAGCCCACTGGTTTTCCAAGATCAACCTGAGATCTGAGTGCCACTAGTTGAGGGTCTGGGAAGAGGATGTTCCAAAGACTTCCTTTCAATGCTAACATGGACACTTTGAATGTTTGGTTATTCCATTTTACCTTAACAATGCTCCTGTATTTTTCATGATGCTAATGAATCAGATCTTACACCTCTTTTTGGAATCCTTTGTGGTATTGTTTATAAATGAAATCTTGGTGCATTATAAGACAAAGGATGATCATGCTGACCATATGGAGGTTTTTTTGGGTGTTTTAAGAGAGAAACATATATATTAAAAGTTGTCTAAGTGCAAGTTTTGGATTCAGGAAGTGAAGTTTTTGGATCACATGATAAAAGATGCAGGAGTTTCAGTGGATCCAAAGAAAGTTCAACCAATAACGTCTTAGGAGTATCCTAAGAATGTGTTCAAGATTCATAGTTTTATGGGATTGGCTAGGTATTCTAGATGCTTCGTTCAGGACTTCTCTAGAATATCTTCTACCTTGAAAACCATGACATAGAAAGGGTTGAAGTTTGAGTGGGATGAGAAGTGCTAGAGTGCTTTTGAGCAGTTGCAAACCCGTTTGACATCCAAACCTGTCATGATTCAACGTGAGCCTGGGAGAGATTATGTATCATATTACAATGATTCTGGTGTGGGTTTAGGGTGTGTACTAATATAGGATGACCATGTAGTGGCCTATGGCTCATGAAAACTATTCCCACACAAGACGAATTATCCCACTCACGACCTGGAATTGGTAGCGGTGATGCATGCATTGAAGATGTGGTGAAATTTACTCTTCAAGTATCATTTTACAATGTATTCGGATCATAAGAGCCTAAATTATTTTTTTACCTAGAGGTAACTGAACCTTAAATAAAGATAATGGGTAGAATATCACCAAACCTTTGATTTTTAGATTGCATATACACTTGGAAAAGGAAATGTGGTTGCCAACATGTTGAGTAGGAAGCATCCAATGCAGGCTGTTCAGGAGTTAAAAGATGAGTGGGTTCTGATGAGTTTGTTTTCTGATATGAGACTAGAGATGCAGGAAGATAGAGGGAAGGTGTTCTTGGATAGTGTGTAGGTTATACCCTCTCTTATCGATCAGGTGATGAGTGAGCAAGTATCTGACCTTCAGTTCCAACAGATTAACAGTGTCTTAAATGGTGGGGAGACCTTGGGTGATTTGTCTCAGTATCCTAATGGTTCCCACCTCTTTAGAAAGTAGCTGGTGTTACTTTTGAGCTTGAGGTAGAAGGTGATGCATGTGGCACATCATTTTAGTTGGATCATTAACCCCAGGGTAACCAAGATGTTCTATACCTTAAGATGACGGTATTGGTGGACTGAGATGAGGTGTGCATTGTCAAAATTTATTTCTATATGCTTGACCTACCAGAGGATCAAAGCCGAGCATTAGAGACCATTCAGGTTGTTACAACCACTTCCTATTCCATTATGGAAATTGGATGATATCTCTATGGTTTTTTTGACCAAGCTACCTCGTACTCCAAATGGGAAAGATTCCATATGGGTGATTGTTAATTTTCTAAAGAAACCAACCCATTTTCTTCCCATCAGAGAGTTGATGAAGGTAGAGGCCCTTATACATATGTACGTTCGAGAGGTTTTTCATCTCTATAGAGTGCCCTCAATGATAGTTTCTGATCGGGATTCCTATTTAACTTATTGCTTTTGAAATGGACTATAAGAGGATTTGGGAAATGAGTTGGAATTAAGCACCACATATCTCCCATAGACAGATGTCCAATATAAGCAAACCATCCAGACTCTTGAGGATATGTTGTGGGCATGTGTGCTTGATTTTGGAGGTTCATGGTAAAGGTACCTATCAGTGGATGAGTTTTCTTATAATAATAGTTATTAGGCCTCAATCAATATGGCCCCATTTGAGTAATTGTATGAGCATCCATGCCAATCCCTATTATGTTGGGACGAGGTGGGTGAGCATTCCTTGGTTAGACTGAGTCTCATCCATGAGATGACTAAGACAGTTTGACTGATTCAAAAATGGTTAACAGTAGCTCAAAGTCACCAGAAGTCATATGTATACCACAAT
This sequence comes from Viscum album, assembly GCA_963277665.1. Lineage (NCBI taxonomy): Eukaryota > Viridiplantae > Streptophyta > Magnoliopsida > Santalales > Viscaceae > Viscum > Viscum album. Next base: position 136,842,017 of record OY728164.1, read on the forward strand.
CATCTCCTGTTGGAATTTTAGGTTGGTGATCAATTGTTTCTTCAGGTATCAGTTTGAATGGGACATCGTCTCCTAGGTAAGCAGGGAAAGATGACATCGTGTTATATCTATCCATTTCGTATTGTGGGTAATCTTGGGAATGTGGACTATCGATTGGAGTTTCCACCACAACTAACCAAAATCCACGATGTATTTCATGCCTCCCAATTGAAAAGATACCATCCAAACCCATCTCATCTGTTGGAGTGGGAATATTTGGATATGATCTTAATACCACCATTGTGGAGTAGTCTATTCATATCATAGATCATTAGAGAAAGGTTCTTCATGGTAAATTGATCTCATTGGTATGTGTGATTTGGTATTGAGGTGTTGATAACCATGATACATGGGAGCATGAAGCTTTGGTGAGGGAGTGGCGGCCTCACCTTTTTTATTATGAGGATTCCTGGGAACTTTTTGGGGGTATAAAGTAGAATGGTGGGGAATTTGTGATACCCTAAGGGTCACTGGTAAATATACTTATGAGTTTTATTTACCTTTTAGTTCGTTCTTAGGGTTCTTGAGTGTCAGGGGTTGAAAATGGGTGTTTTTGGGAAGACAGACCAAGGAAGACAATTTTTCTAACCACGTGGCTAACCATGTGAGGGTGCTATAGAGGACGATAATGGGTTTTTTCATAGTCTTTTCAAATCACGTGACACCCAGGAGTAACCGTGTGACCCATTTTTGGTGGGGAATCATCACCCACATGGTTGGTGCATGGTTTGTTTAACCGTGTGACAAAACCGTGCGGCTTGTCTAAGTCACTTAAAGAGTTGTAATTTACTATTTTTAATATGTTGATTTTATAACCTTTTGGCCTTCATTTTCCTCCCCCCATCATGTACAACTCCTCTTCCTTGTCCTTGAATCTTTCTCTCTTATTTTCTGGTGGTTTCTCCTTGGATTCAAGGTAGTTTGTCTTGAGGTAAGTTATTTTTTTCATGGTTTCTTCTTCTTTTCCACCTCTTCTTTCACATTCCTCAATTTTCATAGAGATGTGTAACCCTATATGGCGGGGTTGATTTAACCTAGGGTTTTTATGGGGGTTTTGGTTGGTTTTCTTATGGATTAGGTGTTTGAGGCCTTGATTTTACTATTCTAGGTGGTTGTCATCGAAGGTGGAAAGGTTGGAACCATTTGTGAGGTAGGTGTCTCTATTTAAGGGTGTTTGATATGGATTACCTTTAAATTATGAATCTCCTTTGGTTTATGTTTGTTTAATTTCTAGATAAATGATTTTTGGTTGATTTTTATCCCATTTTTGACGTGTTCTATGATTTCTTTTGGAAAGTGGGTGTTTACAGGGGTTTTTTTAAATGGATGTGGTTTGTATGCACACTAAGTGTTTGATAAAATGGATCAAAGAAGTTTTATGGTTTCTAAAAGATTTATAAAGTGGTTTTAAAAATGGTTTTACTTTGTGTAAAGGTGTTTCATAAAAAGGACATATTGTTTATATAAATGTCTTATGAAATGTATTATTTGATATGGGTACTTGTATGTGATTATGTTGGCATGGAGTAGCACATGGGTTAACCGGGCTGTGAGTGAGGGGTTGTTTGAGGGACTGTGAAAGACTTCATAGGGAGGACCGTGCAAGCCTCCATTTTGGTTTTCCAAGGGACTGTGAGAGCCTTTGGGTAGGAAGACCATGAGAGCATCCATTTGGTTACCAAGAGTCTGTGAGAGATCTTGGAGTTGGGCTTAGGGAAGATCACGAGAGATTCTATTATTGATTAGCTAGATAGAAAACTTGTTTAGACCCACTCATGATAGGCATGATAGTTATATCCCTAGGTACACATCAATCATGCTTGATTGGTTTAAATGCTTCATGCATTTGATTAGTGCCATTTTGGTGTGATGAGATATGTTATGACTATTTCCTTTTATGCAGTTACATGATAATGATGTTTGAGATCACTTTATTATGACATGTTGGATATATTGAAAATGTTGTGCCTTATGTCCTCATTTATCTATTTGATCCATGTTTGAGTTTTTTTGGAAAATCGGTTTTGTTTGAAATGGAAAACCAAAGGGATTTCAAAGGTTTATTTGAAAATGGTGTGTTTTCAAAGTGGTTTAGTTTTTAAAAGAGTTTGCAAACTAGTTTATTACTTTTCATGGGTAAAATAATTAAATAGATTCATGGTGGTATCCTAATGGACTTTGTGCCTCACACCCTACATATGCCTTTGGGCATATGTAGAATTTGTTTTGAAGGAAACAGGTAAGGGAAAGAGAATTATATACTGGGGTGGCCCTTCTTGATTACCATCATCCATGTTTTGTGGAGGAGTCATGGTCTCATGGAGCTGGCTCATGGAGAGACTTTTTGGGATTTTATATCCATGGGATATATGTATAAGCCTTGTTTGGTATTATTTCCACTCTTTTGAGTTTTAGTCTATGGATTAAGATACCATGTATATATGGCCTTTTTTGGCATGCTTGTATATGATGTTTATTTTGGTTTATGGTATCCGATTTTCATATGTTGTATTTCTATGGATTCTATGTTATGTATTATTGAATATGATGATATTGGTATGGTCATCCCTTTTTATGGATGGGTCATGTTGGTTTACCATGGGATAAATCATTTGCAAGAGATTATTGGTTATGCCCGGTGCTTGTTGCCAGCCTGTGGCGATCAGGAATGTGTTTTAGGCCGTGTGATAGACTGACTCAGGTGATGGGTTGGGTTGATCCGGGTTGGATCATTACTATAACAAACCATATCTTTATTACACATTAATTAATGATTAATTACATAAGAATATACACAATACAACCCAGAAGATTGTGAAGTCTAGTGTATTTTGGAATTAGGTACATAACACAACATCTTGAACATGGGATACAACAACATTATTGAAAAATTCCATAACACGCTCATAATTTTCCATCGTTCTTAAAATTTTATGGGATAACCTGGGGACATACATAAGAAAGGGGTGAGATATAAATCCCCTATAAAGGAATAAAAAAGAATAACATGAAGAATGTATTATATGTCAGGCAATAGAAATTTCAATGAGACATAAAATGGGTGAGAATCATAAACATGAAAAAAGAGGCATGATATAGTATAATAACATAAATACAACATTAGAAAGTGGAAAAAACATTAAACATTACATCATAAACATAGGTCAAGGCTAACTAACAAGACATCATAATATGGTTGAAAAAGTTTCATGATAGATTAGGTTAACTCCCTAATATATTGCATGATGTATCATGAGACTAAAAAAATTACCCAATGAATTAGAGAACTATATAATTTTGAGTTCACTCATCGCTTTCATATCATGCACATGCAAAAGTGTTCCACATAGATCATTCAACATAGGATCATTTTTTCATCACATTTAATCCCATGATTAAGGAATGTGGGTTACATACATGGATGTACCAAATAAAATAATTATAGGTATGTCTAATTGAATACCCTTAAGTGGAAATATCAATGTTATTCAAAATATAATGGGTTGACATGGAAAAATCGCAGTGAAAATCCAACAGCATAATGGCAGTACTTAAAGATTCATAAAATGGTTAAATGAGAGCGAAAGAGGTCTCTCATCATTTGGAAATCAAATGGACAGTAAGAGGGATATGAAAAAACATATCCCAATATTAGGAATTGGAAATAAAAGTCATAAAATGAATAATATGGTTGAATAAATAGGAGAAGTAAAGGGTCCCTTACTAAATTTTGGTATAGTAATGACTTAGGTAAATGCTATAATGAGAGGGGATAAATGATATCTCATTATTAGGACATAAATTGGACAATATAGGGACATTTAAAAGAGAATTTAAATATAACCAATTTATATTCAAAAGGTTAAACACAAATAGGGTGCTTTAATTGAAAAGAAGAGAGAGTGGTCCCTTACTTTTGGTATGGAAAATCATAGGACAATTTTAGTAGCATAATGGGTGTACATAAGGTTCATGGGAGGGCTTAATGAGAGTGAAAGGGGTACCTCATCTCATGGAAATAAAAAGGGAAGTAAGAGGTATGTATAAATACATAACAAAACATAAAAAATGGAAATTAATAGGCACAACATAAAATATTTTCTTGAATAAAAAGAAGAGAGGGAGATTCCTTTTTTTTGGTATGGAAAATCACAGGATAATTTTGACAACATAACAGGTGTACATAAAGGTTCACAAGAGGGATTAATGAGATTAAAATGGGTCTCTAATCAAATGTACATAAAAAGATAAGTAATATGGATTTATAAAAACATATCCAAACAAGAAAAAATGGAAATTAAGAGTTACAACATAAAAGAGGTGCTTGAATAAAAAGAAGAGAGGGTGATCCCTTACCTTGAAAGGGTGATTCCAAAAGCTCGGGGGAAGATTCTTGAGATATTGGGGGCACATTAGGAGGAATATAGATAAGTTATTACATATTAAGGATGTGATCCATGGTTTTTGAGTGAAGAGGAATGGGATCATGGGTGGGTTTGTATAGGAAAAGAGAAGGGAGTTCTTTATTATTTCACAAACGTAGGTTTTGGAATCTATACAATAAAATAATCAAAACCAAAAACCTTACCATGTTTTTTGCTCATTATTTCTTCTAAATAGTAGTTTTATTCATTATTTTATAATTAAAAGGTCCAAAATAATTATAATATTAACCTTAGTGATGTGTAAGTGAGTCATGTTCATACAGAAATGATTTTAAAACCTTAAAATATAATATAGGTTTTGGAAGATTCATAAAGGCTTTATAAAATTAATCAAATAACCTAAAAACGCATTATTTTAAAGGTTAAATATATATATGTTCTTTTATATCTTTTATGGAACATATGACATCAATTTTTTGTCATTATGATGTCATAATACATACTATATATTTATATTGTATTTATATTTTACCCGAAAATATGACTATCTCAGAAAATTATGAAAAAATCACCATTGGATAATTTTTATGAGATGATTATAAAAATTATATTTATTTTATAAAATCAATTATCTAAATATGGTAAATTAAACTTTTAAATTAAAATCCCTATTTATTGAAAAATATTAGCTTTTTGACAATAACAGTTTTTCGACCCCTATAAAAATCACAATTTCACTTAGTAAAATTATATTATCATTTGTTTTTAATATATAATATTTAATAATACTATTTTATAAAAATATAATTTATTTTTAATAATTTATGAATTCATTAAAAGTAATTTCTTAATTTAAATTACATATTACCCAAAAATACAATTCGAGTTTTGTCATATTAAAAACTAATTTGTATCAAACTCATTACATAATCATTTATAAAGTAAAAACAATAAGGAATAAATATAATCAATATTTTATTGAAAATAAAATATACATATTCATACTATTAGGTTACATATTTTTTATCCTTGTTAAATTATTATTATTATATTTTAACCCTTAACTAACCTATTTTACTTTTACTACAAAAATAATTATTTAACTTCAGTTACTATCCATATTGTCCAAAGATTAATTTGAACTTATTACATAATATTAATTATTATTATTATAAATATGTAATAATTTTTATAAATTTCAATTCACATAAGTGGTAGAATTTAATTTAAAATAAAACATGCAAGCATGATGAAAAGTGGTTTTATAAAAAAATTCATTTTTCAAGGAAATGATGATTTTACTTTAACTCTATAATTAAAAATATTCATTATATGAATTTAAATTCATAATAATAAATATATAATATATAAATTTAATTTAAATCATTACCCCTAAGGGTTTATTTTTAATTAATTAAAATGGAGAAACATTATGCATTTTAAAATAGTTTTAAGAAAAATGTGTTTTCAAGCTTAGAAATAAACTTATAATAAAATATGGTATAAAGATGATTTAAATGTAATTAATTAGATTAAATATAACTAAATAATACACATGATACTTTAAAGTAAAATTAAAATATTAATGGTACTTTTAAACTTTTTAATTTATCAAAAGAAATGATAGTTTTACAAAATAATCGACATTTTTCACTATTCACTAAAAAATAATTTTTTTTTGAAAAAACCAAAAATTTAACCCTAAGTTAATTTTGATATGATGATATAAAAAATTTAGTTCATTTAATCAAATAAATTTTCTAAGTGTTTTAGAAAATAATTATATATTTTTTTCAAAAAAAGAAATAAAAATCGTTTTTGAAGAAAACATATTTTTGAAGAATATAATGACATTACTAAAAAAATGAGTGATTATTTAATAATAATTTATAAATAAATTTATGTTGAGTAAGAAATATATATATATTTCATAAATTATTTAATTATATTCATACCCACAAATTTAATGGCTAGGTCAAAATAATCACATTTAAATAATCATTGTTTTTTTGGGCTCGGTGTTTCGTATCACATACGCTATTGAACATAATATTTTCTTTTAAAAACTTTGGGAATTACATTATTCCCCCTTTAATAAATTGCGTCCTCAAAATTTTATCTCTATATTGTTAAGAAATATTTTATCACTTGAAAATTTATTTATTAAAAACCTACATTGTAAAAAGGGTTAATACAAAATCCACTTGAAAAGAGAGAAAGATAAGTACAAAGGTCATCACATAACTAGGTTTCAAAGTAGGATAAAATTAGTGGGAATTAAAAATATAGTTATGTTAGAAAAAAAAACTAATGCCTAAGAACTAATAGAGAGTGATAGAGAACATGGTTAGGATAAATTCAATTACCACAAAACCATAAATCTATGATGGGTGAAAAGACCACCAATTCATCAAAAATGATCATAATATGATTTTTTTTTCAAGATTATTTTCTTAGAGTTAAGGAATTCCTTTACCATATATACGAGGAACATAAGTAAATATACTTTCTTTAAAAGTATAATTTCATCCTTTAATCGATTTCCACTATAATCTCATCCTTTACTCCAAATGATGAGTACTCAAGATGATTTTTTAAGCCCGAAGCACTAGAATAAGATTCTAATGGATCACATAACCCACTAAAGCAAAACAAGATATTCCTCCTATATTTAATAAATAAAATGTAATGGCCCGGACCTCTCCGGTCCACTACTTTGTGAAAATGTGGTGTTGGAGGTGTTCCGGGAGGTCAAGGTGACTTATCCCCCAGCCGCGCCCTACCGGTAGCTCGGTCTACCGGTAGCCGCCGCCTACCGGTAGCTCAGTCTACCGGTAGCCGCTGCCTACCGGTAGCTCGGTTTACCAGTAGCCACAGCCTACCGGTAGCTCGGTCTACCTGTATCCGCTGCCTACCGGTAGCTCGGTCTACCGGTAGCCGCTGCTTACCGGTAGCTCGGTCTACCGGTAGCCGCCGCCTACCGGTACCTCGGTCTACCAATAGCCTCAGTCTAGCAGTAGCTCGACTAACACTTTGCCAAATTTCTAGTTCTGTGAACAATATTTCTATCGGTGACCTTCTATCGGTAGACTTGAATAATGTTCTATCAGTGAGGATCTAACGGTAGACTTGTGTTTCTATTGGCAAGGTTCTATCGGTGACCTTTTCTTTCCTTTTCCAATTTTTGAGTTCTGTGAACAGTGTTTCCAGAATCCTAAGAGCTACCGATTCCATCCTTTTCCAAATTTCACGTTTGAATAGTGTTTCCAGAATCCTAAGAGCTACCGATTCCTTCCTTTTCCAAATTTCACGTTTGACCAGTGTTTCCAGAATCTTAAGAGCTACCGATTCCTTCCTTTTCCAAATTTCACGTTTGAACAGTGTTTCCAGAATCCTAAGAGCTACCGATTCCTTCCTTTTCCAAATTTCACGTTTGAACAGTGTTTCCAGAATCCTAAGAGCTACCAATTCCTTCCTTTTCCAAATTTTAAGTATGTGAATAGTGTTTCTAGCTTCCAACAGTTTCGCCTTCTTTGACGTAAAATACATTTTAAACCCTTATTTTAAGGACTTTAAGACCGATTCAAAGGCCATAAATCCTATATTAATTATTCCTAAGGCCGGGATGTTTTTACTTGGTCAAACCGCGTGGGTTAATGCGATCCGTTTTTAATGGAGAATAAATCGGATCTTAAATCGTCGCCTCTCTAATTTTTTTTCTAAAAGGAACAAGATATCATTATTCATTGTTCTTCCTCCTGGTTCTCATCTATGAGACGTTAGAACCTTGCAATCATTCCCGTAGGAGTTTCACAGTCAAACGTTACTCGGATCAGTTCCGCTCTGTTTGATGCAACCAAGCTGTGTCGATCATTCTTCTATATAAGGTATGTTTTATCATCGTTCCTTCAGGGATCACCTTCTCTTGTTCTCCCTTCCATATTAACATGTAATCTCCATGGTTCTAATGGAGTTTGGTTGGTTGGGACTTACCGTGGCATCCTCGGGTGGATGCAGTTGTCGCGAGAGAAGGATTGTGGCCCGTTGTGTGGATAAAGGACGTCAAGAACTCTTTAAGGTAGGGGATTCATGGCTTATCTAATTGTATATGTGCAATCGTAGAATTAGCATGATTTATCCCTTTGGATCACAATGAAATTGACCTAATTAAATACTTGAACCGGATTAAAATAATTGGTTGATTGTATAATGTTGCTTTATACCGTGATAACGGTTTGCCTCATGTTTTCCTAGATATAGTGATATCTATATTTTGTTTGATTTTTTGTTCGTTCATGATAGAAATTGATAATGAACGTAAAGTCAGAATTAATTGTTAATTAATTGGCTAAAGATAAAGAGGCATGCAAATTAATCTGGTTATTGCCGTTGTTGTAGTTCTAATTTGAGGATAATCAAATTAGGGAAGGAAGCATGGTTATTTAATTGTGATAGCTTGATGATTAGGTATCCGTGATTAGAACCTACGAATAACAAATCTGCCAATTCAATATGGATTAAAGAACAGATTATGTGGGAATTTCTAAAGGGGTTCTGAGTTACCCTCTTGTTTGCTAAAGGGTCAAGAGCCCATGGTTGTGATTGTTGTTTTTCTACTGCTTGTGCTGTGATGTGAGCCTGGATGGCTATTGTGATATGTGGAGGCGTGGAGGCCTTGTGGTTATGGCAGTGGATGACGCCTAGAGTGGCGATATGCATCAGTTATGCATGTGGGTGTCTGGGAGGACACCAGGGGTGATGGAATGGGATGGAGGCGGTTGCTGGATGCTTGTGGTTTTCTTTGAATGTTAATCTACTTTTCTTTTTCCCATTACTCAAGGCAGCTGGTCTCGCTACCCTTCTTCCGAAGGAGGCAAAGATGCACGGGGTATGCCACGTGCTTTCCGTGTTTAGCCTCTCGAGGGAGAATGGGTCTGTGCTCTTTCTATAGGCGGCAAAGACTCGACGGGTAGTATATCTACTCACCGTGTTGATCCTCCTTTATGTTTAGTAGCATAGGATGCTTTTCTAGAATGCCTGGGAATGTGGGAAAGTAACTCTATAATGAATGTTTGATTAAATGGTGAAAATCCACGGGGATGGAGATACGGGGATTTAAAGGTGATGTGAATCTTAAAAGGAGCAGTTGTTTTTGAATGTGATGCCAATTCAGTTTAATGTGGAATTGTTCATTCTTAATTAATGTTTAAAGAATTAAATTAACGTACAGTGGAACTGATAAAATGAGAATGGAGTAATCTAATAAAGCTATTCAAATGTTTGTGTGCTTATAGGATACCTAGTCTTTGAAGTAGCAGCCTGGAGTCTGAGAGACGTTAGCTGCAGTTGTATCTAAGACTAGGTAATGACCATAGTGTGGATGTGAGTTACATATATATTCTGTACTTTTTGTGTTTCTATACGCTACTCCACCCTGTCGGTAAGGGAAACTGACACCCCGGGGATTCTGAGCCCTAGGGGGGGTGTTTTCCCCAACATTCTGATGGGAGGTTGAATGACTGACTACCCCCTTTGGCCCCGCTCTCTTCTCTTGGTAGATACTTGTGCCATGAGGCACAACGGTTAGTTACCCCATATATGTGTGTAGAGGGATGTAATGGCTTGTAGTTATTCACACACACATATATTCTGGATATAGTATCCTATGGACTACTATAGGTGTAATGTGTATAGGCTATGATGGTTTGAGGATCCTTACTCGGAGTATGGGCTGTAATGGATTGAGGTATTATACCCGACGTATGATACACGTTATGCGGGCTGTGGTGGCTCCCGGAAACTACCTGGTTACTTTTGGTTGTGAGGATGGTGTGGTGCTTCGCCCAGGTGTCTGCGGGCAAGCCTATGTGGTGCACGAGGTGCAGATTGTGGAGCTTAGCCCAGGTGTCTGTGGGAAAGCCTTTGGAGAGAGATGCACAGGACGTATGTCGTTGGGGAAAAGCGGAAAACCAGTGGGGAAGTAGTAGCAGGGTACCCTTGATATTCTTTACTATATGCTATATTCTTGTATGCGTTACTTGGTGAGCGTAGCCATGGTGAGGTTGGGAACTTAGTATACCTGTTTAGGTGACGAGTTATTTTCACTTATGGTTCACTGGGCTTTAGCATGATTTCTTTACTTTTTCACGAGAGGCTTGGGGAGGATCCTACTGAGTATACTGTTATACTCACCCTATGTACATATAAACTATTTTTCAGGTCACTTGGAGCAGGTTGGAGATCAAGCTGGTTACTACTAGCTTGCAGTTGGAGGAGGAGCTGTTCGGGCTTGTGGTCGCTGCCATTTTACTTTATTTTGGGTACTTTTAGTTTCCCCTTTCAGTTGTAGTACTTTTGCATTACATTTCATATATGTACTTGATTTTCTTTTATATCTCAGTTCTGAGTTGGAGTTGATTGGAGTCTATTCTATCTCTCTTTTCTGCATGTGTTCTCTTAGAGGGTAATGCCTCCCATTTGTATGTTTATTATACCCTCGGTGCTAGTCGCCAACCCGGGGCCTACTGGAGGCGGGACTTGGGGGTCATTATCTCCCTTCTCACATTGCCGGCCCAGGAGGGGTACACTTTGTGGGGAGGGGGTCGTGACAGAGTGGTATCAAAGGTCTGGTTGAGGGATATGATGGAGTTTGGAGTTAGGCACAGGTGAGGATGCATGGGGTGGTAGGGCAACGATGTCATTCATGTTTAGCAAGTGGGGTAAACACTGGAGACCGGAAGAGACATAGGCGTTTAGAGCCCCCTATGATCTGTTTCATGGACCATTAAGTTTACGATGGCTACTAAACAAAGTGATACTGGTTGCAGGGTAGAGACCTAGGAAAGGATCATGCATCATTATTCTTTGCGCCTGTTTTTGAATGGGTAGACCTTGGGATAGGTAACCTGAAATTAATAAAACAAAACAATTAATTAATTAATGTTGAGTCTTCCATATTCCAGGCTTAGGAGTTCTAACAGTTGTTATTTTTCAGGTATGGCTCCAGGTTGACGTCCTCGTCAAGTTTGCGTAGAAGATTCCCAGCAGGCTATTCCAACAGATCACCACCGAGTAGAGGTTGAAGAAGATGACACTTGGAGGAAGACACTTCGAGAGTTTTAGTGCCAGAGTCTACAGAAGTACGAGGGCTCCGTTTCAGATGTAGTCACAGAAGACTGGTTGGAGGAGATCGAGATAGGCTTCAGTTCGATTCGTGCTCAGAAGGAACACTGGGTGTCCTTGGTTGTGACGATGCTGCGTGGAGCAGCGAGGAAGTGGTGGTTCTTGTTCCTCGGTGATCGTGAGGAGTCATAAATCTCATGGGAGGAGTTTCGAGATAGGTTTAGAGTCGAGTTTCTTTCGTCGACTGCGAAGGTGTCCAGTCGCCAGGAGCTTCTCACCCTTCGACAGGGGAGCTCCAGTGTTCGAGAGTTTGGAATCCATTTCAGGAACCTTCTACGATATGATTCAGACCTATTACCAGATGATGAGGCCAGGGCGAGGCATTTCTAGGAGGCTTTACGTCCAGAGATCCAGCGCCAGGTCACCCCATTTATGCTGAAGACATATCTTGAGGTGCTGGCGAGGGCAGAGGTTGTTGAGAGGAATTTGGCCAGGACTGGATCGTCACGAGAGGGGAATCGTCATGATTTCTCACGAAGCAGAGATGTGGTCCGGGGTTCCCGGTTTTCAGGACAGAAGAGTTTCCGTTCACCTGGGGGTAGGTCCCAGCCCTTCCCATCTCGTTTCTCCAGAGGCAGCAACTCTCAGGCCTATGCCAAGGGATCAGGCGCTTGTTTTTCTTATGGTGGTCATGGTCATCAGCAGTGGGAGTGCCCGACTTTCCAGATCAGTCATCATGCACCAGGCGCTCCACTCCAGGTTCCTCCGTTGAGGCAGTTCCAGCCGAGGCAGCAGCAGCAGGTTGCACCAGCTTTAGATCACCAGAGGGTAGATGGAATAGGTAGAGGACAACCCCATGACGCTCCCCGTCCTCAGAGAGCAGAGCGCGGCCGTGGTGGTGGTCTTCATCAGGGTCAGAGAGTCCGTGGAGGAGTTCGTGGTCAGCTTCATGCTCTAGCGTTGCCAGCCCCAGGCGAACCAGATGTCGTTCGAGGTACCCTTTGCTTGTTTTCTACCTTGGTGTATGCCTTGTTTGATTCAGGAGCAACACACTCCTTCATATCACCTACCCTTGTCCATGCTTTGGGACTTGAGGTAGAGAGGCTTCCAGTTCCCTTGGCGTTGACTATGCCAGTTGGAGGTCGAGCCGACTTGTTTGAAGTATGTAGAGATTGTGAGCTAGTGTTGGGGCAACACCGCTCTTGGGGAGATTTCCTATGTTTTCAAATACAACCATATGATGTCATACTCGACATGGATTAGTTATATTCGGTGCAGGCTGTTGTGGATTGCTACAGGAATAAGGTCGTTTTCCTTGATGCAGATGGAGAGAAAGTGGTGTTTGTTGGTGAGGGAGATCCTCGGATGAGTCATAGACGAGTTTCATCCTTATCATCCATGATGGCTGGGATGATGCTGAGTTCTTCAGAGGTTCAACAGTTGGCGTTTCCTAGGGTCGTAGAGGAGTAACCTGACGTCTTTCCAGGAGAGGTTGTATCCTTACCCCCTTGACGAGAGATCGAGTTTGGGATCGAGCTACAGCCAGGAGCGTCCCCTATCTCTATGTCTCCATATAGGATGGCCCCTTCTGAGTTACGAGAGCTACGTATTCAGCTTGATGGTCTATTGCAGTGTGGTTTTGTTCGGCCAAGTGTGTCACCTTGGGGTGCACCAGTTTTGTTTGTGAAAAAGGCTGATGGCAGTTTTCGGTTGTGCGTCGATTATCATCGATTAAACAAAGTGACAATAAAGAACCGCTATCCTCTCCCGCGGATTGATGACTTATTCGATCAACTGAAGGGTGCGAGTTGGTTCTCAAATATCGACTTGCGGTCAGGATATCACCAAATGCGTGTAAAGGATGAGGATATCCCAAAGACTACTTTCCGTTGTCGTCATGGGCATTATGAGTTTGTTGTAATGCCATTTGGCGTGACAAATGCTCCAGCTGTTTTCATGGGGTTGATGAATGCTGTGTTCTGTGAATTCCTGGACAAGTTTGTTGTGGTTTTCATCGATGACATCCTTGTGTACTCCACATCTGAAGAAGAGCATGCAGAGCATCTATGAGCCGTTTTGGGAGTTCTTCGCCAACATCAGTTGTTTGGGAAGTTGTCCAAGTGTGAGTTCTAGGCTTGAGAAGTTCGTTTCTTAGGGCATGTTGTGTCCCAACAGGGAGTAGCTGTGGATCCATCGAAGATAGAAGCAGTAGTGTCTTGGGCAGCCCCCAAGACCGTGTCAGAGGTGCGAAGTTTCCTTGGTCTCGTAGGATATTATAGGAGGTTTGTAGCCAATTTCTCCTGAGTTTTGACTCCTCTGACAGATTTGACCAGGAAGGATCAAGCGTTCATATGGACTGATCAGTGTCAGACAACTTTCAAGTATCTAAAGGAGAAGTTGGTAAGTGCTCCAGTCCTTTGTCTTCCAGCGGAGGGAGTCCAGTTTGATGTTTTCTGTGATGCTTCACATATGGGGCTAGGTTGTGTTCTCATGCAGCAGAGGTCAGTTGTTTCTTATGGGTCTCGGCAGTTACGTCCCCATGAATGCAACTATGCCACCCATGATCTTGAGTTGGCAGCCATGGTGTTTTCTCTAAAATTGTGGAGACATTACCTCATTGGTGAGCACTTTGTGGTTTTCACCGATCATAAGAGTTTGAGGTATGTTTTCTCCCAACGTGACTTGAACTTGAGGCAGCGTCGGTGGATGGAGTTCTTGCAGGAATACGACTTTAAAATATCATATACACCTAGAAAAGGGAATGTTGTAGCTGACGCACTAAGACGAAAGACACGTAATGATGTTGTGCGTGAATCTGGTTATTCCTGGAGAGTGATGGGAGAGCTATCAGCTTTGCATCTTGATATGGGAGAAGTTGGGGGTAGAGGTTGTCTTTTACAGATGACGGTACAGTCATCCCTGATGCAGAAGGTGGAAGAGTCTCAGTTGGGTGATCTAGAGGTGGAAGTCTGGAGAGACAGAGTTGTTTGTCGTGAGGCCCCTAATGGTTGGTCGGAGGATGAACAACATCGAGTGTTGTATCATGGCAGGCTGTTTGTCCCCTTGGAGATGCGCAAGACGGTTCTCTGAGAGTTCCATAGTTCACCCTTGGCAGTACATCCTGGTGTGATAAAGATGTACCGATCCTTGAGGAGTCAGTTTTGGTGGCCTGGGCTGAAACGTATGGTTGCTGAGTGTGTGTCTCGATGTTTAGTCTGCCAGAAGGTGAAGGCCAAACACCGTGTTCCTGGTGGTCTTCTCTAGCACTTAGAGATTCCTCAGTGGAAGTGGGATGACATCTCGATGGACTTTGTTACAGGTTTACCTCGAGCTCTGGGAGGACATGATGCTATATGGGTGGTATTGGATCGTTTAACAAAGTCGTCCCACTTCATAGCGATCAAGGAGTCGAGCTCAGTGGAGGTTCTGTCGAGACAGTATCTGGAGGAGGTGGTGAGGCTTTATGGAGTACCTAGGATGATCATTTCTGATCGAGATCCTCGTTTTACCTCCAGAGTGTGGAGAGGTGTCAAGCATGCTTTTGGCTCTCAACTGTTCCTTAGAACTGCTTTTCATCCTCAAACGGATGGTCAGACAGAGCGAACCATCCAGACTCTTGAAGACATTTTGCGCTCTTGTGTTCTTGATTTTGGAGGTTCATGGACGAAGCACTTACCCTTGGTAGAGTTCTCTTAAAATAATAGTTTTCACTCTACCATCGGTATGGCGCCGTTTGAAGCCTTGTATGGCTGGCCATGCCGTTCTCCATTGTGCTGGACTGGGGTCGGAGAGTCAGCAATTCTCGGACCAGAACTAGTGCAGAATACAACAGAGATGGTTCAGGTGATTCGTGAGAGGATGAAGACAGCACAAGATCATCAGAAATCATATGCTGATCAAATAAGGAGACCGTTAGAGTTTAATGTTGGGGATCATGTGTTTCTAAAGGTGACTCCCCGTCGTGGGCAGCGAAGGTTTGGTCGTGGAAGTAAGCTTTCTCCCCGGTTTGTTGGGCCTTTCGAGGTGTTAGCTCGTGTGGGAGCTGTGGCGTATCGAGTAGCACTTCCCCCTCATATGAGTCGGATACATGATGTTTTCCATGTATCATAGCTCCGTTGTTACCTTCATGATGAATCTCATGTTATCGATTGGGGAGAGATCGATATTGATGATGATGCAACCTTCGAGGAGCGACCTGTGGAGATCCAAGACCGTAAGGAGAAGGTGTTACGTGGACATTCTATCCCCTTAGTTCGTGTCTTGTGGTGACACGGTGGCATGGAGGAGAGTACATGGGAGCGTGAGTCACAGATACATGCTCAGTACCCAGAGTTGTTTAATGTTTAACTCTTTTCATGTAATGATGTTTCCTTGATGGTTAGACCTTTCATGTTTTATTTATGTACCTTTTGTGTGATGTTATGATTGAATTGTTTGGATATGGATTGTTTGTTTCCATATTCTCAGATGTCGTAGTTTTGTTCCAGCTTTCGAACAACTCATGGTGGTTTTCCCCTGAGAGGTATCTTATGGAGTGGTTGTTCGGACCCCTCTTTTCCTCTGAGTTGGTTTTAATTCTCGAGGATGAGAATGTTTTGAGAGGTATCTAATGTAATGGCCCGGACCTCTCCGGTCCACTACTTTGTGAAAATGTGGTGTTGGAGGTGTTCCGGGAGGTCAAGGTGACTTATCCCCCAGCCGCGCCCTACCGGTAGCTCGGTCTACCGGTAGCCACCGCCTACCGGTAGCTCAATCTACCGGTAGCCGCTGCCTACCGGTAGCTCGGTTTACCGGTAGCCACAGCCTACCGGTAGCTCAGTCTACCGGTAGCCGCTGCCTACCGGTAGCCGCTGCTTACCGATAGCTCAGTCTACCGGTAGCCGCCGCCTACCAGTACCTCGGTCTACCGGTAGCCGCAGTCTAGCAGTAGCTCGGCTAACACTTTGCCAAATTTCTAGTTCTGTGAACAGTATTTCTATCGGTGACCGTCTATCAGTAGACTTGAATAATGTTCTATCGGTGAGGATCTAACGGTAGACTTGTGTTTCTATCGGCAAGGTTCTATCGGTGACCTTTTCTTTCCTTTGCCAATTTTTGAGTTCTATGAACAGTGTTTCCAGAATCCTAAGAGCTACCGATTCCATCCTTTTCCAAATTTCACGTTTGAACAGTGTTTCCAGAATCCTAAGAGCTACCGATTCCTTCCTTTGCCAAATTTCATGTTTGAACAGTGTTTCCAGAATCCTAAGAGCTACCGATTCCTTCCTTTGCCAAATTTCACGTTTGAACAGTGTTTCCAGAATCCTAAGAGCTACCGATTCCTTCCTTTGCCAAATTTTGAGTATGTGAATAGTGTTTCCAGCTTCCAACAGTTTTGCCTTCTTTGATGTAAAATACATTTTAAACCCTTATTTTAAGGACTTTAAGACCGATTCAAAGGCCATAAATCCTATATTAATTATTCCTAAGGCCGAGATGTTTTTACTTGGTCAAACCGTGTGGGTTAATGCGGTCCGTTTTTAATGGAGAATAAATCAGATCTTAAATCGTCACCTCTCTAATTTTTTTTTCTAAAAGGAATGAGATATCATTCTTCACTGTTCTTCCTCCTGGTTCTCATCTACGAGACGTTAGAACCTTGCAATCATTCCTGTAGGAGTTTCACAGTCAAACGTTACTCGGATCAGTTCCGCTCTGTTTGATGCAACCAAGCTGTGTCGATCATTCTTCCATATAAGGTATGTTTTATCATCGTTCCTTCAAGGATCACCTTCTCTTGTTCTCCCTTCCATATTACCATGTAATCTCCATGGTTCTAATGGGGTTTGGTTGGTTGGGACTTACCGTGGCATCCTCGGGTGGATGCAGTTGTCGCGAGAGAAGGATTGTGGCCCGTTGTGTGGATAAAGGACATCAAGAACTCTTCGAGGTAGGGGATTCATGGCTTCTCTAATTGTATATGTGCAATCGTAGAATTAGCATGATTTATCCCTTTGGATCACAATGAAATTAACCTAATTAAATACTTGAACCAGATTAAAAGAATTAGTTGATCATATAATGTTGCTTTATACCGTGATAACGGTTTGCCTCATGTTTTCCTAGATATAGTGATATCTATGTTTTGTTTGATTTGTTGTTCGTTCATGATAGAAATTGATAATGAACGTAAAGCCAGAATTAATTGTTAATTAATTGGCTAAAGATAAAGAGGCATGTAAATTAATCTGGTTATTGCCGTTGTTATAGTTGTTCTAATTTGAGGATAATCAAATTAGGGAAGGAAGCATGGTTATTTAATTGTGATAGCTTGCTGATTAGGTATCCGTGATTGGAACCTATGAATAAAAAATATTCCAATTCAATATGGATTAAAGAACAGATTATGTGGGAATTTCTAAAGGGGTTCTGAGTTACCCTCTTGTTTGCTAAAGGGTCAAGAGCCCATGGTTGTGATTGTTGTTTTTCTGCTCCTTGTGCTGTGATGTGAGCCTGGATGGCTGTTGTGATATGTGGAGGCATGGAGGCCTTGTGGTTATGGCAGTGGATGACGCCTAGAGTGGCGATATGCATCAGTTATGCATGTGGGTGTCGGGGAGGACACCAGGGGTGATGGAATGGGATGGAGGCGGTTACTGGATGCTTGTGGTTTTCTTTGAATGTTAATATTCTTTGCTTTTCCCCACTGCTCAAGGCAGCTGGTCTCACTACCCTTCTTCCGAAGGAGGCAAAGACGCGCGGGGTATGCCACGTGCTTTCTGTGTTTAGCCTCTCGAGGGAGAATGGGTCTGTGCTCTTTCTATAGGCAGTAAACACTCGACGGGTAGTATATCTACTCACCGTGTTGAGCCTCCTTTGTGTTTAGTAGCATAGGATGATTTTCTAGAATGCCTGGGAATGTGGGAAAGTAACTCTATAATGAATGTTTGATTAAATGGTGAAAATCCACGGGGATGGAGATACGGGAATTTAAAGGTGATGTGAATCTTAAAAGGAGCAGTTGTTTTTGAATGTGATGCCAATTCAGTTTAATGTGGAATTGTTCATTCTTAATTAATGTTTAAATAATTAAATTAACATACAGTGGAACTGATAAAATGAGAATGGAGTAATCTAATAAAGCTCTTCAAATGTTTGTGTGCTTATATGATACCTAGTCTTTGAAGTAGCAGCCTGAAGTCTGAGAGACGTTAGCTGCAGTTGTATCTAAGACTAGGTAATTCCCATAGTGTGGATGTGAGTTACATATATATTCTGTACTTTTTGTGTTTCTATACGCTACTCCACCCTGTCGTTAAGGGCAACTGACACCCCGGGGATTCTGAGCCCTGGGGGGGTGTTTTCCCCAACATTTTGATGGGAGGTTGAATGGCTGACTACCCCCTTTGGTCCCGCTCTCTTCTCTTGGTAGATACTTGTGCCATGAGGCACAACGGTTAGTTACCCCATATATGTGTGTAGAGGGCTGTAATGGCTTGTGGTTATTCACACACATATATTCTGGATATAGTATCCTATGGACTACTATAGGTGTAATGTGTATAGGCTATGATGGCTTGAGGATCCTTACTCGGAGTATGGGCTGTAATGGCTTGAGGTATTATACCCGACGTATGATACATGTTATGTGGGCTGTGGTGGCTCCCAGAAACTACCTGGTTACTTTTGGTTGTGAGGACGGTGTGGTGCTTCACCCAGGTGTCTGCGGGCAATCCTATGTGGTGCATGAGGTGCAGATTGTGGAGCTTAGCCCAGGTGTCTGCGGGCAAGCCTTTAGAGAGAGATGCACAGGACGTATGTCGTTGGGGAAAAGCGGCAAACCAGTGGGGAAGTAGTAGCGGGGTACCCTTGATATTCTTTACTATATGCTATATTCTTGTATGCGTTACTTGGTGAGCGTATCCATGGTGAGGTTGGGAACTTAGTATACCTGTTCAGGTGACGAGTTAGTTTCACTTATGGTTCACTGGGCTTTAGCATGCTTTCTTTACTTTTGCACGAGAGGCTTGGGGAGGATCCTACTGAGTATACTGTTATACTCACCCTATGTACATATAAACTGTTTTTCAGGTCACTTGGAGCAGGTTGGAGATCAAGCTGGTTACTACTAGCTTGCGGTTGGAGGAGGAGCTGTTCGGGCTTGTGGTCGCTACCGTTTTACTTTCTTTTGGGTACTTTTACTTTCCCCTTTCAGTTGTAGTACTTTTTCATGACATTTCATATATGTACTTGGTTTTCTTTTATATCTCAGTTCTGAGTTGGAGTTGATTGGAGTCTATTCTATCTCTCTTTTCTTCATGTGTTCTCTTAGAGGGTAATGCCTCCCATTTGTATGTTTATTATACCCTCGGTGCTAGTCGCCAACCCGGGGCCTACTGGAGGCGAGACTCGGGGGTCATTATCTCCCTTCTCACATTGCCGGCCCAGGAGGGGTACACTTTGTGGGGAGGGGGTCGTGACATAAAAAATGATTAGAATAAAGTAAATAAATAAACCTTAATGTGTTAATATCCAAAACTTAACAAAAATCCCAAAGGTTTAACATAGACTATTCCTTAAATAAATACTCATATATCCAAAATAACACCAATAATCTCAAAATTAAAGGATTTTTTAACCTCAAATATTTTCTCATACCCTTCAGCTTATACCTCCCAAAACATAATATAATTCTTCTCAAACAATCATTATTAATCCTACTGGTCATATATACCTCAATTTAATAAAATATCACTAATCACCTCAAAATTGAAAAAATATTTGATCTCATAATATGTTTCCCAAAATACCCTTAATCATGCTTAACGTCCATCACATAAATCTCCAAATGTGGTTTCAATGAATTTAAACATAATATTAGACATAGAAATATCATCCCAAGTCTCTTTAGGTTTATCCCAACATCAAATACATATTATAGGTTATCAATCTCTCAATCATGTGTTTTCTAAAATATCACCTTATCACTAAATCACTTTATAGGTTATCAATACCATTCAATATATGTTTCAAATACTTAAATAAAAACTACTTTAGAATAATAATTAGATGTTTCATGATTCTTATATTCAGAATTTCATTGATATACTAATTCTACAACATAATTCTCAAATACTAATACATAAGCACTTCAATCCTTACACTTCAAAAATTTCCATAGAATAGGTACTTAGTCTAGGATTTAACCCTTGAATTAGGGAATTGACTCAGATAATGCCCATATTATCCACACATAATACATTGAACAACAATGGGTTTCATGGGATTTAATTTATTCCCTTCCATTATACTCTTCATTTTTTATGGTAACTAGTTACTTTATGCCCTATTTTTACACAATTAAAACACCTTAAAGTTCCTTTGTGGAATTTCCCTTGGTTCCTCTTTCCACATTTTTGATGTGTAGAAAATTGAATATTATTTCCTTTATCAACTTTATCAGATGAACTTCCTTGATAGATGTTGTCCTCTTCTTCATTGATTTCTTTAGACATTCTACTATGTTCCAGTTGTTAATTGTGATTTTTGATAGTTGGTTTGGAATAATTAATAGATATATTACTTGGGATCCCATAATGTTAGGAATCTTATTTGGGTAGTCATCAGATTGCCTATCACATTGGTTGTTCCCTCGGTTCCTCCTATTTCCATCCATTTATTAGAATAAAGAAAAAATTAGGGATGTGTATTTTTAAACTATTAAACACATAAACAAGAAGCCAATAACATTAAAGGGATAACCTATAAATGACATGTATTTCCTTAACTTATGAATTCCTAGGCTTCAATCTATGTCATCCACGATCTATTTCATAATATAGACTCTTATGAGAATTTTTCCCTTTATAATGGTTCGCAATGAGCTTGTGAATTTACCAAAGCATATCCCTCAGGAGTGTCAAACTAGGTGTGCAACAAGGCCTATTATCGTGCACTGGTTCCTGATCGAGTCTAGCTTAATATGGCATTTTTAGGATTATTACCCCTAGGTACATGCGTACTAGAGCCACATCCACTTATAGTATCTAGACATGGATGTATTTTTTTTGAAACCTCTTAATATATACTTTACCAAAAATTAGGTATGTTTTCATATACTTAGTATTACCCATAAGGCTTTCGCTAGAGTTTTCTAATCCTAATCCCAAAAATAACTAGACTTTCATCTGATATCAACTATGATAACTTGTTTATTTATTACACATTAATTCATGATTAATTACATAAGAATACACATAATACAACCCAAAATATCATGGATTATAGTGTAATTTGGAATTAGGTACATAGAATAACATCTTGAACATGGGATACAAAAACATTATTGAAAACTTCCTTAACATGCTCATAATTTCCATCATTCTTAAAACTGCATGAGATAACCTGGTGATATACATAAGATAGGGGTGAGCTATAAATCCTAGTAAGGGAAGAAACAAATCATAACATGAATAATGTATTACATTTTATACAATAGACATTTAAATGGGACATAAAAGGGGTGATAATCATAAACATGAACAAATAGGCATGATATAACATGATAACATAAATGCAATATTGGAAAGTGGAAACAACATTAAACATGACATCATAAACATAGGTCAAATATAACCTCCAATACATCATAACATGGTGGAAAAGGTCCCGTGATGGATTAGTTTCACTCTCTAATACCTTTCATGATGTCTCATGAGATTAAAACATTACCCAGTGCATTGTAGAACTATATAATTATGTGCATACCTATCACTTCATATCATGTACATGCACAAGTGTGCCACATATATTAGGTAAGTAATAAAATGAGAGGGGATAAATGATATCTCATTTTTAGGACATAAATTATACTATATAGGGACATTTATAAGGTCATAGAAATATAACCAATTGAGATTCAAGAGGTTAAATTCAAAGAGGATGCTTGAATTGAAAAGAAGATAGAGAGGTCCCTTACATTTGGTTTGGAAAATCACAGAAATTTTTTGATAGCATAACGAGTGTATATAGATGTTCTTGGGAGGGATTAATGAGAGTGAAATGGGTATTCCATCTCATGGATACCAAAAGGTAAGTAATAGGGATGTATAAAAACATACCCAAACAAGAAAAAATGGAAATTAAGAGACACAACATAAAATATGTGCTTGAATAAAAATAATAGAGGGAGATAACTTAATTTTGGTATGGAAAATCATAGGATAATTTAGATATCATAATGGGTGTACATAAATGTTCATGGGAGAGATTAATGAGAGTGAAAGAGGTATCTCATCACATAGACCTCAAAAGGGAACTAAGAGGGATGTAGAAAAACAAACATAAACAAGAGGATATTTTTTAGATCTTGGGGGAACCATGGGATGACTCTAGATATGAGATGGAAGAGTAAGGAAGTTCTCTAATGTTTTTAGTGAAGATTAATGGGATCATGGGTGGTCTTGTATATGAAAAGAGAGGGGAGTTTTTTATTATTTCCCAAACTTAGGTTTTGGAATCTATACAATAAAATAATCAAAACCACAAATATTCCCATGGTTTTTCCCATGGTTTCTACCAAATAAGAGTGGTTTTAATTATTTTATAAGGAAAAGGTCCGAACTCATTAAAATATTACCCTTGGTAATGTGGAAGTGAGTCTGCTCATCAAGAAATGATTTTAAAACCTTAAATATAATATAGGTATTTTGAGGATTCATAAAGGATTTATAAAATTATTCAAATAAACTAAAAAAATATATTTTAAATGGAAAATATATATTTGGTCATTTATACCTTTTATGTCACATATTACATCACTTTTGGGTTATTATGATATCATAATATATAGCATATTTAAATTTTACCTGAAAATTTAACAATCTCATAAAATTATGAAAAAATAACCATTGGATAACTTAGATGTGATGATTCCAAAAATGATATTTATTTTATCAAAATAATTATATAAATATGAGAAATTACACTTAAATTAAAATCCCCATTTATTAAAAAATATTGGTTTTTTGACAATAAGAGTTTTCCGACCCTTATAAAAATTACAATTTCACTTAGTAAAACTATATTATCATTTGTATTTAATATATAATATTTCATAATAGTATTTTATTAAAATATCATTTATTTTTAATAATTCATGAATTCATTAAAAGGAATGTCTTAAATTAAATTTCATATTACCCAAAAATACAATTCGAGTTTTGTCGTATTAAAAACCAATTTTTATCAAACTCATTACATAATCATTTATAAAGTAAAAATAATAAGGAGTAAAAATAATAAATATTTTATTTAAAATTAAATATACATATTCACACCTTTAGGGTTACTTATTTTTTAACCTTGTTAAATTATTATTATTATATTTTTACCCATAACTAACCTATTTTACTTTTACCACAAAAATAATTATTTAAATACGGTTACTATCCATATTGTCCAAAGATTAAATTTAACTTATTACATAATATTAATTATGATTATTATAAATATGGAATACTTTTTAAAAATTTAAATTTATATAAGTGTTATAATTAAATTTAAAATAAAATAAGAAATCACGAAGAAAAGCGGTTTTTCGAAAAAATGTTTTTTTTCAAGGAAAGGATGATTTTGATTTAACTCAATAATTAGTAATATTATTTATATAAATTTCAATTAATAATGATAATTATATAATATATACATTTAATTGAAATCATTACCCCTTATATTTTATTTTTAGTTAATTAAAATGGAGAAACATTATGAATTTAAAACAGTTTTTAGAAAAATGTGTTTTCAAGCCTAAAAATAAACTTAGACTAAAATCTGGTCTAAATATTATTTAAGTGTAATTTATTAGATTAAATATAACCAAATAATACTTTTTTTACTTTCAAATAAAATTAAAATAATAATTATACTTTTAAATTATTTAATTTATCAAAATAATTGACAATTTTACAAAATAATCTGTATTTTTCACTATTTATTGAAAATAAATATCTTCTAAAAAATACAAAAAATTTCACCCTAAGTTAATTTTGATATGATGATATCAAAAATGGAGTTTATTTTATCAAATAAATTTACTAAATGTTCTAGAAAATATTTATATATTTTTTCCAAAAAATAAAATAAAAATCATTTTTAAAGAAAACTTATTTTTGAAGAATATAATGAAATTAATAAAAAAATTGAGTGATTATTTACTAATAATTTATAAATAAATTTTTGTTTATTAGGATATATATATATATACCATAAAGTAGTTAATCCTATTCATACCCACAAATTTAATAGCTTGGTTAAAACAATCATATTTAAATAATCATTATTTGTTTGGGTTTGGTGTTGCATATCATATATGCTATAGAACATAATTTTCTATTTTAAAAACTATGGGAATAATAGTTATATTTTTCCTTTGAAGTATAATATTTTTAGCGATGGCCTTTTTTTGTGACGTTTATTGATGACTACTCACGTAATCTTTGGGATTATGTTTTGAATTCTAAAAGCCAGGTGATCAATGTTTTTAAGATATTCCATGTTTCAGCTAGGAGGGGATCTGGTAAGAAGTTGAAATGTATTCATACTGAAAATAGGGGTGAGTATTGTGCTCCTTTTGATCAGTATTTTAGGAAATAAGGTATTCGGCATCAGAGTATGCCTCTTAAGATACCTCATCTAAATGGTGGAGCTGAGTGGATGAACATTAATTTGTTGGAAAGATTTAGATGTTTAATCTCAAAAGAAAAGTTAAATAGAAAATTTTGGGATGAGACTTTATTTACTACTATATATATTACCAATTTATCACCTATAGTTTCTTTTCAGAAAAACTCTCTTAATAAGTTTTTGGTATGGAAAAGAGATCAAGCATGATCACTTACATGTTTTTGGTTGCAAGGATTTTGTTAATGTGCCCAGAGATGAGAGATCCAAGCTATATGGTAAGATAATATAATTTATTTTTATTGGATATGGTCACAATGTGTTTTTATATAGGTTTTATGATCCATATTTAAAGAAAATTTCAATAATTCGTGATGCGGTTTTACGAAGGATCAAACCATTGCATACATTGATAAGGAAGACAAATATTCTCCTCCAACTTCTGATGAAATTATCATTCCTGAGTGATTTTATGACTCATATTTACCTCATATTGTTTATTCTGATGACCGTGTTGATGTGAAAAATAATGTTTAGGGTGAATAATTTGGATTTTATGTTTTTGATACATCTTTTTTTTTGATGATATGGTTCCATGGGTTATTAAAGAATCCACAGTTCCACTCTGGAGATCATATTGACATCATATAATTTCTACTCAGTATTATTCTTATGAGTATGTACTTCTCGTTGAAGGGGGAGAACCATAATCATTTGATGAAATAATGGAAATTGATTAGAAGGAAAGATAGGTTATCGAAATAGATGACAAGATGAGATCATTTCATGAAAGCTATACTTTTAAACTGGTGAAGTTACCTATAGTTAAGAGATTTTTGAAAAACTAGTGGATTTATAGGATTAAAAATGAATAATCTAGTTTTTACATGATATAAGTAAATGATAGTTATTAAAGGATTCCTCAAGAATAAAGTTATTGATTTTGATGAGATTTTCACACATGTTGTCAAAATATATTCCATTCGGGTTGTTCTTGGTTTGGATGCTAGTTTGGATTTGCAGATTGGTTAGATGGATATGAATAAAACTTTCTTACATGGATATTTATAGTAGGATATTTATATGGAATATCCAAAGGGTTTTTTTTGAAACAGGTAAAGAGAATTATGTTTTTAGGTTAAGAGAGAGTTTGTATAGTTCAAAGAAAGCTCCAAGACAATTGTATAAGAAGTTTTAATCTATCATTTTCATCAGGATTTTTCTTATCATTATATTTTTGTTCAGAGATTTACCGATAATGATTTTATTATATTGTTTCTTTATATTGATGACATACTCATTATTTTCCATGGTGCTTCTAGAATTGAAATATTAAATAAGGATCTTTGTCAGTATTTTATGATGAAATACTTGGGGAAAACATGACATATTCTTGGCATGTTGACCTCCCATGAAATAAAGGAAAAAAAATTATTGTTATCTCATGATATGTATATTGATAAGGTTCTTAATATATTTTCTATAGATAGATATAAATTAGTTAGTACTCCTATTACTTTAGATTTTAATCTCAGTTCTAGTCATTCACCTTATACTGATGAATAGATATAGAATATATAACACATACCCTATTCATATGTTGTTGGATGTTTGATGTGTGTGATGGTATATAATATACCTAATATAGATCATGAATTTAATGTGGTCAGTCTTTTTCTATCTAATGTAGGTATAGATAATTGAAGATTAGTGAAGTATAAATTTCATTATCTTCATGGTACTTCTGATATGAGATTTTGTTTTGGAAATTAGGATCCTTTTCTTTGTAGATTTACATATTAAAATATGGTAGAAGATATAGATTTGAGGAAGTCTACTCAGGCTATTTGATCACTTTTGTAGGGGAGCTATATCTTGTAATTCTAGATTGAATTGATGTGTTTCTTTATCTACCAATGAGTTTGAGTTTATTGTAGCTAAAGAGGTATGAAAAGAATTATTTTGGATAAAATTTTTCATTCAAGAGCTCAATTTTAATAAGTATAGGTATGTTTTATTCTATGAAAATCAGAGTGATATTTGTTTTGGAAAGAACCCCACTTTTCATGGAAAGTCAAAACATATCGATGTTCAGTATCATTAGAGAAATAAAGTCCTTGATTTGAGGTAGTCATAGCTCGAGAAGATCTACACAGATGATAACGGGTCAGACATGTTGACCAAGATTTTACCAAGAGGTAAATTTTAGACTTTCCAATTGATTACATGGTTGGTGTTGATCCCCAATTGAGTCAGAGGAGGATTTTTTTGGGGTCATCCTCATGTGGGTACCCACACGTTTTTAAAAAAGAAAAGTGAAAATAGGGGTTTATGGGATTTTTAGAGGCATATTTTTTTGGATGCCACACTTTCTCTTTTAATTCTTAGAGCAGTGCAGTTAGGGTTTCAACAAAAGTTTTTTATATCTACAACTGGTGAAATTACTATATTCTAATTCACTTTCATCTATAGTGATCTTTAATATGATTCTGGTGTTTTATGCACTTTTATTTAAATGAAGAACATTTTCTATTCATGGTCAGATCAATTTGGATTTCTTTATCAAGTTTCCCTCTTCATTTGAAGCTGATTTTAGACTACATCTAATTTCTATATTTGATCCTCTATTTTATCAGAGTATTATTTTTGAGATCTCACTCATATTTGGGAGTCTCTAATATGTAATTTTAATTATTTGTGGATTCTGCTTTTTGGATCAGGTCCTGTGGTTTTCACCTTCCGGTTTTTTCATGTTAATTTTTTTAGTGTCAACATTTATTTTTCTATACATATTTTTTGGTCACTGCGTATCTGATTTAATTTTTTCATACTTGTTTGAAGGGAAAGAAAATTTATTTCCATTGCATGTTCATTTTTTTGTTCATTTTCATGTTCTTCACTTGCCGTATTTCCCAACAATATCATGATATGATCATGGTGTATGTTTGTTCTAATGTTCATAATAAGAAAATCTAGAGTGATCCCTTAACTCCCCTCACAATAAACCAATTTCAAAGCATAGTAATTATATCATTAAAACATGTTTGCACCCAAAAAGTAAATAAAAAATAAAGTAAAGTGTAATAAAACACCCAATGGAACCTTGAATCTATAATAAATTAAATAAATCAATCACGAGTTGTTAGAAATCTTTAAAGGAGAAGTCAAACCTTACCAATATGATCCCTAAGAAGAATGGGAAAATATTGAGTCATATACACTCCAAAACTGAATGATGATGATCCGCTACTTTGAACTTCGATTAAAATTATCTTGACAATAGAAAGACACCTTGAAATATTTTGATTTTAGTGGAAAAAATAATATTTCACACCTTGAGATCCCCTAATACAAGTGTTATTTATAATAACATAAGACTCATGATCACTTTATTTGAGTGTAAATAATTGCCTTATCATGAACCAACCCAAACCGTCCCTTCATTGGATGCTCAAACCAGTTTGTGAAAAGTACTAAAGGGGACTACCAATATCCATGGGCTAGAATATGTTCTCATGCATCAAGAAATAACTACTTGGGAATGATTTCACCCATAAAAATTAATTAAATAAGTAGCAAAAATCAAATTAAATTCTAGTATGATCTGTTCGTACACCAAATGTCCATGCCATAAAAAAAACAGAACAAAAACCTAATATCAAAACTAGAAAAGTGGTAAACTTAAATGAGTACCAGAAACCTCCCTCACCACCCTTTTCTCCCTCTTATGTATGGAAAATATTCCCACAAAATGTATATCCTTGACCATAAGAACATCTATACACCTTCGACCATATAAATCAATAAAATTTTAAGTAGATAATGCAATAAGATAAACTAAAATAAAAATAAACTAAAATGTACTTGTCTATTTGTGACCATATGAGTCACCACCCAATAAAAGAGGAACCATAACTCCCCATGTATGAGAGTAGATAAGCTAAAACCTGTAACTGAAAAATGATAAGGATATAGGCTTGATCACTGGGATGCTCAGTAAGAATTCCAAAAGAGATACCACACCCTATGCCTTACCTTTAAATAGAAAACCATTTCATTATATTTTGAAAATATAAATATATATAAATATGGTTTTATATTCCCTTTTGAAAACAAGTAATATGATAGTGATTTAGAAAAACTATTTTCTTCTTTTATTTCAAAAACTATTTTATAATAATGAGATATTTTTCCAATAATCCATTTATAAGAAGGAATGAACTGATAAAATAAGAGTCTCAATAAAACCATAATATTAAAAAGCATATCATTGGGTTATACAAAATAGATGGAAGTAAAACATGATTTTTATTACTTTAGATATGAAAATGAAACTAAGAAAAAGAGAATTTAAAAATAGTACCATAGAAATAAGGGTAAAATAAGAGAAAGTACAATGGGTAATCCCTAAGTAGCTAGGGTAATTGGGGTACTAGGATCCTTATACTCTTGGTGTCATACATATATCCCTTTCCATTCATGATCCAATGGAAAGGAAAAAACCAACTTCCAATGGTAACAACTCATATCACGTAGTTTAGTCAGAGTTGTAGTGAATGCTACCCGGGATAACGAACTATGGAACTGCTAGATCAACTAGTGTATTTGACCTATTAGGGAGGAAAAATATTAGTCCCAAGTTAATAAAATGATTATGACAAAATATTATGTGAATCTACAATGAAAATAAAAGTGTAAAAAACAAATAGAAGGAAATAAATTGAAATGTAGATTTTAGCATGGAAAAAACCTCTAATAAGGAGGATTAAAAAACCATAGGGAAACTTTGAAATATCCACTATGAATCAGAGAGTAAAAAATCCAAGTAATTATTGAACTTAAATTACAATTAGAGTGTAGAAATAAACTTATTTGAAAAACCACACCTTGAGACACCTCCTCCTTTTCATTGATAATCATCTCATGATAAAATTTAATCCCTCAGAGATCAAAACCCGAACACATATTGTCGTTTTGGAGCCTATAATAAGCTATTGAAAAACACAATGTTCCATTACTCACTATAGCCAACTACACACTATTTCCTATACTCAAAAACCATCACCCACATATATACTTTCTGCCATTCATTTTTCACATCACTGGCCACATATCTATTGCCCCACCACAAGTGAAGGCTATTTACTTTTTATAGGACCTCATAAGTCCCATATAACATTAAAATAGAGATATAAAAAACATATCTCTCCCTATGTGTCGTACCTTTTATAAATTACTATCATAAAGATATATAAAATATATATTTTTAAAAACAACCTGTCATGAAACAAAAATCAGACCACTATTTTAATTCCCATAAAAACAATATCTCTAAATATAAGAAGATTCCCATGATCTAGGATAAACCCCATCAGTCCCCCCCTTCATCCCATCAAAGAAGGAGATGAATTCCAAAAAACTAATTTGGATCATAATTTGGTTGGTATCACACCAATCGTCATCCTTTGTAGAAAACACGATGATTCTATTTTTAAACTTTGATAGAAACCTAAAAGACCCCCTTGAAAAATAAATCCAAACCCTGAAGTCTTCATAATGCATGTGTCTACACTACCCTAGTGAAAAAGACTAGAATCATCAACAATTGGCTCCCCCAAAATAGTGATCACCACATAATCAGATGTAACTATAGAAATAAATTAATCTATCTACTCAAAATCCTCTATGCATTTTGTAACTCTCATCTCATCACCTTGATCTTTTATTTCAATCCATTATTCACTAGTGGAACTATTTAAATAAAATTAATTAGGTGCAAGACCTGAAACACCTAACCGAACCTACTTTGGCTTCCAAAATTTCTTTTCCCTAGTCGATGGTCTTCGACTCATGCACGATGATCGCTTGTGCTATAAATCTGATGAATCCTTCTTCAAAAATGCATTCATCACTTAACCGTACTCCTTTATATAGGTCCTGTAAAGTATGATAACTATTTTTCCTCATGCATATACCATCTATCCTATAGAAAATATCTATATTCTATTTTCAAACAAACTCCTAAATACATAATTATCAAGAGAAAAAGTAGATAAAAAAATATATCATATAACTAGAACATGTCTCACACCCCTCAACATCAATTTACAACATTCATTTTTAGTGATAAAAATATCAAAAACACCAATGAAACCAGCAGAATCTCCATTGCCCATATTTTAAATACCAAAGTCACCTTCTTTGTATGAAGAAAGTAATTACCTATATGGTGTAATATGGTACGAAGCTGCTGAATCAATCACCCATTAATTATATATATATATATATGATTTATTAAAATCAATATTAACTAAAATAAAATCACCCTCACCCTATATAAGACTTATATCAGTGTCCTTAGAATCAGTTTCATGTATTTTCTTTTCTTCCTTAAGTTTTTTTCAAAGTATATAAATTTCACTACACATGGACCTCCTTATCACAAAAGAAGCACTCAACCTTTCTTCTTGTCTTTGACCTAACTCTCTGATTACCATGTTCATCTATCACAGCCAAAATATCACTATTTCTTGAAGAATCACCATCATTGTTTTTTTGAGTCTCGTTCATCAATAATGATGACATCAAATCATCCAATTTCATATTGTCTTTCAAAAATAATAATATGGTGACGATATTATCATATGAATCAAATAACGAACCCATGATAAGAAAATATTTTTCTTATTCTTCTATTTCAACAGGTTCCACATTACCTTTATGATTGATCTTGACCACCACCAGTGACAACTCTGTTATAAGTTTGGTGAACTCATCTAGATAGTTACCTAAATCCCCATTCTATGATATTTTCAAATTATATAATCATTTTTTTGATATAAATTATTTGTGAGGGATTTAAATATATGTATAATTTTAAAATTTTTGCATATCTCCTCTATATTTGTTAGATTCATCACCTACCACCAAGTATTATTATAAAAATACATCTAAATTATGATTTTCACTAACTCTATCATATACTATAAATCACCATCACTTATGGTCTACATCCTCATTGTTTTTCTTATGTGCCTTCACTCTCTTTTCATGGACCAAAATATTTTTCACTCATTTTTTCCATAGAGTAAAATCATTTCTTCTATTAAACAGTTCAATATGGGCATAAATACCATGGCATGAATCACCCATATCCAATTAGTAAGAAACATTGAAAAATACCTCTGATTCCAGTTATTGGGGAGTGAATAGATGATTCCTAGGATAATAACTTTATTGCGATAAAATATTGTGTGGATCTCTGATAGAGTGCTGTCGTGGGCGCCCTCAAATGATTAATGTGATTTTGGGGTACTTAGGTGCAGCAGAGTGGCTGACCAAGGTCGTCTCTCAAAGGAGGAAGTGAATTTAACAACTTATTAAAGGTATTCTAAAACAAATAAAACAGAATAGAATAAAAACACTAATTTAAAGTATTGGTGTTTGTTATATTTTATGAATCTAGAAGAAGTTTTCTGGAAGAAGATTGTATATTTTTTTGTTTTTAGTTTTGAAATGAAGTTCGATTGAAATGACACAACAAAAAGATGTTTTTTTAGAAATCTATTTTAAAAGGCGTAATCGATCTAACTCTACCTATTCATTCACTTATTAAACATTATCATTTAAATAAATATCCACTTAATTATGATCCCCTAATTTGTTATCCCTCGAACTCTACGAGAGTTAACTTAACCACAAAGATGAAATTACTTCAACCCTAGGCTAGCTTCGGAACACGCAATCGCAGCACCTTGCTTTGATTGTTGTTCTAAGGATAGCTTATGATCAGTGGTTAATTAGAGCACATATCCATTCTAGAAATGAGAATGAATTGTGTTTATGTATTATATTTGAACTCTACAAATTTATCCTGTGTGGTCTTGTATTACTGATTAAGATTACGCTCTCACAATTTACACAAAATCCCGACCTCACGTGTTTTTGTGTTAATTGTTCAATTGATTGCTTAGTTTCTTGTAATTTAAAAACACAATTCATGGATCATATTATGTGAATTAAAGTAGCTCATTGATTCAAAATAATTAAATGGAGATGGTAGAAGATAGATCGATTACTAAAAGACTACTCATCCATGGGTGGCGTAATCATCGTAGAAGCATTTTGCATGTGCAAAGGTTTATAATGGGTATAAACCAATAACACTTCTACTCAAGAATTCCAGACCAAAGAGGAAGATTAAGATAAGAATAAATTTAAACAAAATAGAAGAAAAGAGAATAAATAAAATAAGAACAAAGAAGTTTATTACACAAACAAAATCATTACAACATGAAGGAGAAGAAGAAGGCTTCGTCGAAGGGATCCTTGCTTCAAGAGCTACCCTTATTGAAATGGTTGGATAATTGGAGTGGATACACTTATCCTCTTCCATAAACTTCCCAATTAATGTCCTAACCCCTAAAAATGAGAAAAACTCTATTTTATAGAGGGGATGGGAGGAGAGGTTACAAGTGGTTTCAAGTGTGAATGTGGAAATTCGGCCAAATATTTTAATGCAAATTGAACCGCCCATTTAACTACCAAAAATCGTAAATTGGCCGGCCTTACAGAGAGATAATATGTGAGGATATGAGTCCTATATCTCCTCTAAAAATTTGGGCTTAATCAAAGCCCATATGAAGGAGTTATGGCCGAAATACAGAATATTCTCCATTCTGGAGAGTCCAGCCCAACTTTGACTTCATGGCCCATTTTCAACAACCAAATGCAATCTTTAGATTTAGTGTCCTGAATAAAAGTTGTATATAATTATGTCAGGAAAACTGTTAAAAAATTTAAAATTCAAATAATAAATATAAAAATATTTATCTTCGAAATACTATAGTGAACTATTAAGGGTAAAACTAGAATTTTCACCAAATTTTCAAATGAATGATCAAATCCCAAATATTTTATAAATAAACATATTTAACACAATGTGAGGAAATTATTTCATTTATTATTAATAAAATATTCAACAAAATAGTGTTTTATCAACTCCCCCACACTTACCCTTTTGCACTCCTGAGCAAAATCTCATATCAAGTAAACATCAATATCAAATCAAAACCAATTTTAAAACACATATCTTTGAGATCAAACAATTATACACCAAGAAACAAAATATATCATGCCTCATAAAAAACAATTATTTCAAGTTCTTCATTTATATTATTCAATATATTTCCACTTCATTTATCCTTCCATGCACAAAACACTTACCTTGCTTGAATTTTCTCTCATCACACAAATATCAATTTTTTTTGCTATGTCTTTCTCATACAAACTCATACAAGGGTCACCATAGGCTTGATAGATTCCTACATCGCTACCCGATGTGAGTCAAGGACATATGTTTATCATGAGTACTTTTCAGGGTTGTTCTGTGGCTTTTGGTTAGTAGGATTTAAATGTGAAAAATTCTGAGGCTGAATGAGGAGGGCTTGACTCTTTTTGAAGCAAAATTGCATTAATCTAATTTTCATTTAAATATGGTCTTCTCCTCAATCCCCATAGTATAAATTCAGCTCCATCATCATGAAAAGTCATGAAAATTTTACACCATTCATCATTTCAGCATAAAAAATTTCAATCTTCTCAAATATGATTTTCTTGAAAGCTCCAGATGGGCACAAATTTCCACCTCAATTAGAAGCTCCAGAAAAGGCACAACTTCACTTGTCATGAAAGCTCTAGAAAAGGCACAACTCTCAATATAATGACTTTATTCAGTAGAAAACACATATCTTCAGAATTTAATTTTCCACCCAAAGTATCACAGAATGTGGTGGCACAACACAAGATAGATTCCCCCACACTTAAGCTCAACTAGATTATGCAATTTCACTTCAAGAGTTGGTTGGATAGGGAAAATCGGCTTGTAATGTGGCTAACCTAACAGGATGTGCATGGATTATAAGGGCTACAATGATTAAATGTTCAAGGTAGTCCATTATAAAAAAGGATTATTTGAAATAGGGTCTTTAATACCAAAAAAATTCCTCAATCATTTAAACATAAGTACCTCAAACCCTCACATTTTGACAGGAATAAATCAAATTATGGTTAAATAAAGCATGGTTTGGTTCTCTCAAGAAGTGAAGTGAATGTAAAGAATATGAAAATAATGGTTCATAAGCCTCATAGGAAAGTTATTTCAAATATAAAGACTGCGAGATGTGGCATGGGATTCAAAATTCGGTGTACTTTTCATGAAATTACTAAATATTTGAACTTGAAACAAAGTCATTTTAGCATTCATTTAATCTTAGTTTCAAGGGGTAAATTGTTTCACTTATTGATATGGATTTAAAAATGGCGATGAGAATCATTTCAGCTCAAAAGTTTCAAAAACACAAAGAAAATTGGAAAATAAACACACAAAATTTGAAAAACACACAATTTTTTTGTTTTTTTTAAACAGGAAAACAATTGAAATTACTAAACTAAAAGGTTCCCTCCCCCACACTTAAAATATTGCATTGTCCTCAATGTGAACCCATGAGATGATATATGCACATGAAATGCAGAATTTTTAAATAGGATAAATAATATAAAAGTGAAAGGGTTAAGAACAGCCTGATGTGATCAAGTGATGATGGGGTCATGCAGTGTGATAAAATCCACTGCATCAGTAGGAAGTCCCTCAATGTATCTCTTCAAACATTTCTCATTGACTGTAAAGCTCCTTCCAGTTTCCTCTTGTGTGATCTCTACTGCACCATAAGGAAAAACATTAAATACAATATAAGGACCTAACCATCTGGAACGCAACTTACCAGGCATCAACTTCAGTCGTGAACTGTAGAGAAGGACTTTCTCTCCAACATGAAACTCCCTTTGTTGGATCATTTTGTCATGAGCTGTTTTTGATCTTTCCTTGTAGAGCCTTGAGTTCTCATATGATGACAGTCGAATCTCCTCAAGCTCTTGAATTTGCAACTTCCTTTGAATTCCAGCTTGGTCCAAATCCATGTTGCATTTATTTATAGCCCAATATGCCTGATGCTCGACTTCCACTGGGAGATGACATGCTTTCCCAAAAACAATCCTAAATGGGGACATACCAATGGGTGTATTGTATGCTGTCCTATAATCCCACAATGCATCATCCAAGCGCTTGCTCCAATCCTTCCTATTTGGCTGCACGGTTTTCTCTAATATTTGTTTCAGCTACGATTTGAAACCTCATCCTGGTCATTTGTTTGGGGGTGGTATGGTGTTGATGTTTTTTGTGTCACCCCATACTTCCGAAGGAGGGAAGAAAAATTCCTATTGCAAAAGTGTGTCCCTTGGTCACTGATGATGGCCTTTGGTACTCCAAACCTGCAAAAAATATATACTTTGACAAAGTCCACAACAACATGAGAATCGTCAGTCCTGGTGGCCTTGGACTCCACCCATTTACTCACATAATCAACAACAACCAAAATATACAAAAAACCAAAGGAACTCGGAAAAGGACCCATAAAATCAATGCCGCATACATCAAAATTCTCATAGAATAGTATGGGTTGTTGGGGCATCTCATGTCTCCTAGAAATGTTCCCAGTGTGTTGGAAATGAGATCATGACTTACAAAACACATGGGCATCATGGAACAAGCTAGGCCAATATAATCCAGAGTACAAAACCTTCCTAGCTGTCCATTGGGGTCCAAAGTGTCCACCACAAGCAAGTGTATGACAAAAATGCAAAACATACTCAAACTCATGATCGGGAACACACCTCCTAATGACTTGGTCACTACACATGCGCCATAGGTAAGGATCATCCCACACATAATACCTAGAATCACTTTTTAATTTTTGGACTTGATGTTTCTTTAAATTTTCAGGGATTTCAGAGGCAACAATGTAGTTAACTAAATCTGCATACCAAGGATGCGTACCTGAGATGGAATAAAGATGCTCATCGGGGAAAGTGTCCCGAAGTGGTACCTGGTCCAAGGTGTCATCCTCTAGTGTGTGAGTTTGCCTACTCATGTGGTCTGCCACCAAATTCTATGACCCCTTCTTTTCCTTTATCTCAAGGTCAAACTCTTGAAGAAGGAGCATCCAACGGATAAGTCATGGCTTTGCATCTGGCTTCTTCAGGAGGTACCTCAAAGCTGCATGGTTAGAAAAAACAACTACTTTAGAGCCCAATAAATATGAACGGAATTTATCTAAAGAAAATATGATAGCAAGAAACTCCTTTTCTGTAGTTGTGTAATTTTATTGGGCTGAATCCAGTGTCCTCGATGCATAGGCGATCACATGTGAACGTCCCTCCACCCTCTGAGATAAGACAGCTCCAACTGCGAAGTTGGATGCGTCACACATAAGCTCAAATGGAAGGTCCCACCATGGGGGCTGTATGATCGGTGGAGTGGTCAGAAACTTCTTTAGCTCATCAAATGATAACCTGCATGAATCATCAAAATTGAATTCAATATCTTTTTGAAGCAATCGAGATAAGGGTAGAGCGATCTTACTAAAATCTCTGATGAAGCGTCGATAAAATCCAGCATGTCCAAGGAATGATCAAACATCACACACACATGTAGGATATGGAAGGGGTGAAATAATGTCTACCTTAGATTTATCAACTTCAATGCCATGTTGTGAGACTATATGACCTAAGAAAATTCCCTTTTCGACCATGAAATGAAAATTTTTAAAATTTAAGACCAGATTCTTCTCAATACAACGATGCAACACATCACCCAAACTAGAGAGACATTCATCAAATGAGGACCCATAAACTGTAAAATCATCCATAAATACCTCCATGCAGGTCTCAATGAAATCTGAGAAAATACTCACCATGCATCTCTGGAAGGTACCTGGGGCATTGCAAAGTCCAAATGACATCCTTTGGTAAGAAAAGGTACCTAATGGGAAGGTGAATGTCGTCTTCTCCTGGTCCTCTGCTGCAATGGGAACCTGAAAATAGCCAGAAAATCCATCCAAGAAACAATAGTTTGTCTTCCCAGCTAGTCTCTCAAGCATCTGATCAATAAATGGGAGGGGAAAATGGTCTTTGCGAGTGGAATGATTTAGTTTCCTATAATCAATACACACACGCCAACTGTTTTGTACCCTCATTGGAACTAATTCATCTTTCTCATTTTTAACAACAGTAACACCGGTTTTCTTAGGTACAACCTGGACAGGGCTAACCTATTGTGAGTCAGAAATAGGGTAAATTATACCTGCCTCGAGCAATTTTTCAACCTCTTTTTTAACAACCTCCAGAAGGGTTGGATTGAGTCTCCTTTGTGGTTGCCTCACCGCTTTATCCCTATCCTCCAAGAGAATCCTATGCATACAAATGGATGGGCTAATACCTGATATGTCTGCCAATGTCCAACCAATTGCCCTAATGTTATCTCTCAAAAGATTCAAAAGTTTTTCTTCATGTTCAAAAGAGATATTATTAGCAATGATAACAGGTAATCTATCACCACTCTGCAGGTATGCATATTTAAGATTTGGGGGCAATGGCTTGAGTTCCAATGTAGGGGGGTGATGTATAGATGGATAAATTGATGCAATGGACATATCTGCACAATGAACATCAGTATTAGAATAAAAATCATCACAATTAGAAAATAATGCATCAAATCCATTAGCGTACTCAACAGCCATGTCATAATTAGAGTTCACATGATCAAAATCAGAATATGATTCCATTTCAAAATCAAATCTTAGAGAGTCTTGTTCCTTATAAACGGGTGTGGAAGTACTCTTAGACATCAAACTAGAACCAATAATCATAATATCCCTAAGCATAGGATAATCCAATTCCATGGTGTTTTTACTTGGTGGTTCAAAATGGGAGAAAACAAAAGCAGAATGGTCCTCTGAGGGGTACTTCATGGAATCCATAACATTAAATATCACAACTTCATCTTCAAATTCCATGGAAAGTGTACCCTAATTGACATTTATGATAGTTTTTGCAGTTTTGAGGAAGGGACTACCTAAGATAATGGGGTTATGAGAACTTACCTGATCATCCTCCATGTTAAGCACATAGAAATCTGCTGGAAAGATCATGTCTCTTACCCAGACAAGTACATCCTCAAGAACTCCCGCTGGATATGCTGTAGCTCTATTTGCCAACTGCACCACTACTCTTGTTGGATTCAACTCACCAACCTTCAAGGAAGATAATACAGAGTGAGGCATCACATTTATTGAAGCTCCTAAATCACAAAGAGCATCAGATAAGTGAAACTCCCCTATGGTACATGGGATGGTGAATGTCCCGGGATCCTTGCACTTTATTGGCATTGATAGAGTTGGTGTAATGAGTGCTGAGACATTCCTTCCAAGGTTGATCCTCTCATTTCCCTTGAGCCCTCTTCGATTGGTATAAAGTTCTTTTAAGAATTTCACATACCTTGGAATTTTCTTAATGGATTCAAGTAGAGGAATGTTGATCTCCACACACTTGAATGTATCCAAAACCTCCTTTTGCATTGCTTCTTTAGCCATCTTCTTGGTTTGAACAACCCTGTTGGGAAAAGGAAGGGGTTTAGAAGGAACATCATCAATATTTTTCTTACCTTTATCTTTCTCCTTGGATTTCTCATCAGTTGGTTTGGAATGCAGCTTCTCCGGAGTTGAGGTGAATCCTGGTGGAATGGTAGGTACAAATGTATTGTTCATTTGATTCCCACTTCTCAATGTGATGGCACTGACATTCCCCTTTGGATTTGGAGTGAGTTGGGAAGGTAGATTTCCATAATTCTTACTCACAAGTTCATGGAGGGCGGTGGAAATTTGGCTCATTTGAGTCTTCAACTCCCTCAGCTCCGAACTTTGACTCTTCAGCTCATTCTGTTGATTAAGAACAATTTGCTTCAAAAGATCATCAGTATTAGAATCTACCTTTTGTGGAGGATTCCCTTGTTGCTGACTTGTTGATGTTTGAGCTTCAAATATCCTTTGGGGTTGTTGGAAACCCTGTTGGTAAGGTGGAGGCTGCTGGAAGTTTGGTTGAAAAGGGGGCCTTTGTTGTTGTCCAGAGCCATACCTCATGTTTGGTTGATCTTTCCACCCTTGGTTGTATGTTGGAGAAAATTAATCAAACTTCTTTTCGGGATATGGTTGTTGTTTCTGCTAAAATGGTCTCCCTGGGAATACTGCTGCGCAATCCTCTGTCTCTTGTAGTTGTGGGCAATAGTCAGTTGGGTGGCTTGTCTCAGTGCAAATGCCACAAGGCCTTGAATAAGGGGGTAGAGATGTCTTTTGTGCCAAAGCAATTTGCCTCACCATAGTTTTCAATTCTTCTAACTTGGTATCAATAAAATGACTCTTAAGAGAATAAGGACTTACCTGATGTACTCCCCTGATATGTGGTGTACCTCGATCACAAAATTGTTGGGAGTTTTGGGCCATCTTGTCGATCAATGCTCGTGCAGCTACTGGTGTCTTGTCCACCAATGCTCCTCCAGCTGCAGCATCTACCATGCTTCTCTCCATAGGTGTGAGTCCTTCATAAAAGTACTGAATGAGTAATTGCTCACTGATTTGGTGATGTGGGTAACTTGCACACAACTTCTTGAATCGCTCCCAATACTCATACATTGACTCCCCTTGTGCTTGCTTGATCCCCGATATCTCCTTTCGAATGGATGTGGTCCTTGATTCTGGAAAAAATCTTTGCAAGAAAAGACATTTCAAATCATTCCAACATGTTACATCTTCAGGTTGCAAATAATACATCCAATCTTTTGCAGCTCCATCAAGTGAGAATGAGAATGATCTTAATTTGATTTGATCTTCAGAAATATTTCTTGGTTTTAAAGTTGAGCAAACCACATTAAATTATTTAAGGTGTTTGTTGGGATCCTCACCAGATAATCCATGAAACTTTGGAAGAAGGTGAATTAATCCAGATTTTAACTCAAAGTCCGATTCGAGGTTTGGGTATGCAATACAATTTGGTTGATAGTTAATATCTGGTGCAACCAATTATCGAATGGTTCTATTTAGCTCATTTCCATTATTTCCAGCCATTGGTTCCTCTTTTATGTTTGAATTTGAATTTCTTACAATTTCAATGTTTCCAGAAGAGAGGAATTCACCAACTGGTTGAATATTGAAACTTCCCGTAGATTGAGAGTGTCTGATTCGTGCCCTAAGGCTGCATTCAATCTCAGGGTCAAGATCTAAGAGATCTTCAGGATTAGTTCATGTCATCAATAAATGAAAGATGAAAAGAAGGAAATTGGACCATAGTAAAATAAAAATTAGAAGTTTGCGTTGATGGTTCAAAAATAAGTAGAAGGAAATAAAAGAAGAAGGAGAGAAAAAAAATCAGATTGGGTAAAGACGGAAGAAAGAAGAGAGGAAGAGAATAAAATGTAAAACAAAATAAATACCTCTAATTGGTTGAAATAATTACTTACCTCCCCGGAAACGGCTCCAATTTGATAGAGCGCTGTCGTGGGCGCCCTTAAATGATTAATGTGATTTTGGGGTACTTAGGTGCAACAGAGTGGCTGACCAAGGTCGTCTCTCAAAGGAGGAAGTGAATTTAACAACTTATTAAAGGTATTATAAAACCAATAAAATATAATAGAATAAAAACACTAATTTAAAGGATTGGGGTTTGTTATAGTTTATGAATCTAGAATAATTTTTCTGGAAGAAGATTGTATATTTTTTTTTTAGTTTTGAAATGAAGTTCGATTGAAATGACACAACAAAAAGATGTTTTTTTTAGAAATATATTTTAAAAGGAATAATCGATCTAACTCTACCTCTTCATTCACTTATTAATAATTATCATTTAAATCAATATCCACTTAATTATGATCCCCTAATTTGTTATCCCTCGAACCCTACGAGAGTTAACTTAACCACAAAGATGAAATTACTTAAACCCTAGGCTAGCTTCGGAACACGCAATCGCAACACCCTGCTTTGATTGTTGTTCTAAGGATAGCTTATGGTCAGTGGTTAATTAGAGCACATATCAATTCTGGAAATGAGGATGAATTGTGTTTATGGATTATATTTTAACTCTACAAATTTATCCCATGTGGTCTTGTATTACCGATTAAAATTACGCTCTCACAATTTACACAAAATCCCGACCTCGCGTGTTTTTGTGTTAATTGTTCAATTGCTTGCTTAGTTTCTTGTAATTTAAAAACACAATTTATGGATCATATTATGTGAATTAAAGTATATCATTTATTCAAAATAATTAAATGAAGAGGGTAGAAGATAGATCGATTACTAAAAGACTACTCTTCCATGGGTGGCGTAATCATCGTAGAAGCGTTTTGCATGTGCAAAGGTTTATAATGGGTATAACCCAATAATGCTTCTACTCAAGAATTCCAGACCAAAGAGGAAGATTAAGAGAAGAATAAATTTAAACAAAACATAATAAAAGAGAATAAATAAAAGAATAACAAATAAGTTTATTACACAAACAAAATCATTACAACATGAAGGAGAAGAAGAAGGCTTCGTCGAAGGGATCCTTACTTCAAGAGCTACCCTTATTGAAATGGTTGGATAATTTTAGTGGATCCACTTCTACTCTGCCCTAAACTTCCCAATGCAAGTCTCAACCCATCCAAATGAGAAAAACTCTAATTTATATAGGGGAGGGGAGGAGAGGTTACAAGTGGTTTCAAGTGTGAATGTAGAAATTCGTCCAAATATTTTAATGCAAATTAAACCGCCCATTTGACCACCAAAACGCGTAAATTGGACAACCTTATAGAAGGATAATATGTGAGTATATGTGTCATATATCTTCTATAAACATTTGGGCTTAATCCAAGCCCATATTAAGGAGTTATGGCCGAAATACAGAAGCTTCTTCATTCTGGCGAGTCCAGAAAAACTTTGACTTCATGACCCATTTTCAACAACCAAATGCACTCTTTAGCTTTAGTGTCATGAATAAAAGTTGTAGATAATTATGTCAGGAACACCGTTACAAAATTTAAAATTCAAATAACAAATATAAAAATATTTATTTTCGAAATACTACAGTGAACTATTAAGGGTAAAACTGGAATTTTCACCAAATTTTCAAATGAATGATCAAATCCCAAATATTTTATAAATAAACATATTTAACACAATGTGAGGAAATTATTTCATTTATTATCAATAAAATATTCAAAAAAATAGTGTTTTATCAATCTCCAATTAAAATAGAAGTGAAATAAATAAATAGTAGGAAATAGATTGAGATGTATATTTTCACATGAAAAAACCATCTAATGTGTAGAATTAAAAAACCATGAGGTAGCTATGAAATATACACTATGAATTAGAGAGTAAAAAATCCAAGTAATTCCCAAACTTGAATTAAAATTAGATCGTAGAAAAACCTATGTGAAAAACCACACCCTGATACACTTCCTCATTTTCTCTAATAACCATATTTTGAAAAAATATCACCCCTTAGAGATCAAAACCTAAAAACATGGTATTGTTGTAGCACCTCTAATAAGCCGTTGCACAACCCAATTTATCACTACTCTCTATAGCTCACTACACGCTGCTACCCGTTCCCAAAAACCATCACCCACATATCTTCTTTATTCCAAGCCTTTTTTAAATCAATAGACACATATCTTACACCCCTTGCAAGTGAAGCCTGTTTCCTTTTTATAGGCCCTCATAATCCCCATATAACATTAAAATAGATATATAAAAAATATCTCTCTCACTATGTGTCATGGATTTTAAAAATTCCCATCACAAGGATATATAAAATAAATATCTTCAAAAACTACCTAGAATGCAGCCAAAATATGGTTACCATTTGAATTCCCAAAAAAACATATCTCCAAATCCGAGAGGATTCCCATGATCCGGGATGACCCCTATCAAGACCTAGTCTGACTACATAGGTACCCAAGATTCCCATGTTCCATGCCCATAACTAGAATACATAAGGGTGGTGTAATAGTAAAAACCAAAGCTCAATCACACAATAATGCAAAGAAAGCATACAATAACACCTAACCTCTCTACACTACCA
Source organism: Viscum album (assembly GCA_963277665.1). Classification (NCBI taxonomy): domain Eukaryota; kingdom Viridiplantae; phylum Streptophyta; class Magnoliopsida; order Santalales; family Viscaceae; genus Viscum; species Viscum album. The sequence goes on from OY728164.1 coordinate 136,886,233, forward strand.
ATGCGAAGCCCACTTTTCTTAAAATAATACCAACATGTCAATCATATAAAATTCAAGTTCCATAAACAACATATAAATCAGGGATTCCATTGGAGTACACTTCCTTTTTATAAAATCTTTTGAAACTTTCAATCAGGCCTTATCCTTTTAGAAACCAACATTTATTATTTGTAAAACCACTTTTTATACCATATATTTCATGTTCCAAAACAATTCTTTACACTTATACACATATGAACCTCAATATATATATATATATATATATATATATAAATACCCCTTAACCCAATGTACATATTCACCAAAAATTATGTAAATATGTACAAAGAGTATATCAATATATATATACATATGTGAATAAGTCATATTTTGAAAGAAGGAAGAGAATTATAATCCCTTGAAGGTATTTAGAAACCAAACATGCCACTAGGGATTTATAGAAAACTGACCAAAAGGAAAAAATATTCTTATTATTTCCAACTCACACATTTAAAACCAATTGGATGAAAATACAATCACCCAAGGTGTTTTACATTTCAACCAATCTTCAAAACATGATTTGATAAAGGAAAAACCATGATAAAAACTTAGAAAAATTATGAATGATAAGATAAAATCCATTCCAATTACCCCAAACATTTGTAAAGATATATTTATCTTATAATATAATAAAAATATCCAAAAAAACCATCAAGAAATTATAGTTCTCAAATTAAAGGCTTGAAAATAGGGTAACCTACCTCGAAACTTGTCTTCTTTGACAACCAAAGCTCAAATCCACTATAATCGAGCCAAAGAGACCCGAAAGAGAGATCAAAATACCTTGGCGTAACAACAAACACCCAAAAACTAGTCAACCCTACACCTAGGTTTTAGACCATATGAAATATGTGAAGGGGGAAAGTAAGAGGAGGGAAGAAAATGGAAGAAGAAGAAGCCAGAGAAGAGGAAACACATACCTAGGATGATTGCACATGAAATCAGAAGAAATAATGGTGAAGGATGGAGGCCAAACCAAGAGGGGTTGTGCATGAGAGGAGGCTGGCCATGGGAGGGGTGTTGCGTGTAAGTTAAATGACAGGGGAGGAGAAATGGGATAAAAACCACCTAGAGTATTTTTTGTAATTTTTTTAAAAGGATATAGGACTCACTTAATTTTGGTACACAATTTAAAAAAACCATGTGCCAATAATGAACCCTTTACTGGGCACACTAGGATCCCACAAAGGTTAGTCACATAATTTAATAAACCATGCACCAACTATGATAAATCACTATTCCAAGGTGATAAACTCACTTGCACAGTTGCCGTATGGTTTGACCAATCATGCTACCAAACCATGAGACACACTGAAAGATTAATTTTTTTTTAACATTTTCACAAATTTAAAGACACGAAATTCAAAAAATATAAATAAATAAATAAATAAAATAATCATTAAATAAGGTTCGAGGTGTGACATGTCTCATGGGTCATCATTCGAAGTAATCATATCCTATCCCATAGGTTCGATACCAGTCCATCATCATAACTAGCCACTACAATCCCTAGTCCTTGATGATTTATATAAACTATCACCCTGACACTTGTTCCTTTGTAAAAAATATAGCTAATTTCCCCAATCCTTGGTCCTTGATAATAATAATAATTGATCAAACTAATGCTAATATCTAAAAATAATAATAAGCGGTCTCCCTACCCTCATCCCTAACAATGATAATAATCACCCACTCTAAACTCAATCCTTCATTGAAAAAACATTCACACACACACACATAAAAATATGAATGATTTCATCTCTACATTTGTCCCCATTAATAATAAATACAAGTGTCCCATTAAACTTCTCATCTTGTGAATGATACCCATATCTAATAAATAGAATATAAATTGTGTTCATTATTCTTGGAGGTGTACCAATTACACTTTTGATGGGCTTACTAGCCTACTCAACCTAACCTTGAATCTTTCATAAACCCATCCCTCCAAAGGCACCCCTCCTAGGCTGGTAATGGATAAAGATAGATAATGACACCCAAATCTTGCCTCAATAGGACATGAGTTGGTGACTGGCACTGAGGGTATATAAATCAATCATATGGAAGACATTACACTCTATAGAGATTTAAATAAAAAGAGATAAAATAAGAACAACCACAGAAAACTCCAGATCATAATAAATAAGCAGTCCCAATACATGAATGTAATGACATATAACTGAGATAACTAAAAAAACTATAGAAAATCCTTGATAGTGACCATGACGCTCCAACAGTTTCTGAGAAACTCCTTGAACTAGTAATACCCAACCTGATCACAAACCAACTCCTACTAACCTAAAAAATAATTTATTTATACCTAGGGTGAGAATTACATGTATACTCAGTAGGATCCTCCTTGAAACATCTTGTAAAAAATGTGAAAAAATCACACTAAATCCTAGTGAATAAACAAATGAAACTAACTCATCACCTAAATAGGTTTACTATTATTTTCTCATCCTCACCATGGATCACTCACCAAGTATCACATAAAATTAATAATATGATAACCAACATAATATCAAATGAAGGTACCTCACCGCTACATCTCTACTGGTTTTCCACTCTACCCCAACGTTGCACATCCTGATCCATCTCTATCCAAAATTAAATAAGCCTAAATACACATAGGATACCATATTATATCATGTATCTCATGAATCACACTATCTCATCACATACCATGCACCCCATGCATCACATCATCTCATAATACCATGCTACTTCTTCATATAGTAACCGATTAGTTTTCAGAAGCCACCATAGTCTGTATGTCATGTATTATAACTCAATTCATCACATCTCATACATAAAATACCTATAATAATACATAGGATACTATGTTTGGAGATACACATGTGTGAAATAACAAAAATTCATTACTTCCCTCTACAAACATATATGGGGAAAGATATCCACCGTGCATAACAACACATAATACTACTAAGAGAAGAGAGTGGGGTCAAAGGGGGGTAGTCAACCATCTATTACTCACCGACCTAGATATTATAAAAAAACACCTAGAGTCCACTAGGTGTCATTCGCCCCACTGAAAAGGGTGGGGTAACATATGAAATCACAAAACATACAAGATATATATAGCTCACAACCACACTATGGAAAACTACCTAACCTTAGAATCATATGCCGCTAACTTTGTACAGGAATCCCAGTTTCCAAAACTAAGGTTTAGGTATAAAATAAGCACACAATCATCAAGATTAATTTTAATTAATTAATTATTACCATCATAATTTCCAAGATTAACATTTTAATATTCTAAACCAAGTTCCAAAAACACTATTAATTATTTTCTTATATTATCAATAATATCATCATCATTAGAAATCACTAAGAAACAACCCCATTCTTTCACTAGTTTAATATCATTTCATAAAAATACATTTACTCTATGACTAAGCCTAAGATACCACTTAAAAGATTCACTCACTATACATAACATCAAAATGAATCCCTCAGTTTGAAAATAATCATATAAATAACATCTGGTCATTGGGCCATCAAGTAGGCATTAATCAAGAAGTAAGCATAGAAGAGAAATCCCCACTCTGAACCCGTCCCAACTATTCTAGTGTCATCCTTGATACCACTAAACATAATATCTCATCCAACATCCCATTCCAATATCATCATCATATCCAACACCACACACCACCATCAACATTATAACCGGAACCCCGTTCCCCCATTATAGCCTCAGGAATAGCTGTCCATTATTTATCAAATATTCCAACCACACACGGTTATCATCCAATCATATAAAATCTCTAAATACATATAGCATAAATACATATTAAATGTATTATTCTAAAAAAAATTTCAAAGGTAACTATAGCCAAATCAAACAAGGAATTCTAACCTTTATCAAATAATGATGGGCTTAATCACTTAAAAGATGATTAATTAAATCATTAAATTCACATTACCATATTTAATTAACCAATTAATTAAGAATAAATCCCATCAGCATTATCCATACAAATTTCCAAGGTGAAATATTATTTAATTAATCCAAAACTCCACCTTAAACTGCTCTTTCATATATCAACAAAATTGATAGTAATCCAACATGCCTATTTTATTATAAACAAAGCATTAATGGATTTAATTTTTTATTTAATTTCCAAGAATATCAACCATGCTTAACAATAATAACAAAATATTTCACAAAATCTAGTAAATATCAAGATGTAACAAAAATATATATCTTAAAATCATGCGATCACACATCCTAAATATTTCAAAGATGAATATTAATATTCCCACATGTGATAATATTTATGTTTTAATAATTTATTACAATCATGTGATAATCATCTCTATACATGAATAAAGTAATACACATGAAATAATATTCTTTATAAAGGAAATAAAAAGAATAACACATATGAAAATCTCCATAAAAAATTTTCCAATACAAATAATTATAAAACAATTCTCATCAATATTATTTAAGTAGTTTAAAATCATGGCATGAAATAATTTTTATTTTATCATATATTAATTAAAAAATGATATACAATTATTTATTTCTCTCTCTTGAATAATTTTCAGAATAATTATCATTATTCTACAACATGAAATTACTTATTTCCCTTTATTCCGATAATCTTAAAAATTATTAAGTTGAACCATACCATATGCTAATAATTCTTTCATGAATAATAATTATAATCTCAACATGCGATGATAATTTCCAGAGAAGAATATTAAAGAACCACATGAAATTATATTTTATAAGAAATAAATAATATGAAACATGCAATGATCATTTTAAAGAGATAATAATTCTTCCAAAACATGCTATAATATTTTTAAAAGAATTATTTATCCGCAACATGAAAAATAAATTTCTCTTACATGAATATTTAAATATAATTTAAGCATGAGATAATTCTCTCTTTTCTTAATAATTACATGATAATATATTATCAATATTTTATTGTATCTATTTCATCTTCATTTTTTGGGATTTCCATATTAACATACAATCTTACATCATGTGATTATTTCTAGATTTTTATCTAAATATGGTTAATTACATTCATATAAATAGAGGAGTCTAAATTAAGTTAATTTCAAACTTACAATGTATGAATAAGAAGTATCAAATCCCCTACCTAGATATTTCCTTGAAAATTGATGCACCCAAACTAGAGGATAGAGAGAAAGTTTGTACTCTCTAGAAATCAAAACCAAGGGCTTAAGATCATAGGCAGAAGATTCATAAGACTCCAAAGAAATCCCCCAGGGATATTTTAATGGGAGGAAGATTGAAAAAATATGAAAAAATAAAGGTTAGGTTATTTTATAAATAATAACAATGCGTATTCAAAAATATCCCCAAAATACAAAACATTGAAATTCCTAATTAAAACCACTGTTTAATTCAGTTTTGAAGAAAAAATTAATTGTGGTGTGATTAAAATATTCCAAATATGAGTCTCCCTCTACCCAGTTAAAAGAGGTCTTTTCTTTGCTTTATTAATAAAAATGAGGCTTCGGCCCCAACCTTTAAAAAAAAAATTGCTTAAGGATTTGTAGCCTACCTTTACGTGAGATGTAGATATTGCAGGTTACCCTTATGAAGGTATCAGTTTACCCTTACACAGGTAATTCTTACCCTTATGTAGCCTTTAGAAACACTAGATGACCTTTACACAATTCATAGGAAACTATAACTATATTTACAAAAATAAGGGACTCAATTTCAACCTTATGCAGTAGTGAAACTACCCTTACACAACTAGTTTAAATCTTGTCTTACTCTTATTTAAGATTTATAAACTCAGCCTTACCCTTACACAATACAAGGAAATAAGAACTACCCTTATGCAACAAAATAAAGACAAGACTTATATTTACATAGGGTTTAAAAAGAATAACTTATCCTTTAAAAAAACTTCTAAATTAATTTCTAAATAAAACTTTAATACTTAAAAATTACTTCCTTAATTTTTAAACTATTTTTGAAACAACTTATAAAATTTATAAAACCACTCTCAGACCATCAGACACCCTAGAATGACAAATGATAAAAAAATTCTAAACATTTATATTAGATATCTCTAAAAAAATTATTGTCATTGAAAATTAAAACAAAAACCAAAAGGAGAGGTAAAGGGAGGGGAATGAATCAACAACCCAATAAGATACCTCTCAAAGATATCACTATATTTGAAACACAACAAACATACTGGAGGAACAAAGTGTATAGCTACACAACACTTTAAATCAACCTCAAAACAATTTCATAGGGGAGATAAATCTCAAACAAGAACAAGACCATTAAAAAACATTTCACCAAGAATGATAATAAATATAATATATCATAATGAGATTAAATACTTTATCCCAACAAAACCAAGCATTAAAAAAATTAATATATTGAGTACTCATTCGAGACTCTCATTACCAATTAAGGTCACATAGATAGACATAAAAAATAAATCAATAAATACATATCAATCAAACAATAATTACATTAAAAAACAGTATATAATGAAGAAATTTAAAAATAATCACTTAACATTAATTTAAATCAAAATCATAGAACTTTATTTTCACTTATCATGAAAGAAAATTTAATTTATAATTATTTTGATATTACCATACTTAACATTTCATGAAAAAAGTAGATTAGTATGCTTGAATAACACTTTATTAAAAAATTTAGATGGGTTATTTACAACAATTCATTAAGTCTTACAGGTTAAGGAGTTCAAAACTTAAATATGCTTTTTTAAAATATTCCTTTCTAGAAATATATCCAAAAATTTTATATTAAAAAAATTTAAATTTAAAAATCATGATGGTAAAAAAATTTCACTAAGCCACTTATATTTAAGATCCAGTAGGTTATAAATCCTTAAAATGAAAACCATTTTTTTAATCCTTCTTCATAACAAGGTGTTTATAAAAAATCCTCTTTATGGAAACACTTCAAATAAATTTTAAAACCTATTTTTAAAATAAATGTAAATTTCATGGATAAAATGAAATCTTTAATTTAAGAAAACATGTTACCAAAAAGGATCAAATTTAATAAAATCATTTATTATTGAACAAACAACCAAGATAACCAATAATTAAATTAATTAAATTAATTATGCATATTTTTTAAATAATTACCACCATTGTAATTTAAAACTTAATCATGTTTTCGTGTTAAACTAATTGAAATATTAAAATATTAAAAGCATGATATCTAAAATTTCATATCTAAAATGATTCCCATGATAATTTACATGCTTTCATTAAATTATTTTTATTCAACTAACACAAATTTACCATTCTCTTTATGTAAATACCCGACCCCAGTTGCCCGGATCCGAAGCCTTATTTCATTACATTGGCATGATTACAAGAAAGTCATACCATGAAGGAATGAATAGTTTAGTAGATTTGGAAATCAATATACATACCTAATTTTAACATTACAACTTGAAATGAAAAACAACAAATAAGTTCCATTGGGAACATCCACTACTCTAAGATTATCCCTGCAAGTTAATCATAATATACCTCTTCATGTCCTGGAAAAAATAAAACATAATAAGGGTTGAGCTCAGATTCCCAGTAAGGGTAAGAAATATAGAGTAAGATATCATAAACATAAACATTAGGCATGGTAAATAATTTAAAACACATGACTTTAAAAAAAATAAACTTGAACACATTATGGAAGGAATATGAGCTCAGTAATTATTTCCATAATAAAAATTAATCATGGGTATTCTAATAGTCAAATAACCACATGAACTATGAATTTATAGCTTCATAATGAGGTAAATGCATATTTCAGACATTCTAAAACATACCGTCAAGGCCTCGTATAATACATCTAAAAATTATTAAGGCATCAACCAAAACTATATCTAAAAATTGGCAAGGTCTCGGCCAAGTCCATATTTATTTGTCTCATGAGACCTAATAATATATTGAGGGGATATAAAAGGCCCCACATGTCACATAATAAGTCCAATTAATCCATCATATAAACAGGGATAAACATAAACAACATATACATTCATATTGAAACTAACATATGAAACGTAAACAACTTTCCCTGAACATTAAGCATAAACACTAACCATAAAAAGTAAATTGGTGAATGGTTTTAAGATAGCACATTCACAAAAAAACTAATCATAAATCATTAAATTAAATATGGTATATGATATCATAAAGATTAATCCCAATAATATATAATAATCAATAGGAGTGTTGAAAAAGATGAAGATAATATTATAAAATCATCCAATAATTCTTGAGATAAATAATCTTTTACTTTGAAAAGAAGAGTTATTTTGGAAAAGTGTTTGTATAAAAATATAACCGAAATAAGATTTTATTTTCATAATAAAATGAGTTATTTTATAAATATAATGGTTTATAAAAACATACTATAGAGTTCCATTTAAAATAGGTAAAAATTTGAGAAATTCCCTTGAGTCGAGCTTGTATTTCGGGAAGAATTTTTGAAAGATCCTTTTAAAACATATAATTCCCCATAAGTGAAGGTAGTATTATGGTTGGTAAACATATATAGAAAATTAAAACAGAATTTATGAGGAGTAATTATTAATTAATAATAATTTAATTGAGGTAAGTAGATAATAAAAGTAACCTGAATGAAAATAGAGGTTCGGTGTAAGAACCCGGTACTTATTTTGAGGTACGAGCTTCTTTTTTTCTATTTTCCTTAAGTGTTTTTGAGAAAAATGGAAAATGGGGAAAAATCCTAAATTTTGGAACTACATGCCGTGTACTTTTCCACACGCCGTGTACTTTTGGCCATGTGGGATGGGTACACGGGGCGTGTAGCCATGTTGGCGACGAAGGGTGTAGGAACCGACTACACGCTGTGTGGTGGTCCTTTACACACCGTGTAGTCAGTCAGCAGGCCGAAACAGTAAGGTGGTGGAGCAGCCGCTAGCTCGGCGACAGTACACGCCATGTACTCAAGAGTACATGCCGTGTACTCAAGTAGACGGATAAAAAGTATGGCAGTGCCGCCAGTGGAACCATTAAATGATGGAAGTACATGTCGTGTACTTGGAAGTACATGACGTGTACTTGGAAGTACATGCCGTGTACTTTTTTTTTTCTTAAATCGGCAGTATACTCCCCTATTCACAGGGAAGGTTTAGAACTGGATGAAGGATCTCGGGAGGAAGGCCGAATCTTCATGGATCAACCGATTGAGCGTCGGGAATCCGTTTCCGCCTCAGACAATCTTGTTGGAACCGCGTGGGTAATCCCTCTCTTCTCCTAGCGTGTTTCTGAACAATTCTTTCCCTAATGAGAGTTATTTGAGGTTGAATGAAAGTTTTCTTACCTCAGATCTATGCCGTTCTTGGTCATTTCTAGAATCAACGATTGTGTATACCGCTCGTTGACATATAAGGTAGGTGGCTTGGTGTTTAGTTTTCCAACTGCTGTGTGTTTTGTGTATTTTGGTACCACAAACCCATGTTGGGGTGTCGTGTGGCTGAGGCCGTGACTATTTTAACTACTTAAAATTGTATAGGTAATTAATTGCGATATTAAAATGTTGTCTGGGATCGCTTCTTGGATCTAGGACCACCCCAGGGGTGCGATCCTCTGTTTAGCCATTTGGCCAGGATACCCGAGGGTATGCCTTTTAAGTATGTTTGTAGAATCATCTTGAGAGGAATTGATTATGAATGTTTATTTACATGTTGGGCATAGCCCGATTACCTGTTTAGCCTAAGGACAGTGTTGTGATTATCCTGTGGGCATTTTACTACTTAGCCTGTGGGAAACTTCTTCCATGCTTGTGGACAGCTGATTCTGTGCCTGTGGGCGACACTTCTTACGCCTGTGGGCAATATCCGTATGCCTGTGGGAAGTATCTTGTGTTGGATACTCTTTACCTGAGGGTAGGGGTTTACATGTCCGAGGACATTATCTGTTTACTTATAATATTCACTATGGTGATATTTTAAATTAAATGAATAAAAAGGATATCAAAATGGAAATATAATTGGTTAAGTTAGTTACTTTTAGTACTGCTTACTTTTATTTCATTTTACTACTGCACACTGTTGTTTCATGTTTTACACACAGTTGATCATGGGGCTTCAGTGGGTGCCTACTGGGATTTATTTCTCACACCCTTTTTGGGCTATGCTTTTCGGCCCAAACAGATTATGTTGCTGCAGGTGTAGATAGGGGAAAATGTCCCTATACAGGTACTTGACTGCTACTGAGGAGTAGGGGAGCATGGGACCGAACTTAGGCTCACGATGCTGCCAGCTGTTTTGTTTAGTTTTTCTGTACTCTGCATTTTGTTGTACTGTATTTATGTATAACATGTTTTGGCTATTTTTATATAATAGTGACAAGCTGCATCTTTATATATATATGACTGCTGGTTTCCCTTTTTGTCATAAGTTGTTTATTCCTGTTGTGTATGGTTTACTTCTTCCGCTGTATGTTGTATGTTTTATTTCGTATTCCGCTGCGCTACACTTTGACAAATGAGGGCATAGTTTCCCCACTATTAGACCTGGGTCCTTGCTACTAGTCGGCAGCCTCTAGTGTTTGGGGAAATGCGCTTTAGGTCACGTGGCGAACCAGGTTTGGGGCACCCGTTGCGTGGCACCCGGACCCGGGATGTTACAAAGTGGTATCAGATGGTGTTCTTTTCTTTGACTTACTATTTGGAGCTGTAGTCAGGGATAAGATGAATGGTAGTTGGTAATAAGTTGTGCCCGGGCATAGCTAACCCGTGTACAGGGAAAATCCAATTTACCTCATGTTGCAATTTTACTGATTTTGCAATTTACTGTTGATTTGTTTTCACAGTTGGGTGACGCACTTGAGATTGTGCTGTTATATTTATCTGTGGGTTCTATTTAGTTGCAACTCGATGAGATGACGGTATGCCGTCTCATGCATCATATATGCACATGCTAGATATCACATTCCATGCATAGTTTCCATGCCATGTAGGTGCATTAGAAATTTCATGTTGTTGCGATAGTTGTTGTGCTAGAAAAGCATGCTGTTGTGATAGTTGCTTGATAAATACCTGATTTGTGATAGGGTATTTTCTTGTGTGAGCCTATTTATAGAATGGACGCCAAACTTTGGTTTTTTTGGAGTATGGGCCCCCATTGACCGGAATTTGGTGGATCATTAGCTGTTTATTAGTTATAGCACAAATAAGATGTCAAACTTTGATTCGTGGGGAGTATGGGCCCTCACGGGTCCGAATTTGACACTTAGGTGTTGTTTTTCATTATTTTCTGGGTTCCAGAGAAGTTTCTGAGGCATACTATCTGGAAAACCAGTATACACGCCGTGTAGTACTTTAAACACGCCATGTATGACCTTCTGTTCGGGAAGAAAAATAAACTTTTTACGTACACGCCGTGTACCCGAAGTACACACCGTGTAGTCTCTTCCCGTATCACAAACCATGTGGGTGGTGACACAGGGAAGGGAAGATCTTGGGTAAAACATGTCGTGTACTTTATATACACGCCGTGTAGTGTTGACCCGGAGTCCGGCCGTGTAACTAACAACACAGGTCAGTGAACTCCTGTACAGAACACGCCGTGTCAATGATGAACACGCCGTGTAGTGTGACCTGGGGACTCGGTTGTGTAACTAACAACACGGTTCGGTGTCACCTTTCCTTGAACATGCCGTGTACCTGTGGGACACACCGTGTAGTCTTGTCCTAGGACAGACCATGTGGACTTAGCCGTGTGGCGGGGAAACGGGGTGGTATACACGCCGTGTGCGGGTGTAACACGCCGTGTAGTGTCAAGACGAGTAGTCGACCATGCCACAGACGACATGGGTAGTTGTAAAATAACACCATACACGCCGTGTAGATATAATACATGCCGTGTAGTTTTTGTTGAACGAAAGCCATGTGTCTTAGCCGTGTAGAAGGACCCAGGCAGGGGAAAAGAAGTCAGGTACACGCCGTGTAGTCAGTATACACGCCGTGTAGTCTTGTTTTTCAAATTTTGAAATGCTTTCTTCCTCTTGTTCCCTTTGTGGTTCCTTCGTTTTCAGTCTTTGATAAATATTGAATCTAAGGCGTGCCTTTGACCTTGTAGTGTCATAACGCCTAGACGAACACACGTTGTTCGCCAGGAGAGCGGTAACGATTATACTCCGGAGATGGTGGGCCATGGGCTACCAGTGGATCCTCCAGTAGATCCAGATGCAGTGCCAACTGTTATATCAAACATAGGCGTGGAGGCGCAGTTCCGTGAAGGCTTTATGCGGTTTATGCAGACCTTTCAGGGAGCACTGTAGGCTGCCACATCTATGGCCGAGCTGACTCATATCTTCCAACAGCAGCATCCGCCTACGTTTTTAGGGGATGACGGACCACAGGCTGCGGAGTCTTGGCTGGGGTCGATGCAGACTATTTTTGAGCATCTGGAGATGCCTTCAGGGCGGAGGGTCAAGATCGCGACTTATATACTGCGTGATTCCTCCAAGAGGTGGTGGGATGTTACCACCCAGTCAGAGCATCACAGAGACATGGTGTGGGAATATTTTCAGGAAGTCTTCTATGAATTATTTTTCCTAGAGACGCTGAGGGCTGATAGAGCTCGAGAGTTCATGAATATGCAGCAGGGCACTATGTCGGTGATGGACTATTCTGCTCATTTCACCGAGCTTCAGCGTTTTTAACCCGTGCTAGTGGGTGATGAGGTGTTGAGAGACAAACGTTTTGAGGATGGTCTTTGTTATGACATCTGAGCACTGGTGAATGTTTTCAGGTTGACTTCAGTACATTCTATTGTAAATCAGTCACTGATTACAGAGAGGAACCTGTGGGAATCTAGTGGTGTGGTCCAGGGCGGTTCAACACCAGTTACTGGTACTATTTCTGATGGCAAGAGGAAGAGACAGATGGACTTCTCTCAGGGTGGAAGTACTAGTCAGAAGAATGCTTCAGGTGGACAGGTCATGTGCTAACAGTGTGGTAGAGAGGGGAACAAGAGGCCATAGTGTCCACGAGACCCAGTGGAGTGCCGAGCTTGCAGCAGGATGGGTCATCTGCAACATTTTTGTAGGGCGTTTCCACTAGTGGATAGTGAGAAGGGTTCTGTACAGACTCCGCATGCGGGAGCAGGACCAGTGGCTTATTACCAGTCAGGGAACTAGAATACGTCTGAGCATGCATGCAGAGATGGTGGTCATGGCCGTGGTAGCCAGACACCAGGATCTTAGAGGCAGCAGGGCGGGACAACTCAGGGTAGTTAGGCTATGTCGCAGGGCCGCAGCACTGGGCAGACATATGCAGTGCAACATACCTAGCAGGAGCAGGATCCTGGACCTTCTATAGTCAGAGCTACTATTCTAGTAGCTTCTGTCTTATCTTCAGTACTTTTCGATACGGGTGCTACACATAGTTTCATATCTGAACCCGTTGTGGAGAGCCTTGGGTTAGGTGTTTCTTCTTCTTCCGATGTCATGATGCTAGACACTCCGTTGGGGACTAGAACAGCTGGTGTGCGTCAGTGCAAGGAGTGCCCCCTTGAGGTTGGTGGGTGTCCTTTTCTTTGAGACCTCTATGTCTTAGAGATGACGTGCTATAACTTCATTTTTGGGATGGACTAGTTGGTTCCCTATCGAGCCTTTGTAGACTGCTATCGTTGCAGGGTGCGTTTCACATCACCAGAGGGCAGAGAGTTTCTATACAAGGGCGAGTGGGATGTTCAGGCGAGTCGAGCTGGAGCAGAGCATCATGGGTGAGGTGGAGTCACAACCCAGATTTCTAGCTTATACCTATATGGTCAGGGGACTTGTCAGACGGATTTACTTCCAGTTGTTGATCATTTTAGGGATGTCTTCCCGGATGAATTTTCAGGTTTACCTCCAGAGCGAGAGGTTGATTTCTCTATTGATCTCATGCCAGGCGCAACACCGGTGTCCATTCCTCTTTATAGGATGGCTACACCAGAGTTGTAGGAGCTTAAGAGGCAGTTAGAGGAGTTACAGGAAAAGGGTTTTATCTGACCCAGTACTTCTTCTTGGGGTTCGCCGGTCCTTTTCGCGAAGAAGGAGGATGGTACCCTTAGACTTTACATGGATTATCGGAAGCTGAACCAGTTGACGGTTAATAAACGATATCCCTTACCGAGGATTGATGATCTGTTTGATCAGCTTTGTGGAGCACGAGTGTTCTCGAAGATTGACCTGAGGTTAGGATATCATCAGCTGTGTGTGAGACCATCAGATATACCGCTTACGGACTTTCAGAGCAGATATGATCTATACGAGTACTTGGTTATGCCGTTCGGACTCATGAACATGCCAGTAGTTTTCATGGCTCCGATGAATCATGTGTTCCATCTGTATCTTGATTCTTTTGTGGTAGTATTCGTGGACGACATCTTGGTGTACTCTCACACTTGACACGACCATGATACCCATTTTGAGATCGTATTGAGTACACTGAGAGAGCATCATCTATATGCTAAGCTCTCAAAGTTCCACTTTTGGATGGACCAGATTCACTTCCTGGGTCATATCATTTCAGAGGCAGGAGTTGCAGTAGACCTAGAGAAGGTAAGGGCAGTAGTTTCCTGGGAGAATCCTAATAACATGTTTGAGATACGGAGTTTCTTAGGGCTGGCTGGTTACTACAGGCGCTTCATACATGACTTCTCCCACTTAGCAGCACCATTGACAGGTCTGACGAAGAAGGGTGTGAAGTTCGTTTGGTCGGAAGCTTACGAGGTATCCTTTCAGGACCTGAAAGGAAGGTTGACATCAGCACCGATCCTGATACTCGCAGAGTAGGGGAGGAGCTATACAGTTTACTATGATGCATCAGGTATTGGGCTGGGAGCAGTGTTGATGTAGGGTGATCGAGTTGTTGCATATGGGTCTTGGCAGTTGAGGCCACATGAGAAGAATTACCCGACACATGATCTCGAGTTGGCTTCAGTTGTTCATGCGTTGTGCTGTTGGAGGCATTATCTATTGGGAGAGCATTTTGTGGTTTTCACCGACCACAAAAGCCTCAAGTATATATTTACTCATCGTGACCTGAATCTGAGGCAGAGGAGGTGGGTTGAGTACCTACAGTCCTTCTATTTTGAGCTTGCCTATACACCTGGTAAAGTTAATGTAGTAGTTGATGCACTGAGCAGGAAGAATCAGATCCAGGCAGTGCAGGAGGCCAGTGGTGAGTGGCAGCTTATGGATTTGTTCTCTGAGATGCATTTAGAGGTGCATGACAGTCAAGGGCAGTCTTATCTTTCATCTTTAGCTGTGACTTCTACTCTCCTAGACAGAGTAAGGATGATACAACTATCAGATTCAGAAGGCCTAGTTCTACGAGAGTCGGTGACAAGTGAGGACCCTCTTCCTAGTTGGACGATAGGCAATGATGAAGTTCTGCATTTCCATGGATGAGTGTGGGTTCCAGGGGATATAAGCGAGGAGCTGATGTGGGAGTTTAATGCTTCATCTTGGGCAGTTCATCCCGGGGTTACCAAGATGTACCGTGACTTGAGGCGTCAGTACTGGTGGCCGGGTATGAAGAGAGAGATAGCTGGTTTTGTTACGAGGTGTTCCAACTGTCAGTAGGTGAAGGCGGAGCATCAAAGAGCAGTTGGGCTGTTACAGTAGTTACCCATTCCAGAGTGGAAATGGGATGATGTCACGATGGATTTCATGACTGTATTGCCGAGGTCACCTCAAGGCAATGACACAGTGTGGGTTGTTGTGGATAAACTCATGAAGGTAGCTCACTTCTTGCCGATCAAGGAGACCTTCAGTGTGGACGAGCTCGGAAGTCTGTATATCCGAGAGATCGTACGTCTTCATGGGGTCCCTCTTTATATTGTTTCCAATAGGGACGCTTGCTTTACGTCTCGTTTCTGGCAGAGTTTTCAGAGGGCATTGGGTACACTGGTGCTTCAGAGCACAACTTACCACCCTCAGACTGATGTCCAGTCAGAGCGTACGATATAGGTGCTTGAGGACATGCTGCGTGCATGCGTCCTAAACTTTGGGGGCTCTTGGGAGAAGCATATACCCCTAGTCGAGTTTTCCTATAACAATATTTTTCAGAAACTATTGATATGGCACTATACGAAGCTTTATATGGTAGGCCATTCCGTTCACCTTTGTGCTGGTTAGAGGCAGGTGAGGCAACTTCACTAGGACCACAACTCGTGCAGGAGACTTCTGAGCAGGTCTAGTTGATTCAGAAGTGGATGGCTACCGCGCAGTCTTGACAGAAGTCATATGCTGATCGCCGCAGATGACCTTTGGAGTTCATGGTCGGGGATCAGGTTTTCTTTCATGTTTCGCTGAGGCTAGGACACAAACGGATCAAGAGACATGGTAATCTTTCACCGAGGTATGTGGGTCCATTTTAGATTATAGAGAGATTTGGGATGGTTTCCTATCGGTTGCAGTTACCGCAGCGATACCGAGCCATGCACAATGTCTTCCACGTATCTCAGTTACGCCGCTATCATTCGGACCCATCTCACATATTTCTGCCTGAGGAGGTTGAGATGGAGGTAGATGCGTCCTTTGAGGAGAATCCAATTTGTATCATTAACAGGAGCACGAAGGTTCTCCGAGGTTGGTCAGTTCCTCTCGTATGGGTGCTATGGCAGCATGGACGAGTGTAGGACGAAACCTGGGAGCGGGAGACCGACGTATGTGCTCAGTGGCCAGAATTGTTCACGGCTATATCTTTTCCACCCTTGGAAGGGAAATTTGGGGACGAATTTCTATAAGGGGGGAAGTTTATAAGAACACGATTCTTATTTTGAGGTATGGTCGTCTTCTTTTCTCTTTTCCTTAAGTGTTTTTGAGAAAAATGGAAAATGGGAAAAATACTAAATTTTGGAACTACACGCTATGTACTTTTCCACACGCCGTGTACTTTTGGCCGTGTGGGATGGGTACACGGGACGTGTAGCCATGTCGGTGAAGAAGGGTGTAGGAACCGACTACATGCCGTGTGGTGGTCCTTTACACGCTGTGTATTCAGTCAGTAGGCCGAAACAGTAAGGCGGTGGATCAACCGCCAGCTGGGCGATAGTACACGCCGTGTACTCAAGAGTACATGCCGTGTACTCAAGTTGACGAATGAATAGTATGGCGGTGCCGCCAGAGGAACAGTTAAATGAAGGAAGTACACACCGTGTACTTGGATGTACACGCCGTGTACTTTGTTTTTTTCGCTTAAATCGATAGTAGCCTCCCCTATTCATAGGGAAGGTTTAGAACCGGAGGAAGGAGCATGGGAGGAAGGCCAGATCTTTGTGGATCACCCGATTGACTTTCGGGAATCCGTTTCCGCCTCGAATGATCTTGTTGGAACCGTGCGGGTAATCCCTCTCTTCTCCTAGCGTGTTGCTGACCGATTCTTTCCCTAATGGGAGTTATTTAAGGTTGAATGAATGTTTTCTTACCTTAGATCTACTCCGTTCTTGGGCATTTCTGGAATTGGTGATCGTGTATACCGCTCGTTGACGTATAAGGTAGGTGGATTGGTGTTTAGTTTTCCAACTGCTGTGTGTTTTGTGTGTTTTGGTACCACGAACCCATGTTGGGGTGTTGTGTGGCTGAGGCCGTGACTATTTTAACTACCTATAATTGTATAGGTAATTAATTGAGATATTAAAATGTTGTCTGGGATCGCTACTTGGATCCAGGACCACCCCAGGGGTGCGATCCTCTATTTAGCCGTTTGGCCAGGATACCCGAGGGTATGCCTTTTAAGTATGTTTGTAGAATCTCCTTGAGAGGAATTTCTTGTGAATGTTTATTTACATGTTGAGAATGGACCGATTACCTGTTTAGCCTGAGGGTAGTGTTGTGATTAGCCTGTGGACATTTTACTACTTAGCCTGTGGGAAACTTCTTCCGTGCCTGTGGGCAGCTGATTCTATGCCTGTGGGCGACACTTCTTATGCCCGTGGGCAATATCCGTATGCCTGTGGGCAGTTTCTTGTGTTGGATACTCTTTACCTGATGGTATGGTTTTACATGTCCGAGGACATTAGCTGTTTACTTAGAATATTCACTGTGGTGATATTTTAAATTAAATGAATAAAAAGGATATCAAAATGGAAATATAATTGGTTAAGTTAGTTACTTTTAGTACTGCTTACTTTTATTGCATTTTACTACTGCACACTGTTGTTGCATGTTTTACACACAGTTGAGCACGGGCCTTCGGTGGGTACCTATTGGGATTTATTTCTCACACCCTGTTTGGGACATGCTTTTTGGACCAAACAGATTACGTTGCTGCAGGTGTAGATAGGGTCAAAATTCCCTATACAGGTACTTGACTACTGCTGAGGATTAGGGGAGCATGGGACCGAGCTTAGGCTCGCGATGCTGCCAGCTATTTTGTTTAGTTTTGCTGTACTCTTCATTTTGTTGTACTGTATTGATGTATAACATGTTCTGGCTATTTTTATAGAATTGAGACATGTTGTATCATATCTATATATTTGGTTGGTTTCCTTTTACTTCACTTGTTTACTTTAAATGTGCATGGGTTATTGCTTTCGCTGTCATTGTATGTTTTATTTCGTATTTCCGCTGCGCTACACTTTGACAAATGAGGGCATAGTTTACCCATGATCAGACCTGGGCCCTCACTGCTAGTCGGTAGCCTCTGGCATTTGGGGAAATGTTCTTGAGGTCACGTGGCGAACCGGGTTCGGGACACCTGTTGCATGGCACCCAGAACCGGGGCGTTACATTCGGGTGGAAAACCCTTACCTTAAGTACGAAGGTGTTCCTACCTTGATCTTAATACCTTAATAATCAAATTTAGGTTCATAAATTAATGAGTAAATAACATACACTACATGTAATTGATTTATTATAACCTTATTAGGTTTGTTCATGGCCTTGTGATCAGTTAAGAGATTCAATTTCATTGTTTGGGAGTGTTTTCTTCCTTGGTTTTCATGATCGATTTACTTATATTCATGTACAGATAAACATGTGGAATCAAAATAGTTGTCCAAAATAGAAGTTTTATTTTATTAACAAACAACCAGAATATTAAATGGTTATGAAATTAATTTGGTTATTGGGAGTGAAGATGAATCATTATGTAAATATTTAATGACAATTGTTTGGGTTAATTGTCGGTTTTTTGATCACAATGAACACATTTTCATTTATAAATTAATATCATGTTTTAAAAAGGATTAAAAAACCTTAAATAAGTTATAATAAATATATTATAGTCTGGTTCAACCATCAAAATAATTTTATGACCAGAATTGAAGATGCTTATAGAAATTGAAAACATGTCGTCCTTGAATGTGATAAATTAACACATCTCTGATGATGTTTTCATTTATAGTATAAAAGAAGGGGAAAAGAGAGATGAAGAATAATTATTCCTTTATCATAACAATATTCTAGTACATGTAAGGTAATGGAGTCATCAAAACATTTGGATGAAAGGAGGTGAGGAAATAAAAAGAAAAGAAAGTAACTTGAAATAAACGAAATGAAAAGAGGAATTTACCTCTTGAAGTAAAATTTCTTTGAGAGCCTCTTTAGGGGAGAGGTTTTGATCTTTTTATGATACCGAGGGACGATGGATGTGGGGGAGGGGTTTAGGAGGATATTTTAGTATAATTTATACAATGCACAAGTCTTGATAGGAGTGAAGAGAAGAGATAGTGAGGGGGGGGGGGGGTTATAGTGGAGGATAGAAGGGTTTTCCCATTATTTTACTCATTATTTTATTATTTTACCAAAGACAACCAATAGTATTGATTATTTTGACCATGACTAGTAATATGTGCATGTGAGTTCAAAACAAGTGTGCTTACATCATCCATGATGCTATGAATAGTTAATTTAACTGATAATGTATATATATGGTAAATTAATGTATTTTACTATTCACAAAAAATTTGAGTATTTTAGAAAAATACCAAAAATTCACCCTAACAATTTTTTGACATGTAGAATTAAAAAATAAACTCCATTTTTTGAAAATAATTTTCTAAATATTATTAATTTAATTTTTAAATAAAATCATAATTTATTTGAAAAATAACAATTTTAAAACTATAATTCGTTTTATATCACCTTGAAAGATTAATCAAGATCTCATTATCTTATAACCTTAAGAAAATAAAATAATAATATGATTTAATATTCATAAGGGTCATATTACTATTCACACTTCTATTCATAAGGGTATATTACTATTCACCAAAAATTAATTTTGTCTTATCAGATTCTAAATATCTCACTGAACATAACCTTGTATGTCAGTTTTTCAAAATTCAAATCCTAGAGGTGGAAAAAATGTTTACTAGCTAGGTTATAACAAAGTGTTATTTTTTAGAGACTCAGTGTTTCATTCATTCAATATTAAATTTATTTGAAAAATCTTGGGGTGTTATATTATCCCCTCACAAAAATTTCATCCTCGAAATTACCAGAATGTTACCTCACAAAAATATTTGGGTAGTTCTTCATTATAAGCTCCTCAAGATCCCATGTTGCCTCTTAGATTTTATGATTTTTCCAAAGTATCTTTACCAGTCGAGTCATCCAATTCCTCAACACTTGTTCTTTAGTGTCCAAAATTTGGATAAGATCTTCACAGTAGATAGGTCAGGTTCCAATTCTATACCTTTAAAAGTGAGGACATGCGTTGGTTCTGGCATGTACTTTCTTAGCAATGAGACATGGAACACATTGTGTACTTTATACATGCTAGGTGACATATCCAAATGATATTCAATAGCTCTAATTCTCTCCAGAATTTCAAAAGGGCCTATGTACCTAGGGATCCGTTTCCCTTTCTTCCCAAATCTTATAACACCCTTCCATGGAGATACTTTTAAGAAAACATAATCTCCCACTTGAAACTCCAAATACTTCCTTCGATTATCATCATAGATTTTTTGTCTTCTTTGAGCTGCTTTGATATGGCCTTGAATAGTCTTTACCTTCACTGTTGTTTCCTCCACAAGATCAGGGCCCATAATCTTCCTTTCTCCAACTTCATCCCAACAAGTTGGTGTACAACATCTCTTTCCATAAAATGCTTCATATAGTGCTATTTGAATACTTGATTGGAAACTATTATTGTAGGAAAACTCCACTAAAGTTAAATATTGATCCCACATACCTTGAAATTCAAGTGAACATGATCTAAACATGTGCTCTAAATTTTAGATCATCGTTTTTGATTGACCGTTAGTTTGTGGGTGATAAGAAATACTCAATCAAAGCTCAGTATCCAAATCTTTCTAAAGAATTTTCCAAAATATTGATATAAATTGTGGATCATGATCAGAAACAATTGATATAGGTGCTCCATGAGGTCTCAAAACTTCATTGATATAGATTCGTGCTAGGCGCTCTAGTGGAAAATCCCCCCTTATAGTGAGAAAATGTGCAGATTTCATAAGTCAACCAACAATTACCTGTATTGTATCATTCTTTCTTAGAGTTTTGGGTAATCTAGTTACAAAATCCATGGTGATTTCATCCCATTTCCATGTAGTAATAGGTATAGGTTTCATGACTCCTCTAGGATATTATCGTTCGGCCTTCACTTGTTGATAGACTAAACACATTGATACATAATCAATAATTTCCCTCTTCATGTTATCCCACCAGAAATTTTCTTTCAAATCTCTATACATTTTAGTTCTACCAAGGTGTATAGAGAAATTTGAGCTATGAGCATCATCAAATAACTCCCTTTACTGCTCAGGTATAGAGGGAACACATAACCTCTTCCAAAATTTCAGAATTCCATCTTCACACATGAAGTCATCCAACTTCCCATATTTCACAACATTAATTTTCTTTTGAATATTCTCATCATTAGACTATGAAGATTTAATTTTTTCTAATAAAGAAGGTTGGGAAACCATTTAAAAAGTAGTGATGTTTCACCTTATTTGATAATTCCCATATCTATCCGCACTATATCCATGTACAAAGGATCCTTGTTAATTCTCATTTTGTTGAGAACTTTATGATCCTTCCTTCTCAATGCATCAACTACTTTATTTTCCTTTCTTGGGTGGTAGTTTATGGAAAAATCATAATACTTGAGTAGTTCGAGCCATCACCTTTTCCTTATGTTGAGTTCTTTCTATGAGAAGATATGTTTTAGACTCTTATGATCCGTATATATCTCACATTTTTCTTCATAGAGATAATGTATCCATATCTTCAGAGAAAATATTACCACTTCTATCTCAAGATCATGAGTAGGATAGTTTTGTTCATAAATTTTTAACTGCCTTTATGCATAGGAAATAACTCTATCATTCCGTATATAGACACATCCAACTCCTTTATTTGATGCATTCCTATAGATTACAAAACCATCATTCCCCGATGGTAGAGTTAGGATCATAACATTCACTAATCTCCTCTTCAATTCTTTGAAACAATACTCATATTATTTTTTCTATATGAACTTATCCCCTTTACGTATAATCTTAGTCATTGGGTTAGATAAATGGGAGAAGTTCTGAACGAAACGCCGATAATAACCTACTAAACCAATAAAACTATGTACCTCAGTTATGTTAATTAGAGTAGGACATTCTTACATAGCCTTTGTATTCATAGGACCAACAAATATTCCATCCTTAGAGACAATGTTTCCAAGAAAGGAAACTGATTGAATCCAAAATTCACACTTTCTAAAATTCCCATATAATTCATTTCTTCTAAGAGTCTTTAAAATAATGCGCAATTGATTTTCATGATCTTCATAGATTTTGGAGTATACCAAGATATCATTAATAAATACAACCACAAAGTTATCAAGATATTCCTTGAAAACTCTATTCATTAGATACATGAAAATAGAGGGTGCATTAGTCAGTCCAAATGGAATTACTGTAAACTTGTAATGCCCATAACTGGTTCGAAATGATGTCTTTGGAATATCTTCCTTCCTTACAAACAACTGATGATATATATATTGAAGATCAATCTTCAAAAAATATTGGAATCCATGAATTTGATCAAATAAATCATCAATGAGAGGTAAGAGATACTTTTTCTTTATTATTATAGCATTTATCTTCCTATAGTCAATGAACAACCTCATAGATCCATATTTCTTATTAACGAAAAGAATAGGGTATCCCTATGGAGAAACACTAGGGAAAATAAATCCTTTATCTCTCAATTTCTATAGTTATTTATTCAGTTCAACTAATTCCAAAGTGACCATTCTATAATGGGTCTTTAATATGAGCCTTGAATCAGGAATTAAGTCAATGGAAAACTCAATTTCCTACTCTGGAGGATGTCCAGGTAAATCCTCTGGAAACACATTAACATATTCTAGAACAATAGGTACATCCTCTATTTGAACATTCCTTTCATCACCCATAATTATTGCATTCCCTTCCTCCCCAATAATTGAATTTATTAGAGCTACTGGGGATGGATTTAGATGAGAATTAGATGGTGATGTTTCTGCTCTAAAGATAAGGGATTCCACATCATCCTAAAAAATTGCAACCTCATTCTTATTGCAATAAATTTTCACATCATAGTTTGAAATCCAATCCATACTGAGGATTATATCAAATTCAATCACGGGTATGATAATAAAATCAGTAGATAAAGCACATTTATATGCCATAATGGGGACTACCTAACACAACTTTGTTGCAATGATACTTCTTTTAGGAGTTTTGACCGACCACTCCCTTATTAAATCAAATTGGAAATATCCAATTTTATTAGAAAACTAGGAATATATGAAAGAATAAGATGATTTAGAATCAAATAAAAAATTTTCTAAGTTTGAGTAAACTATTAAAGTACCTGCCACCATGTTATTAGGAACTACAATATCAACAGTTGTGATCGCATAAGCTTTTCCCTACCGCTTGGACTTTTCTAAGGCATGTTACTTGATGTTTTAGACAATCATTATCATAGTGTCCCATCTCTCCACAATTATATAATTTAACATTAATATCTTCTTTCTTCCCCTTGAAAACACCAACATGATGGCCTTTCTGTTTACACTTGTAGCACAACCCTTTTCCATTTAAGCAGGCACTAGGGTGTTTCCTTCTACAATTATCACAGGGTGGAAAGTCAACTCATCCCCTTTTACCCATTTCCTTATTTCCTTTTCTAGAGTTTTAAGTAACCCTCTTCTTCTCTTTATTTCCTTTAAATTCATAAGACTTATAGAACTACTTTTCTATCTTAATAGCACATGATACTATATATTCATATGATGAGAAAGTTTGAAAGACCAATTCCTGTTGGAGAAATGGATTTAGGCTATAAAATAATCTATCAATATTTCTCTTTGGATTATGTATATAGTACACATAATTCCTTGATAACATTGTAAATTTAGCTTCATACTTTCCAACATTCTCATCTTCCTTTTGACTCAAATTCAGAAACTACCTTTCTATATCCGCTCGCTGTTATGAGGAAAGTATTTCTATAAGAAAAGTTCTTTAAATTCACTATATTCAGTGTTTTCTATATCTTTCTCCTCCTTTGTGTTTTGGATTAGTGACCACCATTGATCATCATCTCCCCACAGATAATAAACTTCCATGACAACCTTCTCCCTTTTGTTACTTCCTAAGGTGAGAAATATCTTCTCTATGGAACTTATCCACATATCCAATACGAATGGGTTTGTAGTCCCATTAAATGATGGAGGCTGTTATCATATAAAGTGATCTAACATAGGTCCTCTACATTGTGGATATGGATTATTTATACAGGTAAGGTTATTTTTCTTAACCTAAGTAAGTTGTCCCAGTAAAGTTATAAGTTGCTTCTCACTAGTCACAGTTCCAGATCCAACATCATTATCTTTCACAGGAGGGAAATCCCTACATGGGATACACGTGTTCATGCGGCTTCCATTCCTTCCCCTAGGTTCCATTTATAAATAATGGAATACACTAGATTAGGTTATGAATCATAATTTACTATACCAAATTAGAAAAAATACGTAACATAAATTGAAATACTATGCATGGCTAATCCCATAACAATAAACATGGTTTCTTTGAGAAAAAATTTACATTTAAATCCTTCATAATGGATTGTAAAGAAAATTTGAATTATCCTAAGTATATCCCCCAGGAGTGTCAAAATAGGTGTGCAGTATGGCATATTGTCGTGTACCATGATACCCTGGGTCAAGCCTGAAACTCCTTGTCAGAGTTTTCACTCCTAATTACATCTGTTCCAGAACCACGTCCACTTTTAGTATCCAGAAAGAGATGTATTTTCTAGAAAGATCCACATAATCTATTCCTTACCAAAATTACAAGATGTTCTTGTATGTTTATCCTCAAATACTATCTTATGGGTTTTTCCCCTAATATATATTTTCTAAATCTAGTTTCCAAGGTTTCTACTAAACTTTCTTTGATACCAACTGTAAAGACCTGACCCCAGTTGTCTAGAGTCAGGGCCTTATTACATTACATTGGAATGATTAAAAGAAAGTTGTATCATGAAGGAACGAATAGTTTAGTATATTTGGAAATCTAGATACATACACAAGCTCAACATTACAACTTGAAATGAAAAGAAATTAATAAATTCCATTGGGAACATCCACCACTCTAAGATTGTCCCTGAAAGTCAATCATAATATACCTCTTCATACCCTGGAAAAAATGAAAAATAATAATGGGTGAGCTCATATGCTGAGTAAGGGAAATCAATACAGTGGAAGATATCATAAACTTAAACATTAGGCATGGTGAATAATTGAAAACAAATGCCTTTAAAAAAAATAAACTTGAACACATTATGGTAGGAATATGAGATGAGTAATTATTGCCATAATAAAACATAATCATGGGTATTATAATAGTCGAATAACCACATGAACTATGAATTTATTTCTTAATAATGAGAGAAATTAATATAACAGATATTCTAAAACATACTATCAAGGCCTTGACCAAGACATATAAAAATGATTAAGGCCTCAGCCAAAACTATATCTAAAAATGGGCAAGGCCTTGGCCAAGTCCATATCTATTTGTCTCATGAGACATACCGATGCATTGAGGGTCTATAGTAGGACCCACCTATCACATAATAAGTCCAATTCATTCCTCATATGAATAGGGATAAACATAAACAACATATACATTCATATTGAAACTAATATATGAAACATAAATAACTTTCCCCAAATGTTAAGCATAAACACTAACCCTACAGAGTAAATTAGTGAATGATTTTAAGATAAAACATACACAGTAAAACAAATCACAATATATTAAATTAAATATGGTAGATTATATAATAAATATTAATCCCAATAATACATAATAATAAATAGGAGTGTTGAAATAGATGAATATACTCTTATAATATGATCGAGTAATTCTTGAGATAAATACTCTTTTACTTTAAAAAGAAGAGTTCTTTTAGAAAAGTGTTTGTATAACACCAAAAATGAAATAAGATAGTATTTTAATAATAAAATGAGTTATTTTTGAAAGATAATGGTTTCTAAAAACATATTATAGAGTTCCCTTGAAAATAAGTAATAATTTGAGAAATTCCCTTGAGTCGGGATTTTATTTCAGGAATAATTTTTGAAAGATCCTTTTAAAACATATAATTCCCCATAAATGAAGGTAGTATTATGGTTGGTACACATATATAGAACATTCACACATAATTTATGAGGATTAAATATTAATGAATAATAATTTAATTTAGGTAAGTATATAATAAAAGTAACCTGAATGAAAATGGAGGTTTGGGTGGAAAACCCCTACCTTAAGTACAAAGGTGTTCCTAATTTGATATTAATAACCTGAATAATCAAATTTAGGTTAATAAATTAATGACTACAGAACCTAATCTATATTTAATTGATTTATTATAACCTTATTAGGTTCATTTATGGCCGTTTTATGGGTTAAGATATTCAATTTCATTGTTTGGGAGTGTTTTCTTCCTTGGTTTTCATGATTGATTTACTTATATTCATGTACAGATAAACATGTAGAATGAGAATGGTTGTACAGAATAGAAATTGTATTTTATTAGTGAATAAATAAAAGATTACATGGTTATAAAATTCATTTGGTTATTGGGAGTGAATATGAATCATTATATAAAACTTTAATGACAATTGTTTGGGTTAATTGGTGGTTTTTTGATCACAACGAACTCATTTTGATTTATAAATTAATATCAAGTGTTAAAAAGGATTTAAGAACCTTAAATAAGCTATAATAAATATATTATAGTCTGATTCAACCATAAAAATGGTTTCATGACCAGAATTGAAGATGGTAATAGAAATTGAAAACCTGTTGTCCTTGAATGTGATAAATTAACACATCTCGGATGGTGTTTTCATTTCTAGTATAAAATAAAGATAAAGGAGAGATGATGAAAAATTATTAATTTATCATACAAAAATTTCAGTGCATGTAAGGCAATGGAGTCATCACAAAATTTGGATGAAAGGAGGTGAGGAAAGAAAAAGAAAAGAAAGGAACTTGAAATAAATTAAATGAAAAGAGGAATTTACCTCTTGAAATAATCTTCCTTGAGAGCCTCATTAGGGGAGAGGTTTTGGTATTTTTATGAGACCAAGGGATGATGGACATGGGGGAGGAGCTTGGGAGGATATTTGAGTATAATTTAGACAAGTAACAATGCTTTAGAGGAGTGAAGAGAATAGGGAGTGGGGGGGGGGGGGGGGGTTATAGTGGAGGTGAGGAGGGTTTTCGACATGTAGAATTCAAAAATGAACTCCATTTTTTGAAAATATTTTTCTAAATATTATTAATTTAATTTTTAAATAAAATCATAATTTATTCAAAAAATAAAAATTTTAAAACTATAATTTGTTTTATATCACCTTGAAAAATTAATCAATATATCATTATCTTATAATGTTAAGTCAATAAAATAATAATATGATTTACTATTCATAAGGGTCATATTACTATTCATAAGGATATATTACTATTCACAAAAAATTAAGTTTTCCTTATCAGACTCTAAATATCTTACTGAATCCAACCATGTATGTCAGTTTCTCAAAATTCAAATCACATAGGTGGAAAAATTATGTTAACTAGCTATGTTATAACAAAGTAATGTTTCGTAGAGACTTAATGTTTCATGCATTCAATATTAAATTTATTTTCAAAATCTTGGTGTGCTACACTTTACAAAGTTATTATCAATACATATAAATTCAAAATTAGAGACCCCAATTTAACATACAACATGAATTGTAAAATAAAACATGAGGTTAGAACAATCTAGTTTATCTAACTACATAAATTTTTGCAAGTTTGTTAACAAAACTTTATTCACCAGGGACACACTCATGAAAAATCTACAAAGGATTTAACATTTCATTCACTATTTACCAAATATTCATGCTGTTACTTTCAAGAGTTTTATATTATCACTACATGAAATTCCTCAATTAATATAATCATTTATATCATCCTAAATAGAGGATATTAAAGTATAAAAATCAAAGTAAACCATCCACTGCACCATGATATTTTCTTCTTTTGGTGGCACTGATTCACTCACATGGTTTTAAAACACATGATGGAAAATAATTATTCATGATGGGTTAAGTATCCCCTATATTCATATAATAAAATCCATAACACACGTAAATAGTTTGAGAGAATTACCTTCCAAGAATGTAAGCACAGAAGGCCACAATCACACCATAAACAAGGTCATATGAAAAGACCATAACATACAAGAATTTAATTCACTACAGAAAGAGAAATTAGTCTAACACTAGGAATAAAATAAATTAAATACAAGAATACATTATTGTCTTTTTCCTGAATCGAGCCCCATATCACCTAGATTGAGTGGAGAGTATACTGATTAAAATAAAGTAATACATACAAGTACCCCTTCCCTTGGACCAAATCTCCACCACAATGGGCCCGAGAGAAGAGTATCAGATGAATATAATGATATAAACCAATCCACTTGGACCATATATTCACATCACCAAGCCCAAGGAGAGAGTTATAGAATGATATGAATAAGTTAAAAGAAACCCTTTCCCTAAACCATTCCCCCATCTAAACATGAGGCCTAAGGAATGAATTATACTACCATCTCTGAAGTCTGATAGGGGTGGGTTGGGAACTAAAGGTTAAAGTGGTAAAAAAAATCATGGATCAAGGATTTAGTAGGTGGGTTTCAATTAAGTGAATGGGGAGGTTTTCCCATACTCATTCTGAATGGATAACAATTGAATAATGAAGATAAACCTGATCATTCACTTTAAGGGAATAGAAATTGAAGGGATTCAGGATCAAGAAGGAAATTCAAAGGTCTCATCACAAATAAAGAGAAGAAATAAGGAATCCCAAGAAAAGGGAAAACATCATTGGCTGAAAATCATCTCTTATAGTTGAAGAAAGAAACTCGACCTAAACATCAATATCATGACTTCCCCCAAAAAATAGCCAACTCCTTGCAACTCATAGAAAAAAAACCCACTACTATTGAGCTATCTTATACAACATAATCACATCCAAAAAAGATCAGTACTCTCTCTAAGAATGATTCAAACCAAGTTTATCACCACCTCCTCTAACCAAAACTCTATCCCATTATCTAAAACAGAGCCCTCATACTCTAGACTCAGGCATTGGAACTCTCAGAGTGTCCTCTTATAAGCATTATCATCATATTCCTCCACTCTACGGTGATTTTCTAACACACCTTGCTGAAATTATTTGGAAAAAACCTATTAGGGACTTCCAAAATGATCCAATGATATAAAATAAAAAAAATTAGGGTATCCTAATTCATGAAAAAATTATTTAAGGTTAATTAATTCATTAATTTTAAACATATTTCCTATTTTCTACCCCATTAAAACATAGGAACATAAAAGTATAATGCATGATCCTTTATTAGGTCTCTACCCCACAAGTAGCATCACTTCACTTAGCATATCCAATAAAATTTAAGGACTTTGAATCAGACCACAAGGCACCTAAAATCCTATATCCTAGCTGGTCTCCCTTGTTTAGAACATGTACTAGGCCTAGTTGACACTATTTCCCTACCAACTAAATCATCACCAATTTTAAACACCAAAATCTATCCTATCACTCAACCATCAACCTTGATATGACTCTATAATGACACCCTACCTACAAAGGTACACCTCCTAGATCGAAAATGGAGAAAGAGAGTTAATGACACATGAATCCCACTTCCAATAGGCCATAATTTGGAAATTAGAACCAAGGGTATAAAAATCATACATATGAGAGGAATTAACCTCTATAAATATTTGAGGAAAAATAGATAAGATGATAAAACCCCCCAAATAAATCATACTCATAATAAAGAATCAATCCCAATACATGAATGAAATGACATAAAACTATGAAAACTAAAAAAATATAAAAAATCCTTAGCTTGTGACCATGAAGCCTAAAAAAATATTGAAAAACTCCTCAAAATAGTAATGTCCATATCGATCATCAACTATCTACCACTAACCTAAAAAATAGGTTATATATGCATAGGGTGATCATAACATGTATACTCAGTAGGATCCTCCCTAAAACCTCTTGTAAAAAATGTGAAAGAAGTATACTAAATCCCAATGAATAAACAAATGAAACTGACTCATCACCTAAACAATATTACTATTATTTTACCATATTCACCATGGAATATTCACCAAGTATCATATACAAGGAATAATATAATAACTAACATAATATCAAATGAGGGTATCACACTACCACTTCCCCACTGGTTTTCCACCCTACCCCAATGTTTCATATCTTGAGACATATCTCTCCAAAAGTAAACCATCCCAAAGATACCTAGGCTATTGTATCATCTCATGCATCTAGTGTATCACATCATCTCATCACATACCATGAACCTTGTGCATTACATCTTTTCATCATCCCATGACACATCTATAGATAATAATTAAGTAGTTTTTGGGATCCACCATAGCCGTATGTCATGTATTATACCTCAAGCTATCAAAACCCATGAATTACATACCTATAATAATCTATAGGATACTATATTTATAAATGAATGTTTAATAAATATCCAAAATCCATTACAACCCTCTACACACATATATGGGGAAAGATAACCATCGTGCGTACCATTATATAATAATACAAGGAGAAGAGAGCAGGGTTAGAGGGGGTTAGTCATACATATTTTCCTTAACAACATGGATATTGGGGAAAATAACCTCCCATAGTTAACTAGGTTTCAGTAACCTTACTGATAAGGGTGGGGTAGCATATGAAATAATAAAAAAAATAGTATATATATAGCTCACAAACACACTATAGGAAACTACCTTGCCTTGAACTCATCTACTGACTACCATTGTTAAGGTCTAAGTACTAAATAATCATACAAGAAGAAAAATCCATTTTAATTAATTAATTAATTAACCATTAATTTATTATTTCTATTATCATTTACAATATTAACATTTTAATATTCTAAACTAAGTTCCAACAACACTCTTTATTATTTGATTGTATTCTAAAAAATTCCATTATCATTATAAATCACCAAGAACCAACCTAGTTATTTACTTAGTTCAATATCATTTCATAAACATCTAGGTAATATAGGACTTAGCCTAAGCTACCACTTAAAATATGCACTCATAATGCATAACATCAAACTACATCCTATGGCTAAAAACTGATCATATAAATAACATCCGACCATTGATACATTAAGTAGGAATTGAGTAAGTAGTAAGTATCAATGATAAATCCCTAATATAAATTCATATCAACCATCCTGATGTCATTCCCGACACCAATACACATAATATCACATCTAACATCCCATTCCAATATCATCATCATATCCGAAACCACATGCCACCATCAACATCATAATTGGAACCCTATGCCACCATCATAGCCTTGGATATCCCTACTCATTTGTTATAAAATATTCCAAACACACAAAGTTATCATTCAATCATATAAAGGCACTAAATTTACAAATAATAAATACATATTAGATGTATTATTTCACACAAAAATTTTAAAGGAAACTATGGAAAAATTAATTAAGGTATTCTAGACTTTATCAAACAATGATGAGATCACTCATCCCAAAAGAAATGATTAAAGTAATTATTAAATTATAATTATCATCTTTAATTCATAAATTAATTAAGAATAAATCCCAGAAATATTATCCATACAAATCTCCAAGAGTAAATATTATTTAATTAATTTGGAATTTCATCTCAAACCGCTCTTTCATCTATCAACAATCTTGATAGTAATTCAAAATTATTATTTTATTATAAAAAAATCACTACTGGATTTAAGTTTTTATTTAATTTCCAAGCATATCAACCATGCTTAACAATAATAACAAAAAATTTCACATTATCTAGTAAATATCAAGAGGAAATAAAAATATATATCTCAAAAACATGTGACCACACATCCCAAATATTTCAAACATGAATATTAATATTCCCGCATGTGATAATATTTCTATTTCAAGAATTTATTATTATCATGCGATAATAATCTCTAATTATAAATAAATTAATATTAATGAAATAATATTATTTATTAAAATAATAAAAAGAATAACACATATGATAATATCCATTTAGATTTTCTAAAATATAGAATTATAAAATAATTCTCATCAATATTATTTAAGTAGTTTAACACCATGGCATGATATTATTTGGATTTTATCATATATTAATTAAAAAATGACATGAAATTATCTCTTTATCTCTCTTAAATAATTTCCATAATAATTATCATCATTCTACAACATGCAATTATTTGTTTCCCTTTCTTATAATAATCTTACAAATTATCAAGTTAATCTATAACACATGCTAACAATTCTTTCAGGAAAATAATTATAATCTCAACATAAAATGATAATCTCAAGAGAAAAACATTAATGAACTAAATGTGATGATATTTTCTAAGAAATAAACAATCAATATCATGAGATGGTCATTTTAAAGACAAAATAATTCTCCCAAAACATGCTATACTATTTTCAAAAGAATTATTTTATGTAACATGAAAAATAAATTTCTATTACTTGAGTATTTAATTATAATTTCAACATGATATAATTCTATATTTTCTTAATAATCAAATGATAATATGTTATAAATATTTTTCTATATTCATTTGATCTTTAATATTTAGAATTTCCAGATTAACATACAATCTTCCATCATATGATTATTTATAGTTTTTTATTTAATTATAGTTAATATCATTAATCTAAACAGAGGAGTATAAATCATATTAATTTCATACTTACATCGTATGAATAATGATAAGTATAAATTCCCCAAATTGGACATTTCCTATCAAATTTATGCACCCAAATCATAGGAAATAGAGGAGGTTTTTACTGCATGTAAATCACAACCAAGGGATCGAGATCACATGCATAAGATTTTCAAGACTCCAAATAAAGATCTTGAGTTCATTTGGATGAGAGGAATTTAAAATGAAGATGAAAATATAAAGTTTATATTATTTCAAAAACAACATCAATGCATATTTAAAAATATCCCCAAAATACACAGCATTGAATTTCAAAATTAAAATTACCATTTAATTTAGTTTCAAAGGAAAAATTAATTTTAGAGGGATTAAAATATTCCAAATATGAGTTAAAAATATTTAAACAAGTCAAAATCATTTAATTCCATGATTTTAAGATTTTGAATCATTGAAAAATGAATTTATAGTTTGAAGAAGAAGAAAAATCAGAAAACTAGATAATTTTCATTACCCTCACATATGGAGTTTGGATTGTGTAAGGGAAACATGGTTTTACCCTTACATAGTTATTTACACTTACATAGACTTAAGTATTTTTGGATTAAATTTATGAAATATTTATATATCATGGGTTACCCTTATGTAGGTATCAGTTTACCCTTATGCGGGTAAGGATTACCCTTACATAGTATTTAAAAATACCAGACGACCTTTACACAAGTCATAAAATATTTTATCTACCTTTAAAAAAATAAGGGAATCATTTATACCATTATGAATCTATGAAAATACTCTTATGTGGTTGATTTAAATTTTGTATTAATCTTATGTAGGCTTTAGAAATTCACCTTTACCCTTTTACAACATAAGGAAACAAGACCTACCCTTACGCAATTGAAGAAAGAAACGACTTACCTTTACATAGGGTTTGAAAACTATAGATTATACTTAAAAAAATCCAAATTAAATTCAAAATACCCTTTTAATATTTTGAAATTACTTCCTCAATTTGTGAATTATTTTTAAAACAAATTCTAAAATTTATGAAACTTCTCTTGAACTACCAGACACCCCCAAATGAAAAAGGATCAGGAATATTTCAGACCTTTATAGAATCCATGATCAATTTAAGAAGCCATAAAATAGAAATAAAAACATCATGATCAATATCTAAATTATAATCATAAATCAAAGAGTTCATTATTTAATCATTATATACAATAAAACATGCTCTATGACCACTCAACATTAGTAAAATGATGGGAAATGAAGGAAACAACATAAAAAGCACTTAAACATAAACATGGTATAAAATAATAATAATGGTCATGATATTATAACATGTGTTTTGGTATTAGACATCATAACACCACCAATTCCCTAATACCACTTGTTGGGGAATTTTCTTTATCGCATGCATCTGAAACCTAAGTGTCCTAAACCGTTTACATGGTTTGGAACTATAAAATTAGAATCACTCAGCCTCTTATGACTAGAAGTTACTTTTGGACCTAAACTCATGGAAAAAGAGACCTAGGAGGGTTTGAAATGCCTTGACACACCCCTGCAAATTCAATGTCCAAAACTAAGAAGACCAAGCACCCTAGCTACCTTGTTAATTCTCTCTTTACTCTGATTCTAAAAACTCCATGGTCTTAGATAAGATCTTACATAAACGATGAAAAAGCAAGAAAAAATGTACACATAAATGAAATAAGAACAACACCTAATAAATTTCATAGTTCATACTTTAGTCTTACTCTATGATGGAACACTGTAACCTTTCCATTAAAGAGATAAAAATGAGTTATAAGGGAACCTTACTTCTAGAAATCCTTCCAAGTTAGAGTTACAAAGGGCTAAATTCTAGACCCTAATTTCCAAAATAAGAACCTTGATGGAAATTTTTTCCATGAATATCACTTTCTTCAAGCATTC
Organism: Viscum album; assembly: GCA_963277665.1. Classification (NCBI taxonomy): domain Eukaryota; kingdom Viridiplantae; phylum Streptophyta; class Magnoliopsida; order Santalales; family Viscaceae; genus Viscum; species Viscum album. The sequence goes on from OY728164.1 coordinate 136,921,560, forward strand.
TATGAAGAATTACCCCTATGGGAATATATTCTACTCCATTCCCTAGACCATCTCTTTATCGACCTTGGGTTTTTACCACTAAAAAAATGAGTCACCACCCTCTATTAATATATGTTCTTTATGAAAAAATATCATAATAGTAAATCAATTTCATGAATTATTAAAACTTATGAATTATATTTTATATAGTTATATTCACTATTGAAATATTAAGTAAATTTTCAATAAAAAAGGAAATAGTTTTATTCGTATTAAATTTTTTTCATGTATTATAAGGTTTTATTTAAAATATTAATTTCTAAATTTTAGAATTTTAATTTAAAAAAATTAAATTAATTTTTTATATAATCATATCAAAATTATATTAGGGTAAAATATTAGGATTTTTCTGGAAAGGTAAATTTTTCAACGAATAGTGAAAAATACCGATTTTTGTAAAACTATCATTTATTTTCATTAAATAATGTAATATAAAAGTATCATTTGATATTAAAATAAAATAATTATCCTTTAATTATAAATAATATAATTAATTACATATGAATCATTATTATGCTTTATTTTGGTATAAGTTCATTTTTGGGATTAAAAACGCATTTTTTCTAAAAACTCTTCTTCATTGCATTTTGATTTTTTATATTAAATTAATTTCCATCACTTGTAGAAATTGAATCTTGAAAAATTTATTTCATATTTGGAATTATGAGGTTCAAATTTGGTAAATAGGTTCCTTTTATTTTTGGTCATTATGAATAGTAACCGTGGTAAATATTTGTTACCTCGGTACGAGTAAATCAGGTAATTAAGGTAAAAATAATGGGATAAGGCCTAAAAATCTCCCTAAAACTTGTATTTATTTTATTTAATAAGTTTTTTTGATGATAAACATCCAAATTTTAAAAAATTTGTAATTTATTTCCACTTTCCTTTGATAATGACCTTAATATGATTTTAAATAAAGACTAAAAACAAAATGTCACTCTCTTTATTTCCATACCTTTAATATTTTTTCATAGGGATAAAAAGTGGTTATGTTTAGTTATAAATGTTCATTTAAATTACGAATAATTTTTTATCATGGTAATTTATTTTTAATTTTTAGTGATGAAATAATTACCTTAAATTCTTATGTAATGCCGACACAATGCTTGTGCAAGAACTATAAAAATCCTGTAAATGATTTTATAAAACACTAAAAGTAATATTTTATAGGTGATTTATAGTGTCCCATTATTTTTTTGATAAATATAATATATTAGGGTTGTTTTAAAATTTTATATTTTAATTCTATTACTATATTTATGTCATTAAAGTCAAACTATGTGAATAATCTTGAAAATGACTATAATGGTATATTATGTCAAAAAATATTTTATTTAGTTATATTAAATTCTTAAAAATCTTATATTCATCCAATTTAATGGGATATGTTTGGTTATATTAACCGTGGTATACTTATGGATCAATTTTCCTCTTATAGTAACTTCCTTGACCCCAAAATAGTAAAAAACTTTGATATCACGGTAATCATCAAAAGGGTTAATGAGGGTTAAAACTAAGAGATAAGGGTAAAAAAATCACCTAAATCTGTCCAAATTTTATTTTATGAGATTATTTATACTCATAATCATCCTATTTTATAAATATATCAATTTGGTTCTACTTGTTGATGAAAATTAATTTATATTAATGTAATACTTTAAATAATTTTAAGAGTGCCCCTCCCCTCACTTATAAAAGGGAACCTACTCTCCTATTTTACTTAAACATTTTGAGAAATCTAGTTAAATTATCTCCAAAAAACCCCTCCCCTTGTTCTAGATGTCTTGGTATTTCCAAAATACCAAACCTAGTAAGGTGTAATCCGAAGGGGTTATCTGAGAAGATGGTATAAGTCTTAACCGACCTATTTCATGTTTATTTATTCTTAAAACTTCTTAAAATATTCTTTAAACATGATGAAATAATAACATAAGTATCTTAAATATACTAAAATTTTATTATTATTATGATATAAACATTTTTCATATCCTTTTTCATCCTATGGGAAATGAAAAATATCACTCATGTGTACATGTGGATTACCACTTCCATAAAACGATGTGTTTCATTTTTCATCACCACCTCATAAATATGGTTATTATGATGTATTTTATTAATATATATTATATTAATTAAATAATCATTATTATTTAAATATAATATAATATCTATTTTCTTACCTTTCCATCCATTGAAAAATGATAATGTCGTTTATGCATATGTGTGGACTACCAGCTCCACAAAGCGATGTGATCCATTTTTAATGTACACATTTCATGTATGGTTATAAAATTTTATTTAATGAATAAAAATAACAATAATTTCATGATTAAGATTCTAGATATTATGGAATAGTGATCCCTTTGACCATAGTCATCCTACCAAAGCTGTTTTGGGATTATGAACTGAATGCCCGACATAAACTTAACTGATTAAGTAACTAAATAAAACATGGTTATAAATAAGATAAAAGGTATAATGATAATATAATTAATATTAAAATTTTTATTAATAAATTAAATAACTAATATAATTGTATTATTTAGAAGTTAAATAAAGCACGATGCTAGACAATATTTAAGGTAATAGATTTTTCATTAAAAACATGTTTCAAAGTATTCCATTAAAATCTTTTTATTCCATGTCCATGTTCTTTTGAATGTTTAAAAAATGTTATTATTTATACTTAAAAGTATTTTTAATGTCTTTTTAAAATATATATTTTTATTTATAAGGTTTAAAAAGGAATATTCTTTTCATTTTCCAAATATTGTACTTTTACCGAAGGTGTAAAAAGAATCCTTGTTTTAATTTTTACGACATGAATGAAATTTACCGCCATCATGTATTTTCTTTACTTTAAAGATTACTTTATAATTTTAAATGTTTATTTTAAAATTAAATAATTTCCATAATATTTTTTAAATTCTTTCATTTTAAATATTTTTCAAAATAAAGGGTAATTTCTCCCTAATTTTATGTGAAAATGGAAAGTACTTTACATATGAGTTCAAAAGAGTTTTTAAAGGGATTTATGATGAAAAGTTGAAATCATAAAAACATTTTATTCATGATATGGTACTTTATCATTATATATGATTACTGGTGATCATGATACTACTTATATGATGGGTGAGGCTGATATAGCTTATACGATCGGTGAGATCGATACAACTTATAATACTAGTGAACCTGATATAACTTTCCAATGAATTGAATAAAATTCCTTATCCTCAAAAGAAATAAGGATGGAGTTAACTAGGGAAGTTTTTCCTATGGATTTAACTAGGATCCAGTTATTTTTGACATAAGTGAACACAATTTATTAATATAATGCTCTTAGTTGACTATAAGGGTTTCTATTTTATTACTATTGGTTTTAAAGGTTTTATTTGAGAAAAGTGTGTTTTTTAATGTGGATATGATTTATTTCATATTCTAAAAGAACACTGTGATAAAGGTAAATATTTTATGGGTTTTTATATTTTTCACTGGACTAAATAATATTTTTATTTTATATCCATTAATGAGATATTTATGCTTATCCCATATTTTCAAATGTTTTTATAGGATTTTAAGGATGAATATAAAAAAATAAGAAGTAAAGTTGAAAGTCATGAAGATTTTTTATGAGTAGAAAAAATGTTTCATTTTAAAAGTGTTATATTATAGAAAAAGTGGGTACTAAGTGGAAGTGTTCACCTTGTAATGTATGTGTTTTTTTGTAATATTTATGACCTAATTATCTAAAACTCTAAACCTAAAAGGTACATGGTTTAAAAGAAATTGAAATATAGTCTAAAAATAGAAGGTTATGTAATTTTTTAAGTTTAGATATTTATATTTAGTATAAGAGTGAAGGTTTAGATAACTTTAGAGTTTAGGATAATATTACTAGAATACCCTTGAGAGATTATAATTTATGGTTATGTAGAATTTAAAGATTAACATGTTTCATCATCTAATATATGACTATTTAGAATGGTTTTCTATAGAGGAAATAGGGAAGCTAAAGTAGGAAGTCCTCAAGAGGACAATATCCTTCCAAATAAATCACCTGAAATGGTTATAATTAATACTGAGTAGTTTGTTGTAGTGATGGATCAATTGAAATGGGATATAAATAGTGGTGGCATACATGTTAGAGAGAAACCATATTTACCACAAAGGAACATTTTAATAGTTTATAATTTTATGAAACAACACCCTTTGGATTTTGGTGGAACCTCATATACAGTGGCCGCCGAAGGATGGATAAATGATTTGGAAAAGATATTTGAAGTCATGGGATACTTATAATGTGAAAAATAACTCATTTTATTTATAATTTTGATGGTGAATCTCATTTATGGTGGCTATTGGTTAATAATATCATAGAGAGAGAAAATATTGATACTATGTAATGGGGTATATTTAAGAATATTTTCCTAAATAAATATTTCTCTAAGATCGTTTGAATTACAATGAAGATAAAACTATTGAAATTGAGGTAAAAGGAGGCTGATTTTGTAGCTGAATATGAAGAAAATTTTACAATATAATCTTGCTATGCACTGAATTGTATTTAAGACCTTGATAGTAAAGTTAACAGATTTTAATCAAGATTAAAACCAATCTTACAAATAGAAATGTCCTTAAGATAATTTAAAAATTATGAGAAAGTTTTTAGTTGTGTTGAAAAAGTTGAGATGAAGTTTTTTGAAACTTATGTTCCTCATGATAAAAAGAGTAAAAAGCAGTCAAGGTGATAAGAAATGGAGAAGCACTCAACTAAGAAATCTGGATGTAATCCTCAAAAATGTTCCAATTGTTGTAATTTTTTTAGTTAATATTTGATAGTATTTTGAAAGTGATATCAGTGTGATGAGTTTGGTCACATGGATCAAGTTTGAAAAGAAAATAGTCTTAAAAAATCCAATAATGGGGTAATAAATAGAAAGCCAATGGTTAAATGTTTTAATTCTAACGAGTTGGGGAATTATGAAAAAATTTGTCCCAAGTTAGTTATATAGAGTGGAAATCATCAAGATCAAAACCCAAAAGGTGTGGTAAAATCATTTTCTACTACTATGGTTGATGTTGGGTCATCTAATGAAGTGGTGTCAAGTACATTACTTGTTTATTCGAATTATTCCAATTCCCTATTTGACCCTAGATCTTCACATTACTTCATTTCTAAGAAATTTACAAGGAAAATAGGAATATCACCTTATGATAAGAAGATAAAATTTTTGGTGGAAACTCATGGTGGAAGTATTAAAGAAACTAATATTTATAGGAATATTCATTTGTTATCAGTGGGATTGTTTTTCTTATAAATATTTTTGAATTTTCCATAGCAGTGTTTTATATTATTCTAGGTATGGATTAAAATTAATTTCATTGTTAAAAGATAGACTACAAGTATAAGGAAGTTATATTAAATGATCTCATACCTTTGATAACATATCAAGAAGCTGGGAAAATGATTAAATATGGTAGTCAAAATTACCTAGATTATTTTGTTAAAAAGAAAGAAATTATTTAGATTAATGACGTGCTAGTTGTAAATGAATATATGGATGTATTTCTTGATGATATTTCTAGTTTTATTTTCAATTGGTAGGTTGAGTTTACTATTGACTTAGTGCTTAATGCTAATACAATTTTAAAATACCCTAATAAAATGTTTTATATATAACTTTTAGAATTGAAAAAATAGTTATAGTAATTTCTAGATAAAGGTTACATTCTTTCAAGAACATCACCATGGGATGTTATTATTTTATTTGTTAAAAATAAATATGGTTCAATGAGTCTTTTCATTTATTATAGAGCCTTTAATAACATCACTATTAAGAAAAAGTATCCTTGAACTCATATCAATGATTTATTTGATTATATTGAGGGAATATATTATTTTTTAAAGATTTAAATATGGCCAGGATACCATCAGTAGAAGGTGAAGGAGGAATATATTCTAAAGATATCATTTCGTACTAGATATGGGAATTATTAGTTTGTGGTTATGACCTCTGGGATGTCTAATGCACTAGTTGTATTCATAGATCTTATGAATATATTTTTTATAACTAGTTGGATAAGTATGTGGTTTTATTTATTGATTTTTTTGGTATATTATAAAATTCATGAGGATCATGAAAAATATATAAGGATTATTTTGAAAATTTTGAAAGAAAAAATGTTATATGGAAAATTTAGTAAATGTGAATTTTGGTTGCAACTAATTTATTTCCTAAGAAATATTATTTCTAAAGATAAAATAACTATTTACCTAATAAAAAATAAAGTGGTTGAAGAATAGACAAGATCAAAAAATGTCATAGAGATTTATAGTTTTCCTGGATTATCGGGTTACTACCAGTAGTTTGTTTAAAACTTTGCTTATTTATCAATATCACTGACTAATTTAACTTGAAAAGGAGTTAAATTAATTTGGATGAAATATTATGATAAATGTTTCTAGGAAATAAAAATAATATTGGTGAACACTTTATTTTTGGCCCTTCCCACTAGAAATAGTTATTTTTTAATCCACAAAAATGTTTCTTTGAAGTTAATTAGTTGTGTTTTGATACAAAATGATTAGATAATTACTTATGCTTTACATAAATTGAAATATCATGAGATAAATTATCCTACACAAGATCTGAACTAGCTATTGTTTCCATTGATTTAAAAAAAATGGAGAAATAAATTATATAGAGTAAAGTATGAAATATATAATTATTATAAAAATTTTAAGTATTTATTCACTTAGAAAGAGTTGAACATGATGCAGAGAAGATAACTAAAAATGATAAAGGATTATGATTGCATGATTAATTTCTATCCTAGAAAATAAAACAAAGTATCTATTGATTTGATTTGAAAATATATTTCATCATTATCCATGCTATGTTTGTAACACGATCCTTTGATAAATTATTTAATGAATTATGGCCTAGAAATTGTGTATACAAGAAATTTATCTATTTTGTTTCAGGTTTCAGTGCATTCATCATTTCAGACAGAATTAAGCAATCTAAAAAGGAATAATATGATTTGTAAGGAAATATGTAACTGGTAAATAAATGTAAGTTACCTAAATTTAACATTAACATGGAAGGTGTTTTGAGATTTAGAAAAAGGTTATGTGTGTCAGCTATCTCCTAGTTGAAAGACGAATTATTGAGTGAATATCCCAACCCTCCCTTTTATGTTCATCCTGATAGTACTAAAATGTAAAAATACCTTTGGGAGTATTATTGGTGGGATGGAATGAAGAAATATATTTCATATTCTACCATGAAATGCTTAAATTTTAATCTAGTTAAAGACAAACAACAATTACCAAAAGTGTTGCTTCAAACTTTTCCAATGGAAGAGTAGAAATTGAAAAATATATCCATGGATTTCATGGTAAGAATTCCAAATATATCTCAAGGTAATAATGATATTTGGGTTATTATTATTCAATTAAATCAATCTACACATTTCATTACTATTGGAGATACTATGTATTTATAATAGATTTATCAACTCCATCTTAAGAAGATAATAAAGTAACATGGAGTTCCTCTATCTATTTCATCTGACCATGATCTTAGGTTTACTTATAATTTTTATAATTCCTTTAGAAGTCATCGGGTACTCAATTAAATTTCAGTATACCTTTTCATCTTCAATATGATAGAAAGTTAGAGAGAACAATTTATACTTTGGAAGATATGCTTCAAACATGGTCAACGAATTAACAAGGAATTTGGGATCATTATGTTTCATTATTTTATTTTTTTTATAATAAAAATTTTCATTATAGTATATAGATGGTGCCTTTTGAGGCATTATTTTGAAAGAAGTGTCAAAATCTAGTTTTTTGGGATAAATTAGTAAAAAGTAAGTTGTTGGGATAAGAATTATTATAGGAAATATTTGAGAAGGTAAATGTAATTTAACATCACATGAGAGCAGCTCATAATAAAAAAAGTTTTATGAAAATAAATTAAGGAAATATATTTCATTCAAGGTAGGTGATCATTTTTTTCTTAAAGTATCCCCATAGAAAAATGTTGTGTATTTTGGTAAAAATGTAAAGTTAATTCCATGGTTTATTATACCATATGAAATTATAGATAAAGTTAAATTGGTTTCTTATATATTGGCCTTTACTTTGAGTGTATCCCAAGTACATGATGTGTTTCATGTTTTGTTATTAAGGAAATATGTGTGAGATACATCTCATGTATTGTTCCCTGAAGCAGAACAATTGAAAGAGAATATTTTGTATAAGGAATAATCGATTTAGATTCTTGATCATAGAGATATGGTGTTGTGGAATAAGGCGATTCATAAATTTTAGGTGTTGTAGGAAAACCGTATGATTGAATAAGAAACATGAGAAACATAAAATGTTATGAAATAAAAATATCCCTACTTGTTTAAGTAGTTAATACAATTGCGAGGACATAATTTCCAAAAGGGGTGAAGAATGTGACAATCCAGGTAATAGTAAATCAATTTCATGACTTGTTAAAATTTATGAATTAGATTTTATATATTTATATTCATTATAATAATATTAAGTGACTTTTCAATAAAAAATGAAATAGTTTTATTCTTATTAAATTCATTTTCATGTATTATAATCTTTTATTTAAAAGTTTAATTTATAAATTTTAGAATTTTAATTTGATAAAATTAAATTCTTTTTTGAGATCATCATATCAAAATTATCTTAGGGTGAAATTTGGGGATTTTTCTGGAAAGATTGATTTTTCAGTGAATAGTGAAAAATACCAATTTTTGTAAAAAAAATCATTTATTTTATTTAAATAAAGTAATTTATAAGTCTCATTTTATCTTAAAATAAAACAAGTATATTTTAATTATAAATAATGTAATTAATTATATTATAATCGTCATTATACCCTATTTTGGTACAAGTTCATCTTTGGGATTAAAAATATATTTTTTTAAAAAAATTCACTGTATTTTTCATTTTTATCTTAAATTAATTTCTTAAACTTCTAGGAATTGAATATTTAAAAATTTATTCTATACTTTAAATCATGAGTTTTAAATTTGATAAAAATTTTCCTTTTATTTTTTTCATAATGAATTGTAATCGTGGTAAATATTTGTCACCCTAGTAAGGGTAAATCAAGTAATTATGGTTAAAAATAATATGATAAGACCTAAATATCTTCCTAACACTTGTATTTATTTTATTTTATAAGCTTTTTGACCATAACCATCCAAGTTATAAAACTTTAACAATTTATTGCCACTTTCCTTTGATAATGACCTTAATATGATTTTAAATAATGAATAAAAATAAAATGTCACTCTATATTAATATATTTAATATTTTTTCATAGGGTTAGAAGGAGTTTATGTACATTAATAAGTATTTATTGAAAATATGGATTATTTTTTTATCATTCAATTTTTTTAATTTTTAGTGATGAAATAATTACCTTAAATACTTATGCAACACCGACATAGTGCTTGTGCAAGTAGTATAAAAAACAAATAAATGATTTTAAAAAACTCTAAAAGTAATATTTTATGGGTGATTTATAGTTTCCTGATTTTTTTAAGATAAATATAAAATATTAAGGTTGTTTTAAATTTTTATATTTTAATTCCATTACTATTTTTACGTATTTAAAGTCAAATTATGTAAATAGTCTCGAAAATGACTATAATATGGTATATTATGTTAAATTATATTTTATTTAATGATTTAAAATTCCTAAAAATATTATATTTATCCAAGTTAATGGTATATTGTCTATAATATTAACCATATCATACTTATTTTCCAATTTACCTTTTATAGTGACTTTATTGACACCTAAAGAGTAAAGAACTTTGATATTATGGTAGTCTTCAAAAGGGTTAATGAGAGGTTAAAACTAAGAGATAAGGTTAAAAATATCATTTAAAATAGTCCAAATTTTATTTTATAATGGGATTTATACTCATCCTTAACATATATTTTAAATATATAAATTTGGTTCCACTTTTCCATGAAAATTAATTTATATTAATTTAATACTTTAAGTAATTTCAAGAGTGCCCCTCCCCTCACTTATAAAAGGGAAACTCCTCTCCCATATTAATCACTCTTTTTGAGCACTATATTTCATACAATACCTACCCAAGTATCTATAAAACATCCATCCCCACATCCCATAGGTTATGTTCTCACCAAAATACCAAACCTAGAAGGATCAAGGTGTAAGAAAAAAGAGTTATTCGATAAGAAGGTATAAGTCCTAATTGAACTATTTCATGTTTCTTTATTCTTATAACTCATTAAAATATTATAAAATTTTGGTGAAATAATTACATAAGTATCTTAAATGTAACGTCTCAGTTATGGGAGCTGCCCAGAGGTGCCTCGTACCCGGTTGGTCACATGACCTCAAGCGCATTTCCCCAAATTCCAGAGGATACCGAATAACAGTGAGGGCCTTGGGTGTAATAGTGGGGAAACTATGCCCTCATTGGTAGAGTAACACAACAGAAATAAACAGATAATAATAGTGGAAGCAGTAAAACATGAAATAAATAAACAACAGAAGTAATAAAAAAATTGTGTACATATATATAAATGATGCATGATACACATGTCTAGGAAAGAATCCAAACAATTCAAAATGCCGGAATATAGTACTAAAACAAAGTACAATAGAAAAGAAAGTAAACAGCTCCACATCATCGTAAGCCTCAGCTTGGTCCTATTCTCCCCAACTCCACAACAATCAAGTACCTGAAGTAGAAGGGCGCTTTCCCTTAACTAGACCTGCAACAATATAATCTGTTTTGGCCCAAAAGCATGACCCAAACAAGGTGTGAGAGGAATCATAGTAGGCAAACACCCAAAAATCTATGCCTATCTATCAGTGAATTTATATGGCAGACAATAAACAAAATAAAGAAGTAAACAAGGAAGTACACATAGTAACAATACTACAATTCAATTTCATTCATTTTCATATACTAAGTAAGAACCTAATCAAAAACTGGTAACCCTCTGGGAAGTACTCACAGCCTAACCCCTCTGGTTCAACAAAACAAACATAAGAAACCCTCTGGGAAGTACTCACAGTCTAGCCCCTCTGTTTTAGCTTTAACATAGACACTCTGAGGAAGCACTCACCGTCAATTCCCCCTGTGGTCACATATCAGTAACTAATAGGCACTATGAGGAAGCACTCAACATACAATTTTCCCTATGGCCCATATCAAGGAACTACATACACTCTGAGGGAGTACTTAAATCCATCCCCCTTATAATCAGACAACGTAAAAGTAAAGAAACACTCTTGAGAAGCTCTCAACGTCAATTCTCCCTATGGTCTACTACACCAGGTTCCCACAACCCCGTGTAAGTCAGTCATGCTCAAACAATACATGGCAGCCAAAGTAAACCTCAAGAAATACTTGGCTAAATAGTCTACAACATATCATAGCATATCAGATAACAATCAATCTATCCTAATAATACTAGGCATGGAAGGTAAACATCCAAATAGGTAAAGCTAGACCAAACGGTCAAAAATCAAGAAAATATAGGCAAAACCTCTATAGCATTGAAAAATTAACCCTATTCATAAACAATTAACCTATATCCAAATAAACAGGGCATAGTAGGAAATAATAGGGCTAAAAACCATAAACACACAATACCCCGTCCTTGGGTATTGAGCACTTTTGCAAATAAAACTCAAAGAATAACTACAGAAAGGCACAAAACACCAACCTCGGCGTCGTGAGGTCGATATACGTTAATATCAGGCCTCAAATCACCCTAAAACGCCGTAGATCTACAAAAATGTTAAAAACGTTCAACCAAGGATAACTTGTGAAAGGGGATAATTCAGGAGATGAAGTTCAAGAAGAAGAGAGAACTCACCGATGCGATTCCAATGCAATCGATGATAGTCAATTTAGAGAATAGATGGCGAGTCAGGGGCTCAGAGAAGATCTGTGGCCGTACAGGCGCTCCTAGATGAAATAGGTTGAGAAGAAGGAAATTTTGTCCTTTAGACGCGACCCTAGTCCATTTAATGTAAAAAGAAAGTACATGACATGTTCTTTAAAAGTACACAGTGTGTACTTTCCATTTTCGGCCTCTGCTTTAGGCGGTCTCCAGGTCACCACACACGACCATGTACTCGGCCGTTACTTGGCCAGTACACGGTCACCCACGACAACCGAGTACACGACATGTACTTAAAGAACACGATGTGTGCTCCTGAAATTTCTAGAAACTCCTCTTTTTCTTAAAAAAACCAGAAAGAAAGATTCATACTTGAAAAGGAGATCCAAGTTCTTACAAACTTCCCCCCTTAAATAAATTTGTCCCCTAATTTCCCTAGCAAGGATGCGTAGAAAAAGAAACCTTGAATATCTCCAACCACTGTGATCATACATTGGAATCCCTCTCCCAAGTCTCGTCTTGTACTCACCCATAATTCCATAGCACTCGTACCAGGGGAACAGACCATCCATGAAGAACCTTCGCACTTCGATCAACAATCCAGATAGGATGCTCCTCGAAGGATGTATCCACCTCGAACTCAACCTCCTCGGGTTGGAAAACATGAGATGGGTCTGAGAAGTAACATCGAAGCTAATAAATGTGGAAGACATCATGCATAGCCCGATACCTATGAGGTAACTACAACCAATAGGAAACCAGATCAACTCTCTCTAACACCTCAAACGGTCCGACGTACCTCAGTGAAAGCTTACCCTACCTCCCAATCCCCTTATGTCCCAACCTTGGTGTGACATGCAGAAAAACCTGATCTCCAACCTCAAACTCCAGAGGTCATCTCCGTCAATTAGTGTAAGACTTCTGTCATGACTGTGCAGTAGCCATACTATTCCAAATCAACTCTATCTGCTCTGTGGTCTCTTAGACAAGATGAGGTCCCATCATAGCTACCTCTCATGCCTCCACCCAACATAAGGGTGATTGGCATGGCCTACCATATAAAACCTCAAAAGGTTCCATCTAAATAGTTTCTTGAAAACTATTATTGTAGGAAAACTCCATAAGAGGTATGTGCTTCTCCCATAAACCTCCAAAATCTAGGATAAATGCCCGAATCATGTCCTCAAGAACCTGAATCATACACTCAGACTTGCCATCTGTCTGGGGATGGTAAGTTGTACTCAAAAGTACCTGTGTACCCAAATACCTCTGAAGTCCCTTCCAGACCCGAGAAGTAAAACGGGCATCCCTATCAGAAACAATGGAGTGTGTAACTCCATGTAAATGTACAATATCTCAGATGTATAACCTTCCCAGCTCATCAACACTGAAGGTCTCCTTGATCATTAAGAAGTGAGAAACCTTCATGAGTCTATCAATGACAACCCATACTATATCATTCCCTCAAGGAGACATGGAAAACCTGTCACAAATTCCATTGCAACATCGTTCCACTTCCACTCAAGAATGGGTAACTACAGTAAAAGCCCTGTTGGCCACTGATGCTTTTCCTTTACCTGATGACAGGTGAAACACCTTATAAAAGAACCAGAAACATATCTCTTCATACCTGGCCACCAATACTGACAGTGTAGATTATGATACATCTTCATGGCACTGGGATGAACTTCCCAAACTGAGGAATGAAAGTACTGCATCAACTCCTCATGTATATCTACTGACACCCATATGCACCCATGAAAATGCAAGACCTCATCCTTGCCTATGGTCCATCCAAGAATGGGGTCCTTTACTGAAACACTCTCCTATAGGAATAGACCTTCAGAATCTAATAGCTACCTCATTCGCACTTGATCAAGAAGAGTAGAGGTAACAGATACAGAAGATAGAAACATTTGCCCCTGTCTATTGTGCACCTCTAAATGAATCTCAGAGAATAGAGCCATAAGCTGCCACTCACTACTGGCCTCATGAACTGCCTGTATCTGAGTTCTCTTGCTCAATGAATCAGCCACTACGTTTCCCTTACGAGGCGTGTAGGAAAGCTCAAAGTCAAAAGACTAAAGGTACTCAACCCACCTTCACTGTCTCAAATTTAGATCGTGCTGAGTGAAGATATACTTGAGACTCTTGTGGTCAGTGAAAACCACAAAATGATCTCCCAAAAGATAATGTATCCAACAACATAAAGCATGAACAACTGCAGCCATCTTGAGATTTTTCGTCAGGTAGTTCCTCTCGGGTGGCCTCAACTGTTGAGACCCATATGCAACAAATCCTTCTCCCTGCATAAGCACTGCTCCTAGACTGATACCTAATGCATCACAATATACAGTATATCTCTTTCCCAGCTCTAGAAATATTTTTATCGGTGCTGAAGTCAATATCCCTTTCATATCTTAAAAGGATAACTAGCAATAATCTGACCACAAGTATTTCAAACCCTTCTTAGTAAGGCCCATAAGTAGCGCCGCTAAGCGTAAAAATCCCTATATAAAATTCATGTAGTAACCAACTATCCCTAGAAAAATCCGTACCTCAAAGACATTCTTCATATGCTCCCAGAAAACTACTGCTCTCACTTTCTCTGGGTCTAATGATACTCCTGTCTCTAAGATAACATGACCCAAGAAGTGAATTTGGTCCATTCAAAAGTGGCATTTTGAGAGCTTAACATACAACTGATGCTCTCTCAGTGTACTCAAAATGATCTCATGTCAATCTTCGAGAATACCTGAGCTCCTTGAAGCTGATCAAATAGGTCATTGATCCTCGAAAAGGGATATCGGTTCTTGACCATAAAATGGTTCAACTTATGATATTCCACACAAAGTCTAAGGGTACCGTTTTCCTTCTTCGCAAATAGGACAGACAAACCCCAAGGAGAAGTACTGGGTCGGATGAAACCCTTTGCCTGAAACTCCTCCAAATGCTTCTTGATCTCCTATAACTCCGATGTATCCATCTTATAAGGAGGTATGGACACTAGTGCCACTCCTAGAATGAGATCAATAGAAAAGTTCACCTCTTGATCCGAAGGAAAACCTGAAAATTCCTCTGGAAAGACATCTTTGAAATGATCCACCACTAGAGGAAAGTCCATTTGTGAAGTCCCCTAGTCATCCAGATATAGAATAGAAATCTGGGTTGTAAATCCTCCCAACCAATGATGCTCGGGTCCTAATCCTCTCGCTTGTACATCCCACTCTCCCTTATGAAGAAACAATCCACCCTTTGGTGATGTGAAACTCACCCTACGATAATAGAAATCGACAACTGCCTCAAAGGGAACTAACCAATCCATTCTGAGAATGACATCATAGCATGTCATCTCTAGGACATAAAGGTCCCATAGGAAGTGACACCCACCAACCTTGAGAGGGCACTCCTTGTACTGATGTATACTAGCCATTCTTGTCCCCAACAGTGTGTCTAGCATCAAGATATCAAAAAAAGAAAAGATACAGAGCCCAAGGATCTCCACAACAGCAACATATATAAATCTATGGGAATCCCCTGTATCGAAAAGAGAAGAAGGTAAAAATGAGTCAACTAGGATCGCACCTCGAACTGTAGAGGGTCCGGGATCCTGCTTCATCTGGGTCTGATCCATTTCAAAAGTCTGACCTGCACTGTGGTCCTGCGACCCTGCCTTACCACCTTGAGATGATCCACCCTATTGTCTCTGAAAGCCTAGTGATTGGCTACCATGGAAACAACCTCCACCTTGGACTAAACATTCTGAATAACTCTAGTTCCTTGACTGATGAGAAACTGGTGGTGCAGCTCCTGAATGTGGAGTCATAGAAGAAATACTATCACTGGATGCTGGTGAGAAAAACTGACAAAACGCTGAAGATGACCCATTTTTCCATAGGATTGGAACTCCACTGGGTCTCTCAGGCAATGTGGCCTCATATTCTCACTCTTCTTGCACTAGTATCACACCACCTAGCTACCAGAAGAAGTGTCCCACCTCCTCAGATCCCCACATTTAGACTCCCTATGGAACTTCCTACTGTCAGTTGGATGGATACCAACTCCGGATGTCGAACCACCCTGTCTCACCACTCCAAAATCTCTCAGATTTCTCTTCTTGATTATCACTTGGTTGATTATAGAAGTGATGGAAGTCAACCTGAAGATGTTCACCTGAGATCAGATGTCGTACCTGAGTCTATCCTCAAAATTCCTTTCCAGGAATAACTCATCACCTTCTGGAATAGGCGTGAAGCACTACAGCTCTATGAAGTGAGAATAATACTACATAACTGAAAGAGTACCCTATTCTAGACTCATGAACTCTTGGGATCGATCATCCCTGAAAGTCTCTAGGTAGAATTAGTCATAGAATGCATGCTGGAACTCATCCCATGCCATAACCTACTAGCGTCCCGCTAGTGAGATCACATCCCACCATCTCTTGACAGAATACCAAATCATATATATATATCAAGCTTCACTATCCTCTCTAGAGGCATCTCCAGATGATCGAAGATAGAAATAATGGATTCTAACCATGAATCTGTAGCCTAAGGTCCTCCTTCCCCTGTGAAGGTGGGAGGATGCTGCTACTGGAAAACCCGCGTTAACTCTGCCATAGAAGGGGCAGGATGTGGTACTCCTCAGAAGGTCTGCATAAACATCATAAAGCCCTCTAGGAACTGTGCATCAGTACCTATATCCAAAATGATGGCTGGTGCCAAGACTGGAACAACTGGAGGATCTGATGGTAGTCCCTGATCAGCCATATCCAGTGTCTGATCACTGCCCTGTAACTGGCGAACAATCGGAGGAGGTCTCGGTGGCATGACTCTACAAGGTCAAGCGCACACCTTAGATCAATATTAATAGGGATTGAAACTTAAAAGTGTAATAGGGGAACAATTGAAATGAAGCATTCAAGTTTTTCAAAACATGGATACACGGCGTGTAAAATGCCTACATGGCATGTTCCCTTAATCCTTCACATGGGTGTGTACTTTTTCCAACCCAGGTCATGTAACACCCCAAACACATGGCATGTTATCCTAACACACGACATTTACTTGAATCCTCTTTCCTTTCCTGAGTTCTTCTACATGGCTAGGCCACATGGTTTCTCTAGAATAAGACTACATGGCGTGTTAGTGCCATACACGACATGTACTAGACGAACTTCAACAACCCGTGTTATTTTTCACATGGACGGTTACACGGATCACTCTACATGGTGTGTTCTAGATGGACACGATGTGTACTAGAAGGATTTCACTGACTCGTGTTGTTCTCTACACGGCCAGATACATGGGTTATGCTACACAGCATGTTCAAGCTTGACACGATGTGTATAAATTAAGTTTTATCCATCAGTGTCATTGGTCACACGGGTGGGAACATGGTCTACACAAAACGACATGTACTTCTGGTACACGGCGTGTCTCACCAAAATTTCCCAACCCCTTGTCTCTTCCCACACAACCAGTGACATGGTTAGAGACTACATGGCACATACATAAAGAACATGATGTGTACTTAAGAAAAACAGTTCCTTCCCAAACAAAAAAAAACACATGGCGTGTATTTATCATTACACTCCATGTATTTTGGGTTTTCTAGACAGTAAGCCCCATAAACTACTCCAAAAGCCCAGAAAAACACTGAAATGAACATTAAAGTGCCAAATTCCAATCCATGAGGGCCCCTACTCCCCACGAATCAAAACTAGGAATTTTATACATGTCATATACAAGGATTAACATGGAAATGGTCCACCAAATTCCAATCCACGAGGGCCCATAACACCTTAAGAACCAAAGTTTGGTGTTCATTAAAACAAACCTTACACAATTCAATAACCTATCGAAAAGAAGGTATTCTATCAAGGCATCTATCACAACAACATGCAATCTCTAATGCACCCTAAATGGCATGGAAAGAATGCATGACATGTGATCACTGGAAAGTTCCTATATGATGCATGAGATGGCATAACCTCATCTCATCTAGTTTCAATAGAAATAGAACCTCAATAATATCAATAATAACAACACAATACATGTGAATCACCCAATGGTGAAATAAAATAAACTATAAAATTGCAAAACCAGAAAAATTGAAATAACCGAGGTAAATTGGATTTTCCCTATACACGGGTTAGATACTCCCAGGAACAACTTATTACCAACTACATATTCCTTCCCATACCTAGATATAGGCTCTAAACAGTAAGTCAAGAAGAAAAGAATTCCTCTGATACCACTTTGTAACATCCCGGTTCTGGGAGTTGCCTAGAGGTTCCCCGTACCTGATTGGTCACATGGCCTCAAGCTTATTTCTCTGAATGCCAAAGACTGTTGACTAGAAGTGAGGGACTTGGGTGTGATAGTGGTGAAACTATGCTCTCATTGGCAGAGTAACACAACATAAATAAAAAGATAAAAATATCGGAAGTAGTAAAACATGCAATAAATAAACAAAGGAAGTAATAAAAAAATGGTATACATATATATAAATGATATATGATACATATGTATAGGAAAGAATCAAAATAAGTCAAAAAGCTAGAATACAGTACTAAACCAAAGTACAAAAGCAAATCAAGTAAACAGATCCACAGCATCCCAAGCCTCAGCTTGGTCCCATGCTCCCCAAATCTACAACAATCAAGTACCTGAAGTAGAAGGGAGCTTGGCCTTATCTAGACCTGCGACAATATAATCTATTTAGTCCAAAAAGCATGACCCAAACATGGTGTGAGACGAATCCCAATAGGCAACCACCCAATGATTTGTGCCTAATAGTCAGTGAATTTATATGACAGGCAATAAACAAAATGAAGCAGTAAAAAAGGAAGTACACATAATAACAATCCTACAATTCAATTTCATTAATTTTCATTTACCAAGCAAGAAGCTAATCAAAAGCAGGTAACCCTATAGTAAGTAATCACAGCCTAACCCCTCTGGTTCAACCAAACAAACACAAGAAACCCTTTGGGAAGTACTCACAATCTAACCCCTATGGTCCAGCTTTAACAAAGACACTCTAAGGAAGCACTCACCATAAATTCCCCCTCTGGTATCTTATCGGTAAATAATAGGCACTCTGAGGAATCACTCAACGTCCAATTCCCCCTATGGACCATATCAAGGAACTACAGAAACTCTGAGGGAGCACTCATGTCCATCCCCCCTATGGTCTCACAACGTAAAAGTAAACAGACACTCTGGAGAAGCCCTCAATGTTAATTCTACCTATGGTATACTACACCAGGTTCCCACAACCCTGTGTAAGTCAATCGTTCACAAACAATACATAGCAGGAAAAGTAAACCTCTAGAACTACTTGGCTAAAAAATCTACTACATATCATATCATGTCAGGTAACAATCACTCCATCCTAACAATACCAGGCATGGAAGGTAAACAACCAAATAAGCAAAGCTAGACCAAATGGTCAAAAATAACGCAAACATGGGAAAAACATCCATATCTTGGAAAAATTAACCCTATTCATAAACAATTAACCTCTATCCAAACAAATAGGGTATAAAAAGCAATAACAGGGCTAAAAACCATAAACACGCAATACCCTATCCTTGGGTATTGGGCACTTTTGCACATAAAACTCAAAGAATAACTACAGAAAGGCACAAACCACCTAACTAAATGTTGTGAGATCAATATACGTGAATATTAGGACTTTAATTGACCTAGAACGCCATAGATCTATAAAAACATTAAAAATGTTCAACCGAGGATAACTCATGAAAGGGGAGAAATCAGGAGATGAAGTTCAAGAATAAGGGAGAACTCACAGATGCGATTCCAACGCAATCGGTGATGGTCGATTCAGAGAAAAAAGGGAGATTCGGGGGATTAGAGAAGATCCATGGCCATACAGATGCTCCTGGATGAAATAAGTCAAGAAGAAGAACATTATTTCCATTAGACGCGACCCTGGTCCATTTAATGAAAAAAAAGAAAGTACACGACATGTTCTTTAAAAGTACACAACGTGTACTTTCCTTTTCTGGCATCTGCTTTAGGCGGTCTCTAGGTCACCACACATGGCCATGTACTCGACAGTTACCCAACCAGTACACGGTTACCCATGGAAACCGAGTACACAATGTGTACTTAAAGGACATGGTGTGTACTCTTGAAATTTCCAGAAACTCCTCTTTTTCTAAAAAACAACCAGAAATCAAGATTCATACCTAAAAAGAATATCCGAGTTCTTACATTAAATATAATAAAATTTAATTATTATTATAGTATAACCATTTTCATCTCCTTTTTAATCATATGGGAAATGAAAAACATCATTTATGTGTATGTGTAGATTACCAACTCTATGAAGTGACGTGTTTCAATTTTCATCACTAACTCATAATTATGGTTATTATGATGGATTTAATTAATATATATTATATTTATGAAATAATTATAATTCCAAAAATATAATATATTATATATTTTATTACATTTAAATCTATTAAAAAATTACAATGTCATTTGTGCATACATGTGGACCACCATCTCCATGAAGTGATGTGATTCGTTTTACATATAAACTTTCATAGATGGTTCTATTTTTTTTAAAATATAAAAATTATAATCATGTCATGATTAAGATTCTATATATAATGGAATAATGACCCCTTTGACCATGGTTATCCCACCAAATCTATTTTGTGATTATAAATCAAAGGTCCTTAAAATGCCTGATGTAATCTTAACTGATTAAGTAAATAAATAAAACTTGGTAATAAATGAAATAAAAGGGATAACGATAATGAAATTAAAATGAAAAATTTTATTAGTAAATTAAATAACTAATATAATTTTATTATTTTGGAGTTAAATAACATATGATGCTAGATAGTATTTAAGGTAAAGGATTTTTCTTCAAAATCTTGTTTTAAAGTATTTATTGAAAATATTTTTATTACCCGACCATTTTCTTTTAAATATTTAAAGAATGTTATTATTTATTCTTAAAAGGATTATAAATTTAATTTTTATAATACCTTTTAATTTATTTACAATTTTTACAATTGAATCTTCATTATATTTTTTATATGTGCTACTTTTACCAAATGTGTGAAAAGAATAATTGTTTTAAATTTTACAACATGAATAAAATTTTCTACCATCATGAATTTTATTTAATTTAAAGATTAATTTTTAAATTTCCATGGTTATTTTATAATGAAACCATTTTTATAATATTTTGGGAATTATTCATTTTAAATATTTTCCAAAATAAAGGGGTATTTCTCTCTATTTTAATGAAAAAATGGAAAGTGCTTTGATTATGAGTTTAAAAGAGTTTTCAAGGGATTTATGATGAAAAAGTGAAAGCATATTTTTTTTATTTATGATATAGAACTTGATTATTATAAATGATAAAGGGTGAGCCTGATACATCTTATATGATAGGTGATCCCGATATAACTTATACTACATGTGAGCTGGATACAACTTATACGACAAGCGATCCCAATATAGCTTATATGATGGGTGAGACTGATATATATATCCAATGCATTAGGTATTATTCCTTGTATTCAATGGAAATAATGAAGGAGTTAACTAGGGAGTTTTCTCTTATAGATTTAACTGGGCTCACTACCATAAAATAGGGAAAGGGAAGCGCTGCCCTTTATCAGCGCTAAGCAGAAAGCACTGATAAAGGGGTGGGCCTTTATCAACGCTAGCTAAAAGCAATGATAAATGTACCCTTTATCAGCGCTAAAAAAAGCACTGATAAAGGTGTACCATTTATCAACACTTTTTTTAGCGTTGATAAATAGTAGATTTATCAGCGCTATTATTAGTGCTGATAAAAGTTTTTATTATCAATTTATATAAAATTATTATATTTATATTAAAAAATAATGTTTATTTGAATACATTAAATAAAAAACAAATGTTTTTAATTAATATATTTTTTTTAATAATTCAATATATATATATATATATAATGTTTTAATTGAAAAAAGTATTTCTAAGATTATAATTAAATATATATATATATAATTAAATAATTATAATATTATAATAAATTACAATAAATAATAAATATATTTATTAGATTTATTATATTTATTAGATATTTATTAGATTTATTAGATTAATTCATTATATTCATTATATTTATTATACATTATATATTTATTATATTTATTATATTTATAAATATATAATAATTTTTAATATATATATTTATAATTAGAATTATTGAATATATATGTGTTTTCCAATGAATTTGGTCAACAAATACATGTGTATATGTTATGTATCATATGCATGAATGTTCATTTTTATATTACATGATTAGGTATATTGATTAATTCTTAATGTTACCCATATGAACTATATATGTTCTAAAAAATGTACTTATAAAATTACATTAAATATATTTAAATAATAAATATATTTTATTATATTTTTAATAACATATATAAATACCTTTCAAATACATTTGTAATTATAATTTTATTAATATAAACATATTAACAATTATATACCAATATTTATAAATATATACTATTTATAGTTATAATTATTAATAAATAAATATATATTTATCCAATATATAATTTTAAATAAATATATAAGAATATAAATAAATTATTAAAATTATACCTTTATCAGTGATTTTTTAGCACTGAGAAAGGCATATATTTATCACCCCAAAAAAGGAATGATAAAATAAGTATTTATGAGTGCTATATTTTTAGTGCTGATAAATAGGTGTTTTATCAGTGCTCAAAAAAGAAATGATAAAGGTATATTTTATCATCACTTTTATTTTAGCACTGATAAAACATACCTTTATCAGCGCTTTTAACCAACACTGATAAAGGTTCCAATGATTTTTATAAAATGACCCTAACAGGCCCCTCCTCCCTCGCACCCGTTCAAGCCTTTGTGGAAGACGAACCCCGCGCTGTCGACCTCTCCTCCACTGCAACCCCTCCTCCTCATCCTCCTCCACCGCTACCTTTTCCTCCTCCTCCGCCGTGACCGTCCTCCTTCTCCCCCCCCGCCACCACCACCACCTCCTCTTCCACTACAATACCTCCTCTGCCGCGACCTTGCTTCTCCTCCTCCTCCTCTACTACTGCCTCCTCCTCTGCCGCTGCCTCCTCCTCCTCCTTTGGCCACCGACTCATCCTCCTCTATCGCGGCTGCCTCCTCATCCTCCTCCTCCTCCTCCTCCTCCTCTGCCTCCTCCTTCTCATCTTCCTTGCACGGTCCCCTTGTCCACATGACCTGCTCTAGCATGCCCTCCTCATCCGATGACCATCCTGACAGCCTCTTCTACAACCCACAAATTCCCCCTGGTGAGTATCTTATGTAATTAATTTTTTCTCTTCTACATTAGAAAGAAAATTGGTGTGTAGAGTTAGGTCCAATGGACCCTATAGTGGTAGTGGTTCGTGTTATTAATTACTAATAGCCTAGGTTGAAACTATATGAATGATATTATGATCAATCATGTTGTAAGGGTCATGGGTGGAGGCTTTTGTGAGGGATGAATTATGGTAATCACATGGAAAGGGTCTTCATATGGATTTTTAATTGGGGTAGAGTGATAGTGATGTAAACTTTATTGGTAAAGACCATGCCTTTACTAGAGATTTGGCTATCCTGAGTTGTGGGCCTTTTTGGTAGTATTGCATAGTGTGATTGGGGGGATGTCTTAGTGGGTACTAGTGATGGAATAACCAGTGGGTAGGTTGTTGTGTGATATATATCAAGGATTATTTTAAATCTTATATCACGTTGAGTACATGGTTTGTATTGATTATCCCACAGAAAATATTTATCATGGCTATATGAAATTGTGACATCTCCCTTACAACCCTTATAGATACAGTACATAGAAAGGGGTTGATTATGATTTTAGTGGAAATAATAATGTGGATTCCTTATGACCTTAAGGGTAGGGAAATCCACACATGGGGTGGTGTAGATTGGTAACTAAATATGAATAAAGATATTTCTTATTGATATATTGTTACCTATAGGTCTTGGGATCATCATGATATATTTTTTAATTACAGGATATGCTTATGATGGATACATTTAGTGAGGCTACTTAGGATGGGTCATGTATGAGCTTCTTATGTTATAGCCTAGTGCTCGATGCTAGGTATCAATCATTGGCTAGCTAAGATCTAGGATGATGCTTATCTTCCATGCTTGTTTATTATATCTTAATCGTTATTATATATCTATGATGAGGATGAGGCCTAGAGGCATTGGGATTGCAATGTAGAGATACTCCACCAAGGTGAACATTATTTCAAAATTTTTAAAGTTTATGTTTGGCTATACATCATGGGGTATATGAAATTTTCCACAAGACATAAATTATTTTAGTGGTTTAGATTGTGTTTAAGGTTAGCTATGTTATACCCTCCATAGGATCTGGTTTATGTATGTTCATTTATCCAATGGATCTATCATACATTGGTAGTCCTTCTCAGGCAGTAAGTTGACTCTTTTATGACCTTCTCATGATCCACTTCTAGTATATCTTATTATCAATATGGAATACCTTATATTAGTGATTTAGATTGTGTTATAGGTTAGAATGGTTATTCCTCTCTTGGTACTCCTTTATGTATGTGAGTTTATCCATGGGACCTGCCTTATATTAATGGTTTGGATCATGTGGGAGGTTGGCTATATTATGCCCTCCATACTATTTTTTTGGGGGTGGATGTTATTCCATGAGGCATATAGTCAAATCAAAATTCATGATCAAGATTTAATGGTTCTTCCTATGGGATGAGTGTTGCAGTGTATACCTTATGGTAATTCAACAATGTGACATCATAGGGTGCACTATGAAATAGACCCTTAGGCTACACCATAATGTACCCAATTATTGAAATGAAAATATATTTTTTAGTATTTTTAATGAGGTTCCCCTATTCCTTATTATCCACTCGACCCCTTCACCCAAACTCCTATTCCCCATAATATTCCCCTCTCATAATTCACTATTTAGGATCCCTAATGGTCGTTTCATAGTGGACAACCCACCCCCTCCCTGGACAGCCCACACCCCTACATCCCCCACCTGGACAGCCCACCCCCTCCTTGGATAGCCTACACCCTCTCCCCACACCCCTACCCCCCTACCCCCTCGGAAATCCCACCCCTTCCCCTTTGAACATTTTATGTTTTACTGAATTTTTCCCATTTTCCCATCCAGAATCCCTCCGCGCTACGACACCCTCCCCCTCCTATCCTCTTGGTTGGTTCTCCATCACCTGGTGCATGTTTCATCTTTCATCACTTGTATTGTAGAGCCTAGGATAATTTTTACGTCTCTTATTCCTTCTATATATTAGTGTCTTACACCCCCTCCAAATCCTATATTTAAATGTACATGGGTCAATTACAATTGGAAATGTAATGATACGGCCTAGGCTGGTATCATAACCAACAAATGACCTGACTTTCCACTAACCTAAGAGGCGTTCATGATCCCAATGGGATAACAAATGTCCCCTAAAAAAATACAATTAATGTAAAAATATTTTACCACTAAATTAGAGTAAATTAAAAATGAACTTTCTCCTGAAAAGAAGACATGTCCCATTCATAAGTTGAACATCTAGGAAAATAGTATATATGAAAAAAATAAATAAATAGGAAGAAGATATCATAGATGGTAAATAAAATCCCACTATTGAATAATAAAAATATTTAACATGTGAGTTCTCATTTTATGTTTTCTTTTCATATGGAAATATCCTCTGTAGTGCACCTCTCCTCTGCCATGAACGCACCTCTACCGTGCACTGAACGACACCTTCATGATGAGTTTTCTCCTCTTACTCATTTGTTTCCTACTGTTCCCCTGTTATTACTGTTTGATATTGATGGTTATGTTGTGAAATGTACAGGTTAAATGCCCCACTAAAAATCGTGGCCGTTGGTGGTCCTTGTTTTCACACTAAATGAATTTCATGTTGGTTGATTATTGTTGAAAATTTGAATATAAAAATTGGTAATTTACATATACTTGAATAATGAATGAATTCCACAGAATGATAAAACTTCTGTGATAACCCCTGAATTAACAAACAGAAT
Source organism: Viscum album (assembly GCA_963277665.1). Taxonomy (NCBI): domain Eukaryota; kingdom Viridiplantae; phylum Streptophyta; class Magnoliopsida; order Santalales; family Viscaceae; genus Viscum; species Viscum album. Next base: position 136,947,657 of record OY728164.1, read on the forward strand.
TGAATAAGGTATGCTTTGTAAAATATGAAATTTTAATTGTTTGGTTTGTATGGGGTTGCGGTTCTTAGAATGATTGGTATGACATTTGTTTCCATGTTTCAGTTCTTTCACCATTGAATATAAATCCAAACTTTACCCATTTTAATGGCACCACCACTTTGTTACTAGTGCAATTCCACTGAATCTTAGAAAACCACTTCACTAGAGGACTCTATGAGACACTTTATGGACACCCTAGTCAAATAATCATAACAAAACATGTAATGAATCCTTCCACCCATAATAAATCTATTGAAAATCATACCATATATTAGTTTATTACCATAGTTATTGACTAGAGACATTATGTTTCTAGAGAAAAACTAAAAAATCAATTTACAACAATGCATATAGATCACATGTGGGATAATAAAACATTATTGTGCAAGAGATTCTCATAGATAGTTCCATTGATCCGGTGGTTGGGAAGATGGGTGTGATCTACTTTGGTCCTGAGTAATGCATGGAGAGGTAATGGTATTGTTTACCATAGCTAGTTCCATTGATTATAGTTGGATGATGACCCTAGTTGAACATCTTTTTTGTAAATATTTTGTTAAATATTAATATTACTATATAAAATAGGATGAATATTAATAAAGAATGGATGAATGCCAATTAGTTGAAAAAATAGTATGACTATGGCATGAATGAGTTTATCAAGTTTGAAAAAGATCATGCATATGACCCTTCTCAAATCCTTTGTCCATGTTTATGCTGTTATTATTCAAGACAAATTAGTTCAGAGGAGTTGGAAGAACACCTGATTTGTCACAGAATAGATCGAAGTTATACATGTTGGAATAAACATGGGGGAAAATTGAATGTAGGTAGTGGCTATGATACCACTGCATTTTATGGATCATCTGATATGATTACAAGCGTGAACAATGAAGATGATCATATAGAGGATGTGATTACAGATATGAATGCTAATGAAGATCATATTGAGAAAATGATAAGGACAGTTGAAGATGAAATTCGTGATTTCCCAAAATTGTTTGAGAACTTAAAGAGTTGTGCAAAGATGCCATTGTATGTTGGTCGCACTAAATATACATTATTTTCAGTTGTAATGAAGATGTATAATTTGAAAGTAGGTAATGAGTGGAGTGGTTCTAGTTTTATAGAACTAATTTCTCTCCTAAATGATATGATCCTAGAAGATAACGATCTCCTGATCCAAACATATGATGCCAAACGAATGCTATGATCGAAGGGTATGATCTCTGAAAGAATACATGCCTGCCCGAATGACTGTATATTGTTTCACAAGGACCAAAATCACTTAAATAATGCCCAAAGTGCGGTTCTTATCGATACAAGAAAGATGAATCCAGTCCTAAGAAAGTTCTATGGTACTTTCGAGTCATTCCAAGTTTTAGGTTCCTATATGTAAGTGAGGAGACTACAAGATAATTGACATGGCATACAGATACAAGAATTAAAGATGGGAAACTACGTCACTCGACAGACTCTCTTTAGTGGAAGATAATTGATCACAAGTATCCTAAATTTGGAAACAAGCTGAGAAATCTTTGTCTTGTGTTATCTACAGATGGAGTGAATCCTTTTGGTTTTCAAAGCAGCAGTCACAATACATGGCTGGTTATGTTGGTAAATTATAACTTACCACTGTGGTTATGCATGAAAAGAAAATACATCATGTTATCTATGCTTATATCAAAACCAAAATAACCAGGTAATGATATTGATGTTTATTTGGCTTCATTTATCTAGGATTTGAAATTAATGTGGGATTTTGGTGTTACATTGTATGATGCTTACAAAAATAAAGATTTAATTTTGAGATCCATATTGTACTGGATGTTAAATGACTTTCTTTCTTATGGAAATTTTTTCAGGATATAACATTAATGGAACTCAAAGGTGTCCCATTTTCGAACAAGGTACACAGTCAATTAGGTTGAAACATTCATCAAAAACCGTGTTTCTAGGACATCATAGATTTCTACCCCGACATCATAACTACCAATCTTGGAAGACATCATTCGATGGAAGTTCAGAAGAATGTAAAACACCATATCCACCAACAGATGATCAATTTTTTGAGAAAGTAAAATATGTGGACACTAATTTTGGTAAAAAAAATTCTAAAAACCTTACAAAAACTGATTGGAAAAAGTGATCAATTTTTTTTGAATTACCATACTATAATTGTCTGTATGTCATAAATTTTCTTGATGTTATTCATGTTGAAAAAAATGTATGTGATAGTGTCATCAACACATTTCTAAATACACCTGACAAAACAAAGGATGGAATTAAGGCTATATTAGATATGGTTGAGATGAGAATATGAGAAGAGTTGGCACCAGTGAAGGGTGAAAAATGAAAATTTATTCCTCCTGCTGTTTACACTCTTTCCAAGTAGGAGATTTAGGTTCCGGGCGCAGTGGAAGCACGTTGGTGGGTTTTCCCAACTTTAATTTTAGCGTTAAACAATGTTCAATCTGATATCCGTCATGATATAAAATGCCAGATCTTTAGAATGGAATGAAGAACGAAAAATAAAATAAGAGTCCCGGAACCATTGATATAGGATCATCATATGTTGGTTATAATTAATTTAATTAATTAAAAAGAATTACCTCGGTGGAATTCTTTCTTCGTCGATGTCTCCAGTCACGATCCTGTGATCTGTTGTTGCATCGTAGAATCCAAGTATAGGATTCCTCTAGCGGTGATCCACACCTGCTCCACATATCTCTGGACGTCGCCGAAAGGATCTCTGGGTTCTAGCGTTGAAGAACCTTCTCTTGCGATGTATGCCTTCTACCACCTTGATCCGGTGGAGGATCTCGCTCTCATAACTTGAGGGCGTTCTTGGTGGAAAAGGAATTTTCTCTTGGCTTGAGAGTATTTCCAAATCCGTTGTGCACAAAAATGGATATGGAAAAGTGTTGGGGTTGTGAGGATATTTATAATCGGGTTTGAGGTTAATAGAGTTATGACAACAAATAAATGCGTTACACGTTTTATTTATTTCATTAACTCTTATTGAAACCCCATGTCGAAATATTAATTCCTTGATATGTTCCCACACTGATTACAATTAATATCATTTAATAAAACAATATTATATCCTCAAAATCCCGACTAGAAAACTACACGGCATGTAATAATTAATACACGGCGTGTACTTTAAATATACACGACGTGTACGTTTATTTTCCATTTTTATCCACCACATTTATTATACCTTGAGTAATGGATATTTAATTCTTAAATAAATGTAACTGCATTACTCTCTAATAAATATATTATTTTTCCCACAATATATTCTCTCGAATAACTAGTGTAGAAATAAATGCGATCAGGCATCCTTAAATAATTATTAAACCATAGTCAGGAATAGTATTTATTTAACTTGTTAAATTAATATTTAACTGAGATACATGGACACACTTAGTGTGTGACCCTCTAGGCCTCTTTCTCAGTGGAATTAGGTAGAACCTGCCTAGAGTCCAAGGTTAGCGTCTAGAAACACACCAAGGCACCCATAGAGAAAGAAGTTAACGCCGAAATGATGTGTCACCTCCTACAAACGCTTACCGTGTAATATAATCCCTTCGTCTCGATATCTCTAATCAAGCAAGTTGCATGCTGGTGCCATCAACCCATGTGCTCGATTATTCTTTCTTTGACTTCCCGGAATTAAACCCACCCATACCTTACCATGGCCATAGATTTATTTAGGTTATATAAATTCCATCAAAGGGCTTGAGATATCTACTTCCGTTATGGAACAGAAGGGGTAAATCCTTTCTCGCATTTTATATTAATGCAATATTACTCGTGATGTACCCAACGTATCCTACCTCACTACGAACAGTGTGTCGTCACAGTTTTCGTCAATACATCTAAGTGATTGAGTTGTAATACCCATTAATAATAATCTTAAAGTCTAAGGACCAATACACACGTCCGCAGATAGGAACATCCAATGACACTATGAAATGTGGATTTCCTACTGGCGGGTCTCGTTCTCATAATATCCTCATGGATATTACCAAGGGCGCACACCATGAGAAGGTACCTCAAAGTTTTATGAGTCCTCACCCCTAATGACCTGTATTATTTGTGTCCCTCAAATAATATCATCCGGCCGTATAACATATATTCAAGAATAGTGTTATGGAACTTCTAGGTTCTCATCATAGAAGGGATCCGCTATAACCCTTTAATGCAACAGCTGTCCTTAAGACATTATCACATGAATTGTCACGTAAAATAAAAATCAATATGTGATAAGGCTTTTATTAATGAATAAAGTACAAAGTAGTTGGTTCTAGACCACCAACTCCAACAGACCCCCACTTGGACTAGAGCCAACTGCTAACAACCTTTAACCCGCTAGCTCTCACATGATATTCATGCTTCTGCTGAGATAGGCCTTTAGTCATGGGGTCCACCACGTTCTCTTCCATGGACACTCTGCTCACAGAAACTTCACCCCTCTAATAGAAATCCCTCAAGAGGTGATACTTCCAGAGTATGTGCTTTGTCCGTTGATGTGACCTTGGTTGTTTTTCAAGAGCCACCACTACAGTATTATCACAATACAATGTAATGGGATCTTTACTTCTAGGCACCACATCAAGATCCTGGACAAAGTTTCGAATCCAGAAGGCTTCCTTGGCTTCATTAGAAGCCACTATATATTCGGACTCCGCTATAGAATCAGTGACAACTGGCTGCTTTGAACTCTTCCAGTTCACAGCTCCTCCATTGAGACAGAAAACATATCCAGATTACGACTTCAAATCATTCTAATATGTCTGAAAACTAGCATCATCATACCCTCTTATGACAAGATCCTCGTCTCCTCCATACACTAGGAACATATCCTTAGTTCTTCTCAGATACTTAAGGATAATCTTAACAGTAGTCCAATGTTGTTCTTCTGGATCTTCTTGATATCTGCCTACCATGCTCAGTGCATAGGCAACATCAAGCCTGGTACATAACATGGCATGAAAAATGGATCCTATAGCCGAAGCGTATGTGATCTTACTCATTATATCTTTCTCTTGTTGTGTCTAAGGAAACATTTTCTTAGAAATATGTAGGCCATGTGACACTAGAACCAATCCCCTCTTGGATTATTCCATACTAAATCTCTTTAGTATCTGGTCAATGTATGTACCCTGACTTAGTCCAAGCAGCCTATTAGATATATCACGAATGATCTTGATCCCTAGAATGTAGGCTGCTTCTCCTAATTCCTTCATGGAGAAACACTTGTTCAACCAGTCCTTAACTGACTGTAAGACTGATACATCATTTCCAATAAGTAATATGTCATCAACATATACTACTAGGATAACGATCACATTCCCATTAAACCGCTTATAAACACATGGCTCACATTCATTCTTAATGAAACGAAATTCCATTATGGCTTAATCAAATTGAATGTTCCATGACCTGGATGCTTTCTTTAATCCATAAATGGATTTATGCAACTTGGAAACCCGTTTGTCTTCACCTGGTGTCACAAACCCTTTTGGTTGTGTCATATAGACATCTTCATGAAGGTTCCCGTTAAGGAATACTGTTTTGACATCCATTTTCCAAATCTCGTAGTCATGGTAAGATGCTATGGAAAGTATGATTCTTATAAATTTAAACATGGAAACTGGTGAGAAGGTTTCATCATAGTCAATTCCTTGACACTGTGTAAATCCTTTAGCCACTAGCCTTGCTTTATAGGTGATAAGTTGACCTTCCATGTCCAGTTTTCTCGTGAATACCCATTTGCATCCAACAGGCTTTACATCAACTAGCTCATCGACCAGAACTAGACTTGGTTCTAATACATGGAATCCATCTCAGAATTCATAGCTTATATCCATCTTGTAGCTTCTGAGATTTATACTGCTTCCTTATAGGAGAGAGGTTCATCATTGTCCAACAATAAGGATTCACCAGGAATGGTGACTAGGAAACCAAATCTCTCTGGTTCCCTTACCTCTCTTGAGCTCCTACGCAGTACTTGTGTTTCTGGAACCTCTTCCACAGGGACCTGTGGAACTTGTTTCTATACCAACTCTTATGTATCTTGATCATCAACTTCTTCAAAGTCAATCTTGCTCCCACTATCCTTTTTGAGGATGTGCTCCCTCTCAAGAAAGAAGGCTTTTCTGGCAACAATCACTTTCTTTTCCTGAGGGTTATATAGGTAATATCCTTTCGTTTCCTTAGGATATCCTATAAAGATACAATTCTTGCCCCGGGGTGCTATTTTTTTGCCTGATAATTCCTTAACAAATGCCTCGCATCCCCATATACATGTATACGACAAAATGGGTTTCTTTCTATCCCATAACTTGGAGGGAATTCCATTTTCCGCCTTAGTTGGTACTTAGTTTAATGTGTATGCTGTGGTTTGTAATGCATATCCCCAAAAGGATAATGGAAGATCCACATGACTCATCATCGACCTCACCATGTCCAACAAGGTGTGGTTACTCCTTTCACTAACACCGTTACACTGTGGTGTATAAGGAGTGAGCTGAGATAGAATCCCAGACTCCCATAGAAAATTGATGAACTCTTGGTTCATATATTCTCCACCTCGATCCGATTGAAGTTTCTTTATCTTCTTACCAAGCTGATTCTCTACTTCATTCTTGAATTCCTTAAATTTCTCTAAGGATTTTGAATTATACCTCATTAAGTAGACAAATCCGTATCTACTCAAATAATAAGTAAAAGTAATGAATTAAGAATATCCACCTCTAGCTTCTACTAGAAATGGTCCACATACATCCGTGTGTACCAATCCTAGAAGCTCTGTGGCCCTTTCACCCTGTCCACCAAAAGTCGGCTTGGTCATTTTACCTTGTAAACAAGCATGACATATATCAAGTGGTTTTAGCTCAGTAGAGTCTAAATAGCCATCTTCCCAGAGCTTTGTCAAGCGCTTCTCATTTACATGACCAAGACGGTGATTCCACAACTGGGTGATGTATGAGTCATGTGAGTTTGTTTTTTTATCGATTGCCAACACTTGGTTTTCGTAATTTAATACATACAAACCATTATTTAAATGTTCCATACCATAACATACGTTGTTCTTATAAAAGAGACAACCCTTATTTCCAAACTTGAAAATAAATCCATCTATATCCAAACAAGATATAGAAATTATGTTCTTGGTAACACTAGGCACATAATAACAGTTATGTAAAACCAAAATCATGCCAGTCGGCAATGAGAGGTGGTAGTCACCAATAGCCAACGCAGCCATCCTTGCGCCATTGGTATCTCAAAGATCCACCTCTCCTCTGGAAATCTTTCTAAATCTACTTGGTTCCTGTATTTGAATACAGAAGTGAGCCACACAAGCTGTATCTAATACTCAATGTGTATAAATGGAAATATTACACTCTATAACAAACACACCTTTAGCGTCCCCACACTTCTGGGTTCGGTTCCTCTTCCAGTGGCCCTACTTGCCCCATGAAAAACACACCGCCTCCTATTCCTTTCCCTGCCTCTGGATCTTCCCCTTCTTGGAGGGACGGTGCTCGGGGGTTTCAGACCATTTATAAGTCTTTGGCCCCTTTACCTTGTCCTTACTTTTCTTGTTCACCATAAGGACTACGGGTTTGTCACGCCCCATGTCCTTGTCTACCCGGTGAATCAAGGTCAGAAGATCCAATAGACTCTTCTCATTGCCGCTCATGTTATAATTGACAATGAAGCTAGAGAAGGTCTTGGGCAGTGATGATAGGATGAGATCTATACGCAACTCATCCGGGAATTTAATCCCTAAGATGTACAAGTGTTCAATGTAGCCAATAATCTTGACTACATGAGGCCCAACTGATTCAGACTCTCCAAGATTAGTTGTAAACAAAGCATTGGAGATCTCATACCTCTCCTGTCTCTCCTTCTCTTGGTAGAGATCCTTAAGGTGATATATCATGCTATACATGTCCATGTTTTCATGTTACTTCAAGAGCTCATTGGACATGGATGATAGCATGAAATACTGGAAATTTGTGGCATCATCCATGTGTTTCATATAGAGAGATAATTCCTCATCACTGGCCTCTTTTCTAGGCGCAACTGGAATAGGCTCTTCCAGCACATATAATTTCCTTTTGTGGTGAAGGATGACGCGTAAACGCCTCTTCCACTCTTAGAAATTGGTTCCGGTGAGAAGGTTTTACTTCTCGAGTATGGTTTGCAATGATATGTTTGAAGTCATTTTCTTTTCGTTTCTAAAAATTAAGATGAGCAAAGGTTTTTCACTTTATTACAAAACTGAGACAAATAAATAAATTAATACTTATTAGTCTCCCACTATTTTATCGAAATCCAATATCCCTCACCATTGATTTCAGAATATTCTGTTGCGTGAATATTCTAGTGGAAAGGATCCATATTTCCCTTCGCATTACCCCAACTAGGGTTGGTCAAACAACTTGAAGGGTTTTAGGTAGGCATTCCAAATTCCAACTGCATTAACTCGCAGCTCCTTGATCCACTGAGTGGACTCCCCAATCCTGAAATCCTTTTATTTTGGATTTCCTGAACCTTTGCCTCTTGGTCACACCAAGTCCTGCTGTAGCAGTCAACCCTTGATGCAAACCAAGTCAAGTCAACTCAAAACCTTGAATTATAATTCCCCGATAATTGAAAGCACCCCAACTAGGGTTGGTCAATCACTTTGAACTATGGTTCGATTCTAACCAATATTATGGAAGGCTATACCAACTTAATATTTATTTTGAGGGATTTTATCCTTATACGTAAATTTCCATTTTATTATCTTTGTTTACATGCTTGTTAATATTAAGTGGGATATACTTAAGTGATTAACCATGTCTAAGATAATATTTACGTATAAGTTGGTTTTATTTTAGTTCCATCTTGCATGCTCGTTTAATTCATTAATTGTGTGATCGTGACAACACACCCACAATAAATAAACCATGCAATTGACAGAAATAAAATAAATGGTATGATCATGAGATTTTTCTATTGGTTAGTTTATCTAGTGGTTGATAAACTAACCCAAGACCTAGGGGAAAAACACCTTTAACCTTTCGAGTTCGTGTTTACAGATTTCCACCTGTCCATCTTTGTATGTCCTTGGATTGGTTTCACCTTGTCTCCTGACTTGAGACGCCTCCACTAGCTTGGGATCTCCATCCATTACATATGCATTTATCTCACACGCAGGTGAGGGGTAAAAGGGGTTTTTACATAAAAGAATCCTTGGACGTGCAGACCCTTCATATTAATGAGGATATGGCTCGCATACCAACAAATTTAATTTAAATAAATAAATTAAAAGAAACCATTCACATACAAAGGTCTCGGTCTAGCTCATGATCATCCATACATGCAACGATATTTACACATAAATAAAACTATCCTTCAATTCTTTAATCGTTCTTGTTTAAGATAAATCACACTCAAATTAATTAATTATATTTAATTAATCAATCCTTTTATCTTAAGACCTTTTCTGAACATCCTTGAGATTCTCAGCCATCATAATTTTAAACAAATAAATTCATTTAAAATTATCCTTGTACGTAACTTGTACCTTGGAGACAACCCAATGAATTCCTGTTCATTACACAAATGTTAAATTAAACACATATATATAAAACACCTATCATGTGTTGTGCCTCTGATTTACGCCTTCACCATGGCACACTTCTCAAGGTTTTGTATAATATAATAATAAATTTTAATAAATTTGCGTAATTTGGGTGAGTACATGGTGTGTAGTTCCGACTACACAGCGTGTACTTTTCTTCACCGTCCATCTGAAGTACACGCCTGGGGACAGGGCGTGTTAATGTACTTTGGAAATTTTCAGAGCACACGGTGTGTTCTGTGGGACACACGCCATGTAGTTTTTGTGTTACACGGTTTCCAGCCGGGCAATCCATGTACGGGGTACACGGCCTAACCCTAACCCGAAGGGACTACACGCCGTGTTCATTGGACCACACGACGTGTAATCTAGAAACCGTGTGCCACCTGTTTCTAGTTAACACACTCTATCTTAAATTCTTAGAAAGAATCCAATACATGACCTAACTTGGCGGATCAGTCAATGCATTGAACCTAGACTACACAACGTGTACTTCTGAATACACGTCGTGTATTCTGGTGTTGTACGACCAGTAACGTTTGGCTCCTCCGGATGAGTTCCTCTATTTTATTTTAATCAAAATTAAAAGAAAAACGCGTTTCTGTGAGGTGAACGGGAAACGAGGGAGGAGGAACAGATCTCGAGATTCAGATTTTCAGAACGATTAAACATGAATTGAAATAACTAAATTATTAAATGCGTAAATCACCAATGAAAAAATAAATAATTATAATCAATGATATGACTGCTCTGATACCACTTTTAGGTTCCAGGCGCAGCGGAAGCGCGTTGGTGGGTTTGCCCAACTTTAATTTATCGTTAAACAATGTTCAATCCGAGATCCATCATGATATAAAATGCCGGATCTTCAGAATGGAATGAAGAACGAAAAAGAAAACAAGAGTCCCATAACCATTGAGATAGGATCATCATATGTTGGTTATAATTAATTTAATTAATTCACAAGAATTACCTCAGTGGAATTATTTCTTCGTCGATGTCTCCAGTCATGATCCTGTGATCCGTTGTTGCGTCGTAGAATCCAAGTATAGGATTCCTCTAGCGATGATCCACACGTGATCCACGTATCTCTGGACGTCTCCGAAGGGATCTCCAGGTGCTAGAGCGGAAGAACCTTCGCTTGCGATGTCCGCCGTTGACCGCCTTGATCCGGTGGAGGATCTCGCTCTCGTAACTTGAGGGCGTTCTTGGTGGAAAGGTAATTCTCTCTTGGCTTGAGAGTATTTCCGAATCTGTTTTGCACAACAATGGATCTGGAAAAGTGTTGGGTTTGTGAGGATATTTATAATTGGGTTTGAGGTTAATAGAATTATGACAATAAACAAATGTGTTACACATTTTATTTATTTCATTAACTCTTATTTAAACCCCATGTCGAAATATTAATTCCTTGACATGCACCTACGCTGATTACAATTAATATAATTTAATAAAAAAATATTATATCCTCAAAATGCCGACTGGAAAACTACATGGCGTGTAATAATTAATACACGACATGTACTTGTTTTCCATAAAACTACACGGCGTGTATATTTAATATACATGGCGTGTACTTTTATTTTCCATTTTTCTCCACCACATTTATTAGACCTTAAGTAATAGATATTTATTTCTTAAATAAATGTAACTGCATTACTCACTAATAAATATATTATTTCACCCAAAATATATTCTCTCGAATAACTAGTGTCGAAATAAATGCGATCAGGCATCCTTAAATAATTATTAAACCACAGTCATGAATAATATTTATTTAACTTGTTAAATTAATATTTAACTGAGATACATGGACACACTTAGTGTGTGACCCTCTAGGCCTCTTTCTCAGTGGCATTAGGCGGAGCCTGCCTAAAGTCCAAGGTTAGTGTCTAGAAACACGCCAAGGCACCCATAGAGAAAGAAGTTAACGCCGCAATGATGTGTTGCCTCCTACGAACGCTTACCATGTAATATAATCCCTTTGTCTCGATATCTCTAATCAAGCGGTTTGCATGCTAGTGCTATCAACCCATGTGCTCGATTATTCTTTCTTTGACTTCCCGAAATTGAACTCGCCCATACCTTGACATGGCCATGGATTTATTTAGGCTATATCAATTCCATCAAAGGTCCTGAGATATCTACTTCCGTTATGGAATAGAAGGGAAAAATACTTTCTCGCGTTATCTATTAATGCAATATTACTCGTGATGCACCCAACGTATCCTACCTCACTGCGAATAGTGTGTCGTCACAGTTTTCGTCAATACATCTAAGTGCACGAGTTGCAATACCCATTAATAATAATCTTAAAGTCTAAGGACCAATTCACACATCCGCGGATAGGAACATCCAATGACACTATGAAATGTGGATTTCCTACTGGCGGGTCTCATTCTCATAATATCCTCTTGCATATTACCAAGGGTGCACACCATGAGAAGGTGCCTCAAAGTTTTATGAGTCCTCACCCATAATGACCTGTATTATTTGTGTCCCTCAAATAATATCATCCGTCCATAGAACATATATTCAATAACAATGTTATAACACTTCTGGGTTCTCATCATAGCAGGGATCCGCTATGACCCTTTAATGCAAAAACTGTCCTTAGGACATTATCACATGCATTGTCACGCAAAAGAACAATCAAGATGTGATAAGGATTTTATTAATGAATAAAGTACAAATTAGTTGGTTCTAGACCACCAACTCCAATAGGAGAGATATGAGTTTTGAAACTTCTTAAATGATGTAAAGGTTCTAGAGGAGTATTCATCAAATATCAATAACATTGTTTCAATGATTGATTTAAAGTTAAAGGATCTAAAATCACAATATTTCCATGTTTTGATGTAATCTCTAATTCCTATAGATTTACGTTGCATTTTTCCCAAGAATGTTCTCCATACATTAACGAAGCTCTATTTCTTCTTCAAATCTATATGCAGCAAAGTTATAGACTTGGATAAATTGCCAACTATGGAAAGAGAAATTTCCGTCATATTTTTTGAATTAGAAATGTTCTTCCTACCGAAATTATTTGATATTATGCTTCATTTGGCAAGAGATATTCAACTATGTGGTCCTGTGCATTATAGATGGATGTACCCCATTGAACGATAGATGAATATTTTGAAAGGGTATGTCAAAAATCGAAGTCATCCAGAGGGTTGTATTGCGGATTAATATATTGTTGAGGAAGCCATTGAATTCTATACCAAATACCTATCTGGTGTGGAAAAAATTGGCCTACTGAAATCTCATCACACTGGGTAACTAGAGGGTGAAGTAATTTATGGAAGCGTGGTTGTCACAATCAATATTACAGATCGAGAGCAGGTCCACCTTTATGTTTTGCATAACAGTTTCGACATTGACCCATATGTTCAAACCCACAAAGAAATTCTTAGGAATTTGAATCCATCTAGGGATGAAAAATGGATATCAGATACACATAATCGATAGTTTATAGGGTGGTTTTGAGACCATATTTTTAAGAAGTTATATGAAAATATGGAATCAATTTTAGAACAACTTCGATGGATAGAAGGAGGAGGAAGTGTGTATGTATTATCTTATAATGCTTATATAGTTAATGATTATAAATTCTATACTAATAAACATGATGAAGATAGTACCATGCATAATAGTGGGGTTAAACTTGTGGCTGAAGCGACGTATGTTTCTAGTGCTAAATACATAAATCCAATTTATGAGAATATGTCATAATTTGGCATCATCAAACAAATATGGGAGTTAGATTATATGAAATTACAAGTGCCAATTTTCAATTCAAGTGGGTTGATAACAATAGTGATGTTAAAATAGATGAATTGGGATTTGTAAAAGTTAATTTCAGTAAGGTAGGGGATAAAGATGAAAAATTTATAATGGCATCATATGTAGTACAAGTATTTTATGTTTCAGATCCCACAAACCAAAACTGGTCAATTATTCTATTATCAACCAAAAAAACTGAATGGTTAGATGAAAGTTCAACATAGGATGATCATTTAAGTGGGAATTCACAATCATTTTGCAGCGGTCCCAATGTAGATGGCATTTTTTATGTCATAGGAGACTACAATGAAGGGATTTATATAGTTGATAGAGGGGTCAAATCTCTTCAGTCTTAAAAAAAATAGAGTTCAATAATCTGGTTATTTTTTTATTGTAATATACATTGTGTTACACTATGTTATTATCTGTTCGTTGATGCTTTTATGTAATATAAATTAAATGTTAAAACACTTTTGCAGATAATTACTTCTACATATATTGATGTGCCTAATCTCGAGGCACAACAGGTCTCTCAACCTGCTGATGCTGGTCCCAGTGTAGAGCAACAATAGGTTTCTCAACCTGTTGTTGCTGGTCCCGGTGCTGAGGTACAATAGGTTTCTCAACTTGTTGCTACTGGTCCCAGTGCTGATGCTAGCACTCCGGAGGAACATAATGATGAAGCTTATGAGGAAATGATGGGAAATGAAACCCTAATAGTGCAAAAAAATACAAGAGCGTTGTAGTTTGAAAATGTTAGCCAAAATCTTTAAGGAAAAAGAAAAAGGCATCAAATTTGAGGTGGGATAAAATAAGGAAGACGAACATGTTAACCCCCAAAAATCCATATTTAGTAGCCAGATTGGAATCATCACTCGGAAATGCGTGCCGATTGATGTGAAGTCATGGCACCATGTTGTCACTGGGCTTAAGATACAAATGTGGGAAGATATTATGGTAACATTATGATATCATTTTTTTAATTTATTAAAATAAAATAAAATACTAAAACATTGCTTCATCATCCATTGAAGAGTGAATTTATAGTAGATTACTTATATAAGGAACATGAATTAAGAGTTGCAAGAAGGATTTATAGAGGCTTCCACAAAATTTTAATGAAATATCATCTTAAATATGCTGAAGGGAAAATCAAGCCGCACCCACATCCTCTTTATGCACACTTAATATCTCAAGGAGCATGGGATGTGTTTAACAATCATTGTGGGGAGCAAACTTTTCAAGTACATTGTGTTTGGTAATATGTTGTTTGATGTTGCTTATATTCATCACTTCGATTGATAGTTTTTTATTTATGAAATAGAAATCGAGTGTTGAAAATAAAGAACGGGAAACAAAACCAGTGTACCCCTATCGTAAAGTAAGGATGGGGTACGCTTCACTTGAGAAAAAATTGGTACATATTTTAAATCTATCGTAATACTTTTATGTGACATAAAACAACACCATAACTATCTTCCTCTTTTTATATGTAGATTAATGAATCAAAATCGAAAGACAATTCCATCCCACGCCATGTGATATGGAAGGAGGCTTTTGTAAATAAAGAGGGGATACTGATAGATGAAAACACAAAAAAAGTGTGGGAAACATGTGTAAGTATGACATAATATAAAATTTATTTTCATTAAATCGCTATTACATAACAATGACTACTTATTTTACTATATTTTTTTTATCTGACTTAGTCACATGAATCAACAACACCCGCACTAGATGAAAATATACTTTCCACGACCGTGAAGCATCTAGAACAGTATGACTGTGTTAGAGGTGCATATTTTGGGGTGACACCCCAAACATATTTTCAGAAAGAAAAGAAAGCGGAGGATCAAACTGAGGAAATGAAAAAGATGAGAGAACCAATATCTATGTTTCAAGAAGACTTACAATACCAGAGAGAGATGATAGAAAGTTTGATGGGGGGAGGTAAAGAGAAGAAACAAATCAACGACAACCTGTGCATGAAGATCCTACCCCACCCCCACCAGCTTTGAGGTGATCCATTCCCCTAAAAAACCTAACTTAGATGAGGTAATAAATGTTATAATAATTTTTTTTGTGTAATGTGAATCATATAGACACTGATATTTTTCTTGTACTAAAATTCCATAGGGTGAAAATGACTATGATTTATATCTATCAACTATCACTATCACCCTATACTGAGGGCTATGATGTCCAATATGCAGAACGACATGCTACAAAACATAAAAATTCCAACAGATCATGTCAGAGTATCGATTAATATAGCTAATGAGCCAAGTGTTGAGCTACCTGTTCCAAATTATGACGACGAAATTCATATGGTTGAACAAGATGTTGAAACATTCATCACATGGCTGTCAATTCTTGTAAAAAAACATGTCGATTAGGAGGTATCCATTTCCAATTTATTTTTCAAGATGAACCTTTAACATTTTATGAAAAAGGTCTGAATTGACGAATGTTATTACAAAATGACAAAGAGAAGGTGATGAAACTAAAGACTAGCTCAAAAATATCTCAAGGATCAACCAAATGATTGAAATGATCTACTGACAGCACCTTCACCCCACTCGTTCTATATCCACATTTAATATCATTGTAGGATCACGTGGATAAAAAGTTGATAAATGACAATGCTCACACAGTTGATTTTGAAAAAAATATATACGGAGAGAAAAAATCATATTTCATTAGTGTTAAAAATGTATATTAAATCCTCAAGTATGAACGGATAGGCACTTCATTTGTAAATATATACATGAGGTATGTTTTCAGGATTTGATTTTACAAAATCTGATATACTATGATAATTATGACTAAATACATTTCATATTTTTCATAGGTGTATATATGAAAAACAATTGAAGGGATTTCCCCATGAAATATTTTTTGGACTCGTTAGTCCTCACATCACCTATTTAAAAGAAGAAATAGATTCTGATAAAGAGGCTAAAATAATGCCATCCCTACTTAAATTGTTTGAAAACAAAATTAAGGATGATAGAATCTTTTTAATACCAACGATGTAGGGGCACAACTATGAAATTTAATAATATAAACTATATTTTTTATTTCTTTCATTACTTATTCCTTTTTGGGTTTTCAGACAGCATTGGATGCTGATTGTAGTCAATTTGGATACTCCAAAGATATATTTTCTGGATTCAATGCATGGATATGCAACAAACCGACCACACATGAAGGCGTTTGTCAATTTTTAATACACTAGATCCAAAATTTTAGTTTTAAACATCTAGTAATATAATTTATATTATCTTTTAATGAGGATTCTGTTATGATAGGGCGGTGCATCAATATCGTCTACTTCATGGAATGAATCTAGGGCCTAAGGACAAGAATGCCTACAAGATCTAAAACTGGACAAGTATCCTAGTATATATAATAATATTTCACTATCAAAACACTTATCAAAATAAATTACTTATTTTTCTCGATGTTTATTCAGTGTCCAAAATAAACAAATGGAAAATAATGTGGATATTATGTTTGTAAATTCATGAAAGAGATCATATTTCATAAAAAAACTATCACCCCTAATGAGGTATTTTCAAAAATAATTATGAGTTCATTTAAAATATTTATTAATCCTTTGTGTATTTATATTTTTTTAGTACTACTATGACTGTTTCAAAAAATAATATTCACAAGATGATATAGATGTGTTTAGAAACAAATGGGCAACATACCTGATGGAATATTGTACACAATTAGAATAAAGGTGAATTCCTACTACTTATGTTATCCTTATATGATCATTGATATCTCTCTTTTTTACACTTATTGAGCATATATGATCACCCTTTATTATGTTTTATATCATTAGGTTATTAAGAATGGTTTTAGAAATTATTTGTCTTTCTAGTAAATCATAACTTAATGAGAGACTCTTATGAACTAGTTCTTTATGTTTCCATGTTTCCAAAATTACTAGACCTAAAATATTATGGCATGGATCATTTATATTATGTATTTTGGTCATTTATGAAGCTGTTTCTACTGATACAGTGTGTTGGAAGAATATTAGTTGCACAACACTCACAAATTTAATAACAAAACTAAGTATTCTTCACTACTGTTGGTTAACTACCACTTATCATACTATATAATCTGAACTTCCGATCCGGAATCCCCATAACGCTCTCATCCGACACCATCTCCATGATATCACCATTCATATTTCACTTTTCCTTCTCTTCCTGCACCCATTTACTTGGTAAATGGGTGGAGGAAGAGAAGGAAAAGTGAACATTGAATGCTGATATCACTACTAGAAAAACAGGTATTTGCGACGGGTCATTTGCGACGGGGGCCCGTCGCAAATGGTCCGTTGCTGAAAACGGCATCGCAACAACACTTATTTGCGACGGGCCCATCACTAAAACCCTTTTTTGCGATGTGTATTCTTCCCGTCGCAAATAGTACTCCGTATATTTGTAAAAAACTTTTAAAATAGTTTTTGCGACGAGTCCCGTCGCAAATACCTGTTGCGACGGGCCCGTCGCAAAAACTATTTGCGACGGGCCCGTCGCATAAACTATTTTTTTAAAAAAAATAAAAACTATTAATAAATATAATAATAAAACTATTTGCGACGGGACTCGTCCCAATACTATTTGCGACGGGCATAGCATCCCGTCGCAAATACTATAAAAAAAATAAAAAAAATAAATTATTAATAAATTATTTTAATTAATATAATAATAATCCAATTATAATTCAAAAATAAAAAATAATAAAATATTAATAAATGATTTTAATTAATATAATAATAGAATTATAATTCACAAATAAAAATAATAAATTATTTTAATTAATATAATAATAATAGAATTATAATTCAAAAATAAAAAATAATAGAATATTAATAAATGATTTAATTAATATAATAATATTAGAATTATAATCCATAAATAAAAAAAATATTAATAAGTTATTTTAATTAATATAAAAATAATAGAATTATTTTACATTCATATATTAAAATAATTCAAGTAAAAAAAAATATAATTAAATTATAATATTATAAAATTTTAATATATATATATAATTTAATATTATAAAATATAAATAATATTATTATTCATATTAATATTGTTATTTAAAAATATAATATTATTAATATTTTATAATGATACAGAAACTACGAATAGAAAAAAAATCATATTTTGATTTCACAAATTTTATAACATAAATACAAACTCTAATCTGAAGGAGGGGGGGAGGGGGGGGATATGCAGATGGTGGTGGAGGAAACTTCATCCTTAAAGCATGAGTGAGTCGGCGCATGTACTCCATCTGCTCCTGATGCTGCTGCTGCCACCGACTTGTCTGCTCCTCGTACAACTGCTGCTGGCGTCGACGCTCCTCCTCATGCTGCTGACGCATCTTCTCCTGCTCCTGTCGGAGACTCTCTATCAGTGCAGTCTGAGATCGCAATTGATCCTCATACTGTGTAGTAGAAGAAGATGCATGAGCTCCTCTCGAGCTGGATGCCGACATCGCAGCACTGCTATAATAATCTCCGGGAGTCAGTCGAGAGCCGATACCAACTACCCGGCCCTTCTCGAAGGCATACTGGGTGGCCTGCATCCATGCCGCCTCATCAAACTGACGGCCAGTGGTCTGATCTGATGACTCGGCCTGACTCTCAGGCCGGGCCTGTGACGCTGCGGCCTCATATGACTCCTGTAGTTGCAATTTAAAATTAAAATTGTGAATATATTATATGCAGTTAATTTTTAAACTTGAAAACAAATAATACTGACCACGATGTGATGCTGACGATCACCTCTGAGCTCCCCATTAGCAGGATCACTATACATCCTCCGATATACGTCGTACTCCATAATATCGGGGTGCTCGACAGCCTATAAGAATAAAAAATAAACTGTTAATATTTATAGTTATATAAAATATTTATAAATAATGTACGTACCAGATGCTGTCTATGAGTACTGAAAGAACGAATCCCATCTCGATGAGTCACCTCCTGTCTCCCCCGATTCTGCCTCCCCACCGATGATCTCCTCTGAAAGGCACCACTCAACCAGTGCGCACATAATCCATCCCATACATGGGATGAAATGTACTCTGGTCGGTGTGCTCTACATGACTCGTCAAAATCTGACACTCCTGCTTTCTTCATGGCAGCTTTTCTTAAATTGTGCAAAAACTGACGAAGGCGATCACGCATGGCCACCTCCCATGCCTCGTGGATGGCGTCACGCATGGTATCCTCGATCGGATACCATAAACCCTACAAATAAATCAAAATATCAAGTTAGAAATGAAATAATTTTCAAAATAAAAATTATTTATTTACGTACGTACCAACCAATGGCCGAACATGGCCTACTGCACATCAATGGGAATCTGCTCCCATGTGGTCCACGATTGAGAGAAATAGTTGCGCAAAATAGCGCTGCCCTGTCCGACTGCTATATGCGAAAAACTGTAAAAATAATAAACATTTATTATGTGAATAGATTAATGAAATCTTAGTCAAATCTACAGGTTATCACACAGGTTATCACACCTCCGTGTGCGTGGATCAAACCCAAGACATGGATGTCGCTCGGGGAAGGGGTCAGGAATCATCAATCGTGCAAGACCGTGCCCCCTCCGCGTACTCCCTGGAGCGCCTGCAGGCTGAGGGTCATCTGCCAGCAACTCATCCGCATCGAAAGGCAGGTCAGCATCCGCCAACTCACGAAATGTGGCGTCGTCCATCTGAAACAGAAAATGTTAATGTTAGAAAATAATTGATAATTACTATTATATATACATATATACATATTATGATTGTATATAAATACCATAGAATTCTATCAGTGTTCATCTTCATCATCATCTTCATATATGTCAATGTGATCTTCATATTCCTCCTCAACATCATCGATATCCATTCGAGTTACAGTTGCTTCATCTCTTACCATTTCAAATTCATATGTGACATCATTAACATCATCGTCATCACCGACTCTTAAATGTGGGGTGTCATCATCGATACTCATGTCTCTTTGTAAAAAAGATTGATTTTGAGTACTCTCTTGAAAAACTTAAATTCTTTGCACATCAGTGAAAGCACATTCACTTTGACTAAACTGATTGTCTCGAATTTTGATTTTTATTACACTCCACCAATCAGTCAAGTCTCTTGATGTAGCAGAGTACTTTGCGTAATAAACTTGATATGCCTGTTGAGCCAATAAGAATGGTTCATTTACTGCGAGAACACTTTTACATTTAATATGGATGATTCCATGAGTCGGATGAACACGCACGCCTCTCTCTGTATCCAACCACCGACATTTAAACATGGTTATGTATTGTTGTCCAAGATAACAGAGTTCAATGATTTCATCAAGTATGCCATAAAAGTCAACTTCATTTTCTCGATGATGAGATCCTCTCAAGCTAACTCCACTGTTCATTGTTGTTTTCGATTCCCCATATGCATGTGTGTAGAATCGAAATCCATTCACCACATATGCATTATAAGTTTTAACAAGTTTGGAAGGTGGGTTACTCAATACACACAGCCGTTTGTCAATTTTATCAGCATGTCGAGACACCTGAAAATTTGTGAAATAATTATCAATATAGTAAACTATACATTGAATGAGTTGCTAAAAGATAAAGAATTTATGTTACCAGTTTTTGAAACCACTGAGAGAAATTTTTCAGTTGACGTTCTTCGAGAGCAGCTGCTGTAATTTGTGGAATTTGTTTCTTGATATGATTATCATACAACCTATAAAAACCAAAGTTATTTACTGTAACATAAAAGATAGAATAAGTGATATAAACACTTACAGTACAACTGATGTCATCTCTTCACAGTTGAGTAGAACATACGTATGAGCTCTATGATGTTCATCATCTGAAAGCCAGCGTTCATAAACTCCACCAAAACCAAGCTCTGACTGGTTGAAAACAGATAATTGATTGTCGATTTCATCAATATTCCTCTCGTTCCGTCCCATTCGGTTGTGTTTTGAAGGATACTCAGATTCAAAATAATGGGAGCAGAAAAAAGATATTTCCTCTTGCAAATAAGCTTCTGTAATAGATCCTTCAACAGATGCTTTGTTACGTACTTTTCTTTTCAATTTTTGCATACATCTTTCAAATGGGTACATCCATCGAAACTGTACTGGACCTCCACATTTGGCTTCATATGGCAAATGTAACATCAAATGTTCCATTGAGTCGAAGAAAGACGGCGAAAATATTTTTTCCAGTTTACATATAATTACAACAACATCTTTTTCAAGTTTTCCTAGAGCATCATAATCTTCCGTAGCCACACAAATTTCCCGAAAAAAATGAGACATGTCTGTTATGGAATCCCAAATCACAGAATTCAATAGACCTCTTAATCCAATGGGTAGAAGTATCTCCATTATAACATGACAATCATGACTTTTTAATCCAATAATATGACCATTCTTTACACATCTACCCAAATTGGAAGCACAACCATCTGGAAGTCTCAAATCTGCAATCCACTGACAAAATAATAAACGGTTTTCTTTAGACAGTATATAAGCTGCTTTTGGTTTCAGTAACCTTTCTGTTCTGACATTCTCAAATAGTTCCAATTCTGGATGCCTGCAAATTTGGGCAAGATCTAAACGTGCATTTACATTGTCTTTGCTCTTTCCTGGCGTATCCAAAACTGTATGAAACAAATTATCAAAATAGTTCTTCTCAATATGCATGACATCTAACATGTGTCGGACCAACAAATCAGACCAATATGGAAAATCCCAAAATATGCTACGTTTAATCCAATTGTGTTCTTTCCCAAAACCAGAAATTTTCTGTTGGTTTATTGTGGGACCAAAAGTGATGGGAGGTAATGAAAATACAACTGATTTTAACTCCGAACCTAATAGCATTTTTGGAGGTTCATCCCTTTCAACTGTTCCTTTTCTGAAATGAGATCTGTTTCTGCGAAAAGGATGATCAGCTGGAAGAAATCTGCGATGACAGTCAAAATAACAAGTTTTCTTTCCATGAATGAGCATAAATGCTTTGTTCTCTCCCATATATTAAGGACATGATTTCTGACCATGTGTACTCCAGCCAGATAACATCCCATAAGCCGGGAAGTCACTTATTGTCCACATCAATGCTGCTCTCAGTATAAAATTCTATTTCGTTGCAACATCATATGTACTGACACCAGTACTCCACAATAAATTTAATTCATCAATCAATGGTTTCAAATAAACATCAATATTTTTCTTCGGATGTCCTAGAATTAGTAAAGTCAAAAAGATATATTTCTCCTTCATCAACATCCATGGAGGTAAATTGTACGGAGTTAAAAAAACAGGCCAACATGAATATTGACTACCATAAGATCCAAACGGATAGAAACCATCAGTGGAAATGCCCAGTCGGACATTTCTAGCTTCTAAAGCAAAGGATGGATGCACTCTATCAAAATGTTTCCATGAATCACCATCGGTTGGATGATTCAAGCTTTTATCGGTTGAAATATTCTCTTTATGCCATGACATCATTGTCGCTGTATTCTTAGACATTAATAAATGCTGAAGTTTGGATGTAAGCGGAAAATATCTCAACTGTTTTACAGGAATCAAACCAGACTTCCTGTGTTGTCCTTATTTATATCTCAGTTGCCCACATGTGGGACAACTATCCAACGACTCATTTTCCCCAGAATATAAAATGCAGTCATTTGAACATGCATGAATCTTCTGACAAGTAAGTCCCAAATTTCGAACCAGCCTCTTACTCTCATAGTAATTTGAAAGTAAAACACTTCCTTCGGGTAACAGTGTTTTAAGCAAAGAAAATATCTGGTCAAAACAGGTGTTTGACATTCCGTTATCTGATTTGATAGCCATAAATTTTTCAACTGCTTCTAATTTGCTTATCTTGCAGCCAGGATATAATGCATCCTTAGCAGACTTCAACAACTCATAAAATTCAGACGGTGCCAACTCAGGATTTGAAGCTATATCAGCCAGAGTTTCTGTATGTTGAACAGATGAACCTGCAACATCATGTACTAAATCTTGAAACTGGGATGGATCCGGAATCAAGTTGGTATTACCTTCTCTGGAACTGCGTTCACTGTGTTGATACCAAAAAACATAATCTGGTTGAAAACCAAAACGCAAGAGATGTTCTCCCACTTTGTCAAACGTGTCAAACGTTCTCAATGCACATTTTCTGCAAGGGCATTTTATTTTTCCTTCTGAAATAAATTCTGGATTTGATGCCGCAAATGATAAAAAAGTCTCCACACCCTCTACATATACTGGATTTAAACCAGAACCATTTGGATTTCTACATTGATTTATCCATATGCGGTCACCTAATAATGATTGTTGACGACCTCGTTGTTCCATATTTCTCTATAAAATATAAAAGCATTACTGGTTTTGAATAATTTTTTAGAAAAAACACTAAAGCTAGGATAATTATAGAGTTTAGATCATACATGACTGACGCAAACTTTTTATTGAGATAGACCTAAAAATTGACCCTTTAAGAATTAAATATGTTGAGAATAAAGCAAAACATGTTACAAATATTGATAATTTTAATATTATATAAAATTTTTATTATTTTCATAGTACTAATATTATTGGTAATTAATACTAATTATTGATAATTATTACTAATTATTGGTAATTATTGGTAATTATTGGTAATTATTACTAATTATTGGTAATTATTACTAATTATTGGTAATTATTACTAATTATTGGTAATTATTACTAATTATTGGCAATTATTACTAATTATTACTAATTATTCCTAATTATTGTTAATTATTACTAATTATTGGTAATTAGTACTAATTATTACTAATTATTACTAATTATTACCAATTATTGGTAATTATTACTAATTATTACTAATTATTACTAATTATTACTAATTATTGGTAATTATTGGTAATTATTTGTAATTATTGGTAATTATTACTAATTATTGATAGTTATTACTAATTATTGGTAATTATTATTAATTATTACTAATTATTACTAATTATTACTAATTATGGTTAATTATTACTAATTATTACTAATTATTACTAATTATTGTTAATTATTACTAATTATTACTAATTATTACTTATTATTACTAATTATTACTAATTATTACCAATTATTGGTAATTATTGGTAATTAATACTAATTATTGGTAATTATTACTAATTATTGGTAATTATTGTTAATTATTACTAATTATTTTTAATTATTACGAATTATTGGTAATTATTACTAATTATTACTAATTATTACTAATTATTGGTAATTATTACTAATTATTCGTAATTATTATTAATTATTACTAATTATTCCTAATTATTCCTAATTATTGTTAATTATTACTAATTATTGTAAATTATTACTAATTATTACTAATTATTACTAATTATTACTAATTATTGGTAATTATCACTAATTATTACTAATTATTACTAATTATTGGTAATTATTGGTAATTATTTGTAATTATTGGTAATTATTACTAATTATTGGTAATTATTGATAATTATTACTAATTATTGGTAATTATTGGTAATTATTGGTAATTATTGGTAATTATTACTAATTAATACTAATTAATGGTAATTATTGTTAATTATTACTAATTATTGATAATTATTACTAATTATTGGTAATTATTACTAATTATTACTAATTATTACTAATTATTGGTAATTATTACTAATTTTTACCAATTATTACTAATTATTACCAATTATTGGTAATTATTACTAATTATTACTAATTATTACCAATTATTGGTAATTATTAGGAATTATTACCAATTATTGGTAATTATTGGTAATTATTGGTAATTAATACTAATTATTGGTAATTAATACTAATTATTGGTAATTATTACTAATTATTGGTAATTATTGGTAATTATTGGTAAATATTGGTAATTATTAATAAGTATTGTTAATTATTACTAATTATTGTTAATTATTACTAATTATTGGTAATTATTACTAATTATTGGTAATTATTACTAATTATTGGTAATTATTACTAATTATTGGTAATTATTACGAATTATTTGTAATTATTACGAATTATTGGTAATTATTACGAATTATTGGAAATTATTACGAATTATTGGTAATTATTACTAATTATTGGTAATTAATACTAATTATTGGTAATTATTACTAATTATTGGTAATTATTACTAATTATTACTAATTATTGGTAATTAGTACTAATTATTGGTAATTATTACTAATTAGTACTAATTATTGGTAGTTATTACTAATTATTGGTAGTTATTACTAATTATTGTAGTTATTACTAATTATTGGTAGTTATTACTAATTATTGGTAGTTATTACTAATTATTGGTACTTATTACTAATTATTGGTATTTATTACTAATACTTGGTAATTATTACTAATTATTGGTAATTATTACTAATTATTGGTAATTATTACTAATTATTGGTAATTATTACTAATACTTGGTAATTATTACTAATTATTGGTAATTATTACTAATACTTGGTAATTATTACTAATTATTGGTAATTATTACTAATTATTGGTAATTATTACCAATTATTGGTAATTATTACTAATTATTGGTAATTATTAGTAATTATTGGTAATTATTACGAATTATTACTAATTATTACCAATTATTACTAATTATTACCAATTATTACTAATTATTACCAATTATTACTAATTATAACCAATTATTGGTAATTATTGGTAAATAATACTAATTATTGTTAATTATTACTAATTATTGGTAATTATTGGTAATTATTGGTAATTATTGGTAATTATTGGTAATTATTGGTAATTATTGGTAATTATTGGTAATTATTGGTAATTATTACTAATTATTGGTAATTATTACTAATTATTACTAATTATTACGAATTATTACTAATTATTGGTAATTATTACTAATTATTGGTAATTATTACTAATTATTGGTAATTATTACTAATTATTACTAATTATTTGTAATTATTACTAATTATTGGTAATTATTACTAATTAGTACTAATTAATGATAATTATTACTAATTATTGGTATTTATTACTAATTATTGGTAGTTATTACTAATTATTGGTAGTTATTACTAATTAGTAGTAATTAAATGAATAATTACCAATAATTAGGAATAATTACCAATAATTAGGAATAATTACCAATAATTACGAATAATAACATTATTAGTATATTTTATTATTAATATTAAAATAATATAATTTTATAATTTATATACAATTCTCCTTTCATCTGTGTGTTTTCTATCTCCACATACAAATAATACATGTGGAGACAGCAAACACACAGATGAAAAGAGAATTGTATATATATAAAAAATTATATTATTTTAATATTAATAATAAAATATACTAATAATTTAATAATGTTATTTTTCCTAATTATTAATATTTATTACTAATTATTAATATTTATCCTTAATTATTAAAAATTATTACTAATTATTCCTAATTAGTATTAACTATGAACAATACTAATAATTTAAATTTATTAAGTAACAAAACAATGTAAACATAATTAAATTACAACTAATTAAGAATAATTAAAACTAATAAAAAATTAAAAATAAATATTAAATTAAAATGAACATAAATACCTTGAAAATTGATCTGCTCTGATCGTTCTTCAAAACTTTAATATCGACTCCGAAAAAAAAATTAAACTTGAGAAAAACTGAACTTTAGAAATAAAACTTTGAGAGAAGAAGAAGATGGAATTTGAGAATGATTTGAAAAAAACGGATGGGGGTATTTATAGGTTAGAGTATTTGCGACGGGTCCATTTGCGACGGGATTCCCGTCGCAAATAATACTATTTGCGACGGTACCCGTCGCAAATACCTTAGCCATCATTTATTACGGTCAACGGTTAAATAGTTATTTGCGACGGGTCCCGTCGCAAATAACCACCTGCCGACACACTAGTTGCGACGGGGGAATATTCCCGTCGCAAATACCTTTTACCGCCGCCGGTTATTTGCGACGAGAATATTCCCCCGTCGCAAATAGGTTTCCCGCGATTTGGCGCGCAAACCGCGCCAGTCCTTTTGCGACGGGGAAAGCTATCCCGTCGCAAAAGACTACTTATTTGCGACGGGTAAATATTCCCGTCGCAAATAAGTTTTTAACAGGACTATTTGCGACGGGAATAAATCCCGTCGCAAATAACCCCTCGCAAATACCCCTTTTTCCCGTAGTGTATCATGGAGATGGTGTCAGATGAGAGCCTCACGGGGACGCCGGATCCGAAGTTTAGATCAGATGCTATGCTAAGCGGTAGTTAACCAATAGTAGTAAAGTGCACAAAGAATAATTAGTTTTTTTATTAGCTTATATCTGGACCAAATACACCATTTTAAAATATTTAAAGGTAATTTTACGATATAATATTTCTATTTTAATGAAAAATTATATAATGAAACATTGATTTGATTTTCATTATTCCTTGCAGGGTTCATTTATTTTAGAAGATTTCTTTCCATGTGACATGCCTTTGTAGGAAGAGAAACGATGCTGTGTCTACTCAATCACAGAGGTAATATTGATGTTTTCATAGTAAAATCATTATACATTGATCTTTCATCTCAACAATTTCTCAAATAAACCCGAATCATATATACATATGCAAGCCCATCAAAATCTAAGTGCTTACGCACCTCATATAGAACTTGCATCACATCAATGCCCAGAATCATACACACCTCATATAGAACCTACATCACATCAATGATCATGTCACATAAGATCCTTTGTATGAATGCTTCATGTGAACTGATTGTGTGATCTCATCACATGATCAAATCACATAAACAAATCACATAATCAATTAATGTAATTCACTTGAACCATGATTCCTATATTCTTGTCTTATTTACATGATCAAATAAAGATTCAAGGGTTGTGTAATCATAAAAATGAATTCAAGAATTGAAGTTGAGGAGGATATAGTTCATTATACTACATTGGTCGATAGTGTGAAAGTCGACTAGTGCATAGTCATTCAGTCTACTCATGAGCATCTTAAAAGATTGGTGGGAACCAATATCTTGGACTTTCAATTTTCTAATTAGTTTCCATTATATGGGTTTGTTATTTGAAATGATATTATGATCTCTCCACCTCATTAAAGGATCATGCCTCCCTCCTACATCCTTAATACTAATAATATGTTCAGGGAGAACATCTCATATGTGGGTAATTTCATCTCCAAAGAAGACATCTCTAACGGTTAATTTTGAAGCCTATGTGGATTTATTTTAAAGGGTTATAACATTATTTGGAGCTTAAAACCCATATTTATAGATAAAAAATGTATAATTATATATCAAATTAGAAGTTTGGGTGGTTAGTTGGCTGGGTTATTTGATCAGGTGGAAGCTTTGGGATGAACCAGGGTTGTCCCTTCTTGGTTTAGTGTACTGCCACAAAGTTTGTGGTTGAGCTAAAAAAGATAGAATTTTATGAATCTATTTAGGCTTACCAAACCCTTACTTATTGCAAAAAAATATGATGGTAGACTTTTTCAGTTTATAGAGTCAATACATGAACACATTTCATTTTATGTATGGTGAGTTTAACATCAATATATGGGACATTAAGATGATCTATGGTGCAATGATTTTAGGAGAAAAGTATGATGAGTAAATTTATCCCCCATATACTCAGGATGACATGGAATAGAATCCTCCCATTATTAAGTATCTCATCAATCTGTCCAGAACATCCCTTGGAAAGGACCCATATCTAGGGGTTGACATCCCCTTCAATAAGTGGGCTGACTTGTTCATCAAGAAGACTCGACATGAGTGTCTGAATAAGAATCCATAGACTTTTCCATCATTATAATCCTATAGGGAAGAGGTTTTTCAATTTAAAATAGTTTAAGAGTGTCAATTCAATGACTAGGGATGGTCAGTCACCTCCCAGGACCATCACCTTCTTCATCTAGTAAGCTTCTTAGAAATGTACCTAAGTGGGTACTTATTTACAATGCAGAAAAAGGTAGAGTTATGGTCTCCATGTTAATTATGGTAGAGGTGATTTTAGGTGGTATTATTATCATC
The DNA here is from genome assembly GCA_963277665.1 of Viscum album. Taxonomy (NCBI): domain Eukaryota; kingdom Viridiplantae; phylum Streptophyta; class Magnoliopsida; order Santalales; family Viscaceae; genus Viscum; species Viscum album. The sequence continues at coordinate 136,977,278 of OY728164.1, forward strand.
TTGTTTGTTCCCATGTTGTCTAATTTATCTTTCCAACTTCACCACATCTATAGGGGTATGCCCCGTTCATAATATTCATCCCCTTCCAACTGCGGTGGGGTTGGATGGGGGCCCACATTGGTGGATATGAGTTACTTAATTCTCACAACAATCAAAGTTACCAGTTCAAGAAATTTCTATCAAGTATCAGTGGGGTCTGGCTAATAACACTAAAGAACTAGAAGATCAAGAGAAAAGTGAACCAATATGATCAGTTTTTTATACCATACAGAGAACCAACTTGTGAAATTACCAATAATATAAAGGGTGATCCTATAGCCTAAGCCTATCTTTTATCCATATGTGAGTGTGTTTTATCCACTTAGATTAATTGAAATATATTCTATAAGTGGTATGCATAATACCACTTTGGGAGATAGCTAAGTGCATTCAGATGAAATTCCCCACTCCTCCCCAAATCTGTTCAGAAATGCATCCCATGGTGGCTCAAAAATTGTGGATAATGTTCACCTGATAGGAAACTTAGGTTCAGGTGACCTTACCTCTGGATAGTGTGGGTTTTCCCCTCCAAGAAATATGTTGATACCTTGGTCCGATCATACCCTAATAGTCAGTTGGATCCATTGGTGATAAAGCACATAGATCTTCTAATCGTGGATGAGGAGGAGGACACATCGGCTCTGGAATCATCAAAAAGTTAGATTCCAGACAAAAAAACATCTTACAGAAAACCCACAGCTCTCTAGATGTCTTAGAAAAAAACGAGGCACTAGGATCCAACACCATCAACAAGGAGGGTGCCAACGGATTTGGTAACAATGTATGGGGTTCCCATGAAAGAAGTTCCAATCAGTGGGGGATCTGCTCTAATTATAGTGAGTTATATTATCAAGAACTCCATGCTAGTGTAAAGGATGTGGTCTCCATGAGGGAGAAAAACAGGTTCATTGAGATAACAATATCGATGATGGAGGCATAAAATTTGGACATTCAACATCACAATGAGGACTTGAATGAAGAATCCATGTTTACAATAGAAGTAGAAGCTCATAAAAATTTAGTCATTGATGGGAGGTATGTGATAGAAAGCCTCTAACATGAATTGTGTCACCTATAATAGATGCTCAACGTTGTAGATAAAACAATGATAGAGCATCATAATATCATCAATGTGGCAAAAAAGTCCAGATTTGATGCTGCTTGTAGGTAAGAGGCACTAAAATAGGGCGTAGATGTGGAAACTAAATCAGTTGATCATTTGTTCTAATCCATAGCTACTCTAGAGAATTGGATAGCAGAGCTCAAGGGGGTATTCTAAGCGCATACTATTTTGATTATTATAACTTTATCCTACCCCCCATATTTGGGGAGTTATGGGAGAGACTCTAGACTGTGGAGATTCCTCATTTTTTTATGGTGAATAAATGAAACCTTTTGGATTCCATGTTGTTGTTGACATTTCTTCCTCTTCTTTTCTCATACATGTAATCTTAACAAAAAATATTTATAATTCAATGAATCATGTTGAGCCTCTTCTAAAATATTAATTCAATCCAAGGAAATATGGACATGTAAATGTTGTAATAGGAAACACATCTCTTGGTGGTCAAATAGCCATATCATTATATATATACAATTATCTCTAATAGAAAAGGTTGTAATAAGTAACACATCTCACCACCCTTACACTTCCTTACCACACCATGTCACACAACATATGGTCTCAAGGCTGCTTACCTACCCATATCAAGGTCAGGTATCAAGTATCATCTAGTCTTATGGCTCCCTACTTACCCAAATGTGTCTTTTTTTATTAAAAATTGACATTTTATTAATGTATTCTTTCATATTAATGTTTAATTTATTTCATTATTGTATTACTAACATAATATTTTTTTTCTTATATAGGTGGATTTTTTTTTCTTGAGTTTGGATGTTTTGTTCAGCAACTAATACCATGGACGACAATTTTTGAGAGGGGATAATAGATGAAAAAGGATGAAAAATTAATTTTTTTAACTGTTTTTTGGATAATTGTAATTGTAACCATATAAAACATTGTTTGAAATGTATATAGCACTGTGTTTTTTTTATTCATGATTTCAAGTAAATGTATATAGCATTGTTTGTGAAACTCTAGTGTGTGCTGTTTTGTTCTTCTATGCTTTTTTTATGTGTAGGTGTTCTATTTTGTGCTATGTGTGTAGGTGATGTTTTGTGCTATGTGTGCAAGTGATGTTTGCGAGAAGGTGTGTAGATGTTTAGGTGTCTAGGTGCTGGGTTTACTTAGGAAACTTGGCCTTTATCATCACTAATTAAGTGATGATAAATTAGGACTTTATCAGTGCTCAAAATAGCACTGATAAAGGTGTCCTTTATCAGTGCTCAAAATAGACCTGATAAATTGGGCCTTTATTAGCACTTTTTTATATCTGCTAAAGGGGACCCCCTTTATCTTTTTTGTGATTAACAACACTTTTCTAGTGCTGTTAAAGGAATTTTCTAGTGCTTTTAAAATCCTAATTTGTAGCAGTGACTCCAGTTATTTGTGACATGAGTGAACACTGGTTTTGAATATAATGCTCTAAATTGACTACAAGGGTTTATATTTTCTTTCTATGGGTTTTAAAGGTTTTATTTGAGTATTTTTTTCATATGTATATGATTTACTCGATGTGATAAAATAATAATGTGATGAATTTTAACATTTTATGGATTTTCATGTTTTTCACTCAACCAATGTATCTTTTTATTTTATATCATTTACTAAATTTTTTGTGCTTATCCCATGTTTTAAAATGTTTATCATAGGATTTTATAGTGATTAAAAACAAATAATAATTCAAGTTTAAATTCATGAATATTTTTCCTGAAAATAAAACGTGTTTCATTTTTAAATATTGTGGAAAAAATGGATATTGAGTGGAAGTATCCACCTTGTAATGTATGGGTTTGTTATATAATAGTTATGACCTATTAGATAAAACTATAAACATAAATGGTATCTGGGATGAAATAAAGTGAATTAAAGTATAACGACACAAGGTTATGTAATGTTATTAGGTTGGTTCCTTATATGATTTATGGATGCCCCCGGTTATGTCACCTTCCAAACTCCATATTTGACCCATCACTTATACAAGGAAATAATATAATATCTATCACATTAATTGATCCATCCAGTAAAAAATTCAAGATCTATATTCTCCACCACTTTCCCTATATCACATATAAGCCTTTTTGAATTACATCCTCCAGATTTTGAATTCCCATGCTAGTGTCTGGAACATTCTATACTTCTAGATTAATATTTTGCTTCCATTTATATCAATATGATGAAACCTTTGAAACTTAAATATTACTTCTATATAGAAATAGTTTATTATTATGTATCCTTTATCGCTAGAATAAAATACTTATGACTTCACAACTTCCCTTAAAACACCTATGTGGAATCTAAAACTACATTTTCTTCTACATCACTCTATCCAAAACATTGGTGCTGTTTTTTCTTCCACTGGTTTGGATATAAAATTTATTTAGTGAAAGGGAACTACTTTTAATCCTAGTTCTATAAGTGTAATTATAGATAGAAAAATTTTAGAAGATCCAAGAACTTAACTAGAAAATAGTTCTCACACCCAAAACATAACAATCTAACACTTGAGAATTATTTTCACAGGCTAAGCCTAACAACCACCCACTCAAAGACCATTCTCAAGGATTTCACCAAATTTAATTGAAAAACTTCCAATAATATTATATTCTCTCTCTAATTTTTGTTTCTATATAGTTCCCTACCATGGATGTGATTATACAATCCCCACTGAAAAAACTATCCCCAAAATTTTAGACACTAACCACTCATTCCATTTTCAAGAAACCTTCTAAATGGCACCATGGAATTTCTTCCAAAGAAAATAAGGCCTGATATTAGTCTAAATTTATCGAAGCACCATCAACAAGTCGCATCTTGTATCGTGTCCATGGAAACTTCTCTTTCTAGATCTTGAGTTCCTGAAACTCCCCAATTAAGTTTTTATAATATGAGATATAATACTATTACACCCAAATTCAGTGATACCAAAATACCAAAATCCATCTAAAAATTATTTTGGAAATTATGGTATCATTAAACCATTAGAATCCCATGGGAAATAACCTGACACCATTTTGGTCACTATTACCCAATGAAAGATAGGGAAAAATGGTCCTTTCCTCCCAGTGTATTCCATATGGGTTTCAAACCATTCACACCCCCTCCATAATAGATGACATTTAGAAACTATTATATTCTTATATAAGTCACTTCTCTAGAGATGGAATGAAAATTAATTGATGCCAAACTTTTTTAAGGAATCAAACCTGGGATTTGGGGTTGTACCTCTTCTAAAATTTATGGAGTCATAGGCATAACTCAAAAAAAGTTTATATGAGAGTCAAGAAAACAAACCTTTAAAAAATTGGAGTAACTTTGGAACATCCTATCCCAAATAGAACATTATCTTTTCTGTGACACCGCTATAGTGTTTCAGGTCTAGTCTCTTTAAATAGTAGGAGAAGTTTCTTTTATATCTTATGAAACTCCCACTTATTCTAAAATCTCATCCTATTAGATCCATACTTCAAGACTATTTGTTATATTTCAATATCTTCTACACCACCATGGTTATACTTTAAGAAAGGTTACAAAACACCTCAAAATTTGTGATTTAGGAAAAAAACTTGCATTTTTATACTTGAAAATTGATTATGGTACCAAGTACTAGACCCTATGAGAAATACAAGAACAAGACAACCTTATATTTAAAGCACCTTATCCTAATATAATCAAATACACCTTCCAATATTTTCAATAATGAAATCCTCTCAAGTTCATTATTCCTTACATATGAAGTTCTCAAAAGCCTTATGAAACAACCAATGGCTTTCAACCCTTCCCACAATTTTTCATAGCCACAGAGACCTTATGTGATTTCCATGCCATCTGTAAAATTTCATACAAAAACTTTCTTCTCCAATTGATAACTATAATCTCTTCTTCCAAAACTTGGGTACACCATAACAAACCAACCATTCTTCTCAGTCATAGAATTTATCGTAATTTCAAGAATTACCTCTACCAGAATGAATCTTTATTTTTGAGAAGTCCTACTAAAATATATATTTTATCCATAATTCCAAATATATAATCAAGGGATACCAACCAAAACATTTCAACTTGTACATCCATATCCTTTAGTCAAGTCACCCAGTGTTTCCATCCACCTTCCAGGTCATTCCCCTTCTCACCTAGTTAACACCTTCTAGAATAATTCATTTATGATTTCCTTTCATCATTTTCCATTTTGAAAAACACCTCACCTAGATATGACTCTCATGAAAAGAACTTTTGAATTATTTAGGATTAATAAAACCACCCTTATCCAAAATATGAACTCATCCACTGTCAAATATCAATTTAGAATTTACCCTATTACAAAACCATACTATAAAAAAATAAACTCCCACTGAATATGAAATTTATTAGGAATTAAGAATATATTTTGGAAGTTTTCAAAAAGTCTTCCAACCAAGATCTAAATTACACCTCAATAACAGAACATGATGATATACTAAAGATTATAGAGGACTTTTGATTTATCCAAAAATACTAGTACCAGTGTTATCTTACTAGTTATATTCTTCAAGAACTAGTATACCACTTGACCAGAGGTTCCCAGTAGATTCCAAAAAATCCAAACACCACTTAATCATGGTTCTTATGGAACTTAGTAACCTATCACTAGTGTTCTACAACAAAATATGATACTACTTATTATGGTATCATACACTGGAACACCACCCATGCTCTAATACCACTTGTTGAGGATTTTTCTATTCCACATGCATTTGAAACACAAGAATCCCATACCTCTTATATGGTTTGAAACAAGGGAATCAGATTTACCCAACCACTTATGACTAAATGTTCCTTCAAGAACTCAACCTTCAGAACAAGTCATCTAAAAGGGTCTAAAATATTATAAAACACCCATGTAGATTCAACATATAAAACTAGGAAGACGAGACACCCTAGATGGAATATTGATATACCCTTCAATCTGATTTCAATGATGTCATGATCTTTGAAAATATTTTACATAAACAAAGAACAAGAAAGAACAAACACATGAATAAATGAAACAAGAACAATATACAAGAAATTATGTAGTTCATACTTTAGTCTTACATGAAAGGCTAACATTATACCCTTTATATTAAAGAGAGAAAACTAAGTTACAGGGGAACCATATTTTTAGAAACCTCACCTAGATCAAGTTACAAGGGGAGAATTTTTGAACCCTACTCACAAATTAAAGAACCTACTTGGAAATTATCTCTACTTTGAACACCCACTACAAGAACTCCATGAGGAATTACCTCCTCGGAAAAAATTCCACTCCTTCCTACATATTATCTCTTAATCTACCATGGGGTTTCACCACAGAAAAAAATAACGATGCACACTTTATTTATAAAGGTTCTATACAGATACCAGTAAGTTATCCAAATTAAAACACCCTCCAAACTTCACAGTTGACCCATCACTTTTTCAAGGAAATCGACTGAGATCCACTACCTCAACTAATCCATCAAATGAATAGTGAAATCTCTAATTTATATATTTCTTTCACCAAATCATGTATAACATTTTAGAACCACATCATCTAGATTTAACACTACCATGATATCATTTAAACATACTATACTTATATATTAATATTTAGTATCAATTAAAATCAATATGACACATAATTTAAAACTCCAAGGTCACTTCTATGAAAAAACAATTTATTCCTATATAGCCTTCATCATTAGAATCAAGTAATGATAACTTTATCAATTCCTCTAGAATTCCAATGCTGAATTTTGAACTGCTATTCCTTCCACTTTAATCCATTCAAATTGTGGATTCTACTATTTTACTTCTTGCTTGGATCCAAACTTTCTTTTATGAAGGTGAATCACTCTTCATCTTGGTTTCACAAGTGTTATTCTAGAAAGAAAAGTTTATAAAGTTTAAAAAATTTAACCAGAAAAATGTTCTCATCCCCAAAACCTAACAACATGATGATAAAAATATTATAAATACAAATATAATCAATATATGAAAAATAAATTACCAATTAATGACCAGTAATGGTATAACACATTGATAGAGATAAAATTTTCATAACTTTTCATCTACATTTAAAGGAATAAATCCCCACTATTTTTTATTTTTGAATAAAATTGAATCATTTTTAATTTTCAAGAATATTTGGGAAATTATTGTAAAAATTTCTTAATTGAATGTTTTCAAGTTTTTTAAAAATTTATTAAATTAATTGATCAGTACATGTCATCACTTGTATTTTTTTCAGAAAAAAATAATTTTTGAACTTGTTTGGGTAGACTTTTGGAAAAGGATAGATTAATATGAATTTGTATGAATTTTTAAGGATTATGTAATCATTTTTTGAGTATCATAAGTCTTCTTAGAATTTTCCTAATAATTTTCCTATTTCATATGACTTTTTCGGATCATATGACTTTGATTTCTTATGAGATTAATATATCATATTACTTTTTTTGGTTGTTTCATGCGACTTTGAAATTTTTGTAAGACTTTTTTATTTTCCCAAAATTGAATATCATATGAATTTAACTATATCATATGAATTTTGATGATACTATATGACTTTTACATTTCCTATGAATTTAGAATTCATATGAAGTGGAATTCATATGAAAAAAATTTAAAAGCCCTATGATTTTAATTTTATGAAAATTATAGGAATACTAAATGATGCTACTCCCCAATAAATCCATATTAATTTATTTTAAGAAAGAGATAAATATTATATATTCTTGGTAGGATTCAAAGGAGAATATAAATATTAATTTTCATATATATTTACTGCTATTAACTCAAGAACATGAAGAACAAATTGTTGTTTCTACCACCTCGAGCCAATCATGAAAAAATGATGCACATGAATGGAGTTTCCCCAAGAGTGGTTAAAGGATGAAAACAATTTTCAAATATTTTTTCCTCCATCATAAGAGTATAAGGGGGCAAAAAATTTAACTAAATAAGAGAGAGAGATATAGAGAGAGAGATCTATATTGGAGAGGATTAGTTGGAGAAAAGGAGTAAACATAGAGAATCTAGACATAATGGGATAGAAATTTAAATATTTGTGGGTATATGAGATATAATGAATTTTCAATTTTGAGTTTCATACTTTTCATTTTAATATTTTGAATTATTTTGGAAACTTTTTTCTTGAATTAAGAGTTTTATGTTCTTTCTCAATTTCAGTTTCTTATAAACTGCTCTAGTTTATTATTCAAACTTTTTAAAGTAAAGTGGTTTCTCTTACCATTTAAATTTATTTATAAAGGGATCACCTTTGATCATAGTAGGTTTAATAATTTTCAATTTCTTAGAGGTATTTGGGAAATTGGATCACTTTCATAAGGGGGTGAACATCCATATTTGAGGTTTCATATGGTTTCTATATAGATTTAAATGTATAATTTGAGGTCTATAAGTATACATTGAATAATTAAATTTGATAATTAATTTGTATAAAAGGATAAAGGGAGTGTTTGAGGGTCAAAACTTGTCAACTACTGCTATATCAAGTCTATTTGTTCAATCAGTCATTCTTCTAACCTCTAACTTTAACTTCTAATCATAATCTAATTTTATTTCTTGTAACATTTCTTAACATTTTCTAAATACACAATTTACTAAACCTTGATTTTTTTTTAACAAAAGTGATAGTTTTGTTAACTTAGTCTTCAACCTCCATGTGAGACAACCCTAAGTACCATTTTACTATATTTATTAGGGAATGCAATTTATTGAAAAGTGATCTATGAAAAATACCTTCTTTCAGACACAATATTTAACACATGACATAAACATAAATATAATATCGATTCCATGTCATGAATACCACATAAAGTATCTTCCATTAACATAATATCAAATCTAATTTAACTCACATGGTATAATTAAGCACCAAAAAAATACAATATACCTCAATATACCACTATGGATTACATGGAAGTAATATATAAATTTTATCCTAAAATAATATTACCTTAATAATTAAACACCCATTATGGAAAATGTGTCATATAAAATATATAAGATAGATTTGAAATTTTAAAATTCATCTATAAAAATTCAAAAATAATTTAACCACCCATATTAAAATTATCCTAGGGGCCCATGCTTTCCCAATGTGTTTAAGCTACCCACATGTTCCTTAAAAATATAGTTTTTCATTCTCATGATTTTTATAAAATTTAAATCCACATAAAATGAAATAATCATGAAATATAATTGATTCCATATAAATTAGACTTATTATGCAATTAGAATCCCAAGTTTCAATAATTATTCCCTTAAGTGGAGATTGTGAAGATTAGTTCCTAGAAAAAGACTTATAATTTCATCCATGAAAACCAATTCAAATGCTCAATGAATAAACTTGAACCCTAAAAAAAGTGATTGTAAAAAAAATTACCTCACTTAAATAGATATTTAGTGATGGGGAATAAAATGAAAAAAACCCTAATCAAAATAACATATTATCCAATCTATAATTGAAACTCCTAAATTTATATTTTTCAACTAGGTTTTAATCTCAAGAAATATTTAGTGTATAAAGAAGAAAATACGATAGGATCAAGGGGCTAGTGAAATTGATCCCAAAAATTTATGATTAAAAGTAAAACTAAAAAACAGAAACAAAAAAGAGAATGAATGACCACTCATGTACAAAAGAAGAATAAGAGGATGAAATTGAGAGAAGGAAGTAGATTTATAGACATTGGATCCCTAGGAAAAAATAGTGACTTTATTTTTTCTTTTTAAAAAACATAGTTGAATTTACATATCCTAAAGTAAAATATAATAAATAAAGTAATAATAAAATAAAAAAAAGCTTAATAAATCATAAAATCCTTCCCTATTTAATTTCCTCATACATCAATGGAGTCAAAATCCTGAGCCCAATTCAAAATTATTTTTTAGGATAATTAAGTTAGTTCATGAATGATTAGTTAGTATATAATTAAATCTCCCAAAATTAATTATTTAATCAATGAATAAATTATTAAATCTATATGATTTAATAATTAGGTTTATTATAATTCATTATTTAATAATAATAATTAAATAATTAACAAATCAACCATTAAAAATTTAAATGGTTGATCAAAGTTCAAGATCCTAGATTATTAATTTAATTTTAATTAAATTAATCATATTCCAAAATTAGTTGTTTTTTATAAGTTTCTAATGTGATGGGGTGTCATATAATTATTTTGAATTAATATTTTTATAATTAATTATTTTATAAATTATTGCTTCTCAAGATAATCAGAAGACACTATAGAAAAAACATCATATAGCGATAAAACTTCATCTAAAAGATTTCACGATGGATTTTTAAAACCACCATGAAATGATTTTATATTGAATATTGGGATTTCGTTATTTTTTCAAGATTATTTCATTACTTTCTTATGAAACTTATATTTAATAGTGGTTTTTTTATTAGTGGTGTTTTTTCATGGTACAAAATATAGTGATTTTTTTTACTAGTAGTAGTTTTTTCTAGAGAAAAATGTTTAGTGATGATTTTAAAAAATTATAAACATGGAAATTTACTATATTTAGTGGTAATTTTAATGACCACTATTTTATCAATGATGGTTAAAACTTACACTAATAATACAGTTTCAAAGAGAATATTTTTGTTGGCCGCCTGATCCACTAAAAACCAATACACAAAACTATATAAAAAATAAGGCATCTAATACAGTATAACAAAAACAATAAATTTCATACATCAATAAACATTAAATTACATATTATACAACATTAAATTACATCGTAGTGTAAAAAATATCATGTTTCACAAAATTTCAACACACACATGCGTCCTAGTTACTCTATCAAGATTCACACCCCTTGATCTCTATTACTTGGTCATAGTACTTCCCATCACATACTTCCCCACATCCTACCTCTGGTACTTATATTTAAAATAGTTAACCACACATCAGTATTGAGAATATTTAATAAATAATAAATGAAGTATAATTAAAATGATATATGATTTAATCTAAATTCGGTTTAACTAATAGTATAAAAATGAATAATTGGTAGCCATGTGCATGCCCCAAAAATATGACGAGACACTATATTATTCATAAGACTCACTACTCAATTAAAACCATCAAAAGACTCTAATAGTTGGCTCATGAATTAGTTTATATCATACTAAATATTTCAACACTTAAAACTAACTCAACCATATCTAGGGAGATCCTTAATATGAGATCCTCTCAATGAGAGACTTTGAAATTCAAATGGTAAAAGTTTACCATCCCATGATTAACTTACATAATATTAAGAAAATAATAATCTATATTTACCTACATGAATATATCTAATGAAATTCAATTTATATGTTTTAATTTTAAGTCTGTAATTGAATACAAAATTTTTAATAATAAAGGATTTGACCAAACAATTAAAAACCTATTATTTTGGACATTATAATTCTATACTAAAAATATTTTTCAATATTTACTGAAAAAGTGACCAATAAAATGAAAAATATAAGAGAAAATTTATGAAATTTACCACTCTCAAACACCCGATGATTGTTTTTATTTCTTCAAGAATACATATGGTCATATTTTGGAATATAATATTCAATTCAATCTCCAATGTCGAGACTTAATCATTTAGTGTATTAATAAGTGATTCCTTATATTTAATAGTATTCTTAAGTGAATAAATTTCCTTTTATACCTAAGGATCACCAAAATATATAACCAACCCTCCTTATGAAATCATCGATGAAGATGTATGTTCCCTACCAAACACCCTTGATGGATATGGACCACAACCCATCCCTCTAACATGACTAGAATGCTATTTTCCAAAAACATAGGCCATGGATTCCTATGAGGATACTAAAACTAACAATAAAGGGTTGGAATCCCATGATTCGTTGAGTTTAAATTTTAAATTGAATGATATTATTTTCTAAAGTAATTTAGTAATACCAACTAATAATTAAAATTTTTACCCTTATTTTTTCAGTAGGGTTATTGACATAACTGCCATTTTTTTTTTGTGGAAATCAAACTGCAACTCTTTCATTCCAACAGGATAATCTACATACTTAACCTATTTCAAAAAAAGTAAACAACTAATATTTTTAAAAACTAAATTACTTTAATTTTTATAGATATCTATTGCAATAAATTAAATGGCACCTTTCCATGTTGTTTCCTAGAGAAACTCATTGATCCAAAAGTGCGGAGAATCATTTTATTCTCTCAATTGATATAATTTATCATAAAAATTAACTGAAGAAATTATATATCAATAAAACAAGAAATGTTATTAAAACACTATTATTAATAAATTTAAATTTAATAAAATAACTTATGAAATTCGGCATAATGGTGGTAAATGAATGTTTTCCATTGGCCCCTAGGAATTCCTTCAGAGACCTTATCATATATCTGTGACACTGATAGAGATGTGTGATTGAGTTAATTCTATAACTTCCACTTGAAATATTTCCATTTTTTGCCTAAAATTTTTAAGGTCCATAGACATAAAATGCCATTAGGTATGTCAAAATGGAACATTATCTACAAATAAATACATAAAATGCATTAAATTATTAACATAATAAGTAAAAATGCTTAATTTAATCATATATGAATACCTAATAGTGATAATACCTTTATTTGAGAATCAAACAACTCATTTTTCTAGGATAATGGAATATGCCTCTAATATAAATAATAAATAGGGAGGGATGCGACTTCACATGCTAAATTCCCTAAGAACTCCAAAAAATGAATTTGCATATTGAGTGGATACCCCATATTCATCGAAAAGAACAACTAACTTTAAATTAATTAAATTAAAAACATCTTGAATTTTTTATGTTTGTATCCCTTATATTGTTACACTACAAAACAGGTCTTTAACAACACTAACCTTTATCATCACTTTTTTAGCGCTGATAAAGGGTACCCCTTATTAGTGCTTTATTTTTAGTGCGGATTTAGGGTACCCTTTATCATCCCTTTATTTTTAGTGCTAATAAAGGGATACTTTATGAGTACTTTTTTAGCTTTGATAAAGGTCTTGAATAAAATAAAATAATTAAATAAATAAAAATGAGTTTATTAAAAAAAAATATTAAAAATTTTACTGTTAAATAATTATTGATAAAATGAATAAATTAATTATAATATATATAAATTGAAAATACTAATAAATAGTATATATTAAATATATAGATATATTTAAAATGAAAATTAAACAAATAAAAATTAAAAATATGTAAATTAAAAAAAACATTAAACATTTTATTATTTAAAAAATTATTGATAATATTAATAAATAATATATATTAAATAGATAGATATATATGAATGTATATAAATATTATTTATACAATAAAGAATATTTATTCACTACATTAAATAGTCATATATTTAGTGAAGAATGGTTTAAAATTAAAAATTAATATGAATAAAAAATATTGATTAATTGCATCGAGTAATATACATAATTGAATATCGTTTGTTTCTTCTATTTAACATATATAAAATGTTTGTTATATTGATTTCATATACATATACATAATTAATGCATTTTTATATACAATGCACACACACACACACATATATATATATGTAATTAATGAATTCTTTATATAATTTATATAAATTTTACTATTCATTTTAGAATTTCATTATAACATGAAACATTTTATATATAATGTTTTAATCAGTAAATTTTATTTATTTATTTTAATTTCATTATAGTTAGATATTAATTCATTTTTAATATTTTTTTTTTGTTTTTTTGGGAATTTAATCAATTTCTCTTATTTATTTATATGTATATTTATTTACTATGTTTTAATATTTTAAATATCTATTCATCTTTATTTCAATATATATTCATATTTTTTAACAACTTATATTTAATTAATATAACTTTTTTTATTTTTTTCAATATTGTTAGTGTACTCATTTTTAATTATTCAATTTCACTCATTTTTAACACGAATGCACATAAAATTAAATATTCATTAATAATGGTAAAAATATATTTGAAAATAAATATTTATAAATAAATATATTTATAAATGTATATTTACTATATTTATACATTTATATATTTATAATTATAAATAAATAAATATTATTTTTTAAAAGTATTTATATAATTATAAATAAATAGTTATATATATTTAAATAATTATAAAATTATAATAAATTTATTTAAATAATGAATATATTTAATATATTTACTGAATATATATATATATACAATGATATAAATATATAAATATTATTTTTTAAAAAAGTATTTATATAATTGTTAATAAATAATTATATATTTAAATAATTATAAAATTATAATAAATATATTTAAATAATGAATATATTTACTATATTTATATTTATATATTATATATATAATTATATAAATATATTTACAAATTTTTTTATTTATAATTATAATTTTAAATCCTTTATCAGCTCTTAAGTAATAAGAACTGATAAAAGGAATCATTATCAGTATTTTTTAGTACTGATAAAGCTCTATCTTTATGATCACTAAAAAAGAACTGATAAAGATTCCTTTTATTATCACTTATTAATTTAGTGCTGATAAAAGGGATCTTTATCAGAATTTTTTTGGAAGCACTGACAAAATTTTCTCGATATATTTTAAGAACCCTACCCATTCGCAAACTAGTCGCGATATTCGAAGCATTCCACAGAATCCACCAATTGCTGGTGCTCCTCCTCATTAAATCCAAGCTCGAATCAAGTCTCAAATCAAGGCTCGAACTATTCCAATGCTCGAATCTAAGGCTCGAACGATTTCTAGGATTGGAAATATATCTACTTTCTCTCAGATGATTAAAAGCTTTAATCCAAGGTATGCTATTTTATCCTCCTCCTCACCCATTGATTGCTTATTTGGTGATATGTATTTTCATTTTTTTATCATCATTATTTCTACCACCAACCTCTATTTCCATCGGGTCACCCTTGATTTCCACTACCCCTGTACCCATGATTTTCGCTGCCCCGTTCCCCCCGATTTTGGCAACCGATGGTGCACCTTTACCACACCTGGAACTATAGTGCCTCTCGAGTTGGCACGGAAGGCGCATGCCAATGGTGAATCTTGATGAGGTCACACCACCTCACTAGTGGTGAGGCACACTAGGTTCACCTTGAATTGCCTCACACCAAGGCACACTAAGGCTCACACCTTTAACAATAATGCTATAATCTAATATAGACTTCTTTTATATTTATTATGGTTGTGATTGTGGTTGCATTTGTGACTATGATGGAGATATATATTCCAAGTGTCATGAAAGTGACATTCAAAATTAGCAGCACCTACTGCATTCCATTTCTCTGAACCATGTACCAAAAGGTATCATTCTAGGTAATCAAGAATCAAGTTATGACCACCCACATAACCACCATTAAATGATTCAATGATTTTTTATTTTAAGAAAATTCATTGCAGTGGGGACTCAGACATCACTAGCTATCAGTGTGAATGACTCAAAATGTCATTTTTATTATTTTTAATTGAAAATACTCCAAAATAATAATATATATTTATGTGAAAATAAAATAAGTATTTTCAATTTTATTAATGTGTGTTTATTATTATAACAATAATTGTATTGATATATTAAATACCATAATTTAATTTCTTTAAAACTAATAAATACTATTATGAAATTAAATAAATAAATAAGAATATTTTTAAAATAGTAAATATACATTAATAAATTAAAAAATAATAATACATATTTTATGTTAATAACATATATTATTTGTGTAGTGAATATTTAATTACAATTGGAAATCACATTTTAGTATCCTAGACTTCCCAATCTTATTTTCAATGAACAATCCCAAAATTAAAAATGACTGAGTGTGTAAAAAAATGGTCATGATTGTTTTCATCACTCGATGCCTGATCGATTGGAACTCTACCTTCATTTAAACAATTAGGAGTTGAAATATATAGGTGGGGATGATAATTTTTAATGCCACTAGCATGAACCCTAAAATAATGTTTAACCTTAATTCCAAAACCAAAACCACAATAAAAAATGGACCCAAGATAAATATAGCATAAATAATAAAATAATTTCATGATTTAGATAATACATATCAAAAATAGTCACATAACCTGAGGACCAAAATATATAATTTATGGGAGATTTTATTCATAAAAATCTTATTTTACAACACCTGAAAACTCAAATCTATAATCCCAATCCTCTATATCCCTTTTTAAATCTCATATGATATAATCATCTTCATAACCTGGGGGATGGAAACATAAGAAGGGATGTGATCAGATTCTCAGTAAGGGAAAAATATATCATAATGTTTCAAATCATAAAAATTAAGTAGAACATGAGGAAGATATAAAAATATTTACAAAATATCAAAAGACCTTATATGATAATCAATAAACATGTTAGAGTAACATAAGACCATAAATAGATTGTTAAGTAAGCATATAATTTATGATGTGTATCCAAATACAAGTCAGAAATACTATAACATGCGAGAATGACATAAAAGTGTAAAATAATTTAAAAATAAGGTGTAATACAAAAAATATGGCATTTCATTGAAATGAAATTATAATTTTGAGATGTTTTCAAATATTTTATATACCATTAATATTAAATGTATTAATTCCTTAGGTTGTCCCATCACTTGTTCTAAAAAATAGAATAGAGGTTATCAAATTTTATATATGTTTGAATGATTGTCAGAAATTATTTTTAGGTATTCATAATTTTAGGACAACATGAATTACCCCTTTTAGAGAACACAATGAAGTACAACTTTCATCCTCAGTTGCTTTATCACCCAAATAGTTATTATTGAAATTTGTTTCTTGAGACTCATCCCTCATATTTTTTATATTTCTTATACTACTCTGAGAAGTACTCATCCCATGAATGACTAATACTTAGAGTATTTCAAGTAACATAGGTGCATGTCCACATGATTTGGACGATGAGTGTCAAACAACAAAATTAAATGATAACTGTTCAGGAGATGAGCTGATGAGGATGATAGTTGTACATAACTTTTACCTTTGGATGAATTCATAGGATAAAAACTACCCTAGTTGAATAATTATTTTCCTAAATTCATTTACCCATTTTCTTCAAAGTATATTGAAATTCTTTAAAACAATAAAATTCTAGGTTTTACTTATTAGAATTATCTATAACTTTCACCTTTGATATTGAATATCTTATGTGTATTTATTTTTTATTGTACAAAATGAATATTTTATGAACCCAATAGGATGGATATGAATTGAAAATGGATACACACTAATCATTTGACAAAAGAGTATGAATATGAAGTTAAATAGTTCATCATGTTTTCAATAGAGAACGCATATGATGTCACGACCCGTCCTCGGGCCCGTGTCATGACTACCCCAAGCCCGCCTTCCATAAGCCAGGGGCTGACGACTAGCACCAAGGCGTAAATCCCAACAAAAAGGGAAGGCATTGCCTTTGAAAAGTAAACAAGCACCACAGAGCAAGCAAGCGGAAAAGTAAACACTAAGTAAAACTGTACAAGCTGTGCTGAAAGTAAAAAGGGGATGGAAATACAAGCCCAACTGTAAAGTACAACTGAAAGGAAAAACAGCAACTAAAAAGGAAAAAATGCAGCGTCGAGCCGTCCTCCGGAAGTCCCACCTGAAGGGTGGGTACAGATAGCCTCCACTGCTCCTCGGGTCCACCTAACCGCTCCGAGTACGTACCGCCCAGTGGTCCACCTCCAGGTACTGTCCTGCTCCGCACGCCTCCTCCACGATCAGCGCTGTCCGTCGTCTGCAACCAACACCACGAAGTGCGGGCATAGCCCGTGCAGGGGTGAGTATAAGCTACTCAGTAGGGACCCCGAGACCCCCGAAGGTCTCCCGAAATCCACAAAGGATAAGATACAATCACGAAGTAACATCTGACACGGCTTAGGTATATGCCCATACATATACCTAAGTCTTCAATTCCCGTTTGGCTCCAACGTCCGAGCCCAAGCACAACCCAGTCCACACAGGAAAGCAAAACGTATACCCACGCAGGATAGAGCAACACAATCCACAAAGGAGAGTAAAAAGTAAATCCACACAGGATAGCTCAACACAATCCACAAGGGAGAGTAACACAAGATTCAGTTCACACAGGTATACTTCTTCGGATGACGATAAAGATGATCATTGAACCATCTAAGTCGTCGGACCCACGAAGGATCGATAGGTACTAACCTTGCAGTGACCCACACAGGATCGGGCCCACGCAGGACCTGTAGAAGTTGGCTCACACAGAACCGCTGAGAGATGACCCACACAAGATCAGGCCCACACAGGACCGGGCCCACGCAGGACCTGTAGGCGCTGGCTCACACAGAACCGCTGAGCGCTGACCCACGCAGGATCGGACCCACACAGGATCGGGCCCACACAGGACCGACATCACTGATCCACGTAGGTTCGCTGAGTGCAGTAGTCGTCGCAGTCCGCTGAGGATCTCTGCACAGTCGTCGCCGTAATCCACTGAGGATCTCTGCACGGTCGTCGTCGGAGTCCACGGAGGATCTCTGCACAGTCGTCGCCGCAGTCCACTGAGGATCTCTGCACGGTCGTCGCTGTTGAAGTAGCAGTCGCAGCCAGCACTAGGGTTCCCGCACACAGCAAGCTCGTTCGGGAAGGTCCGATCCACGAGCCGAGAGGATGATACATCAACTGACACGAAGTCCGAAGTTGATGTATCCAAAAGTTCCGTATCGTCAACAGGAACTCAACGTCGCAGACGGCGCGTCAATCGGACGCCCGGTCTGAGAGATATTGGCATTTTCGTCCCAGGGGCCCGGTTGGTTTTTAAGGCAAAACCAACCCGAACGCACTCCACCTGCGTCCAAACCTCGGGCGGAGTATTCCAAAAGATCCGTCTCACTTAGAGGAATTCAACAAAGCTGATGGCACGTCAATCGGACGTCCGTAGCTCAAGATATGAGCGTTTCCGCTCCGAGGGCCCGGTTGGTCTCGTGTACGAACCAACCCGGCCGAACTCAAAGTATTCCGAAACCTTGAGTGCGATATACCGAAACGACCGTCTCGATACAAGGATCGCGTTTCCACTGATGGCGAGTCGTTTGGAGGCACGAAGCTCAAGATACGGGCGTTTGAATGAAAACGTCCGAAGATGGGGGGTACGGGCCCGGGCCGACCCGACCCGGCTGGCCCGGCCCGGCCCAGCCAGGGCCGGTCCGGCTCGGCCGGCTCGGCCAGCTCGGCCTGGCCAAGCCGCGCGGGTGGAAGCCGCGGGCGCTGACCCGCGGCTTGAGGAAGGACCGCGGCCCGCGTGCGGGCCGCGCTGGCAAGCCGCGGACGCGCTGAGCCGCGTCCGCCCGGATGAACCGGACCTCCGCGCCGCGGGTCCGTTTGGACGCCACCGCCGCGGCTGAAGCCGCGGCGGATTTCGTCTGGCGGCGCGCCGGGGCGCCGCCGCCTCCGGCCGCCGCGCCGGTGACCCGCGCCGCCGGCAACTTCCGCGGGCCGCCGGCGTCGCTCCGGTGGCCCGTTTTCCTTCCCGTCTGCGCCGTTGCTCCTCCCGGGATCCGTTCTTTACTGCGGGATCGTCAACCGTCTGCTGCGGCACGTTCCTTCGTCGACCGTCAAATCCGCACAAAACGAAGAACGGTGGAGGGTCGTCGGGCCGTGTTCGTTCGGCCCGCACCCTCCGCGTTAGAGATAAACAACCGGGAGAAAAACGATCAACACATGATCCAACAATTTTAATTAAAATAAAATTGTTCATTGAAAACCGGCTTTTTAATTTTCAAGAACGTTCATGAGAAAATTAAAAAGGGGTAATTTTCCAAAATGAATCCCTACCTTGATGATCGTCGTGCACGGGCGTTCTTCGCGGAAGAGACCGTCGCGGAAGAGATCGATCGTCATGTCGTCGCGGGGAGGCGTCGCGTCGTCGCGGATTCCGGCGTTGAGTCGGTGAGCTCAACGAATCAAGAACAACAGATTTAAATTATTAATATTTAAATCTGTGTTTCGTTTAAAACCAAAGAAAAGAACTTGAGAGGAAATCCGAAAGCACTCACCTCGAATGGTCGGTGATCGGAGATCGGAGATCGGAGATCGGAAGAGCGTCTCGGGCGAAGGCGTCGTCGATTTCCGGGTTCGGCGTTCTTCGCGTTCTTCGCGAGGGAGAAGAAGTTGCGAGGGTTCTCCCAAATCTTCTCAAGCGCAAATAACCAGAGGTTAAGCGTTGGTCTTATTTTATTATTACGCCAACGAATTTGAAAAACTGGTTAAGAAACGATCCATCAATTCGTTGAATTAATTCAACGAAAGAAACGACCCATTTAATTCACGAAGGAAACATCACATTTAATTCACGAAAGAAAGAGCCCATTTAATTCACGAAATAAACCGCCCAATTAAATGGTCTATTAAGAATTTAGAAAACGCGCCGGTTGACTTTCATTAAGACGGGTTTTCACGGGTGCGTTTCTTAGCGGAAAGAAACGGCGGGGCTCGTGCGGGCCCCACCTCACAAATATCCTACCAAGGGGGTAGGATATTTCTGGATAGAATCCTATCCAGTTCAACTCAGTTCAAGCCTCCTTTAAGTGGCTTCAAGTGGCTTCCAAGTGGCTTAAGTGAAATAAAATAAAGCTGTCGCAAAATTATTTTATTTCTTAACTTTAAGCCCGAAAATTAAAAACCACACCCGAGTAAACGCAACTCAGGAAGAGGCGTTTCTAAGCGAATACCGGCGCTGTGATTTCATCGGTGCCCTCAGAATTCGATTCCGGGCACCGGTTCAAAAGTTAGAAAAACCCGCTCGTCCGTTCACTGAACGTACCCGAGCCAAACTTCAGAAAATGATTCCGGGCACACCGGGCCTCGGAATCAGGCGCCGTCAGAAACTGCGTTCTTGTAAACTTCCAAAGAAAATTAAGAAAAAAATTTCCTTGAAATTTACGGGTCTTTACATTACTCCCACCTCAGGACTTTACGTCCCCGTAAAGATACATCAAAAACTAGGGAAACAAATGTGGGTACTGAGCACGCATCTGAGCCTCCCGCTCCCAAGTGCTCTCCTGGAGTTTCCCGTGCTGCCATCTGATGCGCACAAGAGGAATCGATCGCCCATGTAGGACCCGCTCCTGTCGATCCTCTATCTCCACTGGGACCTCCTTAAAAGTCGCTCCATCATCCACGTCTAGCTCCCCATAGTCAATGATGTGCGGGTCGTGCACGTATCTCCTCAGCTGGGATACGTGGAAGACATCGTGCACCCGGTGCAACTGAGGTGGCAGAGCCAGGCGATAAGCCACCTCGCCAATCCTGCTGAGGTCCTGGAAAGGCCCGATGAAGCGTGGAGACAACTTGCCGCCTCGGACAAATCTCCTCAAACCACGTCGAGGTGAGACCCGCAAGAAGACGTGGTCACCATCCTCGAACTCTAGTGGCCTCCGACTCCTGTCAGAATATGACTTCTGCCGACTCTGTGCTGTCCTCATCCGCTCCTGGATGAGCTGGACCTTCTCTGTCGTGGCCCGGACCATCTCTGGTCCCACAAGTGCTGACTCTCCAGGGTCTGTCCAGCACAAAGGAGATCTACAAGGCCTGCCGTACAACGCCTCGTAGGGTGCCATCCCGATGGTGGAGTGGTAGCTGTTGTTGTACGCGAACTCCACCAAGGGTAGGTGGTCCTCCCAGCTGCGACCAAAGTCGAGGACACATGCACGGAGCATGTCCTCGAGAGTCTGAATGGTCCTCTCCGTCTGACCATCCGTCTGAGGGTGAAAGGCGGTGCTCAGACGTAGTCGCGTCCCGAACACCTCCTGAAACCCCTTCCAAAGCCGGGAAGTAAAACGAGCGTCCCGATCGGAGACGATGGTCGAAGGCACACCGTGAAGTCGTACAATCTCCTGAACGTAGAGACGCCCCAAGCTCTCCACTGTGCCCTGCTCTCGGATGGGTAAGAAGTGTGCCGACTTGGTGAGTCGGTCAACAATCACCCATATGGAATCGTGACCTCTGGAAGTGCGTGGAAGTCCAGTCACAAAGTCCATAGATATCCCGTCCCACTTCCACTCCGGGACCTCCAAGGGATGTACCAAGCCTGCTGGTACCTGATGCTCTGCCTTCACCTGCTGGAAGGTGAGGCACCGTGAAACGAACTCTGCCACAGCCTTCTTTATGCCCGGCCACCAGTGCTGTCGCCCGAGATCCTGGTACATCTTCGCCACTCCAGGATGTACCGCCAACGGAGAAGTGTGAAACTCTCTCAGCACCTCCTCTCTTAAGGCGACTGGTACCAAGGTACGTCCTCTGAAAAGGACATCGTGCTCTGCTCCAAGGGAGAAACCATCAGGTGCCTGTCCCGAGGATATCTGTGCACGCCGCGTCTCACAGTCAACATCCCCATGCTGTGCCTCTCTGACCCGCTGAAGAAGTGGAGGATAGACTGTGAGAGACTGAAGGAAGGCTGCTCCGTCTCTATCCACGAAGGATATCTGCAAAGCGGCTAGCTGCTCTGTCGCCTCCTCAAGTAGCTGGATGCCCGTCCTCCTGCTGAGGGCATCAGCCACCACGTTCCCCTTCCCAGGAGTATAGACTATTTCAAAGTCATAGTCCTGGAGGAACTCGAGCCATCGCCGCTGTCTCAGGTTCAGGTCCTTCTGAGAGAAGATGTACCTGAGACTCTGGTGGTCAGAAAAGACTGTGAAGCGCTCGCCCATCAGATATTGTCTCCATGTCTTCAGGGCAAAGACTACTGCTGCCAACTCCAAGTCATGGGTAGCGTAGTTCTGCTCATGAGGCCTCAACTGACGTGATCCGTAGGCAATCACGGCCCGCTCCTGCATCAGGACACACCCGAGTCCGGTCCCTGATGCATCACAGTAGACTACGTAACCAACTCCCTCCTCAGGCAACCTCAAGATAGGTGCGCTGGTCAACCTCTGCCTCAGCTCCTGGAAGCTCTGCTGACATCTGTCTTACCACACGAAGGGTTTCCCCTTCTTCGTCAACGCTGAGAGTGGGGCCGCAACTCTGGAGAAGTCCGGCACAAATCTCTGATAGTATCCGGCTAGGCCCAAGAAACTCCGCACCTCTGTCACGCTCTTGGGTGGCTCCCAAGCTAGCACTTCCTCGATCTTCGCGGGATCCACTGCAACTCCCGCCTCAGAAATGACGTGCCCCAAGAAGTGGACCTCACGTAACCAGAACTGACACTTCGAGAGCTTTCCATAAAGCTGGTGCTCTCAGAGTGTGTCTAGTACAACACGCAGGTGGTAGGCGTGCTCCTCCTCCGTCGTCGAGTACACCAAAATGTCGTCGATGAAGACCACGACAAATCGATCGAGGTATGGATGGAAGATCCTGTTCATGAGGCTCATGAACACTGCTGGAGCGTTGGTCACGCCGAAAGGCATAACCAAGAACTCGAAGTGGCCATACCGACACCTGAAGGCCGTCTTCTGCACATCCTCGTCTCGAACTCTAAGCTGATGATAGCCTGACCTGAGGTCTATCTTCAAGAACCACCGTGCTCCCTTGATCTGGTCGAAGAGATCATCAATCCTGGGTAGCGGATACTTGTTCCTCACTGTCACCTGATTCAGGCGACGATAATCGACACACAGTCGCAAGCTCCCGTCCGCCTTCTTGGCGAACAAAATTGGGGAAGCCCAGGGCGAAACACTGGGTCGGATGAACCCCTTGCCCTGCAAGTCCTCCAACTGTACTCGCAGCTCTCAAAGCTCAGCGGGGGCCATCCGATATGCTGGAGTGGATATCAGGGCTGTCCCGGGGTACATGTCAATATAAAAGTCTACCTCTCTGCGAGGAGGTAGTCCTGGAACGTCGTCGGGAAAGACGTCCGCGTACTGATCCACCACTGCAGGGAAACTGGGACTCCGCACGTCAACTGCTCCCAGGATGAGGCTAGCCAACTGATGAGTGATGGGCTGACCTCTCCTCTGCGTGAGTCCATCCTGTGCTGCTAAGGCTCCCTTCTCACCGGTGAAGGTGAACCTGCTCCCGTCGGTGCACACACATCGCACCTTGCGCCTAAAGCAGTCAATCTGAGCATGGACCGTAGATAACCAATCCATGCCCAAAATGACGTCGTAAGGCCTTGACGCTGCTACAAGAAGATCCCAGCCGAAGCTCTCGCCTCCTAGAGTAAGCTCACACTGCCGGCACCAGTGCGTAATCGTCGAGTCTGCTCCCGTAGGAGTCTCTAGCCGCAAGGATCGAGCCAACGGCTCTGTCGGAATCTCCGAGCTCCGAACAAGGGCAGTTGCTATGAAAGAGTGACTCGCTCCTGTGTCTATCAGAACTGCAGCAAGGGTGTAATAGACACAGATCGTACCTCGAATCATCTCTGGCGCGCCGTGGTCGTAGGCCTCCGCTGCCTGGAGCTGAGCCTGTCTCTGCCCGCCAGCTCCCTGTGGTCGGGGCGGGCCTCCTGGTGGTGGTGGTGGCAGAGCCTCAAAGCGTCGCCCACCACCTGCTGCTCGGCCAGCTCCTCTGCCTCGTCCGCCTCCTCCCTGCGGACCGCCACGGTCGACCCTCTGCCTCTGCCTGGGTGGCCCCTCCACCATCTGCTGCCCCTCGGTACGATGGGTCGGGCAGTCACGAGCCATGTGGCCCTGCCCGCCGCACTCGTAGCACTGTCTGCCTCTCGGAAGGCTGGCTCCGGGCCGGGTGCCCTGCACTGCTGAGCCAGCGTCCCGAGGTCGCCTGCCGGAAGGTCTGGTCCGCCTGGAACCCTGAGTCATCCGCCGGCTACCAGCTGCCGAAGACTTCGCTATCTGCCGCCCTGCGGTGGGTCTCGCTGTGGACTCAGCCAGGAAGCTCTCGATCAGGAGGGCTCGCTCCAGTACCCCTGCCTGGGTCGGGATGCTGAGGGAGATCAGCGATGCCCTGATCTCGTGTCTCAAACCCTGCTCGAAGGTCCGGGCCCGGAAGAAGGGGTCCCGTACCATGTCTGTCGAGTACCGAGAAAGGTTGGTGAACCTCACCGCGTACTGAGCGACCGTCAAGCTGCCCTGCCGCAGCTGAAGAAGTTCCTGGATGCGCACCGCTCGGAGGGTGGCCGGGACGAACTCTGAGCGGAAGAGGCTCTCGAAGTCCGTCCAGATGAGGGAGGCCTCATCGTGTACCTGGAGCATCAGGCTCCACCAGCTTCCGGCTGCTGCGTGCAGTAAGCTCGCCGCGAGGATCACCATGAGGTCTGCTGGCGTCCTCACTAGCCTGAAAACTCAGACGACCGCCTCCAGCCAGTCCTCGGCTACCTGGGGGTCCGACTCCCCACGAAACCTGGGTGGTCGCTGGCGCTGGAACTCGTGCAGAGCTCCGAGGCGTCGTGCGTCGTCAGCTGCCAGTGCTGGAAGCATCGGGGGCTCGGCGGGTAAAGGTACCTCCGGTGCCTCTGCTGTCAACGGGCCCTGTACCGAGGCCTCGTCGCTCGGCGGGCTGTCGTCGCGCCCTACTCTGGGAACCCTAGCTGGCTGCTGTCGTCGTGCCATCCTTGAAAAGGAAACAAGTATGCCACGGTCAGAACATTATACCTGGTGAGCTGACACAAGTAATCACAAAGAAAACTTGAAACACACATGCAAACAATGTTTTCGTACATTAAGTAAGGAATCAGAAGTCAGGGTCCTGGTGTATGGATACGTCGGCCGCCGCACCAACACTGGACTCCCTGGACTGATAACCACACTCAATATACTAAACACTTTTGCTTCACATAGAAGAAAGATCAGAGACTGCGGTAGAACCGACCACCTCTGATACCAATTTGTCACGACCCGTCCTCGGGCCCGTGTCGTGACTACCCCAAGCCCGCCTTCCATAGGCCAGGGGCTGGCGACTAGCACCAAGGCGTAAATCCCAACAAAAAGGGAAGGCATTGCCTTTGAAAAGTAAACAAGCACCACAGAGCAAGCAAGCGGAAAAGTAAACACTAAGTAAAACTGTACAAGCTGTGCTGAAAGTAAAAAGGGGCCGGAAATACAAGCCCAACTGTAAAGTACAACTGAAAGGAAAAACAGCAACTAAAAAGGGAAAACTGCAGCGTCGAGCCGTCCTCCGGAAGTCCCACCTGAAGGGTGGGTACAGATAGCCTCCACTGCTCCTCGGGTCCACCTAACCGCTCCGAGTACGTCCCGCCCAGTGGTCCACCTCCAGGTACTGTCCTGCTCTGCACGCCTCCTCCACGATCAGCGCTGTCCGTCGTCTGCAACCAACACCACGAAATGCGGGCATAGCCCGTGCAGGGGTGAGTATAAGCTACTCAGTAGGGACCCCGAGACCCCCGAAGGTCTCCCGAAATCCACAAAGGATAAGATACAATCACGAAGTAACATCTGACACGGCTTAGGTATATGCCCATACATATACCTAAGTCTTCAATTCCCGTTTGGCTCCAACGTCCGAGCCCAAGCACAACCCAGTCCACACAGGAAAGCAAAACGTATACCCACGCAGGATAGAGCAACACAATCCACAAAGGAGAGTAAACAGTAAATTCACACAGGATAGCTCAACACAATCCACAAGGGAGAGTAACACAAGATTCAGCTCACACAGGTATACTTCTTCGGATGACGATAAAGATGATCATTGAACCATCTAAGTAATCGGACCCACGAAGGATCGATAGGTACTAACCTTGCAGTGACCCACACAGGATCGAGCCCACGCAGGACCTGTAGAAGTTGGCTCACATAGAACCGCTGAGAGATGACCCACACAGGATCGGGCCCACACAGGACCGGGCCCACGCAGGACATGTAGGCGCTGGCTCACACAGAACCGCTGAGCGCTGACCCACGCAGGATCGGAAACACACAGGATCGGGCCCACACAGGACCGGCAGCACTGATCCACGTAGGATCGCTGAGTGCAGTAGTCGTCGCAGTCCGCTGAGGATCTCTGCACAGTCGTCGCCGCAGTCCACTGAGGATCTCTGCACGGTCGTCGTCGGAGTCCACAGAGGATCTCTGCACAGTCGTCGCCGCAGTCCACTGAGGATCTCTGCACGGTCGTCGCTGTCGAAGTAGCAGTCGCAGCCAGCACTAGGGTTCCCGCACACAGCAAGCTCGTTCGGGAAGGTCCGCTCCACGAGCCGAGAGGCTGATACATCAACTGACACGAAGTCCGAAGTTGATGTATCCAAAAGTTCCGTATCGTCAACAGGAACTCAACGTCGCAGACGGCGCGTCAATCGGACGCCCGGTCTGAGAGATATTGGCATTTTCGTCCCAGGGGCCCGGTTGGTTTTTAAGGCAAAACCAACCCGACCGCACTCCACCTGCGTCCAAACCTCGGGCGGAGTATGCCAAAAGATCCGTCTCACTTAGAGGAATTCAACAAAGCTGACGGCACGTCAATCGGACGTCCGTAGCTCAAGATATGAGCGTTTCCGCTCCGAGGGCCCGGTTGGTCTCGTGTACGAACCAACCCGGCTGAACTCAAAGTATTCCGAAACCTTGAGTGCGATATACCGAAACGACCGTCTCGATCCAAGGATCGCGTTGCCGCTGACGGCGAGTCGTTTGGAGGCACGAATCTCAAGATACGGGCGTTTGAACAAAAACGTCCGAAGATGGGGGGTACGGGCTCGGGCCGACCCGGCCCGGCCCGGCCAGGGCCGGTCCGGCTCGGTCGGCTCGGCTTGGCTGAGCCGCGCGGGTGGAAGCCGCGGGCGCTGACCCGCGGCTTGAGGAAGGACCGCGGCCCGCGTGCGGGCCGCGCTGGCGAGCCGCGGACGCGCTGAGCCGCGTCCGCCCGGATGAACCGGACCCGCGCGCCGCGGGTCCGTTTGGCCGCCGCCGCCGCGGCTTCAGCCGCGGCGGATTTCGTCCGGCGGCGCGCCGGGGCGCCGCCGCCTCCGGCCGCGGGCGCCGCCGCGCCGGTGACCCGCGCCGCCGGCAACTTCCGCGGGCCGCCGGCGTCGCTCCGGTGGCCCGTTTTCCTTCCCGTCTGCGCCGTTGCTCCTCCCGGGATCTGTTCTTTACTGCGGGATCGTCAACCGTCCGCTGCGGCACGTTCCGTCGTCGACCGTCAAATCCGCACAAAACGAAGAACGGCAGAGGGTCGTCGGGCCGTGTTCGTTCGGCCCGCACCCTCCGCGTTAGAGATAAACAACCGGGAGAAAAACGATCAACACATGATCCAACAATTTTAATTAAAATAAAATTGTTCATTGAAAACCGGCTTTTTAATTTTCAAGAGCGTTCATGAGAAAATTAAAAAGGGGTAATTTTCCAAAATGAATCCCTACCTTGATGATCGTCGTGCGCGGGCGTTCTTCGTGAAGAGACCGTCGCGGAAGAGATCGATCGTCGCGTCGTCGCGGGGAGGCGTCGCGTCGTCGCGGATTCCGGCGTTGAGTCGGCGAGCTCAACGAATCAAGAACAACAGATTTAAATTATTAATATTTAAATATGTGTTTCGTTTAAAACCAAAGAAAAGAACTTGAGAGGAAATCCGAAAGCACTCACCTCGAATGGTCGATGATCGGAGATCGGAGATCGGAGATCGGAAGAGCGTCTCGGGCGAAGGCGTCGTCGATTTCCGGGTTCGGCGTTCTTCGCGTTCTTCGCGAGGGAGAAGAAGTTGCGAGGGTTCTCCCAAATCTTCTCAAGCGCAAATAACCAGAGGTTAAGCGTTGGTCTTATTTTATTATTACGCCAACGAATTTGAAAAACTGGTTAAGAAACGATCCATCAATTCGTTGAATTAATTCAACGAAAGAAACGACCCATTTAATTCACGAAGGAAACAGCCCATTTAATTCACGAAAGAAACAGCCCATTTAATTCACGAAATAAACCGCCCAATTAAATGGTCTGTTAAGAATTTAGAAAACGCGTCGGTTGACTTTCATTAAGACGGGTTTTCACGGGTGCGTTTCTTAGCGGAAAGAAACGGCGGGGCTCGTGCGGGCCCCACCTCAAAAATATCCTACCAAGGGGGTAGGATATTTCTGGATAGCATCCTATCCAGTTCAACTCAGTTCAAGCCTCCTTTAAGTGGCTTCAAGTGGCTTCCAAGTGGCTTAAGTGAAATAAAATATAGCTGTCGCAAAATTATTTTATTTCTTAACTTTAAGCCCGAAAATTAAAAACCACACCCGAGCAAACGCAACTCCGGAAGAGGCGTTTCTAAGCGAATACCGGCGCTGCGATTTCATCGGTGCCCTCAGAATTCGATTCCGGGCACTGGTTCAAAAGTTAGAAAAACCCGCTCGTCCGTTCACTGAACGTACCCGAGCCAAAATTCAGAAAATGATTCCGGGCACACCGGGCCTCGGAATCAGGCACCGTCAGAAACTGAGTTCTTGTAAAATTCCAAAGAAAATTAAGAAAAAAATTTCCTTGAAATTTACGGGTCTTTACATATGACCCTTCTCAAGTCATTTGTTCATGTTTATGTTGTTTTTATTCAAGAAAAATTAGTCCAAAATAGTTAGAAGAATGTTTTATTTGTCATATAATGGATCATAGTTATAAATTTTGGACTAAATATTGGGAAAACTAAACGTGCACACAAATTGGGATGATACTGCAGTTTATGGATCATTTGATATGAATACTAGTGCAAATAATGATGGAGATTGCATGGAAAAAATGAAAATGAAAATTGGATATTACCTTCATGATTGTCCAAAGTTGTTTAATTAATTAAATATATATTCTATGAGACCATTTTATACTATTCATACTAAATACACATCATTGTCAGCTATATTGAAGTTATATAATTTGAAAGATGGCAGTGGATGGAGTGACACCAGCTTTACAGAACTACTTGGTCTCCCAAATGATATGCTACCAGAAGAAAATGAACTACCTTGTAAAAAATATGACTCTAAATGAATAATATGTTCAATGAGAATTATGTATAAAAAAATAAATTCTTATTTAAATGATTGCATATTGTTTCACAAGGACCATGAATCACTCATAAAATTCCCTAAGTGTGGTGTAGATCGATACAAGAAAAATGAATCAAGTCTGTCAAAATCTATATGGTACTTTACTATTATTAAATGGTTTAGAAGAAAATATTAATGTTAGGAAAACATAGTACAATTGACATGGCATGCATATACAATAATTAAATATGCGAACCTACATAATATATTAGTTTCTCCTTAGTGGAAGAAAACTGATTATAAGTATCCTGAATTTGGAAATGAGCCGAGAAACTTTTATCTTATGTTATCTATAGATGGAATAAATGCTTTTGGTTTAAAGAGTAGTACTCGTAGTATAGGTTCCATCATGTTGGAAAATTATAACTTTCCTCCATGGTTATGGATGAATAAAAAATACAATATGTTGTCTTTCTTTATATCTAGACCAAAGTCACCCAGTAATGATATTGGTTTCTATTTGGATCCATTGATCTAATATATGAAATTGATGTGTGATACAGGTGTTACAATATATGATGCTCATAGAAGTGAAGAATTCACATTGAGGGCCATGTTGTACATGATGATAAATGACTTCCCCACTTATGGAAATTTATCAAGCTATGGTATTAAAGGAATTTTTGGGGTGTTCCATCTGTAAAAAACATACACACTCAGTTCAATTGAAACATTCCTTGAAGACTATGTTTTTTGGACATTGGAAAATTTTACCTCAATGACATAAATACCGATCCTAGATGATAGCATTGGATGGGAATATTGAACAAGGTATAACACCGTCTCTAGTAATGGGTGATCAACTATTTGATAAAGTAAAATATATTAACACTATTTTTGGTAAAACATTTTTGAAAAACATTATGAAATTAGGTTGTAAGAAGTGATCAATTTTATTTGAATTACCATATTGGAATTTTTGGAATATCAGGAATTTTCTTGTTGTCACACATGTAGAAGAAAATGCATTTTATAGTGTTATTATAACATTAATAAATGTTCCTAGAAAAATAAAATATGGCATCAAGGCTAGGTTGGAAATGATTGACATGGGGATAAGAGAAGTGTTGGCACTGGTGAAGGGTAAAGGGTTGAATTTTCTTCCTCCAGTATCTTATACTCTATCTGGATAGTAAAAATTCCTATTTTTTATTTTCCTTAATATTGTAAAAGTTTCATATAGGTATTCATAAAATATAAATAATTTTATTTCAATTACTAATTTGAAGTTACAAGAACTAAAATCTCATGACTTTCATGTTTTTAGGCAAGATTTGATGCTTGTTGCTTTCCATTGCATTTTGACTCAAAATGTACGACATACATTAACCAGAATCTGCTTCTTTTTCAAATCCATATGTAGTAAATTTACAGACACAAGGAAGTTTCTAATCATGCATAAGGAGGTTGAAGTTATATTATGTGAATTAGATATGTTCTTCCCACCACCATTCTTTGATATAATGGTCCACCTGATGATTCACTTGGTTAGAGAGGTTCAACCATGTGGTCCTATACATTACAGATGGATGTACCCCATTGAATGGTATATGAATATTTTTAAAGGGTATGTCAAGAATCAAAGTTGTCCAAAAGGTTATATTGCATAACAATATATTGTTGAAGAAGCTATTGAATTATATATCAATTACGTATCATATGTTTAAAGAATAAATCTCCCAAATTCTCGAAACAATATATACCTTATGAGTGAAGGTATTTCTAGGAAATATGTTGTTATAATTATCTTGATAGAGCAGGAGGAATCACACCTTTACATTTTACATAATAGTGAATATGTTTATCCATAAATTAAATCCCACATAGAAATTATTAGAGATTTGAATCCATTAAATGTTAAAGGATGGATATCAAATACACATAATCAAAATTTTATAGGATTATTCCAAGATCAAATTTATAAGGAGTTATCTAAAAATATGAATTCATTTACTAAAAAACTTCAGTGAATAGCTAGGGAAAAAAATGAAAATTTTATATATTACACTGGTTTTGTAATCAATGGTTATATATTCTATACAAAAGAACACAATTACTGCAGTAAGATAGAAAACAGCGGTGTTATGCCTGCGGAAGAAGTGATGTACACATATGGTTATAAGGAGATAAATCCAATTTATTCAAATATTTCATATTTTTTCATTATCGAATAGATATACAGGTTAGATTATACAATATTTCAGGTGCTGATTTTCCATTGAAAATGGGTTGACAATATGTGTGTAGTGAAAGTTGATGAAATTTTCTTCATGAAGGAAAATTTCAGTATGGAAGGTAAAAAATATGATCCATTCATTACAGTATCACAAGCAGTGTAAGTATTTTATGTCATAGATATAAAAAATAATAATTGGTCGATTGTCCAATTGGAGACTAAAAAAAATGTCAGGTCAAATAAAAATTCAATAGATGATGACCCTTTCATTGGGAGATCACAATCAGTTCATGCTGGTACCAATATAGAAAATGCCTTGTATGTTAGAAGGAAATACAAATATGGGATTTTAATTCTAGATAGAGGATAAAAATCCCTAAAACCTTTAAAAAAATAAAGAGAGTTCAATGAGAAGGTAAAATTGTTTTTTAATATACTACGTTTTTCCTCATAATATTATATATTCAATAATAAATTAATATAATCTAAATTATATGTTTTAATACTCATGTAGACAATGTATTCTGCACATGATGATGTTACCAATCCCATGTAATAATAAACTATAATGAAGGAAACCCTTTGAGAAGATGTTAATGTAATGTTACACTATGTTTTCTCTATTTTTTTGAAAAATTATATAATGAAACGTTGATTTAATTTTCATTATTAATTTTAGATTTAATTTATTTTAGAATATTTATATCCATATTTCATGCCTTTATACAGAAAAACTTGCACATACTTCTTCTCTCTCAAAACCTTTTCACCCTTATAATGTTGGTATTTATCAATTTACTTCAATTTCCCTCCACTGCTCAATCACATAGGTAATATTGATGTTTTCATAGTAAAATCATTGTCCATAGAATTAATTTTTTATTTCATATTAATGTTTAATTAATTTATTTTTATTATTACTCACATAAGAATTATTTTCTTATATAGGTGGATTCTTTTGTTCGAGTTGGGGTGGTTTGTTCAAAGATGCTCACAATCACAAGAAATTGGACTTTAAGGCTATAACTAAGATAATGAAAACAAGTAAATGGGACAAGAATGTATACAACCATCATTAAAAGGTGAATTCCTACTACTTATTTAATTATTTTTATCATCATTTTATCTAATATTTTTAAGTTAATTTCCCTATCATTTTTTCTAATAATTATTTAGTTTTTTTCACATTTCTTTTGGGAATTAATATTTTCAAAGTTCCATTATTTTAGAAATTTTTTGTCCATAATTCGTGCCTTTCTGTACCAAAAATTCCACCAACTTCTTCTCCATAAAAACTTTTTCACCCTTGTAGTGTTGACATTTATCACTTTCCATCACGTTCCCTCCACTTCTCAATCACAAAGGTAATCTTAATGCTTTAATAGTAAAATTATTATCCATAAAATCAATGTATTGTTTAATATTTATGTTTTATTTATTTATTTTTATCATTACTCATATAATAATTGTTTTCTTATATAGGTGGATTCTTTTTTTCAAGTTGGGGTATTTTTTTGAAGCTGCACATGATCGTGAGAGATTGGAATTCAAGCCTACAACTGAGATAATGAAAATAAGGAAATGCATAAATAATTCATGAAACATCATGAAAAGGTGAATTATTAATTCTTATTTAATTAATTTCTTTATCATTTTTTCTAATATTTGTAAGTTAAATTTCTTATCATTTATATCTAATACTTAATTAGTTTTTTTACAGATATTTTGGGAATTCCTATTTTTCTATAAACTATCTACAACAAGACACAAAAAGATAAAATGTTCCTTTATACCAATGTTACCCTGATTTCTATTGCTTTTCTTTGTTGAAATGAAACATTTCATATTGATTGGATGTTCTTAGACAAAAAAGGTTTTGCAGCTAATAACATCGAGTCAATATACAATGTTGGTAGTTAAACAAATAAATCCAATGTAAATCATGGTAACATTATCAGTTAAGATTTTTTGATACTTTCAGATATGTAGGAATTAGTCACACCTCAATATAACACACGGTGTGACCAGTATGACTCAGAGTTCTTCTTTTTTATTTAAAATTTACTTTAATTTTAGTAAAAAAGAACACCAACATACTCAAAACTGATAAAACATATTCATATTGTTTTGATACTTTAAGAAAATGACCCATAATACATTTTTGATGTGTAGGAATCATCCACACCACAATCCGTTGCATTGTGTGGCTGGTATGTCTCAAAGTGTCTGTTATTGGTTTATAGTCAACATTTTAGTTCAAAAAGTGACACTCACTAAAAACTAAGAAAATGAACTCTGATTGTCTTGATAATTTATGAAAAATATTCATAAATCATTTTTGATGTGTAGGAATCAGTATCAAATCAAACTGATACACAATGCAACTGGTATGAGTCAAAGAACATGTTTCCAATTTAAAATGGAATTTTAGTAAAAAAGAAAAGTGATGTACTCAAAACCAAGAAAATAGATTCATATTGTTTCTATACTTTATTAAAATTATCCATAAGTCATTTGTGATGTGTAGGAATCATCCTCACTTAAATCTGACACAGGGTGTGACCTTTTTAACTTCAATTGCATCTTTTTATTTAAAATTGAGATCAATTTTAGTAAAAAAGAAATATGACCTACTTAAAACTAATAAAATGCATTCATATTGACTTGATACTTTAGGAAAATGATCCAAAAGTTATTTTTGATGTATAAGAATTATTTTCACCTCAATATGATACATGATGTTCTTGGTATGACTCAACGTGTCCATGATCAGTTTAAAATCTACATTTTAGTTTAAAAAGTGGCACTCACTGAAAAATAATAAAACATACTTGTATTTTCTTAATAATTAAGGAAAACTATTCATAAATAATTTGTGATGTTTAGGAATCAGTATCATGTCAAACCAATACAATATGTGTCCAACATGAGTCAAAGTGCATGTTTCTAGTTTAAAATAACCTTTTAGTAAAAAAGATAAGTGATGTACTAAAAAATAATAAAACACATTCATATTTTTTTATACTTTATAAAAACGATTCATAAGTCATTTGATACATTTATTAATCATCCACACCTCAATATGACACACAGTGTTACCAGTATGACTCAAAGTGCATCTTTTTATTTAAAATTGACACCAATTTCAGTAAAAAATACAACTAACCTACTAAAAATTGATCAAACGCATTCATATTGTTTTTATACTTTAGAAAATGATCCATAAGTCATTTTTGATGTGTAGGAATCAGCCTCACCTCAATCCGATACACGATGTTACCGGAAGGACTCAAAGTGACCATTATTAGTTTAAAATAGACATTTTAGTTTAAAAAGACTCACTCATTGAAAACTATGGAAATACACTCATATTTTCCTTATAATTTATGAAAATGATTCATAAGTCATTTTTACATGTATTAATTGGTCTCACATCAAACCAATACATGATGTGATTAGTATGATTCAAAGTGAGTGTTTCTAGTTTAAAACGACATTTTAGTATAAAAGACAAGTGATATACTCAAAACCTAGAAAAAATATTCATATTGTTTTTATAATTTATGAAAATGATAAATAATTCATTTTAGACATTTAGGAATCATCCTCCCCTCAATATAACTCATAGTGTGATCAGTATGACTCTAAGTGTGTATTTTTATTTAAAGTCAACATCGTTTTTTGTAAAAAAGACTACTGCCGCACTAAAAACAAAAAAAATCATTAGTATTGTTTTTATAATTTTTAAAAACAATATATAATTAATTTGTGATGTTTTGGAATCAGCCTCACCTCAATCCAATGCATGATGTGCCTGGTATGACTCAAAGTTCCCATTATCATTTTAAAATTAATATTTTAGTTCAAAAAGTGTCACTCACTGAAAATGAGAAAATGCAATCATATTTTATTGATAATTTAGGAAAATTATTCATAAATAATTTTTGATATATAGGAATTATACTCACATCAAACAAATACACTATGTGACCGGTACGATTCAAAGTGAGTGTTTCTAGTTTAAAATTACAATTTAGTAAAAAAGATAAGTGATGTACTCAAAAACTGAGAAAAATCATTCGTATTATTTTTATACTTTAGGAAAATGATCCATAAGTCATTTTAGACATGTAGGAATTATCCACACCTCAATCTGATGCACAATGTGACTGGTTTGACTCCACATGCATCTTTTTATTTAAATTTGACATCAATTTCATTAAAAAAGACAATTGACTTAATCAAAACCAAAAAACACATTTGTAAAATTTTAATAATTTAATAAAATTATACATAAGTTATTTTTGATGTTTAGTAATAATCCCAACCTCAATCTGATACATGATGTTCCTGATATGACTCAAAGTGTCTGTTGTCAGTTTAAAATTGAAATTTTACTTCAAAAAGTGTCACTCACTAAAAATGGAGAAAAAACTATTGGATTGTATTAATAATTTATTAAAACTATTTATAAATCATTTGTGATATTTAGGAATTGTTATCATGTCAAACTGATACATTATGTGATTGGTATGAGTCAAAGTGCATGTTTCCAGTTTAAAGTGAAATTTTAGTAAAAAAGAGAAGTGATGTACTCAAAACTGAAAAAACACATTCATATTGTTTTTGATACTTTATTAAAATGATAGATAAGTCATTTTAGATTTGTAATAATTATGAAAACCTCAATACGATGCACAATGTGACCGGTATGACTCAAAGTGCATCTTTTTATTTAAAATTGACATCAATTTTAGTAAAAAGGACAAGTGATGTACTCAAAACCGAGCAATTCTTTTTATTTTTTTATACTTTAGGAAAATAATCCATTAGTCATTTTAGATTTTTAAGAATCATCCAAACCTCAATCTGATACACAGTGTGACTATTATGACTCCAAGTTCATATTTTTATTTAAAATTGACATCAATTTTAGTAAATAGGAAAAATGACCTACTCAAAACCAAGAAAAAGAATTTGTGTTGCTTTGATAATTTAGGAAAATAATCCATATGTAATTTTTGATGTGTAGGAA
Organism: Viscum album; assembly: GCA_963277665.1. Taxonomy (NCBI): domain Eukaryota; kingdom Viridiplantae; phylum Streptophyta; class Magnoliopsida; order Santalales; family Viscaceae; genus Viscum; species Viscum album. The sequence continues at coordinate 137,014,644 of OY728164.1, forward strand.
TCATTCATACCTAAATCTGATACATGATGTTCCTGGTATGACTCAAAGTGTCTGTTATTAGTTTAAAATCAACATTTTAGTTCAAAATGTGTCACTCACTAAAAATGAATAAAACACACTTAAGTTGACTTGATAATTTAGAAAAATGATTAATAAGTCATTTTTGATGTTTAGGAATCATTATCATATAAAACAGATACACGATGTGATCAGTATGAGCCAAAGTGCATGTTTTTAGTTTAAAATGACATTTTAGTAAAAAAGACAAGCAACATACTCAAAACTGAAAAAGTGTATTCGGATTGTTTTGATACTTTAAGAAAATGACCCATTAGTCATTTAGTATGTGTAAGAGTCATCCTCACCTCAATCCAATGTATGGTGGGACTGGTATGAGTCTAAGTGTGTCTTTTCAATATATAAGTTTCATTTTAGTTTAAAACATGCATCACATCGCTAAAAACAAGCAAAAAAACATAGATTGATTTATCATCATTCTATCTATTATTACTTAATTTATTTTTTTAATAGTTTTTATATTATACTTATTTAATTAATTTTCATAGAGATAATACATGAATACAAAAAAGAAATGGTGTGATGTGAAATAAACAACCACAACTCAATCTGAAACACAGTGTTCCTGGTATGACTTAAAGTTTAGTTTAAAATTTACACTTTTTGTTAATTTATTTCTTTATATTATTATTAAAATAAGATTTTTTTTCTTATATAGGTGTGTTATTTTTCTTTATCAGGGGTGGTTTTTTCTATAATAGCATGAGTTGGGGTTAGGATCAAAAGAAAAAGGAACATTTATGTTTTTGAATGTATATAATAATTTGTACTTATGTAATTGTATAAAAAAATGTTTGAAATGTATATAATATATTTTTTCTTTTATTTGTGTTTTAAATTTAATTTCAATTATATTATGGATTGGTACTTGGTTTTTTTTGATATCTGGTGGTGTTTCTAGTGTTGTGGTTTTCTATTACAGTACACTGCAAAAATGCCCCTTTATTAGCGCTTTTACAATCATTGATAAAGGTACCCTTTATCAGCACTTTTATAAGAACTGATAAAGGTCCCATTTATTCATGATAAATAAAAGTGATGATAAATTTTTTATTATATTATCACTTTTAAAATAACTGATAATGGACGCATTTATTAGTTTTTTCCAGTGTTGATAAAATCCTAGGGCTTTTAATCTCACTCCGATAGTCAGTACTTATCTAGTGCTAATAAAGACCTTTTTTGCACTGTTAAAGGCCTATTTTGTAGTAGTGTTATTTTTATTTGTTTATCATATAAATTAATCAATTATTATCAATATTTAAGAATGTAATTTTGTCACATTGAATTACCTACTGATGATTATAACCCACCAATAACATCATGATGAAAACTGACTATCAAATGGATTACCATATAGATCCATCAAAGGTATCATATCTAATTACTCAACATAATTAGTAAAAGTCATACCAAGAGATGAAATAATATTAATATAAGATGAAATGGTATCATAAAAAGTGTGCAAGGTATGCGATGAAGTGTATTTTGTGTCCTAGAGGGCGAATGAGAATCCCGTGATGTAGTGTGGGTACTACCACCAAACCTATTTAGATGTGGAATACCTTAAAAAAGAATTAATTTTATTTATTAATATAAAAAATAGTCCTTACATTTATTAATATAAAGAAACTAAAAAATTCTATTCATGGCTGGTCATGTTTTATCATGTTCCATTATTAACATTATTTTTTTTCTTCTTTTTCTTTACTCTCCCTCAAAAGACTAAAATTTTCAATATTTTCAAGTACAAACAATTCAGTATCTTGTTGTTGATGGGGTTCACTATCACAAAATACTTTACCTTCATCACCCATATCATATATGTCTCTCAGTTTCATGTGGAAAAAAACACTCCACTCATCATAAACTATATTATCAACATAATATACCATTTATACTTGGAAATACATAATATATAGACCATGTTCTTCCCTCTCACCAGTATTGATCAACTGAGATAAATTGACATAAGTAAATTGTAATGAATCTTTATTTATACGCCTATTAAAATTGACCTAATTACATTTAAATAACACAACTACAAATTTACAATGATAATTTAACTCTATAATATAAACAAACTTTCTATTGTAACCTTAATCTTCAACTATGTATATAACACTAATTTTTTTTTCCAACATTCCTCACGATCAATAGTATGAAACTTAAAACCACCAATATTATAATTATTGAATCTCCTAGCATGCTTCAAAGGACCTCGAGTTAAAAAATTCAAATATTTGGAAAGTTCATCTTGATTATAATCATTCATTGACTATACAAGTTGATATAAATTTTTTTTACATAATTTAGATAATTTTCAACATATGTATTGGATTAATAACTTACACGATGTGCAAACCATTCAAAAATTTCTTTGGTAATTAATTTTTCTATTACTGTCTCATTTTGAGTCCAACTCTTAAGGAATATTTTCATTTATGTCCCTAATTATTTGACATAAAGATAAAAAATATCAATAATGAGTAGCACATATTTTTCTCTTGTCTTAAATTTATATATTTCAATGAGAACGTAGAGTCTTTTCAAACTTATTGACCTAAATTTGGAAACACAGATGAATAATTATTAGCCCAATATTGAATTAGATTATCATCAAAAAATAAAAAAAATTAAATCTTATCCTTATCTGATCCAAATACCTTGAACAAAAGGTTATACACTCTTTGACAAGGTAACCTTCCATAATAGAACCTTTTGGATGAGATTTATTTTTCATATAAGAATTGAAATCACTAATATACCTAATGATTAAAGGTAAGAAATTAATAAATAATTTTTTTAAATATTGATTGAAAAAATTATATTTTTTAATGAAATTAATATTAAAATAAATTACCTCTATATGGTATATATCCATCGATAATGTACGATCCCTCTAATTTTATATTATTTAGAAAAATTCACTATCAGATGAATCATCATAGTGAAAAATGATGGGGGAAAGAACATATCAAAATGAAATAGTGTTCATAAAATTATTTCTTAAATTTTATCCAATTCATTAGGGGTTATATGTATTTTCACAAATTAATCTAACGAATGTGAAAAATTTGATTAGAATGGCGGTTATTTTTTTAGGTAACAAATTATGTATTTCCAAAGGTAGAAACTGCTCCATCAATACTTGTGATTCAGGAATTTTCAATCCATGTATCTTATAGTGATTGAAATCAACACATATTGAAATATTACTATAATATACATCATCCACTTTCACATTTTTTAATATTTGAAGGAATACATCTTTTTTATGGGTTTTTATTACAAAAAAAATTGATGGATATTTCCCATTTTTATTTGTCCATAGATCACATTCGATATTGATTTATTCTATGTCATTATGGGAATTTAAATTATACTTTTATTTTTCTCACACATTAAGCAATGTAAATAAAAAATTATCACAATAATTCTTCTCAATGAGTATAACATCAATATTATGATATAACAAATTAAATTCCCAATAAGGAAGTTCAAAAAATATACTGTTTTTCTTACACTATTGTCTCCAGTTTTAACTGAAAGTTTTTTAACTCCTTTTGTAAATTCATTTAGCTAAAAATATTTTCTAAAATCTATATCAACATTTGATAATAGTTTCAAGATATTTGATCTTGATTATAATTTTTGTAGAATCCTCAAATTAGTTTTTCTATTAAAATGTGAATTGTTAAACCAAAATCTATAAGATGTATCAAGGAAGTGATAATTACACATGAAATAATACTTTCTACTATAAGGTATCCATTCAGACACAAAATCAAAGTTACAAATTGGAAAATCCAAACCAATGTGTATGTACCGACTGGACAAATTTTCTAGTCCCACAAAGTCACTAATGGTCCCCATAAGGGAAGCATGCATTTTTAACATTTATGTGGTAGATGAATCTTTTATTTTTAAACCATAATTTCATAACTCCTATAATTATTGAAGAATAAGATGAAGGTAGTCATTGATGTCATTTCTAGGAATTTTATTTCCAGGAATAATCATTGATATGATGAATGAAGTATTTCGAATACACATCCAGGAAGGTAAATTATAAGGGATCAAAATAACTAACCAAATATTGTAACTACTACTTAAAGTTACAAAAGTATTGAATCCATTGTATACCAATGCCAATCATACATTTCTAGGATCATTATATAAATCTGTATGTAATGAATCAAAGTAGTTACATACTTTTGAATCTCTTGTATGTCACAATAAATCATCCTTATTATTATGAAAAGAATGTTACTTCATATGTTTAGTGGTTTTAGATGACATAAAAAATCTTTTTAGTCACAGGATTAATAGAGATTAATGTAAAACCTTCAATTTTTTTTATTTTTATTTGTGGTAGTATGCAGATTCAAACTGACATCATTATTTTTTGATTTCTCTATAGAAGTAAAACATCTTGTACACATTAATTTATTTGAATATTCTTTCCTTTAAAGAATACCATCATTGGAACATGTGTGTATATTATTATAATTAAGTCCAATATTGATAATAATATTCTCCATCTCATAAAATGGTATAGGAATATTAGGTTCAAAAAATGAATCACACAACAATTATAATATCATGGACATTTATTTACTTTTAAATCCACATAAACACTTGAATGGTACAAATTCTATAGAAAAGATAATTTTTAAGATTTGTAACATCCTTCATAAAATTCTAAATTTCCATCTACAATTACTTTTGACAACTTAGTTATTTTCTAAGTTGTTTTTCCCTTTTGTTATTCTCTTAATCCTTATCCATTAATATGTTATAATCTTGATTAGGTTGTCCTATAGTTCTGAAACCATCAATAATATCTAAAAAAAATTAGAAACTGAATCAACTAATGTGTTAAATTATTTATGGTGTTTTCCTATTATTATGAAAGCATCATTTTATCAAGTTTTTAATTTCATTATCCACTACTAGGGCATTAACTTGTTCATTTTGACTATAGACATAACTGTGTGAATTTTATGTAACATTAGATTCACTGTGCCAAATATAATGTAAATAATGAGGAAGAAATTTTTTCAATATCAAGTTCTCAAATACTTCATCTCTCTTCAAACATCATGTAAATTTTTATTTAGGACATGGAAATTTGATTCTTCTATCCATAGATCAATTTTCAATTACAAAATGGAAAAACATGTTCAAACCTATAACACACTTAGATGTGCTATGAGGTAAGGTAATACAAATTGTATCCATATGTATTTGACTTCGTATAAAGTAAAATATAAAATATAAATATATTATTATAAATAAATACATTTAATTAAAAAATTGAAGATAATTGATTTTTTAAAATTAGGATAAACATATAAAGACATATAATTTAGTCATTCATATGAATTTTTATTTATAAATTTATATTCAAATATAATATAACCAATATAACATGAATTAAATATATTATTATAATCTATACACACAATTTATAACCAAACACTAATTTCATGATTTATCTCACCATTTATAACAACACATCACACTATAAAATAAATGAATAACACTAAAAAAATAATTTAATTACATATGAATTTATTATTAATTTTTCAACTAATATAAAAATATATTTTTTGAATTATTCCACCATTTACCCAATTAAACAACTTTTTATATATAATTTCAATTTTATTTCCTTTAAGAAATTTCATATACAGTGTTTATCACCTATCAATTCATGTAAAATCATTCTCAATCAATTGAAATCAATTATCAAATAATTAAATTCACACAAAAAATTAAAACATAATAGAAGCTCACATTTTTTATAAAATCATCAAAATAAATATCATAGTGTCCAAGATATTACCTATCTCAAACTAGAAATCAATCAATATCATGAATGGATCCCAAAAAACCCATCAAACACCAATAATTCATAAATATACTAAATTACAAGAATTAAAGGAGAATTGGAATAGGTAAATCACTAAAATTAACTCTATTGAATAATTTTTCAGTAAAATAATTCACAAAATCAACTACCTATGATTAGGGTAAAATGAATATGAGAGAGATCATAAAAAATCATGGTGAGGGTCTGATAGTGTGGAAGCTGAGAGGTAATCAAAGAGGTGGATATGGAATTGAGGTTGAGAGGGAAGCACCCACAAAGGTTGAGAGGTTAGCTAGTCCAGTATTGAGTGGTGGTGAGGTAGAGGATGAGAGGGGGTCTAGTTTCAAGCAGTGTCAAGGTGGAGGCCAAGAGGGGGTTCGATGTTTAGAAACATTAAGGGTATAACATTCTATGTTTTGGATGAGTTGAATATTTATAAAGGTTTTTGAGTTTTCCTTTTGTGGATGGGAAAAATAATAAACTGATATTTGGAATGTAATTACGAGAGTTGGAACACTTAAAAGTATTTTTTTGTATGGGGATTAAGTCTCATAAAATTTTATCAGAAGTTAGGATGAGCTTAAAAAGTGTTGGGCTTCAAAAAATCATTTTTCAAAGATACAACCATAGGTGCATGGTTAGCGCATAGTTAGTACTAACAACGTGGCTCAACCGTGTGGCCTGTTTTGATAAGACATATCATTTGTATAAATCATGTATGAGGTATTAGAAAACCATTAAGGCTTTAAAGGGTGTAAAATGTTTTGAAAAACTATGCACCTGATGCTACACGATCATGCAAAAATTCTACAGTTTATTGTAGAGGTGAGGACATGACCTATTCATAGTTTGTCTAACCATGTTCCTAGAACATGTAGGGTATGAAGGTAAGATAGTTATAAAGTCACAATTGTCATAAATTTTACTTAACCATGTGTATAAACTATGTGGGATGTGTATCTTAGATAGTGGGAGCCATATGGTTGGTGCACGGTTTGGAAAACCATGTGGCCAAACTATACGCCCCTTTATATATTGGAAAGTTACTATTTTTCCCTCCTTCCTCTTAAATAAAAAACACACTTCCTTTTAATCCCATTCTCATGCCCAACACCCACTCAATCCCCCTTTGGATATCCTCCTAAGATTTGATGGATCTCCCTCATAAAAATTTGGAATCGATTTTTTTCGATCATGTTGGATCAATTTTGGTTAGTCTACGATTCCTATTTATTCTTTTCTCTATTTATCTTTTTGTATTAGATGTTATTTCCCTATGAGCACATATGCCCTATTTTCAAGGTGTTCTTTTATTTCTTCAATTTATCACATTATGAATCAAAGCAAAGCCTAATATTGGATGTGTGAATATTTATTGTTATAATGTAGGTAGTCTATGTATTTTCCCTTAATGTTTTACCATCTATAATTTTTTTTGTTACACACACCATACTTTCCTCACATTTCTCGTAAAATGTAAAATACCTTAAATTAAATGTTTATACCACAACTGTGATGTTCCTTATACCCCTTAAAATGGTTATAGGCTGATGTGATCAACCCAAACCACCACATAGGGTGAATTTTATTAAATTATTATAATGATTCTTGTTGACCAAATCTACAAAACCACCCCTTGAGTGTGTTAAGCTTTCCACTTTCCTGTAGAATGCCTTAATGAATTAAATGAAAGGTAAGTGATATGGTTACACACTTAGACCTTGTACTATTATAAATTAATTGTCTAATTAACAAAACATGATGAATTGCAATGTGGCATGTATATATACATGGACCTTCTAATCACGTGTGACTAATTTTTTATATGGAATATAATGACTTTCTAAATGGTTTGGATAAACAACTTGGTCCTTGATCACTTATTTTAGGATTTTTAATTGTGATTGACCGACCTAATGAAATTATTTGAACTAAATTGAAATTAATCAAAGGAATAAATATTGATGAATTGTGAATTGGCATGGATGTTTCCCATGGACTATGTTAAATTATTAATTAAAATGTGCATTTTTATTTTAGTATGCATTGAGCAATACTTAGGTTCTCATATAGAATTACATGGATGGGATCATAAGGCATATTGAATTGTATAAATTATGAATGGTTAAATGTTGTTTAACATGGTGTTCCTCATTGATTTATTGAAATTAATGGACATGGTGTCCCTTCTTATTAATTCATTGAATTTTTTAGAGATAAAGTTCCCCATTAATAGACATGGCATTACTTATTATTAATTCATTGAATTAGTTGGACATGATGTTCCTCATTATTGTACATAGAATTAATTATCATTAATTAAGATGATTAGATATGGAATTCCTCATTGTTGGACATGAAATTACTTATTATTATTCATTGAAACAATTGGACATGATACTCTACGCCCCTTCTTTTAATGCATGAGTTGATTCCCTTACTTAAATACAGAACCTTATAATTATCTTTATGTTTGGATGACATGTATTTTTTTGGATCCCACATGACCAGTGATACACATGGATTCTTGGGATTATAACCATGGGTCTTATTTCTACTTTATTGTTTTTGTGTTCATAGAAATTTTGTCTTAGGATGAAAAAGGTATAGTCAATAAGGGATCCTATGAATATCCTAAGTTTGACATGATTTATATATAATTCACAAATTTAATTTTGATATAACTGTACAATACTTCATTTTATATTCATAGACTGTAATTTAATTATACACCATTGGTGGGGGCCTATTGAGTGTTACTCACACACTATTTGGTCTGTTGTTGGGTAGTTGAACAGATATCTTGACTGTAGGTTAGGAATGGTCTCATACTTATTTTCTATTGTATATTTTGGGATATGACTTGGCATGAGAGTAGCGGTTGAGAATATACTCGGGGTACCTTCCAAAGTTGGAGTCTTTTATTATTTATTATTATCCATCCAACCCTATTGTATGTATCTTCTATATTCAATAAACTTGTCTTATGAATCAACATATTCATTCATGGATATTTATTTGGTACTTCATGATGTATATATTATTATTATTTATCTTATATTTACCTATATTTCTCTATTTATATTATTCAAATATTTTCTATGTTGTTTTTTACTGATCCAAAAATCATAGTCTCCCCATTATACCTTCATTAGACCATCACTAATAGTCGAAAGCCTCTAGCATATGAGGAGGAATGCATGAGGCCCCATCACATACTGTCTTGGGGTATCATTTTAGGGGATCCCTGGAGGGAAATTACAAGTGGTATAAAAGGTTTATTTTTCCTTGTATTACTATTTGGGATAGTAGACAAGAGACTAGGAACATGTCTGCACTTGGAAAATAGCTCATGTATGGGAATCTTCAACCCATGCATGGGGGAAAGATCAAGTTTTCTAGGATGGGATTGTTGTTCATGATGATTCATTATTATATTTGATTATTATTTAACCTTGAGTGATAATATTATTTCCATTGGTTATTGATTTATGTATTTATGATATTTACCTCTTGTCCTGGTACGATAAGAGACATGGTGTGTTAATGCATTATTTTGGGAACATAGGATTCATATGAGATTAGCATGATAATCTATTTACTATGCTTGTGTGTTTTACTACTTACACACCTGTATTCATTAATTATGTGATATTTCTCCTGGTTACAGTTATGATATATGTATGAGTTAAATAAAGTGTCTACATCAACCTAAACAATATTTTCCCATATAGCTTGATGTTGACATTCTATTTAATCATCATAAAAATTAATTTACGAAATGAAATGGTTTAAAATTAGTAAATTAATTAACTTGGAGGTAAAATTTATATTTCAAGTAAATTATTTTGATTTAATAAATTCAAGTTATTTCTAATGGATGTTTGTTAAATGGTGTGTCAATTGAAAATTATAGAGACTTGTACATTTATAACTTGGGAATGGTGAACCATATAACCGAGTCCTATTATGCCCGACTAGACCCTTATTGGATAGTTTTATAATTTTATTCCTATGAGATAAACCCAGTAAGGGTGGTTTGAATTTAACTATTATGGGATACACTTAAATGGGATGCCAATTGTAATTTATAGAGTGCAGACTCCATAAATTGGGAATGGATTCCCATATAACCAAACCCAGGTTAGAATAATAAGACCCTAGTAGGTAACCTTTACCTTATTATACCTTGTTACTTAACAGCTTGGGGGTATTCTTGTGATAAATAGGGTTTATTGTTTAATGTTTTAGCATCCACTTATATGGGTTACATATAAATGTATGGTGGCATCTTACAGAACTAATCCCTTTTAAATAATAAAATACCCCATAGATGTTTTTTTATCTTTCTTTATATGAGGATTTAGATAATTAAAATTCCAATTATAACCTAAAGGGTATTTTCCTCTATAGTCTGGAACTGATGTTTTCTTTAACTGATCCAGTTGTGAGAAGTTATGGACAAAAAATGATGCATTAAAAGAAAATTATGAGGTAATTTTCCTAATTTTTCATATTGATGGCTAAATAAAGTGCTTAGTACATTTGTAAAACCATTTATCTTAAAATTATTACTTGGTATTTTTCTATATATAAGCCTTGTTAATGTTAAAATAAATGTGAAACTATGATAGGGTTGAATAAAAACCTTTAATGATGTTAACAATCTGAACCCTTGTGTAAGGGATAACTTTAGTTTTTCCTTGAGAGATGTCTTGAATGGGAACACAGATGTTTCCCTTGAATCTTAGTTGGTTTCTTTTCTACTTTTTCTTGAATCAAAAGGTTATAATACAGGGAATAGTGAACTTTTAGGCATAAATATAGTTTTAAAATTCGATTCCATGAGTAAATAAGGGGTTACCACATTGTGATAACACCCTTGAGAATAGAAATTCGGTAGAATTTTGAGTCAAGATATTAGTAAATCTAAGTGAAATTCATTGATTTTTTGAGTCAGATAGAAATCTTAGTTGATTAATTGAAACTCCCAGGTAGATGGGTGGTTAGTCAATAAGTTGAAACTCGAGGTGGTATTACCATATAAGGATACCCAATGAGGGACATCACCTAATATTTTACATTGATGTTGTAAATCTTCAGGGAGATTTCCACTATAAGAATTATTGAAGAAAAATTAGGTACTTTTAAGTCAATTCTTGGAAGATTACACTATTATGAATTACTGATAGGTTTTTACCCTTTTAGGTCGATGACATTTTTACCTGCCTCCAATTTTACCTCTTTTAGAATGAGTTTTACAAGTGAGTTAGATACCGTGTAATAAAATCCCATAAGTGGGATATGGTTCTCATGTGATATACCTTAGGGATAGGTTTATAGTCTTAGTTGAACTATTTTGACATATGATCAATAGGGATAGGTGTAATACCTAGATACCCTTATCTTGACTCGGACCCTAGTGAGTTAGTGACATTTTGTTTGATCAAGGGAAACCTGTGTGAAGTTTTGTGTTGAGTTTAAATTTACCTTGAGGGAAGTGAGATTGGGTTTTTTTGAGGCTGATTCATGGTAGGTGCATGGGTTTTGTGATATAGGAATTATAGTGCTAGTGGGTTTCTAAAAAGAACCTAGGTTTCTTTTTCAATGAGACTGGATTTGATGGGAATAATTATTAGGGTGCCTATCCCTATTGAACACTAGTTGTGATTGATGATTTAATTTTTGAAATAAAACCATGAGACTGGTAGTTTTTTTGATAAATCATGGAATAGGTTGGTGCCCAAATTTAAAGCATAGTTCCAAGTAAGATCCTGGTGTGATAGAAATTGACATTCCATGTAGCATGGTCAGCTTAACCTTGTTGATGAATGACTCATGGGAGTGTGATTCGGGTCTTGAACTAGGTGGTATGAGAGTGTTCACCCACTATTTATGGAAATTTTGTTCATGCTAGTTGATCATGGTAACTAGTTTATGTCAAATTATGGTGAGCAGTTTTATGTGGTCTGAGGATCAATGAATTGAAAAATGATACTTGTAGGCACGGTGACCCAGAGTTTTGGGAAATTAAAGGAAGTTCCTTTTATTGATGGAAAATTTTGAATTAAACCAAGAACCATGAGATGGTTGACCCATGTAAGGACCATGGCATGTATTATTGAGAGAATTAGTGTCAGGGGTCATTTTAAGTGAAGTATAGCTTGGTTTTATGTGAGTATATCTTGAGGTGAGTGATACACACCTGGTGATGCAATCTCATTCTACATATAGTTTAAGTTGATCATTCCCAATATCTTGACATATTCTTGAGTACAATGGGAGAGCGTTGGTTATAAACTGAGCTATCTAAATATATTTTCTTATTATATGGAGTGACTCCTTAGAAGTAGAACTTGATGATAAATTTAAAGTGAGATGTATAGTGTGAGTACACCATTGGCCATTTGAGGGTGGTGAACCTTGTGTGAGTTAAAAACCAATTAACGTCATAGGAATCATTCTTTGGAAGTGAAAATGGGTGATGGGTAATATTTATATAAGATCTAGAGTATGAGTGGGTTCTTATCAATGCCAGTAATTTTTTCAAGGATAGATAAATCATAGGATGTAGTGATCAATAAATATTTTAATTGATGATCCTAATGTGGGGAGTGAGATGTTGGTTATTTGTGGGTGACCCTCATGTGAGAAGGTCCATGGGACCTCGGAGATCGATTGTGCAATGGTTGATTTGGATTTAAATTATTGTTGGATAATTGGAGTAGTGTATGACTAGATTTCTCAGTAAATTGCAATTACAGTTTCAAATATAGACTTGAGTAGAGTTCGAGTGTGGGTGTTAGAATGGGAGTATCTTATGAAAATCCATGGATGATGGATTAGTAATGTGTCAATGATTATGTTATATAATAAAGAAGGTTTTGAATAGGGGATGGTTCAGCTAGGAGATGTCACCAGAAGTCGAGTATGGTCTTTAGTGAGTGTTCTTGGAATGAAATCAATACACCTTAGGATGAATACTTCAGTATCTAGTTTTGGTTACATTCCACCTATTGAAGTAGGGAAATCTTAAAAATGGTAGGCAGGAATCAATTTGGCTTGAGTTTCTTTTAATGGTCTTACACAGTCATGGAGGAACTATATTGGGAATGCCAATGAGATTAGATGTGTGTAGTTTAAAGGTTGGTTGTGGAATTTCAAGGAAAATCCGACATGACTAGTATGCTCTTGGTTGATTGGAGTTTGTATGTTTCAATCAAATCGAGTATTGAGGGTAGTTTCCTCTTGCATAATTTTTTAAATGAGTTAAGAGTGTCATTAGGACATCAAGGGATTTATTTGATAAGAAATTATGATGGTGGGATAACCATGGTTCAAAATTCCCTGTTTAAGACTAGAACATATGGTGTCGAGCACCATAGGCCATTTAATTAAAAGAGATGATGACATGATCATGTATCAGTTTAGATGGGATCATGTAAGAACTATCTTAGTGTTCAATTGATTGTTACAAGTGTTGGAATGAGTTTTATTAGTTTCAATACAATATTCTTAAAGTGATGCTTGGAGGCGTGTTGGGAATTTGGAAATGTAACACAACCATTTGATTGGGAAATTCTCAACCCAAGTAGGTCTAGTGATGTTTTCACTTCCCCTTGTGGATTATAGGGGATAATAAGTTCTAAGGTGGGGGAGTTTTAAAATCCCATGTTTTAGATGGGTTAAATATTTCTAATGTGTTTTTAGTTTTTTTAGTGGATAGGAGAAATCATAAACTGATATTTGAAATGTAATTTTGAGATTTGGAATAATTTAAAGTGTTATTTTTAGATGGGGATTATGGATTAGAAAGGTATCTCATAAGTAAGATGTGGTTTAAAAGCATTGGGTTTTAAAAACTCATTCTCAAGATAGAAATCCATACGAACACAGTTGGTGCACAATTAGTACTAACCGCGCGTCTCAACCGTGTGTCCTTTTTTTATAAGACACACGGTTTATCAAAGATGTGTAGAAGATCCCAAAAAACTTTGTGGGATTTAGAGGGTATCATAAAGTTTTTAAAACTATGAACCTGAGGCTTCACATCTCTACAAAAACTATACAATTTATTATAGAGGTGAGTGCATGGGATACACGTAGTTTTTCTAACCGTGTGCCTAGACTGTGTGGGGTGTGGTGGTGAGACAGTTCCAAAGGAACAGTTGGAACACATTTTAATAAACTGTTTGCATAAACCATGTAGAGTGTGTCTCTTAAATAACGGGATCCACATGGTTGGTACATGGTTTGATAAACTATATAACCAAACTGTATGCCCCTTTAAATAGTGTGAAGTTATTATTTTTCACTACTTCCTCATAAATCCAAAACACCCTTCCTTCTCCTCCCATTCTCATGCCCATCAGCTTCTCAAGCCCCCTTTGGATATCCTCCTAATATTTAATATATCTCCCTCATATGAAATTATAATTTATTTCCATCGATCATGTTGGTTCACCCTCAGTTAGTGTATGTTTCATCTTCTATACTTTATTCATTTATCTTTCCATATCAGATGTTATTTCCATGCGAGCTAATATGCCCTATTTTCTAGGTGTTTATCTATTTCTTCAATTTCTCTCATTCTGGATCAAATCAAATACCAATATTGGATGATTGAATCTTATTTGATATAAGGTAGGTGTTATATGGATTTTCCCTTATTTTTTTCATTTAATTTTTTTATCATTGATCCATATGTTAGACTTTCCATGCATTTCTCTTAAAATGTGAAATGCCTTAAATTAAATGTTTATACCACAATTATGATATTCCTTAGGCCCCTTAATATAGTTGGAGGCCAATAAACTCAACTAGAACCACTACATATGGTGATTTTGTTTAAATTATTATAAATTTCACTGTTGGCATAATCTACCAAACCACCCCTTGCCTATGTTGCACTTGCCACTTTCTAGTGGAGTGCATTAATGAATTAAATAAAAGGTAAGTGATCTGGTTACACACTTGGAACTTGGAATTTTAAAAAATAATTGACTAATGAAATAAAACATGGTTAATTTTAATGCATAAAGTATACATATATGGACCTTATTATCATGTGTTATTGGTTTTTCAAATGGAATATAATGACTTACTAACGGTCTAGATAAACCACTTGGTATTTGATCAATTATTTTATGATTGAAAATTATGAAGGATAAAATTAATAGAATTATTTAAACTGAATTGAAATTGATAAAAGGAATGAATATTAATGATTTTTTAATTGACATGGATTTTGCCATGGCCTATGTTAAATTATTAAATGAAATGTGCACGTTTATTTTAGTATGCCTTGAGTGATACTTGGGTTCAGATAGAGAATGCCTTGGAAGATCTCATAAGGAATATTGAATTGTATATATTATGAATGGATAAAAGGTGTTGAACATGGATATCCTCATGGATTTATTGAAATTAATAGACATGAAGTTCCTTATTATTAATTAATTGATTTTTTTTGGATACGATGTTCCTCATTATTGGAAATAGAATTAATTAGTATTAATTCATTGATTTTTTGGGCATTAAATTACTCATTATTTCACATTTAATTCCTTATCATTAGTTGATATTATTGGACATGGTGTTCCTCATTTCTAGACAAGGCGTGTATTATTATTATTCATTAAAACTATTGGACATGACACTCCAAACCCCTTGTTTTGATACTTGAATTTATGCCCTTAATTAAATGTAGAACCTTATGATTATCTTTATGTTTGGATAAATTGGTCTTTCCTTGGATCCAACATGAACTGTTATACACATGGAATCCTGATCTTATAGCCATGGGTCCTGTTTCTACTTTAATATTTTCATGTTAAGAGACATTCTGGCTTAGGCCAAAGAAAGTATAATTAGACAGGGATCCTATGAGGGGCCTAAGATCAACATGATTTAAATATACTTCATTAATTTACTTTTTAAATACCTACAAACCACTTAATTTTATATTCATAGACTAGAATTTCATTATACACCATTAGTGGTGGCCTACTAAGGTTTACTCATAGCCTGTTTGTGCTTCTTTTGTGTACCTAAATAGATCTTATAAGTACAGGTGAGGACTTGGATTAACCTTCTTTGTTATTGTATCTTCTGGGTTAGGAATTGGTATGGAATTAGTTTATGAGTATGTACTTGGGATGTATTTTGGAGTTGGATTATTTTATTTATTTATTCATGTCTATCCATCCATGTTGTATGTATTTACTATATTCTATCTTCTTGTATTACGACTCAACTTGTTCATGCATAGATATTTATTTTTCACTACTCATTGTATTTGTTATTATTACATGTCATAGATTTAATTTTATTCTTATATTTATATTAGTCACTTATTTACTTTGTTGTTTAGTATTGATCTAGAGGGCATAGTCTCCCTAATGTACCTCCATTAGACCCTCACTACTAGTCGACATCCTCTGGCATATGAGGAGGCACGCTTAAGGACATGTAGTGCATTGACTTAGGGGACCATTTTAGTGGATCCTATGTTGGGATGTTACAAAGGGGGAAGTTGAGAGGGGGTCTAGCATCGAGCAGTGGAAAGGGGGAGGCTGCGAGGGGATATGAATTTTAGAGGAGTCAAGGGAGAGGCTGAGAGGGTTTTGAGTGGGGGAGGGGGTGATTTATTTGAAAAATATAGTGTTGATTTTTAATTAAACCACTGTTATGTACTTAATAAAATTATTTAGGGGCAGTTTTAAATAAAACCACCCCTAAATAAAAATATTACCAACAATTTAAAAAATCATCATAAAAATGGGGATGAAATATTGTTTAATCACTTAGTGGTGATTTTTAAAACCTCCATAAATTACTACAATTATTTTAGTGAGAAACATATATATTTTTAGTCTTGAACTTCAGGTCTTGAGTGAATTAATAGAACTATTCATACATTTATTTTATGAGTATATTCTTGTTGAATTGGGAATAAAAAATGACCCCCTTAGCTAGAAATTGTCACTGAAGCATCAAGAGAACAAATTGAAGATGTTTCTAGTTAAATTATTTTTTACATGTTTTCCTTTTAAAAAAAATTTCATCCTTTCCTTATGAATTCATGAAATGAGATTCAAAAGGTATTTTGAAGGAGGAAGTGCAAGATCCATCTGAGGAATGCCAAATAGAATAGGTGAAGATGAATATAATAATATAGGAATAGAAGATCATGTGAACGAATAAGTAGGAAGAGAGTGAAAAAAATAAAGTTTCAAACAAAGGCCCTAGACTTCGAAATGAAGAGAACCATGATTAAGAGGGTCCACAGGGATTAACCTATCAATTGCATCTCTATAACTATGATAGAACATTCCACTTTGTAAGTTCTTTGAATAAAGGTTAGGTGAGATTCAAGGTTTGATAAAACTTAGATGATAGATCTCACACAAAGGCTAAAAATATCTAAACCAATAGATTAAAACTTTTCCATGATCTACTCTTATAACTCCATGAGAATTGTTTTTGGGCATGAATATCAATTATTTTCTTGAAAAGTAGGTTCATTTTAGAATCTCGGGAAAAAAGGCATTTCCCTTTTAATATAAATATCTTGTTTTTTGGGTTCATTAGGCTTTAGAGTCATTCTGGGAGATTCTACAGGACCTTGGTTGGACACTGCTTGCAAGACATATTCATGCTATGAATCCTTCACTGGGAAGATGCTGTTAAAATGGTTCAGAGAATGAAAAATTATAGGACTTAAAAATTTCAAACATTGTGAAAGCTTCGATCGAGGGTAATTTATCCTGAGTCAATTCCTTTTTCAGTGTATATGAAACTTATAGAATTCATGTTGTGAAACAACAATTCATGACATGAATTGCTTGAGTCCAGTAGTTTTTATTATCTCACATACTTGATTCCTTCTCCATTTGATGTGTAGGACTCTCCCTAGAACCCTAGGCTCTCCTAGGGTGATTTTTTCAAACTATATCCTTTAGGTTCGTTATGATAGATATTTTATTTCTAACATAGTTGTGTGAGTTTTTATAGGTTTTTCTAATTCTTTTTTACTTAAATAAGCCTAGGTAATTTTTTTTGAAAAATATGTCCCAAAGGAGGCAGGTCCCCAACCTCCTTTGTATTTTTTTTCACTTGGGGAAAAGGGAGAAAGAGCCTTGTTTCCTTTATCAAAACAATTTAGGCAAAGGAGACAAGGCTATTGCCATCTTTTCTAAAATAAAAATAAATCTTATTTTAAATATAAATATTTGTATATTTAAATTTTTTATTTTTATTTCTATTTTTATTTTGGTTTTTTTTGTTTATATATATATATATATATATTTTAGTCGAATTTATCTTCTTGTTTACATCTAGAATTACTTCCATTAAAGTAGTCAGGAATTTTGACAAGAACCATCACTCACGACCCTCTTTTATAAGAGGGGTTACTGTGAAAATCATTCTAGATTTCTGATGTGGGATTCAGGTTCTCTAATTATAGCACATAATTAATAATATATTATAATTAAACATTTTTATTCCATTAATAATAAATATTAATTACTAAAATATAATAATTAACTAATAATGTTTACTACTAAATATTAATAATTAACAAATTTATATTATTAATATTTTAAACAATATTAATTAATATTATTAATTAATATTTAATAATATTATCAAACTAAGTAATTTCTAAATAGTTAATAATAAATAATTTGTTTTTATTAATTAGAAATTAAATAACATATAATTAATAAAATATAGTATTAATAATAACTAAATAATAAATAATAAATATATAATGTACAATCATAATAATTAATAATTGGTAACTAAAGAATAATTTTAAATATTTATTAGTGATTTCTGTTTATTAGAAATTAATATTTTTAAATAAAAAATAACATTTTTTAATTAATAATATTTAGTAATTTATATTAATTACCAACAATTATTTAATTAAATACTAATAATTTAATAATAATTAATTAATCATTAATATTTTAATAATTTAATCATTATTAATAATATTTAGTAACTAAATAGTATTTTTAAATATTTATTAGTAATTATATAATAATAATTATTAATAATCAATAATTCATAATTAATTAATTAGATAATTTTTACTTAATATTTATTGGGATGGCCTCCTTGAATCTTGGAATTGAGGGCTCATTGACCTTTAATGCAAACAAATTTATAGATGATGATCGTGGTATCCATGACTACATTCGTGATCTGGTGAAGGGGACAATGTTGACCTTTCCGGAATTAGAGTTCCTAGGCTAAACTTCTTCCAATCATGCATCTGAGTCCCCTGATGCACTGCCTTCTAAGAACCCTATTGAGGGTTTGGTCTGTGATGAACATTTTTTGATAGGTTCTTCAATTTTGAAGCCTTTTAATAAGTGTGTTTAGTTATATGTAGCCCTTGATTCATCTAAAGAGTCTAGTTCCCATGGGTCGCGGGACTCCCAGATTTCCAAATCCAATGATGGAAAATTCAGTGTAATTTCTCATCCTGTGGTGCTCCAGGAATGGCATGTGTCTTGTATATTCTATCTTATTGGGTGGTTAATACTCTTTAAGGGTGATAAACTGATGAACACTAAGGAGATGAAGCTCAAACTCTCTCGAATCTGGGTGTTTTCAGAATGGAGGATAATCCCTATTGGTAGAGGATAATTTCACATTCTTTTCTCATTTTCAAATGAAAGATTTAGGGTGTCAAGAAATGGTTTATTCTCTCTTAATCCATGAAGCTTTCGATTGTCTTATTGGGATTTAAATTTTAACCCATACCTGTAGAAGCATTCCAATGCTTATATTTGGGTTAGAATTCAAGGCTGAAGATGGGTGTTTTGTAATCCATGAATATTTAATGGCTTAGTTTCTTACATTGGTGTCCCCATAAAGATTGATGAGAATACAGTTCCTGGAAAATTCAGATACTTCACTAGAGTTTTGGTCGATGTGGACATGCAGAATTCTTTACCTGATTATGGCATAGTGGTGGCCAATGGTGAAAAATTTGAGGTTGAGTTTGAATATGAGTAAATCCCTTCATTTTGTAACCATTTCAGGTTAGTAGGGAATGATGTTTCTGAATATAAGAATTTGAGGAAAATCTAGATGAAAGTGGGGACTCTTCCCATTGAAAAAAGTATCATGGCTCCTTCAAGGAGATAAAACCTAGTTGTAAGATGATCTAGGAAGTTATCTCAAAGGAGATAAGTCTTAAGCCTATTGACCAGTATCCAAAGCTGAACCCCTTATTTCTTTCTGGTCCGGGGGGGGGGGGGGGAAGGGACACTTCAGAAGTATGTAGGAGTTGATGCACCGACTGACTTTATTTCAATGGGGAGGGCTAGTTCTCCATTTGGTTCTAGACAAAAATAGGGATGCAAATTTGGTAAGAAAAATGTCAATACTACCGCTTCCTTTCACGATGTACTTGTAGTAGGAATTCAAGCCACAATTGAAGATCAATGTGATTAGTCTGACTTAGAACATAATGACCAAATTAAATCGGACTCTACATTTTGGGAGGAGCGATATTCTTCTAAAATAGGAAAGGGAAACATGTTGAATCTCCCCTCCCATCCAAGGTGAACAAGACCAGAGCTATTGCTAAAGTTGTAACCCCGTCAGAGACTTCTCAGGATGTAGTTATAGTCCCCCAAAAGGGACAAGGGGAGGCTATTTCTATGAATGATGTGCCGGATTCTAGGAAAAATGTTTTTTAGTTTTCTTAACATTCTTAATAAATCCATCAATAGGGAGGTATTTTGTGATAAATTTGAGAGTTCTCATGGCTCCAAAACAATCAATACAGGGAGATATTCTTTGAAGGTCCCATCAGAGAGCTCTGATCTATTTGGAGAATTGGATCCTCCATCTTCCTTAGGAACCTTATAATCGAAGGAAAATTCTGAATCTCAGGTATATGATGAGAAATGGCACCAGCCTAAGATATGGAGGAGATGATGACATTCATGAGACAAGGGTGGCGTCCATCGCTTCCACTAATGATGTTGTCCTATTTTCTGGATGCGTCTTACTTTGTAGTAGTGCCTTTTCCATGTTTTTATGTCATCTTCATCTTGTATGATATTTTTATTTTATTTTAATAAAATTTGGGATCATGGGATAATAACCCATGGTCTTCACCATTTTTCATAGTAATTAATATAGATATTTTCAAAAATGTAATTAATATTGATTAATAATTAATATTAATTAGAAAAAATTAGTTAATTAATTAATACTAACATAATAATAATTAATTAACAATTTATAATTTAATAATTTAATAATTATTATTAATATTTAGTAACTAAATAGTAATTTTAAATATTTATAAGTAATTTTTTAATAATAATTAGTAATATTTAATAATTAATTTTGTCACGAACCAGCCCAAGTACCATGGTAAACTAATAACAGACCTGACCCTGACATAGTCTAAAGGGTGTTCCCAATCCCCATGGGTTAGTGACTAGCACATGGTATTATACAATCTGAAAGTGGGAATTATTTTTCTAGTAACAATGAAAAATAAAAAGAAAAAAAACAATATACATAACAAAAGAAACTCCACATGGAGTAATGTACCGAAATTCAACAAGGAATAAACAGTCCCAAAGTACTACAACATAAGTACCAAAATAAAGGAAAACATCCCAAGTATCCAAGGAAACAACTCACTAAATCTGAGGTTCAACAACAGTAACCACCTCAAAGAGATCCTTTCCCCTTGCTCGAACTTAGAAGGAGATAATCTACAAATACCCGAAGACACAATTAGGGTGTGAGATAAAAATTCCAGTAGGGCCTCCCCAATGATTCCATAATAGATTCCATTACTAGATTAACTAGAGGAATTATTTCAATTTTAAAATAAAAAGGTTTGGAATTCTAAAGCACATTTAAACAAATCATGATATACAGTTCAAATGATGGAAAATACTTTAATCAAAGGATTTAAAATGATAGAATATTTATAAAACAATGGATTAAATAATTTTTTATATAAAAATATTTATATAAATTTAAAAGACATGTAAATAAATTTAATAACATTGAAATACATTTATTTATCAAATATAAAACAAACGAGCAACATGGTCATCTTCCAAATAGATATGAAAGTTCCAGGCTATAGGACTCTTCAATATCTAAGTGATCACGACAATATGTGTACAAACATGTCCTATGAACACTGGTTATAGAGGAATCATCACCATATCCTAAGGGATGTGACCTTCTACATTTATGTTTTTGAATTTTTTATAATAATAGAGTGTGTCCAAATAACTAACAATCTACCTAAAGCTTACATATTCTCTTACACAATAAATGATGAGAAATTTATTTTAAGACTACTTAAAATGAAATTAAATCCTATTCCTTTCATTTCAAATACCAATTTCCATTTAAAATCAAAATAGGGTTTAATCAAAACATGCCATTTAAACAAGATAAAAACACTGGGTTTTTATCAAAACATTTTAATCCATTTTCACAAGTTTGAATTAAATTCAAAACAAATTCCATTAATTTCACAATTTATTTCAACAATTAAATTCAATAATTTAATCAAAATAGTTTCCATAAAATCTATAATTTAAATTAAACAATTTAAATCAATCAATTTCTATAAACACATCCCAATTCAATAAAATTGGGGGTTTTCCCAAATTTTCATTCCAAAACCATTTCAAACCTCCCAATTCACTAGAATTAGGTTTTACTAAATCAATTGAAATCATGTTTGATCAATTTAATTTAAATAAAAAATTGAAAAAAAATCAAGCAATTCAAGGTTAATCAATTTGGACAAATGGTACGGAACCACCTACCTTTTTCCCGAAACTCAACACTCGGAATGAAACCCGTCAATGAGAAAGAAGTTGTAGAATACCCCAAAACTCAACCTATAAATGATATATAACAACATAGAAAATATATATAACAATTCTAGGATGATCTATTAAACCAAAAGTCAGAGAATTAGAGAAAGGGATAAAGAACAAATGGAACACTTACCCAGGAACCCACTTTACAAGAATGATGATGACTGAACGCCAAACGAATGGACTCAGAAGGGTTGGAGGGCTCTAGGATCACCTAGAGAAGGATTTAGGTTGGGAGAAATGAAACTGGAGAAGAAACAAAAAGGATAGGTCAGCTGTGTTGCCTGTTTAAAAATATCAGGCGGGGTATTACATGACTTGTAACCCCATTGCACGTCTTGAAATAGTTAATTTTTGTAACTGCCAAAAAACACATAGTTTCAAATGAAAAACTAATATTTAATTAAATCATGACATGTAAATATTAATCACATTGTGTAATATTTCATGGTGTGAACCCATTTCATGGTATTCACCTGACAAAAATTACATGACATGTAACATAGTTACACAACGTGTAACCCTCCTACAACCTACATACATGACTAATTAAATATGAAAGTCTAAAAAATATATGAATTAACCATTATAGGTTTCCTAATAATTAATTACCAACCCTAACTAGTAAATGAAAAGGAAAAATCATGACAAGGTTAAAGATTTACCTGCCATATTGGTAACTGGATGTTACAACCTCCCAACCATAAAAACTTTTGGTCCCCAGAAATCCTATGAAGTATCTTCCATTCCAATAAGATGAGGCCACTAATATCTCATCAGTGACCCACGTTCCCACATATCATGATTATAAAAACCATGTTTCCATTACAAATGAACCAAAGGTATCATCCTCCAATGAAGTACCTTGGTCTCAAAATCAACTATCCTGACTGACCACTCAGTTAAAGATAAATCAGGTTCAATCTCCAAATCACTCCAGCTCAAAATGTGAGATAGATCAGAGAGATAATTTCTTATCTATGATACATGGAATATGTTTTGTATCGACATCATATATGGTGAATGTTCTAAATGGTATGAAACTTTCCCCACCTTCTCAACAACCTCAAAATGTCCAGTAAAATGAGGAGCAATCTTCCCTTGCTTCCCAAGCCATCGATGACCCAACCGGGGTGAACATTTCAAGAACACCTGCTCACCAATTGAAAACTACAAGGGTATAAAAAAAATATCATCATAATACTTATATTATCTCTGAGAAATTAAAATTTACTGACAAAATAATTGAATCTTCGATTTCATCTCTTGCACCAAACTTGGTCCATCCAAGGAACTTTCACCAATCTTCGACAAACACAACAGAGATTTATAAGGATGAACATAAAAGGACTCAAAAGGATCCATTATAATTGTTGACCAGTGACTATTGTTAGATTAAAACTTGAACAACCCCAAATGATCATCCCATGCTCCATTAAATTCGAGAACACAAGTGCAAAGCATATCCTCAGGAATATGTATAGTTTTTTCTGCCTGGCCATCCGACTACAGATGGTAGGCCGTGCTCAAATGAACTTGAGAACCCAATTCCTCCTGAAGGCCTATTAAGAATAGATAATTGAATCAAGGATCTATATCAGAGAATATATAAGATGAAACTACGTGAAAATGAACAATCTATTTTACATAGATATTTCTTAATTCCTCAACTTTGGCTACATCATGAATGGGTATTAAGTGAGTCAACGTGGTCAACCTATCAATCAACACCCATATCACATTATTCCTTATCTAGGTATGAGGAAATCAAATCAAAAATTATATAGATATCTCATCCCACTTCCAAGTAGGGACTGAAAGTTGCTGAAGTAAACCTGAATGTTTCTGGTGATTGGCCTTAACCTACTAGAACATATTGTAATGAGAGAAATACTTAGTAATGTCGCATGTCATACCTAGCCACTAGAACTACTGCCTCATGTCATAGAACATATTAGTGGTTTTTGGGTGCAAAAACCATTAGGAATTATGATAATCCCTCATCACTTCCTTCCTTTACACTAACGACACGACAAAGTGATTTTGATAACATAGAACACCCTATTTAGAGAATGACCATTGGGAAACTATCTACTCACCATAAATAGAGTCTCTAATGATATATAATTCATCATAAAGATAATAATCCTGAGTAATCATCTCAATAAGAGAAGATGTCAACTGAATGTTGGCCAAATAAACTTAATCTCATTTCTCTTGAACTCCAATATGCAACTGTGAAAAACGAGCCATCAAATTTCAGTATTATGAAGATTCTTTCTCTACCTGGGTCCTAAGTTTCCTACTCATAGAATCTGTAATGACACTCCATTTCCATGGGGTGTAGGCAATGTCAAAGTCAAAAGACTGTAGGTATTCTACACAATGAATCTTGCATATATTTAAATATTTTTGATAGAAGATATAACTCAAGCTCTTGTGGTCTGAATACATATAATACTACAAATTGGCCTTTTATCAGCACTAAAAACCGAAATTAACAGTGCTTTTCTAGCACTGATAAAGGGGTGCCTTTATCAGTGTGATCTTGAGCGCTGATAATAGAGCCTTTTATCAGTTCTCTTTTAGCGCTGTTAAAGGTGTCCTTTATCAGTGCTCAAAAAAGCGCTGATAAAGGCACCTTCTCTTGCACCTGCAGAACCAACACCTGCACACCTGCACAAACTAGCACCTGGACACCTGAAAAATATAGCACCGGCACACCTGTACAAAATATCACCCACACACAATATTTTGACAAACAATGCTATATACATTTACTTAACATCATGAATAAAAAAAACACTGCTATATACATTTCAAGCCATGTTTTACATGGTTAAAATTATAATTATCCAACAACAGTTATAAAAATTAATGTTTCATCCTTTGATATATGTGATCCTCTCTAAAAAATTGTCGTCCACGGTATTTGTTGCTGAACAAAGCATCCGAACTCAAGGAAAAAATTCACCTATATAAGAAAAAAAATATTATGTTAGTGATACAATAATGAAATAAATTAAAACATTAATATGAAAGAATACATTAATATGGAAACGTGAAACTAAAATATAGAAATGATAAACTCAAATGTTTTTATTCTGATAACAATGAAAGGGAATAATGTAAAATCAATATGTTTTTTGATGATTTATCTCATTTAATAAATACTGATTCTTTATCTAATGAAAAGCTTTTCTGGTCACACCGTGTGTCGGATTGAGGTGCGGTTGATTCGTACATATAAAAAATGACTCATGGATCATTTTCATAAATTATCAAAACAATCAGAACACATTTTCTCAGTTTTCCGTATGTCACTTGTGTTGTTTTCTAAAGTTTATGTCAATGCGAAACTGATATCAGACACTTTTAGCCATACCGGTCACACTGTGCATTGGATTGAGGTGCGGTTGATTCGTACACATCAAAAATGACTCATGGATCATTGTAATAAAGTATCAAAACAATAATAATGCATTTTCTCAGTTTTCTGTATGTTAGTAGTATTGTTTTATAAAGTTAATGTCAATTTGAAACAGATATCAGACACTTTTATCCATAACGGTCACACCGTGCATCGGATTGAGGTGCAGTCAATTTTTATACGTCAAAAATGACCCATGGACCATTTTCCTAAAGTATTAAAACAATCCGAAAGCGTTTGCTCAGTTTTCCGTATGTCACTTGTGTTGTTTTCTAAAGTTAATGTCAATTTCAAACTAATATCAGACACTTTTAGCCATACCGGTCACACTGTGCATCAGATTGAGGTTTGGTTGATTCTTACACCTCACAAATAACTCATGGATTGTCGTCCAAAAGTATCAAAACAATATGAACACGTTTTCTCGGTTTTCCGTATGTCAGTAGTGTGTTTTCTAAAGTTAATGTCAATTTCAAACTGATATTAGACACTTTTAGCCATACCGGTCACACCATGAATCGGATTGAGGTGTGGTCAATTCGTACACCTCAAAAATGACTCATGTATTGTCTTCCTAAAGTATCAAAACAATCCGAACGTGTTTGATCAGTTTTTCATATGTCACTTGTGTTGTTTTCTAAAGTTAATGTCAATTTCAAACTGATATCAGACACTTTTAGCCATATCGGTCACACTGTGCATCTAATTGAGGTTAGGTTGATTCTTACACGTCACAAATGACTCATGGATCATTTTAATAAAGTATAAAAACAATCCGAATGCATTTTATCGGTATTCCGTTTGTTAGTAGTGTTGTTTTCTAAAGTTAATGTCAATTTCAAACTGATATCAGACACTTTTAGCCATACCAGTCACACCGTGCATCCGATTGAGGTGAGGTCGATTCGTACATGTCACAAATTACTCATGGATTGTTTTCCTAAAGTATCAAAATAATATGAATGCATTTTCTTGGTTTTCCATATGTCACTTGTGTTGTTTTCTAAAGTTAATGTCAATTTCAAACTGATATCAGACACTTTTAGCCATACCGGTCACACCGTGCGTCGGATTGAGGTGAGGTTGATTTTTACACATCATAAATGACTCATGGATCATTTTACTAAAGTATCAAAACAACCCAAACACGTTTTCTCAATATTCCATATGTCAGTAGTGTTATTTTCTAAAGTTAATGTCAATTTCAAACTGATATTAGACACTTTTAGCCATATCGGTCACAAAATGCATCATATTGAGGTGATATTGATTATTACACGTCACAAATGACTCATCGATCGTTTTCTTAAAGTATAAAAACAATCCGAATGCGTTTGCTCAGTTTTACATACGTCACTTGTGTTGTTTTCTAAAGTTTATGTCAATTTGAAACTGATATCAAACAATTTTAGCCATACCGGTCACACCATGCATCGGATTGAGGTGCGGTTGATTTGTACATGTCACAAATGACTCATGGATTGTTGTCCTAAAGTATCAAAATAGTCCTAATGTGTTTGATCGATATTCTGTATGTCAGTAGTGTTTTTTTTCTAAAGTTAATTTCAATTTGAAACTGATATTAGACACTTGTCATTTCCTCAATACAATCTTCATCATCATTCACATCTATAATCACACCCTCTATACGATCATCTTCACTTTTCATGCTTTTAATCATATCAGATCTTCCATAAAACGTCGTGTTATCCGAGCCTCTACCTTAATTAGTTTCTTGCCTGTGTTTATTCCAACATGTATAACTTCGATCTATTCTGTGACAGATCAGGTGTTCTTCCAACTCCTCTGGACTAATTTATCTTGAATGACAATAGTGTAAACATGGACAAAGGATTTGAGAAGGGTCACATGCATGATCTCTTACAAACTTGATAAACTCTTTCACGCCATCTTCATACTCTTTTGTCAACCGATTGTCATTCATCCATTCTTTATTCATATTCATCATCTTTATGGGTTCGATCTCAAACTTTCATAATATTATGTTTTAATTAATCAAGTAACATTGTTTGGGTTTTATAAAAAAATCATGGTACAAATGCCTCTACAATGAAATATAGGAACCAACCCCAAAACATGTAAAAGTAATTGAACTTTATGTATATACGGGGGACTGTACCCTGTCTTTTGTATATCTCCATGGAGTACCTAAAACCTATACATGGAGGAATCTTCACCAAAACATGGGGGAGTCCATACTCCATATTTTCTCCAAACATCTCACTTGTCACTTGTCAACTCTCAAGTAGAGTGAAGATAATTAAAATATCCAAACCACATCATGTGCAATTTCTAATGAATGAGGGAATCATAATATTGTGATCTACATGAGAAGATATTTATAATGGGCTACTCATACATGAAATATTATCATCTAAGTGAAAAATAAATAATAATAATGAAATTAACATAGCACACAATTTGTTCAATGGATACACAATGTGTAGGGTTCTCAGTCAAGGTTGGTTGTATACTAACATTTCTAAACTCATGTGAAATCCATATACATGGTGTGTTAAGTAGGGTGAACATCGTCTATGGATAAGATACCCGATTTAATCTGACATATATCAAATTAATTCCAAGTTAGTATTACAAAGACTGTATAATGCCTTTGAAAATACATGACATATAGAACAACTTGAGCTAAAGGCGTGTACTTTAGAAACAAAATGAGTCACTTCACCGGCTATCCATCACATTTTTGTGGAATACATGGTGTGTAGTCCTTGCATGACCACTAGGGGTGTATAGTCTATACACATCAAGTTTCTGTGGTATCTATACATGGTGAGAGTGAAGTAAAACACATATCATATGGTTCTACCATTATTTGATGGCATGTACATGGTTTTATGATGAATTATATGTCTTGGAGATACATTGTGTGTGACCTACGTTCACATGACATGTAACATTTAAAATAAAACTTATTCCAAGTCTGAGTCATAAGATGAGTCATGTGGTATAAATTTTGGAGATAACTTTTGTCTGGCATTAAAATCTATATGAAATCCACATATGGTGAAGCATGTTCCATTTAACAAGACTACATACCATATATTTTAAAAATATATAGAATATGAAAAACATCATATTCACACCATAAAGTGTCTCATAGATTCCTCTAGAAGTGGTTTTTTAGGATTCAGTGGAATTGAAGTAACAAAGTGGTGGTTCCATTGAAGTGGGTAAAGTTTGGATTGATATTAAATGGTGGAAGAAATATAACATGGAAAACAAATGGAATATCAATCATGCCAACAACCGCAACACCATAAAAAAACACAATCGTGATCATAAATGCAACACCATACAAACCAAACAATCACAATTTTAGATTTTACAAAGTATCCCTTATTCAATTTTGTTTGTTAATTCAGGGGTTATCACAGAAGTTTTATCATCATGGGGAGTTCATTTATAATTCAATTATACAAAAATTACCAATTTTTATATTCAAATGTTCAACAAGAACCAAACAACATGCAATTCATTTAGTGCGCAAACAAGGACCACCAATGGCCACAATTTTCAGCGGGGCGTTTAGCCCATACATTTTACATTATAACCATCAATATCAAATAGTAATAACATGCGAACAAGAGGAAAAAAATGAGTAACAAGAGAAAACTCACCGTGAAGGTGTCGTTAAGCACACGACAGAGGTGCGTTCATGGCAGAGGAGAGGCACACAATAGAGGAGATTTAAAACTGAAAAGAAAACATAAAATAGGGGAAACCCATGAGAATAAAATAATCTAAAACCAAGAACACCATTTAACACATCCCAAAAACCCCAAGAACCCACTAAAACCGAAATCAACCCACACCATGGTTAAACACACCTTAAGATAACAAGAAATTATAGAACCCACCTTCGATAGAACGAGTTCAACAGACTTTTTAAAATATAAATGATGACCATAAAATGGGTAAGCCCTGACCAATAGGTCATACTTACTAGGTATAATCCCCAAGTTTATTCTAGATAGAATATCCCAAATGAGTAAGCCCTGATTAATCCTATGTTATCACACCTTTCATGACCCATACATCCCAATCGAATGACTTTAAACTTCATGGTACAATCTTTTCAAACAACCTTAAACTATTTCCCTTAAACTAGATGTTCCCATGCTTCAATTTCTGCCAAATATACGACCCCCATGATCTAAAGTAATATATCACCTATTCAGAGACCTCAAAACTAGGTGGATGACCTGATGGTAAGGGGGTACCACTAACACAGTACCGTCCCTACTCTTGAAGTTTCATATGAGGGTCTTCACGTGTTGAAGCCTCACAACCCACCCCATAATAGGGAAACTATAATAAATAAAGTGTAACCTACCACCGCCATTAATTAATTCAAAATTATATCCCTAGAGAATGATATTCATTATATTCCTTATCTTAGGAAGGTGGATCAAGAAGTCATCCATGACCTCAACTCCGTTCAAGGGTCACCCAGTAGGGCTCCTAACAATCACCACTATCACCAACATCATGTGACCACTAACCCTTAGAAGCCTGTTGAGGGAACTAAAATGCAGACCCCTTCCCCAATCTCTTATATCCAAGAAGCTATGAGATCTCTCTATTAATTAAGATCTATTGATCATAGGGAGAAGGTTAATATCCCCAATTCCCCATAATAAGTTTCCCAACACAACACATGGTATCTAGTGAGTAGGATCATATCCCTATTCAAAATCAATAAGCATACCCATACATCTTAACAAAAATTAGGGGGAACACATATATTTCCAATGGGTCACCCCTAGTACTCTTTTCCAATCTTAACATCACACCATGCCAAAACTCACCACACGATCACAAGTTACCCAACATTATTCCAAAACCAAAGGAATATACCCATGCTTCATTACCCTAAACCCATCCATCTAGGTTCAATAGTGATGGTCACATTAAAACCATTCTATAAATCAATAGGGTTAGGAATCCAAATGATCATGTCCCTCAACCCAGTCATAACACCAAAACTCAAGAATAGAGAGTGCTTCCCTTATACAAATCCAAGTCATGACCATTCCTTCACTATCAACTTGATAACACCTAATATTAATCAATCCCTCATATTAAAGAATCTACCATGGATTTATGTATCTAAGGTATTCATAACACCAAGATAACCCCACTCATTAGTCTCCCCCAACCACCAAAACTCACTAACTCGCTACCATCCTGAGTCACATGCTAACAACCACTGGGATCTCACACAAACCCCTTACATCCATTCTTACACAATACTTATCCCATGGGTGCCACTCTTATCCCCACCTCAAAACACACATCATATAGTGAACCAAACCAACCACTTACTATAGGTTCTCACACACCCATATATTTATCATCATTGAGTACTATCTGCCCAGGGAACCAACTATGGGTATTACACATAACAATGTTTAAGTTCAATCAATCGTACCCACTTTTGGGCCAGACATAGACCCAAAAGGGTCATAAGTAATCATAACTCAACATAACATATCATAACTGTTAGTGTCACTACTCAAACTGAAAATGTATCATGATAGAATCCCGCTATCTAAAACAACCTACAATACAGGGGTCTCACCACCTGGGCTCTCACTCTTTCCCCAACTACCCATATATAGGTTAAACTCACTTATAAAAAATCTATAAGTCATCATAAAAATTCAAGGATCATCATTTCTCATTTATATTAACCCAATAGAAGAAAAAATACTCCTACATTGACCAGCGGCGACGGAGGCAGCAACAGTCGCGATGGAGGAACAAAACCCAACGACGGCGGAGGCAGCGGCGGAGGAGAAAAACCCAACGGTGGAGGCAGAGGAGGAGGAGGAAGAGTAGGAGGAGTATGAGGAGGTGGAGGAGGATGAGGATGTGAAAGAGGAGGAGGATGAGGAGGAGAGGTCACAATGGAAGAGGGGCCATGTTTAGCTTCCGTGAAAGATTGACCGCGTGCGAGAGAGGAGGGACTATTAGGGTTGTTAAATAGAAACTGCTGGAACCTTTATCAACGCTCATTGAAAGGGCTGATAAAGGTAAGTTTTATCAGCGCTTTTATTTTAGTGATGATAAATATTATAATTTTATATAAATTAAGAATAAAATTTTTTATCAGCGCTAAAATAAGCGCTGATAAATGTAACATTTTATCAGCGCTAAAAAAAGGCACTGATAAAGGGTATACCTTTATCAGTACTTATTTTAGCGCTGATAAAGGTTAGATATATCAGAGATTTTAACTAGCGCTGATAAAGGTATACCCCTTTATCAGCGCTTTCTGTTTAGCGCTGATAAAGGGCAGCGCTTCCCTTGCCTTATTTTGTGGTAGTGATAGTAAACCTTTCTCTATAAAGGTAGTTCCACCAAATCTTAAGTGTGTGTATTATAGTTTCAAGATCAAGGTCATGGGTAGGATTGTTCTTATCACGAGGCATAAGATAATGATATCCATAAGCAACTACTTGATCACCCTACATAAGAACATAGCCCAAGCCTGAACCTGATGAATAAAAAAAGACCACAAAGCCCTTCCTAGACTTTGGAAGAATCAACACCATTGTAGTAGTCAAAAGACATTTCATATCAACAAAAGAATTGAAAAATTTCTCATTATAATAAGAATTCACTCTCTTCTGAGTTAGAGTAGTCATCAGAGATTCCAAATTTTATAAGTCCTTTACAAACCGACGATAATATATAGCTCAATCTAAGAAGCTATGAATCTCAAAGACATTTAATGGTTGTTCCCAAGTCATAACAATCTTCAACTTATTAGGATCAACTAATATTACTTGTTACTACACCATGTGTCCCAATAATTTCACTTCTTGAATCCAGAAATCACACTTCGAAAGCTTGGCATAAATTCGATCATTACTCATAAAACTAATAACTATTTTTAGGTGATGTACATGATCCTCCTCGAACTTGGAATAAATGAAGATTCCTTCCAAAAATACTACCATAAAGGTATATAGATACTCATGGAGAATCTTGTTCCTCAAAGCAATGAAAACCACATGATAATTTGTTAGACCAAAGGGCATAATGAGGTACTCATAACGACCATACCTGCTTTGAAAAGCAGTTTTATGAATGTTTGATTCTTTTATCCCCAATTGATGGTAACCAGATCAAAGGTCAATCTTTGAAAACCACTTCACCCCTTTCATCTGATCAAACATATCATCATTTTGTGGAAACAAATACTTTTTCTTCATTGTAACTCGATTGAGCTTTCGGTAATCAACACATAAGTGAAGAGAACCATAATCTTTTTATAAAAGGGAAATGGTGCCAACTAAGGTGACACACTTAGGCGTATAAAGCCTTTATCAAGAATATCATCCAACTAAGACTTCGTCTCTTTCATTTTAGCTAGATCCATGTTGTAAGAGGGAATAGAAACTGGTTGAGTACCAAACATTAATTCAATGGAAAACTTGGCCTCCCTTACCTATGGAAAACTATAGAAATCAAAAGGAAACACATTGAGAAATTCAATGAAAATTATAGGGAGATCACCACTAAACTATTCTTACTCCAGATCAAAAGAAGAAACTGATATCACCTTACCTAACTTTGGATAAAAAGGTCTATCCCTACTCGACCTTGGGTCCTATTCTCCTTGAAATACAAGAGACACACCACTGGGTGATTAAGGTAGACTCATTGAATATAATAATAAATCTGGGATTTATTGATAATAAGATAATCCAATATGAAAATGATGTCAAGAGGTTTCATGTCGAAGACCAGAAAACTACAAGATATCTCTACATCTGATAGAGAGAAGACACAAGCAGGACTACGGAGACCCCACTTTCTCTTCATTCCAAGGGGTTTAGTAATATCCATTTCACAATATAAAATATCCATAGGAAGATTTATCATAATAACAATACATGTTGAAATAAATTAATGAGATGCACCGGTATTAAATAGAGTATTCACTAATGAAGAAGCTATCGTAATGGTACCTCTCAAAATCACTGGACCAATGTCTGCTTAATTTAGAGACTCTTACACTATGTGAAGTAGATTTTTTTCAGATGCCTATTCCTGGAACCCTTTTATATGTGAAGCATCTTATTTCCCGATAGTTTTTGGATAAGCTGATGATCCTATTCCATAATGTGGAGTATAAAAGATATGGAAGAATCCCTATAAGTTCCCTGAACGTCCATAGGAGACACAATTATTGGGTACTTCAGTGAAAAACCTCTTAGAATGTCCCATATTTCCACACTAATAGAAAATAAGTGGAATCCCTCTTAGCATTGTAGGAGTTTTGGAATAAACCATACATTGATAACTATTGTTTGAATCATAATGATTCCACTTTCCCTGAAAGGAAATCACATTTCCACTGGGAGAAAAAGGAACTCCTATCAACCCTAACATTCTTGCTAGGTCCATCTCAACCATTATTTCCCTATCCATCACATCATTATAAGTGGTTATCTTAAGCAAGAAAAACTAAGAAAAAATATTTGATTAAATTCCCAACTCAAACCATCGATCCTTCATCCTCTCATTAAATACAATCTTAGGCATATACTATACAAGATCAGTAAATCAATTTGAATACTCAATTATGGTTATTTTAGCCTACTCAAACTTGAAAAACTCCACACCCTTATCCAACACTATTGAATTTGAATAAAACTGTTCAGTGAATAGAACCTTGATGTATTTATACTCAAATACCTCTTGTTTCTTTATCATCACCATCATGTCCCACCATCTTCTACTTGGTCTCTCCATAACAAAGTTCACACACTTCACCTTGATCTCATTCGGTGTCTCCAAGAACTTGAATAGACGTTCTATCCAGCCCAACCATTCCTCAGTATGTTGAGGATCAATGGAGACTTTGAAAACTAGTGGCTTCTAGTGAAGGAACTCTCGAGAAATAACTTTGAGAATGTCCCTATGTGGTTCCAAAGCTGGATCCTGAATGGAAAATGGAGGTGGTTCCTATCCCAGAGCTTGGACAATACATTTGATTACTTGAACCAGATTCAGATATACAATGGGATTTTCTCACTGAGGTTAAACAACAGACTCTTCCTGGATTTTATTTACATGTCTTCTTGGGTTCATGATGTTACATAACATCTGCAGACAACATTGAAGACATTAGATAATGATCAAATAGAGAAATTAGGGAAACATAATCCCAACTGATAGAATAAACAATATTTGTATTTCAATCTATCTAAATCAAATTAGGGAAATTATTATAACTAATCCACAAGACATCTTTATCTAAACACCCATGGTGACTTAAGGTTCATTACAGTGAGATCTAGCTATATACTCAATCACAAATACCTCCTAACTCCCAAAAACATACTGACATCAAGGCAAGATGAAAAACCTGCACCTCTGATACCACTTTGTCACGAACCATTTTGGGTACCCTAGTAACCCAATAACTGAGCCAGATCTGTCATATTATGAAGGGAATTCCTGATCCCCATGAGTCGGTGACTAGAACCTAGCATCATATAAACTGAAAATGAGAATGATTTTTCCACAAATAATGCAGAAGAAAAAGAAACAAGACAATATTTATAAAAAAAGAAACTCCATTTGGGGTAATGTACCAAAATTAAACAATGCATAAACAAGCCCAATATACTATAACCTAGGCACCAAAATAGATTAAAACATCCCAAGTCCCCAAGGACACAACTCACCAAGTCCAAGGTTCAAAAACTTGATCCACCTCCAAGAGATCCTTTCCCCTTGCTCGAACCTGGAAGGAGATAACAAACAAACACTTAAAGGCATAAGTAGGGTGTGATCTAAAAATCCCAGTAGGGGTCAATAAGGATTCAATAATATATCAACCAAATAAATGATTTAAATTTTAAAATAAAAAGGTTTTGAATTCTAAATTAAAAAAAATCATGCTATACAATTCAAATAATGAAAAATACTTTAAGAAAAGGCTTTAAAATGATAGAATATTTCTAAAACAATTGATTAAATAATTTTTTTATATATAACTTTTTATTTAAATTCATAAGGCATGTAAAGAAATTTAACAACATTGACATACATTTATATCTCAAATATAAAACAAGCGAGAAACATGGTCATATGCCAAATAGGTATGAAAGTTCCAGGCTATAGGAACTTGTACAATCTAAATGATCATAGAAATATGTTTACATACACATCCTATAGAAACTAGTTAGATAAGACTCATCATCATCTCCTAAGGGATGTGACCTATTGCATTTATGTTTTAGAATGTTGTATAATCATAGAGCGTGTCCAAATAACTCACAATCTACCTAAGTATTTTATGTGATCTTACAAAATCAACGATGGATAATTTATTTTAAGAAAACTTAAAATGAAGTTAAATAATATTCCTCCCATTTAAAATGAAATTTTTTATTTAAAACCAAAACAAGTTTTAATAAAAAACTTTCCTTTTAAATAAGATAAAACCATTGAGTTTCTATAAAAACTTTTAAAGCCATTTTCACAAGTTTGAAATCAATTAAAAACCAATTACATCAATTTCACAACTCATTTTCACAATTAAATTTAACAATTTAATCAAAATAGTTTTCATAAAATCTAAAATTTAAATTAAACAATTTAAATATACCGATTTCTATAAATGCACCTCAATTCAATAAAATTGAGGGTTTTCCCAAATTTTCATGCCAAAACCATTTCAAACCTCCCAATTCACTGGAATTGGGTTTTACAAAATAAATTGAAATAAAGTTTTAAATACTTAATTTAAATAAAAATTTGAAACAAATAAAGTAATTGAAGGTTAATCAATTTATCCAAACAGGATGGAACCACATACCTTTTTCTCGAAACTCAACACTCACAATGAAAACTGTCAATGAAAAAATGTATATAAGACCTCTAAAATAAACCTATAAATGAGATAAAAAACATGAAGCATAGATCCATAAATTATAGGATGATATTTTGAACCCAAAGGAGGAGAAAGAGATAAATGGACGAAGAATAGGGAGACCACTTACCCAGGAACCCTCTCCACAAGCACGAAGATGATCGAACTCCAAATGAATGGACCTGGATGGGTTGGAGGGATATGAGATCTCATGAGGAAGGCCTTAATTATAGAGTAATGAAACTTGAGATGAACCAAAAGGGAGAGGCTAGTTGTGCTGCCCATTTAAAAATAGTATTCGGGGTATTACACGACGTATAACCCCATTATACATCATGAAATAGTTAATTTTTGCAACTACCAAAAAAACATCACTTCAAATTAAAAACCAATATTTAATTAACTCAAAATGTATAAAGACTCTTCACATCATGTAATATTTCATGGTGTGAACCCATTTCACAGTATGCACCCAAAAACCATTACATAATGTGTAACCCTCCTACAACCTGTAGAAATGACTAGTTAAAGTTGAAAGTCCAAAAGATATGTGACTTCACCATTATAGGTATCCTCCCAATTCATTCTCAACCCTACCTAGTAAACGAAAAGGAAAAACCATGACAAGGTTAAAGATGTACATGTTAGTTTAGTAATGAGATGTTACAAATTAATTAGTTAATTAGTAATTACTATTATTAATAATTAATTAAATAATTATTAACTACTAATTAATTTATAATAATTAACTATTAAAAATGTATTAGTAATTAATAGTACTAATTAATATTGTATAAAATATTAATAATATAAATTAGTTAATTATTTGTATTTAATAGTAAACATTAATAATTAATTATTATTTACTAGTAATTAATATTTATTATTAATTGGCTAAAAATTAATAATAATAATATATTATTAATTATGTGTAGAAAATGGAGAACCTGGATCCCACATCAAAAATAAAGAATGATTTCGAGGGCATCCCTCTTATAAAAGAAGGTCCGGGGTGATGGTTTCTGTCAGAATTTCAGTCTTCTTTAATGATAGTAATGTTGGATATAAAATAGAAGATAAATTCTGATGAAATTATATATATATATATAAATAAATAAATAAATAAATAAATATATATATATATATAAGACAAAACATAATAAAAATAAAAATAAAAATTTTAAATATAAAAACAAGTATATTTAAAATAATATTTTTTTCCATTAGGGAAAAGGTGGTAGGGGCCTTACCACCTATGCCCAAAATTTTATGAGAAAGTCGAAAATGTCCTTAGCACCTTTTATTCATGTGAAAAAAACCCAAAGGTAGAAGGGGCGCTACCACCTTTGGGACGTATTTTTCAAAAAAAATTGACCTAGGCTTATTTAAATATTTTTTTCAAAAAAACGTATAAAAAACCCCGATTGTTCCGACCCTATCTTGTAAGAATCCTTTATGCATATTCATTACCATTGGTTACAACAATGGTGTTGGTTGTGTGTTTTTGGATTAAATTGTGATCGGTCTGTGTTTTCTATCGATGCTTTTTATTTTTCCCTTATGCCTTGTCTTTCGAACACCGATCTTATTTTTTCCAATCTCCATTTTCTAAGGTGACTATGTTTCCTTCATTATTGAGGTAGGTATATATATATATATGGGTTATAATTCATGAACTAATTTATATTCTTTTCAATTTATTTGGATTAATCAATAAAAAACGAATGATTATATATTTGAATGGGATTTTTAGAAGATATACAAGTTTTTAAATGGATTTTATTTAAAAATGGTTTTTTTTCAAACCATGTTTTTGATTAAATGATTTAAATGGTGGTTTTGGTATTAAAATGGGTTTTCAATCCTGGGAGATAAAATTATTTGATATAAAATATTTTATTAAATTTTATCATAATTTTTAAATGATTTTTTAAAAACTTTGCACATTTAGTAACATTGGATGCATTGAGAAATAGACTTGTCACTCTTTGTGTGTGTAATACCACAAGAGGTTTTTTTGTCACTTTAATGTGTGTAATTACACTATAGGTTATATTGGTTGGATCCATATTAGGCTTGGATTGGGGATTTTATATCTTGTATTGAATTTATTCCCATAGGTTAGATCCCAAATGGTGTGCGTTTTCATTTATGATTGGTTTATCACATGATGCCATTTTCATGATTATTTGCTCACATGCTTATTAAATAGTGTATCAATGGTTGGTTTGATTATTATTTCATACTATATTTTATGTACTTGACATATTCCTGGAGTTGGTGAATATGAATGCTTTTAAGAAAACCAAATTTTGTTTTTCAAAATATAGTTTTTTTATGAAAATACTTTGTAAACCAGATTTTTTTTAAGTTTGAGTTAATTCATTCTTGATATTATAACTTGTATATACTTTTTAGTGGTATCCTTATAGTATTTTTTCTCACAATATACTTTTTCCTTTTAGAAGTTATAGAAGTTGTTTTTTAGGACTTAAGAAAAGGGAAGGGCATTATTTAGAATGTTTGTTTATTTTTTTTTCACCATCTTCATAGTAGGATGTTCTGGAGGTGACAGTTGTTCACATGAAGATTTTTTGGTATTGACTTGTTTTATTTTTTTAGGTTTAGCCATTTTGGCTTGGTTTTTTTATGTATCATAGATATTTTTTCTTTATTAATCTATGTAACTTGTTGGTTTTCCTTATTTAGGTTTTACATGAGACACATTGCTTTCTTTTTGTTGTACTCTAACCGTATGGTAGACCACATTAGGTGACTTATTTAGTTGACCCAGGTTGGTTCATTACAAATTGGTATCAAAGGAAAATACCTAGTGTAAAGTGTTGTGGCACTTCCTAGGTTTGCTTCAGTTTCATTGGTATGAAGAAGTTAGAACTGTTAGAATTCAAAATAGTAAGTGTAGGAGGGTTCCCAACCATCTCACTTCTATTTCTGAATCCGAGTTACCATTGGTGGTTAGATATTTTTTTAAGTTTGTGACTTGGTATTTGAGGTTATTTGAATAAATAGGATTTTGTGTTTATTTAAATGAAAATGTTCCTTATTAAAGGGTTTCATTTTGTTCACATAATTTATAATTTCTTTAAATTTTTGTTGTTTTAATTCATTAATATGGATTTTTGGAAGTTGGTCCTATGATTCTGTAATTTGATCTTAAGTTGATTGGTTTTTTTCTTGTGTGTATTAGACAATGAATCCCAAAAGATCTATTCTGAATTTGAGAGATGAAAATGCAAGATATGTTTTACAAGAAAACCCTCCATTGTAAATTTCTTTAGTGGAAGTTTTAATCCACATAATTTAGACTCTGGGTCAAGCAGGTGTTGGTAACTTAGGTCGAGCAGTGGAGTATGGCTTAAAATTTACTAACAAGATCCCGCCCAAATTTTGTGGTGATAAAGAACCTCAAGAATATGAGGAGGGGATTGAAAATATTGATATTATCTTTAATTTTATGAATAATACCAAGGACTCTAATGTGGATTTTTTCATATACATGCTTGAGGGATAGGGAAGGAGATGGTGGTACTTTATTTTTCTAGCTAACCTACATGTGGATATTACCTGGGATTCCTTTAATAAAATCTTAAACCATTAGTTTTATCCTAAGATTTTGTGTGTGAAAATAAATAGGGAGTTTCTAACCTTAGAACAAGGGGAATTTACTATTCTAGATTATTCAACTTTCTTTACTAATTTGGTGAACTTGGCACTAGATCTTGTTACAAATGATTACCTAAAAGTTGGGAGGTTTGAGATCGGGAAGAGGGATGATATTTGGTAAATTTCGATTCTCATGTTCCTTAAAAAATTTTTAGAGGTAGTTGATATAGAAGATATGGTAGAGGTATATATATATGGTAGAATAGGTTTGGGTGGAGCTGTGGTTGATGCAGTCATTGGTTAGGGTGTGTCTGCTTGCTAGAAAAGAAAGTGCAAAGGTAGCCAGTTTTCTTCAAGAGTAGTTTCAAGGGATTCATCAAGATATCAGTAGGTTGTATGATATCATTATGTAAGTCTTGGTCATACCAAGTATAATTTTTCATAATCACCCTGAAATTTTCATCATTGTGTACAATCTATCAATCTAAGGTGTTTTTGTGGAAGGATGTCCCAAAGCATTAAGGATGGATCCACTCTCACCAAGGGTTCATAGGTTTATTCTGATTCTTCCAAGGGTGTTGGGTCTTATATTAAAGTAAATGGGGACGTACATTTGGATAATAAATCTCAGGGAGGAGTTGAGACTAGGCATCTTTATGTAATGGAGTATACGACATAGGAATCTGGAGCAGGGCTGGATACTATTAGAGGTGTGGTGTTTATTTTATCTTTTATGGTGATAGATTTGTTTGATATAGGTGATACTCATTATTTTATATCATAAAATTTAGTTGAAATATTGTTATTGCATTTTCATATTATTCCATTATTTTTGGATGTTTCAATGCATTTGGGAAAGAGGTATAAACAAGGTTTCAAGTGCCCCACATGTCAGGTGATGATAAATGACCTTGAAGAAGAGTTGGATTTCATGGTTATTGGTCTTGATACCTTTGACCTGATTATTTTAATGGATTTTATGATCATCACTAAGGCCTAGATTGACTATTATCATCATAATGTTTAGTTTTTTTATCTATTGATTTATTTACTCATTTCTTTTAGGGTGAGTGGGATTATGGGTCTGTAAGAGAAGGGCCTATTGTTTCGTATGATGGGGTAATCTTATATCATTTATAAAAGATTTTCATAGATTTAATTTATCCTTATTTGAGTAGTCTACTTCCTATGGTGGTGTGTGCGTACCCCAAAATCTTTCCAGATGGATTTTATAGTTTACCACTAAAGAGAGAGGCTGAGTTTACCATTGACCTACTATGTGATATGATGCACATTTCTATGACACCTTATCAGATGGAACCTACTAAGTTATAAGAACATAAGTTTCATATTGAAAACCTTGAGGATAAGGTATTTTTACATCCTTGTGCATCATCTTGGTATTCTTCTATCCCCTTTTCTAAGAAGGAAGATAGAATCCTCCAACTTTGTATTGATTATCAAAAGTAAAATTGGATGAACATTAAAAAAAAGTATCCCTTTATTTGGATTGATGATATATTTGATCAACTTAGAGGGGCACATTGGTTTTAAAATATTTACCTTCAGTTAGGGTAAAACCAATTAAGATTCTGAGAAGAGGATATACCTAAGACATCACTTAGGTGCTGATATGGGAATTTTGAGTTTTTGGTTATTCCATATGATCTCACTAATTCTCTTATAGTATTTATATAATTTATGGATTGATTATTTCAT
This sequence comes from Viscum album, assembly GCA_963277665.1. NCBI lineage: Eukaryota > Viridiplantae > Streptophyta > Magnoliopsida > Santalales > Viscaceae > Viscum > Viscum album. The sequence continues at coordinate 137,057,201 of OY728164.1, forward strand.
TAGTTCTTGAATTATTTTGTGTTCATCATCATGGATGATATTTTAGTGTACTCCAAGTCAGAGGAGGAGTGCATGGACCATTTGAATATCATTCTTAGAACCTTGAGGGAACATCATTTGTATTATAATATTTCCAAGTGTGAATTTTAGATCTAGTAAGTGAAGTTTCTGGGGAATGTTATATCTAAGAGGGACATCTCATGGGATCTAAAAAAAATACATACAATTATGTTTTGGGAGGATCCTAAAAACGTGTTTGATATTTGAAGCTTCTAAGGGTTGATTGGTTATTATAGGAGGTTTGTTCAAGACTTCTCCAAACTTGCATCTCCAATAATATCTTTAACCCATAAGGGTAAAAAGTTATAGTGGGTTGAGAAATGTAATATACATTTAGAGGAATTGAAGATTAGGTTGAATTTAGCTCCAATTTTGATTCTTCTGGAACTGGATTTAGGATATGATGTTTTCTTCTATTCTTCTAGAATGGGTTTGGGGAGTGTCTTGATGAAAGGGAAATAGGTAGTGTAATATGTCACTCACTAGTTATTACATCATGAGAATAACTATCCAACCCACAATCTTGAGTTGGTAGTGGTTATTCATGGAGTCAAAATGTGGTGTCACTATCTCTTTGGGAAGCAGTTTATGATATATTATGATCACAAAATCTTGAAATATATTTTCAATTAGAGGGATATGAAAATGTGACATAGAACTTAGTTGAGTATCTTTAGAGTTTTTATTTTTATATTTCTATACTCCCAAGAAAGGTAATGTGGTCCCCAATGCATTTAGAAGGAAATTACCAACACAAGACTTGAAAGAATCAGTAGAGGAGTGGCCTTTGATGGGTTTGTTGGATGAGATGATGTAACATCCCAATATTTTAAAAGGAAAAACTATGTGATTAAATGAACTACTATGTACTATGTTGCATTTATAATCTATCCATTAAACTTAATTTTCCCACTTATTTTTTTGGATTTTGAAAATCTGATATACACAGTTGCGATCAGTAAGATGTTTGGAGTCTGATAGGAAAAACTTGTTTTTTGGTGAATAGTTACATACCTTTCTGAATAGTAATGTTACCCTTATTAATATTGATATATAATTATTAATAGTAACCTCACCTATTATAGTATATATATAGGATTTAAGTGAAAGCATGACGTACCTATGTTTTGGAATAAGTGAATAAATGTTATAAAAACCGTATTTTTCAAGTAAATTATGATTTTAGTTAAAAATTAAATTAATCATATTTAAAAAATTATTTTTGAAAAATGGACTTCATTTTTGGATTCTACACATATAAAAATGGTTAGGGTTAATTTTTGGGATTTTTCGGAAATACTTGATTTTTTATGAATAGTGAAATACCATAATTTACAAAATAAGCTAAATACACTAATTATAGAGTCATGTATGATGTTATGCTTATGTAAGACTAATTGGTTCACATTAACATGATAAAATTACTTTAATTAGTCATGGAAGACTCACTATTACTTGTCTTGTGGAGAAATAATAAATTAATGAATATTATATTAAGAAAACCCCTCTCCCCTTCAGTATAAATACCACCCTTCACACCCTCATTTGCTCACACCTCTCGAGCTTCAATACTTGTGTAAACGTTACCCAAACATCTTCCCTATCCCATACCCCACGTCCAAGATCTTCTGTTCTTATCAAAAGACCAAGCCTAGCTTTCTTAAGGAGGATCTCAAGAGAAGGATTCAGGAGGTTATTCCTCTATCTCTCTTTTTTCCTTTAAATTATTTTCAATTTCAAGTTTATTTATTAATCTCTACCCACCTATCCACATCAAAATGGTATGGTAACTATAGTATCTCAAATATAATGTAATTTTAGGATACTAATGTGATACTATATCATAAAACCCCCTTCTCCTCTTCTTTTTTTTATAAAAGAAAACGTTGTTCGTGAGGTGTTAATTTATCACCTTCAAGAACGACATATTTTTTTTTTCCATTTATACCTTCAGATATAGTCATGAAACCATTTTTATGGTTGAGCCAGAATATTTTATATGTATTACATCCTATTTAATGTTCTGGATATAACTTATTTACATATCACTAAATTATTAAACAAAACAAGTTCGTTGTGGTCAAAAAACCGCCCAAATTAACCCAAACAATCATCATTTAATTCTTATATAATGATTCATACACATGGTATATAATATAATTAATTATAATATCATTTAAAATTTTTAATATCATGAAAAATCATTTATGGATGTTTATGCATGTTCTACATGAACTTTCATTTATATAAGTGAACCGCTCAAGAAAACCATAAAAATGAACATCCCCAAACAATGTTTTTAAAATCTATAACACATCCAAAGGCCCATAAAATAACATAATGAAACCATAATAAAAAATATTCAAGTACATAAGGTTCTTTAATTGTTAATTAATAAATCTAATGTGGTTATATAGGACATTAAATCAAATAAAGTGTTCTAATACAAGGTAAGGGAAAATTATCGAACCCAACTTTCTTTCTCCGGGTTCTCCCTCATTCACTCTATTTTTGGTATGGTAACTTCTTAAAAATCATTTTTCATCACTATCTTACTTTTTTTTGGGATATAAATGTTTATAATGGGGTCTATGTAAAACAAATGTTTTCCAAAAGAATTCTTCTTTCAAAAAAACACCTTTTATTTCTCACTCAAGGTTGATGGTCATTGTATCAAGTACGTTATTCCTACTTTATTTTAGGAACCCAAAGTTTATGAATGTGTTATTATGAGATGAAACAAATTCCTTTACATGGGTTATTTGTGTTAATATTTGATATATGTTCTATATGGAATACATGATAATGATAATGTAATGATGTGACGGGTGCACCTGAAATATATATAGTGCAATATGAATGTTTGAATGTGACAGGTGCACCTATAATTATACAATGATCCAATTCATTGGGTAAAGTGATTAATCTCACGAGTATAAGGGAAATGATGCATGAACATGATTCTATAATTATTCACAACTATGTGTGGTAGTTAACCACTAAGACATGATGTTTCATTTTTATTCATAGCCATATTTCAAGTCTTTTATTAATGCTTCCTCTCATGTTCATGATCCTTTTCCTATGTTTTGATTGTGATAAACCATTGTTATATTTTTCATATCTATCCCCTTATTTGGATTTTATCTCACCCCTTTTTTATGTATATACTCAGGTGATTATGTGTACTAAAGAGTTTTCAAGGGACAACAAGAAGCTAAAGAAGAAGAAATTAAATAAATGTAAATGTTAATGTATGGTTTGTCTAATCCTCCAAAACCTAGACCAGAAAAATTCTTCGAACATATAATATACTATGTATTTTTCATCCATCATTTATAAAAAAGAAATATATAGCTTTTTTTAGTACTGAATCCGAAAGTGCGGGTTCAGGGATTTATAGTTGGTATCAGTGGAACAGTCTAGAAAACTTTGGAGAATAGAAATTGTCATTTTAAAATTTAATTTTAAACATATAGTTAATTAATTATACACAAGAATTTTTTTTCTTACACATCAATATATAAATTCATAATTATAAGTATAATGAATGAATTGCAAGGGCACAATTCATTTGGGGGTGGGGGAGAATGTAACATCCCATGATTTTAAAAGGAAACACTATGTTCTTAAATGAACTACTATTTAATATGTGGATTTTATAATATAGACATTAAACATAATTTTCCCACTTCTCTATTTTGGATTTCAAAAATCTGACATACATGGTTGCGATCAGTAAGATGTTTGGAGTAAGATAGGAAAAACTTATTTTTTGGGGAATAGTAACATACCCTTATGAATAGTAATGTAACCCTTATGAATAGTTATATACCCTTATGAATAGTAACCACACCTATAATAGTATATATATAGGATTTAACTGATAGCATGATGTACCTATGTTTTGGAATAAGTAAATAAACGTTATAAAAATTGTATTTTTCAAGTAAATTATGATTTTAATTAAAAATTAAATCAATAATATTTAGAAAATTATTTTTAAAAAATGTAATTCATTTTTGGATTCTAAACTTTTAAAAATTGATAGGGTGAATTTTTTAGATTTTTCTGAAATACTTGAATTTTTGATGAATTGTGAAATACCATAATTTACAAAATAAGCTAAATACACTAATTATAGAGTCATGTATGATGTTATGCTGATGTAAGTCCAATTGGTTTGGATTCACATGATAACATTACTATAATTAGTCATAGAAGACTCACTATTACTTGTCTTGTGAAGAAATTATAAATTAATGAATATTATATTGAGAAAACCCCTCTCCCCTCCACTATAAATACCACCCTTCACACCCTCATTTCCTCACACCTCTCAAGAATCAATAATTGTCTAAAATCTTCCCAAAAAACTTCTCTAGAACCTACCCCACGTCCAATAGATTTTGGTCTCATCAAAAGACCAATCCTAGCTTCTTTAAGGAGAATCTCAAGAGGAGGAGGTAATTCCCCACTCTCTCTTTTTCCTTTAAATTCCTTTCAATTTCAAGTTCATTTCTTAATATCTCCCCACATATCCTCATAAAAATGGTATGATAACTCCATTATATCACATATACTGGAATTTTAGGATACTAATGGTATAATATATCATCCAAACCCCTTCTCATCATCTTTTTTTATAAAAGAAAATTTTGTTTGTGAGGTGTTAATTTATCACCTTCAAGAACGACATGTTTTTTTTTCCATTTCTTCCTTCATATCTGGTCATGAAACCATTTTTATGGTTGAAACAGAATATTTTATATTTATTATATCCTATTTAATGTTATGGATCTAACTTATGAACATATTACTAAATGATTAAATAAATCAAGTTCGTTGTGGTTGAAAAACATCCCAAATTAACCCAAACAATCATCATTTAATTCTTATCTAATGATTCATCCACATGGTATATAATATAATTAATTATAAGATCACTTTAACTTCTAGAATATCATGAAATATCAGTTCTATATGTTTATCCATGTTCTACATGAACTTCCATTTATACAAGTGATCTGCTCAAGAAAACCATAAAAATGAACATCCCCAAACAATGTTTTTAAACTCTATAACTCATCCAAAGGCCCATAAAATAGCTTAATGAAACCATAATTAACCATATTCATGTAAAAAATTCTCTTTAATTGTTAATTAATGAATCTAATGTGGTCATACATGACATTAAATGGAAGAAATCATTCGGATATAAGGTTCGAGGAAATTCTCAAACCCAACTGTCTTTCTTCAGGTTCTCCCTTTTTCACCCCATTTTTGGTATGGTCACTCCTTAAAAATAATTTTTTCATAATTATATAACATTTTTTGGGATATAAATGTTTCCAATAGAGTTTATGTAAGACATATGTTTCCAAAAATAACTCTTCTTTCAAAAACACACCTTTTATTTCTCACTCAAGGTTGATGGTCATTGTGTCAAGTATGTTATTCCCACTTTCTTTTGGGAACCCATATTTTATGAATGTGTTCTTATAATATGAAACCAATTACTTTCCATGGGTTAGTTATGTTAATATTTTATATATTTTCTATGTGTCATGCATGATAATGATAATGTTATGATGTGATGGGTGCGCCCAGAATTATATAGCGCAAGATGAATGTTTGAATGTGACGAGTGCACCTTGAATTATAAAGTGCTCCAATGCATTGGTTAAAGTGATGAATCTCATGAGTAAAAGGGAAATGATGCATTAACATGATGTTATCATTGTTCATAACTATGTGTGGTAGTTAACCACTAAGACATGCTGTTTCATTTTTATGTATAACCACATTTGAAGTCTTTTATTAATGATTCCTCTCATGTTCATGATCCTTTTCTTATGTTTCGATTGTGCTAAACCATTTTTATATTATTAATATTTATCCTCTTACTGGGATTCTATCTCACCCCTTTTTTATGTATATCCTTAGGTGATTATGTGTACTAAAGAGTTTTCAAGGGACGATAAGAAGCTAGAGAAGAAGGAATTATATAAATGTAAATGTTTTGTGTTGTAAATGTTAATGTATGGTTTGTATAATCCTAAAAAACCTAGGCTGGAAAAGGTTCTCAAATGTATAATATACTATTTATTTTTCTTCTACCCTATATAAAAAAGAAATATACAGTATGTTTTAGTACTTAATCCAGAAGTACGGGTTCATGGATTTATATATGATCTTGGGAGTGGAATAAGCTGGTGGGCAGGTGTAATTGGATTTAATAAAGGTTGAATCATCATTTTATGAGATGGTTTGGATAAAGAAATCATTTAACACCAAGTTCCAGTGATTTTTTGAAATCCTAAAAGGTGGGGAGACCTCAGTCGAGTGGACTCGATCTCCTGGTGGAGATTTATGTTTGAGAATCAGGTTGGTTGTTCCTATTTCTATAAAGCAGAAGTTGATAGATAGTGGACATCGGTCTTTTTGGTCCATACACCTTGGGACTACCAAATGTATCATGACTTGATATTTCATTTTTTATGTTCGGGGATGTGATGGTTGATTGTAATTTTTTTATCACGGTGTCTTACTTGTTAAATAATTAAGGTGGAACATTGAAGACTTGTGGTTTTTTTGAAACCCTTATCCATTACTATATGGAAGTGGGGTGATATTTCTATAGGCTTTGTCATTATTTTAACATGGAATCTTGGTGGGGAGGATATTATTTTAATGATCATTAATTAACTCTGAAATTAAACTAATTTCCTCCATATCCATGAGATGATAAAGGTGGAGAATATTAGGTGATTGTATGTCTGAGAAGTTGTAAGACTTTATGGGGTTCCCTATACGATTTTTTCTAAAACAGACTCAAGGTTCACATATAGGTTCTAGATTTTTTTTCAAGTGGAAATGGGTTTCTATTTAAAATTGAGCATTGTATATCATTTGCAAATGGATGGGAAAGTATAGAGAGCTATCCATGTTCTTGAGGATATGTTTCAGGCATGTGTGCTCAAATTTGGTTGTTCTTGGGAAAGAATATTCATCTAGTTCAGTTTTTATTTGATAATAGTTATCAGTATTTAAATAATATGGAACCCTTTGGAGAATTGTATGGTTATACATATAGATATCCCTTGTGATGGTAAGAGTTGGGAGAGCTACCCTTGGTTGGATTGATCCTTGTTCAATAAATTCCAAAAAAGTACAGTTGATTAGGAAGATATTGGTAATAGTAAAAATTAATTATAAATCCAATTTGGCCTATCATTTTCAGCCACTAGAGTTTGAAGTTGTTGATCAGGTTTTTCTTATAATTTCACCTCACTTGGGACACCATCAGTTAGGTAATCATAGTTAGTTAGAACCGAAGTTTGTTGAAACCTTTGAGATCTTTGGAAGAATTGTAAATATTGAATATTAGATGGACTTAAAACCTAGTTTCAATTCAATTCATGATGTGTTTCATGTTTCCAAACCAAGGAAGTATCAATCGTATTGTTACCATGTGATTGAATAGGAGGATGTTGATCTTGATCCTGACACCACTTTGGTTGAGAAAAAAGTTTAGATTATGGATTATTGAGAAATGGTATTTCAAGGTAAAAAAAATTCCCTTTGTCTATGTACTATGGTTGTTTGGATGAGATATCCAGGAGATATAGGAGCATGAATTGTTGATGAGGAAACAGTGATATTATCTTTTTGTGAGTTTAGGATTTTGAGGACTTATAGGGAACATAAATATATTATGGTGAGGATAATTTTAACATGGAAGAAAAAAGGTAATATATTTTATAATTAAGATCATATTTCTAAGGTTTGGAAGACTTTAGAGTCATTCTGGGAGCTTCTGTAGGACTTGGGCTAGACTCTGACTATAGTACATATTCACAATGTGAATACGATTTATGAGGTGAATTTTTCATTGAGAATATACTGGGAAAATGATCTAGATCATGAAAAATTAGAATCTATTAAATTTTTACACATTATGAAAACATCTATCAGGGGTAATTTATCCTAATGTGATGCATTTTCAGCATAAATATAACTCATGGAATTCATTTCATAAAATAGTAATTCAAAATGTAAATTTATCGAGTCTAGTTATTTTTATCACAATTCATGCCTGATTTTTTCTACATTCAATGTGAAAGCCTCTCCCTCAAACCCTTGGTTCTCCCAGAGTGATTTTCGGAAATCTCTCTCCTTTTAGATCTCTCTTTTAATCATTTAATCTCTGGAATGGTTGCGCCACTCCTCTCTAGTAAGAATAATTTCTACTTCTTCATTGTCATTAGTCATGACAGTAATGTTGGTTGTGTTTGTGGATATAATTGTGATTAGTTTGAGTTTTCTATGAATCCTTTTCATATTCCTTCATGTATTGTATTTTGAAGGATGGTATAATTTTTTCCAATCTCCATTTTCAAAGGTAGCTAGGTTTCCTCTATTCTCGAGGTAGGTGCCTCTATACAATAGTTTTAAATCAATATATTCTTCATGTTCTTATCAATTACTTTGAAATAATCAATGAAAAATTCATTATTTGATATTGGAATGTATTTTTTGGAAGAGATACATGTTTCTTAAGTCATTTTATTTAAATTTGGATGTGTGCACACCAAGTGTTTAATTAAATGCTTTAAATTATGGTTTTGGTTTTAAAACTAGTTTTAAAGCCCATGAGTGGAAAATTTTTAATGTAAAAATGTTTGATTAAATGTGAACAAGGTATTTAAATCTATTTTGACAAACATGGCACATTGGGAAACCTTGGGTGTGTTGGGAAATAGAATTTTCACTCTTTGTGTTTGTAATTTCATAAGAGGTTTTATGTCACTTTAGTGTGTGTAATTCCACAAGCGGTTATATTGTTTGGATCTTCCTTAAGACTAGATTGGGGATTTTATTTCTCATCTTTCATGTATTCCCATAAGTTAGATCCCAAATGGTTTGATTTTTCATTTATGATTGGTTTATCACATTATGGTATTTTTATGGTCATTTTATATAAGCTTATCCTACAATGAATCGATGGTTGGTTTGATTACGATTTTGTACTATATTTTCAGTACTTGAAATGTTCATAGATTTGGAAAACCAAAGTATATTTATAAAAATGGATTTATTTTATGAAAATTCCTTGTAAACTAGATTTTTTTTAAATCCAGAGTTAATGGATTCTTGATATTAGAAATTTTATAGATTCTTTGGTGGTATCATACTGGGATTTGTGCTCAAACCCTACTTTTAACTTTGGGAAGTTGTAAAATTTATTTTGTAGGACTGAAGAAAATGTAAGGGAATTATATAGCATGGAAGTTTCTCTTATTATCATCATATTCATATCAGGATGTTCTGGAGGTGATGGTTGGTCACATAGAGACTTGTTGGTCTTGTCTTTTTTTTTTATTTTTGGGTTTATCTGGTTTGGTTTAGTTTTGTATATCTCATAGATATGTTCAATTTCTTCTACAGTATAACTTGTTAGTTTTCCTTGTTTAGGTTTTACATGAGACATGTTACTTCACTTTTTTGTACTTCACCATGTGGAAAACCACCTTGGGTGACTTGTTTAGATAACCCAAGTTGGTTCATTACATTTACAAATAGTAGAAGGTGAATCATAAGTGGTTGGGTAAGGTACATATTCTAGAATGTGGTAGATCATGAGTTTACACTTGATTATAAATTTGTAGAGTGAAACTAAAGGATACTCTTAAAGTGGTACATACATCATGATAATTTAATTAACAACTATCAAAGAAAGGGAGGTTAGGATAATGGATTAAGAAGTCACTTATAGAATTGTTTTCACAAATATAATAATTTTGACATTGGTCTATGTCACATGATAAACCTAGGTTTGATCTTGAATAACGATATTAAAAATTTTAATAGAAAATTAAATATCCTTAATTTTCACTCATATCAAATGTAGAAATTTATAATATAGCCTCATTACCCAATAAACTAAAAAAGAATAACATAATGAATAGTTTAGTGTCTAACCCATAAAGATGATGTTTTGAATTAAGAATAATACTTAAGTCCAAAATTTATGATGGATAAATTCAAATGATTTATATGAAACTAATTAAATTAAATAATAAAATTAATTAATACCTCCTATAGATATAAAATAATAAGGATTATAATTTTTATAATCATGAATTAAATATTTTTGAAATAATTTTAATGAATACTTGATTGTCATGGGAATTAAGTTCAATAAGTCTTTGGAAAAGTAAATTATTCTCCAATAATTAAACTAAGTCATTCCATGGTATGGATGATAAATAAATTAAAAAATTAGTTGAGTTAAAACCATATTTAGAGATAGATAATCCTAATCTATTCAATGGGAAAAACAAGGATGATGTATTTTACATTTTAAATTAAAATTATCAAGTCAAGATTCAATATTCATGAATATCAAAATAAATTTTTTATAAAAAATGAAGTATGAAAATGAAAACCCAATTAAAATATCATTAAAATAAATCTAAACTAATTTTTTATTACCCTTTAATTACATCCTCAATAGAAGAAAATTTCCCCACCATAATTTGGTGATTATACATGAAAAAGGAAAAATATTACTAAACATGAATGTACCAATTCATTTATCTTTAAAATCCATAGAAGTGTACAAACTATCTTATATAATTCCTCAACAATACTTTAAAATATGGACTTCGATATATTTCTCCAAATTATCAGACAAGGCCCTTTATTTATAAAAAAATATTCTAGAAAAAACATGTATGTCAATATTAAACATGACATGTAATTCATATCTTTTTCAAAAACATGATTTATTACCATAATCACAACCTATATCTCAACATTTTATTATTTTTTCTTATATTTTAATTTTATTTAGATTTATAAAACATGATGTGTCTTCATCAAAATAAAAATTTCTTTTTTATCGTTAATTTCTTTTTTATCGTTAATTTCTTTATTTGTATGCCCTCCTATAAGAATTGAAAGATCTACTATTCATGACCATTTGAATATTTAACTCATCCATTAACCAAAATTTTTTATTATCAAATTATTATATTACTTTTTTATAAATGTTTTATCTTCCTAATTCTACTCAAACAAAGCACACAAATTTCTATGACATAACCTTAAAAATGACACCACCATCAAATTTAACCACACCCATTTCTTCTTAAAGTAACAATAATTTTATTAATAGATCAAACATATTTATATATATGAAATTCCTTCATTAAAAAACCATAAACAATAACCATAATGTTCTATTTATGTTCCATCCAATTTTTTTCTATAAAAACAACATATAATTGATATGACTGACACACGCATGTCTTAGGGTTTGGAAAAATAAATTTTATAAATTATTTACTAGTGTGGCACAATGGATTACCAGGGTCATCTCACTTGAGAATCTTGACAGTTTTTCACCTACTTAATCTAATTTACCTAAGAACTAATTTTTTTTATTTTATAAAAAATGATAAATTTGGGTTTTTATTAATTTATAAAAAAATGAAATGACATGCAATTATAAATTACCATTCAATTATAAACAGAATGTGATTATAAATAAATCACTTGGTTTGGAGTTTGTTTTTTCAATATATCATTATTCTCTATTATTTTTTTAAAATTAAGTACGATAGATTAATTATGAAATCTCACTCTTAAGTAGCTATTATTTTATTTACTGGTGTTAAATATTGAATTACTTTATAAATATAACTTCTAAATCCTCCTGTAATCAAGCTCTATGTCACACCTTAATAAAGAGTGTGATATATTCTAGGACCTGGCTCCATCGTATTCCATTTCACCCACTAAATGGATCAAATTCATCATATGAAGATATTGTATCAAGTAAAAGGGAGGGAAAAGATTTAAGTAAAATAAAAGAAGTAAAATTGAGTTTATTTTCATGGTGAATGATCTCTAAACCAATGAATTCCACTCGTATCTACCACAAATATAAAATAAACTTTAAAAAATAATTCAATAACACCCAACCTACCCCAGGCCAAGCCTTAGGTTAGCACCTCATTGTTGAGGGTAAGAGGTCACCGTGGTGGAAAGAGAGAAGTGAATAAGAATAAAATAAAAATAAAATATAAAATAGAATAAGAAAATAATAATAAATAAAACACATGAGATAATAAAAATAGAAGAATAAATAGAGAGATAAGAATACAAATAAACTAAAATAAAATTTAAAATGAAATAGACAGAATATAGGGCATAAGAAGAAGGATAAGAATAAGAAAATAATAACAATAAGAAGAATAATAATAGAAATAAGGGGTGTGAAATTTTTTTTAAACAATGCATTAATTTTATTTATTAAATAAAATTAAATAAAAATTACATAATAAAATAAATAAAAATAAAAAGAAAATGAAATGAAGAAGAAGGTATGGACTCTAGAATTGGCCTATATGGGTGTAAAATCCCATAACAATGGTGGATTCTCATATATTTATAGTAAAGGATTTATTTCATCCTCTATTGAAATTCAAATACATCATTCATTAAAAAAGATTCCTTGTTGAATGGGGAAATTCAAATTTACCTTGGAGATATCGGGGTTTTGAGATTTTTAGAATGGAAGAGATCCACACGGGGTAGTATGAACTATATTTGGCATGAATATCCTCCATGTTCATGATATTTTCATGAGAATTTCTTCAACTTGGATTTTATGGTGGTATCTTGAGATGTGGAAGCGACATGGTGGAGTGGCGGCAATGCAAGGATGAAGTTGAGCGGCTGTGGTGGTGTCTCATCATTCATATGACCATAAAATTTGTCATATGAATCTTGAAATGTGCTTCATGAGGGTTGTTTGGGTTCAAGGAGGTGATTCAAGGAGATCCCAAGATTTTTCTGTGTGGGTGAGATCAAGTTAGATCTTTTTAAGGGTGGATATGGAGGTTATCTTGTGTTGTAGTGGTGACGATCTGATATTGGGTGATAATATGTGGTAGGAAATGATGGAATCTTGTGTCTAAGTGGGGTGCATGAAGAAAATAGTGGGATGACATCATTATTATAAATGATTAATAATACCCAGGATAACACTATTCCCACATTGGAAACAAGAACCGGAGATCCACTGACTTAAATATCAAAGTGCAGCACCCTAGTTGTAATAAAGTTATATTGGGGATGAAGGGCCCCCACCCGCCACTGTGCACCACCCCATTCTAGAGAACCTCTCCTCCCATATACACATGGGCTTGACCAACATGAAAATGCATTCTCACATGTCCCTTGTCCCAACTATGAACCTAATGGTTCTTCCCCATGGGCCACTACATGGACCAGATTCCCCCATGTGGCCTCATACCTTTGGAAAGCCTTCTATGGGGCTTTGCATGGATGGTTAGGTGGGTTGTAGGAACCTTCAGGTTGAGTGATCACTGATGATTTCTATTTTTATTAGTAAACTCTTAAAAAATATGAAGATACTTAGAATAATTGAAATTTACTTGTAAAATAATATCCACATATTCATAACATAAAATCAACATTCAAAACTCATTCAATCTTTACTCATTTAAATAAAGTTTAATTATTTAATAGTAAATTCTTACTTTTGAATAAAACATTGAAATACATGGTAATAATTAATTGAAAATAATTTGAAATAATTAAAATTTTATTAAAAATATACATGGAAAATAAGTGTGTCAAATACCCCCATACTTAAACTATGCTTGTTATCAAGAAAAAAATCTCACCATGGGAAATCAGAGGGAACCAGTTTCATCAATATATAAATTTCAAAGAAATAAAATAGAATTATTGTCAATTTAAAATAATATTATCAAAAATCCCTATAATATATCAATTTAATTTCTCAATTTTTAAATAAATGATCAACTTAATTATTTTATTTTTTCCCTTTTTAAATTGGTGGGACTTATCCTTTCATTAATTCAAGTTTTTCAATTAATTATTTTTAAACATTCCAACTAGTGATTTAAATATCCTTTGAATATTTTCTCCCATTTCTCATGATATTAATTCAATTATATTTATTCTCATACCATGAGAACATGATCCTTATTCATAGGCTTGTAAAATAACTACTTTCTTCACTTTTTAAGGAAAAAAGGCACATAAAATCATTATAACTTTCAATAAAGGTTTTAATGTCTCTGAGTCTTAAGGTTCTTAGGAATTGATGTGAAAATCAAGGCTCAAATCGGATGTTTCTATCTAAAGTACAATTCATGATATAAAAAATTAAAGCTTAATTATATTCTCCCTTAAAATTGTGAAAAATTATACTTTCCCAAAACTCAATGTAAAGGTCATGATCAAATAAATCATAATGAAAGGTGTTCACACTTATGAATTTTTCTATACTTTTATACTCTATTTTTTTCAAAGTATGTTTTCCATATTTCCCGAAATTTATTCTTAGAATAAACCTCACATCCCCCACCTAACCACATATGATAAAAATCATTAGTCTATTAATGGTGATTTTTTATTCTTCCTTGTCACAACCCATTATTTTTTTTTCAAGAGTGGAAAATAATAAAGTATAATGAATGAAACAAAAAACCTTTATTAATACCCAAAATTGACACCCCCACACTTTTTTCTTACAATTTACACCATTTATTTCACCATGAATCCCTACACACCCACACATAAACTTTAAAGTATCATGAAAAATAATAAAATGAGGGTATAAATGGATAAAAATGGATTGAAACATGGATCATTCCTAATAAAGGAATTCATGGTCGCTATGGGCTAAACACAGATTGATGTAAATTTTTTCTCAAGGATAAGGTATTTTCAAAAGATTCCTCAATCATTTTAAACGTGTTTTTGCACTATCATAGTTTTTACAAGTTTCGATGAAAGTTTTGGTATGTGGTGTGTCCCAATATCTATCAATAAATATTATCAAGAATAAATAGAAAGTACTGAGTCTATAAATCCTCTCAATAATAGGAATTTTTATTTTGGAAAATCACTAATGGAATGACTAATAATAAAAAATCAATTCACATTAATTTCAGAAATTCAAACCTTGAAAAATGATTGGGGAAATTTCATTTAGATGAATAATTTATTCTCTAAAATTATGAGTCCTCATTTTAATATCCATGCTTCAATATAATCATTAAATTATCAATTTTAATCATTAAATATCATAATCATTGAAATCTAATAATGGAATAAAAATATTCCTATGAAAATCATGTCTACTAGATAAGTCAAGTAAATAAAATATTCATTCATGGGCATTCAATTTCACTTTAAAGATCAAAACATGTTTTTAGAAAAAAAAACTAGGGTGATTAAAAGAAAATTATTTGAAAGTGAAATCACGTTTATCATGAATCTTTATTCTTCTTACTTAATTATTTGGGGTTTTCTTATGCCATTATGGACTTAAAAAAGATAGTCACTTATTAAAATTCAAGTACCATTTCATTTAAGCTAAAAAAATGATAGGGGAGTGGGTTGAATGCTAAAATAATTCTTAAGACTTAAATTAAAAATATTATATAGAAATTAAATATAATTCTTAGTATGTTCCCCCAATTCGGACCTAGATTTTTTACTATCTTCAGAGGGAATTACCAGCAGTTATCTATAGTCTGATGGTAAGTGGATCTTCTTGTATTTGAACCACCCCATTTGGTGTTTCACAACTTGTGTTTTTTATTTTTTGGAGAGGAATGATCCATGGAAAAAGTATACCAAATCCCCCCCTTCATAATGAGGTATACTTTTCATGGTGGGGGTAAGAAGAAGTATGTAACATACTCTTACTTGGTTTCTACTTGTGTAACCTCCTCTTTATTGTCAAATGATGTCTCAAATTAGGATTCATGAATTGAATGATCAAAGTGAATGTAAGAAAGTATTTTACTTGAATAAAATCTGAATATGAATTATCAATAATAAAATTATCCCTTTCAAAATGAGCAGCCTCTATCTTGATTTCCTTAGGCTCAAATACTTTGACTTCTTCACAGGATTCCTCAAATGAATGTTCATAAAAATCATGGAGCTACATTTTTTCCTAGATATGGGATTGTGGTTTTTCTTCATCTTCCTCTAAGAAAAAACAAAGATTGTCCGAATAAGAAAATTAAAATTGGTGGGAATTACTACTCAATTTAGATTGAATAAAATTAAATTAAATAGAGTTTGAGATAATATCAACTCCCTTGGTTGGTTAATATTCAATATATTCTTCAATGGTGAGTGCATCTTGGAGTTGTATGGTAGCAAGTGGAGGTAGGTAGTCGGGCTCCTACATATTTTCATCAAATTCCACCACTTGGGTGGTTTCTACTTCCATGGATAGAGATATATATAATGGTGTTGAATTTTATACTTTTTAAGGATTGGGGAGATCATTCTGTAGCTTATAATCATTCTATAAGTCATCCATATCTTGTTTATCACACACACACAACTCAACAAGCTAGTATTCTTCATTATAAATCCACTCCATATTATCAGGGTTATCTTAGATCTAGTTCTTCAAGTGGTTGGGCTATTGATATTCCTTGAATTTGGCCTTAAATTCTTCATGTCCTAAGAAAAACTAGTAAATTCCTATGAAACTTTCTCCTTGTCTTCCTCATGTTATTTATCAAGTTCTTACTACTCTATAAATGCAAGGGCATATTCAAATTCTATTTCTACTTTTATCGTTAGTTGTTCTATGATTTATCTAAATTCTTGGACCCATGATCTATCATATCCAGTCTCTTATTCTTGTAGGTATTTCACCTATGAGTAATCTAACCATGCATAATAACCTGAATTTGAATAAATTATGGAAAAATAATTTTTTATGTTTTTTAAATAAATGAATACTATCTACTATGTGAAACAAAAAAAATGAAGCAAACTACTGATCAAATCCATAGTAACAATACCAGTTTTGATGCACTCCTGTCACGAGGCATGGAAAAATAAAATTTATAAATTGTTTCCTAGAGTATTAAAATGGCTAACTAGGGTCATATCACTTGAATATATTCACAGTTGTTCACCTACTTAATCTAATTCACCTAAGAACTATTTTTTTTTAATTTTATAAAAAAATGATAAATTTGGGGTTTGACTAATTTCTAAAAAACTGAAATGACATGAAATTATAAATTATAATTTAATAATAAATAATATTTAATTAGAAATAAATAACTTAGTCTTGAGTTTGGTTTTACATTCTATCATTATTATCCTTTATTTTTTTAACTTAATTTTGATATCTTAATTACGAAATATCACTCTTAAGATACAATTATATTATTTAGTGGTGTAAAATATTGAATTCTTTTAGAAATCTAAATTCTACCTCCTCATGTAGTCAAGGTTGATAGAAAACCTCAATAGAGAGTGTGATATATTCCAGAACTTGGCTCCATCGTATTCTATTTCATCCACTAAATGGCTCAACTTCATCATATGAAGATCTTATATCTAGTAGATGGGAGGGTAAAAATTTAAATAAAATAAAAGAAGTAAAATTTAGTTTTATTTCATGGTGGATGATCAACACACCCATTCATGTCACTCACATATACCAAAAACATAAAATAAACTTTAAGAAAGAATTCAAGAACATCTAACCTCCCCCAAGCCAAGCCTCAAGTCAGCCCCTCATTGTCAAGGGTAAGAGGTCACAATGGTGGAAAGAGAGGAGATAAGAAGAATAAAATAAAAAGAAAATATAAAATATAATAATAAAATATTAATAAGGAAAACACATCAAATAATAAAAAAATAAGAAGAAAAGAGAGAAAGAAGAATAAGAATAAAATAAAATAAAATTTAAAATGAAATAGATAGAATCAAGGGAAGAAGAAGAAGAAGAAGAAGAAAATAAGAAGAAGAAGAAGAATAAGTGAAAGAAGGGGGAGGAATGCAATTTTTTTAAACAATGAATGAATTATTATTAAATAAAATTAAATTAAAATTTCATAAGAAAATAAAGAAATAAAAAAAAATGCAATGAAGAAACTTGGACAAACATCGCAAGTAGCCTCTATGGGTGTTGAATCACATTATAGTGGAGAATCATTCTATATTTATAGAATATTTTTTTTTTCAGTAATACTCCCTCAGTGTAAAAATATATCATTAATTAAAAAATATTCCCTATTGAATGGGGAAATTCAAATTTACCCTGAAGATATTGGGGTCTTTAGATTCATAGTTTGGAAGATATCCACGTGGGGTAGTGTAGAATAGATCCATGCAGGGCACTTTGGAATAGCTTGGGTGTGGATCCCCTCAATGTGAATGAGTTTTTAATTGGTGTTATTCGACAATGAATGCATGGTGGTGGCTTGGTGACATGGAATAGACAATGTGGAATGGTAGTGACCTAAGGAAAAAGTCAAGTAGCAGAAGCGGAAACTCATCCTCCATTCATCCTTCAAAGCAGCCTGATGAAACTTTAAATATTCTTCATGAGGGCTGGAACAGCCTGTGTTGATGAGAACACCACGATCCTTCATGATCACATGGGCCTTCTCCTAACTATGCACCCATGGTATAAGTACCCGGCCTTAAACATTACATAATCTTGAATTATGTCAAGAATTCACATTGAGGATCTTTTCAGGTTTAGAGTTTTAGATAATTAGGCCATAACTATTACATAACAACTTGAATATCACATGTATACACTACTACTATGTATCCATTTTTTCATAAAATAAAAAACTCTTAAAAATAAACATGTATAGTTCTATGTTTTAGACAACATGAATTTTCCTTAATCCCATCCTTGACCCTATTCATCTTTAAGTCCCATGGAAAGCATTTAAAAAACTTAGGATGAGCACAAAAATCTCAGTAAGGGTTATAAAATAAAGGATAAAAGCATTATCCCATCAATAAATACAAATAAATGAAACCATACTTTTCAATCATAGCATACCTTACAAAATCATAAGATTTACGAATAACAAACAGAAATCATAAATCATAAAGGTAACTTGTGTAATTCATAACATACTTACACTATAGCTATCACAACTATATAGGAAGTCACATTTGGAATACCCATCACTATATATTCCCTAAACCTCTTAGGAGAAACATTAACGTTTACCTCCGTCATGTTACCCAATTGATTGGAGAGATATCTCAGGCTCAACCGCTCTAGGTTTATCACAGAAAAACCCATATACATAAAAAATTCCCAATAACCATAACATAAAAGCAACACATAACACAAGCATAAGGGAAAGAAAATATTTCTATATTCCAATTACAATATATCATATCATGATATTGAAATAAATAATGCTTTATCAAACCATTTTCAAAACCATTTAAAACATTTAATAAAGAGATTTTTGAATCAAAGTATCCCATAAAACTTTGAAGCATTTCAAGGAATTAAATTTTTAAAACATTAATGTCCACATAAAAAAATACTAAAAACCATTTTGAAATCATGGACATTAATGAGAAAGATTTAGAAGAATAAATCTTTAAAATAATATTTTAATTAAAGAGTTCTTAACCAAATGAGATATGCTTGAATAAAAATAATTGATGAATAAAATTCAATAAAAACTTTATAATATCATGAGAATAAAGGTATTCATGATATAATATTCCAAAGGATAGTATATACACTATATAAAAGTTAATTGGTGCATAACAACAATGAAGTCTCAATGGAGTGTAAATTGAGACAAAATCCCTTATAAAAACTATATCCTTAGATTAAGGATAAATAAATTACATAATAATGTGTGACAAATATAAATACACTCAATATTATTGGATATTAAGTGTAAATAAATCATAGGAAATTCACACATGTTCTTTTTAGGACAAAACCAATGACTTGGATGTTTAACTCAATGAATGGAAATTGAGTTAAAATTACTCTTATCAAGTTCATATCAATGACTTGAGAATTTATCAATGGAGTGATTATGTGTATACAAAGTATATCCAAAAAAGGGTATTTTAAATTAAAACATAAATAAATAAATATTTATTCCACACATAATCATATCATGACATAATTAATAATTATAAGATTAACCCAAGGAATGAAAATTGGGTTAAAAGGTTCCCTTAAAGATTTGGTAACTTACGAAACATAAAACCCATTAAAGAAGGATCATAAAATGAATATTTAAATACCCATAAATTGAATTATATTACACAATTAATACAATCATGGGAAGTAAATACATCACACAAAAGGAAATAGTGGCAAATATAGCATGATTCTCACAAGAATAAAAAGTGAGATGAAAATCCCTTACCACGTTGTAATCAATTGAGTCATATGAAAAAAAGTTAATAAACACCAAAAATTTCACTCAATAACATGAATATAAATAGGATCATGATAATATATATCAAATGGCAGTACAAAATACACCACATGCAATAAATTAGTGGAAAACAATGGAAATCTCATAGAATTAAAAGTGAGATAAGAAACCCCTTACCTCGTGTCCGAATTGACTTGTTTGTTCCTTGTTCTTCCTGAATAATGAAATTAAGTTAATTTATACTTTATTAAGAACCTTTTTCAATTTTATTATTACTTTTATATCACTCATTACCTTTTTATAAACATTATGTAATCGTTTAAGTTAATCATGGTCGTTTTGTCGATATTTGGTACTTGAGTAAAAAATGAACACCTTATAATTACAAGTTGTTCACGTGGTAAAAAGTTCATTATATCCAGAATTATATTCATGATTTAGATATCATATATATCATATATATCTAGTATTTACATGTATTTATAATATTACATAACATTTGGAGGTAAGAAATGAAATGCACCGTTCCTGGAGACGATAAGCGGTACGTAATCATGAACACTACTTTCAGTTGTATTTATTATTTTAATGGAATTAAAACATAATTATACATATGTATATTATAATTACAGTATAATATCATATATAATATCATTAAATCCATCCTTTATATATCCCACATATGTCATTAACGAGTCATATCACTTTGAGGGGCCAGTAGTCCACACTCCCTCAAATGAAATTATCACGTTTACCCATAATGGAAACCATAAAGGAATGATATAAATAAAAAAATACATAAGAATAAATAAAAAATAATATATATATATATATATATCATATATAAATACAGTTCCATCATAATGGCCACCATGAGAGGCGGTAAGAGATAATTAAACAATCATCGTTTCGTGAGGCGTTATTTTTCCATCCATAGAAACCGTACGTTCTTTACCCATTAGATGGAGGTGTGTGTGAGTGTAGTTAGAATAATTCTAATAAAAACATCCTATTATATTGATGATACTGGTTTTGTTATAAAATAAAGGAATAAAAAGAGTTTAGGGGTTGGAGAAGTAAAATTAAACAAAAGAACATAAGAGAAGATGTTACCTTTAAATTGGGTAACTCCATTTGGTTTGAACCAAAATGACTTCTTGAAGTGCCTTCTTCTTAAGATAAAGCTTCTAAGAGGAATATAGGGATATTGAGAGCTTATTTGGTCAGGGTTTGGATAATACAAGGGACTTGAGAGGTGTGAGGAATGAGTTAGAAGTGCTGTCCTTTTATAAGGGAAGGATGGGCTCTTTAGGAAAGTGTGAAAATATTATTTTATTATATAATTATTTTTTGTTTCAAAAGGTCCAACACTAATTAAAGTCAAAGATAAGATGACTCGTGGTTGAAATAAAATCATCCAATAAGAATTTGACAGGTTTCAGATATTATTTTAATCTTTATAATCTTATTTATTTAAATCATTTATTAATGAGGTAAACACTGCATCATTATTGTGTCATAAATATTTTTATTTATTTGATGTTTAAAAATTATAAAAAAATACCATGATGTAGTAAATATTTTAATATTTCCTAATAATATTTATATTCAAAGATATAACTTATATAATTCCATGTAAAAATTGATTTACTAAAAGATATTTATTTATGTCATTTTTGTCTTTACTTTAAATTAATTAATATAAAGTGTCATTATCAATCTTAAGTGGATCCATGGGGTCCCAAAATCGACCCAATGATGCCCATGGTCCTATATTTTTAAACCAATAGGATTTGGACACTTGTTAGGGCAATTTTATATTATTATAATAATATTTTATTACCCTTATTTTCCAGATTTACCCTTTAACCATGGTAAATAAAATATTTACTGAAGTAAATATTCATAAAGTTTAAAAATAAAAGTTATGTATTTACAAAATTTATATATTTTAATTAAAAATATGGAATACATTTTTCCAAATTCAAAACATAGAAGTGGAAGAAATTTATTTAAAATTAATTTCCTCTGTCAAAACAAAAAGCTTGTTTTTAAGAAATAATATCTATCAAAAGATTGACACTAGTTTATGTCCAATTTCAAAGTGAAATTACTTTCAATGACCAACATAGGATTAAATGGTAAAAATATAATCTAATTAAACTTTAAAACCATATATAAATATAATTTAAACATATAAATAAATTATATTAAAAGGTAGTTTTGAATTAAAATACAGTATTTTTCACTATTCATAAAAAAATGAACTTTATCAGAAAATACCAAAATTTTATCCAAAGTAAATTTTGATGTCCTTATTCTAAAGAATAATATTATTTTGTCAAATAGAACATATAAAAGTGATCAAAATTATATTTAAATAGGGTTTACCATCAAAAGGTGGTAAATCGACATTTAAATGAATATTAGAGTATTTATGCTTAAAATCAGATTATTTCTTATTTTAAGCCTATAAAATTTATTGGATAAATGTAAAAACATTTAGAAAACATGTATATTAATATTGTAGTTAGTTATTTCCATTCCCATGAATACAACATCTTGGCGTTAACTACCATTTAAAATAATATTATATTTTTATTTTTCAGTATGACTCAACATTGTGTGTAACATAAGATTTCAAAGAAACCCATTGTGGTGTATCGGGTACGCCATCAAACATAGAATCCACTTTAAAGTAAAATTAATAATTATTTTAAATTTTTTAATAAATATGAAAATGTCATATTCTTTATTTACTTGGGAGGTTACACATGGTTTCTTCCCTCCAGGCCACCACACAAGACTGATTACCCTGTGTGGCCTTATACCCTCAATAGGCCTTCTTTGGGGCTCTACATGGTGGGTCAGGCCCTCTTGAGCCTGGATAAGTGGATTGTGGGGCCCTTATGGATGAGGGCTAACTAGTGGGTTCTATTTATTTTGTAACCTCCTAAAAAATATGAGGATACTTATAAAAATTCAAATTTACTTGTAAAATAACATTCACAAGTTCATAACATAAAATAAGTATTCAAAACCCACTAAATATTTACTCATTTAAAACGACATTAATTATTTAATAATATACTCCCACTTTTGAATAAAAAATTTAAATACTTTGGCATAATTCATTGAAAATAATTTAAAATCAATTAAAATTTATTAAAAATATACATGGGAAATAATTGTGTCAATGAGTAGGTATTTTACCTTACATCAAGTAAAATATTTCTCTATGATAATAATAAAAATTCAACAAAATGTTTCATTAATCTCTATGACATGGTTTTATATTAATTTTATTCAATATTCTCTAAATAACCCCAATGTAAATTTACTCCACTATCCATCATATATGAACCACACAATATTAAATTTAAGTAGAAATAAATCTATTGTATAATTAATACCAAAGAAAATTTTTCATATAATTTTCATATATCACTGCCAATTAAAACATACCATTTTAAAAAATATAAAATCACCATAATATAATGATTTCATAGAAGGAAAAATTTCTAAGGTTTGTTTTTCAATATTAAATTATACATAAAATTTATCATGAGGCTATTACCCACATAGGATTAAAAGAATATGAGTTTTGGGTCACTACGACCAATGCCCCACTAAGAAATAAATATAATCAATTATATGGGTTTTCCTAACCCATTAATATCATTTTACATATCAATTAATACACCATTGGGGGAAATTATATAATTAAAATTAGATTAATATGTATCAATATAATCAAATCATGCTACTAGGATCCACATGTCACAAGTGATCCAAATTCCTACATCATGTACTATAAAAAAGGCATATTAGCGGCAGTTTCTGAAACCCCTACTAAATTTGAGAATATTTATTTTTATTTAGAATATGGTAGTGATTTATTATAAAAAATAATGTATTTTATAAAATAATTATTTTAATATTTATTGGTGGTTTTAGACAAACTGCTGCTAAATTTCTAAAAAAAACCCCATCCCCCCATCCCCCCATTCTCCCTATAACCCCAACCCATGACCCCCAATGGCAAACACAATCCCCCATGACTCTAACCCCCTCTCCTTTTACTTCCCCACTACCTCAACCTAAATCCCTAGACCCCATGTTCATTTGTGATTCTGACATCACCACCCTTAACTTCTTAACCTCCAAGTCTGTCACTTCCCTCTCCTCATCGACCTACTTCCCCTCGCTTCACTAAACTTCTTATAACGACCCCCGATTTTAGATCATTTAAAATACTTACTATGTTCTATAACTTATGTCACAAAATACACCCAACATAAAAAAATTACAAAATATTAAGAATAAATTATTAATAAATCAATAATAAACACTAGGATGTTAATCCATTAATAGTTATTAGCTTTAGAAGGTAAATAATTAATATGAGTTAATATTGAAAATGTTATTTTTAATAAAATTTTCCCTCTTTATATTATATATTTTCTTATAAAATGTTAATATTAAAGATTTTATAATTTAAATTTGATAAATTAAAATTCAATTTTTAATCCCTCATAACAAAATTAGCTTAATATGTTTTTTTTGTTATTTTTCAAAAATAATAAATTTTTAGCTGAACATTGAAAATACCGATTTTATTAATGTCGTCACTTTTATTACATGAATACATTGAATGTTTTTGAAAACTTAACATATAAAATATGTATTATAAATTATAATAAATTATTTTAAAATACTATAATTAATTTCTAAACTTATGCTCAATATTTTAAAAATTTATATAATAATTTAATAAAAACTATTTTTTATTATTTTGTTTATTTGATTATAAAAGGATTAAATAAAGTTTTTTTATTTAATTTATTGTTAAATAAATTATATTTTAATGTTAATAATTATTTTAAATCCATTGGAATCAATAGAATTTATAATTCTTTTATAATAACAATTACTTTTTCTTAAAAATAATTTTTTTCAAAAAATAGGTTTTTATGTGATACACGCGCTAACGTTAAGATTAATTTACCTACATATAGAATGTAAATTTTATGAAATTACTATATTATTTGAGATAATAATGTTCAAACTATTTAATATATTCATTTTTTTTTCCGCTATAAAATTTACATTACTAGGATTAATGCTAATTACCATGATAATGGTGAGATAATAATTTTAAAAGTTATCGTTTTATTATTATCAAGAAATTTATATCAAATAAATTAAATTGAAATAATTTAAATAATGAATATATTATTATTTATTAACAAATATATAAATATATTTACACTCATAGTTATTAATGAATACTAAATAATATTAAGAATTCATAATGGTCAATATTTCTTTTTTAACCTAAAATAGTTTTACTACACATTATCTCTTTAATTTAAAAGTATAATATTAAAAAATGAATTAGATTAAATATATGTTTAATTTAGTTTCATCACACCCAAATTTGGTTCTATGGTTTATGTTATGTATTTAATAAAACATAAAACCACTTAGTTAAAAACTAGTTACCTAGTTTACAAGTAAAAGAGTAAAATGTAAAAAATTTATGGTAAAACCCCTATAAAGGGTTGGGTCCGAAGCCTCATTTTTATTATTAAAAAAATACCTCTTTTGGACTGGGTAGAGGGAGACCCATTACATAGCCCGAAGGCCCAAGGTCAAGTGGCCTGAATACAAGGCTTGAAAGCCCATTTTTTGGCCCAAAGGACCCTTCAGTGAACAGTACTACTACAGTACCTAGGCTGTTATAGTGCCTACTACAGTACTGCCACCGCTACAGTCCTACTACAGTACTGCCATCATTACGAGTGTTTCCAAAGTTCCATTTTTCTTTCTTATAAAAGGGGTTCACTTAAACCATTTCAAACATATGCTTATAATTTGAATTACTCCTTGAAACTCTGAAAAATTAATCTCAATAAATTAATATCATATGAACATAATCCCATGGTCACTCATAGTTTGGATAATCCCTTCAATTTCAAGGGAATTTAAAAGGAAAAATCAAGTCTCAAGTGTAAGTATTATCTCATTCCTAAGTTTTTCTTCTTAATATTACTCTTCCAAATATATTATAACCATAATAATATTATGGATTCAGTATAATTATTATAATTATATGTTGTTATATTAATTTTATAACCCTTAATTATTTATTTCCATCTACTTATAAAAACAAATGAATGTTAATTGTGTGTGTGTGCGGACTACCGCTCCCACAAAGAATCTTTTTTTTTATAATTTTACATTATTCATATAAAAATATTAAAGAATGGTTAGAAATAATATCTAAATCAAAATAATATCTTTATACGTAACACCTAGATACTTTGAAATATATTTATTTTATAATAAATTTAATTTATTCTAAATCTTGTAATATAAGCAACATTGAGTTTAAACAAAACACAATTCTCTATGAAAATATTAATATTTAAACATGATCATTATAACCTAGACATTAAGTTGGAGAATGTGAATAGTAATAAATAAATTATTAAATATATATGGTTTACACATGTTAATTAGGTAAATATTCATTAGGAATAAAAATAAAAATCATTTTAAAGAAAAAGAAATATTTACTGAAAAACTATTTCAACGTGACTTGCACAATTATGTTAAAATTATTTTTTGAAACTTTTAGAAAATTTATTTGGTAAAATTAAATTCATTTTTTAAATAATAATATGAAAATTATCTTTTTGTAAATATTAGGGATTTTTTTGGAAAATTTTCATTTTTTGATGAATAGTGAAAATACTAATTTTTATTAAATATTGTCTTTTTTAAAGAATTTACAAGTCACAATTTGTTTAAAAATTATTTTAAAAGAATTATTAATTCAATTATATTATAATTAATAAAATTTATTATACTTTAATCAATTATATATTCAATTTTTATAAAAAAACGTTTTATACTTTTGAAAACTTTTCCTTTGGAAAACAGTTTTTTCATCACGTTTGTGGGTTCAATTTTAAATTAAATTCATCCAATTATATTATTTTTTCCTGTTAAAGTGGATTTAATAATTGTAATAATAATAATTAATATTATTTAATAATTTTAAATCAATTTATGACCATAATGGAGTGTGAAAATAAAAATTATTTACCGTGGTTAAGGTGAAAATAGGTTTACCAGTGGGTTAAACTAAGAAGATAAGAGTTATAAATGAAATAAAACATGCCCAATTATTATTTTATATCCTCATGTAGACCTTATATCATAAAATTTTAGATAATGGTATATTTTGGATCCTTTTTTCTTGTAATTTTTTTTTATTAATTCATTCTTTTAAAAATATTCAAGTGTGTCCTCTCCCCCATTTATAAAAGCCCACCCTATCTCCTCCCCTTTTTACACTTACAAAGCCCCTTGTTTCAGCAAATACCAGACCAAATAAATTCCTTAATTACCTCAAAAAATCCTTTAGGACTTGGTTTGATCATAAACTGTACCTAGTAAGGCTTTTAGCGCAAACCTAAAGAGGTTTCTTGAAGAAGAGGTAACATTCTTAAACAAGTATTTTTATTTTATTTCTTCTTTATCCTCCTTAAAATATTAATAAATCATGAAAATATAATAAAAAATATATATGTAATATAATTATATATTATTATGATGTTTTTATAACCTATATTTATCTCCTCTTCCATCAAAAGAGAAACAATATTGTCGATCGTGTATATGATGGACTACCACCTGACGAACTGATGTAACTCATTTTCCCTCAACACTTCACACTATTGGATATAATGAAGGATTAAATATATATGTATAATTTTTAATAAATAATTATACTTTTATAATTATAATATCACATATAACTTCTTACTTTCCATTCATTTTAAAATACGATAACATATCTCAAGTGTACGGTGGACTACCGCCTCGTGAAGTGATGAGATTCATTTTTAACTTACGCTTTACATTGAAGGAATTAATAATAAAATTAATGAATATATATGATATATATTATATGATATTGGTCCTGAAAAATTAATATATAACCCACTTTCTTACCCTTTCACCCATTAAGAAATGATATCGTCACTCGTGCGTACGTACAACTTACCGTCTCCCTGAAGCGATGTGATTCATTTTCTATGTAAAATTTTCAATAATTGTACTAAATATGAATATAATGAAAAATAATAATATTTATAAAATTAATATAGTTATATATATGATATAATTATATCCTATTCTCAAAATACTAAACTTTCATGACAAAACATGCATGTGAAAACAAGACAATTAACACCCGAAACAATAAAGATAATGAAAGATTATTAACTAATGGGTGATAAGATGTTATAAAAGGATCATATATGATATTATAAATATTAATATGGTTCTATTATAAGTTATTAAAATGTTTTATACCTCTATAAAAGAGTTTAAAAAGTGTTCAACTAAAGGGAAGCTTGAGGTAAGAGATTTTGGCTTAATTTCATTTCATTGGGACATATTTGTTAATATGCACGTATTCACTTTATGTGGTCTATATACTACTAATTTATTGTATTTAACATTAATACCTATTTATTAATGATGTTTAATGTTTCAAATCAAGTTTATTATTTCAAGGGGTTACAATTTAAAAGTTACTAAATAGGTAAGAATCTATTTTGCAATCTTAATTTATTTTCAGATTACTTTTACTTTCATTAAAGGAATCTTATCATCTTAAGATCCAAAAATTTTATTATACACTGTATATTTATGTAATTTATATATTTTCTTCCAACTTTTCCTCTCTTTGGTACTTGATTCAAGTAAAAAAATGTTTAAAAGAAAAATTGACTTTATTTTTTTTAAATCAGAAATATTTTCCTTCCATGTATATGTTTTCTAAAATTGTTTTAAAAAAGTAATTTTAATTACTAAATTAATTTATTAATAAAAATTCAAGTTATCCTTGAATTTTAAAATGGTTTTAAAATTAATATTTGTACTATTTTTTGAAATAGACGTTTTAAACAAAAAATAAGAAGGAATGTTTTTTAATATATATGATGATAACAGACTTCCCCACCACCAGAAATGTTTTACAAAATATTTCTTATGCTATATGTTTTTAATGGTTTTAAAAGGAAAACTATTTTATGAAATATTATTATACTATCTCACATCCATTCAATTTATTCTTCCAAAGACATGATTTTATTACAGTCATATATTCCCAATGAATCGATGATCATCTCATTTATTGATTAATTTTGTGGTTATTAACTTTCTCTCGAGACAATCACTTTATTATGATCATTTTTCATTGGAAATTAAATTTATCTTAAATATCCATATTCATTATATCATGTATATAATTATTTCCTAAAAATTATACCATTTATACATACAATTTTTACTTTGAAAGTTATTTTATTAACTAGGGAAACAATGATAAATATATATTCTTTACTCAATATAGATATTTGTTGATAAGGAATATTATTCATGAATTAAATCAATTATTAAATATATGAGGAATATTTTAAAAATTTAGTTATGGGTGGGTCACAAAATTATATATTCTATCAATATATCAATAGGTCTCATGAGAAAAATTAATTCACCAAATTAAATGGGTTTTACCCAGAGTTTAAAATTATATTGTGAAAGGTATTAAAAATAGAGGTATCATGATGTTTGAGATCATGTTTTCCAACAATTAAGTATTTTCTTAATTGAGAATTTAGTCATTATTATTATCCATGACATTTTCACATTTATATTATCTCTGGATGCATTTCATTATTATTTTATTGATTAAATGGCATGTGTTTTCAGTTATTTACCTTTATATATTTATTATGCCTTATATAATCATGACAGATAAGTTATTGATTAAATGGAATGTGTGTTATATTATTTACCTTTCCATTTTGATTATGCCTTATTGATTCTTGATAGCTTCCATTGTATGCAACCCTTATTGGGAATTTGAGCTCACCCTTATTTTGTTTCTTTTCCCAGGATATGAAGAAGAAATATTTGAATAATTTTCATGGATATAAATAATTTTATTTTCTTATGTATTATTTTTTATTTAAAATATAAAACGGGATTCATATATGTATATGGTTCTTCAATACTGATAAACCAATCAATCCTTGGTGGTGTGATCCCTTGTATCTTATGATATTGTAATAATTTAACCACTGATTATGGGTTACTAGAGTTAGGGTTGTTACAATTGGTATAAGATAATGTTTATTATAAATTATAGGAACTATATTAAGGGAAACATAGATTAGGTAGCATAACTCTATGGTTGAATTTGAGTATAATTATAGAAGAATATCCTAAAGTTTTGGTAAGGAAGAGATTATGTGGTTTTCTTAGAAATACATCATTGTTTGAGTACTATATGTAGACATGGTTTTAATATCGATTCATCTAGGGGTAATAACACCAAAAAGAGTTGGTCAAGTATATTTTAGCCATCATTTTGGTTCACGGTGAGTGTGACCTTACTATGAACGTAGTTTGAAAATCTTAGGGGATATGCTTAGGATAATTCAAATTTTATTTACAAACCATTATGAAGGATTTAAAAATAAATATACCCCAAAAGAAATATATTTTATGATTCTGAGAATAAAAATTCATAATTTTTTTATTTATGTTAAGAGTTACACCAAATTTATAATTACAAATTATGATTTAAAATTAATAATTTTATGATCTAATCTGGTATATTGCATTGTTTAGAAATGACTCTTGGAAGGAATAAGGGTATTAATACTCATGGAAAATGTAGAGATTTCCCTACTAAGAGAGCCAATACAATTGGTATCAGAATTGATCCAATCATGACTATTTTAGGGAAGTTTAATTAGGTTATGAAAAATAACCTTGCCTAAATGGAGAAAATAGTTGTTCCATATTGTGATTATCCTATGTTGGATTTCTTCATGAAAAATAAGCCCCCATAATTTAGTGGGACTATTAATCCCATGATAATTGAGTAATGGATTAAGTCCCTTGAGAATATAAATATGGATTTGGGATGCGATGAAAGGGAAAAGATTTTATTGAAAGTATATTTTCTCAAGGTCGATGCTGATCAATGGAGGATATTTATCTAGAATAATAGGGAGGAAGATGAAATATAATACATAGAATGGAAATATTTTAATGAAACATTCTATAAAAAACTTTTACCTTGTGATAAAAGAACTTAAATTAAGAGAAAACTCCTTATATTAAAACCAAATTATGGTGAAACTGTTTCAAAGTATGAGGTTACCTTTAAAAGACTATCAAGTAAAGATAAATATTAAATATAAAATAAAAAATGCAATATTTATCATTTCTTCAAAGGGATTAAGACAAGTCTCAAAATAGCACTGGTGTTTCAAAATTTTCATCATATAAAGAAATAGTTTTATGAACGGTCAAAATATAGAAGGAATTATATAGATTATATTTGTTCAAGGGGAATAAAGATAGGAAGAGGTCATTTGAACACCAATAAAAAGGGAATGCATCAAATAAGAAGAGAATGAAGAAATTTACATCTTGTGATAAATGTGGAAATAATCATATTGAGAAATGCTTTAAGGGAATGAGATTTTTATATAAGTGAGAAGATAAAGTTTATTAGGCTAAATAATTCAAAGGGAAGAAATAAAACACTAATATCCAATGCATCAATTATAAATAAATGGGTCATTATTCAAACCAATGTCCCAATATTCCAAGGGATCTACCACAGAAGAGGTGAATGGGAGAATTCCTAGATTATGTGATCAATAAATCTAATGTGTAAGTACCTAATTAAAAAATTAGATATTTACCATTCATATTAATAAGGGAGTTGTTAATAAAAACTCCCAGTAGAAGTCTCACTACAATAATGATGTGTTAGAAAGCCACCATTATTACACATAAACATTTTCCATTTTTGGAATTTAGTATTATACCAATGGTTGATTTTTATACAATAATTCTTATGGATTGGATTTCAAAATATGATGAAAATATTTATTATAAGGAGAAGGAAATTCTGATTCATGATGAAGATATATAATTCCTTATCTTTTGAGTATAGAATTCATCATCTAAGTCATGTCTAGATCCACCCCTAGTAGATATTCAGAATGAAATTTTTGGGTAATAATAGCTTTAAAATCTATGGTTAGAGATAGTAATCTTAAAATTGAGGATGTACCTATTATACAATAATATATTGATGTATTTCTAGAAAAATTACCTGTTCATACACCATAGTGTGAAGTTGAGTTTTATATTAATTTAATCCACGATGAAAGACCAATATCAAAGACTCCCTATAGAATGGCCATTGTGTAATTAGTGGAGTTAAAGAAAAAACTAGAGAATTTGTGTGATAATGGATTTATTCATCCCATTGTTTCACCATGGGGAGACCCTATTATCTTAATTATGAAAAAATATGGATCTATGATGTTGTGCATTGATTATAGGGAAATAAATGCTATTATGATAAAGAACAGGTATCTTCTACCTCACATTGATGATTTATTTAATCAATTTCTTAGAGATCATTATTGTTATCTTTTTATGTGGAGTATGTTTGAAACTCTTTTATTTTAATGATAAAAACCACGATTCTCTTAGTACTAATGATTCACATGTTGTATGACATCATTTTATATGGTAAGAATATTTTTATGATAATTCTACTAAGCATTATGTCAAGTATCCATTAGTTGGGAGTTACCGCCAAGACTTGTTATCATCATAAAATATCTACTAGTAAAATGATTCACCTATAGCCTTGTCACCACCAGACTTGTTACCATTATAGGAGATACCTCTAGAAGAGTTACCATCATGAAGAGCTACCGCTAGACTCTAAGTCACTGTCAGCATCAGCCAGAGGTACTGGAAGTTTGATATACAACCAGATACTGAGTCACCGCCAACATTTTCCAACAATTACTATCTGAGGAATTTATCATGAATGGATCAACGATTATTTATATTATTGGATAATTTTACCAAGCCTTCAAGACTTAGTAAAAGTTGATCCTAGGATTATGGATCTCCTCCAAATAATTCTAATATATATACATAAAGGACATATTTCTCTCAGTACTCGATACATCAAAAATACAGAAGCACAAAATTCATTACATAGATTGATTGAGACACCGATAGAGATCAACTAGAACATTACTATAGACTCTTACGATCCTCTGTTCTATTACAATTTTCTAGAAAAAATATGAAACTCCTCACCAATGATGATCTAAGGACTATGAACATTCTTAACATATCAAACCGATCTTAACTAAATTATTTATTATTCCTTATCTTTATTTCATTATACTTTGAGTAGTGTGTTGTTACTCTATTATCAAACACACACTGTCTCCTACACAGAACTGGAGAGTACTTGTTATTCTCTATTTTCTTTAAATATGTTTTTCCACTATGTTTGTGTAAGAGGTCCCTGTGTGACTTGTGATATTCTTACTTCCCCCAAATAACAGTGGATGAGACATTTTAGCCTTGACATCTTGCAGTTGTAAATTGTTTACCTAATACTAGTTGTGAATTTATTTAATTATAATTATAATCTTCTTAGAAGAAGGTGATTTATATGTGAAGGGGATTAAGTCACATCCTGAGATTGAACCTCTTGTTTATTCCACTATGTTATTGTGTTATTGTGTTTTGTTTTATTGTTAGATAATATATTGTTTTTAAATATATAAACAAAACTGTTACTTTGATAATTAATCTTAACTAGTGTTTATGTTTATTTTTTCTATGTGAATTGATTTCAAATGCTATATTATTTATGAACATTTTTTTAACTAAGACTTAATCACTCTATGAGGAATATTTTAAGAGGACATATATTATATCAATATGATATTTTGATTAATTGGCTAGTTTTTTTATTAAGGGGTTTTTATTTCAACTTAATATTTAACAGAAATTTTTATTGGGTACTCAATTCACCCCAATATTGAGTTACTTACTCTGACCAAAATTTGTTATCAAAGGATTTTTTAAAATTAAAATTTTCAACTATGATTTTAGTTGTATAATAAAAGATCTCAAATTTCTGTCAATTCTAAATTTTTGTTATTTATAGATAATAGAAAAGAAATATTTTCTACCAATAGACCTCTTTATTTTAATGGTGTGAATTATGATCAATGGAAAATAAAAATTAAAATACATTTAGAAAGTATGGGTTTTGAAATTTGGACTATAATTTAAGATCGATATGAAGTACCAAAAACTATAAGAATTACTTGGAGAGATGCTACAAAATATTCTTATAATAATAATTATAAATCTATGAATTATTTGTTTTGTTCCTTGGGTGATGATGAATATAATAGAATATCTACTTGGAAATATTCTTTTGAAATATGGGATACCTTATTTGATTCAAATGAAGGAACATCAAATGTCAACAAAATGACATTGAATACATACACAATAAAGTATGATATTTTTAAAATTAAATCTCATGAACATATTCCTAATATGTATCCTAGGTTTTATAAAATAGTAAATACCATGCACTCACTTGGAAAACCAGTGACAGAGAAAGATCAAGTATTGAGATTTCTCAGATTCTTACCAGCCAGATAGAGAGAAACATCTACGTAAATCAGAGAATCTTGTGATGTGAGTAAATTATCTATCAAGGAATTGATAGGAAATATGATAATGTATGAATAAGATATTAAAGTCAATAAAGATATTGATGAATATGAACCAAAAAGAAAATCAGTAGCCTTCAAGACTACTACCTTCAGAAAAAGAGAAAAGGTACAAACTAAAGACACAAGTGAAGAAAAATATCCCAATGATAGTGATGAAGAGATGGCCTACGTGGCCAGAAGATTCAAAAAATTATATAGGAAAAAGAAGTTCTTAATGAATTCTAATTTCAGAGAAAATTTTGACAAAAAAGCAAAGCGAAGGGATTGGAAAAAGTATGACAATCAAAATGAAATAACATTCTATGAATGTAAGAGGAAAGGACACATTAAATATGACTATCCAAAATTGAAATATAAAAAGAAGTATGAGGATAAGTAAATAAGATATAAGAGATCCATTAAAGCAACATGGTGTGCCTATGAAGATAGCTCAAGTGATTTAGACACTAATCAAGAAGATATGTTTGATAGAGAAAATATGTTCTTTATAGAAAACACATAAGAGGTAAAAATTATTCTTCCCGTTTCTCCATACTAATATTTCAACATTTCTGAAAATAAAAAAATGATGATAATGAGGAAAACATGACCAGTAAAGATATGTATGAATACCATAACATTATGAAATATACCTTTCATGAGATAAAAGATAAATATAAGTCACTTAATAAATAGCATGCTTTGATTGTAAAAGTTAAAACCAAAATTAATATTGAAAAAGAGAAAAATGATCAACTATTGAAAGAGAAAAATGAATTAAAATTTTAAAATGAACAGTTTAAGAAATACATATAAAGGTTTACTAATGTTAAGAAAACATTAACTCAAATAATGGTAAAGAAATTTGACCTCAATTATATAATTAGAATAGGTTACTAACTTGGACAAATAAAAATTTCAAAAACTAGATTTACATGAAGTGTCAGTCCTGAAAATTAATATACAAAAAATACCTGCTCAACTATACCTAATAAATTATTTATTTCTAGAAACTTAAAATCTATTTATAAGAAACCCATTTGAAAATTATGGATTCCAAAATCTCTTATTACTAACATAACTGGACCCAGGATGATTTGGGTATGAAAATCATTTTTGGCTTATAATTTGTTTTGTAGGAAACCTATTTAAAAAACTCTTGAAAAATCCTATGGTATCTAGACAATGGATGTTCCAGACATATATTTGGTGATTATTCAAACTTCAAGAATTTGATCAAAGTTGATGGTGTCATGTCACTTTTGGTGAAAATGATAAAGGGAAAATCATCGGGCTTGTTCAAATTGGTAATTATAATTTAGTATTAATTTAAAATTTTTTATATATAGATGGTTTGAAATATAATCTACTTAGTATATCTCAATTATGTGATGATGGATTTTAGTTAAAAATTGAAAACAATTCCTGTCATGTTTTTAATGAAAAAAATGTTTTAATTATTACTACTTTAAGAAATGATAATATTTATTCTATTAATTTAAATTCTTTATCTTCTAAAAATATTTCTTTCTTAAGATCATTTAAAAAATAATATTGTATTTGGTATAAGAGACTATTACATTAAAATATTCATTCACTTAGAAATCTTACTAGGAAAACATTAGTTCGAGATATACCAAAACTTTAATTCTTAAATGATAGAGATTGTGATCCCTAACAAAAAGGGAAACTTCA
Organism: Viscum album; assembly: GCA_963277665.1. Lineage (NCBI taxonomy): Eukaryota > Viridiplantae > Streptophyta > Magnoliopsida > Santalales > Viscaceae > Viscum > Viscum album. Next base: position 137,093,889 of record OY728164.1, read on the forward strand.
TAAGATTTATTTTTAAATATAAGGAAGAAGTTTCAACCTCTCAGCCTCTAGAGTTAGTTCATATGGACCTATTTAGACCTTATATAGTTTCTAGTCTAAATTTAAAACATTATGTCTATATTCTTGTAGATGAATTCTCTAGATACACTTGGATATTATTTTTATCTCACAAAAGTGAAGCTTATTCTTACTTTGTTAAGTATTAAAAATATGTAAAATATGTTAGTAGACTTAGGATTTATACCTTAAGAAATTATCACGGTCAAGAATTTGAAAATAAATACTTTGAATCATTTTGTTCTCAAAATGGTTATAATAAAAACTTTTCTGATCTGAGGTCACTATAGAAAAATGGTGTGGTAGAATGAAGAAATAAGAATCTTCAAAAGATAGCACAAACTATGCTACATGAGTATGAATTACCTATCTACTTTTGGGAAGAATCTATCAATACAACTTGTTATATTATAAATAGAGTTTTAATTAGACCTCTCTTAAAAATAAAACCTCATGAGTTATGAAATAATATAAAGACAAAGGTTAATTACTTTAGAGTTTTTGGTTGCAAAGTTTTTATTCTTAATATAAAGGATAATCTAGAAAAGTTTTCCTCCAAGAGTGATGAAGGAATTTTCCTTGGGTATTCAACCTCTAGTAAAGATTATAGAGTGTTTAATAGGCGATCTAGAACAATGGAAGAACCCGTTCATATAAAATTTGATGAAACTAGTCCTAATGAACATAATAATATATTAGAAAACCTTGAGGATGATCTTTAAACTATAAATCTTAATACTAAACCTTATGAAAGTTGTTTTAAACAAGTATATAGTTCACCAAGTAAACTACCAGAACCCAAACCTGAAAAATATATTGAGACATACAACCCTTCTTTTCAAAGACCTATTAAGACTCATAGAAACCACCCTCTAGATGAAGTTGTAGGAAACCTAGATAGAGGTACCCAAACTAGAGATTATATTAGGAATAAAATTTAACACCAATCCTTCTTGTCATAGCATGAACCTAAGAACATTAATTATGTCATCAATGAATAATTCTAGATAATACCTATGCAATAAGAACTTAATCAATTCGAGAGAAACAATGTTTGGGAACTTTTTGACAAGCCTAAAGACACCTTAACTATTGTAACTAAGCGGGTATTTAGAAAAAATATTGATGAGTTAGGCACTATAGTAATAAAAAAATATAGAATAATTGAACAAGGTTATAATCAAGAATAATTTATTGATTATGAAGAAACTTTTTCACCTATTGCAAGACTTGAATCCATTAAGATACTGTTTTCCTATACAACACATTTGGATTTCAAATTATATCAAATGAATGTTAAAAGTGAATTATTAAATGGATTTATAATTGAGGATTTTTTTATTAAACAAACCCTAGATTTCAAAATCCAAATTTTCCAAATCATGTTCTAAAACTAACAAAATCTCTATATGGGTTAAAATAGGATCCTATAGCTTGGTATGATAGGCTTACCAATTTTCTTATTTCAAAAAGATTTTCAAAAGGTATAACTGATCTTACTATTTTTATAAAAATAATTTCAAAAGATGTTTTAATAGTAATAATATACATAGATGATATTATTTTTGGATAAACTAAAGATTAACTATATACTGATTTTTCAAAACTAATGAAAAATGAATTTGAAATGAGTTTAATGGGTAAAATCAAATTCTTTCTTGGATTTCAAAATTTTCAAAATAAATAAGGAATTATCTTAAATCAAATTAAATATAATAAAGATATTTTAAAACATTTTATCTTAGATAGTATGAAAAGTAGTAATAATCCCATGGGTACCACTTGTAAACTAGATCTTGATGATGCTAGGAAATCAGTAGATCAAACTAGTTACAGAGGCATGATTGGTAGTCTTTTTTACTTAACTACTAGTCGACCTTATATTATGTTAAGTGTGTGTATGTGTTCTAACTTTCATGAAAATATAAAAGAGTTAAATTTATTAGTTGTCAATATAATTTTTAAATAAATCAAGTATATAACCAATTTAGGGTTGTTCTATCCAAGAGGACATGTTTTTTATTTAGTAAATTATTTAGATTCCTATTTTGTGGTTCTAAGTTAGATAGAAAAAGAACGTTAGGAACATTCCATCTTTTAGGAAAATCTCTAGTATTATGGTGTAGTAATAAACAAAATTATATTTCACTATCCCTTGTTGAATCAAAATATATAGTTGCAAGTAGTTGTTGTGCACAAATATTGTGGATGTAACATACTTTATTATAATTTTGATACCAAATTAGACATGTTCCAATAAATTGTGATGAAACAAGTGTGATAAAATTTTCAAAAAAAATAGTATCTCACTCTAAAACAAAACACATTGATGTAATACATCACTTTTTGAGAGATCATTATCAAAAAGGTGATATAAATTTAGAATTTATTGGAAGTGAACATTAGATTTCTTATATCTTCAAAAAGCCTTTGATTTCTGAGAGATTAAACTATATCAAACATGAATTTGGAATGATAAATTTTTGTCGATGAGTCATCATTGATGAGTCACCTTTGATGAGTCACTGTTTTCGAGTCACAATTGATGATTCATCGTTGATTAGTCACCATTGATTAGTCACCATTGATGAGTCACCATTGATGAGTCACCATTGATAAGTATCCAATGATATGTCACCATTGAATTAATCACTATTACTTTTAGTTACTGTTGTTTTATTACCATTTATATTCTTTTACAGATTAAATTTTTATTTTTTTTAAATTTATTATTATTTATTTATAATTCCTAAATGATAACAAAATCTAGATAAAACAAATCGATTCACTTCCCCTAAAATACTTGATATCCTAAACCTTTTTCTTCCTCTCGAACCAATAATCTTTCTCCCTTGTTCCACCTATTCCTTCAACTGAACTGAATAGACCGTGCAAAGAGAGTAGAAGAATCAAATGTGGAAGATATGAGGCAAACCAAAAAACATAGAGTATATTCCAGTAGGTTGGATATTGTTTCCCAGAACCTACATCTGAAAAAATGGGTTGTCAAAGAAGAAAAGGAAATTGATGTGTAGTGGCTTCCATCTAGAAATATGCTAGTACAGATAGTTATAGAAGAACAGAAATGAATAAAATAGTTCACATAAAATCACCAAGTTTATTATCTGAGGTTAGTCTATTATTTATATGAGAATGTTCAGTTGATTTTAAAAAAGAAAATAGATGTGATAAAAAGTCTCATTAATGGATAAGATATTTCTTTATCTTCAAAGGAATGGTCTTGATGCTTAAAAGTACCTTATAAAAGATTATATGAGGATTTTCTAGGTAGTATATCAAGTGATAGTGAAATTTTCAATACAAGGAGGCTCACCTACAGTTGATTGGAGATGGTACCCTGGGAAGACCAACTAATGGAAATCTTGATGGTGAATGTAAGCTGTTATTCAAATTTGTAAAACATGTTTTGTTTCCTTGGAAAGGATATTTCAATACCATTAAATATCGGGATGTTTATTTCTTGTATATTATGAAACAAGGTAAAATATTCAATATATGCCAATTTTTGATGATTCATATGTATGTGATGTGCAAGAAGAAATTAGGATCAAACTTCTTAATATATCCTAAAATGATATATGCCATCTTAGATGCTAAGGGATATGTCAAAGAAGGAGAAGAAGCTAAATATAGGTTTGGTAGTTTTTTCCTATCAAAGACCATTTATAATAGGGTTCAAGTAAGCTAGAATCCCTGGAAGAAATGATGGGTAAGAGACAATGATGAATTTTATGATGGTTTCTACCATATTGACCATCCATCAAGACCTAAGGACATGTTAGATCCCAGTCTCGAGCCTGATGAGTTGGTTGAGTATTCTGATACAGATAGTAAAAAAGTTGAACCATAAGTAGAAGAGGAAGAAGAAGAAGTCTTTTTAGTGGAAGTGGGGAGATATATAGAGATTCCTAAATCTACTCCTATGGTTTCTAATGAATCTTCCCATTAACTATATTTTCTTCCTACCCGAGAATCTATTTTAAATGAAAATGATGATTCAGAAACTAAATTATCATGAGATGATCAATTTAAGTTATCCTCTTATGAAATATTAAGTGAACAAAATGATAATGGAAACAGTATTAAAGAAAATTATTCTAAGAAGACAGTGATCATGATCATGAACAATTTGATGGAAATGATAGTGAAGATAATGAGGATCATGATGATGAAGATAATGATAATGGATCTTGTCATAAATATGATCATAAAAATAATAATAATGATGGTAGTGATATGAATGGAGATGATCCTACTGATCTTAATAATTAAATAGTTCAAATAAATTCTTTATCACCAGTGGTACCAAGTTATACTCAAAATGAGACTCAATCTAAATACACTAAGATGGATAATTTACATCCTATTCATAAAGAAGTTGTGGAAGCTACAAGTGGGGGGAGAAGACTCCTGGTCTTATTTATCAGTCATCACAATAGCTCAATTAGAACTAGTGGATAACATGCATAACAATCTTACATAACCTTCCCCTTCTATACCTAAAATTGGTCAAACCTCTCAAGTACCCAGAGAATCACTAATACTTCCTTATACTGGACATTAATTTTGTTATTTTGAAGAATGGGAAAAATTATACTAGTTTTTTTAGATGTTTTTTGATTATATATTCTTGGATAATGAGCCGGAAAATATTATCAGAAGAGAATGATCCTTAGTAGATCAAATTAATCAAGTTGGGGAGTTACAACCTTTTACTCCCATGGAAACCAATAGATCAACTGAGGTTGAAGTGACTCATGATCAAAGAAATAATCCTTATGCTCAAACTGTTGTAACTCCCAATGTAGTAACCCAAGTTGATTTATATTCTTTTCAAAATAATGTTAATTCTGACTTGGACTCCTTGAGAATGAATTTAGTTTCATATTTTACAACTGTCTTGAACTATAATCCATCTCCATTTTCCCATATCAGTAAAGAAAGAACTCAATATTTGTTTGAATTGGTTATATCGCATATACAAACAAGAGTAATATTTCATATTCAAGAAATGTAATTAGAAAATAGAAGATTGTGAATAGAGGTAGAAATTTTGAAAGCTTAAGTCTAGGGCTTGACATCCTCTTTTTTAGAATATATGAAATCTATTTCTCATAAGTTGGAAAGCATGACTTCTGTTGCCTCTACATCAACTACACCTCCTCCTAATCTAGTGAAAGATGATATAGATCTTCTCAAATAGGCTCTCAGGGAAAATATCAGAAATGTTATGAGTGACGTGACCAATCATGAGGGAAAAAACCGATAGATACATCATCATGGAGAGCATGTATATAAGATGATAATAGAATATTCCATTGATCTCAGGACTAATAAGGAAATCATTAAGAAAGCGATAAAATTTTATTTTTCAAGAAATTATACAAATAATTAGATTTATGATAATTTCAAATTTCTCACCGAGAATTTGAGATTTCCACCAATGATAAGAGTATTCAGAGAACATGTGATGTCATGAACCAGCCTGGGTAGCCTGGTATCCTGATAACTGAGCCGGTCCTGACATAGCCTGGAGGGCGTTCCCGATCCCCATGGTTCGTCGACTAGAACCTGGCATCGTACAACATACAAGTGAGAATTATTTTTTCCACAAGAATGTGGAATCAAGAGAAACAAGACAGTATGCATAACAAAAGAAAACTCCACCGAGAGTAATGTACCAGAATAAAAAGAGGCATAAAAATCCCAAAGTACTATAAACCAAGTACTAAAAAGGGAAAAATAGTCCCAAAGTCCCTAAGGACACAACTCACCAAGACCCTAGATCAACAACTGGATCCACCTCCAAGAGGTCCATTCCCTTTGCTCGATCCTGGAAGAAGAAAATCTACAAACACCCAAAGGAAAAAGTAGGGTGTGAGCCTAAGCCCAGTAAGATACCACCAAAGATTCCCAAACAGATGCCAAGTATAGATTATCCAAGAAAAGCTTTCAATTTTCAAATAAATAGGTTTGGAAAATCAAAATAATATTCTAACAAAATATTCTATACATTTTCAAATGATGGAAATAAATATTTTAATCAAAGGCTTTACAATGATGGAATATTTCTAAAACAATGGATTAAGTAAAAAATTTATATAAAACAGTTTATATAAATTCAGCAGGCATGCAAAGTAGTTCACAAGAATTGGCATACATTTATATCTCAAATATAAATAAACAAGTGAGCAATATGGTCATCTAACAAAAGGTACGATAGTATTAACTAGTTATAGGATTCCGTACTCTCTATGTGAACTCTGCAAAATGTGTATACACACGTCCCTATGACACTAGACAAAGGAGACTCGTCACCAACCCGTCGGGGATGTGACCCGCCACAAGTCTATTTTAGAACGTTGTCGTAGTATAGAGTGTATCTAAATAACTCACTAACTACCTAAGGCTTGAATTCACTCTTACATGATGGGCGAACTATTTTAAGAATGCTTAAAATATTATCAATCCCATTATTCCATTTCAAAAGTTCCAACTTCATTCCATTTAAAACCATAACAGGTTTTATTAAAAAACATGCCTTTTTCACAAGATAAAACCAATGAGTTTCTATCAAATCATTTTAATCCATTTTCATAAGTTTTAAATCCATCCAAAACCAATTCCATAATTACACATTTCATTTCCACAATTAAATTCAACAATTTAATAGAAAACATTTCCATCAAATATACAATTTAAATTAAACAATTTAAATCGACCAATTTTCCATAAACACACCCAATTCAATGGAATTGGGGTTTTCCCAAATTTTTATGCCAAAACCATTTCAAATATCTCAATTAAATGGAATTGAGTTTTTATCAATTAAATTGAAAGAAACTTGAGCAATTTAATTTAAATCAATAATTGAAATAAATTAATAAAATAAATTTATAATAAATTTGTCAAGTCGGGATGGAACCACCTACCTCGAAGGTTTTTACCAAAACCACAACGGTCGAGAACGCTCAAGAAAAACCCGATTTCTTTTTCAAGAACCCGCCTTAGATCTCTTCTCCTCAAGAATCAAGATTTGATTCACTAAGAGGAGCCTTTGGATCGTCTCTAGAATGGTGGGAGAACCTTCTCTAACCTTAGGAGAAGACAAATCCCGAGTTAGGGCTGCTTAGGAGGACAAACGAGGAACTTAGAGGAAAAACCGAGTGAGATCCACAATTTAAGGATCTCATTTAAGTGGCCTCATGGTTAGTTTGCACGATTTGAAAAACTGTGCGCTAGCCGTGCGTTAGCTTCTTCCTCGACCACCCTTCTTGCATGGTTTGGCCACACGGTTAGACAAACCATGCACTGCCCGTGCAGAAGCTACTGTCCAGGTTTCAAGGTTGGCACAGTTTGATCACACGATCAATCAAACCATGCGTAAACCGTGCAGACCTCTCTGCCCAGTTCTGCATGGTTGGCACATTTTGGTCGCATGGTTTGTCAAACCGTGTGAAAACGGTGCAAAACTCACTGCCCTTTAGTTTTCCTTAAAAAAATCACTCAAACTCACCCCAAGTCTTTACTAAAAAAAAAGAGGTACTTAGAAACATCAAAAGTACCTGAAAACATAATGTGATGTTATAACCTCCCCACCATAAAATCTTTTTCCCCTTGAAAGACTATGAAGAAACCTCTAAGTCAAAAAGATGAGGCCACTGCTCTCTCATAAGTGCCTCCCTTTCCCACGTCTCATGAGAATCAGAACCCTGCTGCCAAAGTACATGGACCGGGGGAGTTGTTTTTCCACGAAGTACCTTGGTCTCAGAATCAACAACCCTGATTGGTCATTTATTAATAGATAAATATGGTTCAATCTAAAGATCAATCCAACTCACGACATGAGATGGATCAGAGAGATACTTTCACAGCTGTGATACATGGAACACATTATGTATCGACATCAGTTGTGGTGGAAGAGCTAGACGGTAAGCAACTTTCCCTACAAGACCAACAACCTCGAAAGGTCCAACAAAACAAGGAGCACGCTTCCCTTGCCTCCCAAGCCATTGATGACCTAATTACGGTGAAACTTTCAACAACACCTGGTCACCAACTATGAACTCTAAAGGTTTACAATGACAATCATCATAAGACTTGTATCGACTCTATGCTGTCAACATTATCTAACGAACCAACTAGATCTTAGCTGTCATCTCCTGGACCAAACTCGGTCCTACCAAAGAACTTTCACCAATCTCAGACCAACATAAAGGAGATTTACAGGGATGTCCATAAAATGCCTCAAAAGGAGCCATTTTAATCTCTTACTGATAAATGTTGTTATAAGAAAACTCAACTATCCCCATATGATCATCCCAAGACCCACCAAAGTCGAGAACACATGCGCGAAGCATATCCTCAAGGATCTGAATAGCTCTCTATGTCTGGCTATCTGACTATGGATGGTAGGTCGTTCTCAAATGGACCTGAGATCCCAGTGACTCCTGAAGGCCTCTCCAAAAGCGAGAAGTAAACCGAGGATCTCTATCGGAGACTATAGAAGATGGAAATCCGTTCCAACGAACAACTTCTTTCACATATATATTTACGAACTCCTCAACTTTGGTTGTATCTCGAAAACATTTTGTGGTTGTTCCCAAGTCATAACAGCCTTTAACTTCTCAGGATCAACTGATATTCCTTGTGCTGACACAACATGTCCCAAGAATTTCACTTCCCGAATCCAGAAATCTCACTTTGAAATCTTGGCATAAATATGGTGATTCCTTAGAAGACTCAGAACTATTCTCAGATTATGCACGTGATCCTCCTCAGACTTGGAGTAGACATGAATTTCATCCACAAAGACCACCACGAAAGTATCTAGATACTCACGGAAAACCATTTTCATCAAAGCCATGAAAACTGCAGGAGCATTTGTCAGGCCAAAGAGAATAACAAGGTACTCATAATGGCCATATCTACTTCGAAAAGTGGTCTTAGGAATGTCAGATTATTTTATCCTCAAGTGATAGTAACCAGATTGAAGATCAATTTTTGAAAACCACTTTGCCCCTTTCAATTGATTAAACAAATCATCAATTTGTGGTAACAGATATTTGTTCGTTATCATAAATCGATTGAGATTTTGATAATCAACACATAAGCGAAGAGAACCATCAACCTTCTTGGCGAAGAGAATAGGTGCTTCCCAAGGTGAAACACTTGAGCGTATAAAACCTTTCTCAAGAAGATAATCTAACTGAGACTTCATTTATTTTAGTTCTACTGGATCCATTCGTTAAGAGGGAATAGAAACCAGTTGAGTACCAGGTAAAAAGTCAATAGAAAAATAAACATCTCTTACTGGTGGCAAACCAGAGAAGTCGGGAGGAAACACGTCGGGAAACTCAGTGAAAATTGGAGGAAGATCTCCACTCATTGAATCTCTCTCCAGATCAAAAGAAAACAGTGATATAACTTTCCCCAAATCTGGATAAGAGGGTGTGGCTCTGCTTGACCTTGGTTCACATTCTCCTTGAAAAATAAGAGGCACACCACTAGGTGTAGTAAGGTAGACCTATCGAAGATAACAATCGATCTGGGATTTATTGGCAATGAGACAATCCATAACAAATATGACATCAAAAGATTTCATGTCAACAACCAAGAAACTCCAAGAATGATCAACATCTGATAGAGAGAAGACACAAGAAGGACTACTGAGACCCTTCTCTCTCATTGTACCAAGGGGTGTAGTAATATCCATCACACAAGATAAAAGTTCTATAGTTAGATTAAGAAGATTAAGAATATGGGTTGAAATAAAAGAGTGAGATGCACTGGTATCAAAAAGAGTTGTCACTAAAGATGAATCTATAGTAATGGTACCTATCATAGTTGCAGGACCTACATTAGCTACCTCCAGCGACTCTTCCACTTCGTGAAGAAGATTCATTTCAGATGCCTATGACTGGAACCCTTTTGTACGTGAAGAATTTGATTTCCCCGTAGTATTTGGAGGTGCTTATGATCTTGTTCTACTATGAGAAGTAGAGAAGTGATGGAAGAATCTCTATAAGTGTCCTAAAAGTCCGCATGATCTACAGTTCTTGGGTGCCTCAGTGCAAACCCTATTAGAATGTATTGGCTTTCCACACTAGTAGCAAGTCAAAGAAGCCCCTCCCGATGGTACCAGAGGTCTGGAATGACTCTGTTGTTGAGAACTACCATGAGAAACATCACACTTCCGTTTTCCTTTAAAGGAACCAACACTACCAGTAGGAGGGAAAAGAACCTCCTTCAACCCTGACTTTCCTGGAAAGTCTATCTCAACCATCATTGCCCTATCCAGAACATCAACATAAGTGGGTAGCTTCAGTAGAAAAACCTGAGAACGAGTATTTGATCGAAGTCCCAACTCAAATATCTGAGCCTTCATCCTCTCATTAGATACAATCTTAGGAGCAAACTGTAACAGCTCATAAAAAAGATTTGAGTACTGAATCACGATTTTGTTTGCCTGCTCAAGCTTAAAAAACTCCACAGCCTTGGCCAACACCATTGATTATGGATAGAACTGGTTAGTGAAAAGAACCCTAAATTATTTCCACTCCAAACCCATGTTTCCCATCCGTCACCATTGTGTCCCAACATCCCCTACTTGGTCCCTCCAGTACTAAGGTGGAACACTTCACCTTGATCACATCAGGTGTCTCCAAGAACCCAAACATACATTCAATCTTACCCAACCATTCCTCAGTATGTTGAGGGTCAGTGGTGCCTTTGGTATAGGAACTCTTGAGAACGACTTTGGAGAATATTAATATAAGGATATATAGCCGGAGTCTGGATAGTAAGTGTAGGTGGTGCCTGTCCTAGAGCTTGGATAGTGTGAACAATCATCTCAACCAGACTCGGATCCACAATAGGACTTGCTTGTTGAGGTTCAACAGCAGCCTCTTTTTGGATCTGAGCTCCACGTATTCTCAGAGGCATGATGCTACACAGTATAAAAAGACTTAGATTAACACCCAAACCAAGTATCAAGGAAAACTATTATTAATAGAAGGGGTTAACAAGATTTGGATTCCACTTTATCTAAATCAAAACAGGGAAAATACTAGAACTAATCCACAAGTTGTATTTCCCTAACCAAACTTGGTGACTTAAGGTTCATTGTGGTGAGAGATGGCCATGAACTCAATCCCAACTACCTCCCAAGTCCCGAAAAGAATAAAAAAATGCATACTGTCATCAAGGAAAGATGCTTAACCTGCCTCTGATACCATTTTGCCACGAACCAGCCCGGGTTCCCTGGTAACCCGATAATCGATCCGGTCCTGACATAGCGCGAAGGGCGTTCCTGATCCCCACAGGTCGATGACTAGCACTTTTCATCGTACAACATACAAGTGGGAATGATTTTTTCCACAAGAATGCGGAAGAAAGAGAAACAAGGTAGTATGCATAACAAAAGAAAACTCCACTGGGTGTAATGTACCAGAATACAAAGAGGCATAAAAAGCCCAAAGTACTAAAACCCAAGTACTAAAAAGGGAAAAACAATCCCAAAGTCCCTAAGGAAACAACTCACCAAGACTAGAGTTCAACAACTGGATCTACCTCCAAGAGGTCCCTTCCCTTTGCTCGATCCTGGAAGAATAAAATCTACAAACACCCAAAGGAAAAAGTAGGGTGTGAGCCTAAGCCCAATAGGATACCACCAAATATTTTGTAACAGATTACAAGTATAGATTATCCAAGAAAAGCTTTCAATTTTCAAATAAACAGGTTTGTCAAATCAAAATCATATTCTAACAAAATATGATATACATTTTCAAATGATGGAAATAAATATTTTAAGCAAAGTCTTTATAATGATGGAAAATTTCTAAAACAATGTCTTAAGTAAAAAATTTATATAAATAGTTTATATAAATTTAGCAGTCATGCAAAGGAGTTCAAAAGCATTGACATACATTTATATCTCAAATATAAATAAACAAGCGAGAAAAATGGTCATCTGCCAAAACGTACGATAATATTAACCAGTTATAGGATTCCGAACACTCTATGTGAACTCAGAAAAATGTGTATACACACGTCCCTATGACACTGGCCAAAGGAGGCTCATCACCAACCCGTCAGGGATGTGACCCGCTGCAAGTATGTTTTAGAACGTTGTCGTAGCATAGAGTGTATCCAAATAACTCACTAACTACCTAAGGATTGCATGAAATCTTACATGATGGGCAAACTATTTTAAGAATGATTAAAATATGATCTATCCCATTCTTCCATTTCAAAAGTGCCAACTTCATTCCATTTAAAAACATAACAGGTTTTATTAAAAAACATGCCTTTTTCACAAGATAAAACCAATGGGTTTCTATCAATCATTTTAAGCCATTTTAATAAGTTTGAAATCCATTAAAAACCAATTCCATCATTACACATTTCATTTCCACAATTAAATTCAAAAATTTAATTAAAAACATTTCCATCAAATCCAAAATTTAAATTAAATAATTTAAATTGACCAATTTTCCATAAACACACCCAATTCAATGGAATTGGGGTTTCCCCAAATTTCTATGCCAAAACCATTTCAAATATCTCAATTCAATGGAATCAAGTTTTTATCAATTAAATTGAAAGCAACTTGAGCAATTCAATTTAAATCAATACTTGAAATAATTTAAGAAAATACATTGATAATAAATTTGGAAAGTCGGGACGGAACCACCTACCTCAAAGGTTTTGACCAAAACCACAACGGTCGAGAACGCTAAAGAAAAACCAGGGTTATTTTTCAAGAACCCTCCTTAGATCTCTTCTCCTCAAGAATCTGGATTCGATTCACCAAGAGGAGCCTTTGGATCACCTCTGGAATGATGAGAGAACATTCTTTGACCTCAGTAGAAGACAAATCCTGAGTTAGGGACGCTTAGGAGGACAAATGAGGCACTTAGAGGCAAAAACAAGTGAGATCCACAATTTAAGGATCTCATTTAAGTGGCCGCATGGTTAGTTCGCACGGTTTGACAAACCGTGTGCTAGCCATGCGTTTGCTTCTGCCTCGACCACCCTTGTCGCACGGTTTGGCCGCACGGTTAGACAAATCGTGTGCTGCCCGTGCAGAAGCTACTATCCAGGTTTCAAGGTTGGCACAATTTGATCGCACGATTTGTCAAACTATGCACAAACCATGCGGAACTCTCTTCCCAGTTCTGCATGATTGGCATGGTTTGGTCGTACGACTTGTCAAAACGTGTGCAAACCATGGAAAACTCACTGCCCTTTATTTTTCCTTAAAAAATCTCCCAAACACACCCCAAGTCTTTACTAAAAAAATAGGTACTTAGAAACACCAAAAGTACCTGAAAATGTAACGTGATGTTACAGGTGAGTCTGCTGAATGTTCTCACACCAGATCTGTAAATATTCATGGATGAGATATCAGATTTATTTAGGTCCATGGAATGGGGAGGTAATATAATTTTGGATTTTATCAATATCATGAAACCCTTACTCCATGTCCATAGTTCAACTATTATTATAAGAGAATCCATTCCCGTGACCATAGTTATTTTCACCACAAACACATAACCAGTTCGATACAGACCTATAGTGATAACTCCGTCAGGTGGTATTCTTCCTCCACTCTTTCAGCATATGAGTTTGTCACTATCTGATTCAATCAAGAAACTCATACTAGTTATTATGCATGGAACACTTCCTCCTGCTACAACAATACCTTCCATTACCACATATACTCCAACTTTCACCACTAATGTCTCCTCTTAGAACATAGAAAAGGATAAAGAGAAAATGAAAGTTAATCTGCCACCAACCTCTAATTGGTGACTCTATTTTGATGCATTCTTTCTAATATGGATTCTATGTTTTTAATTTTAATCATTATCATTATTTACTCAACATCTTTTTGGCTCCTTTTAAATGCAATATAATTGTGTTCTTATACTTTATTTTTTAAATTTATTTTTTATCTTATTTTTCTTTTTTGATAATCTCAAAGGGGGAGATAAAATGGGAATTTATATTCATATAGGGAATGCATCTCAAAATTCAAATTATTTTGTGACACATTTAGTATAAATTTCTAATTTTTTATCTAAATTTTTTATATCACTCTTATATCCTATGAAATGATAAGAATACTATATTTAACTTATATAAATCTATGATTATTTATGATTAGTCATTTTGTACATGTTTTAGAAAATTAAATGTTTTGTGATTATCAAAAAGGGGGAGAATATTGACATCTCCTTTTGTGGAGTATGTTTGAAACTATCTTATTTTAATGATATAAAACCACAATTCTTTTAGTACTAATGATTCACATGTTATATGATAGAATTTTATATGGTAATATTGTTTTTATGATAATTCTTATAAGTATTATAGTGAGTCACCATTAGCCAGGAGTCACTTCCAAAACTTGTTACCATCAGATAGGAGCTACTGCTAAAATGGGTCACCGCAATCCTTTTCATCACTAGACATGTTACCACCAGAGGATGTATCAATAGAGGAGCTACCTCCATATGAGCTACTACCTAGACGAGCTATCGCTAGCCTCTAAGTCACCATCACCATCAGTCTGAGGTACCATGAGTTTGAGATACCTCTAGATGTTGAGTCACTTCCAGCATCTTGCTACCATTTCTATCCAAGGAATTTTTCATGAATGGATCAAAAAATATTTATATTATTGGATAATTTGACCAAGAATTAAAGACATAGTAAAAGTTGATCTGAGGATTTTGGATCTCCTCCAACTGATGATGTTATATATCGTTGAAGGACATATTAATCTCATTACTTGATACATCAATGGCATAGAATCAAACAATTCATTACATAGATTGGTTGAGACACATACAGAGATCTACTTGAACATTCTTATAGGCTCATACAATCCTCTATTCTACTATGATTTTCTAGAATAAATCTCTAACTCCTCAACAATACTCACCACAATCCATATTTTTTATTTTATAACACTTTTAAAGGATAAGTGTGAACCTTAATAAAGTTCCAACCAGGAAAAACATTAAATAGATCAACCCAGCTATTTCAAAATCCAAATAGTCCCGCCATCAAGCCAAAATGAAAATTCAAGAAATCAACCACATCCATAAACGCCATCTAAGACTCCATAGTTCCGTGAAACATAAGTCCATTTCAAAATTTGAAATTCAAAAATAGACTATCATCACTCCTGCCTCGGTCGCCGTCGTCATGAGATGCTAGACACCGTCGACCATCATCACACCACGGTCGCCGTCAACAATAGAAAAAATCATCACCTTCATCAACGTCGAACCACTAGAAACCATCTTCACCGTCGAACCAAAGAATCCATCTTCATCATAGAGAATCCGACACCGTTTCCGCTGAGATAGTGAGACTCATTGAGATTCTAAAAGCCTCATGAGACCCCGAACCGCTATCCCTTCTCAGGAATCACCTGCATACGGACTGCGCCATCATCAACTACGATCTGAAGTCAAACCTATTAGCTAGAAATGGAACCGCTAGAGAAACCATCGACATTAAGAACGCCACACCAGAACCAGATGGACTGGCCACTTCCCCGATAAAAGTACGTTCCAGAATCTCCGACGGCCTCCAAACCCACATCCCAAAACCTTAGCGTCACCCCGCACCCGATCCGCCTCGGAGAGGCGTAGATAGACATGAGGCCAAAGCAGGGAACATAGAGGATGATGAACCTAAAATACACCAAGACTATGGGGAATAAAACCAAAAACAAAGAAAGGCCAACATTGGAGTTCTATGAGAACCGATAGCCACTGAACCACAAAATCCCCAAACCTCTTAGAACCCCCGCTTCAGATCCGACCTGGAAAGTCGTAAGGGAACTAGAGGTCAGAGCAGGGGAGCGGCCAAGGGCTCCAATAAAAACACCAATGACCGGCCTAAAAATAGGGAAAGGAGAAGGAGAAAGATATGAGAAGAGGAAAAGAGAGAAATTGGAGGAAGGAGATGCGCTCAGATACACCGCCAAGCCTACATCGTAGGGTTTCGGGAGGAAACCCTAGGCGGGGCGGAGAGGGGGAGGGGGAGAGCCGGGAGAGAAAGTGCTCATTTCTGATTCTATAATATGGAATACTCCTCCTCACCAATACTAATATGGGGACTACAAAAATTTTGAACATATCAGACTGAGCATTAAAAAATTCTTTATTGTTTTTTCTATTTATTTCATTCTACTTTGAACAGTGTGTTGCTACTCTATTATCAAACACTATCTCTTGCGACTAACTATAGAATACTTTTTATTCTCTCTTTTCTTTACATCTATTTTCCCCCTATGTTTGTGGAAGAGGTCCCTTTGTGACCAGTGATATTCTTACTTCACATGAATAACTGTAGAGGATACCTTTTAGCATGGAAAATTTGTAGTTGTTGATTGTTTACCTGATTCAGGTTGTGATTTTTTTTGATTATAATTATAATCTTCTTGGCAGTAGGTGATTTCCAAGTGAATGGGATTAAGTCTCATTTTGAGACCAAACTTCTTGTTCATTCCACTATGTCATTGTGTTATTGTGTTATTGTTCTTTTTTTAATTTTTATATCCTAGATTTTTTAAATCTATAAATAGAGCTATTACTTTGATAATTAATCTTAACTAGTGTTTATATTTGTTTTTTGTATAAGTAAATTGATTTCAAAAGTTAAGGTATTTATAAAAATTATTTTAACTGAGACTTAATCTCTCTTTAAGTAATCTTTTAAAAGAAAAGATCTTATATCAATCTTCTATTTTGATCAACAAGAGAGTTTGTTTTATTAAGGGTTTTTTATTTCAACTTAATCTTTAACAAAAAATTTTGTTGGGAACTCAATTCACCCCTCTTGAGTTACTCACTCCGACCAACACTCAATATTTTTCAAATATTTACAATAGTTCTAATTATCATCAATTTAGAGTAAATAAGGAATAAATTACAAAGATGACATTCTGAATGAGGTATGGACATTATGAGTTTACCGTAATTCCATTTGAAATGACTAATGAACCCTATGTTTTTATGGAAATAATAAAAAGAGTATTAAAGGAATATCTTGATGATTTTTTTGTGGTATTAATTAATGATATCTTGGGGTATTATAAAATATATGAGGACCATGTGAATCACTTGGGGATTATTCTTGAGACTCTTAGAAGAAAATAGTAATATGAGAAATTTAGTAAGTGTGTTTTATAGATTCAATAAGTTTCTTTTATTATCCATATTTTCTCAAAGGATGGAATCCCAGTTGATCCTAAGAAGACAAAGGTACTCATAAAATGGATTATAAAAATGAAAATAACTTAAGAACATAGTTTCATTGGTTTGAAAGGTTACTATCGATGATCTATTCAGAATTTTTCCTGATTGGATAACATGTTAACCAAGCTTAAACATAAAGTGGTTAAGTTTGTTTTCATAGAGGAATGTGAATAATGTTTTAAGAAATTGAAGATGGTAATGTTAAATGATATGATTTTGACTCTACCATCAGAAAATGATGGGATTTTGATATTTAATGATGCATATAAGAAAATATTGAATGTGTCCTTATGAAAAATGATAAATTTATTGTATATGAACCAAGACTATTGAAGACTTACAAACATAACTATCCAAACCATGATCTTGAGTTATAATCTGTATATATTCTTTGACAATATGGATACATTATCTTAATGGTGAAATATGTGAGATGTACTCAGACCATAAAATCCTAAAATACATCATTTCATAAAAATATCTCAACATGAAGAAAAACGATGGCTTGAGCTATCTCAAGGATTATGAATTCTCAATACAACATCAAATAGGGAAATAAAATAAGGTAGTAGATGCATTGAGAATAAAAGATCATAGATTTTTTACCCAAATGAGGATTGATAGGGATATTATGTTCATGTACTTAGTAAATATGTATATACAAGTTATTATGGATAGGGATATATCACTCCTTATTTCAAATGATTGTGGAACCATATTTATTAGAAAAGTAAAAAAGTTCTAAATATGATGATGATAATATTTAGAAGAAAATTAATGTTGTGAATGACGGGAAATTAACATACATCATTTATGAAGATGAAGTTTTGAAATTTGGAAATATATTATGTGTTATATCTATACCTGATATAAAAAGGTAATTATTGGATGAATCACATATCTCAAAGTTTTCTATTCACCTAGGTAGTACCATGATGTATAGGAAATTGAAGGAACATTTCTAGTTGTATAAAATGATTTGGGGAATTTCTGATTATATGCCTAGATTTTTTTTTTCAATAAGTGAAATATGAGAGTAAGTATACTAGAGTATTAATACAACCTATTCCTATTCCTACATAGAAATTGAATGAAATTACTATGGAATGTTTCACAGGAATACCCAAGACTCATAGAAGGAATACTGTAATATAATTTATTGTTGATCACCAAACCAAAATTGTACATTTACTCAATATAAGAGAAGATTTAACTCTTGATTACCTTGTAAGGATCTATATTGATGAAGTTTTAAGACTTTATGTCACACCACTTTCGATTGTGTCTAATCATGATCCCCAATTTACATAAAAACTATGAAGGGTTTTTCAGAAGGATCTTGATACCGAGCTTTATTTGAGAACCACCTACCATCATCAATTTTATGGAAAGTTTGAAAGGACATTCAAAAAATTTTGTACTCACTTGAATTTAAAGTTATGTGGGATCAGTATTTACCTTTGGTAAAGTTTTATTATAACAATAGTTTCCATTCAAGTATTCAAATGGCATTTTATGAAGCATTATATGGAAAGAAATTTTGTTCACTAATTTTTTGGGATGAATTTGGGAAAAGTAAATTTATAGGAATAGAACTTGTTAAAGAGATGAAAATAAAGGTAAATAATATTCAGACTCATATTAAATAATCTCAAAGTAGGAAAAATATTTATGCCAACAATCAGTGGAAGTATTTGAAATTTCAAGTGGGAGATCTAGTTTTATTGAAATTATCTCCATAGAAGGGTGTTAAAAGGTTTATTAAAAAGGTAAATTTGAGCTCAAGTTACATTGAACACTTTGAAATTTTTGAAAGTATTGGAGCTATGGATTATAGGTTTGAAATGACACTAATCCTATCAAAAGTACTTGACGTGTTCTATATATTGTTTTTAAGGAAGTAAATGCCAAGCCCGATTAATGTGATCCCCTTTGAAGAAATATAATTATAACATGATATATATTTCTATAAAGAACTCATATAGAGTTATGATACTAGAGATCAAGTATTGAGGAATTATATGACTCGATTAGAAAAGGTAATTTGGAGAAATCATAAAAAAAGGAAGTAATGTGAGAACTAGAGGATGTTATGAAGCAGAACTACCCTCATTTTTTAGAAGGTAATTATCATTAAAATTTTATGGATTTTTTTATAGGAAGTAATAATGAAACCCCCTAATATTTTATAATATATTTATTTTAGAATAATTTTAAATTATTATATTTCTTACGATATACAAAACATCAAGTAAAAAAACATAATAATCTATTGAAATATTATTATTTACATGTGACTATTATAACCTAGAATCTAAGTTAAAAGGTATGAATAAGACTAATTAAATTATAAAAAATATATGGTTTAAAATGTTCATTGGGTATAAATTGATCTGGAATAAAAATAAAAAAAATTTAAAATAAAAAAAAATATTTATAGAAAAATTGTTTCATCACGTCTTGAGAACTTATGTTAAAATTAAATTTTGAACTTTTTGAATTTTTTTGATAAAATTAAGTTCATTTTTATAATCATAATATCAAAATTATCTTAGAGTAATTTTTTTTTTCATTTTTATGAAAAGTTTCACTCTTCAATGATTAGTAAAAATACTAATTTTTATTAAAAAATACATTTTAATTTAAAGAATTTATAAGTTTCATTGTTTCAATTTTTTTTTAAAAGAAACATAAATTTTCATATAAAAACCTTTTCTACTTTTTGAAAAATTTTCTTTTTGACGACCATTTTTTCATCGCATTTAGGAGTTTAATTTTAAATTAAATCAAGGAACTTTTGTGAGTTAAATTTAGTAAAATTGATTCTATATTTGGAATAGAAATAATTAATATTATATAATAATTTCAATTTAATTTTTGACCATAATGAATAGTGAAAATTATAAAAATTAATTATCAAGGTTATGTTGAAAACTGGTTCACTAAGGTGTTAAACTAAGAAGATAAGTGTTAAAAATAAAAATGTATCCAATTAATATTTTTTAACCATATTTAGACCTTATATCATAAATTTTTTAAGAATGATCCATTTTAGAGCTTTTTGGGTTTTAAAAAATGTGTGGGTAATTCATTCATTTCAAAAATTCCAATTTTTTCCTCTCTTCCACTTATAAAAGTCCACCCCTATCCTCCCCTATTCACACTTCCAAAGATATTTGGTTTTTCCAAGACCTTAAAAAATTCATTAATTAATTACCTCTATACATATTATAGGAATTTGTTTTATCATAAATTCAAGATAGTAAGGATTTTGATGCAGACCTAAAGAGGTTTTTTGAAGAAGAGGTAACGTTCTTAAAGAAGCATTTTTATTTTATTTTTGTTTTAACAACTTCAAATATTATTAAATCATAAAAATAAAATAAAAATAGTATCTAAAATATAATTAAATTTTATTTTTATAACTTAATAACCTATATCCATCTCCTCTTCCATCAAATGAGAAACAAAATTTTTGATCGTGTGTACGGTGGACTACCGCCTCGTGAACTGATGTAAAATATTTTTCATCAACAATTATCACAGTTGGATATAATAATGGATTTAATGTATATATATATATAATATTTAAGATATAATTATACTTATATAATTATAATATCTCATATAACTTCTTACTTTCCATTCCGTTTAAAATACGATAACATCACTTGTGTGTACGGTGGACTATCACCTCACGAAGCGATGTGATTCATTTTTCACTTAAACTTTACATGGAAGGTAATACATATTAATTTAATGAATAAATGTGATATATATGACTTGATATTTATTTTATAAAATTAATATAATACCCAATTCCTTACTCTTTCACCCATTAATAAATGATATCATTGCCCATGTGTACATATGACTTACCATCTCTATGAAGTGATGTAATTCATTTTCTATGTCCAATTTTTAAGAATGGTACTAAATATTTATATAATGAAAAAAATATTTATAAAATTAATATTAGTCTATATATGATGAAACTATATCCTATGGTCAATACATAGAACTTTCATAACAAAACATGCATAATAAAACAACTCAACTAAAACTTGAAACAATAGTGATAAT
The DNA here is from genome assembly GCA_963277665.1 of Viscum album. Taxonomy (NCBI): domain Eukaryota; kingdom Viridiplantae; phylum Streptophyta; class Magnoliopsida; order Santalales; family Viscaceae; genus Viscum; species Viscum album. The sequence goes on from OY728164.1 coordinate 137,115,329, forward strand.
GAAAAATTGTCAACGAACTAATGATAAGATGTTATAAAAGGTCCATATATGATATTATAAATATTAATATGGTTATAATTTAAGTTATAAAATTATTTTAAAAAACTATACATGAGTTTAAATAGAAATCAACTAAAGGTAAGCGTGAGGTAAAATATTTCATCTCAATTACCATTTCATTAAGACATATTTTTTAATATACACCTATTCACTTTTGTGTGGTGTATATACTAAAAAATTAATATATTTAACATGAATAATTATTTATTAATTATGTTTAATGTTTCAATTCAAGTTTATTATTTCAAGGGGTTATAATTTAAAATTTACCAAAGTGGTATGAATCTATTTTACAATCTTAATTTCGTTTGGGATTTCTTTTAATTTCATTGAAGGAATCATATAATTTATCCTTAATAAGCTCAAAATTTTTTATTATAAACTATATATTTAAGGAATTTATATATTTTATTACAAAATTTCTTCTCCTTGGTACTTGATTCAAGAAAATAAATGTTTAAAATAAAAACAGATTTTATTTCTCTTTAAATTGGATATATTTTTCTTCCATGTAAATGTTTTCTAAAATTATTTTACAAAAGTACTTTTAATTAATCAAATGATTTATTCAGGTAATTTTATGTTATAATTGAATTAATTTTTTTAAAATAAATATTTATTCTACTTTTAAAAATGGGTTTTTTCGATAAAAAATATAAATGAATGTTTTTAACGTATATGGAAATAACATACTTCCCTACCTCAGTAACCATTTTAAAAAATATAGCTTCTACTATATTTTTTTAATAGATTTAAAAAGAAAAATATTTTATAAAATAATATTTTAATATATCACTTTCATTCCCTTTAATCTTCTAAAGGACCCAATTTTATTGCAAAAACCTATATTCATGATAAATCGATGGTCACCTCTCATTTCTTGACTAATTTTGTGATTGTTAAATTTATCTTGAGAAAATCAATTTCTTTTGATAAATTTCATTGGAAAAATAAATTTATCTTAAATATCTATATTATTTGTATCATGGATATGATTATTTCCTAGATTCTATACTATTTCTATGCATGGTGTTTACTTTGAAAGTTATTTGATCAACTGGGTAAATATTGATAAATAGGTATTCATTACTCAATATAGATATTTGATGATAAAAGATATTATTCATGAATTAAATTGATTAATTGATATATGAGGTATGATTTGGACATTGAGTGATGGGTGGGTCCAAAAAATATATATCCCCTTAATGCATTGATATGTCTCATGAAATAAACTATTTGGCCAAGTGAAATGGGGTTTTAACCATATTTTTAAAATGTCTTGTGAAATGTCTTGATAGTAGAGGTATTATGATTCCTGATATCATTCAATCCAATAATTAAACATTTAATTCGTTTTGAATTTAGTTATTATTATTATCCATGAGATTTTTCATAATTGACATTATCTCTGGATGTATTTCACTCTCAGTTTATTAATTAATGGAACATGTATTTAGTTATTTACCTTTCTATATTTATTATGACTTATCTAATCATGATAATAAATTTATTGATTAAATTGAATGTGTGTTTAGTTATTTTAATTACCATATTGATTATTCATTTTTATTTATGATAGTTTCCAATGTACGTAACCCTTATTAAGAAATTAAGTTCACCCTTATTTTGTTTCTTTTCACTGAGATACGAAGAAGACATATTTAATTGAGTTTTTAGGATTCATATAATTTTCTTTTTTAATGCATTGTGTTTTATTTCCAATGTATAATGAGAATCATATATGTATATGGTTCTTCAATACTTCAAAACTGATCTATACTTCTTGATTTTATCCCTTGTATCTTATGTCAATGTAATAAAATAACCACTGATTTTGGGTTATTAGAGTTAGGGTTATTACATTATACTTCTGTCATAGTGATATTATTTGAAAAAACACCTCCTTAACCATACACACAATACAAGTTAAATAATGTTATGGATAACTATGAGAACATGAAAAATAATTTTAATATACTAAAAACAGCCAGGACATGGGTTTAGGAACCCAAAACAATAGCCCCAAAAATTTATTCAAAAAGCGTAGAAGTATAATAGACATGGAGGAAATGTTTACATGTGAAACACCACACCCGAATAACAAATGAAACATACACATCAGATACCCCAGTATTAACTTTTTTTGGTCCAACCTCAACATCGAGATCATCCCCGATTAGCTGGATGATGCCCTCTTCCCCTTTGCATCATTGGTTTGTCATCCATCACCAGAACCTGCATAGTGTGCAAGTTAGTTTCTTCATGAGATTATTCACTGTGAAACCTTGAATGCACAACCTCAATAGGGGAAATATCATCCTGGTTAGCATTACCATGAGGAGATTCTTCATTCATATCTTGAGGAGCCTCTTGTGCATCCTTGGAGCGTTGCACAACCACACAAGATTGTGAAGCATTCAGAACAGGCTGGTCCATCTCCTTTAAAGGCTCCAAACCATCAACAAAAGTAGGTGTTGAGGAGGATCTCATTCGGTTACTGCATCCTGCATTCTTAATGCCTTCAAGATTAATAAAATCAAACTCATAAGTATTAATAGACTCTAACATTGAAAAGAAATTAATAGGTGGCTTTTCATGTCCTCAAAACGCCACATTAATGGAGGCACCCATTGAAATGACATCCAAATGAGACCCCTTGATCATTAAACATAGGAGTAGACCGTATGAGGTCCTGTACAACACCGGAGAAAAAATCCATAGCAGCTTCCTCCAAATTAACAGGGGGAGATCCTACCATAGTATCACCCTGTTGAGTTGCAGCAGATCTGAGCATACCCACCCCCTGGAACACCTTGCTGATCACCAAATAATATTAATATAATATAATAAGAAAATATTGATTCGTACATGTTTTTGGAAATATTATATTGATTATTTAAATTATAGTTAAAGTATCATTTTTCATTCGCTAAAATCCACAAAATAAGCCAACACTGATTCCATTTTCACACAGTGAAACTATTATAGAATGATATAAGAGATTTATAAATCAATATAAGATGTATATTATGTAACATCCTACCCCAAAACCATTGGTTTGAGAATATATAGAGTGCATCTAAACTTCGGTGAAATCCCCAAGGCACCAAAGTATTGTGATAAATGTTAAGGGCTTAGGAAACATTTGGCGGAAATTTTTCATATAGAGTACAAAAATATGACAATATAAAACATAAATATCCAATCCTCCTATATGATGCATGAGAATATAAATAATACAAACCAAAGAAAAAATCAATAAAAAACCAAATTATGGTGACAACGGAACATGGAATATCAAATGAAAAAACCCAAATAGACAACATGACTTAAGGAAATCATGTAACATGATCCCAAGTAACACCCAAAACATCTGAAAGATCTAACCCCACCATTTATACCAATGGTATCATAATGCATCACTTGAGAAATAAGAAATCTTCCCATTTCTTATGTCTCAGTATATAGCATATGTAAATGCACCAAAGTTACAAAGCAGGGGGTGAGTATAAACTTAGTAGGTATTCCCTAAATACTTCCCAACACATGCCACTAGGAAAAGAACTAGTTATCATATTTTATATAAAGTAGCTGGAAAACAATTAACCAATTTATATAAATCCAATAAATAAACCCATGTAATAAAACTATGAAAAGATTATTTCTATCCATTCATGTTTGGAATAACCTTTCCCATGTTCACACACACACATCCTTCCACAAAAAATCATACAATCAAGCTTGGTGTAACCATTTATGGCATTACTCTATGACTATATCCCATATAACCTTTATGGTGGAACTTCTGACCAAACCTATCCACTTTGAACACACACCAACCCAATTATGCTCAATCCCATGCTAATAAATTTCACATAAAACACTTATTCTTTTGAAATAATTTTTTAAATACTTTTCTAGTATCAAAACCATGAAACAATATTAAAATCAACATTTTGAAATTATAATAATAAGGGGGGTTTTGAAAATCCATCCATTTTCCCACAATCTCCAAAACATATCTAAAATGGTTCCCTTTATGAAATAACCCAATGAGACCATAGAAAATAAAATTAAATCCATTTAAGAATACTAATCATTCAAGTTCTATAATATTGGAGATAAGAGAGAAGTCACCCACATTGAATTTGATTGATTGGAATAAAGATTTAAGAAAAGACCACCGATATCAACACTTCATTTCATTCCTCTATTAAAACCCAACAACATATCATTAAAACTCATCAAATTACCACATATATAGGTACCAAAACCGATCTATGGTTATGTTCAAGAGACCACACCACAACCTACCTGATCAACTATGTGGATGATAAACACAATGAAGGTTATACCATAGATCCTATAATTCAAGAAGAGGAATACAACATTTTCCTATATACCATGATAAAACAAGAAATATGTTTATTACATATCCGACCCATTACACTATAAGGGTTTCAAAAATGTAAAAACCACCCTACTTAGCCCCATGGAGCACTACGACGCAACCATCATCTCCACACTACAGAGATCGATGACCAAAGAAGGGTTGGTATTGTAGAATGACTCTATAGCACAACCATTCCAAATATGGAAGTGGCTCAGAAACCCTTTCTCATTTAATCTTATACCACAAATAGGATATTGAAACCACAACCACTAATTCTACAATGCAACGCAGAGTTCCATTCCATAGAAATTTTGACTTCATCCTAACTCCTCCGGTAACCTAACCCATTGACTACAATATAAAATAAAATGCATACAATTATGGTTTAAATCCAACTAGTGGGTGTAAAAGGTTACAATATCATAAAATATATATTTATGAGTAACTTTTTGTGAATATATGGGTAACCGCATCAACATTATAAAACTTGTAAAAATGGTTAAGTTATATATTAACACCAGATGGATGAAATAAGATATAATTAACCAATATAGTTATAATAAATAATTATAAATAAGGAATATAAGTGTTAACATATATGAATAAGATTATTAAATATATTATTAAGGTATCTATGTTTCTTTTATATAAAGTTAGAGTGTCATCAACTAAGAAAGGAAAAAAATTATGGGTTTCTATTACAATTTTATTTCACTGAGTGGTGTTTATATTATACATTATGTTTATATTTTTAAGGAGTAATTAATAACCCATTGTAATTTCTATATTACGAATATATTATATTTAATTATATTCAACATTCAATTTAATTTTATCTTTCTCATGGGGTTTGATTCAAAAGTTATAAAGGATATAAGGGGTTTTGTGACTCAAATCTTTTCCTTAGGTCATAATCACTTTTATTTGTCTATAATCTTTCAAGATTGATATATTCTACCATATTATGATGTTATTTTGGATTTACACATAGTTTTCTATAAAATTCATTTTTAATACCAAATTATTTTACCTATATGAATCTATTGTTTTGTTAAAATTCATATTTGTTAAGAATAATTCCCATTTCTTTTAATAGATTTTTTTTCTACAGGCATGTTTTTACTTTCACAAATGTTCTCCTTTCCCTATTGGAAACTCAAATTGTTTTTATCCACAATGATATTTACCCTATATATTCATTTTAAAATAATGGTTTCTTTATCTTTTTAATGATGTTAGTTTTTTAACAAGGTTATTTCAAAATGTTTGAAAGGTTTTTTCTACCCTTTCAAAATAAAAGGTCTTATCACCCAATCTAAATTTTCATTTGATAAAATATATGTCTTTTAAAAGTTTCCATTATTAAATATTATTTTTAAAAGAAAAAATTTTCAAAGTATTTTTACTCCCCATTTTTGAAAATTTTATTTCTTTTTCATGTTTCCATTATTTAATATTCTTTTGAAAATAAATGTTTTTAAAGTATTTTCACTCTTCTTTTTTTAAATTTTTTTTATATTTTTAAAGTTTCAATTATTAAATATTCTTTAAAAATTAATGGTTTTCAAATTATTTTCACCTTCCTATTTAAAAAACTTAAATATTTTTTAGGTTTCAATTTTTAAATATTTTTTTCAAAAGTAAAAGTTTTTGAAGCATTTAAAATTATCATTTTTGAAACTTTTTATCTTTTAAAGGATATTTTATTTGTAAATTTTCATAATAAATTTTTCAAAAATTATTTTCTTTCCATTATTAAAAATGTGTTTTTTAATGAAATTTACATTTCATATTTTATAATAATGTTTTAAATGGAATTTTATAATGTTTTTTGTTTTCAATTATATTTACCCTCCAAGGTTTATCTTTTATGAAGTGATGTTTTGATAATAATTTATATATTATTATGTCATGATTTATTTTAGAAAATTACAGTTTTAATATACTTTGATTTATTATGTTCATGTTATGTAATGTTTTTGAATGGTTTAATAAACCCATACTCTTTATATGTGTTGATTAAGATATGTTTATGATTGATTTTTAAATGGAACACATTTTTTTGGATGATGACAGATGGGTACCTATATAATCCTCCCATGCATTAGTTAGGGGTTTATATATCATGAGAAAAATCAATTTAAGTGTTAGATTTTTTTTCAAAACATTAAGTATGTGAATTTTTTAATTTATAACATGAATCATGCGAAACTTGTTTATTCATAACAGAAGCATGGGATTTTTTTTCATAATATGAAGCATTGGGATTTTTTTGTTCAAAACATCAGGTGTGAATTTTTTTTGTTCGCAACATGAAGCATGGAATTTTTTTTAACAATTTTATAATTTATTTAAGCTTATGTTTCTTCCATAATTAATTATTATATGAAAATCAATATTTCTATATGCATATGATTGTGAAAAATTTCAAATATGTTTATCAAGTTATGCTAGATTTTATATATTCATTTCATTTCCATGAAAACTATGTTTTCAAGATAATAAATCATTTATTTTTAAAGTATCCCCACTTTTATATCAAGTGCACTTGTTATATGAATTTTGATATGTGTGTTAAGTCAAGTCATATCTTTTACGATTCTTTAAATATCTTTTTATGATCTCATATTTCTCCAAAATGTTTTAGGAATATCATCCATGGTATCTTGATCTTTTATTAATATATTTATTTCCTCATCATATTTTTCTTCATGTTTTTGATCTAATACATTATGATATGTTTTTCTATTACCGTGTGTTTAAGCTTACTCATTTCTTATATTTCTAATCCACATGATATGAATATGATTATATCATGTGAGATGTCTATAAATGGGTAAAAAACAATAATTGTGGATAAATTTTCACAAGTTTAGTAAGATAATATGTTTATATAGATAATCTACATGACACAAAACATTTTTATTTTTAGGTTATGCAACTGTTTGTGATATGTATTTTTTAAATCATATGATTAATGTATTATTTATGTTAAGTTTATATTAAGATTCTATATTTGGTATTAGAGAAGGGTTTAGTTATTTTAGAGATTAGTTTATTTATTTTTATATATTATTTAATTTACCCATGGTGTTAGGGTTAGAGAACCATAATGAAAACCCTAGAGGTAAGTCTAAGTATAGAATGATATCCTAAAATATTGATAAAATCATAAGTAGATGATTTTACATAGAAATAAATACATTTATGGATAATAAAAATGGATTTCGTTGTGTCACATATTTGGATAGTTATAATCACATTTAAAAGGTTTCGTTGAGAATTGAATCGATCATCACCTTGATGTAGGAAAAGTGGGCCAAAGATTGCACACCTGGTTTGAAACATCCAGGTGATATGATTTGGTTGATCATATTATCTTTATAAACCACTATTAAGGATTTATTTCCTAGTTACATTGAGTAATTATGATGTGAATCATAATATTTTACAACATTAAGTAACATTGGTAAAACCAAGAGGGTTATAAGATTGACCAAGTATGACATAGTTGAAATGAAAGTGTCATAAGTTAAAATGAAGGTTTCATTAGAGAATATATCTTAAGATTGGACTTTAATATTAACATAATTTAATTCCTTTTAATGTTACCATAACCTTTTTGTTTTTAGTATTTGGTTGAATCAAGATCAAGGAAATAAAGCACCAAAAGGTATGTCCCTAAGAATTCCTAAGAATCATATTTGGTTAAGCAGTTTCCAAGTATTTCCAAGGATAATGACTTGAATATCTTAGTATAAGATATATGTTGAGTTTCCCATGGACCTATTAGATTCTTACTTTATTAAACAATAATTAAAATTTCAATGATTCAATTTATTTAGGGGTAGAATATAATGACATTTGATTTTGGATCCTTTAAAACATAAAAAATATTCTATAACTTGTGTCACGTGATAAACCCAACATAAAAAACCACAAGAAGTTAATAATAAATTATTAATAAATCAATAATAAACACTATTATGGTAAACCATTAATATTTTTTACCTCTATAAGGTAAATAATTAATATGATTTAATATTGAAAAGGTTATTTTCAATAAAAGTTGTTTTATTTATATTATATATTTTATTTTAAGAAGATAAATTTAAAATTTTTAGAATTTAAATTTTATAAAAAAAATTATTTTTCTAATCCCTCACAAAAAAATTATCTTAAGATGAATTTTTTATATTTTCATAAATAATTAATTTTTAGGTGAATAGTGAAAATATCGGCTTTATTAATGTTGTCACTTTTATTATATGAATAAATTAAGTTTTTTAAGACTTATAATATAAAATTATATATTTTAATGTATAATAAATAATTTTAAAATGATATCATGTATTTATAAACCTATTCTCAATATTTTGAAAATTTATGTAGTGATTTAATAAAAACCGTTTTTTGACTATTTTTTAATTGATTATAACATGATGAACTGAAGTTTTTGATTTATTTTATAGTAAAATAATTAAAATTTTAATTAAAATAATTATTTTAAATCCATTTTAATCAATGTAATTGATAATTTTATCATAATGACAAATATGTTTCTTAAAAATAATCTTTTTTTTCAAAAAATGGGGTTTTATGTGATACATGTGCTAACCTTAATATTAATCCCCTTACACATAGAAACTTAATTTTATAAAATGATTATTTTATTTGAGATATTAATTTTAATACTATTTAATATGTTTAATTTCATGTTTAGGTATAAAATTTAGATTATGAGGATTAATGTTAATACAACGATAATAATGAAATAGTTGTTTTAAAGATTATTATTTATTAATATGAAGGAATTTATATCAAATAAATGAAATTAAAATACTTTAAATAAGGAATATAATATTATTTATAAAAAAATAAAAAAATATATTAACACTAATCTAGTTTATAATTAATACTAAATAAGATTAAGAATCTATAATAGTCAAAATGTTGTTTTTCTACTAAAATAGTTTTTCTGTTAAAATATTTTTTCTACACATTATATTTTTAAATTTAAAAGTTAATTTTAAAATATTTATAAATTTAATTGTATTAAATATATTTTTAATTCATTTTCATAACACCCAAATTTGGTTATATGGGTTAGGGTATATGTTTAATAAAACATAAAATTACTTAGTTAAAAAAAGTTATTTAGTTTAAAAGTAAAAGAGTAAAATGTAAAAACTTAATGGTAGAAACATTATAACATATTTAAAACATGTTAGGAAACAATTTTTCATAATTTAAAGACCTAAAAATACCAAAAAATCCATTATTTATAAGCTTTGGATCCATTTACCTTGGAATATTTTCATGGAATAATTAAAATATAAAGGGTCTTTCCAAAGCTCCCTTTTCCTGACTTATAAAAGGTGATCACTTACACCCTTTCAAAAACATGACTATACTTATAATTAATACTTGGAGATATAATTTTTTCTCTAACTATAATCCCATACCACAAATATAATCTCCTATCCACTCATAGTTGTCCTAAGACCTTCAATTTTAAGGGAACTTCCATGGAAAAATCAAGTCTCCAATGTAAGTATTATCTCCTTCCTAAGTTTTTCTTCTTAATATCACTCTTATAAACATATTATCACCACAATAATATAATTAATTTAGTATTATCAGTATAATTATATGTTTTTATATTAATGTAACAACCATTATTTATTCATTTAACTTCACATAGAAAAATGAAGGAATGTCAATCATGTGTGTGTAGAGACTTCTACATCCACGAAGAATCATTTTTTCATATTTCTTCTAGTTTTTCATTATTTATCCAAAAATATTAAATAATGGTTAAACATAATATAAAAATAAAATTATTATTATTATTATTATTCTATAATAATTATATTATGTAAAAATAAAACCCTCTTAAACCATACACACCAAACGAGTTAAAGTTTGTTTGAGTTTGGGTCGCTTTAACCACCTACAAGAATAATGATTTAAAATAAAATTATGGATAACTATGGGAATATTAAAAATAAAATTATTATAATATAATAATAAAATAATTATTGGTATATGGTTCTTTAAATATTATATTTATTATTTAACTTATTATTAATGTATTATTTTTTGTTCGCTAAAATAACCAAAATAAGCCAGCACCGATTCCATTTTCATATATTGAAACTAAAAAAATTGTAGAATGATATAATATATTTATAAATAAATATAATAAATATATTAAAGTATCATAATTATATATTAATTATTAAATTTATTTCAAAGTATTGGTAATGATATCAACATTATAAAACTTGTCAAAATAGTATTTTTATTAACACCTAATGGATGAAATATGTTATAACTATCCAATATAGCCATAATAAATAACTAAAAATGAGGAATATAAAAGGTGAAATATATTAATATGGTTATTAAATATATTATTAAGGTATCTATGTTTATTTGTCATGAAATAATATTATCATCAACTATGAAAGTAAACAAGATAAGGGTTTTCGTCTCAATTTCATTTCATTGAGATGTGTTTATATTATACACCATGATTAAATTTGTATGGAGTAATTACCACCTAATTTTAATTTTTATATCAATATTATCTTATATTTCCTGATATTAAATTTTCAATTTCATTTTATCTTTCTCTTGGGGCTTTGATATACAAGTTACAATGGTATTAAGCGGTTTTTATTACTCAAATCTTTTCCTTAGGTCAAAATCACTTTTATTTAACTATAACATTACAAGATTTATATATTATACTACATTATTTTTTATGTTTTATTTGCACCTAATTATATAGCTAAATAATTCTTAACACAAAATACGTTTTCCTTTATTATTATATTGTTTCATTAAAATTTATTTTTATTAAGAATAATTCCCATTTCTTTTAATGGATTATCCTATGTCCATGTTTCTACTTCCAACCAATGTTATCCTTTTCCTAGAGGAAAATAATTTTATTTTCATCCTCAATGATTATTTTTCTCTAATTTATTAATTTTAAAATAATGTTTCATCATTTATTTAATGATATTGGTTTTTTATTAAGGGTTTTTCAAAATGTTCAAAATGTTTTTCTACCCTTTCAAAAATTAAAGGCCTTATCATCCCCTCCATGATTTATTTTGAAAAAATTTATGTATTTTTCATTTTACATTATTAAATATTATTTTTAAAAGTAAAATTTCTCAAATTATTTTCACCCTCCCTTTTTTAAAACAGTATTCCATTTTCAAGTTTCCATTATTAAAGATTATTTTGAAAAGTAAAGGTTTTAAAATTAATTTCACTCTCTATTTTTAAGAACATTATGAATTATTAAAGTTTACATTATTAAATATTATTTTCAAAATTAAAGGTTTTAAAAGTATTTTCACCTTACATTTTAAAAAAATTATTCCTTTTTCATGTTTTTGTTATTAAATATTCTTTTCTAAAGTAAATATTTTCAAAGTATTCTTCCTTACACTTTTTAAACCTTATGTATTTTCAAGGATATTTTATTTAGAACATTTTAAAATATGGTTTTAAAAAATTATTATCTTTATATTCTAAAAAATGTGTGTTTCAAATTAATTTACACTTAATCTTTTATAACATTGTTTTAAATGGTTTTGTGAAAAAAGTTGTGTTTTCACTTATTTTTATCCTACAAGGTTTATCTTTCATTAAGTGATATTTTGATCACACTTTATATATTATTATGATATGATTTATTTTTTAAAATAATAGTTTTTATATGCTATGATTTATTAATTTCATGTTATGTGGTGTTTTTAAAAGGTTTAAGAAACCTATTTTTTTCATGGGTTCATTAAGATATATTTATGATTGATTTTTATATAGCACACATTTGTATAGAGGAGGAAGGAGGGTATTATATCTCCCTTTAATTCATTTTTAAGGATTTATATCTCATGAGAAAAGGATGTTTATCATGATAATTTTTTCTGATCACATCATGAAGCATGTGAATATTTTTTGTTCAAAACATGAAGCATGGGAATTTTTTTCACAACATGAACCATATGAGTTTTTATTCACAATGCTATAATTTTCATATTCTTATGTTTGTGCCATAATTCATTGTTATATGACTTTATATATTTCTATATGACTTATATTGTGTCACATTTCCAAGATGTTTATCAAGTTATGCCAAATATTCTAGATGCATTTCATTTCTATGAAATTACTTGTTTTAATTATTATATATTCATTTATTTTTAAAGTATTACCCACTTTTTTTATCATTATCACATGTTATATGACTATTGATATGTGTTTTTAACTAGGTAATATCTTTTACAATTCCTTAATGATCTTTTTATGATATTATGTTGATTCCTAATGTTTTATGATTATCATCCATTCTATTTTTTTATTAAGATGTTTATGTCCTCCTCAAATTATTATTCATGTTTATGATCAAATACATTATAATATGTCTTTCAATTACTGAGAGTTTAAGCTCACCACTTTCCCATGTTTCAAATCCCCAGATTATTAAGGAGATTATATCTTGTGATATGTTTAAAAAGGTGTCTAATAGAGAATAATTGTAGATTAATGTCAATAAGTATGGTAAAATAATATGTTTATTTATCTAATCTTGAATATACTAAACCTTTTAGTCTTTGGGTTATGTAATTTTTTTGAGATTTATTATTTAAATTTTAAGATTAATGTATTATTTATGTTAAGTTTAGGTTGGGTCACTATACTTATCCCATAACATCTGACCCCTAACTGATAAGGTGGTGGTTGAGGGTTTTTAATTATCATTTTTTTTATTTTGGTGTAACACAGACTTGTTTTAATCATTTTAATATATTAAACTAATCATTTTAATTAATTATTTATCTTTTAGTTTAAACTAAGATTTCATATGAGTATAATTTTATTAAAGAAATATTTTTTTGGATAGTGATGTTAAAAACTGATTATACTTGTTTTATTGACCATTTATATATTTATTCTAGATTATATCAAGAGAAGAGTTGTAATATGTTAAAACCAAAAGGAGCCTATATACCCTGAGAGGGGGGAGGGGTGAATCAGGGTATGGATATTCTCTTCTAAATTCTTCTTACCCCACTAGATCTTGACCTCTTTACCACAAGGGTTACTTTGTTTGCACTTGTGTGTTTATTATGATAACTTCATTTCTTCTTTACCCGATGATGATGCTTTGGATGCAGTGCATGGAAGAAAGTAGGTAGACACATAGATTTTTACTTGGTTCACCCTTATTGGGCTATGTCTATAAAGCATATAACAGTGATGTACCGCTATACCAAATCCAATAAAGCTTGCTGAAAATAATGTTTGGGATAGATTACTTCTATACCCAAGCTCACTGCCTTTATAATATTTAGGGTTATATCACTACTTCCCAAGGTTCACTCCCTGTTTCCCTCTCTCTATCTCACTACCGGTAGAAAGGATCACCTTCTTCCTCTTCCATTGATCACTACACTTGCAAGGGATCCACTCAATGTTTATGTACTTGTAGGTCCGTTAATTATCACTAATGAATGCATCATTGACTGTATGTAGATGCTCTATTGAAGTCCAAATTTTATCCACTGATTAATAACCCTTTTCCACTAATCATCAGGAAACAACCTTTGGAATTACTTTTGAAAATATCTCTACTTCGTGAAGCTACCAATTTTGCAAAGCTCAAACAAGCCTTCGTGAAGTCCCTGCTTCTTCACAAAGAAAACACCTTCACAGAGCATAGTCTTTCACATAACTCAAGACATTGAAAAGATACTTCCTTCATGAAGCTCATTGAGCCAACGTGGAAACACCTCTTTTACAGAGCTAGATTATCTACCATGAATATCCAACCTTTCACGAAGCACACTGCCTCCACGAACCTCCTTTCCAATTCTAGAGCTACAAATGTTTCTTGAAAAACTCACTACTATTCTCAAGGGGGTCAAGGTCTATTTATAGGAAATTCCACCGAATCGAGAACCTTACATGCAAAGTCCGCACCATGTCAGCTAAAATCGCAAAGATCTGAAATTACTTCTGAAATTCTCTCTATATCGAGAAGCACCACAGAAATTTTCAGATCGTATATCTCATCGTAATCGTGGATCATTACGTCAATTTATTTACATCGCTGCTACAATTCTCCCTCATAATGATATTCATGTCTGTTATTCATGAAGCATGTCGTAATCACAGATCTCATCGTAAAAATTCTTCCAGTCTCTACCAAATCCACTTCAATAATCCCATATTTATGAAACTCATACCTTTTCCCATATTTTCATGAGATCTTCAAGGAAATATACTTTTCATGATGCTCACCAACCTCCAAATTTTGGACCCCAAAAATTTGGTAAACACTGGAAAATGGCGCCACCTTGTATTTGTTCTTTTGTGCTGCCTCGAGATCTTCTATTCCATTTTCATGGTTATTTTTCAACATGGATTGTTAAAAAATTATCTAGAACTTGACCATTCGCAATAAAAATTGCTTTGTCAAGAAACATAACACACCCAAAAATTATGCAATGTTACCTTGAGGGTTTTACCCCAAAAATATCTCCCTTTGGGTTTGTTGAAAACTCTTATCATAATGATTCTCTGAACTTTGATACCTCACTAACATTCCTTTCATAATATACCATAATTCACCTCTGGTGATTCAGATAGCAACCATAGATTCACTTAACACATAATCTAAGCCCATATGAGCAATGCTCGACATGAGAAACAAGAGTTGTATGAAAAGTTCATCAATGAATCACTTCATTTATAACAATAATCGTTGATACCATACTGATACCAATAACATGATTTCATCAAAAACCTTTTATATCATGATATCTAATCTTTGGTCGATCACTTAAAGAATCGTCAGATTTAATACTCTCCCACTATCTCATTGCTCCACCTATCTCGCTGCTCCACCTATCAGCTTATTCCCATGTTTGTGCCTTGACTTAAGACATTTTCCCCTCTTAAACGGTAAAATTTTATCTCCCTTTTTCACTGAACCCAAAGGTCACTCCTTTGCAGTCTGCAATAGGGTAAAAACCCACATTATCACATTAGGAAAAAACACATCAAACTCTGAGGAGGGGGGATCCACATACACACTTTTTTAAGTGAGGGGAGTTGACTGGACTTCTAGATCCAGTTGATGTCTCTCAAAAGATTCCTTGGGTAAGGCCATTGTCAGAATGTCTGCAAACTATAACTCTGTAGGCACATAATCCAACTTCACAAGTCCTTTCTCCACCTTCTCATTGATGAAATGATATTTTATCTCAATGTTATTTGTCCTTGAGTGATGGAATTTCTTTTTTCTATGATTTATTGTACTTGAATTGTCACACTAGATTCCGATTGGGGATTTCACTTCAATACCTATATCATCAAGCTACTACTTCATCCAAAATAATTATGTGCATGCTTAAGTGGAGGTAACATCCTCAGATTCCGCGGTGCTCAATGAAATGAAATCTTTCTTCTTAATTAGCTAAGAAATACACAATTCAACAAGAGATAAAGAACCTCTTAATGTTGATTTTCTATCATCTTCTAAACCAACCCAATCTGCATCAGTATATCCCAATAACTCGGACCGAGATTTTTCATTATATATCAAGCGGAAATCCACGGTGCCCTTGATATACCAAAGTATTCTTTTCACTGAAATAATGTGGATTTCCTTAGAATTAATTTGATATTTCATTGCTCGGCATGTGTAGAAAATA
Source organism: Viscum album (assembly GCA_963277665.1). NCBI lineage: Eukaryota > Viridiplantae > Streptophyta > Magnoliopsida > Santalales > Viscaceae > Viscum > Viscum album. Next base: position 137,131,526 of record OY728164.1, read on the forward strand.
ATGTTAGGACTTTTAACGGTCATGTACAAAAAATTTCTAATGATTTTCCTATATTCTGTGATGTTAACTGCCTTTTCATCATCATCTTTTGATAATTTCATCCAGGTACCAACCAAAGTCTTCATCTCCTTGGAATTTTATATTCAAAATCTCCTCATAACTTCCTTAGCATATTTGGATTGAGAAATTGAAGTACCATTCCTTCCTTGTGTCACCTATAAACCAAGAAAAAAGATCAACTCACCAATTATTGACATTTTGAACTCAATTTTCATGAATTCATAAAATTTTCTACACTGTGATTCATTTGTTCCACTGAAGATTATGCCATCAACATAAACTAGTACCATCATCCTTATTGAAATTGAGATTGTATTCAACTCCACCACACTTAAATCCAATCTTCTTCAAATACTGATCAAGCCTTGAGTACCATGCAATTGGTGCTTATTTCATCCCATATCACAGTTTCTTTAAGAAAAAAACCTTGTTCTAATCTTCATGAATGAGAAAACCATCTAGCTGCTCAATATAAACTTTTTCTTCTAGAAACCCATTCAAAAATTCAAATTTGAAATCCATATGGAAAACATTGAACTTTTTTTGCACTACAATGACCAAGAATAATCTGATTTTCTCAAGCTTTGAAATAGGTGAAAATGTTTCATCAATATCAATACCCTCTATTTGGGAGTACCCTTTGCACACTAGTCATGATTTTTTTGAATCACTAAACCATATTCATTAATCTTATTTTGAAAGAACTATTTAGTCCTGATGTCATTCTTATCATTTTTCCACGAAACAATATCCCACGTCTGATTACCAATTATATCTTTCAATTTAGTTTCTGCTTGAATCTTATACTTTCATGATGATATAGATTTGACTTCCTCAGGTTCATTATTAGTTTCTACTTCTAATTTCCACTTATAATCTCCCAGAGTCTCTTACCACTTCATCACTTTTATTAGAAAACTTTTCACTGTGTCATTGTTTAGTGAAATCATTTCTTTTAAATAATTTTCTAAGCTTCTTGTTGAAACATTGTTGATATTATCTCATAGATTATTGGTATCCTGAAAATATTCAGATAATACCATATTATTAGAAAAAATAGATAATCATGAAAAACCTGAGTGTTTCTGCTTGTCCCCCAATCATCCTTCTTGAACATAAGCATTCATCCTTTCCACACCATTGAGATCTTGCATATGATTAAAATATAGAATGCTCCCCATGTTTTATGCTACTCTTCCAGTTGTTAGGCCCACTGTTTAGACCCAAAAATATTCTTCTTCTCCTATATAATTTTATAATCATTTAACACTTAACAATGATCCATCAATAAAACCTCTAATACAATTGAGTTGGAACTCATTATAGGAAACAAGAGATTGAGTTAATAACGCCATCACATTCTATTTCACTAAATAATTTTTTTCACCTTAAATTCTGATAACTAATTTCAATCAGTTGACATTCCCAAGAACATTACGCCACCACATTAAATCTTATAATGTGACTTCCCCTTGGATCGTATCTCCCCAAAAACCTGAAACACTTGAACATTAGTTAGTATCATTTAAACACACAGGGAGAGGGGAACTACTAGAATCCTCAAGATGAGTATTGTGGTTGATCCTAATGGTTCAACCCTTTGATTATTTCTTAATGAGAATCACAATCTTTCCTTTCCTTCTCCAATTATCTGGCCAAATTCAACTGTTATGGACATATGACTAATCATTCATTGCCCACATGCTGAGTCTTTTTCTGATATACTGATTCTACAGGCTTGGCCTTTCTCACACATTGGGTTTTAAACCCACTAATAGACATTTCATTCTTTAATGTTCCAGAAATATGCCACTTCCCTTGATTTCTTATCTGAGTAGGAATCTATCCACTTGTATTCACTTCTTGGTATGTGGCAGGAGATGTGGATTTTTCATGACATTCTTTATTCATTTTTCTTTTATTAATTTTTTGAGTCATGCAACCTTTTTTTTGAGTTTTATTCTTCCACTAATTTCATATTATTCTTACTCACAATTAGAGTTGATCTTTCCTTGTTTTTCTAGGTATTTTCACATTATTTCTAGAAGAGTTGTTGTGACTATAATAGAGGAGGTGATTGATACACCTTTTGTTTATCTCCTTGTAATATGCCTGAGTCCATATACCTATTTTTAAACTCACCATTTTTTCTTCCAGTATAAGATTTTTCATTATATATTGCATGTGCTGAGGATCTCTTCCTGAATTCCATTAATTTTCCCACTTTCTTTTTGCTGCAATGTCTTTCCGAATTTCCACAATTAGAACATATAAAACAATTTACATCAAAGGCATACCTCATTTCATCATTCCTCATCCGAGATGTTGATTCAACTTGAGGTCTTCTTCTGATATTGAGATCTTGAGCTTCCTAACACATGTTCATAGTGTGTCCCATTCTTCTATAGTAATAGCATCTAATGAATGATTTATTTTAAGAGATAATCTTTTTAGACTTTTCATGATGCTTATTATTATTATTATTATTATCAGATTTAGTAAAATTTATATATTCACAGTATGAAATGTATTCCTGATCCTCTGAACAAAAGCTTGATGTATGACCATGCATCCCACAGAGATAGAACATGCTATCATTACTTCCTATAATAGCCTTTTTTGGTCTATCTTGAGCAACTACAATGTTTTTCTTCTCTTTGGAACTCTTTACTTCTCTCTTCCTATCATATATAGGAGGGGTATAATCATATTCAATCAAAGACTTTCCCATACTATGTCGCCTTTGATATGAGAAAATATGTTCTTGATTTTCCTCATAAATAACATACTTTCTTTTCATTTTATCATCACCTACCAAAGGAAAATCAAATAGTAAGTACATTTCCTCCTTTAACTTAGGATTTACATTTCCATTTGATTTATTCATTTCTTTCTTGACTAATTCTATCTCCTCCTCCAGTTGATGAATATTATTATCTCTTGATTCAAGTTGAGCATTGAGTTCTCGTATGAGATTCTTCTCGCTACTCATCTCATCTTCCAGTTATCATGTGATCTTATCTACCATATCACATTAATCCTTTATTTTAATTTTTTATTGATCTATAGAATCAGAGAAGGATGAATTATCTTGTTGTATCCTTTTATTCTTCTGAAATAGTTCAGATAGTTGTGTAATAAGATCATCATTTTTGGATTTTAGATTCTAAATTTCATATGAGTTCAGATTCTTTCCATTGACATCATCTTTGATCTTTTCTCTCTTTATAGAAAACTTTTTCAGTTCATCATCTTGGGAATAGTTCTTCTCCCTCAGATTAGTAGCCACATCAATAAGCCTTTGATTTAAAACCACTTAGATTTTTGACTTCAATTTCCCTTACCTGGATCCAGATATCTTTACATTTAATTTCTTCATCCAATTTCTGATCTAATTCCTTTGTCTCATGGAAAACTTCCACTTTTCGAATTCTTGGAGTTTCTTCATCATCAGTAGTTCTAACATCACTTGGAATATCCGGTTCTTCACTCATTACTTTTGCATCATTGAATGAGTAAGTATTTTCACTGTATGATTCGTCCAAACAATTCTTCTATTCACTACATGATTCCTTAAACTGAATCACACTCTTCCCATTGATACTTCCACATTGGGGAATTTTACAAGACTTCTAATTCTTATTTGAAGTTCTTCCCTTGTCCATGGCACACCAAGATAAGAGAAGACTAAATATTTAACTTGAGAAATTGAATAAACCATGTCAAAGAAAACAAATCTGATAAAATAAAACTTTCCTCTGATACCAATTGTTATAAACAAAAGGGGACTATATAACTTGAGGGGGGGGGGGGGGGGGGTGAATCAGGGTATGAATATTCTTTTCTAAATTATTTTTTCCCCACTAGATCTTGACCTCTTTACCACAAGGGTCACTTTGTTTGAACTTGTGTGTTTATTATGATCACTCCATTTCTTCTTTAACCTATTATGATTCTTTGGATGCAGTGCAAGGAAGAAAACATGTAGACACATGGATTTTTACTTGGTTAACCCTCACTGGGCTACTTCCAAGGATCATACAACGATGATGTGCTACTATACCAAATCCACTAAAGCTAAATAAAAATAATGTTCAGGCTATATCAATTTTATGCACAGGCTCACTTCCTTTATAATGTTTAGGGTTAGATAACTGCTTCACAAGGGTCACTCCCTATTCCTGTCTCTCTGGATCATTTTTAGTAGAAAGGATAACCATCTTACTCTTCCTTTTCTCATTGCACTTGGAAGGGATCCACTCATAGTTTATGGGGTTGTAGGTCCATTCATTATCACTAATGAATTCATCCTTCACTGTATGCAGATGCTCTGTTGAAGTCCAAATTTCATCTTCTTATGAATACCCCTTTTCCAATGATCACTGGGAAATAACCTTTAGAAATACCTTCACAAAGATTTTTAATTCACAAAGCTCCCAATTTTTCAAATCTCATACAAGCCTTCGTGAAATACTCGCTTCTTCATAAATCACACACCTTTGTAGAGATTAGGTCATCGCAGAGCTCAACCTATCGCAAATAGAATTCCTTAATAAAGCATAATAAGCCAATGTGGAACACACATCTTTTGTGGAGATAAATTTGCTGTTGTAAAGCTCCTTCCTTCCGCGAAGCACACTACCTCCGCGAACATCCTTTGCAATTCGAGAGCTACAAATTTTTCTTGAAAAATCTCTAGTATTCTCAAGGGGGTCGAGGCTTATTTATAGGTGATTCCACCAACTCGAGAACCTTCCATGCAAATTCAGTACCATTTTATCTCAAATAACAAATATTTTAAATTCATGCCGAAATTCTATCTAAATCGAAAAGTACCATGAAAATTTTCAGATCGTAGAGCTTTTCGTGATTGCGGAGCATTCCGCAATTTCTTTGTGTCGTCACCGCAATGATCCCTTGAAATTCTCTTCATCTCTGCCATTCTCAATGCTTGTTGTAATCACACAGCTCACCGTCAAAATTCTTCCAGTATCAGCAAAATCCACTTCAAGATTCCCATATTTTCAAAACTCATGTCTTTTTTAATATTTTTACGAGATCTTCAAGGAAATCCACTTTTCACAATGCTCACCAAACTCTAAATTTTGGACCCCAAAAATTTGGAAAACACTGGAAAATAGTGCCACCTTGTATCTATTCTTTTGTACCACCTCCAGATCTTCTATTCTTTTTCCACGGTTCTTTTTCAACATGTATTTTCCTCAACTTCTTTGGAACTCAAAATTTCACCACGAAAACCTTCTTTGTCAACAAACACAACCAACACAAAATTTCTACAATGTTACCTTGAGGGATTTTTTCCAAAGTAATCCAATATATATAGATATAATTTTTATTAATTCACCATAAAACACACATCGATATACTAAGGGTTTGGAAAAAATTTAGATTGTGAAATTGTAAATCAATCAGAGGATAATAGAATAAAATTTTCATGTATTGATTATAAATTCATGTAATGGTTGAATATGAAAGGAGTATATGACCACCTAATATTTAAATAGTTTATTGCCCAATATGTATGTTGGTTTTGTCATGGTGAATAAAATTTTATGGAAAGCCAAAGGAGCGATGATCCTATCAATGAAACATAAAGTCACCGTCTAGAGGATAATTCAATTTGAAACTCGATAAATGAAACATTTTCCTTTTTGTGATACAATAAAATATATTTTAATATAAAAATTGAACATTTAGTTGATCCTAAGTAGGTTAATATTTCATAGAACTCCGGTGAGCAAAAAACAAGTTTTATAAATTATTTAAAGATATAAATAAAGAATCGTATGAAGGGCATGCTAAGTATTTTAAGTTTTCTTTTTTATACTCAAGTTGTACCATATAAAGTGTATTTTTGGAATTACTAATAAATAAATTTCCATAATTTTATAGTTTCTTATTGATGTATTTGGTGAATCTAAGATCACTACATCATTCTATGAGATGAAGAAAATCATCAAAAAAGATTTCCTTGATAATAAAAAAATACAGAAATTCCCCCCATGATTATTTTCTTTATTGGGGAGAAGATTTTGATAAAAAATAATTAATAATATTCCATACAAGTAAATATAAATCAATGAGAAATAGTTTGAGTAAAAATAAATGTAACACCAGGAAGAAGTAGAAGAAAAAAATTCTCATGAAATTGTTGTGTTACTTTCCTCTGAAACCACACTTTTGAAGATTGTTCACATCATATAATACTGAATACGAGATGAATTTATATACTTTATAAAGTAACAACAATGACTTGATGATACAACCAAAATATTAAACATCATAGAAGGTGTTTGATTCATATATCTAGTATTTTATTTGGATTCTTGGAATGGATGTTTGGGATTAGATTCTAATGGTTTTAACCCTTTTGATACTTTAATTATTAATTATAGAATATGGATAATTATTTTTATCCCCTATAAACTACCTACATGGATGTTTATTTAGAATAATAATTTCATTATTTTTATGATTGTTATAAGAAAGAAAATGATTGTAAATGACATTGATGTATACCTTCAACCTCTAATCAAAGAATTGAGAGATTTATGGGATTATGGCATGGAAGAATTTAATGCATCAATGAGAAAACTAATCAAAATTCATTATGATTTAGCATGTAAAATTAATGACTTTTCTAGACTAAAAAACTTATCTGTTTAGGACACTCATACTGATCTGGCTTGTCCAGTTTTTAATTTTGATTTTTAACCTCAATGATTACCTCATAGAATAAAATGATTATTTTTTATGTCATATAAAGTTTCTTTATGAATCATAAATTTAGGTTTTATAAGACAAAATTCAATAGATATATTGAATTGAGGAAGTCATTAAAGGTGTTATCTCGTTCAAAAATCATAGGATAATTAATGAATTTCGTTGTAGAATTTGGAAAATGTAATTTGTTAAAATAAGGGTGGGGGAGGGGGGAGGGGGTGGGTATGAGGTATAATGTCTAAAGTAGTTAGAACAAAATTTTGGAAGAAAATGAGTATATTTTAAAACTCTTTATTGTGAGTTTAATTTTCTACATCATAATATTGATGTAATGCGTATTGAGAATAACTTTTTGTGACAATGTAATTTTTTACATTGCTTAATTAGTAGAGTAAATCAAAGGACCACTTTAATTATTGTAAGGACTTGGATGAAATGAATATAAATCATTTTTTTGTTGGAAAATGACAATGTAAAGTATCCTTTAGCTATTTTTGAAATGAAAAATCACAAGAAAGATATATTCCTTCAAATATTAAAGATTGTAAAAGTGGTATATGGGTATTCACATAACATTTAAAGGTTTGTTGACTTAAAATATCAAAATTTAAATGGATTTAAAAGTTACAAATCACATATTTGGCTGGATTTTCTATTACCATTGGCACTGTGTAATATGTTACTTGAAAATGTAACTGAAGTTGTAGTTGAGTTACACACCTTGTTTAGAGATATTTTTGAAAAAAATATAAATCTAATTGAGTTTGAAAAACTTCAAGAATGAATTATGTTAGTGTTTTTTCATCTGGAGATGTTATTTCCCCTTAATTTTTCACTATCATGATTCATTTGACTATTAATTTGGTTGAGGAAGTTAATCATTAGTGAATGGTACAATATCAATGGATGCATCCAATTGATAGGTATGCTAATATATTTATATTTTTAAAATCATTCATGAATTTTATTTTATCAGACCATTATGTAAAAAAATAATTTGTTTCTTAAGTTTTTTTCATCAGGTACTTTAGTCATTTGAAGTCATATATGAGGAATAATACTCAACTAGAAGGCTCTATTATTGAAGGTTACATAGACGAAGAGTGTATAAACTTATTCTATAGGTATTTATATGGAATTTATACTATATTAAATCATTTTATACATGTTGATGATATCTCAAATAATTATTATTCTAAAAATCAATTATCAGTATTTCCAAATATAGATTGACTAGTTGAAAAGTGATTAAAATTTTCAATAAATGAATTGGAGTGACTATAAGCACAAAGATATGTGATATTAAATATTCTTATTGTTGATATATTTATTGAAGAATTTAGATTTCAAACAAAGAGAAGACTAAGGGATCATGATCAAATAGAGAAGTAATTAAAAAAATATATTAATAAAAATATTGTCAAATGGTTTTCCCATTGTGCAAGTACATACTCATATTCATATTATTGATGTGTTTTTATTTTTCCTATGTTAAAAGTAAAACCTTAAATCTTCATGTATAGATAATGAATATTTGAAATAAATATGAAATGTCAAATTGTTTGAAGTTTTTATCTCAAGTTCCTCTAAGGCATACTAAAATATTAAATACCTACAATATTCATATATTCAAGTTTCATACAATTAACCATGAATAAGGATTGAAAACTCAAAATAGTGATTTATTTACACTTTCATAGGTGAGATAATATGGAAATAACTTTGGTATCATTGAATTAAACAATCATGGTCAACTTTTTATTGTCTGATTCAAATTCACATGGGTCATCATTAAAAGAGGTATAAAAAAAGATTCATTACATTTTACTTATGTCGAATTCTCTTACTTGATCCATAATGGTGATCATGAAGATCAGGATCCATTTATCTTAGCTTCACAAGATAAGATGGTTTATTATGTGGATGATGTAGTACATGAATGTTTTAGTGTTTTTATACACTTAAAATAGTGATATTGGAATGATATGGGTGATGAAGCTCAAATTGTAATTTGTGATAATGAACCTCATCAACAAAAAAACATTCAATATTTTTTATCTAAAAATATTGAGACAATAAAACTTACATGGGAGGGTAAAAATTAATAAGTACTCTTCATAATAGAGTTTTATAATAATGATGAAAATAAAGATAAAGATAGTTGAACATATAATTTGGCAGTGAAACTATATTACAAATTCACAACTATAAGTTTTTCATACATATATACATTGTTCTATTTTTTTTCAAATTTTATAATTATTTGAATCATATTTTTTATATACTGAATATATTTAATCCATTTGAAATGTAGGAATGCTAAGAATAAAAAACTTTCAAGATCCTAGTCAATCATCATCTCAGAGAACACCACGTCTACTGTCTGCTTTAGGGTATCTGAGTGATTCCACTATACCAAATACTGTTAGCAAGCCACTAACTTCCTTGAGTGATTTTGGTAGATCACCATCCAATGCACCTATAGTGGTGGAGTAGTTGATCACTTATTTATCTTGGTGATATTTTCATGTTAACATTACCAGAATGTATTCCATTTAAAAAAAATATATTTTTATTAATTTTTTATGCATTTTTCAAATAGATAAAGATAAAAAAAATAGAAACAAATATGAATAAAGCAGATGCCTATGACCAAAAATAATTTAAAATTGTTGTCCTATTTTATGAGTTCAGGGTGCTTATTGTTGATTCTACTGGAATCTATGGAAATATTATTAGGAATACTTCTTGTGTGGTGGAGTGCCTTCCCATTAATTATAAATATTGGAGGATTATTCCCATATCTTGGAAGAATGAGGTGTTTTTCAACCAAATAAATATAATACTAATTTAATATTCAGTGATGAATAATTTACAAGTTTTGAGTAAAATTATTAATATACTTATAAATTATTATGTTTTTTTGTTTCAAGATTTTTTTTCATTTTGATGTATGTGACTTCGTTTCACACCCATAGACCATGAAAAAACTGGGTTTGAAATATAGACACTATAAGTGGAGATTACGGCATGAGTTTAATGAAACTTCTATGAGTACTCAATAGATATATGAGAAAGCGCCTAAAGGAATATCTCATGAGCAGTGGATGTTGTTTGTTGATTTTTTTTGAATAAAGAAAGATTATATTAATGGTGAATATCAACAGCCATACATAAGAAGATCCAAGAGGGGAAATTGTCCAACCATAGTTGGATGACATCGAAGGGGCCTGAGGCCGCCAGCTGATGGGCTGCATTGTTTCCTTCCCTTTTGGTAAAGGAGAAGGTGCAGCAAGAGAAGTCGTGGCGCAACGAGCAGATTCTTCTAACGATAATGCCAAAGGCCTGGAGTCCGGCATCACCATGGTTAATAGCATTGATAACTGAAAGGCAGTCAGAGTCGATGATGATATCAGCCCGTCCGCGCTCCATAGCCAGCATCATCCCTACAAGTATAGCAAAGGCCTCAGCAACAGCTGGTTCCCAGAAGGCATAATGTGGTTCATATTTTGCTGCAATGATCTTCCCCATATGATTTCGAGCCAGGAGGCCGCGAGCAGCAAGCCCATACTTTGGGAGAGAGGCATCCACGTTAATCTTAAGACTCCCTTCATTTGGGGGATCCAGTGAGGGGACCGGGAGGGGGCAGCGCCTGGCAGAAAGTGTCCTTCACGGTCCTTCCATCCCTCAATCCAAGAAGTGGCTCGTTCCATCCAGAACTCTGTAGGCTGGTGGGCATGATGGAAAACTGAATCATTATGCTGGACCCAAATGATCCAGGCTAGGGTGCATCGGGATCTTGCATCAGATGATGAGAGAGAGGAACACCAGCGCATAAGAAGATCGGGGAGATCAGCGGCAGTGTCCAGAGAAGCATCCGGAGTTGAGCCCTATTTATTCCAAATTTCCTTGGCCTCCGGGCAGTGAAAGGTGGCGTTACAGGGGGTTTCAGGGATATTCGGGCTGAAAGGGTAGGAGTCAGCACTGGCCATATGGTGGTAAACAAGGAGGATCATGGTAGGGAGAGTGCCCATGCAAACCTGCCACCAAAAATGGTGAATTTTTGGGGGGACATTGAGCTTCCAGAGCGCATTCCATGGTCCCTCATCCCGGTCGAGAGCGTGAAAACCAAGAGCCAGTCTGTTTCCGGATCTCACCGTGTAGTCACCTGACAAATCAAAGTTCCAAAAAAGATGGTCGGGGCCCGCATCAGGGACATAGGGGATGCTCAGGATAATTATCTTGTCTCTTTTATTAAACCATTCCTGGATATTTTCCACGCACCATCCCAGACCCTTGTCTGAGAAGAGGCAGTTGACAGTGGCGGCCTCTAGCCCTGGTTGGGCGGGGGATGTGGCCAACATACCATCTTTATCGACAAGACAGGGATCGGTCCATATGTTGACAGATGAGCCATAACCAATCCTCCAGCCCACCCCTTTCTCAAGGAGATTACGGGCCCCCCAAATACTTCTCCAGAGGAAGCTAGGATGGGGGCCAAGGAAGGATCCAAGGATGTCCGTGTGGGGATAATACTTGGCATGGAGAATTCGCGCACAAAGAGATGAAGGACGGTTCAAAAGGTGCCATCCTTTCTTGACCAGTAGAGAATAATTGAACATAAGAAGATTCCGGAATCACATCCCTCCCTTCGGCTTGGGTTGACAGAGTTTCTCCCAAGCCAACCAGTGTGGTCTATTTCTTCCATCGTTTTTTCCCACTAGAAGTTGGCAGTATGAGAATGGATCAGCTTGATGATGGCCTCCGGGAGCTGAAACATAGACATAAAGTAGTTGGGGATAGACTGGATGATAGTTTTAATGAGGGTTCCTTTACCATCTTTAGATATTTTTTTGGGGTCCAGCCTTGAATTTGTTTCTCGATTCTATCCACCAGAGCTGCAAAAATTTCTTTCTTGGACCGACCAACCACAGTAGGGAGTCTGAGATACTTTTGGTGTTTATCGACCATATGGATTCCTATAGAAGCACAAAGCTCAGCTCTTTTGGCTGGAGTCACCCCTGCGCTGAAGGAGATCTCCGATTTTTCGTGATTGATAGACTGTCCAGAAGCCTGCTCATATTGCTGGATCGCGTGGCTGATCACCCGACATTTATTAAAAGTGGCTCTGGAGAAAAGGAGTCAATCGTCGGTGAAGAAGAGATGTGACACTTGTGGGCTCTCACGGTAGAACTTTGCTCTATGAATAGACCTAGCGGAAGCCACCCTGGAGATAAGGTTAGAGAAAACATATGCCACCATGATGAAGAGAAAAGGGGAGAGAGGATATCCCTGGCGCAGGCCTCGGGATGGGGTGAATCCTCTAGTGACCTCCCCATTGACCTTGATTCTAAAGGATATGGTCGAGATGCATTGCATGAAAATATCTGTCCATTTAGTGCAGAATCCCATTCTCAATAAAATACCTCTTAGGAACTGCCATTCCACTTTATCATAGGCTTTGGACATGTCTAGTTTCTAGGACATGGTTCCTTTTTTTTCTTTGGATTACGTTTTCATAGAGTGGAAAACTTCATGGGATACAATAGCATTGTCAGTAATCAGCCTCTTGGCCACAAAAGCACTCTGGTTTTCAGAGATAATATCAGGAAGATAAGGACACAACCGATTAACTAGGATTTTTGAGAAGATTTTATAAGAGACATTGCAGAGGCTGATAGGTCTAAAATCCAGGATCGCCTGAGGTTTCTTGATTTTGGGGATGAGGACGAGGATAGTTTCATTGATGGAGGAAATACTTGTGTTCCCCACCCAGATGTTTTTAATCATTTTGTATATGTCGGGACTGATAATGTGCCAGTAATGTTTGAAAAAAAGGGCGTGGAAACCATCCGGTCTCGGGGCCTTAGTGGGGTGGATCTATTTCAGAGCTAGGAGAATCTCATCATTCGTCACATCTTTTGTAAGCTGCCAGTTAATCTCATCAGTAATCATGGGTCTGATGCATTATTCCACTTCAGCTGACATGGAAGGGGTACCTGTGGAGAAGAGGTTCTGGAAATAGCCTACGAAAGCTTCGTGAATGCCAAACGTGTCAGAAACTTTGCTTCCATCAGGTCACGATAGGTTCATGATAGAGTTTTTTCGACGTCTACCTGACGCTTTCAGATGGAAATACCTTGTATTAGAATCGCCCTCTTTAATGTGGTTGTCACATGCCCGCATAGCCCAGAAGCTTTCCTTAACACGAAGGTCCCCGTCTAGCTCTCTTTGAGTCGCGCTAATCCCCAAGATATTGCCATTGGATGAGGGTTCCCTGAGAATGTTATGCAACTTCTTTTCAATGATTTCGCAATGCCTATCAGGTTGGTGGAATTTATTGTAACTCCAAGTTCTCAGACTGGATGCAACCTGTTGGAAATTGAGGCCAACATCTTCGTGAGAACTTTCCCATCATGATCGGATCACCTCTTCACATTCCTAGTCTTTTGACCAGAAGCTCTCAAATCTGAAGGGTCTTCTAAGTTTTCGCTTTTGTTCTCCTTGCAAACAATCAATGAGAATAGGACAATGATCCGAACAGTTAAGGGCCAAGTGGCCCACATGAAACATGTTGAACAAATTAATCCAATCAGCAGAACCCAGAAATCTATCAAGCTGCTCAGCGATGTGGGTGCCTTCAGTGTTGCCGCAGAACCATGTAAAAGGACTACCTTTGTACCCCTGATCGACCAGGTCCGCCCTAGTGATTGTGTCCTTGAAGTTAGACATCGAGGCTGTGTGTCGGGTGCTTCCACCTCTTTTTTCCTTATGGAACATGATCTCATTGAAGTCACCACTGAAAAGAATAGGGCTATGAATATCGTGTCGCAGCTTGCCCAGGAGGTCCCATGATTGCACCTTATCATCATGGGACGACCAGCCATAGAATCCCACAAAGGTCCAGGGTGGGTGCAAGTCCGTTTGAACAGTTGCAGCCACATGGTGCGAAGAGAAAGACAAAATTTTTATGTCAATATTGTCCTTCCAAAGGAGACAGAGGCCCCCAGAACGGCCTTGTCTGGGCACCAGAAAGTAGCCTTGGAAACCACACTTCAGGGCAATACCATTGGTGTCCTTGTTTTCAAGAATGGTTTCGGACAGGAAAACCATATCAGGGTGACTTTGAGTGAAGTGGCACTGAAGCATGCGAACCGTTCGTGGGTTTCCAAGCCCATGACAGTTCCATCATAACACAATCATTGCTCTAGGCAGGGCTGGGTCTCGCCCGCTGCCGCCTTTGGTTCCTCAAGACTTATTTTTTCACTTGTCGTTTTCTGTCTTTTGGTGGGGCTCCCCCCCGATTGACATGTTTCAGTTTGTCTTTTCCTAGCCCCGGGGTTATGGTCTTCCACTCGATCATCACTTCCTCTAAGTTGCACCCTTTTCCATGTGCGACGGGTGATTGGGCCCAGCATTGGAGTTCCGGTCATTCCATGGGCCTCTATTGGTGGCATGTCAATTACGGACAGTTGTGGACCTGGATCTGGATCCAGGTCTGGTGGTTTGAGGTTCAGTGGATTTGGCGTTGAGCATTGTCGTGGTGGTTCTTTGTGATTCATCTCCGACCTTGTGGATGATTGAGTTTTGTCCTTCATGGGGTTAGGATGAACTCCAGATTCTCTCTGAGTGGGATGGCCAGCATTAGAGAACTCCAGAGGCCCCAGCATAATGACTTGTCCATGTGTGGGTTTCGCCTGATTGGTATGTGCCCACATGAGATGGGTGTAGTCTTTTTGTTTTTCCATCTCAGGGATGAAATCTGATTTATTCATTCTTGCATGGAGCCAAGGGCCATATTGGAGTGTGATGTCACTGATCCATTCTTCGGTTTTTTGGAGCATGTTCTTTCCGGGTGGCCAAGACGACCACATAAGAAACAGAAGAGTGGGAGTTTCTCAAATTTGAATGATATCCAAGAGTTGAAATCATCGATTTTTAGGAACATTCCTCTCATTAGGGGCTCTAATACCTCAATTTCTGCCTTGATTCGGACCTCAGGGCCCCATTGTATTGGGTCTGAGCAGTCCCATTCCAGAAAGTGTCCAAGGTTGTTCCCAATTTCCCTCATTATGCATTTTGTTCTTGCATGGAAGGGGATTCCTTTGATTCGTATCCAGAAGGGGGAGTGGGTAAAATTCACCCGCTGGACATCGTCTCCCCCTTTGAATTCTTCCACGAGGAGGAGCTGATTATCGAAGGACCACGGTCTGCCACGCAAAATTTTGTCCCTATCTCTCTCTTTAAAGAACTGAAAAATGATGCAATTAGTTCCCACCTCCCAAATAGGGATACTTATCATGAGGTATTTTCATATTTTTCAATAAGTTATTAACATAAACCCAATAAAATTATAATTTTTATTAATTTTACTATTTTTTTCTAGTAATTATAAAAAATATTACAATTAATCATGAAAAATAAGTCATTATTCCTATTGCTGGGTTGCTGAATTTTTCTAAAAAAACAAAAAACCTAGTTATATTTTATTCATTATTATTTATATTAGTTTATTATATATAAAGTTATTTTTTCTTAACATGATATGCATATAATTTTTTTTATAAAGTCTCATGATTTTGGTAACCCAGCTAGATGAGCATAGATGTGGATTAATGTTCATCGAAAACATGATAGTACTTTTATTAATGATACTACTAGAGAAATTGGGGTAGGAAATTTTAATTATAATTTTACATTATTCTATTACTATAAAAATATAATAATGAAAAACAAATTGATTATATAATATTATGAAGTTTGGATAATTTATAAAATCATTGTCAGTATTATTATTTTAATAGGTTAAAATTCCCGATGATTGGTATGAGAACCCTGCAAAATAATCATTTTTTTCCCAGAATGATGTAGTTGTAGTAATTTTAGGGAAGGATAATCCCAGATATGTACTAGGGATGTCAAGACCAAGTTGGTTGGATTATGTTTTTGTAAGTTGAAAGAAGTTTGTGAAGAAAGTGTTTTCTTTTGTTGTCAAAGATAAAGAAATCACATCACTTTATAAAATTTTATAATCACACTAACCATTGTAAACAAAAGATTGGAATCAAAAGGTTTAAGAACTACTACAAAACTAGCCTTTAACAGTGCTGTTATTTATCAGTGCTAGAAGAAAATACAGATAAATGACATATTTATTAGCTCTAAAGAAGGTGATGCTAAATTTAACCTTTTATCAACACTTTTATTTTAGTGACGATAAAGGAAACCATTATCTGCGCTTTAATTTTAGCATTGATAAATGGAAGCCTTTATCAACGCTTTATTTTTAGCGTTGATAAAGGGTACACTTTATCAAAGCTTTATGTTTAGTGCTGATAAATATTTCTTTCCTAAACGTTTTTTTGCACTGATAAAATGAAATAATTATATAAATAAAAAATAAAAAATGTGTTTATTGAAAAAATATTACAAATTTTATTAATTAAATAATTATCGATAAAAATTAATTGATTGATTATACATTTTTAAATATTATACACTTTATTAATTAGATAATTATGAAAATTAATGTTATTAAAATTGTATATATTAAATATATATATATATATATATTAATGTATATAAATATGAGTTTCTATTACAAAAATATTTATACACTTTAAATTAAATTTTCATTTATTTATTGAGTAATGGTATATAATTAAAAATTAATATGAATTAAAAATATTGACTAATTTCATAGTAATCGACATATAATTGAATGTCGTTTGATTTTTCAATTTAATATAGATCAAATTTGTGTTATATTGATTTCACATATACGTATAATTAATGAATTTTTATATACAATATGCACACACATAAAATTTATCCATTTTTTCAATATTGTTAGCGTACCTATATTATTAATTTATTCAATTTCACTCATTTTGTAAAAATATAGATGCAATCAGAATTAGATATTTATTAATAATGTTAAAAATATATTTGTAAAAATATATTTATAAATAAATATATTTATAAATGCACATTCACTATATTTATGCAATTATATATTTAAAATTATAAATAAATAAATATTTTTTTAAAAGTATTTATATGATTATAAATAAATAATTTTGTATATTTAAATAATTTTTAAATTTATAATAAATTCACTTAAATAATGAATATATTTACTATATTAAAATTTATATATATTTATTAAATATATATATGTATAATTATATAAATATTTATATTGATATAAATAATATTTTTTTAAAATATTTCTATAATTATAAATAAGTATTATAAAATTATAATAAATATATTTAAAAGGGAATATATTTACTATATTTATATTTATAAATATTTATTAATTATTTATAAATATTTACAATATTTTTATTTATAATTATAATTATAAATCCTTTAACAACGCTTCAGTAAAAGAACTGATAAAAGAATCTTTATCAGCATTTTTCTGCGTAGATAAAAACGAGGATTTATCATTGCTAAAAAAATTGATGATAAATGAACATTTATCAGTGCTATAAGTTTAGAACTGATAAATAGTACTCTTATCAGTTCTTATATAATAATCTTTGAAAAAAGGACTCTTTATCAGCACTTATTGGTAAGTTCTGATAAAAGTGTCCTGATATATTTTAAAAACCCTAACCATTTGTGAACCCATCGCAATATAGAAGCTTTCTGTGGAAGCCACCCTCTACCGGTGCTCCCACTCGGTGAATCGAAGGTCGAATAACACCACTTGACTACATATGAACATCTCATCTGACATCCGAAGAGTTTCTCATATTTTCTTCAACCAAGCGAGGTAGGTCTTTCAGTTTTAATTATGTATTTTTGGTTTCATTTTTTATTTCTTCTTCTATGATTTGTTTTTGATGCATTTTGTATGATATGTTGTTTATAATTTTTTTGTGATCTGTTGTTTAGAGAATGATTTGAGGTCTTTTTTACATTGACTTCTGATGTATGATCCATTGTTTATATCTGACACTGAACCTTGTATTTATTCATTATTATTTTACTGATATGTTTTATTTATTATTACTAAATATTGTTTTTCATTTATGTATATAAATGTGTAAATTTTTTTAGGTATATTCTTGTTTATTGACTACTGATTTTAGGCACATTGGTGGTTCCCTAATGATTATATATACACTGACACCTTTCATTTACACCTCAGTAGATATGTAGCTTCAGATGCTATTTTTCAGGAACAAAGTTAGTGAAGTGTTGTATGTTCCTCCATTGGTTATATGTATCATAAGATCTATTTCCTCTTATAATTCACTATGAACCTTATTTTTCTTATGTAGAATATTCAAAGGGGCCATCCCTAGTTAAGCACATGAGGTTTTATCACATCAAGCCTTCAATTTTTGAATCATTATGGTTCCTTTAGTTCACGTTATGTTTGAATGTTAGGTTTTTATCTATTTTATATTTCTTATAGACTATAAGTGAGTGATTTTTTATACTAGCGTGACATGTATGTGTGTATATATGGTCATTGCATAATTTATTTCCATAGTTTTTTTGTCTAAAAAGTATGTTTATATCAGGTAATGATGATTTTGGGTCTACATGTCCATTGAACCCAAAGGTCATGCTAGAATTTTGTTTGACCTATGGTACTAATTGTTTATATTTGGGGGGAACCAACTCCCATTTATGGGTTTTTACAATAAATGTTTAAACCATCCTTTAGTGACTTTGAGGTGTGTTAGAGCTCATAAGATTATCTGACCTGGTGTTGTTTGGGTAATTTGGGCTAGGGTCATTACATTATCCATTTTTATATTTACACCTATAAAGTTTAGTGATAATATCTTTTATTATCTTCTTTTATATATCTTTATTTTTTTCAAATTCCAACAGCCTTTATTATTGGATTTGTAATATCTAAATGCTCAAAAATTCTTGTCAAAAATATCCATATTTCCCTTATTATAATTGTCTATAACTTTGACTTTTGATAATGAAAATATTATGTGTATTTATTCATATATTGTATAAAATTAATCATTTACTAACCTAATAGGATGGATATGAATCTAAAATGGATGAATTCTAATTGTTTGAAATAAAAATATGAAGATGGAGTTAAATAGTTCATCAAGTTTTCAAGAGAGAATGTCGACGACCCTTCTAAAATCTTCTGTCTATGTTTACATTGTTGTTATTCAAGAAAAATTAGTTCAGAAGAGTTGGATGAATAATTGATTTGTCATAGAATAGACCAAATCTATAAATATTGGAATAAACATGGGAAAAATATGAATGTGGACATCGATTGGGATTATAATACAGTTTATGAATCATTTGATATGAATACCTTTGTAAAAGATGATAGAGATCACATGAAATAAATGACAATGAAAATTGAACATGACCTTCATGATCATCCAAAGTTGTTTGAGTAATTAAATAGCTATTCCAAGAAACCACTGTATAACGTTTTTACTAAATACATGGCATTATCAGTTGAATTGAAGTTATATAATTTGAAAGATGGAAACAGATGGAGTGACACCAGCTTTACAGAACTACTTGGTCTTCTAAAAGATATGATACCGGAAGAAAATAAACTACCATGTTGAAAATATGATGCTAAATGAATTTCACTTAAAATGGGAATGATCTCTAAAAAAATACATGCTTTTCTAAATTATTTTATATTGTTTGGTGTCATTGGATAGGAAATTCACTAAGTGTGGTGCAGATCAATACAAGAAAAATGAATTAGTCCTTAAAAATTTGTATGGTACTTTCCTATCATTCCATAGTTTAGAAGACTATATGTATGTTAGGAAAATGAAAGAAAATTAGCATGGCATGCAAATATAATAATTAATATTAGAACCTACATCATCTAGTAGATCCTCCTTAGTGGAACAAAATTGATTATGAGTTTCCTGAATTTGGAGATGAGCTGAGAAACTTTCATCTTGTGTTATCTACAGATGTAATAAATCCTTTTGGTGTACAAAGTAGTACCCATATTACATGTCCTGCCATGTTAGTAAATTATAACTTTCCACCATGGTTATTCTTGAAGAAAAAATACATTATGTTGTCTCTGCTTATATCTATACCAAAGCAACACAGTAATGATATTGGTGTCTATTTGGCTCCATTGATCGAAGATCTAAAATTTTTGTGGGATATAAGTGTTACAATGTATAATGCTCATAAAAGTGAAGAATTCACATTAAGGGCCATGTGGTATAGAATGATAAATGAATTCCCCACTTATGGAAAGTTATCAGGATATAGCATTAACAACATGTTTGGGTGTCCCATTTGTGAAAAACACACATACTCAGTTCTATCAAAACATTCCTCAAAGACTATGTTTTTAGAACATCAAATTTGTTTTATCATGATTATATAAATACTGATCCTAGATGACAGTATTCGATGAGAATATTGAACAAGGTACAAAACCATCTCCAGTAATGGGGGATCAACTATACAAAAAAGTAAAAAATATTGACACTGTTTTCGGTAAACCATTTTTGAAAAACCTTAAAAAATCAACTTAGAATAAGAGATTAATTTTCTTTGAATTATCATATTGGAATTGTTTGTATATCAGACATTTTCTTGATGTCATGCATGTAGAAAAAAAATTATTTTATAGTGTTATTGGAACATTAATAAATGTTCTAGAAAAAATGAATGATGGTATCAAGGCTAGGTTAGACTTGATTGAGATGGGGATAAGGGAAGAGTTGGCACTAGTGAAGGGTAAAAGGTGGAAATTTCTTCCTCCAACAGCTTACGCTCTATCCAGATAGGAAAAATTGCAATTTTACCTTTTCTTATGAGTGTAAAAGTTCCATAGGGGTATTAATCAAATATCAAGAATTCAATGTCAATGAATAATTTAAAGTTACAAGGAATAAAATCACACGATTGTCATGTTTTGATGCAATATTTAATGCCTGTTGATTTCTATTGTTTTCTGACTCAGAATTTATGATATACATTAACCGAACTATACTACTTTTTCAAATCCATATGTAGTAAAGTTGTAGACCCATCAAAGTTTCCCATCATGTATAAGGAGATTTCAATCATATTATGTGAATTAGAAATGTTCTTCCAACTATCATTATTTGATATAATGGTCCACCTGATGGTTCACTTGGTCAGAGAGGTTCAACTATGTGGTCCAATCCATTACATATGGATGTACCCCATTGAATGATATATGAATATTTTTAAAGGGTATGTCAAGAATTTAAGTCATCCAGAAGGTTGTATTACAAAATGATATATTGTTGAAGAAGCTATTGAATTCTATACCGATTACCTATCATATGTTGAAATCATCGGTCTCCCAAAGTTTCATCACAATGAACACCTTATCAGTGAAGGGATTTATGAAAGATATGTTGTTACAATTACCTTGATAGAGTGGGAGCAATCAAATTTTTACATTTTATTTAATAGTGAAGATTTTTATCCATACATTGAATCCCACAAATAAATTATTAGATATTTGAATCCATCAAGGGTAGAAAGATGGATATTAGATACACATAATCAAAAGTTTATAAGATGGTTTAAAGATCAAATTTATAAGGATTTATCTAAAAATATGAATTCAATTTCCAAAAAAATTCAATTGATATCCATAATACCAAATTAAAATGTTATATCTTACATTGGGTTTGTAATCAATGGTTATACGTTCTATATAAAAGAACCTGATGACTTAAATAGGATGAAAAACAGTGGTGTTACACTTGTGGCTGAAGTGATGCACATATATGGTTCTAAGGATATAAATCCAATTTACGAAAATATGTCATATTTTGGTATTATGAAATAGATATATGAGTTGGATTATACAACATTTCAAGTGCTGATTTTTCATTTCAAATGGGTTTTAAATATCACTGGAGTGAAAATTGATGAAATAGTCTTTGTGAAGGTGAATTTCAGTGTATAAGGGGAAAATATGATCCATTCATAATGAAATCACAATTAGTGTAAGTTTTTTATGTCTCCAGTCCAACAAACAAGAATTGGTCGATTTTCCTTCTAGTGACTAAAATAAATGTTGAGTGAGATGAAAATTCAATTGAGGATGACCCTTTCATTGGAAATTCACAATCAGTTCATGCTGGTCCCACTATAGATAATGTATTTTAAATTAGAGGGGACCATAAATAGGGAATTTGGATTCTCCAAATAGGAACCAAATCCTTGAAACATTTAAAAATAAAATCTAGTTCAATGAGAATGTAAAATTGTTTTTTAATATATTATGTTTCTACTCATAATATTGTATGTTCTCTACTACATTAAAAAAATCTAAATTAAATGTTTGACTACTCAAGTAGACAATGTCTTATATACATGATCATGTTACCAATCCCTCAGAAGAACAAACTATAATGAAGGAAAACCTTTGGATAGATGCAAAGGTGATGTTATGATATACTTTCGCTATTTTACTGAGAAATTATATAATGGAAATTTGATTTAATTTTCATTTTTCATTGAAAAGTTTGTTTATTTTATAAGATTTATGTCCATGTGTCATGCCTTTGAAAGAAGAGAAACTATGTTTTATATACTAAATCATAGAGGTAATGCTGATTTTTTCATAGTAAAATCATTTTCCATAGAAATAATTTATTGTTTCATATTTATGAGTAATTTATTTATTTTTAGTATTACTCACATAATAGTTGTTTTCTTATACATATGGATTCTTTTATTCAATTTTGGAGTGATCTGTCAAAATTTCTCGATCCTTCTCCCTTAAAAATTTTTAACCCCTACAGTGGTGAATTTGTCACTTACTTTCAAGTTACCTATACTGCCTTTGAAGGAATAGAAATGATGCTGACTCTACTCAATTACAAAGGTAATCTTTATGTTTTCATGGTAAAATCTTTTTCCATATAATTAATGTATTTTTTATATGTATGTTTAATTTATTTATTTTTAGTATTACTCATATAATAATTGTTTTCTTATAAAGTTGGATTCTTTTGTTGGATTTGGGGATTCATTATCCAAATTTCATGTTTATTCTCCCTTAAAAACTTTTCACCCCTACAGTGGGGCATTTATAACTTTATTTAAAATTACCTCCACTGTCTTTGAAGGAAGATAAATGTAACTACCTATGATCAATTACATAGGTAACCTTGATGTTTTCACAGTAAAATCATTGTCTATGAAATTAATTTATTGTTTTATATGTATGTTTAATTTATTTATTTTTAGTTTTACGAACATAATAATTGTTTCCTTATATAGTTAGATTCTTTTGTTTGAGTTGGGGGTGCTCTGTCCAAATTTCATGATCCTTCTCCCTTAAACTATTTCACCCATATAGTGGTGCATTTATCACTTTATTTCAAGCTACCTCCACTACATTTATAGGAAGAGAAACGACGCTGCCTCTACTCAATGACAGAGGTAATATTGATTTTTTTATAGCAAAATAATTGTCCATAGAATTAATTAATTGTTTCATGTGTATGTTTAACTTATTTATTTATAGTATTACTAACATAATAAATTTTTTCTTATATAGGTGTATTATTTTGTTTGAGTTTGGGTTCTATGTCCATATTTTACCCCTTTCTGCACCAAAACATCCATAGAATTATTCCCTCACAAAACCTTTCACTCCTATAGTGTTGACATTTATCAATTTCTTTCATGTTCCCTCCACTACTCAATCATAGAGGTAATCTTGATATTTTCATAGTAAAATCATTGTCTATATAATTAATGTATTATTTCATATTTATGTTTAATTTATTTCTTTTTAGTATTACTCGTAATAATTGTTTTCTCATATAGGTGGATTATTATTTTTTGATTTGAGGTGGTTAGTTCGAAACTACTCATGCAATGGTGGTAGTTCGATAAGGAAAGTCAATGGAAATTATGGAAACACTAATAGTCAGGATTGTTTTTGAATGTATGAAATAATTTATATTTATGTAATTGTATAAACCAATGTTTTAAATGCCTATAATATATTTCTATTTTCTGGTATTTGTGTTTTAAATTTCATTTCATATAAATTATATATTGGGACTTTTTTTTATTAATATCTGATGTGTTTTTGGTGCTGTAGTGTTCTGTTATAGCACACTTTAGTGGTGCTTCAGCGTGCTATAACAACATACTACCGAATGAACCTTTATAAGAGAATTTTAAAAACTGATAAAAACACATTTATCATTGCTTTTATAAGCATTGATAAAGGGTTTATTTAGTGGAGCTAAATTAACGTGCTGATAAATGAGTCTTTTATCAACACATTCCAGTGATAATAAAAGTCAGGGTCTTTTAGCATCGCTCACATTTTCATAACTTTTCTAGCACTGATAAATTCCATTTATAGCTTTGTTAAAAGCTAGTTTTGTAGTAGTGAAGAACGTCCATAGGATTGTGAAGATGTTTTCTGGGAGAAAATGCTCATCAGACAAACTCTAGGACTGGAAAGAGGGTTCTAATCGTAATATGAATCAATGCCTGAATGACCTCAATGAAAATATAACAATTATTTGCTTATATTGGAGTTATCATAAATCATAATTTATCTGAAGAACTTGGGATTATATCCTTATGAAGAAAAGGGCGAGAGCTGGTGTTTTCAATCATATTAAATTTGGAAGGAAATAAGTAGATGTAAGGTTGGGGAGTTATAATAATTCCCAATGTAAGTTTGGAGATGATGGAGACAATATTAAATGTACTCAAATTCATGAGGAATTCATGGTTACAAGAAGAAGTTTTTGGAAGAAAAAATTACTGAATTCAATGATTTCTAGTTTTAGTTCATCAGTGTGAGAACACAAGACACAGATTTGTTTGAAGGATGAGAAGGTTTGTTTGAAATGTAAGAGGATGAAGATACCATTTTTAGTCAGACCAATAATCCCAAAGAAACAAATCTTTAGAGAATTTAGTTTGTGTGAATCCTAATCAGAAAAGGGAATAAGTTTCTACGGACACCAGTTCATTGGACGTAATGTTACAATGATCACTAGAGTAATCCAAACACCAATAATCAAATATAGAAGTAAATTTTAGGCAGAATTGTTCTTATGAGAAATTTTTGGGACCAATAAAAAAAGTAGATTTTATTGGGATCGATGAAAAATAGGTTTAGAGTATAATAAAAAATGTAGTCAGCCATTTTCAATAAGATAAATTACTAGTTTTTTTTCATTTTGGTCAATATAAATTAGAAATAGAATATGTGTTTATCAATTGGGTCAAGATTATTAGACTAGATTTGATGCTAACTATCAAATTGAAATAGAGATCGATCCATAAGACGTAGAATAACACCAATAACTTCATCGGAAACATGATCATTAGTCTGAGAAAAAGTAGAAAAGAAGGTTTTGTTAGAAATTATTTTTTTATTGTACTTTCAAGGGGTTATGAAATTTTTTTTAAGTGTTTGAAGCTGATGCTAAAGAGTTGTCAAGAAGTGTTGAAATATTTAGAATTTGCCACTATGTTTTTCAAAAAAACAAAGAAAACCTATGTATATTAAAGTAGAAAAAATGTTTATGGTAAAATAGTTTCAATGTTTACAAGTGATCATCATAATGATTTTTCATTTTTTATATTTATTGGTTGGTATGAAGCATAGAAATGGAAAGTTAGATTTCAGGTGATTTTGAGAATCGTAAAGAGTGGAAATCTATTTTTTATATGTTTCAATTGATGTGAAGTAACATAATTAAGAACCTTATATCAAACATATGCCTCCATAGTATTGAGGAAATCAGATCGACAATAAAAATTGAAATAAATAATGTTTAGAAGATATGAAGTGAGATAAAGTTATAAGAATATTTGAGAAGGTTCAAGAAGAGTTGAGAAGCATTAATTAAGTCAAAGATATTTCATAAATATAAGGTAAATATAAATTTCTAGAATTTTTTTAGTAGGAAAGGTTTTAAGAATCCCACCTAAGCCATATTTGGAACACCTATAAATTGAGGAAGTACTTTGTACTTTATGACATTGAAGTACTATTCATGGGTGAAGAATAGAGATGGTGGAGCATTGAATTTTTCTAGAGAGAAGGAATTTAAGGATTGAGTATTCCTGAGGAAATTTTTCGGATAGAAGGAGAAGAGAGAATATCATAATAAAAGTTTCTGAATTGGACTGAGAAATCAGACTAAGATTTTTAGAATGATATAGAAGCAGTTAAAAATTATTTCAGTGGTATTTCTATTGATTTATACTATCAAACTAAACAATTAGACTGGGAATCAGACTGGTAATCATACTGAGTGTCTTTATGAAATCCATATAATTTCTTACATGCTACTAGGTAGGAAAGTGAATAATTTTTTTTGAAGATTATATTTGTGAACATTGACAAGGAATCACAATACCATGATTTAAAGAAACTGGTGAAAGTTTCTTAACTTGTTATAGAAATTGAATGACATCATTATGTTCTACTTAAAGAACATGTATTGTTGTATTGAACATAGTGTTACACGAGTGTAAGGTTATATACTACTCATTTTATCCACATGAAAGGACTATTTTCTAATGGATTGTGAGGTATCAGATTGTTTCCATACCATACCAAGGACGTATCTACTCTTGTTGAGTAGTTAACCTTGTAAATTATTGTGTTCCTATGGATGCATGATTGTTTTGTTTTCATTAAGGTAACATCTTTTTAAAAGGAGTTTAAGGTTTTTTATAAATAAAGGAAACATAAAAGAAAAAAGATATCACAGATTCACCCCTCCCCCTATGAGTGTTACATTGATCTTGCTTGGGTAATCTCAAGGGATTGGTTTTGGTACTACTCCATAAAATGCATTTGGTAGGTAATTTTAACACCCTAAGTTTCAAGTAAGTAAAACTTTATTTATTTTTAATGTATGTAAATATTTTGGGTGAAGTTTGGGAGATTTTGGATGAATTTTGGAATGTTTTTGGTACATTTCTAAAGGTTCACAGTTGGTGCATGATTAGTGGAAACCATACAACTCCTACAGGAAACCATGAAAGGTGAAACATATTATCTATTGGGTAGGTGCATGATTAGGCACATAGTTTTCCCATACCATGAAGACACCTAGTAGAAACTATGAAAAGCAGGACATAGGGCTTCTGTATGTTTGGTGCATTATTTGTCTAAGTATGTGGGAAAACCTTGTTAGGTGATCCTTAAGGCAGAGGTAGGGACACAATTAGTGCACAGTTTTCCTAACTGTGTGACTAACCATGCACAATTTAAAAGTAAGATACTAAAAAATTGTATCTCACTCATTTTAACATCTAAGGCCTTCATTTTTCCTCCATTTTGGCCATAACTTGAAATTTTTTCCTCCCAAAGGCTGTGGAATTTTTCTTCATCAATATGGGAGTGATCAAAAGTAAAATCTTGGTGCATTGAAGCCCAATTACCTTTGGAGATAGATCAAATGTGCATTATGGATATTCAACTAGGTTTTGTGGGTTCTTTCTTATTATTCTTTGTTTCCACCATAATTCCTGAGGTAGGTGGATTCACTATCAACTCCTCTTATTAGAACTTGAAAGATTAGTTTCAAATTGATGGTTTTTCTTAAAATTGATAGTGAAATTGTTGTGAAATTGATTGATAGAGACATTCTTTGGTGATGGTTTATAGAATTGTGCAAATTGGGTGTTTTTGTAAAATTGAATTTGTAACATCCTGAGTTTTAAGAAAGAAACACCATGTTCAATAGCATAGATGATACGCTACATCGAGATTAATTGAACAAATAAATATTATTATTTAAATATTACCATTATAACCTCGACATTGGAATGGCAGAAATGAATAGTGTTAACTGAATTACGAAAATATGGTTTAAATTTTTTTATATAATGATTCATTGGTAACCAAATTTATTATAAATGTAAGTAAAAAAAATTTAATATAAAGGACGTGTTTCTATGAAAAACTATTTAAATGAGAATAATTGTGTTTAAAAAAAACATATAACTATTTTTAGATTATATTATTGAAATACAAGCTTAATGTGATATTTAAAATTCATATTATATGTTTTCTAGACAAGATATAAGAATAAAATCAATTTTAAGTATAAAAGAACTATTTTTCAAAAAAAGAATTTTTACCGCCTTTTGATGGAAAACCCAATTTAAATATAGTTTTTGAAAATTTTATAAGTTTTATTTTACAAAATAAACTTCTTCTTTGGAATCAGGACATCAAAATTTACTTTGGTTGAAATTTTGGTATTTTTTTTATAAAATTCATATTTTAATGAATAGTAAAAAATACTGCATTTTAATTCAAAAATTCTTTTTCATCTAAATTATTTATATTCTTATATTATCTATTTAATTTGTTTTAAAGTATAATTAGATTAAGTTTTTATCATTTAATACGATTGTGGTCATTGGAAGTAATTTCACATCGAAATTATATATAAACACACGTCAATCTTTTGATGGTTTTTACTTTTAAAAAATACAGTTTCTCATTTTGATAATGGGAATTAATCTTAAAATAATTTATGATAATTATGTGATTTGAATTTGGAAAAATGGATTCCATATTTGGAATCATAGGGTTCAAATTATGTAAATAGGCCCCTTCTATTTTTGGACATTATGAATAGTAGTTTTAGTAATTATTTTTATTTACCACGGTTAAAGAGTAAATCAGGTAAATAAGGGTAAAAATAATATTATAACAATATAAAACTACCCTAACACTTATCTTAATCCTATTGTATTACATATCTCTAACGAATACAACCATTTTAATGAAAATTTTACCTTTGTAATCCACTGATATGTATGAGTTATGACCTAATTTTCTAAAGCTCTAAACCTGAAAATATCCTTGATGTGAATGAATGTAAAATTATTAACTTAACTCAAGATTATGTAATGTTTAAGTCTAGGTTCTTATATTTGGTATCATATGGTGGTTTAGACCACTTTGGAGATTAGGATGTTTTCTTAAGAGTTAGGAATATCATCTTGGGTTTATAATTTTAAGGCCGATCATAAGTTAAATGTCTTAGAAACCCATTTTGAGGCTTTATGATATGAAATATTAAGGCGAAGAATAGTATTTTTGGAGACATTAACCTTTGAGGAAATTATGGGTTATTAGTTTTTGGGATGAAAAATGTGAGGTAATAAATAACCTTTGAGTTAAAAACATCTTATGGTCATTTTTATGGACTTTATAATATTTTTTAATATTATTAGAATTATATAGTTTTATAAAAAGGACAACCCATAGGATTGTCAACAAACCATCATGTCTGGAAAGGCTAAGAGAACCGAACTCACAAACGAAGGGTGAAAAGGGTGCATCGCCTACCACTTGCCTACATGAAGTCCCTAGTTAGTATGAATTTTTCTTTTTAGTTAAACTAGTTTATGGAATAAGATGAAGTTGACTTTGGGAACTGATGTTTTATCAAATGGATAACCTTGGTATTGGAAGATGATATGGGTATTGAGTGATACATATTATTTTAAAATACATTCACTATCTTGTGAACCCTATTTTAATAAGGAAAATATAGTACTTTGGGATTTTATTTGAGGAGTAATTGTTGAATTTTATTTTGGAGGAATCTATGTTTTTATAGAGGACTTATGGCGATTCGGGTTATTTATGGAAGTGATTAATTGTAAGGACCCGACCCTAGTTTCCTAGAGATAGTGCCTTATTTTATTATATTGGAGTATAAACAAGGAATATTCATCTGAAATTATTGAGTAGTTTAGAATATTTGTAAACAAGATACATACATAAGTTCATCATTACAACTTGAAATGAAATACAACATATAAGTTTGGCTGGAAATATCCACAACTATAAGTTTATCCTAACAGGTCAATCATAATAAACTTCTTCATTTATTTATAAAATGCAACATAATAAAGGGGTGATATCAATTGATCACTAAGGGTAAGAAATATAGCAGAAGATATCATAAACATAAACATTAGGAAAGGTGAATAACTAAAAACACACGCATTTAAAAATAAACTTGAACACATTATGGTAGGAATAAGAGATGGATAAATAATGCCATAATTAAACATAATCATGGGTATTATACTAGTTTACTAACCAAATTAACCATCAATACCATTTTCATAATGAGGAATGCATAATGTGGGACATCACAACCATACCGTCAACGCCTCATGCCAAGACCATAAATATCCATTTTGTCAAGGCCTCATTCCAAGACCATAGTTTGTCTCATGAGTCCTAATGATGCACCGGGGGGATGTAGAAGGCTTCACCTGACACTTAATATGTCCAATTAATTCCTCATATTAATGGGGTTAAACATAATCAACATATACATTCATATTGAAACTAATATATGAAATGTAAATAACTTTCCCATAACATTAAGCATAAACACTAACCATTTAGAGTAAATTGGAGAATTGTTTTAAGATAGAACATCAATAATGAAACTAATCATAAATCATTCAATTAAATATGGTATACGATATCATAAAATATTAATATCAATAATACATAATAATCAATAAGAGTGTTGAAATAGATGAAGACACTCTTATAAAATCATCGAGTAATTCTTTAGATAAATACTCTTTTACTTTGAAAAAAAGAGTTCATTTGGAAAAATATTTGTATAAAACCAGAAGTGAAGTAAGATATTATTTTAATAATAAAATTTGTGATTTATAAAGATAATGGTTTCCAAAAATAGATTATAGAGTGCCCTTTAAAACAGGTAATAATTTGAGAAATTCCCTTGAACCTGGCTTGCATTTTGAGAAGAATTTTTGAAAGACCATTTTAAAATGTGTAACTCCCCATAAATGAAGGTAGGAATATTTTTTGTAAAAATATATAGAAAATTCACACAAAATTTATTAGGAGTACATATGAATAAATAATAATTTAATTTAGGTAAGTAGAGAATAAGAGTAACTCGAATGAAAATGGAGGTTCAGGAAGAAAACTCTTACCATAAGTTCGTTAGTGTTCTTCACTTGAATCTTAATGACATAAATAATCAAATTTAGGTGCATAGATTAATTATTCCAGAACCTCATATACATTTAATTGATTTATTATAACCATATTAGGCCCATTCATGGACTTTTTATGGGTTAAGAGATTTAATTGCATTGTTTGGGATTGTTTTCTTCCTTGGTTTTCATGATCTGTTTACTTATATTAATGTATGGATAAACATGTAGAATGAGTACAGTTGTCCAAAATAAAAGTTTGTTATTGTTATTGAACAACCATAAGATTACATGTTCATAAATTTTTTTTAGTTATTGGGAGTGAAGATGAATCATTATGTACAACTTTAATGACAATTGTTTTGGTTAATTGCCAGTTCTTGATCACAACAAACTCATTTTAATTTATAAATTAATATCATGTTTACAAGAGTATTCCAGAACCTTAAATAACTTTTAATAAATATATTATAGTATTTTTCAACCATAAAAATGGTTTAATTACCATAATTGAATATGGTAATATAAATTGAAAACCCTTCGTCCTTGAATGTGATAAATTAACACATCACAAATGGTGTTTTCATTTCTAGTATAAAATAAGGGGAAATGAGTGATGATGAAGAATTATTCCTTTATCATAAAAAAATTATATTACATGTAAGGTAATTGAGTAATCATAACATTTGGATGAAAGGAGTCGAGGAAAGAAAAAGAAAAGAAATGAACTTTAAATAAAAGAAATAAAAAGAGGAATTTACCTCTTGAAGTAATCTTCCTTGAGAAACTATTTAGGGGAGAGGTTTTGGTATTTTAATGAGACCAAGGGCTTATAGACATGGGGGAGGATATTGGGAGGATATTTTGGCATAATTTAGACAAGGCACAAGGCTTGATTGGAGTGAAGAGAATAGGGAGTGAGGGGGGGGGGGGGGGTTATAGCGGAGGAGAGGGGTGATTTGTGAATATCTTAGTCATTATTTTGTTATTTCCCTCAAAAAAACCAATAGTATTGATTATTATTATAAATAATTGTTATATGTTCATGTGAGTTCTAACCAAGTGTGATTAAATCATCCATTATTCTAGTAATAGTGAATTTAAATGATAATGTATATATACAGTAAATTACCATATTTTACTATTCATAAAAAAATTCGAGTGTTTCATAAAATTCCCAAAAATTCACCCTAAAATTTTTTATGTGGGTTGAATTAGAAAATTAACTCCATGTTTTGAAAATAATTTTCTAAATATTATCAATTTAATTTTTGAATAAAATCATGATTTATTCAAAAAACAACAATTTTAATACTATAATTCGTTTTATATCTCCTTGAAAAATTAATCAAGATCAGAATATCCTATAACATTAAGGTAATAAAATAATAACTAATTTACTATTCATAATGTTCATATTACTATTCATATTACTATTCATAAGGGTATGTTACGATTCACCAAAAATTAAGTTTGTCTTATCAGACTCTAAATATCTTACTGAATGCAACCATGTATGTCATTTTTTTGAAATTCCAATCATAGAGGGGTAAAAATATGTTTACTGGCTAGGTTATAAAAATTTAGTGTTTTGTAGAGACTCAATGTTTCATGCATTAAATATTAAATTTATTTTCAAAGACTTGGTGTGTTATATTATCCCCTCCTTACAAAACTTTTGTCCTCCAAATTTTCATAATGTTACCTCACAAAAAGATTTGTGTAATTTTCATCATAAGCTGCTCAGGATCCCATGTTGCCTCTTCGATTTTATGATTTTTCCAAAGTATCATTACCAGTCAAGTTGTCTGATTCCTCAACACTTGTTCTTTAATGTGCACGATCCGGATAGTCTCTTTACAGTAAGATAGGTTTGGTTCCAATTCTATACTGTTATAAGTGAGAACATGTGTTGGGTTTGGCATTTACTTTCTCAATAATGAGACATGGAACACATTGTGTACTTTAGACAGGATTGGCAGAATAGCCAAACGATATACAACAGCTCCAATTCTCTCCAGAATTTCAAAAGGGACTATGTACCTAGGGTTTAGTTTCCCTTTCTTCCTAAATCTTATAACACCCTTCCATAGAGATACTTTTAAGAAAACATGATCTCCCATTTAAAACTCCAAATCCTTCCTTCGATTATCAGAACATTTTTTTGTATACTTTGAGATATTTTGATGTGGCCTTGATTAGTCTTTACCTTCACTGTTGTTTCCTCCACAAGTTTTGGGACCACTAGCTTCCTTTCACCAACTTCATCCCAACATATTGGTGTGTGAAATCTCTTTCTGTACAATTATTTATATGGTTCTATTTGAATATTGGAATGGAAACTATTATTGTATAAAAACTCCACCAAAGGTAAATATTGATCCCATATACCGTGAAAGTCAAGTGAACATGATCTCAACATGTCCTCTAAAGTTTGGATCATCCTTTCTGATTGCCCATTAGTTTGTGGGTGATAGACTGTACTCAATCGAATCTCAGTATCCAAATATTTCTAAATACTTTTCACGAATTTTGATGTAAATCATGGATCATGATAAAAATTAATTGAGAGAGGTGCTCCATGAAGTCTCACAACATCATTCAAATAGAGTCATGCTAGGCGCTCTAGTGGAAAATCCTCCCTTATAGTGAGGAAATGTGTAGATTTCGTAAGTTGATCAATAATTAACCATATTGTATCATTATTTATCAGAGTTTTGGGTAATAAAATGACAAAATACATGGTGATGTCATCCCATTTCCATGTAAGAATAGTTAGAGGTTTCATAAGTCCTCTAGGATGTTGTTATTTGACCTTCACATGTTGACAGATTAAAAATATTGATACATAATCAAAACTTCCCACTTCATATTATCCCACCAAAAAATTTCCTTTAAATCTATATACATTTTCGTTCTACCAGGGTGTATAGAGAAGTTTTAGCTATGGGAATCATCTAATAACTCCCTTTTTAGCTTGGGTATAGAGGGAACACATAGCCTCTTTCCCAATTTTAGAATTCCATCTTCACATACGAATTCAGCCAACTTACCCTATTTCAGAGCATTAATTTTCTTATGAAGGTTCTCATCATTTTGATGATAGATTTTAATCCTTTCTAAAAAAGATGGCTGGGAAATCAAATAAAAATGTAGTGATGTTTCACCTTCTTTGATAATTCCCATATCCATCCTCACTAGATCCATATACAAAGGATCCTTTTCAATGTACATTTTTTGAGAACTCCATGATCCTTCCTGCTAAATGCATCAACTACCTTATTCGACTTTCATGGGTGGTAGTGTATGGTACAATCAGAATCCTTGAGTAGTCTGAGCCATCTCCTTTTACTCATGTTGAGTTCTTTCTGTGAGAAGATATTTCAGACTCTTGTGATCTGTATATAGCTCACATCTTTCACCATAGAGATAGTGTCTCCATATTTTTAGAGCAAAGATCACACAAGCTAACTCAATATCATGAGTAGGATATTATTTTTCATGAATTTTTAGATACCTTGATGCATATGCAATAACTCCATCGTTATTCATAAGGGCACAACCAAGTCATTTCTTTGATGCGACACTGTAGATCACAAACCTATCATTCCCTGATGGTAGATTCAAGATCAGAGAATTCACTAAGCTCCTCTAAAATTCCTCAAAACATTACTCATATTCTTTTGTCCATACAAACTTAAATCCTTTACATGTAAGATTGTTTATTGGGTTGGATAAAAAGGCAAAGTTCTGAATGAAATGCCGATAATAACCTGCTAAACCAATAAAACTACATACCTCGGTAATATTTATTGGAGTAGGCATTTCTTGAAAATCCTTTTTCTTCACAGGATCAATAGATATTAAATCCTTAGAGACAATGTGGCCAAGAAAGGAAACTAATTGAAGCCAAAATTCACACTTTCTAAACTTCCCATATAATTAATTTCTCTTAAGAGTCTTTAGAATACTGTGCAAGTGATTTCATGATATTTATAGCTTTTATAGTATACCAAGATATCATTAATAAATACCACCACAAATTCATAAAGATATTCCTTGAAAAATCTATTCATTAGATCCCTGAAATCATAGGGTTCATTAGTCATTCCAAAAGTCATTCTTGTAAACTCTTAATTCCCATACCTGGTTCAAAATGATGTTTTTGGAATGTCTTCCTTCCTCACAAGCAATTGATGATATCTAGATTGAAGGCCAATCTTCAAAAAATATTGATCTCTAGGAAGTTGATCAAATAAATCATCAATGTGAGGTAGGGGATACTTGTTCTTTATTTTTAAAGCATTGACCTCATTGTAGTCAATGAAAAACCTCATAGATCTATCTCTTTTCTTAATGATAAGAATAGGGGCTCCCCATGAAGAAAATTTAGGGATAATAATTCATTTATCACTCAATTCATGTATTTGTTTCTTTAGTTATACTAATTTTTTAGTGGCCATTCTATAAGGGGTATTTTATATAGGCCTTGAACTAAGAATTAAATCAATAGAGAACTCAACTTCCCGATTTAGAGGATGTCCAAGTAAATTCTATAGAAACAAATCAACATATTATTTTATAATAGGTACATTATCTATTGGAACATTCCTTTCCTCACCATAGATATTGTATTCCCTTACTCCCTAATAATTGAATTCAGTAGAGATACTTGGTGTGGATCTATATGAGAATCAGATGACAATGTTTCGACCCTAATGATAAGGGATTTCACATCATCCTGAAAAATTGTAACCTCCTTCTTCTTGTAATAAATTTTCACATCATGCTTCAAAATCCAATCTATACTAAGGATTATATCAAATTAAATCATGGGTATGACAATAAAATCAGTAGATAAAGAACATTTATATATCATAATGGGGACTTCCTAACACAACTTTATTGTAATGATACTTCCCTTAAGAGTTTTGACTAAAATTCCCTTATTAACTAATATTGGAAATATCTAATTTTCTTGGAAAACTAGGAAGATATGAAAGAATTCAATGATCCAGAATCAAATAAAGTATTGGCTAAGTTCAAGGAAATGATTAAAGTACTTTCCACCACATCATTTGGAACTTCAACCTCCACATTTGTGACCGCATAAGCTTGGCTTTTATTACCTAGCCATATTTGGGGAATGTTTTCCTGAAAATTAGGACATTCTTGTGCATAATGTCCCATCTTTTTGAAATTGTAGCATTGAAAATTGGTATCTTCTTTCTTCCCCTTACAATATCGATATTGATGACCTTTTTCTCCGTACTTGTAACAGACTCACATTCCCTTCAGGCAAGTTACATGGTGTTTATTCCCAAAATTACTGCAGGATAGAAGATCAACTCTTCCCTTCTTCCCCATTTCCTTATTCCATTTTCCAAACTTTTCAGTAGCCCTCTTCTTCTATTTTTTTCCTTTAAAGTCATAAGACTTAGAAAATTACTTTTCCATCATGATATCACTTGAGACTATATCATTATATGGAGAGAAACTTTGGGAGACTAGAGCCCTTCGAAGGAATGGTTTTAAACCATTAAAGAATCCATCAATCTTTCTCCTTGTATTATGTATGTAGTCTGAAGCATGCCTTACCAACCATGTAAAGTTGGATTCATACTTGGAAAAATTTTCATCATAGTTTTTCCTCATATTCAATAATTTCATTTCTATATCAGCTTGTTGTTTGCAGGGAAAATATTTTTCTAGGAATATTTCCTTAAAATCCTTCCATTCAATCTCTTCTATTTCTTCTTCCTACTTTTTTTTGGATTAACAACCACCACTGATTCACATCACTTGATAGATGATAAAAAACCATGAAAAACTTTTCTCTTTCATTACATCCCAAAGAAAGAAATATCTTCTCTAGGGAACTTATCCACTGCTCAACTACAAATGGGTTTGTAGTCTCATTGAATGATGGAGGTTGTTGTCACATAAAATGATCCAACATAGCTCCTCAAAGATGTGGATCAGGATGATCCACATGGGTAAGGTTATTGTTTATAACCTGAGTCAGTTTTCCCAGTATAGTTATAAGTTTCTCAACACCCATCATAGCTCCAGATCCAATATCATTATCTTGCATTTGAGGGAAATCCTTACTTGGGATACGTGTGTTCATGAGGTTTACATTTCTTCTACTAGGTTACATCTCTAAATAATGGAATACACTATATTAGGTTATGAATCATAATGTATAATATAATTTTATTAAAATAATTAGTATAAATTGAAATCCTATGCATGAATAATCCCATAATCACAAATATTGTTTGTTTGAGGAAAAATTTACAGTCAAATCATTCATAATGGCTTGTAAAGAAAATATGAATTATTCTAATCATATCCGATGGGATTGTCAAACTAGGTGCGTAGTAAGGCCCATTTTCATGTACCAGGATACCCCAGGTTAAGCCCAAAACTATTTGTCAGATTTGTTACTCCTAGGTACATCTGTGCCAAAGCAACATCCACTTGTAGTATCCAGACATGGATGCATTTTCTAGAATGATCCATATAATATATTCCTTAACAAAAATTCCAGGATGTTCTTATATGTTTTATCCTCATAGACTATCTTAGGGGTTTCTTACCTAATCTACATTATCTAAATCTAGTTTACAAGTTTTCTACTAAACTTCCTTTGATACCAACTGTAAGGACCTGACCCTAGTTGCCCAAATCCAGTGCCTTATTTTATTACAATATTATATAAACAAGGAATATGCATCCCAAAGGATCGATTAGTTTTTTAGATTAGGAAACACAATACATACATAATTAAAAAATTACAACTTGAAATGAAATACAACATTAAGTTTTTTTGGGAACATCCACAACTATAAGTTTATCCTTACAGTTCAATAATAATAAACTTCTTCATGT
This sequence comes from Viscum album, assembly GCA_963277665.1. NCBI lineage: Eukaryota > Viridiplantae > Streptophyta > Magnoliopsida > Santalales > Viscaceae > Viscum > Viscum album. The sequence continues at coordinate 137,169,209 of OY728164.1, forward strand.
CCTAAGAAAATGAAACATAAGAAAGGTTTGAGACCAAATGCTCAGTAAGGGTAAGTAATACAATGGAAGATATCATAAACATAAAAATTAGGGATGGTGAATAACTAAAAACACATGCCTTTAAAAATAAACTTGAACACATTATGGGAGTAATAAGAGATGAATAAATAATGTCATAATAAAACAGAATCATGGGTATTATACTAGTCGAATAACCACATGAACCATAAATAATAATTGCATAATGAGGGAATTCATAATGTGGGGCATCATAAACATACCATCAAAACCTCATGCTAAGACTATAATATCCATTTTTTCAAGGCCTCGTGGAAAGACCGTAGTTTGTCTCATGAGACTTACCGATGCACCGAGCGGCTATAGAAGGCCCCAACTGACACTTAATATTTACAATGAATTCCTCATATGAACATGGATTAATATAAACAACATATACATTCATATTAAAACTAATATATGAAATGTAAATAACTTTCGCCAAATATTAAGCATACACACTAACCATTCAGAGTAAATTGGTAAATGGTTTTATGATAGAACATACATAATAAAACTAATAATATACCATTAAATTAAATATGGTATATGATATTATAAAATATTAATCCTAATAATACATAATAATCAATAAGAGTTTTGAAATAGATGAAGATACTCTTATAAAATCATCGAGTAATTCTTGAGATAAATACTCTTTTACTTTGAAAAGAAGAGTTATTTTGGAAAAATATTTGTATAAAACCAGAAGTGAAGTAAGATAGTATTTTTATAATAAAATGTGTTATTTCATAAAGATAATGGTTTCCAAAAACATATTATAGAGTGCCCTTTAAAACAGGTAAGAATTTGAGAAATTCCCTTGAATCTGGCTTGTATTTTGGGATTTTTTTGAAATATCCTTTTAAAATGTATAATGCCCCATAAATGAAGGTAGGAATCTAGTTGGTAAAAATATATAGTATATTCAAACAGAATTTATGGGCAGTACATATAAATAAATAAGAATTTAATTTAGGTAAGTAGAGAATAAGAGTAACTTGAATGAAAATGGAGGTTCGGGTAGAAAACCCTTATCTTAAGTCCGTCGGTGTTCCTCACATGAATATTAATGACCTAAATAGTCAAATTTAGGTTCATAAATTAATGATTCCATAAACTCCTCTACATTTAATTGATTTTTTATAAACATATCAGGTCTATTAATGGCCTTTTCATGGGTTAAGAGAATGAATTTCATTGTTTGGGAGTGTTTTCTTCCTTGGTTTTCGTGATCAGTTTACTTATATTCATGTATGGATAAATATGTAGAATGAGAATGGTCGACCAGAATAGAAGTTGTATGTTATTAGTGAACAACTTGAATATTACATAGTCATAAAATTAAATTGGTTACTGGGAGTGAATATGAATCATTATATAAAACTTTAATGACAATTGTATGGGTTAATTGGCGGTTTTGATCACAATGAGCTCATTTTAATTTATAAATTGATATCATGTTTAAAAAAGGATTCAAGAACCCTAAATAACTTTTAATAAAAATATATTATTTTTTTCAACCATAAAAATGGTTTCATGGTCATAATTTAATATGGTAATAGAAATTGAAAACTCGTCGTCCTTGAATGTGATAAATTAACACATCTTGAATGGTGTTTTCATTTATAGTATAAAAGAAGGGGAAATAAGTGATGATGAAGAATTATTAATTTATCATTAAAAAAATACAGTGAATTTAGGTTACTGGAGTCATCAAAACATTTGGATGAAAATATTTGAGGAAAGAAAAAGAAAATAAATAAACTTGAAATAAAAGAAATGAAAATAGGAATTTACCTCTTGAAGTAATCTTCCTTGAGATCCGCTTTAGGGGAGAGTTTTTGGTATTTTAATGAGACCAAGGGATTTTGGACGTGGGGGGAGGGAGGAGATTTGGGAAGAATTTAGATAAGTCACAAGGTTTTAGATTAGTGAAGAGAAAAGTGGATGAGGGGGGGGGGGTGGGTGGGTGGGTGGGTTATATTGGAGGAGAGGGGTGATTTGTGAATATCTTATTCATTATTTTATTATTTCCTTCAAGAAAACCATAGTATTGATTCTTTTGGCCAATAACAGTAATATTTTCATGTGCGTTTGAACCAAGTGTTCTTACATCATCCATGATTCTAGGAATAGTTAATTTAACTGATAACGTATATATATGGTAAATGGCCGTATTTTACTATTCATAAAAAATTTAAGTATTTTAGAAAAATCCAAAAAATTCACCCTAACCATTTTTCAATATGTAGAATTAAACAATGAAATCCATTTTTTGAAAATAATTTTCTAATTATTTTTAAATTAATTTTTAAATAAAATCATAATTTATTCCAAAAATAATAATTCTAATACTATAATTTGTTTTATATAACCTTGAATAATTATTCAAGATCCCATTATCTTATAAACATAAAACAATAAAAGAATAATTTATTTTCTATTCATAAGGTTCATATTACTATTAATATTAATATTTATAAGGGTATGTTCCTATTCACTAAAAATTAAGTTTGTCTTATCATACTTTAAATATCTTACTAAACACAACTGTATTTGTCAGTTTTTCAAAATTCCAATCGTAGAGGTGGTAAAACTATGTTTACTAGAAAGGTTATAATTGAGTGGTGTTTTTTAGAGACTTGGTGTTTCATGAATTTAATATTAAATTTATTTGAATGGACTTGGGGTGTTATATTAACCTATATTGGAGAAAATGTGATTAGGTTAATTACTTTTTTCTATGAGTCATTAAGAGTGTTTGATGTTATTTGGAGAAAAATGATAAAATTTATCCTAGATGAATATGTTATCAAATCATTCTAATTTTTCAAGTTTCAATCTTTGTTTGGATTATTTTGAGCAGTTTTAAGGACAATTATTTATCAAATGGTATTTGTTGAACTTTGGATATTACTGTTTAATTTTGAAGATTATAAGTAGTTTTTCTTCATACAATGGTTTTTTATTTTGGGGAAATTATCTAATTTTATCCTAACCTTTTTGGTTTTGATTAATATTTAGAGGTAGGATGAATATATAGTTAATATTTTGTGGATTATTTTATTCTCTAGAAGGTGATTATTGTGCTTTTGGTGTGACCAAGTCATCTTGAATACTCATCATTTGGAGAAAAGATGAGTTTGTGGTAGAACTTTATTAAAGGATGAAAATATACATGAAAAGTAAGTATATCTCATTATGTTATTAGTCAATATCATAAATAAATACCTTAACTTTATGAAAAGGATCTTAAAATAAAAACATTTTCCGTTTACTTTTCCTAATGCGAAATCAAAGACCATTTAACCCATCACCAATTTGTGGTTTTTTGATTATTAAAATTTTCTTGATACTATTTTCTATCACTCTCCATCAGAACTTGACACTTAGTTTTTCTTCCATATCCATGTTTTCTTACATGGAATCCTAGTATGTGTTATCTCTGGTGACCATTATACTTCTCTTTGTTTCATTTAAAGTGGTTGTTTTATTTACCCTTTTTTTTGATGTGGGAATGAAATAAAGGTATTTTTAAAATTCATACCCTAGTTACCTACCCCAAATTCAAATTTTGAGGATGAAATTTTTTAAAGGTGGAGTATGTAACATCCTGAGTTTTAAGAAAGAAACACTATGTTCAATAGCATACATGATACGCTACATCGAGCTTAAATAAACAACTCAATATTATTATTAAAATATTACCATTATAACCTAGCTGTTGGAATATATGGAATGAACATTATTAACTGAATTATGAAAATATATTTTACAAATTTTTATATAATGATTCATTGGTAACTAAATTTTTTAGAAATGGAAATAAAAACCAATTGAATATAAAATATATGTTTCTATGAACACCTATTTAAATGAGAATAATTGTGTTTATAAAATCATATCACTATTGTTGGATTATATTAATGAAATATAAACTCAATGTGATGTTTAAAATTTATATTATATGTTTTAAAGACAATATATAATAACAAAATCAATTTTAAGCATAAAAGAAGTATTTTAAAAAAAAGGCATATTACCGCCTTTTGATGGAAAACCCATTTTAAATATAGTTTTTCACATTTTTATAAATTATATTTTAAAAAATAAACTTATTATTTAGAATAGGGACATCAAAATTTACTTTTCTTGAAATTTTGGTATTTTTATGATAAAATTCATATTATAATGAATAGTGAAAAATACTATATATTTATTCAAAACTGTCTTTTTCATCTAAGTTATTTACATTGATAGATTATATATTTAATTGGTTTTAAAGTATAATTAGATTAAATTTTTATCATGTAATCCAATTTGGGTCATTGAAAGAAACCTCACAATGAAATTAGATATAAATGCACGTCAATATTTTGATGGTTTTTACTTTTAAAAAACTTGTTTTCTCATTTTGACAATGATGATTAATTTTAAATTAATTTCTGAAAATTTGGTATTTTAAATTTGGAAAAATTATTTCCATATTTGTAATTATTGGGTCCTAATTATGTAAATATTTCCCTTTTATTTTTGGACATTATGAAGAGTAACTTTAGTAATTATTTTTATTTACCACGGTTGAAAGGTAAATCAGGTAAATAAGGATGAAAGTTATATTATAATAATATAAAAATATCCTAAAACTTATCATAATTATATTTTATGAGATATTTACGACCAAGAAAACTCTTGGGATGAAAATTTGGCCTTTGTAAGCCACTTGGGTGTGATTACGACACTTATAACTTTTAGTTTAAAGTAAAGGAAAATATGTTATAGACATATATCTTCTTAATAAAAAAATTAAATATGGGTTTATATAAGTGATATTTTTTACTATAAATATTAATTAGAAATATAAAAATGTTTCAAATATAATGGTATTTTATTTATAATTTTTCTATATTAAATAATTAAATTTACTATGGACACAATGATGATGCAGTGATTGATTTATTAATGATGGAATCAAATAAATGATATTATAAATATTAAAATAATTATTATTTGACATAATTTATGTCATAAAATATTTTTATAGGTAAATATGACATGTTATAAGACTATTAAATTGTTTTTTTGAAGTTATCTCTCGGTTTAAATTTTATTTAAATTCAATAAAACGAATTGTGTAAAAATTGACATATTTGTTGTTTTATAAAAATAGTAATTTATTAAGTTATTTAAAAATACTTAAAATATTTTAAAATAAAAAATTAACTATGGTAAGGTCTAAAATTTTATTATGTGTCCAATTATGGTAAATTTACCCCATATAAGTAAAATTAATGGCCTCTTAAAAATTAAAATGTTGTTACCATAATTAAAATTAAAAGAGAATAATTAAGGGTAAACCGAAAATATAAGTTTTAAAATAAAATCAATGTAGGTATAAAAATTATTGGATGAAATTATTTTGGACTATAATCATCTTATATTATATATACATCTCATGTTTATTCCATTTGAATTAAAAAAATTAATTTATATTAACTTAATAATTTAAGAGTTTCCAAGGGTGCCCCTTCCCTCTTCTATAAAAGGTTCCCTCTCTTCTCTAATAATCACACTTAAAGAAAACTTTGGTTTCTACAATACCAGCCTAAACCTCTTCCTTGAATCCATCCCCTCATCTTAGAATACACACTTATGGAATAAATCCTCCCATGGAAGCCTTTTGGTATAAACCAAAATAAGTTACCCGATTAAGAGGTAACACATTCTCTCATGTTTTTTAGTTTCATTTCCGTTATCCACTCCATAAAATCTTTTTATTATATGATTAAATAAAAAAACATTATTATAAATATTCTATAATTTTTTATGATATGTTTTTGATCTACACTTTCACTCACCTCTATTTAATGGGTAATGAACATACTATTTATGTGTACGGTGAACTACTCCCACATGAAACGACGATTGTTCAATTTTCTCGTACCATCTCTCGTGGTGGAAATTATAATGGAAAATATTTTTAAATATGATATATATTATATTTATATTTTCTCTATTCTTTTTTAATTTTTATTTATAACATACCTTTATTTTTTTCATGTTGTGTAAATACGATAATTTTGTTTGAGGAAGTGTGGACTACCGACCCCTCAAAACAATATGATTCATTCCTGCTATACATGTAACATATAAAGGATAGTTTTATTAAACCTATGATACATATATGAAATTAATATAATACAATTATTATAATATATATTAATATTATTTAATTATTATTCTCTTAATATGAAAAATAAATGAAAGTAACGTTCATAAATACGTACGACCTACCGTCTCCATGAACGGTGAATTTCATTTATTATCTCCAAATATTATGGATTATTATAAATACATATATAATAGATATATATTATATTTAAATAATGAATAATATTCTGGAGATGATGTAATTTTGACCACATAGAAAATTTACATCAAAACAAGTTCATTTTTGACTCAAGTACTGAATATCAATAAAACATCCGATATGAACTTAAATAGTTATATAATATTTTTAACATGGTAATAAGTGATATAAAAGGAATAAATTTTTTTAAGAAGATTATATAAATAAAACATAAATTAACCTAGGTTTATAATTCAGAAAAATAAAGAACATACGATACAAGTCAGACTCAAGGTAAAGGAAATCTTAACTCAATCTCCATTCATTGAGTTAAATATCCATTTCATTGGTTTTTTTTTTCAATAATATGTGTGAATGGCCTATTATTTTTTTACACTAAATATAAAATTATATAATGTGTATTTATATTTTACATACACAATTATGTCAGTGATTTATCCTTAATCTAATGATATAATCATTGTAAGGGACTTCATCTCAATATCTTTTCAGTGATGCATATTTTGATAATGTACACCACCTTATTTTATACGGTGTATTACAAAACGCATTGAATTTTAATTTCATTCAATGGTTTTAAAAAGGAATATTTTTTCTACTAATAATTTTACTAAATGAAAAAAGGAATGTTTTTTTAATGTACGCAGTGAAAACAACTTTTCCACCATTGTGACCATTTTGGTATTTGGATTCCTCTATAAGCCAAAATGTTTTTAAAAGAAAAATAAATACCCTATTACGTTTTCAGGTATTTTGGTATTGAAAATGTTTTTAATAATGGTTTTATTTTATCTTGTAATGATTTCTTGTGATTGAAAACTTTATGAGTGAAATGTTGACAATTATAATATTTTATGTGTTATGATTATATAATCGTACTTATACATTTGATGGGTGGTTACATGATAAACCAAATATGGGTGGTTTCATGATGAAGAAAAGATGAGTGGTTCTGTGATAAACCAAGGATGGGTGGTTACATTATAACCTCTAATGCATTGAGTATGGAAGTCAGCTGTATGACTAATCCATTTAGTGATATGTGTGTAAGTCAATCGTATGATTATTCTATTAAATATGATTATGTCCCAAGTTACCTTTATATGTTATATATTTATTTCTATGAGTTATAAGTTAATATTTTTGTTACAAAAAAGTGTATGAAATGAGCTTATATTCAGTGAAGAGTATTTAAAACTTTATAAAGGTGAAAAGTATTACTTTATGATAAAGTATTCATGGTTTTCATGTTTTCACAAGACTAACAGTTTTTTATTCTTTGTGTATCCCTTATTAATATTTTTATTCTCATCCCAAGTTTTGAAATATTTTTCATGGATTTAAAGGAGAATAGAGTCAAGGATGGGATCAGGTAAAAGTAATGATGTTTAAACATGAAACAAAACCATGTTTCTTTTTAAAAGTTTTTATTTAATGAATAAAATAGATAGTGATAATAAGTGTATACTTTCTAATAATTAAGTTGATATGTATGATTTATAGACTAATTCAATAAATCTATAAACTTTAAAACATCCTTTAGGTGAATGAATTTCAAATTATTGACTTAACTTAAGATTATGTAATGTTTAGGGCTTGGTCCTTATAGTTGGTGTCATAGGGTGGTCCATACAACTTTGGATATTATGATGTTTTCTTAAGAGTAAGGGATGTCATCATGGGTTTATAATTTTAAGGTTGATCATTAGTTCAATGTCTTAGAAACCCATTTTGAGGCTTTATGATTTGAAATATTAAGCCACTATTGGTATTTTTTGAGACATTCACCTTTTAGGAAATTATGGGTTATTAGTTTTTTGGATGAAAAATTTGATGTATGAAAAAACCTTTGAGGTTAAATCATGTTATAGTTATTTTTATGGTCTTTATAATATTTTTCGAATATTATATGAATTATATAGTTTTAAAGAAAGGAAAACCCACAGGATGGGTGACAACCCGCCGCGTCTGGCTGGGCCACGAGAATCAAACCCACAACCAAAGGGTGACAAGGGTGAATCACCTACCACTGGCCTACATGAAGTACCTAGTTAGTAATAATTTTTATTTTCAGTTAAACAAGTTAGTGGAATATGATGAAGTTTATTTTGGTAACTAATGTTTTATCAAATGGATATCCTTGTTTTTGGAAAATGATATGGGGATTGAGTGATACATGTTATTTTGGAATACATTCTCTGTTTTGGGAATCCTATATGCCTAATGAAAATAGAGTACTTTGGGATTTTATTTGAGAAGTAATGATTGAATTTTATTTGGGAAGAATATATGTTTTTATAGAGGACTTATAGTGATTTATGTTATTTATAGAAGTTATTAACCTATCTTGGAGAAAATGTGATTAAGTTAATTACTTTCTTGTATGAGACATTAATATTTTTTTATTTTATTTGGAGATAAATGTAAAAATTTATCTTAGAAGACTATGTTATCAAATACTTATATTTTTTGGGTTTCAATTTTATTTTAGATTATTTTTAGGAATTTTAAGGAAATTTTTTTATCAAATGGTCTTTATTGAACTTTGGATGTTTCTGTTGAATTATGGATATTAAAAGTAGTTTTTCTTCATATAATGGTTTATTATTTTTGGGGAATTATCATATTTTATCCTAACCTTTTTGTTTTTGGTTAATATTTCAAGATAGGATGAATAGATATTTAATCTTTTTTGGATTATGTGATTCTCTAAAAGTTGATTCTAGTGCTTCTAGTGTGACCAAGTCATCTTGAATTCTCATCATTTAGAGAAAAGATAAGTTTTTGGTAGAAATTTATTAGAGGAAGGAACTATACTTTACAAGTATGTATGTTTCCTATATGTTCTTAGTCAAGATCATAAATAAGTTCCTCAACTTTTTGAAAAATATCTTAAAATAAAAATGTTTGCAGTTTACTTAACCTACTGTGAAATCAAAGACTGTTTAACCCATCACATGTTTGTGGTTCTTTTATTGTTAAAATTATCCTGATAGTGTTTTATGTCACTCTACATGAGAACTTGACACTTATTTTTTCTTACATATCCATGTTTTCCTACATGGAATCCTATTATATGTTATCTCGAGTGAAATTTGTACTTCACTTTCTCTCTTTTAAAGTGGTAGTTTTAATAACCCATTTTTTCGATGTGGGGATTCAATAAAGGTATTTTAAAATTTCATTCCCTAGTTATAGACCCCAAATTAAAATTTTGAGGATGAAATTTATTAAATGTGTGAGGATGTAACATCCTGATTTTTAAGAAAGAAACACTATGTTCAATAACATACATTATACACTACATCAAGCTTAAACGAACAACTGAATATTATTATTTAAATGTTACCTTTATAACCTAGATGTTGGAATGGAAAGAATGAAAAATATTAATTGAATTATGAAAATATAATTTACACATGTTTATATAATGATTCTTTGGTAAAAAATTTTATTAGAAATGGAAATAAAAACAAATTGAATGTAAAGGATATGTTTCTATGAAAACCTATTTAAATGAGAATAATTATGTTTATAAAATAATATAACCCTTTTAGTATTATATTAATGTAATATAACCTCAATTTTATGTTTAAAATTCATTTTTTATGATTTATATAAAAGATATAAGAACAAAATCAATTTTAACCATAAAAGAAGTATTTTTCAAAAAAGACATTTTACTACCGTTTGATGGAAAACATAGTTTAAATATAGTTTTTGTCACATTTATAAGTTATATTTGAAAAAATAAAATTCCTATTTTTAATAGGGGAAAAAATTTACTTTTCTTGAAATGTTGTAATTTTTCTGACAAAATTCATATTTTAATGAATTGTAAAAAATACTACTTTTTTATTCAAAACTTCTTTTATCATCTATGTTATTTATATTGATATATTATCTATTTAATTGGTTTTAAAGTATAATTAGATTAGGTTTTGATCATTTAATATAATTTTGGTCATTAAGATTAATTTCACGTTGAAATTATATATAAATACAAATCAATATTTTGATGGCTATTACTTCTAAAAACCCGTTTTTCCATTTTGACAACAGAGATTAATTTTAAATTAATTTTTGCCAATTATGTATTTTTAATTTGAAAAAATGGATTCCATATTTATAATAATAGGGCAAAAATTATGAAAATAGGTCCCTTTTATTTTTTGACATTATGAATAGTAACTATAGTAATTATTTGTTTTTGTCACGGTTAAAGTGTAAATCATGTAAATAAGGGTTAAAATAATATTATAATAATATAAAAATACTCTAACACTTGTCCCAATTATATTTTATGAGGTATTTCTGACCAATAAAATCCTTGGTTTAAAATGTTAGCCTTTGTAATCTACTTGAGTGTGATTATGACAGTTATAACTTTTATTTTAAAGTAAAGCAAAATATGTTATAAATATATATATTCTTATTGAAACAATTTAAATATGGGTTTATATAAGTGATATTTTAAACTATAAATATCAATTATAAACAAAAAAATATTTCCAACATCATGGTATTTTATTTATAATTTTTAGACATTAAATAATTAAATTAAATTATGATATAATGATGATGGATTGATTGCTTTATTAATAAATGAATCAGATAAATGATATTATAAATAATAAAATAAATATTATTTGACATAATTTATGTCATCCAAGATTTTTATAGGTGAATATTACATGTTATAATACTATTAAATGGTTTTTTGAAGTTATTTCTATGTTCAGATTTTATTTAAATTCAATAAAATGAATAGTGTAAAAATTGACATAATTGATGTTTTATAAAAATAATAATTTATTAAATTATTTAAAAATAATAAAAATATTTTAAAATCGTAAAGTTACTATTATAAGGTCTAAAAGTTAATTAAGTTTTCAATTATAGTAAATTAACCCCATATAAGTATAATTAATATCCTCTTAATAATTAAAATGTTGTTACCATAATTAAAATTTAAAGAGAATAATTAAGGGTACAAAGAAAAGATAAGGTTTAAAATAAATTCAATACATATCTAAAAATTATTGGATTAGATTATTTATAACTATAATCCTATTATCTTATACATATCTCAAGTTGGATCCATTTTAATTAAAAAGTTAATTTGTATTAATTTAATAATGTAAGAGTTTCCAAGGGTTCCCCTTACCTCTCCTATAAAAAGGTACCCTCTCTTCTCCAATAATCACACTTCAATAACCATTTGTATCGGCCAATACCTACCCAAAATTCTTCCTAGAATCCCTTCCCTTATCCCAGAATCCTCCCTTAGTATATAAATTCTCCCAAGTAAGCCTTTCGGTATAAACTAAAAAAAGTTACGCGATTAAGAGGTAACACCTTATCTCATACTTTTTAGTTTCATTTTCATTCTACACTCCCCAAAATCTTCTTATTATATGATTACATAAAAAATAGTACCATAAATATACTAGGATTTTGTTATGATAATGTTTCAATCTACACTCACTCACACCTTCATTTAATGGGTAACGTAACATTTTGTTTCTATGTATGGTGAACTACAGCCTCAAAAACGATGATTGTTTAGTTTTCCCATACCACCTATCATGGTGGACATTATAATGGACACTAGTTTTACATATGATATATATTATATTTATATTTTCTATATTATTCTATAAATTTTTATTTAGAACATATATTTATGCTTTCCATGTTGTGTAAATACAATAATTTCATTTGAGGAAGTACGGACTACCATCTCTTCAAAGAGATATGACTCATTCCTGCTATACATGGAACATATAAAGGATGGGTTTATTAAAAATAAGAGTCATATATGAAATTAATATAATACTGATATTATAATATAAATTTGTATCATTTAATTATTGTTCTTTTATTATGACAAAGAAATGAAAGTAGCATTCATGCATACGTATGACCTACCATCTCTATGAACAGTGCATTTCATTTATTATATCCAAATATTATGTATTATTCTAAATACATGAATGGTGAATCTCATTTCTATGAATCATTTTACTAAACAAAAAAAGGAATTCTTTTTTAACATACATGACGATAATTAATTTTACGTCATCGTGACCATTTTGGTATCTGACTTCCTCTACAAGACAAAATGTTTTTATAAGAAAAATAAATACCCTATTCCATTTTTAGGTATTTTGGTATTGAAAATAGTTTTAATAATGGTTTTATTATATCTTGTAATGATTCCCTATGATTTCACATTTTATGAGTGAAATGTTGACAATTTCAATATTTTATGTGTTATGAGTATATAATGGTACTTGAACATTTGACGAGTGGTTACATGATAAAACAAAGATGGGTGGTTACGTGATAAAACAAAGAAGGGTGGTTTTGTGATAAACCAAGGATGGGTGGTTACCTTATAACCTCCAATTCATTGGGTATGGAAGTCGGCTATATGACTATTCCATTTAGTGATATGTATGGAAATCGACCGTATGATTAATCAATTAAGTATGATTATTTACCAAGTTAACTTTATATGTTATATGTAAATTTCTTTGAGTTATAATGTAATATTTTGGTTAAAAAAATGGTAATCAATGAGATTATATTTAGTGAAGAGTATTTATAACTTCATAAAGGTGAAAAGTTTTACTTTATGATAAATTATTCACGGTTTACATGTTTTTGGAAGACTAACAATTTTAACTTATTTGTATATACATTAATGAGATTCTTTTCTCATCCCAATTTTTGAAATGTTCTTCATGGGATTTAAATGATAATAGAGTCAAGGATGAGATCAATTAAAAGTCATGATGTTTAGACATAAAGCGAATCCATGTTTCTTTTTAAAAGATTTTGTTTAATGAATAAAAGGGATAATGAGTATAATTGTATACTTTGTAATACTTAAGTTGATATGTATAAGTTATCACCTAATTATCTAAATCTCCAAACCCGAAAAGATCCTCTATGTGAATGAAAGTTAAATTATTGACTTAACTCAATACTATGCAATGTTTAGGCTAGGGCCTTATAAAAATTTGTAACATGATTTTAAAATGGTTGATTGGTTTTGTTGTATGGAAAAGTTTTTCCAATAAAATATGATTTTTGTTGAAATGGTTTTTCAAAGAAGGTTTTGGAATATGTATGGATTGAATGGTTAGTCATGAGTTGAAAGGGATGGATAATGGCCTTGAAGTACCACCATCAAATGGATGCGTTATGGACATTAATTCCACTTTAAATGGTAACACCAATCTAGTCTGGTTGAGTGTGTGTTTGGGGTTATGTGAAATGGAATGGTTATGCCAAAATAATATTGAGAAATAGTTAAATGAACTTTTTTATTTGTTTTACTTGGTAATTGGTTTGTTTGAGAAATCTATTTTTCTATGGTAATTGTTTTATACTCAAATATAAACTATTTTAAATTTTTTTATATAAATGTGCTAACTTATTATATCCTAGTGGTGTGAGTAGGGAATTAATTTAGGGAAAGCCTACTGAGTTTCATTACTCACCCATTATTTAGAGCGTTGGTGCTTTTGTAGATATTTCCTATCAGGATATAGGTAAAGGGAAGGTATCACATTTCTTTAGTGGTTCTTCTTGATACTGGAGCATGGATTTAGAGTTGGATCTTGGAGTTATGTCTTTTGAGTCCATGATTTTTGCTGGGCTTTTATTTCATTGTGTTATTTGATGTTAGTTTCCTTCCACTGTGGTACTCTGTTTTAGTTTGGTTTTAATATCAATGGTGTTACTTTGTGTTGTCTTACGTTGTTATCATACATAATTTTGTGGTTACTTTGTTATAATGGGTTTGGTTGTGGTGTTTTATTTCTCAAATTTCAAATCATCCCCTAATTTTATTGAAGCCCTTGGAATTTATATCCATCCTTTAGCACCTTTGGGATATCTATTAAGACCAATTTTTAATTCTAACTTGACTCAAACCGATGAGTAGGGACAAGATGATACAAACGGTATCAGTAATGGATGGTATATCTTTTATTTTTACAAGTGTAATTAGTCTTGGCTGGTCCTAATATCTTTTTGAAAAAATGGTATGTTTTTTTGTTTTTGGAGTTGACAATAATTCTGATTAATTCTTGAGTTTGGATGGTAGAAATGAGTATGATTTTTGGGACTTGAAATGTAGATCATAAAAAGATATAGCTAACCTTTATATACTGGTCTTAAAGTTACTAGGGATTTGGGTACATAGGTGTTTTGGAGACAATTATAGGATTTGGAATCTCATTTTCATGGGTTTATCCAATGAGATGAGCATGGCATGCATTTTATAAATTACTTCACACTAGAATTATATATTTCATTTTTAGAATCAAAAGTGTGGTAGAGTTTTCAAAATGAGTTGAAAATAGAAATTGATGAATTTTGGAAGCCTTGTTTTGATATGCGTGATGTGGTCTAACTTTAAATTGTTAAGCCTTCAGTTACTAGAGAGTGAGACTAATGGCCTTTGTTGTCTTTATATAAAATGGAACCTAGTAGGACTCGTAGAAACCAACCAAAGGAAGCTACTGAGAACATGGTTGCACCTAAGCCATTGATGAACCAACAACCAGTTTAGAGTATGGTCCAAGACTTTCAGGATGTGGATAGAGGGAGCAGGAGGGATAAACCAAGGAAATTGGATCATTTTATCTAATTCCAGAAACAAAATCCACCCATTTATTAGGGTGATTCATAACCATAGAAGGTAGCGGTGTGATTGAATAAGATGAATCAAATATTTAATTTCCTTGTAACACCAATAGATCTAAAAGTCACGTTGGTGATGTATATGCTAGAGAATGTTTCATGCCAATAGTGGGATTTAGAAGTTCATGCTAAATTGGACAAAGGCCTTACATGGTAGGATTTTGAAGAATTTTTTAACAAACAATTTTATCCTCATACATTCAAGATTGCAAGAGTGACTGACTTTTTTTAGATTAAAGTAGGATAGACTCATAGTGACAAAGTACATGTCTAATTTTACGAATTCAATCCTCTTTGCACCCAAATTTGTTGCTAGCTTGTCCTTGAAGGAACATATCTTTGAATCGAGGATGAGGTATGAGATTTTCTCGAAGATTTTTGTGCTCTATATAACAGATTACATCGAGTTGGTCAATAGACAAAAAATGGAATAAAGGGAAATATCATGAGCTACGAGTAGAGGGATCCTGTCGATATGAATGGGAAATGGTGGGAACTCTAATACTGGGAGAAAGAGGAAGAGGGAAACCTATTTCTAAGGTAGTGGAATGACTCAGAATCAAATGACCAGATCAGTAAATCTTCCTCTAAGACTCAAGATAAATCAAAGATGTTTTCAATGTTTTCCTTTTGACCACATGAAGTGATATTGTAAATCACCACCTATAGAATTCCACAATTTCAATCATATGGGGAATCTTCAGTGCTATTGTTATAGTGCTCCATGGTCAGGTGTTCGAGACACTTATCATGTGTCACAGACATCATATTATTCGATGGGGTAGGGGAAGAAAAACAATCCTCATCCATAGAGTAGAGCTAGCTATGATGATTCCAGGAGTACCATGACTGCTCAATAAGTGAAATCTCAATAGGGAAATAAAGAACAAAGTACTAAGAGTAATCAATTATATGGATCTAAGAAAGTTATTGTGGATGATCAATCCATACCATCAATTTTGAGAGGTAAAATTCTTTTTAATTATACCCTTATTCAAGCTTTATTTGATTTGGGTACATCCCATTCATATATTTCTTCTTGTGTTTTTGATTTTCTATGTTTAAGTGTGGAGATGATGAATTCTATTTTGAAACTACAAAATCCTCTTGGTCAAAGAGATTTTTGAGACTTATTGTTTATATAATGTTTGATAACTGTTGATGGAGTTGATTTTATATGGGATTTCTATGTTCTTAAGATGGATTTCTATGAAACAATACTGGGTATGGATTGGTTGACTATGTTTGAGGCTCAGAACGACTGTTATAACCAAAGGTTCAGTTTTATGACTGATGATGGTGTCAGACATCTCCTTAAAGGTGACTAAAATATAAAGGTAGGTGACATAGGGTTTTTGGAACCAAAAGTTAAAAAGATATTATTATAGTTGACAACATTGAATTTTGAATCGATGGAAGATACTGAGAATATCATCTTTTTAGCAGTTATTTATCAGTTTCTAGATGTATTTCCCAAGAATTTCACTGGGTTTTTATCCACAAGAGAAGTATATTTTACGATTGATCTCCTTTCAAGGTCATGTACTATTTACCTTCCATGTTACTAGATGGAAATTATAGAATTAGCAGAACTGAAAGGGTAGTTGAAAGAGATATAAAGAAAAGTGTTCATTCGGCCTAGTATAACTCTATGGGAATCATTGGTCTTGTTTGTCAAAAACATGGATGAAAATCTTTTTCTGTGTGTGGATTATCCTAAGCCTATACAATTTATGATAAATAATCAGTATCCAATTCCACACATTGATGATCTATTTGATTAATTAAGGGGAGTTCATTGGTTCTCTAAAATTGACTTGCAATCAGTATATCAAAAATTGTGAGATCAGAAGAAGGATATTCCAAATATAGCTTTCAAGAGTAGATATGAAAATTATGAGTATGTGGTAATTCCTTTCAGTCTTATGAATTTACTAGGGGTATTTATGGAATTGATTAATTAGATATTTTATAGGTATATAGATTATTTTGTGGTGGTGTTTGTGGATGACATATTGGTGTATTCAAGAATAAGGGTTGATCATGAGAAACACTTGTCAATAGTGTTGGGAATATTTAGGGATCATCATCTATATTCCAAATTATAAAAGTGGAATTTTTGGAAATAAGATGTACATTTCCTTATCCATGTAATCTATGAAAAATGTGTTTCTATAGATCTTGAAAAGATATAGGCTATTATCTCTTGAAAACTGCCAAATAATATCTTCGAGATATATAGTTTCCATGGATTGGTTGGTTATTACTGATTCTTTGTTTGTGATTTTTCACAAATAGTTTCACCAATGATAAATTTTACAAGGAATAATGTTGCATTTCTATGGAATAAGGAATTTAAGAATTCTTTTCAAGAGTTTAATGTTCACCTTACATCAAAACCAATCTCGATTTTTCTGGAATTAGGACAAATTTACATGGTGTATTATGATACTTCAGTATCTGGGTTGGGATGTGTTCTCATGAAAGAAGATCATTTGGTTTCTTATGGCTGAATATAGTTACTATTTTATTATAATAACTACCCAAAACAGGATTTAGAGTTGTCTTCCATATTCTATTCTTTGAATACATGACATCATTACCTATTTGGTGATAAATTTATAGTATTTATGGATCATAAGAGTTTGAAACATATTTTCTCACAAAGGGATTTGAATCTACGAAAAATATGATGGATGAAGTATCTCCAAATGTGCAAATTTGACTTGATGTATACACCAGGTAAGGAAAATTTAGTGGCAGATTAATTAAGAAAAAGTTCATATGGTGAGTTGGAAAAAGAGGATTCAAACCAATGGAACCCGATGTCAGTGATGGCTGATATGTGCTTTTAATGTGAAGACCAATGTGATTTTGTAGTCTTCTTTCCTGTATCATTCATTCCTAATTTGGATGAGATAGTTAAATAGCATAGAGATCTGATTCAGAATGCATTTCTATGAGGTTAAAACTTAATGGTGGGGAGTACATTGGGGGATGGAGGTTTCATGGGATTTCAGTGTTGTGGTTCAAAAATAGGATGGTCATACCCATGGATTATTAGAAATAACTTCTTCATGCTTACCACTATTCAATATGGGATGTTCATTTGAGAATATAGAAGATGTATAAGGAATTAAAAGAAGAATTTTGGTGGGTCGATATGAAAAGGAAGGTGACTGAGTTTGTTTCAAGATGCTTAACTTGTCATTAGGTTAAAGTAGAGCATCAACAACCATAAGGTATGTTGTAGTATTTACCTATTATTATTTGGAAATATTAGAATATAGCTTTGGATTTTATGAAAGGTATACCAAGAACGGTTCAAAACATGATTCCATATGGGTAATAGTGGATTGGATAACAAATTCATCCCATTTCATCCCTATTCATGAATCTTAAATGGTGGAGGACTTGTTTAAAATATAAATCCAAGAAGTGGTAAAGAGGCTTGGTATACTCATTTTGATAGTATTAGACAAATATCCAAGGTTTACATCTCATTTATAGAAATCCTTATAGAAATACCTTGGGACTCATTTTACTATGAGTACGGTGTATCATCCCCAGATGGACATAAAATCCAAATAGATGATACAAATGTTGGAAAGTATTCTAAGAGATTGTATAATGGATTTTGGAGGCTCATAGTATGATCACATATTGTTAGTGGAGTTCTCATAAAACAATAGTTATCAAGAATAAAATACATATGGATCCTTTTGAAGCATAGTCTGATAATCCTTATCATTCTCTACTTTTTTGGGTGGAAATAAGTGAGACTTTGTTGGTTGGGGTGAGCCTTGTGAAAGAAATAATAGAGAAGATTTAGTAGATCAAGAAATGGATGGAGACAACTCAAAGTCATCAGAAATTATATGCGGATCATCATTGATGATCGTTGTCATTCGAGGTGAGTGATCATTTGTTTTTTAGGATCTAGTAAGAAGAGAATGTTATCTCGTAGATACATACGCCCTTTTGAGATACTTGAATAGGTTGGTGAGGTGGCATATCAGTTATATTCTCCACCGTTGTTCAACATGATGCATAATGTGTTTTATGTATCTTAGTTGAAAAAGAATAAACCTGATCCTGACCGTGTGATTTGATGGGATCACGTTGACCAAGAGTCAGATGCTTCATTGGTACACATGCCAGTACAAATTATGTATTGACAAGAGAAATTTTTTCCTGGGAAAATAATCGGTCTAGTGTGAGTTTTGTGGAAATATGGTTGGATTTAGGAAGAGAATTGGGAATGGGATAAGGAAATAATTGAGAAATGGATAGAACCCTTTCAGAGTAATGATGGGTTTTTACTTTTTGAGAATGGAAATACAATTGGTGGGGAAACTTTAGTGCCATGCTTTTAAGTAATTAGCCCTTTCTTTATGATTTTTAGTATGTAAAGAGTTTAGATAAATTTTGGGAGAGTTTGGAAGACTTTTGGAATGTTTTTGGTACTTATCTAAAGGTGAACGGTTGGTTCATGATTAGTGGAAACCTTGAAAATCCTATAGAAAAACGTTAATGGTAAAATAGAGGCTTTTGGGTGGGCTCTTGGTTAGGCACACAATTTTTCCAAACCATGTGGACACCTAAGAGAAATCGTGAAAAGTGGAAAATAGGTCTTTATCATGGTTTGAACATAGCTTGTCTAACCGTGTGGTCCAACCATGCGAATTTATCCTTAAGGCAGAGGCTAGAACACAGTTAGCACATGGTTTCCTAAGCACGTGACTAATCATGTAAAATTTAAAATTGAGATCCTAAAAAAGTGGATCTCACTCCTTTCCACCTATAAGGACTATTTTTCCTCTATTTTGGCCCTAACTTAATATTTATTCCTCCCAAAGGTTTTGGAGGTTTCCCCCATCGATCAAGGAGAAATCCAAAGGAAAATATTATTTCATTGTAGTCTGATTACCTTGGGGAAGAGATCAAATGTGGGTTTTTAGAGATTCAACCTGGTTTTGTGGGTATTTTCATGTTGTTCGTCCTTTTATACATAATTCCTGAGGTGGGTGGATTCACTCTTGACACCTATTATTAGAACTTGAAGGAATATTTTCAAATTGATTTTTTTATTGAAATTGATTTTTAAATCATTATGTAACTGATTTATAGAAACGTTCTTTGGTGATGGTTTATAGAATTGTGAAAATTAGGTATTTCAATAAAAGTGAAATTGGTAACATTATTTTAAAATGGTGGTTTGGTTTTTATGAATGGAAAAGTGTTTTATGTAAAATGATGTTTTTTATTGAAATGGTTAGAAAAATATGGTTTTGGAATATGGTTAGATTAAATGGTTAAGCGTGAGTTGAATGGGATAGATAATGGTTGTGAAGTACCACCATCACAAGGACAAGTTATGGACCTGAAGTTGTACTATCAATGGTAATAAAAATATTGTTTGGCTGAGTGTGTGTGTGTGGGGTTATGTGAAATGGAATGTGTTATGACAAAATAATATTGAGAAATGGCTAAATGACAAGTTTAGTTGTTTTCCTTGCTAATTGTTTTTATGAGAAAACTATTTTGTTATGGAAATTGTTTTAGATTCTAATATAAATTGTTTTAAATTGTTTTATATAAATAGTTTTTTATAAATGTGATAACTTGTTCCATCCTAGTGGTTTGAGTAGGGATTTCATTTGGGGAAAGCCTACTGAGTTTCATTAATCACCCCTACTTTGGAACGTTGGTGCTTTTTCAAATATTTTCTATTGGGATATAGATAAAGGGAAGGTATCACATTTATTTAGTGATTCTTCATGATACCGGAGCATGGATTTGGATATTGGATTTATTTCTTTCGATACCTTTAGTTTTTTTGGTTTTGTATTACATTGTGTAATTTGATGTTATTTTTCTTCCACTATGGTACTCTATTTTAGTTTGGTTTTGATATAAATGATATTACTTTGAGTTATTTTACATTGTTATCATGAATTATTTAGTTTTTATTTCATTATAATGGGTTTGGTTGTGTTGTTTTATTTCTTAAAGGTAAAATCATCCCCTAATTGTATTCAAGCCCTTGAAATTTATTTCTAGCCTTTGGCTCTTTAGGTATATCATTTAAGGCCAAGAATAAATTTCTCCTTGAATGAAGACAAGGAGGAGGGTTTAAATTCTACAATTATGGTAATCATTTTTTGTTACACCATCTAGTGTGGGTTTAAGTAGTGTCATTTATTAGGAAACATAAATGGAAATTTTGAGGTTGAAAAAAATAGTAAAAAACATGACTCTAATATGAAAACACAGGATCAGTGGTGGTTGATAATGTAAAATTAATTATTTTCTATATTTAAGAGGATATTGATCATATTCCCTAAATAAATTTCTAATTTTCTAGCTTATACTAAAAAGTAAAATTATAAACACAATCTATGAAATGCCTAAACGACTATATTCTTAATTGTTATAATGATATTGTATCTTATTGGGGCTGTTTCTTTGAGATGGATTTGGGGTAATGCGAGGTGAGTGTTCTCATGGGATAAAGACCATAGATTGATTTTTGAAATATAGGAACCATGACCACATCAATTCAAGTTTTGGTTTGCTTAGGATATTTGTATTTTCTTTATGTTTTAAAACTGAAAAACATGTTTGTAATGGTCAAAATCAAAGAAAAATATCTCATATTGGTGTAACGTCATGTAATAACTATCATCAGATCATTTTTATGTGTATGACCAGACAACATGTGGTGTGATTGGAATAACTCAATAAGAAATTAATAATGATAAAAAAGTCCTTAAAAATATGCATAATGGGTTCAAAACCTAGAAAAGAACCTTGGATTTCCATTAAATCATAGTACAATAACCTTAGAATGATTTTTGTAATGTATTAACCAACACCAAATCATTATAAGTGATGTTTTTCTCAGGATGTATAATTTTTTTTGTGTTTTAAAACTCTAAAACATGCATGTAGGGGTCAAAACCATATAAATCTACCTTATATTGGAATAAAATCATTGTAAAAATATATTTGAATCATTTGAGATGTGTAAAAGTATATTCCACCACAATTGAATGTGTGGTGTAATCTAAATGACTCATTAAGTTGTTTTTAATAATATAAAAGTCTTTAAAAATGTGTATCTGGGGGTGAAAACCAAGAAAAACCCTTAGATTTATATAAAGTCATAGGAAAATGACCATAGACTTATTTGGGAAATTTAGGAACTAACACCACATTAATTTTATTAGGTTTTCCATAAAAACATTTTTTGTTCTTTAAAACTTTAAAACATGCATGTAATGATCAAAACCATAGAAAATTGTCTTTTATTAGAGTTAAATCATGGAAAACAATTTTTGAATCATTTTTTGATGTGTATGAGTATAAAACACATCAATCAGATGTGTGGTGTGTTTCGAGTGACTCAATAATCAATTTTAAATGATATGAAAGTCATTAAAAATGTGCGTTAGAGGGTAAAAACCAAGGAAAAAAACCTTTAACTTCCATAAAATCATTTTAAATAACTATGGATTTATTTGTAAAATTTTAAAATTAATGCCACATAAATCCCAGTGATGGTTCGTTTGAGATATCCATGCACACATTTTTTTGTTTTAAAACTCTAAAACATGCATTTAATAGTCCAAAACATTGAGAATTACCTTGTATTATCTTGAAATCATTCTAAAACTATCATTGAATCATTTTTTATGTGTATAGGAAGACAAAACATCAATTAGATGTGAAACATGCTCTTATGACACAATAAAATGTGTCTAATGATATTAAAGTCTTTAAAAATGCATTTTATAAGGTTAAAACTAATAAAATGACTCATATTTCTATGAAATCATAGAAAAATATCCACAAATTAATTTTTAAAATTTAGGAACT
Source organism: Viscum album (assembly GCA_963277665.1). NCBI lineage: Eukaryota > Viridiplantae > Streptophyta > Magnoliopsida > Santalales > Viscaceae > Viscum > Viscum album. The sequence goes on from OY728164.1 coordinate 137,192,238, forward strand.
AACACCAAATCATTCAGAGTGTCAGGTTTCTTAATATTCATGTAAACACATTTTTATTTTGTATTTTAAAACTCTAAAACATGAGTGTAACTTTAAAAACCATAGAAAACTACCTCATTTTGGAATGAAATCATGTAAAAACAATCTTTGAATATTTTTTATGTGTATGGGTATATGAAATGTTAATAAAATTTCTGTTGTACTATGAATAACTCAATAAACAGTTTTTAATGATGCAAAACTCTTTAAAAAGCAGGCATCAGAGAGTCAAAACCAAGAAAATTGCCTCATATTTCCATTATATCATAGGAAAATGATCATCGATTGATTTTTGAAAATTAGTGACTGATTTTATATCAATTAGAGTGATGGTTTTCCTAGGATTACCATATATTCATTTTTTGGGTTTTAAAACTCTAAAACATATATATAACCATCCAAACAATATAAAAATACCTTTTATTGGAATTAAATCATATTAAAACTATAGTTTAATCATTTTTATGCGTGTGAGCAGATAAAACATCAATCAGATATGTGGTGTTCTCTAAATGACTCAATAATAATGTTTTCATGATATGAAAGTCTTTAAAAACATGTTCCCGCGGTTTAAAACTAAGAAAATGATCTCTGATTATGGTGAATTCATAAGAGAATGAGTGTAGATTTTTTTAAAAAATTTAGGAACCAGTTCCACATCAATCTGAGTGATAGTTATTTCAATTTGTCCATAAACACATTTTTTTTGTGTTTTAAAACTCTAAAACATGCATTTAACAGTTAAACCATAGAAATATAAATTGGATTGATGTGATTTTTTAAAAACATTCCTTGAATAATTTTTACATGTATGATTAGATGGCATGAAAATAAGATGTTTGGTGTGATCTAAATGACTTAATAAGTCAATTTGAATGATATGAAAGTCTTTAAAAATGTATGTTAGGGGTTTGAAACCTAGAAAACGATCTCGAATTATCATAAAATCATATGTAATGGATTGTTTTTTTAAATTTAAGAATCAATACCACATCAATTCAGGTGACTATTTTTAGGATGTCCCTAAATGAATTTTTTGTGTTTTAAAACTCTAAAACATGTGTGTAATAGTGAAAACAATAGAAAATTACCTTTTATTAGCATTAAATCATGGGAAAACTATCGTCGAATCATTTTTTTGATGTGTACGAGTAGACAAAAATTCAATTGGATGTGTGGTGTTCTCTAAATTACACCATAAGCAGTTCTAATGATATGAAGATATTTAAAAAGGTGCATCAGGGGTAAAACCAAGAAAATGACTTTGTATTTCCATGAAATCACATGATAATGAATATAGATTGATTTGTGAATTGTATTAAATTATTTCATATCAAAATATTTAAAAATTTCTTATTAACTCATTCTGATCATACTACATGCATGTTTAAAAACTTCTTAGATTGCTATAAACTCATCAATTTCATGTTCACAGAGTTGAATCGCATCTTAAATAGGTAATTTTAAGTTTTTAAAGTGTTTTAGGTGAGTTTAGAGGCTTAATTTTTTGGATAATTTTCAAATCTTTATTTTATCCATGATATTTGGGTTAATATAAAATTTGTTTTGTAATGAAATTTTGTATGTTTGATTTAAAAATAAAAAATTTTATATGAAAAATTATGAATTTATTCTGTGCCAATTTTATTTTGTGTTCTTTTTCATAAATATTCTAGTTTTTTATTATAGGAGATAGATTCCAGAAGTAGGTAGGAGGTTGATCATTATTATCCAAAACACTCTTCAAAATGCAGTTTTGATGGTTTATAGTTTTTCTTGTATGGTTCAAAATTATCATGAATTATACTATAATTATTATTTATTTGGTTCAATTGTTATGATTTATTTATTTTTTTAGTTGATCTGACGGTGATGCAATTGGTTTCATATATAATGAGGTAAGATGTAGAGTTGTTCAGATGCAGTGGAGGTGGAAACATCCATGTGATGAGTTGAGGGTGGATATTAGACTTATTCTATATGTATGAAAACTGAGTACAAGACTGATTGTTGTGGATTTATGCAATGGATGTGGAGATATGGATGTACATCTTATACATGAATTGTTTATATTATTGTATATTATGTTTTTAATTAATTATTATTTATTTTCATTATATGTTATATAATATATTTTTCATAATTTTATTTATTTTTAATTTTTATCATTTTAAATGTTTAGTGGGGGATTATATGTTTTTAATTAATTAATATTTAGTTTCATTTTATATTGTATATTTATTTTAAATATTTAGTGGTTATTTTTATAAATCACTACTAAATATGATAATGATGATTTTTTCAAAAAAAACTAAATTGTTCCATTTAGTGGTGGTTCTAGTAAACTATCATTATATTAATTATTGGCAGTTAGTTTTTACCCAATTTACTAAATGTAAATTTTTTGATAAAAACCATCAATAAATATATCGAAAATCACTACTAAATATAGAAAAAAGACACTTCCCTAAACTGATGCTAATTAAATTAACACCGTAGTTGATTTATTTTTGACAGTGAACTACATGAAGGTTTATAGAACAGTCGCTAATTTGTTTTTAATGGTTTAAACCATCTCTCATTAAAAAAACCACCACTAAAGGCTGGTTTTTATGTAGTAATGGATCACCATGTCTTGAGTATATTAAATAACTTACCTTTTATCACTTTTCCTAGGAAAATATTTATGAAATCTAATTTATTACCTAGTCTTAAGATAATATCACTATAAGAATGAATCACATAGTCCAGGTTTTATTAATAAAAATTGGTTACTCTCTTGAACGGTATAATATCAACATTTCATAGTCCCATCTAACCATTCTCATAAAATGAATCTTGGGCCATATCATATCGAGTATGTGTACTAGAAATCAATAATATTCTATAAACATAATAAATAAATAATATCATGAGGACTAAATCAACATTACACACAATATAATAATATCACAATAATTATTAAAAAAATAATAACTTTTAAATGTAATTATAAAAATACAAGGAGAAACCAAGTTAGATTAACTCATAAAAAATTGATTATCGGTCATGGGATAATAATAATAGATCATATTAAATCCTAAAAATGTTATGAGTCAATGATAATTTAACATTATGATAAGAAATAATATTCATAAATTAATTCCACCCTTTCCATAACTCAATTACCCAATTCCTATAAATAAATTTACTTTGAAATTGAATAGGGTTAGGATATAATAAGTAGAATCAGTTGTCTTTAAAATAATTTATTTTGTTTTATATAAAATCTATAATGGTTGAAAAGAATTATAGGTCTAGAAAAAAAAATTGGGTGAGGAAAATCACACCAGATCATCCCCACCAACCCAATGCACACTCACAATAAGGAAGAGCCCACAGACCTCCACCTCAATAGGTTACAAGAAATGTCAATTCCTTAAGAACCTACAAAGCATTGATCTATATAAATTATCAAGACAATACAAATCCTAACAACTGAGGAATACCATGAAATCTCATCATCATGCATGGATTCTCAATGAACCTTTCCCTCCATTGATACTAGGAAAATTAGGTAAAATCCCCACCAAACACCACCTACATAGGGACTAATATCAAAGGATGTTAGAGGATATTAGTGTCAAAATGTTATAAGACCCTATCCTGATTGAATAGAATGTGTCATAACACCTCTAGAAACTAACCGAGGGTGCCTACCACCCCTACCAACAATTTTTAACACATAAAAAGGCCATAACTGAAGGGACCACTATCAATGGATATCATCAGAGCTTTTCATAGAGATGGAAGAAATCATGGAACCAATGAAATATAAATCATTGCAACACAGGTGAGGGGCCAAGATGATCAAACAGAAATCCGTGCATATAGTGGGTATCATCTTATGTGTCCCTACCCACAAGGTGATGAAATGATACATAATAATCATGGTGGGAACATTCAAAAAATGAATAACTTGTGTGGCCAAAAGAACACAAACATTGAGGGAGGCCATGTGTATAAGACGATGAACCAAGGAATGTGACAAGGGGAGAATTGGTAGGATTCCAACATTGAAAAAATAAAATTTTACAAAATGGTAGGAGGCACATACACACAAGATTCAAAAATAAGGTCTTCAAGAACAACCTATAAGGAATTTCCATTAAATAAATAGTTTTTATGGGATTTTTAAAGTAATTAAAATAGCTTTAGTTTTTTAAAAACCAGTTTGAAAGGAATTTATTCCTTTAACACATTTTGAAAATTTTAAAACGTGTTGTGGTAATCAATTCCTTTTCCTTAGATTAGTGATATTAAAAATGCATTGAATATAATAATTCCTTCCCATTTTATTTAGTGAAATTTGTTAGGGGTGGAAATGCCTTTTGCTAAATAAAATTTCAAAGGCATTGTGGGTGACGTGTCCTTTGTTAAATATATTTATTTCAAATATGTTTTTAGGAATTTTGGAATATTTAATTTTATAAATTTGATTTAAATATATAATTATCAATTATTTATTTTTATACAATAATTTTTTCATTCTTTTAATATATTTATTAAAATAGTTGTTTTTAGGATTTAATTGATTAAATATTTATTGAATTAATTTACATATTCTTTCAGAACATTTTTTTGTTTGGCGGATCGTGAATTAAAATGATACTTTTAATTGAACTTTTATCTTCAATTTAATTATTTTTAAAATTCCATGATCTTTTATATTAAATATCATTTGTTGGATTTTTTATTATTATGGATTTTTAAGGAAATTACTCATGAATTCCTAATATTCTAAATTGGAAAATTAAAATTGGACGATCTTGGCTGGGAACATCTCTAAAGATGTAAGGGATGCTTCTAGAGTTTTTTTTGAAGGGTTGAGAAGATTATACAATGATAGAGGATACACATGTCTAGGAGGAGACAATTCAGTTGGGGGATTTACCAGAGTCACCGACATGGACGGATAATGATCTATGATAGACACACCACATTGAGGAATGTGATATGAGTTCAAGATAGTGACTGTGATTTTGAGTCTGGTCATTGGAAAATGATTCTGTTTTAAGAAGAAAAGTCACAATTGAAAAGGTATATCTCTCTAGGAATTCTATGAGAGAACACATTCAAGAGGATTGATCAGAGAGAACCAGAACCTAGGGATACTTGGAACGATTGGGTATGAACCAGGAGATCGTGAAATATTTGAACTGGATGTGAGGTTCCTTAATAGAGAATATTCATATTCATTTCTTCCCACTTTAATTTTCCATTTTTAATGAAATTATTAAATATTTTTGAATTAAATATGATCATTGGATAAAACTTTGTTAGGTAATAATATTGTGTCAGTTTCTTTTATTACTTTATTTATGCTTTCCTTTTCTGTATGTTCCCCTCGTATTCAACTCTTAGGTAATTCAATTTTTTAAAACATCAAGAATAAGTGCTAACTAATCTTGATTAAATTAAATATTATGTTGCTTAATAATATAAGGATTAATATAGAAATATATATTCTCTTAAGGTTAACATTCATGGATCAAATTGAAATTTTATTTTAGTGATAATTGAGTTAATAATTTTTTAAGTGAGAGAGTTATACAGTTAAATAACTATAAGTTTAATTAGTCAAAGGTTGATCAACTGACATAGTTTGTTAAACAATTTGTATACATTTTGAGTGTTTATTTTACACGGATAAAGGAAAATATATTTTAACCAACTAATTTAATTCCACAAACTTATCTACTGTTGTACTGTATTATTTTGAGATCTATTTTTCTTTATTGAGATGTTATTTTATTTCATTATACTTCTTCATTTTCAACACTTCCATTTCATAATATTGTTGCTTGTCTATTATTTCTTGAGTGTTTATTTCTTCTCATTGGTCTTCCCTCACACATCACATTCCTTGAGGGATCGAATTTGAAATATTCTATACTAGGGTTAGTTTGTATAAGTAACTAATTTCTTGAGTCTTAATGACATCAACAAATTTTGGTTCAATTTTTAGGGAATACATGTCCTACCAAGAGAAAAAAATTCTCAAAAACATCTCCTAAAAAAATCTATCTTATAAAAAAATCATCTTAGAAAATTTATAAACAAACCAAATTCATTCAATATATTAGTTCATGAAAACTAGGTATACTTATGGAAATTTAGATCCCTTTATACCGGAGAATGAAAAAAATTTAAGTCCTCTAAAATAGATAAGAAAAAAAAATAGAAGATAATAGGAAACTGTAAATTTAAAAAATACAAACATTGATCCACATCAACTTAGGAATGATTTCAGGGAGAAATTCATACTTATGGAGTTACAAGTACCTATTATTTCTAGAAATACAACATGCTATAGGAAAACCCTCATGAATAATAATTATGAGGTTAATAAATACCATTATTCTATGTTTCCATCATACCATGGATTACCCAATGAAGACTCTCTTAACTTAATTTGATACTTCTATAGTGTGGTGAAATAATTTTGATTTACAGGGATGAGTGAGGAAGAACTAAAACTAATACTTTTAGAATTTTTCTTGAAGGAAAATTCTAGGATTTGGTTCTAATAAAAATATGAGAAGATTATTGATACATGGGTCCAACTATTTAATTCTTTTTTCTTTAAATTGTATCTAAGAGTAACGACAACTAAAATTAGGCATAAATCACTAGTTTTATTCAAGATAGGGGTGATTTGTTCCATGAATCCTGGTAAAGATTCGTATAATTTGTTAGGTTGTTACATAACCATAAATTAACTCCCCAATTCTTTATAAACACATTATATAACAGTCATAACCTATATTAATAATCACCTTTTGATGAGTCCACTAGAGGGAAATGTTTTTATGAAACCACTAAGAAATTAAAGAGAATTTTAATCACTCTGAAAAAAATTCATAACATAAATATTCAAGGAGAAGAACTATAGTTAGGAAATAATTTAATAATTTTTCAATAGGATTAGGTATGAGCTACAGTATTCTAAAATATAAATAATCAGAACTCACTTAAGGAGAAATTCCAACATTGAGGTATGTTTAGACACGAAATTTTCCATTACCCCAACATTATAATGACTGTACTATAATATAAAAATAATAACTTTTATTGGTATGTACCTAGGATGTATCCTAAGTATGATCATTTGTCTAATACTAATAAACAATGGAATAAAAACTATCCAAATATCACATGAAATGAAAATGTGTTTTTCAACAAGTTATTCTCTAGGGGTTTCTCCAACAACATTAACATCCATTTCACAACCAATAAATGGATAACTATTTAAATTTACAAGGAAAATTAGAAGTTCTGATGCATCATGATGAGATCACAAGAAGAAAAACTAAAAAAAAGGAATTTTAAAAGGATACTTTTAAAAATGATATAGACAATTTATAAAATAAAATCATCCAAATGGATAGAAATTTAAGAGGAATATAGAAGGGAAAGTTACCAAGAAATTATAAAACTAATCCTAGGGAGTACCTTAAATCCATTGCATCTAGGAGTGGTCTTCAAACTCACCAAGAAGTTCACAAAGTTCCTGAAATAGATAAAGATGAAAATATGGAAGAAACTAAAAACCAAAATTTAGAAATATCAAAATCTAAACATTTGGATAAAAATAGTGAATTAACATTTCAACCTATTTTCCCAGATAAAAAACAAAAGTAAAAAAGTATTGGAAAATAAATATGATAATGGAAATAAAAATATTTATGAAGTTATTGAGGGAATTACAACCATTGTAAAGAAATTTTACAAAACTATACCCTTTCCTAAAATAATATAGAAAAAGAATCTAAAAAAATTGCTTATATTCCATGACCTCTTTAAAAAAAATAAAATTAGTTATCCTTTTCTTAAAGAATTAGTTTAAATTAAATATTATTTTAAATAATTAAGGAAATTTATTTCAAGAAATAAAAACTTAGAATATTTTTATACTTATAATCTCATAGAGTAGTGTAGTGTAGTACTTTAGAAAAAGATACCTCCTAAGCATCAAGATATTAGAAGTTTTTTCATACCTTATACATTAGAATATAGTGGAATATTCATCTATTTGTGAGAAATTAGTGAAAGGACTAATTTTATCCCATTTTCATTATTTAAAAACTTGAAATTAAGTACACCGCCACCCATCATATTTTTCCTATAGTTACTGGAATGATATATTACTCAACCAATTGATAAATTTGATGGTTTTCTTGTTATATTATGGAGGTTTTACCCACATGTTGATTTTTTTATTTTAGATATGTATTGTGAAAAAGAAGTTCTAATCATCCTTCAAAGTATTTTTCTATACATAGGGGGTGTTTTCATAGATATTCCCAATGGTACACTAATTATTAACCCGAGTGAACAAAAATATTAATTCAATGTTTTCAAAAGGACTAAATAACCTAAAAAAGTAAAACCTATCATAGAGATAAGATCTTATAATTAAAATAACTTGTTGATGGGGAATAAGATAAGTTTTTGATAATAATAGATGAAATCAATAGAAAACCATTCTCTATAGAAACCTATATGTTAATCCTCTCTAGAAAATAAGAATAACTTGTAGATGTTTATGAGAGAGAGATCTTTGATAGCATTGATGATTTTAACTTAGAAAATATTCTGAACCTATCCATAAAATTTTAATATGAGGTGAAATATTTTGGGGAAAAAATGATTAATAACAGTCTTTATACATTTCCTTATTTAAGATGAAGCTTTAGGAACTTAAACCTCCTGGGTCTAAGTTTCTTCCCTCTAGTCAAAAAGCCACATGTTAGAGGGAAAAACCCTACCATACCACCTGAAATACTCATTCTTGGGTTAGTCATCTTAATTACCTATCATCATCTCATCTAATATAGAAGGAAGCAATGGGGAAACGTTTTTCGATGTTTTAAGGAAGTTTAAAATTGTTATTCATTGAACCATGTATGACATAAAGGGATTAAGTACTTCATGATGTATATTTAAAATACCAATAGAGCATAATCACAAACCATTAATAAAGGGGTAGATAAGATTAAATCTTATTATGAAGGAAGTGGTTAGGTAGGTGGTGATAAAGATTCTTGATATAAAATTAATATTTCTCATTTTAGATAGTCCATGGACAATCCTATTCAGATGGTCTCCAAAAATATTGGAGTGTTTGTTGTTAGAAATTAAAATAATAATAAAAAATCCAAACTAAAACTGTGAATAAGTGGATATTGTTCATAGAATATAGAGAAATTAAATTTTCCACCGGAAAAGATCATTCTTCAATGTTATTTCTAGACTAAATGCTTTAGAGGTTATATGGAAATAATTTTTTCTATTTTCTTGATGGTTATTATAGATATAACCAATTTCTAAAATACCTTTAAGACTATGAAAATATCATATTCACATGTCCAATTGGGAAATTCCCCAACTTGTGAATTCCCTTTTGAATGTATGGCTCTCCTACACCCTTTCAGATGTGTGTGGTGAAAATTTTATCAAATATTATTGAAAGGATAATTGAGATATTCATGTATAACTCTTCCATGGTCGGTAGTACTTATTATGAATTTCTTCAGAATCTAGAATTTTTTTTACATGGATTACAAGAAACAAAGAATGTTTCAAACTGGGTGAAGTGTCAGTTTTTTGTCTCTAAAGGAGTATTACTAGATTAAAAAATATCTACGAGGGGATATAAAGTTAGATAGTGATAATATTTAAGTGATCGAAAAGCCACAACCTTTAGAAAATTTTAAACTAATTATAATCTTTCAAAGTTATGTTGGTTTCTATTGGAGATTCCTCCAAGAATTTTCCAAAACCACTAGTACTTTATGATCACTACTTGTAAAGGATAGACCCTTTGAGTTTTATGACAAGTTTTTAGGTTTATATAACCTTCTCAAAGAGAAAATTACTACTACACTAATTATTACTACCCAAGATTGGATATTAAATTTTGAAATTATGTGTAAATCTAGAGATGTTGAAATGAGTTAATTTTTGGGGTAAATAAATGAGAGGAGGTTATATGTGATTTTCAAAAGTCATAGTGTTTACTGATCATTCATATTTGAAGTATGTTATCGCTAAGAAGGAGGAAAAATCAAGACTACTTAGATGCATCCTTTTACTATTTGAATTAAATTTATAGGTCATGGATAAACAAGGTGGTAAAAATAATTTAACATATCTATTTTCCAGGCTCTCTAGAACAAAAAATAACGACTTAAGGTTCTCAAACCCCGACCTATGAATTTATCTTATTTTATTATTTTTCTATATTTAAATAATTTTTTTGGGGGTTTAGATTGAGTCCCGAATTTTTTTTTAAGTTTATGTTAAAAGTGCACCTTTTGAGTTGATGTCATTGGGCGCATGAGCAGATTGAGGTTTGGAAACAGCATGAGACTCCACCCGGGTAACTGTGCATCCTGTTCGTCTTCCTAAAAATTAAAATAAAAAGATCTTTTAATTAAAAAATTAATTAATTAATGCATAATTTAAAATTTTTATTTTGTTAATAATTTAAAAAAATATTGTTTTAAGAATTAATTATTTTTAAAATGTTATGAACACCTTTATTATTTTTATTTTATAACTATGCTGATTTTTTTTCATTCTTCTCTTTTTTTAGGGTTTCACAATTTAATTTTTTTGGTTCCTCCTCTCTCCAATTAATTAGTAACCCTCTATCTGTGTGGTGTGAGAGAAACCTAGACACATGGTCCTCCTCTACAGCAAAGCTTCTCCCCCTTGGACTCCTTGTAGTGCGCCCTAGCACCTGGTCCTTAGCCTCATTACGACATTCCCCAACACCTGGTCCTTGGACTCCTTGCAGCACACCCCAGCACCACGGCATGGACCCTTATTTCCCATCACCACAGCCTGAGCCCCTCCTACGCACTATCACCCCCCGACATGCTTCTTCTCCAGCAGCATGCCCTCCCCCTTCTTCCCATCACCCCAAACGAACTGACATCCTCCAACTTTGCATAAACTTTGACCATCTGTCTCCTACTTCCTGGTGTGACACAACTCCTTTGGAACGACCCTTATTGGCCGGTGTGATACCACTCCTTTGGCATGACCCATACTGGCTGGTGAGACACCCTTTAGAGTATCCCTTGCTGGTTGACATGACTTTCTATGACTGATTATGCCTTCTCCGGCCTTCGTTGACTAGCCTCTGGTGTGTCCCCTTTTCCCAGCAAACAGTTTAGTGGTTCATTTTACTTTCAGTCAGTTTGGGGTTTTTAATTGCTGGAGGATAATTTTTTTGGGTTTGTTTCGGTAGTTTAGGGTTGGTTTCATCTTCTGGAGTGCACAGTTGAGGTGTGAATAAGATCTCACACCAGTTCTGAGGTTGTGTGGTCATCACTCTTTGATCTCGAGGTAGATCTCCCTTGCACTCACCTTTATAATTTATGAAATTTTGATTTCATGATTTTTTCACCTTATTTATATTCAAATTATGTTTAATATAATCCTTGGATGAGTTTCTTAGTGTTTTATGGTGATTTATTCATTGTCTTGTAATATTAGTGTTATATTTTCATAAATGTGCACACCTAGCATTTGGAAAACAAAATTTTCATTAGAATTCGCATATAGTTTATGACAATTAAAATGAGGTTTAACACTTTAAATAAATTTAAAGCATGAAATTTGTGTTTTTAACTTTTTTTTATTGTTAATTATATTTTTTTTAGAAAATTTTGCATGTGTCATTGATAAATGGTTCGTTTGACATTTTTTTGAAATTTTTTGCTTCAGGGAGTAACGAAAAAAATTTTGGGGAATTTTTTTGAATGGTTTGAAATGGTGTGTTTTGTTGAGTTGTGGATACTGGGTGTTTATGCTTTGTTTTTTAGTAAATAGAAATTTATTTGGAAAATTCTCATGTCTTATGTCTTTTTCATTTATATATAAAATGCCTTGTTGGAATTTTCGGGTTAAGTGTGATCTAACAAATGGTTGCCTTGAATTTATAAATATGTCCGCAACATTTGAAATGTGGTTTTAGGTTCCTTAAATAGTTTCTGGAATGTTTTTGGATTTATAAAGGAATGTGTTTCGGTTTTCAAATTGTTTTGGTGACCCTACACCCCTTTTTTAAAATTGCTTGTGTTTGTTGGTAAACGTGGGTTTTGTGAAAAATGTTTTAGATGATTTGAAATTAAAATGAGTAGTTGTGGATTTTAAATTGGTATGATGGGAAATGATTTTATGAATGGTTATAAATGTTTTTGGGTGGAAACGGTGTTCTTGAAACAACTTTTGAAAAGGTGTTTTCATTTTGAGATAAGGCTTTGTTTGTGAATGTTTAAAGGCCTCTTTTTCCATTTTGTGAAATTTATGAAAAATGTTTATTATGAAAACCCTCGTTGGGTGTTTCTCATGCCTTTATTGCATGTAATGGGTGGGGGTTTTTATTGGGGATTCTCAGGATCCATTGTTAGGGTTCTTCAGTTGGAACTCTTTATAATTGTTTTATGTTAAGGCATGAGAATGGTCCTAGGGGAGACTCAGGGTGAGACCTACTGTAAATTATTATTATTATATATATCGTGATTGGATTCTCAGTTGACATCAGTTAGATCACCCCCCTTTTAAACAATTGAGACTTGGGAAACTTTCATATTGAGAGAATATTCTGAGAATGATTACCTCACTAGTAGGTTATGGTAATGACCAGTGGTCCATAGTAGGCAGATATATTTGGGTTCATTTCTATTTTATTTTTCCTTAGACTTCCTAATAAAGTATGGCCGGGTGTTTTGAGAATTTTTATTTCATCGTGTGTGACATGTCAATGAGGATGAGGTCTCATGTATTAGTGTCTTATAGATTATTCTTGATCTCCTAGGTTCACCCATGTCTATTCATCTTTTGTTGATTGTAGTAGTGATTATGATGGTAATATGTATACCTATATTGCCATTGTTGTGTGACTCCTATTTTACCTTCTTGTATTTTGTTTTTCTTGGAAAGTGGTGAGATGTTTTTGGTTGGTTTTCTATAAATGGTTTTCAAATGAAAATGTTTTATCCTCTTTGTACAAATATTAAAATGTAAACATTGCTTTCCCTTTAAAAATGTCATTGAAACTAATGAAAATAATCTATTTTAAAAAATGGTTAATTTAAATGATTCATACTTTGTTTTCAAGTAAAATATTTAGAAAAACATACTTTTATAGATTGTAGTCAAACTTGAAATGGTGTTTCATTTATTTTAAAGGTAGTGCATTGAGAATAGATTATTGGGCTAGCCTATTGAGTTTTAATATTGAAACCTATAGTTCTTCTCTATTTTTAGTTTTTGTGAAGGTTCCATCTTGGTTGTGCTCGCCTTGGGAAATGATTGATCTTTGAGTCGAGAGTGACCCATGGGGTCACACAGAGATAGTGTTTTCCCATTCAGTTAGTTCTTATTTAGTTTCTTTGTCTGGTTTATTTATTTGGATCTGATCTTTATTATTTCCTATACTTTAATTTATTTTTATTGGGATAAATTTTTCCCATCATCTTTGTCGATTCCCCGGTGCTTGTCTCTAGCTCGGGAGGACCAGGAACACCTCTTAGGCCTTACCACAGATCTGCTTGGGTGACCATTTCAAGGTCTACCTGGGCTGGTTCATGAAAAAATGGTATCAAAGTAGGTAGTCTCTTAGCAGAACTCTCTTTTCGGATCACCCTTGTTATTTGGGAATATCAAGGTAGATGATGTAGGATTTTCGGGACTCGAGGGGTAGGTGCGGGAAGAGAATTGCAAACTCTTGCTCGTTCTGAACTTTAGGATTCTTTGCGAAGTATAATTTAATTAGTTTCTTTGGGTTTTAGGGTATGTTTTGTGATTGGGATATGAAAAAAGAAGTTGCGCTAATATTCCTCATGAGCCGCACGGCCTGGCAAGCCAGGTGAAGCTAGGGGAATGGTCCTAAAAGGCTCTTCATGGTAGTGATGTGTTTGGCATATAGCTGCCAACCATATGGTCAAGTAACCCACTGACACTAGTTCCATGTTTAAGACGTTTTGGGTCTCCTCTGACTTTTGAAAGTGGTTTTAATTAGAAAAAATTTTGTTTTGAAAAATGGTTGTTTGAAATGACATATTTAATTTGGGGATTGTTTTAAAGAAAATGGGATGAATGATTTTTTTTTGGAAAATGAAGTTGTTTTGTTTTGGACATGGTTTTCCTAGGGGTTCTCACATTCATAGTGGTGTGTTAGAATATGAATGGATGTATGTTATGGTGGATGGATGGCCTGGTTGGCATGAAAACATGCATGTGAGTGAGACTCTAAAGAATACCAATGGAGAGGGTTTAACCCACAAAGATTGTTTTATATTAAATATGTTTTCAAAAGGAAAGTTTTGATGTTATGATAGCTTATTTTCTTGTGTTTATAGATTGTCACCTATGCGGTGTTTGATCTTGAGCATTTTATTCATTGATTTTTCCCTATTTGTGTTCTTGAATTTTATTATCTAGCGATTTTCCCCTTGAAGCTTATATGGGTGATCGTAGTGCGATTGATAAACCTAAGGATTTTATGAATGGGTTTCAGAAGCTAGACCCACCTCTATTTTATGTTCAAGAAGACCCTTCTATAGAGGAGGAGTGGATGCGGAATATTGAAAGGGACTTTAACCTTGTTGGGTTTCTTGAGTCTTTGAAGGTTAGGTTTGCAACCTTTATGCTTGAAGGTTCACTGTGGATGTGGTGGAAGTCAGTGTCTCGGGACAAGCCCCTTCAAGATCTTACTTGTGAGTTTTTCAAGGCTTTGTTCATTTATCAGTATTTTTCTGAGAAGGAAAGGGTGATAAAGGAGATGGAGATGTGTTATCTACAGAAGGGTGACAGATCTGTGTTGGAGTATTTCCAGTTCTTTGTGGATATAGTCCCTTATGATTTAGGGTATGCCACAGATGACTCCATGAAGGCTCGATAATTCGAGGTTGGTCTCTGTCTCAATCTACAGTCGAAGGTGTCAGAGTCCAACCTAACTTCATTTTCCAATGTGGTGAGAAATAATTTTCATGTTGATGTAGTGATAGCAGGAGTGCTCGAAATTTTCCTCCCTCCTTCAATACCTATGAGCAATGGTAAAGATTCTGGAAAGGAGATGAAGAAGAGATTGAAAGTGGATAGATCAATTCATGGAATCAAAAAGGCCTTGGGATCTTTCATCAACCTCTTCAGAGTGAGATATCCTCGTGTGTTATCAGTGTGGAAAGTTGGGTCACAAGAGGCCATCCTTCCCATGTACTCCTAATCCCTGTCATGCTTGCGGACGTTTGGTTCACTTACAATGATTATGATATGGCATAGCTAGAAGGCGTCACCGAGGAAGTTCTCATAAGTGATGTATTGTAGGGTTTTTGTTTAAATTTTCTTGTTTATGTTCCCTTAGAGTGTAAGGGATCTATTATATTGGTAGTTATACAAATTTTGTTTTTGGTTTTGAAATGTATGGGAATGTCGTGGGTCTTTTGATGAACTATATTTTTCAATGCCAGTGTGGTTTTGATTTCAAAATTATGTCCTTTCATCTTTCAGATCAAAGGATGTATGTTTCTTATTAGTATTATCAGAAATTTGAAAGTGAGGTAGGAGATGCTTCATCCATCAGAGCTCTAGCCAAAAGGCCTCGGAGTGAAACTGGCGTGTAGTCAGGAACCCTAGGAAATTTTAAGGATTTTGGTTAAGGTTGTGCCACTATCGTTGCAGTGAGACATTTTTAGCATTTCTGTTGTGTTTTATCCATTGTGAATCTCCTCTTTTCATAAAGAACATTATAGACTTATCCCTCACACAATTTCAGTAATTGTTCCTTTTAGATGTGTGTTTTTGATCATTGGCCTTACGTGGACCACCCTTGTGAATCAGTTGAGGCTTTGGTTTGTGTCCACCCTGAAGTGGTTAGTTTTGAGTAGTTGTCTATCATAGTTTCATTGATCCAAACCTTGGGGCCTCTCTCCCCACCCGTGGGGTGAGGGTTTTTGGATTGTACGGAGTTTTTAGTTAATCTCTTATCCGTTATGGATGAGAGTGAGTGGATTGAATGTTCTTGTTGTGCTTCTTTTAGCTTGAGTAAGGCCCGGTGCAGGTCTAAGTTGGATTTTTGTTTGGTTGTGCATAGGTTGGTTCTTTATGGTGGGGAGACCCACCGTCTCTTTGGGATTTCTCTTAAGTTATTATCAGATTATAGTTGAGTTCTTATGGTGGGGAGTCTGTTCAGGCCTCCCCTCTGCTTGTGATTTACTTTGGGCAATGATCTTGAGTCCTATTGGTGGTCGATGGAATGTCCCTGGGTTAAGAGGTTGGATCTTGTTATTGTGGAATCCTTATACGCTAATTGATCAGCTGGATGGTGTTGTGGTTTTTTGGGGACAAAAAGTGTTATGGTGGGGAGAATTGTCACACTCCGACATATGTGTTTATTTTATTTTATTATTTTTATGCCTTTAAATAAATTTTTGTTGGGGTTTGTGTTGAGTCCCAAATTAAATTTTTGAGATTATGTTAAAATTACGCCTTTTGAGTTGACAGTGTTGGGCACACGAGCAAAGCGCATTTTGGAAACCATGCACGGCTCCACCCGGGTAACTCCGCATCCTATTCATCTTCAGAAAAATTAAAATAAAAAGATATTCCAATTAAAATGAACATTAATTGTTGCATCATTTAAAATTTTTATTGTGTTAATAATTAAAAAAAATTGTGTTAATAATTATTTATTATTAAAATGTTAGAACACCTTTATTATTTTTGTTTTATCACCATGATGATGATGATTATTTATTATTATTATTATTATTATTATTTCTTTCCTCTCTTTTTTTAGGGTTTCACAATTTATTTTTTTTGGTTCCTTCTCTCTCCAATTAAGTGCCCCCCTAGCGCCCCTCTGTGTGTGTGGCATGAGAGAACCCTAGCCACACAGTCCTCCTCTGCATCGAAGCTTCTCCCCCTCAGTCTTCTTGCAGTGTGCCCCAACAACAGGTCATCAACCTCCTTGCATCACACCCCAACACTCGGTCCTCGTCCACCTTGCAGCACACCCTACCAACCCGGCGTGGCCCTGTTTCCCATCGTATTGGCCCGAGCCCCTCCTATGCACCAGCTCCAACCCTCCCCCCCGTCTGACTTCTCCTCTAGAGGTGCACCATCCCCTTCCTTCCAAATGCTCCCAATGACCCAACCACTTCCTCCTTTTCATCAACTACAACCATTCACCTTCTACTTCCTGGCATGACACCACTCCTTCAGCGAGGCCCCTACAGACCAGTGCAACACCAATCCTTTAGTGCGGGACCTACTGGCCAGTGCAATACCCTCTGGTGCCACCCTTACTGGCCGACGTGACTTTATCTGACCGACCGTGCCTTCTCTGGCCTTTTTCCGACCAACCTCTTGTGTGTCCCATTTTTTTGGAAACCATTTCAGTGGTGTAGTTCTCCTTTTTGGTAAAATATACATGTCGGCGTCGGCCCGTTCCAACGAGCGCACCCTTTCAGGCATGCATTATCCCCTCTGGTATAATCCTTCCCATCCTTAATTTTACTTTCATTCAGTTTGTGGTTTTTAATTGATGGGGGATAATTTTTTTGGGTTCATCTTGGTAGCATCGGGTTGGTTTCAGCTTTTGGATCACACGGTTGAGGTGCGAACAAGATCTTACACCGATTCCGAGGTTTCATTGTCATTACGCTTTGATCTCTATGTAGGTCTCCCTTGAACTCACCTTTATAATTCATGAAATTTCGATTTCATGCGTTTCAGACCTTAGTTATATTCTAATTATGTGTCGTATAATCCTTGGATGAGTTTCTTAGTGTTCAATGGTGATTTATTCATTGTCTTGTAATATTAGTGTTATTTATTCATAAATTTTCACAACAAGCATTTGGAAAACAAAATTTGCATTGGAATTCTCACATAGTTTATGAAAATTAAAATGAGTTTTAGCACTTTAAATCAATTTAAAGAATGAAATTTTGTTTTTCACTTTGTTGAGTGTTAATTAAAAATTGTTTTAGAAAATGTTGCACGTGCCACTGATAAATGGACCGTTTGGAATATTTGTGAAATGTTTTGCTTTAGGGTGTAATGAAAAATGTTTTGGGGAGTTTTTATGAATGGTTTGAATGGTGTGTTTTGTTGATTTGTGGATACTGGGTGTTTATGATTTTTTTGTATTAAATATAAATTGATTTGGTAAATTCTCATGTCTTATGTCTTTTTAGTTTATATATAAAATGCTCAGTTGGATTTTTTGGTTTAAGTGTGATATAACAAATTGTTTCCTTGAATTTAGAAATGTGGCGGAAACACAAGAAATGAGTTTTTGGGTTATTTCAATGGTTTTGGAATGTTTTGGGATTTATAAAGGAATGAGTTTCAGTTTTCAAAGTGTTTTGGTGAGCTTGCACCCCTTTGTGAAAAGTTATTATATGTGTTGGTAAGCGTGAGTTTTGTGAAAAATGTTTTAGATGATTTGAAATTAAAAATGTAATGCCTCGAACCTAGTTACCCATATTTGGTGCATTATTACATAACATTGGCCTGATACAGGGAATCATGTCCTGAAAGACCAACTAGTTTAGTAGCTTTGGAAGTACTAGATATATTCATAAGTTTTACATTACATCATGAAATAAAAACATCAACAACATTTTTCCCCATTGAACACACTTATATCTTTATCCTATCCCTGCAGGCCAACCATAATTTTTTTTTTCACATCCTGGGAAAAATAAAACATAGAAATGGGTGAGATTAGATGCTCAGTAAAGATACCAATATAGATGAAACTTTCATAAATAAGCATAAACATTTATGGAAATGTATAAGAATAAAAAAAATCCTTTTAATCTTAAGCTTCAGTATAATATAGAAAAGATAAAATCAAATAATTCCATTTACTTATTCACATGGATATTATACCAGTCGAATAATCACATGCAATATCAATAGCCACTTTCATAATGATAGAATGCATAATACCAGACTTCATAACCACATAGTCAAGGCCTTGTTCCAAGACTACAAATAAGATTTTGTCAATTCCTTATTCCAAGACACTAGTTTGTTTCATGAGACCTATGGATTCATCAAGGAGCTATAGCGGGCTCCACCCATCACTTACTAAGTTTAATGCATTCCTCATATGAAAAGGTTTAAACATAACATAATAATTCGTATTAAAAATAGTATACGAAATGTCAATACTTTATCCATAAACCATGAATGGTGTAAAAATGATACATACATAGTCAAGCATATCAAAAAAACTTCAATACAATATGGAAGATTTGTATCATAACAAATCAACTTCAAAAAAGATTAAAATCCATCAAAGGATGTTGACATAGATGAAATCAAAACTTTTTATAGAGAAATATTTCTTTATATTTTGAAATCATTTAAAAGTCAACTAATTATAAAAGAAAACATTTATTTTGAAAATATTATTATAATCTTGTATTGGAAGCTTCAACGATGTTATAATGGCAGAAAATATCCACACCCTCTGTATAAGTTATGAAAAGACATTCTTACCTTAATTTTGTCGAAAAGGTCATAAAGTACCTTGTTTGGAAAACAATGGAAAGCTTCCTTTCAAACCATTTTATAAAAGTAAAAAATGGTATAAATGACTTTAACCCATAGTCTAGTAAATAGTAAAAATGTTTTGAAATACATTTTTAAGAAACATGGATGTGGATGATAAAGAGGTCCCAGTATATTCTTAAGTAAAAACAATCTCGGATAATAAAGAGATTGTGAAATTAACCCTTACCTTGTAATTTTACTTAGTTGATGGTATGTTAACCTCCTTTATAATAGTTAAAATATTGTTATTAAATTATGCAATAATAATATACATAAATATGATATCATATATGATCTTATAATATTGCTTTGTTAATAATATTTTAGTAGTATCATTGTTTTAGGTGTTAACTGATCCGTTTTCCTTTCTATGCTCGGTTACGTAAGCCATATTTGTTATAGATATGATGTATTTTATTCATATCCATAATGATATTAAGTTCCTAATCATTATTTTTAATCATAAAATGAAAATTATTCTTGAATGATTATGATGGGGAATGAATCTCATCGCATTCGTGGAGACAGTAATCCATACGTACACTCTAACGACAATATAATTATATTGATGGTGAAATAGTATGTAATTGGATGGTGTATCATATATAAAAAATCATTAACATGTTATATTTATTATTTAAATTAGTTATACTCATTATTATACCCATCCAAATAATGAAGTGTTTGAATAACAAACTACACCACGACATGGAGGCGGTAAGTCGTACGTACATATGTATGGTGACTTTGTCATTCATATAATGGATAGAATAATGAATATAGTTGTATAATTTTTATAATAACATCAAAGTATATAGAATATACTTGATTTATTATTTTATAATGAAAACAACGATGATGTTGGGCAAAAATCCCTCAAGGTAACATTGAACTATTTTTGGGTTGATTGTGTTTGTTGACAAAGCAGGTTTCCATGGAGAATTGTTGAGTTCCCGAGAATTTGTTGACAGTCCTTGTTGACAAAGAACGATGAAAAAGGAAAGGATGATCTGGAGGCGGTACAAAAGAGTAGTACAAGGTGGCGTCGTTTCCCAGTGTTTACCAAATTTCTAGGGTCCAAAATTTGGAGTTTGGTGAGCATCGCGAAAATAGGATTTCCATGAAGATCATAATTTAATATGGAAAAGGCATGAATTTCGTGAATATGGGTTGCATGGATTGGATTTTGCAAAGACCAGAAAAATGGAGGCGGTGATGCTTCGTGATTATGTCAAGCTTCACGAACGGCAGAGGCTGAAGCACATCGCGGCGGTGAAGGGCTTTGCTAGGGAGCTTCGAGGCGAAGGCGCGAAAGAATGTTGATGGTGATGCTTCGCGATTACGACGAGCTCTGCGAATGGAAAATTTCCTTGGTGCTTTGCGATTTAGACAGAATTCCGGCAGAAACTTCGGAGCTTCGCAATTGGCGATGACGTGACGTTGACTTCGTGCGGAAAGTTTGAGGGTCGGTGGAATCACCTATAAATAGAGTCCAACCCCCTCGAGAGAAGTAGAGAGATTTTTCAGAGAAGATCATTTGCTCTCAGATTGCGAAGGTGGTTCATGTAGCCTGTGTGCTTCACGAAAGAGGAGCTTCGCGGCGGCTATTGTAGCTCCGTGAAAGTTGTGAGCTCCGCGTTGGCTCAGTGAGCTTCGCGAGGGAAGTTTCTCTGCAATGACTTGAGCTTCGCGGCAGTGCTTCACAGTTGTGCTTCGCGAGAGTGCTTCACGAAAGGGCAGGAGCTTCGTGAAGGCTTGGTTGAGCTTCGCGAAATTTGGAGCCTCACGAAGTAGAGTGCTTTGCGAAGGTGTTTCCAAAAGGAATTGCCCAGTGTTCAGAGGCAAATAGGTATTCATCAGTGGATTAAAGTTGGACTTCAATAGAGAATCTATCAACAGTTGAGGATGCATGCTTTCATGCAAATTAAGAGACCTACCGGTCTATAAAATGTGAGTGAATCCCTTCATAGAGCAGTGAGCTTAGGAAGAGAAAAATGGTGATCCTCTCCACCAGCAATGAGCCAGAGAGAGAGAAATAGGGAGTGACCCTTGGGAAAGCAGTGAGCTGACCCTAAACCTTGTGAAGGCAGTGAGCCTGGGAATAGAAGTGCTCTATCCCGAATTTTGTATCCACATCTTATGATGATTAGTGGGATTTGGTACGCACGACAACTTGTCGGCGTATACTCCTTGGATGTAGCCCAGTGAGGGTGAACCAAGTAAAATTCTTTGTGTCTGCCTACTTACTTCCCTGCATTGTATTTGAAGCATCATCATCAGGCAAAGAAGAAAATAAGTGATCATAATAAACACATAAGTGCAAACAAAGTGACCCTTATAATAAAGAGGTCAAGATCTAGTGGGGTAGGAATAATTTTGAAAAAGAAAATCCATACCCTGATTCACCCCCCTCTCAGGTTATATAGGCCCCTATTGGTCCTAATAGATGAAATAGGAAGTGGGAGAAGAAAAGTACTTGAAAGAGGTGATGAAATATTTACCTCTTCTTCGGGTTATTCCTTTTGATTTGATCAAAAGGGCTCCATAGGTTGGATTTATGAACAAAGGAAGGCATCTTGGATGAATTGGGGAAAGTTGGATGGATATTTGGGTAGGTTTTGGCTGATCCAAATGGCTTCAGAGGTGTGAAATTAAAATAAGGGGAAGTACCCTTTTATAAGAGAGGTGAGGGTCACTTTAGGAAAATCTTGAAATATTATTTTATAATAAAATAATTTTAGGTTTCTAATGGATCCAAAATGATTTATTTCAAGGATAAGGTGGGTAGGGGTTAAAACCTCTAAACCAATAGGTTTTGGATAGGTTTAGGTCAGCATATTTACCTTATCTTTTAGATTTAACTCTTAGTTAAATAGTTTGACATTTATCATGTCTCTTTGTATTTTTATATTATATGGTTAATAAACATACTATAACAAGACAAGAGAACCCCATGTGGTTCATTATTGACATATATAACTATATCTAAGTCCTTTGGCCGAACCTTATATTTTTAGGAATATTATATCAATTAATAATATAGTATTTGTTTTAAAAACTCAATTATGTCAATTTTGACACTATTTTGTATTCAATTTTTTTTAAAGCCATAAAAACTTTATCACTTCGAATAAAATTTATTTAACTAACCATAACATGTCATATTAATCTATAAAATTATTGAAATGTATCATAAGTCTCAATTTTCATTTATTTGGATATTTATAATATCAATTATTTTAATATTTCATTATTAAGGTAATTACTACGTCATCATTGTGTCATAAATAAATTAAATTATTTAAAGTCTAAAAATTATTAATAAAATACCATTATGTAGGAAATATTTTTATATTTCTAATGAATATTTATAGTCAGATTTATATTATGTGTAACTCTACCCAGGAATGCTCAGCCAGATACAACGTCTATGACCATTTATTAAAATAAAGGAAAAGTACAACAGGGAAGCATCACAAGCCAGAAAAGAAACTACATATCATAAAAATCATACTTGTCCCCATAACAATGATCCATTTCTTCATCCGCAGTAGCCGACTCCCACTTTGAGCATTCATAGTGCTTCAGAGTCTTGACATACTTCCTTCTGAGATTTAACTTTTCCAAATATAGGAACTCCTCAAAAGACTTCATGCCTTTTCCCTTGCTGATAGAGGACCTCGTAGTCATCGGCTTCAGCATAGAAGAATAGTCTTTCCTCGGATTTCTTCTTGGTGAAGTAGTCACAGCTTTATCATTCCCTGACACATTCCTCTTTCCACCCTGGACAATCTCACTATAAGAGATTTGGTTCCTTCCACTAGAATTCTCCTTTTCACTATCGGAGAGGTCCCCCCATTTTCCAGAGATATGCATTTCCTGGTAACCATCATTCGCTCCCCGTTATTGCTCAAAGTGACTATTAGTATCAATCATTGCTAAACATTGTGTGTGTTACCCACATTGAGATTTACTAGGATCAAAAGAAGACACCATATCCATTACCTCCTCTGCAGCTCCTCCTTTGTTAGTGACTACAGCTTGCAAGACGAAACCTTTAATCACTTGGGGACCTACCATCAGTAGTGGCAGCTCCTCATTCTCCAAACTATCAAAACAGCTGCAGGTGATAACTCCACCAGATCCATGAGTACCCATATTCATAGCCTCAGAGACCCCATATGTGTTGGAAAAAGGATCCTCAGAGAGAGGAAACAACTATATATGGAACGCCCCCTCCACCGCAGATCGGGACTCAATTCCAAGGTTGACCTTCATCCCGTCAAAAACTTGTAGCACTGTTGGGTTCATAGGCACCTGCACTGTCTTCATACTAAAATCAAGACTCGGCACAACATCAAGAAGACCCTTCCTCATCTCCCTCCCACATTCCCATCATATTTCTCTTTAACTAATGTAACGATAGCACAAGAAGACTCCAACCGGGATCCCTGCCTAGAAGAATCTCAAGCACTCGTACACACTGTAGATTCCACAGCAGATCTGAAACCCCCATTCATGTTTCTAGATTCTAACAGAGCAGCCCCAAGTTTATCATTTACCACCATCTGAGCTGGCCTCCCAGCATCACAAAAATCACGGCCACCACTACACCACCCTTCCACAACATGCGAGGTAACACCCACCCTTCCACTATGGTAGATGGCCTCTAGATGCCCAAATCGTCTGCACCCCACACAAAACTGCATCCATGATTCGAAGACTACCTCTTGCATCCATCAGAACTCCTTCTGATCAGTAATCCAGACACAATGCACTGGAATCTTTGAAACGTCAAACTCAACATAGACCTGCGGGCAAATCGAGTGTGACACAGACTCAGTTCATTGACACGAGCATAAATATCATCCTATCATGTTACCAATGGAACAGATAATAGATGTATTTTGAAACGAAAGTGGAAGACCAAGGAGACTTACCCATGTTGCAATCTATTAAGTATCATTCCACATATGGAATCAAAATCTATACTGGAATAAATAAAATGAAGAGCCACTGCACCTCCGAGGAGCCCTGGACCAAGCGGAAGTCGTATCTTCCTCCAAGGATCCCTGAATTTAACTCTTTTAACTCTTCTTTAAATAAAATAATAATAAATGTCCTAATATAATCAAATTGGACCAAAGGGGCTCATATTTTATTCCTAAGGTTGTTTTTGGTCGAATTATAATTATCCAATAGAATTAGGACAAGTGTTGGGGTAATTATGATATCATTTTTACCCTTAATTACCCTATTTACTTTTAACCATGGTAAATAAAAGTCAAAAGTTACTATTCAAAAAAAATTATTTTCATCTTATTGAACCAAATTTTACTTACTGATATTAACCATGTCTCTCAGATTTTTTAAATCCAACTCACAAAAGTGGTAAAATTAAGTTTTATGCAAATTTGTAAATGCTCCTATGAGGTGGGTAAAAGACAGTAAAAAGTTCAATAAAATTTTTATATATCTAAACTTCTTATAAAATTTCTCCAATGAATTACATTGAACTTATATAGGTATCATGTATCTATTTTGACCTAAAATAAATTTAAATAAAATAAATAATTATTTAATTAAATATTCGGTTTTAACAAATAAATCAGTGTTTTTCACTATTCATAAAAAATTGAAAGTTTTCATAAAAATACCAGAAATTCACCCTAAGCTAATTTCAATATTCCAAATTCAAAAATGAAGACCATTTTGAAAAATAAAATTTCTAAAATTTCTAAAATTGAGTATTACTATTCATAACGACTAGTTTGATTGGTTGCGGTGTGTTAAAATCTCAAAGTTGCGTACAATGCAAGCTATTGCATTATTCAAAGGGAAACGTATCGTGGAATCTTGGGGGTTGAATTCTTCCCACCTTAAAATAATTTGGTCCTCGAAATTTCTAGAATACTACAACATAAAAAGATTCAGGTGGTTTTTCATCATAAGTTCCTCTGGTTCCCACGTTGCCACTTCCATATTATGGTTTCTCCATAGAACTTTTACCAGACGAGTCGTCCGGTTTCTCAAAACTTGTTCTCTAGTATCAAGAATCTTTATAGGCTCTTAAAAATAAGATATATTAGGTTCCAGTTCAATTTCCACATAGGTGAGTACATGCGTTGGGACAGGAATTTATTTTCTCAATAGTGATGCGTGGAACACATCTTTAACTTTAGAGAGACTTGGTGGAATTGCTAAATGGTAAGATAAAACCCCAATTCGTTCTATAATTTCGAAAGGTTCGATATTCCTGGGACTTAATTTACCCTTCTTACCAAATCGTATAACTCCCTTCCACGAAGATACCTTGAAGAAAACATAATCTCCTACCTGAATTTCCAAATCCTTCCTTCGGTTATCGGCATAGCTCTTCTGCCTACTTTGAGCTGATTTTATGTGGGTTTGGATAACCTTCACCTTTTCCATTGTTTCCTCAACAATTTCTGGTCCTACAAGTTTTATTTCACCAACATCATCCCAACAAGTTGGTGCGCGACATCTCTTTCCATATAATGCTTCATATGGTGCCATCTGAATACTTGAATGAAAGATATTGTTATAGGAAAATTATACCATAGGTAAATATTGATCCCACATACCTTGAAATTCATGTGAGAAAGATCTAAACATGTATTTTAAGGTTTTAATAGTCTATTCTAAATGTCCATCAGTTTGAGGGTGGTAGGCAGTGCTCAAACAAAGTTCAGTATCCAAGGCCTTCTAAAGAATTTTCCAAAATCTTGATGTAAAATGGGGATCGCGATCAGAAAAAAATGATAGGGGTACACCATGGAGTATTAAAACATCATTGATATATAGTCTTGCTAGACGTTCAAGTGTTAAATCTTCTCCTATAGCATGAAAATGTGCTGACTTGGTAAGATGATCAACAATGACCCATATTGCATCATTCCTTCTAGGAGTCTTTGGTAGCCCCATGAAAAAGTCCATCTTAATATTATCACATTTTTACTTAGGGATGGGAAGAGGTTGCATGACTCCTCTAGGTCGTTTCCTTCCAGCTTTCACTTGTTGACAAACCATACATCTTGACACAAAATTAGCAATCTCCCTCTTTATGTTGTCCCACCAAAAATGTTCTTTCAAATGTCTATACATCTTATTTCTCCCAGGGTGTATAGAGAAATTGGAGCTATGAACATCATCCAAAAATTCTCTTTTTAGATCAGGTATATCGGGAACACAAAGTCTCTTCCCAAATTTCAAAATTCTATCCTCATATATGAAGTTACTCAATATCCCATCATTTACAGCTTTAATCTCCTTTTGAAAATCTTCATCATTAGTTTGAGAACTTTTATCCATTAAAGTAAATATGGTTTTGAAATCATTTGAAAAAGAATTGATGTTTCACCTTCCAAGGTTATTCCCATATCCATTTTTACTATATCTAAGAAAATTGGATCCCTTTCAACTCTCATCTTGTTCAAAACTCCATGATCCTTTCTGCTCAAAGCATCTTCCACCTTATTTTCCTTCCCTGGGTGGTAGTGTATTACACAGTAATAATCCTTGAGTAGTTCAAGCCATCTAATTTTCCTTATGTTGAGTTATTTCTGTGATAAAATATACTTCAAAATCTTGTGATCAGTATAAATCTCACATTTTTTACCACAGAGATAGTGTCTCCATATCTTCAGAGAAAATATTATAGTTTCTAACTTAGGATCCTGAGTGGGATAGTTTTGCTCATTAATTTTTAGCTATCGTGATGTATAGGCAATAACTCTATCATTCTGTATAAGGACACAACCAAGTCCTTTCTTTGAAGAATCACTATAAATAACAAACACATCCTTCCCTGATGGTAGAGTCAATATAGGAGCATTGACTAATATTCTCTTCAGTTTGTCAAAACATTCTTCACACTCTTTTGTCCAAAAAAATTTAACCCCTTTACGTCCGAGATTGGTTAATGGGTTAGCCAACTGGGCAAAATTCTGGACAAAACATCGATAATAACCCGCTAAACCAATAAAAATGCATTCCTAAGTTACACTCGTCAGTGCTGGAGATTATTGGATTGCCTTTTTCTTTGAAGGATCAACATGTATTCTATCCTTAGAGACAATATGTCCAAGAAAAGAAATCTATTGAATCCAAAATTCACACTTGCTAAACTTACCATATAATTCATTTCATCTAAGGGTCTTTAGAATAATTCACAAGTGATTCTCAAGATCTTCGTAGCTTTTGGAGTATACCAAGGTATCATCAATAAATACCACTATAAAGTCATCAAGATATTCCTTGAAAACTCTATTAATTAGATCCATAAAGACATAGGGTGCATTAGTCAATCCAAAAGGCATTACTGTAAACTCATAATGCCCGTACCTGGTTCGAAATGCTGTTTTCGGAATGTCTTCCTTCTTCACACACAACTGATGATATCTATATCGAATTTCAATATTTGAAAAATATTGAGCTCCATGAAGTTGGTCAAATAAAAAATAAATGCGAGGTAGGGGATACTTGTTCTTTATTGTTATATCATTGATCTCCCTGTAGTCAATGCACAATCTCATAGATCCATATTTCTTATTAACAAAAAGGCCAGGGGATCTCCATGGAGAAACACTAGGGCGAATAAATCCCTTATTACTCAATTCCTCTAGTTGTTTATTTAGTTCCACTAATTCCATAGTGGTCATCCTATAAGGGGTCTTTGATATGGCCCTTGAACTAGGAATTAAATCACTGGAAAACTCAATTTCTCATTCTAGAGGATGTCCCGGTAAATCCTCTGGAAACACATCAATATATTCTTACACAGTAGGTACGTCCTCTATTAAAGAATTCTTTTCCTCGCCCATAATTATTTCATTATCTTCCTCCCCAATAATTGAATTTAGTAGAGCTTATAGGGTTGGATCTAGATAACAATCAGGCGGTGATGTTTCTGCTCTAAAGAAAAGGTACTACTTATCATCATCGAAAATTGTAACCTCTTTCTTATTATAATAAATTTCTGCATCATGGTCCACAATCCAATCCATTTTGAGGATTATATCAAGTTCAATCATGGGTATGATGATGAGATCAGAAGATAAAAAACATTTATTTTCCCTAATGGGAACTGAATCACAAAACATTGTTGTGATGATACTTCCCTTAGGAGTTTTTACTGAGAACTCCCTTGTTAAGTCAAATTTAAAATATATAATTTTCTTAGAAAATTGGGAAGATATGAAACAAGCAATGATCCAGAATAAAATAAATCATTGGCTAAACTTCAGGAAACCATTAAATTTCCTTCCACCATATCTTTCTAAGCTTCAACCTCAGTAGTAGTGATCACATAAGCATGTCCTTGAACCCTTGGCCTTTTCTGAGGTAATTTCCCTTGGAGATTAGGAAATTCATTTGCATAATGTCCCTTTTTTCTTCAATTGTAGCATTCAACATTGATAGCCTATTTCTTTCCCTTGCAATCATGAGCTTGGTGGCATTTTTCACCACACTTGTAACAGACTCTCATTCCCTTCAGGCAAGTACCGGGGTGTTTCTTCCCACATTTACCATAGGATGGATATTAAACTTTTCCTTTCTTCTCCTTATTTCCATTTTCAGAGTTATTAGCAGATCTCTTCTTCTCTTTCTTTTCTTTGAAGTCATAAGACTTAGAGAATTCATTTTCTATATTGATAGCGCATGAGATAATATCTTCGTACAATGAGAAGGATTTTGATACTAACGCTCTACATAGAAATGGTTTTAACTCATCAAAGAATCGATAAATATTACTCCTTCGGTTATGTATATAACATGATGCATGCCTTTCTAACCTTGTAAAGTTAGCCTCATACTTTACGACATTATCACCCTCCTTTTGCCTCAGACTCAGAAATTGTCTTTCCATATCTGCTTGATGGTCACAAGGAAAGTATTTTTCTAAGAAAATATCTTTAAAATCCCTCCATTATATGTTTGATACTTCTTCATCTTACTTTGTGTTTTGGATTAATGACCATCATTGCTCTTCATCTCCCGTGAGGTGATAAACTGTCATGACAACTTTTTCCCATTCACTACTCCCCAAAGCATGAAATATTTTCTCTAAGGAATTTATTCATTGCTCAGATACTAATGGATTTGTACTCCCATTGATTGTTGGTTGTTGTTAGCTCATGAAGCTGTCTAACATTGATCCTCTGCATTGTGGATCAGGGTGCTCTATATGGGTAAGGTTATTATTCATAACCTGAGTGAGTTTTCCCAGTATGGTGATAAGCTGATCAGCACCAGTTTCATCACTAGATCCACTATAATTATCTTGAGTAGGAGGAAAATACCTACATAGATTACCTGCATTGATAATGTTTCCATTCCTTCCACTAGGCGCCATTTCTAAATAATGGAATACACTAGATTAGTTTATGAATTGAAATACATAATTCCAAACATGTAAAACACTTAACATAAATTGATAAATTTACGGTTATAACACTAGTCAAGAAAAAGTTTTTTACGGTGGTTATTTTTTATTTTTAATGTCGGCTTTTGGAAGAATTTATTACAGGAGACGTTATAAATAGAGTTTTTTACATTGATTATTTTACAACCAACGTAAAAAACACAAATCCGAAGCGTTTTTCACACTGGTTGATAAAAACCCGATGTGGAAAATGAATCGGAGGAGTGCTTTATTATGTTGGTTATTTAATAACCGATGTGATATATACCCTTTCACATCAGTTATTATATAACCGACATCATTAAGCACTCTTTTGATGTGTTTATCACAATAGTTATTTTTATAACCGACGTGATAAACCTGTCTGCCAAGCAGTTTTCAACGTCGTTTATATAATAACCGACGTAAAAACATATCTACAACGTCAGTTATTTTATAACCAGCGTAAAAACCATTTCCCATGAAGTTATTACGTCAGTTTACAAATAACCGACATTATAACAAATACCAATGCATTTTTTACGTCGGTTATGAAATAACCGATGTAAAAAACAATTTTTTTAAATAAACCTGAACCACTACTATGCCTAGACAAATCACCTTAAATAGAGAAAAAACCTACAAAAAATAGACTAGAATAGACCAGAACCCCCCCCCCCCCCCACCCCCCTGGACACCCCCACACCCCTAGAGAACCACCCACCCCCTGGACAGCCCCCACCCCCTGGAAAGCCCCCCCACACCCCTAGACATCTCCACCACCCCCTGGACAACCCCCACGCCCCTGGAAAACCCGCCACCCTCCGGTATACCCCCACCCCCTAGACAGCACTACCACACCCCTAGACAGCCCTCCCACACCCCTAAAACAGACCAGAACCCCCTCACCCCACTGGACATCCCCCACCACACCCCTAGACACCCCCACACCCTTGGACTGCCCCCACCCCCTGGACAACCCCCAACACCCCTGGACAAACCACCACCCTCCTAGACACCCCCACACCCCTGGACTGCCCCACCACCCCCTGGACAACCCCCGACACCCCTGGACAACCCCCACCCTCTTAGACTCCCCCACACCCCTGGACTGCCCCCACCCCCGGAACTGCCCCCACCCTCCTGGACACCCCCACACCCCTGGACTACCCCCACCCCCTAGACACCCCCCACACCCCTGGACATCCCCACCACCCCTAGATATCCCCCCACACCCCTGGAAAACCCCCAACCTCATGTATACCCCCCACCCCCTGGACAACACCCACACCCCTGTACAGTCCTCCCACACCCCTAAAACAGACCAAAAAGATACAAAAAACGGACCAGAACCCCCTCACCCCACTGGACAGCCCCCACCACACCCCTGGACTGCCCCCACCCCGTGGACATCCCCCAACACCCATGGACAACCCCCACCATCTCGGACACCCCCACACCCCTGGACCGCCCCACCACCCCTGGACAACCCCCCACACCCCTGGACAACCCCCACCCTCCTGGACACCCCCACACCCTTGGACTGCCCCACCCCCAAAACTTCCCCCACCCTCCTAGACACCCCCCCACATCCCTCGACTTCCCCCACCCCTGGAAAACACCCAAACCCCTGGACTCCCCCCCACCCCGGTACTTCAACTAACCCCTGGACAGCCCCCCACACCCCTGGACTGCCCCCACCCCCAGAACTACCCCCACCCTCCTGGACACCCCCCACACCCCTAGACTGCCCCCACCCCCTGGACAGCCCATCACACCCCTGGACAACCCCCCACCCTCCTGGACACCCCCCACATCCTTGGACTGCCCCCACCCCTGGGACTACCCCCACACCCCAAGACACCCCCACACCCCTGGACCGCCCCACCCCCTGGACAACCCCCACACCCCTGGACAACCCCCCACCCTCCTGGACACCCCCACACCCCTAGACTGCCCCCACCCCCGAGACTTCCCCCACCCTCATAGACACCACCCACACCCCTAGACTACACCACCCCCTGGACAGCCCCCACGCCCCTGGAAAACCCCCCATCCTCTTAGACACCCCCACACCCCTAGATTTCCCCCACCCCTGGACTTCCCCCCACCCTCTTGGACATCCCCCCACACCCCTGGACTGCCCCCACCCCTGGATATCCCCCACACCCCTGGTAACCCCCCCACCACCATCCTGGACACCCCCCACACCCTGGACTGCCCCCCCACCCCACCCCTGGGAATGCCCCCACCCTCTTGGACACCCCCTGGACATCCCCCCACACCCCTGGACTGCCCCCACCCCCTGAATAGCCCCCACACCCCTGGACAACCCCCACCCTCCTGTACACCCCCACACCCCTGGACTACCCCCACCCCCGGGACTGCCCCCACACCCTTGGACATCCTCCCACTCTCTTAGAAATACCTCCCACCCCCTGGATACCCTCCCACATCACCAGACAACCCCCACCACACCCCTGGACACCCAACCCACCTCACTGGACACCCCCATACCAAAACCCAACCAAAAACAGAACAAACCCCCCCCCCCCCCCCCCGCCCCACTGGACAGCCACACCCCTAGACACCCCCACACACCCCTAGACTACCCCCACCCTCTGTATAGCCCCTGGACAGCTGGTGTTGGGAGAGGAGGTGCCGCCATCCCTCGGGGGGAACGCCGCTGGAAGGTACTCATCACGCCCACATGCGAAGCTTGAGCTCTCAAAATGTTTCTAATGTGGGAGTTATGAGTACCTTATAGCGGCGTTCAGCCCCCTATGGGATGGCGACGCCTCCTCTCCCACTCCTTGGACGCCCCCCTCCCCATCCACATGGACACCCTGGACCCCCACCCCACCCCACTGAACATCCCTCCCACACCCCTGGAAACCCCCTCACCCCACAGGAAACCCCCACACCCCTGGACACCCCCTGGAATGCCCCCCCCCCATCCCCATGGACACCCTAGACCCCCCCACCCCACTGGACAGCCCCCCCACTGGACAACCCTCCCACACCCCTGGAAACCCGCCTCACCCCACAGGATTCCCCCACACCATTGGACACCCCTGGATAGCCCCCACTCCCCTGGACATCCCTTCCACACTCCTGGAAATGCTCCCACCCCATGGACTTCCCCCACTCTCATGGACACATAGGATACCCCACCCCACCGGACATCCCTCTCACACCCCTGGATACCCCTCCACCCCACTGAACACCCCCCCACACCCTTGGAACCCCCCCAGACTAGAATCTATACCAGAAAAACCAGCATAAGTAGACCAAAAAAAGAAGTAGAGAAAAATTAAACATTCATATATATAACATTAAAAACATACAATGTCAACTTAAAAAAACTACATCCAACATAAACGACTACCAAATACACAATTACAATGACAATATTCAAAATTACATTTTACACTACAAACAACTAAAATTCAATCAAACCTGTAAAATAATTTGACCATTCCTCTTGTAAGTGTTTGATGTATTGAGCACTATAGGGTTGAGGGTCATCAAATAGATACAAATTAAAAGGATAGTAGTTAACGTGTATAATGAATAAATCAAATGAAATATTATGGAAAATTTTAAAAGGAAATATTACCAAGTAAAAGTTCACAACTATCCCAGTTATTATTATTTCATACATAAATCATAACATATAATATCCACATTCGATGACACCTTGTTTTTCATGAAAATTATATTTGAATGAGTGTAAATTCAATATATTATTTTTATTTAATAAATCAAAAAGTAAAAATTATAAATGGATATTTACCTTTTCATTTACATATTTGATCTTCACACTCCTTTTCTTTGTGTTTTTTCTAAAGTAGACCCATCCCCTGTTAGAAAATAATACGAATGAGATAAATTTAAAATTCATTATAATATATAAAACTATTGATAAATTGAAACTTAATTTTCCAAAATTTTCTTAAAACATTCCCACACATCACCATGGACATAGCATATCCAATAAAGTGACTTCTCCCTTGGGAAAAAAACCCCTAACATCCAATGATCACTGATAAAATAAAATTTAAGGTTATTGGTTTTTTATGTTAAAAGATAATGAACTCTTTGAGAGATATGTGTTTCATACCTCTCACAAAAAGGCACCATACAACATTGCGTGACTATATTCTGTTTAAGTCTTTCAGGAATATAAATCATTCTGTGTTCCTCATCCAATGAACATGCTTCAAGGGAAATCAAATGCTGGTCCATGAACCCATATACATCTATCTGCTCATTCTTCTCAAAAATGTTATAAAGATACCTAATAAAAAATAGACATAATTATACATTTTTAATAAATATAATGCGGGGAAAATTTGTTAAGACTTACATGGAAAAAAAATTCACCACGTTGATGCCCAACTAGTCTCCAGTAATAAGATCCATGATATCAGCTTTCATAATCCCCACGGTTATTGCACATCCACAAACATGAGCTTCCATTAAAAACTCATAAGGATCTGCCAACAAATTTGAATATCTTGAAAATCTGTCAAAACTACTAGAACTTGTATCTGATGTCATAACCATTTCTCTTTGTTGTTGTCTATAGATTATTTATTTACCTTTGAATTATTCCTGTAAAAATAAATAGAAAAATATATTAGTTTTAAAATGATAAAACAACTTTAATAAAAAAAATAAAAAATAAAATATAACATACATACCTCTACGGTAATGAGTCGAAGAAGTCTGGATGGCCAAATTAAAAAATGGCCGATACTATGTCCAACTGTCATCACCTCATCTATAGGTAATGGTAATCGAGTTGATCTATCTATAATATCATGTACAGTGACCCTCTGATTCTCTACCTCTAAATTTTGTTGATGAACTGTATCTCCTATACAATATATAAACCCATATGCAACTATATGATGTTTAGGATCATCAACATACAACTCACAATAAGTAGGATGTTGCGGTAGAGGAGTAGGATAAAAAATGGGGTCCGTAAGCTGAGGTGGGGGAGTGGGAGCTACTGGCGGAGGTGGATGATAAATAATGGGGTCTTCAGGGAGAGGTGGGGGAGTGGGAGCTACTGGCAGAGGTGGAGGATAAATAATGGGGTTTGCAGGGGGAAGTGGAGGAGTGGGAGCTGCAGTCTGAAATTTTGTTTGCATGTCTACAAACATAGACTGTACCGATGCTCTAATCTTTTCCTCCATCGTCGCATTAATATTATGAACTTCAGCCTCCAAGGATTATATTTTTATTATAAACACCCTCAACGTAAGTGGTTGAAGAACGTGGAAACACTTTTCTTACCGATACAACTGCCGGATATCCTCATACATGACCAGGATGTTCGGGATTTCTTAATGTTGCAGATAAAATATCTTGCCTCCCCGTAGCTATAAATACCCCTTGTGATCTCTTCTCCTCAAGGGAATCCTGTATTAATTAATTGAAAATTTATGTAATGATTGAAATTTTATGAAGAAAATAGTTAACTTAAATAAATAAAATATATATCTTACAATCTTCTCAGCTATGATTCTCGAATCTTCCCAAAGATATTGCCCTTTTTTGCCCATCCGAGCTCTCTTCCATTTTTCATGTCTAGATGGAGGGGATGGAGGGGCCACCTCTTTAGAGCTCGAAGACTCAGATCTTAGTTTTTTTTAATTTTTCTTCCATCATTTTTTCTCCCAATAATGTATACCCTCCCCAAGGTAAACTATGAGGGTATACATTTTTAGATTGGATCCCCTGATTATATTTCCTTGTTTTCTATAAATTAAGAATAATAAATCATTAAAAAAGTAGTAATAAGATCATTTATATAAGAAAGCTATAAAATTTTACATTGCCCTTACCAAAAATAAATCTTTTATTCTACTTTCAACAAACTATCTCCATGTGTCTTCATCTATGAAAGGATATATACGACATGGATTTTCATGACTCCTATGACCAAAAATGAAATCAGATGTGAGGGTTGATTTGAAATCCCTCCATCTCCTGGAAGCCATCGATAATCATTTCTTCATGACTCCTCCAGTGTTAGGAATATAAAATTTCATTTGATAAAGAAGAGGTTAAACATATTATATATACTAGAAACATTTAAATAATAGACAAACAATAGAAAAAGATCTTACCAAAATCATATTCCAAAACTGAGAGATTATCGCTTTGTCCACACTTCTCCAGTCATCATACAAAATGATTACATTTCCCTTACCCTAATTTGATACAAAAATCTTGAAATCTTTTTCATTTGGACTTAAAGGAATATCATACTCATCAAACTCAACGAGTATCCTATGATCCTGCATATGGGCAAGTGATAATTTTGGTAAACGTGTGCATCCACGTTTACCAACTCTTGAACTCTTTGTAGTAATGGGAGAACATGAGGAAGATTGGGGAACATCAAGAGGAGCATGTGAATGTTCCTCCCCAGAGGTATGACAAATATTCTCATCTCCAGAATCATGTGTTTGATCAAATGATTGATCTTTCATTATCCTTCAAATAAAAAAACAAACATTAGTTCACAAATATTCAAATTCAAATATTTTAATACTACTATAACCAGAAAATAGAAAATTGTACTAAGTTACATAATAGTAAACATGGTTAATATGGTAAGCATGCTAAATAATGGTAAAGATGGTAAAGATGATCAAGATGGTAAACATGGTAAACATGGTAAAACTAGTAAACATGGTAAACATGGTAAAGTAATTGTCACTGAACAAAAATAATAGATATATAATTTATGTAATGGTAAACATGATAAAGTAAACTAAACAAAATTATAACATGGTAAACATGGTAAATATGGTAAACATGGTAAGGTAATTATCACTAAACAAAAACAATAGATATATAATTAATGTAATGGTAAACATGATAAAGTAAACTAAACAAAATTAAAACAAACAAAAACTTATACTTATTTTGTTTTAATACATGTTTTAATAGAGAAAAAACTTAAAATATCTACCATTTTATGAAAATAATAAATGTAAACAAGAAATAAAAAAATGTTACCTGTAATTTTTGGAATGTGCAAATAGAGTGTTTTCCC
Source organism: Viscum album (assembly GCA_963277665.1). Taxonomy (NCBI): domain Eukaryota; kingdom Viridiplantae; phylum Streptophyta; class Magnoliopsida; order Santalales; family Viscaceae; genus Viscum; species Viscum album. Next base: position 137,229,404 of record OY728164.1, read on the forward strand.
AAATTTCTTCGTCGTGATCGTTCCTTATAGCACAAACCATGTCTTCAACATGCTCATCATTATGTTCTGTTAATCTTTCCATGGAAGTAGGGATATCACATAAATCAGCATCTTCATCAAGTTCATCCTCACTAACATATTGTATTTTACCTTGTAAAAAAACAACCCACTACATATCTGATTGATCTACTACATATAATTTTTTTTCATGCGTTTCCATTATAAAAGAATCAGTTGTGTCTTCTAATCTATTCAGATCAACAATTGTCATTCCAAATTCATCATGTCTGACAATATTGTTACCGATAAACCATTTAGAGTTAAAAACAAGAACTTTAATTTTAAATTAATCCACCTCACATATGTCTTCAATCACTCCATAATATGCACTTGATGCAGAAATTGGGTTTTTGTCCTTAGCACTCGAAAAATGCATTGCTTCTGCAAACACCAATACACCACTATTCTGAACTGCACTTCTGTTGTCCTGAGCTTTCATATGAAATGTATAGACATTAATGTCATAACCGGACCATGTTATCACATTTAAACATGGACCACCCACTATCCATTTTAATGTCTTTGATAAATCTGATCTACCAAGCAAGGTCTTTTTAAACCATGACAAAAATGTTTTGTCGTGATCATTAAAAATCTACATTTCTTTCTTCTTTGGATGACATTGTTTCAACTCATTAATATGCAATGTGATATATGGTTGAGCATCAGCTATGTTATTCAAGATGTATGATTCTAACTTCTTCATCTGTTCAGATGACAATAATTTGACTTTCAAGCCATGAATCCCTTTCCCTCATTATTAAATCATTCATGGAGAGATGGAGGCAAACCTATGTGCTGCGTCGCAGCCAGGTAGCTCCAAAAAAACTCGGAAACCTCCTTAGAAATATAATTTTCAATAATGGAGGCTTTAGGTATATATGGATTCTTAACATACCCCTTCAAATTTTTTATATACCTTTCAAAAGGATACATCCAACAAAGATATACAGGTCCACAAAGATTTATTTCTCGAACCAGATGAATCATTAAATGCACCATTATATCAAAAAAAGTTGGAGGAAAATACATTTCTAATTGACAAAGTATAAAAATTTAATCCTTTTCCAAAATGTTCAAATCATTCACATCAATCGCCTTATTACAAATTGAATTGAAAAAATAACACAACTTCATTATTGTCTTTTTGACATGGATGGGAAATATTCCACACAATTGAACTGGTAGAAGTTTTTGCGTCATGATGTGACAATCATGAGATTTCATACCTATGAACTTCAAGTCCTTCAATGAGACAAAATTTTTTACATTTGAAGAATAACCTTGAGGCACTTTGATATCATGAAGACACTGAAAAAAGATAATTTTCTCCCTCTTCTATAATTTATGACAAGCCGGGGGAAATATGTTTGTCTTCCATTAGGAGTGGGAGCTAACTCCAAACGTATTCCCATTGATATTAAGTATAATCTTGCATTCAACCCATATTTTTGCTTTCCTTTAATATCTAAAAATGTTCCAATCAAACTATCATAGATATTCTTCTCCACGTGCATGACATCAATATTATGTTAAAATTCATGATATCTCCAATACGGTAGCTCAAAAAATATTGAACTTTTCTTCCAAATATGTATATCATTACCAGATTTTTGCGTCTTTCCCAATGTCACATCAAGGTTTTTCACCCTCTCAAAATACAGATCAGGGGATAAAGTTTTTGGAGCAATATAAGATTCTTGTGAGCCACTAAATGCCTTTTTTAGTCTTCTATAAGAGTGATCCATATGCAAAAACTTTCGATGAACCATGTACATTTTTTCCTCCCATGATGCAATTGACAATATGACGTCTTTTGTTCTCGAATTGGACATGCTTTATGTCCTTTAACATTGTATCCAGACAAATTTCCATATGCTGGGAAGTCATTTATAGTGAACAAAAGCACTGCATGAAGTTGGAAATATTCCATTTTATAAGAATTATACACCCTAATACCATCCTCCCATAAAAGTTTCAAATCATCAATCAATGGTGACAAGAAAACATCAATATCATTTCTGGGTTGCTTCAGACCAAAGATCATTATACTCACACTTCATACAAACTTTAGTAGAGATGTTTTAAATTACCAATAAAACAGACCATGAACAATGTGTGCTACTGAGGGTTCGGTATGGATTCATTCAATCTGTGCACAACCCTAGTCTGAGATTTCTAATTTCATTTCCAAATGTAGGATACTGCTCATCAATTTTCTTCCATTGTGGACAATAAGCTGGATGGAATATTTTTTCATCACATAACCGCTCATTAGCATTCCATCTTACCCTTTTTGCATCATGTGAATTAGAAAATTAATGTTTGAAACAGTGAATTATAGGAAGATACCAAAATACCTTTGAAGGGATATTTGAAATATCTACATTAGCCTGTGATTTTTCTTTCACCTTATACCATGATGTCCCACATTTAAGAAAATCTGATAGAAATTCATCTTCTTTCCTATATATCATACAATCATTCGGGCAGGCATGTATTTTCTTATATCCCAATCCCATTGGGTATAATATTTTCTTGGCCTTATAATGTGAATCTGAAAGATTGTTATCTTTTGGAAGAATTTCTTTCATCTATTTTTGTAGCTCTGTAAAACTTCTGTCACTTCATCCATGTTTCGCCTTCACAAAGAATACATCCTGGTGCAACTGGATACCAAATTCACCCTTCCGTAAAAAATAAATATAAAGTATAAATATTAAAATATGTATACATTCACTACTGAAAATTACACAGATCCTAATGATTTGAAAACTCTAGAAATCTCCCCACCCCTCTGGACAGCCCCCACCCCTCTAGACACCACCCCCACCCCTCTGGACATCACCCCCACCCCCTTGGACACCACCCCACCCCCACCCCCACCCCCTTGGACACCCCCTGGACACCACCACCCCCTTGGATAGCCCCCACCCCTTGGACACCACCCCCACCCCCTTGGAAACCCCCAGGACACCACCACCCCCTTGGACAGCCCCCACCCCTCTAGACAACCCCCACCCCTGGACAGCCCCACCCCTTTAGACAGCCCCCACCCCCTTAGACACCCCCACCCCTCCTGGACACCACCACCACCCCTACCCCTTTGGACACCCCCTTGGACACCCCAACCCCTTGAACACCCCCACCCCCTTGGACACCCCTTGGACACCACCACCCCCTTGGACAACCCCCCACCCCTCTGGACAGCCCCCCACCCCTGGACAGCCCCCACCCCTCTAGACAGCCCCCACCTCCATGGACCCTCACCCCTCCTAATAACCCTAGAACACATTGATTACTATTAAACCATCAATTTAAAAATGACCAAACATCCCTAATAATAGAATGAATGAAGGATAAGAAGAAGTGGAAGAAGAAGAAAAAAGAAAGAAATAATAAAGGAAGAAGAACATGGAATAAGTAACTTATTTAAGGAAATTAAATGGAATACAAGAAAACCATGGGGCCTCTAATGGTTGATAGAAAATTGGAGAAAATTGAGTAAACTTGAGAATCAAATCATATTTAAAATAAAAACTTGGATGGAGAAAATCATAGTGTAAAACCTATCATCACGACACAATGGGGTCGGGATAACTACACATATTTGAAAACCATGACATGCTCTCCCCCATAACCCATAATTTTCTCAAAGTCAATGACTGGTCAAAATATATTTAACCAAATAGAATCACATTGAAACACCCCTCGTCTTTCTATAATTCTTGAATCCCTAAAAATCATAGTGGAAACCTCAAAAATAGACTATACCAACCCCCTTGGACACCACCCCCATCACCTTGGAGACTACCCCCATACCCTAAAACAACACTAATAAATTATTGCCAAATATCCATGAAGAAAGACAATCATCATGTTATAATCTCACAAACCATGATGAAATAGTCAATACCAACTGACACTTATCCCCCACCCCCTTGGACACCCCTTGGACACCACCACCCCCTTGGACAGCCCCCCACCTGTTTGGATACCCCCACCCCCTGAACATCCACCCACACCTCTAGACACCCCCACCCCCTTGGACACCCCCACCCCTCCTGGACACCACCCCCACCTCCTACCCTCTTGGACACCCCCATGGACACCACCAACCCTCTGAACAACCCCCTAAACCCTCCGGACAGACCCCACCCACCTGGACACCACCCCCACCCCCTTGACATCTCCTTCACCCCCTTGTACACCCCAACCCCCTTGGACAACCCCCACACCCCCTGGACACCACCCCTACCCCCTTTGACACCCCATGGACACCCCCACCCAACTGAACAGCCCACCCAACTCCCCTGGACACCCCCCCACACCCTGGACTCCACCCCCTGGACACCACCCCCACCCCCTTTGACATCCCCCACACCCCTTGGACACCCCAACCTCCTTGAATAGCCCCCGAACCCCCAAAGACCCCACCCCACCCCATTTGACACCCCCTGTACACCCCCACCCAACTGGACAGCCCACCCAACCCCCCTAGGCACCCCCACACCCCTGGACTGCCCCCACCCCTGGACACCACCCCCACCCCCTTTGACATACCCCACACCCCCTTGGACACCCCGCACCCCCTTGGACAGCCCCCACACCCCCCTAGACACCACCCCCACCCCCTTTGACACTACTTGGACACCCCTACCCAACTGGACAGCCCACCCAACCCCCCTAGACACCCCCACCCACTTTCATAACTCCCCCACCCCATTGGAGACCCCCTGTACGCACACACACACATGATAGAACACACAAAAATCGTAAACTTGCATGAAATCACTTCCATAGGTTTATTTTACCATAAAATAATTTAGCATGGTATAGATGAACACTATGAAACTAGCCATGATTACAAGAACAAAGAAAAATAACATCTCAACAAATTAGTTTAGGGCATTGCCAAAAAAAGCTGAAAAGGAGTCATGTGAGGCTTACTTGAGTGTTGTGAGTCAACATGATAGATATGATAATAATAAATATGAAGAATTATGTTGGAAAAATGAGGTTGGAGGGAACAATTTCAACGAATCGATTCTAGGTTTTCTGCACAAGAGAGATGAGTCGCAGGTCACCCGATCGAAGAAAACAGAATGACTGAATACAGGGCATGATAAATCATTTAAAAGATTTATCATGTCGGTTATTTAATAACCACCATGATAAACAATTTTTTAATTTTTATAACGTTAGTTATTTAATAACCGATGTTGAAAACTATTTATCACGTCGGTTATTTCATAATCGATGTGATATATGTCGCTTTATACCGACGTGATAAATTGCCGATATTGGATTTATCACGTCTGTTTTTTTTATAATCGACATGGTAAAGTTCCGAGATTTCCTTTATCACGTCGGTTATAAAATAACCGATGTGTCAAAGTTCCGAGCTTATCGGTTATTTTATAACTGGCGTGATAAAGCGTTCCAGATTTGATTTTCACGTTGGTTATTGTATAACCGACATCAAAAAGATAATCTCCGTATATTTTACATTGGTTATAAAATAACCGACATAAAATATGGATCCTTATCGATATATCATGCAGTTATGAAATAATTGACATGATATATAAATCATTACAGCTTTGCACGTCGGTTATATAGAACCGACGTGAGAAATACCGACGTGTTAAACGTTTTTTCCACTAGTGTAATCCATAATCATAAAAAATGTTTTATTTGAGAAGGTATATACTCATAAATCCTTCATAATGGTTTGTAAAGAAAATGTTAATTATCCTAAGCATATCCCCTGGGAGTATCGTAACCAAGAGTGCAGCAAGGCCCATTGTTGTGTACCAGGATACCCTGGGTCAAGCCTGAAACTCCTTGTCGGAGTTTTCACTCCTAGGTACATATGTGCCAGAGCCGCCTCTACCTGCTCATATTCATAAAGTGATTTATTTCTTGGAAAATACACAAAATATATACATTACCATGATTCTAGGAAGTTCTTCTATACCAATCCTCAAAGTCTATTTTAGGGTAATGTGCTCTAATTAGAGTTTATCTAAATCTAGTTTCCAAGGATTATAATAATCTTCCTCTGATACCAACTGTAATTCCCCGATCCCAATTACACAGAGTCGGTACATTATTAAATAACATTGTAATGATACAAGGAATAATGTCCTGAAATACTGATCAGTTTTGTAGCCTTGGAAGTACTAGATAAATTCATAAGTTTTACATTACATCATTAAATAAAAACATCAACAACATTTTGTCCCCATTGACCACACTTATATCCTTATCCTATCCCTGCAGGTCAACCATAAAATATTTATTCACATCCTGGGAAAAATAATACATAGAAAGGGGTGAGGTCAAATGCTCAGTAAGGATAACATTATAGAGTAAACTTTCATAAATAAGCATAAACATTTAAGGCAATGTATAAGACTAAAACAAAAGCCCTTTAAACTTAAACTTCAGGATAATATGGAAAAGATAAAATCAAATAATGTCGTTTACTTATTCACATTGATATTATACTAGTCCAATAATCACTTTCAATATCAATAGCCACTTTCATAATGATGAAATGCATAATGCCAGACTTCATAACCACAAAGTCAAGGTCTTTTACCAAGACTACAGGTATGATTTTTTCAAGGCCGTGTTCCAAGGAACTAGTTTGTCTCATGATACCTACCGATGCATCAAGGAGCTATAGCAGTCTCCACCCATCACTTACTAAGTCCAATTCATTCCTCATATGAAAAGGTTTAAACATAACATAAATATTCGTATTGAAACTACCATACGAAATGTCAATACTTTTTCCATAAGTCATGAATGGTGTAAAAATAACACATCCATAATAAAAAATATCACAAAACCTTTAATACAATACGGACAATTTGTATCATAATAAATCAACTTCAAACAAGCTTAAAATCCATCAATGGATGTTGATATAGATGAAATCAAAACATTTTGTAGAGAAATATCTCTTTCTATTTTGAAATTATTTAAAAGTCACCTAATTATAAAAGAAAACATTTGTTTTAAAAATATTCTTATAATATTGTATGGGAAGATTCGATGATGTTATAATGGTATAAAATAGCCACACCCACCGTATAAGTTAAAAAAAGACATTCTTACCTTAATTTTGTCGAAAAGGTCATAAAGTACCTTGTTTGGAAAATGACGTAAATATTCCTTTCAAACCATTTTATAAAAGTAAAACAAGGGTATAAATGACTTTAAACCATAGTCTAATAAATAGTAAAAATGTTTTGAAATTCATTTTTAAGAAACATGGATGTGTATGTTAAAGAGGTCCTAGTAGATACTTACTTAAAAACAACCTCAGATAATAAAGAGATTGTGAAATTAACCCTTACCTTGTACTTTTCCTTAGTCGATGGTATGTTAACATCATGTATAATAGTTAAAACATTGTTATTAAATTATTCAAGAATAATATACATAAATTTGATATCATATATGATCTTATAATATTTCTTTGTTAATAATATTTTAGTAGTATCATCATTTTGGGTGTTAACTGATCTGTTTTTCTTTCTATGCTCGGTTACATAAGCCATATTTATTATGGATATGATGTATTTTATTCATATACAGAATGATATTAAGTTCTTAAACATTATTTTTAATCATAAAATTAAAATTATTCTTGAATGATTATGACGGGAAATGTATCTCATCACGTTCGTGGAGACGATAATCCGTACGTACACACGAGCGACAATATCATTATATTGATGGTGAAATAGTATGTAATTGGATGGTATATGACATATAAAGAATAATTAAAATGTTATATTTATTATTTACATTAGTGATACTCATTTTTATACCCATCCAAATAATGATGTGTTTGAATAACAAACTACACCACGACGTAAAGACAGTAAGCCATACGTACGCACGTATGGTGACTTTGTCGTTCATATGATGGATAGAATAATGAATATGGTTGTACCATTTTTATAATAACATCACAATATATAGAATATACTGGATTTAGTATTTTATAATGAAAACAACAAAGAAATAGGTAGTGGAAGAAGAAAAGAATTTGAAAGTGGTGATAAAATATTTACCTCTTCTTCGGGTTATACCTTATGATTTGATCAAAAGGGATCCTCAGGTTGGCTTTCTGACCAAAGTAAGGCCTCTAGGATGAAGGGAGTAAAGTTGGGAGGATATTTGGGCCTAATTTGGCCAAGAAAAATGGCTTTGTAGGTGTTAAATCAAGATAATGGAAAGTACCCCTTTAGAAGAGAGGTGAGGGTCACTTTAGGAAAAGCTTGAAATATTATTTTATAATAAAATAATTTTCGATTTATAATGGCTCAAAAATTATTTATTTAGAGTATAAGGTTGGGATGGGTAGAAAACCTCTCAACCAATAGGTTTTGGACAGGTTTAGGTCACCATTTTAACCTTATCTTATAGATTTAACTCTTAGTTAAATAGTTGGACATTTACCATGTCTCTTTGTATTTTTATATTATATGGTTAATAAACTTACAATAAAAATAAAAGATAACCCCATGTGGTTCATTATTAATTTATATAACCTTATATAAGTCCTTTTTACAATACTTATATTTTTAGGAATATTATATCAATTAATAATAAAGTATTTGTTTTAAAAACTCAATTATGTCAATTTTGACACTATTTAGTATTTGATTTTTTTTGAAAGCCATAAAAACTTTATCACTTAGAATAAAATTTATTTAAATAACCCTAACATGTCATATTAACCTATAGAATTATTTTATTTTCTCATAAGTCTCAATTTATATTTATTTTGATATTTATAATATCAATTATTTTAATATTTCATTATTAAGGTAATTACTACATAATCATTGTGTCATAAATAAATTAAATTATTTAATTTATAATAATTATAAATAAAATACCATTATGTATGAAATATTTTTAAATTTATAATGAATATTTATAGTCGAATTTATATTGTGTGTAACCCTATATTAAAAATGGTTTAGTTATTAAACTTTGAATTTAACTCTTTTAACTCTTCTTTAAATAAAATAATAATAAATGTCTTAATCTAATCCAAGTGGACCAAAGGGGGTCATATTTTATTCCTAAGGTTTCTTTTGTTATAATTATACTTATCCAATAGAATTAGGACATGTGTTAGGATAATTATGATATCATTTTTACCCTTAATTACCCTATTTACTTTTAACCGTGGTAAATAAAAGTCAAAAGATATTATTCACCAAAAATTATTTTCATCTTATTTAACCACATTTTACTTAATTATATTAACTGTGTCTCTTGGATTTTTTAAATTCATCTCACATAAGTGGTAAAATTATGTTTTATGAAAATTTATAAATGCTCCTAGGTGGTGGGTAAAAGACGGTAAAAAGTTCAATAAAAGTTTTATATATCTAAAATTATTATAAAATGTCTCCAATGAATTACATTGAAATTATATAGGTTTTATGTATATATTTTGACCTAAAATAAATATAAATAAAATAAATAATTATTGAAATAAAAAGTCAGTTTTAACAAATAACATTATATTTTTCAGTATTCATTAAAAATTCAAAGTTTTCAGAAAAATACAAAAATTCACCCTAAGCTAATTTCGATATTCCAAATTCAAAAATGAAGTCCATTTTGAAAAATAAAATTTATAAAATTTCAAAAAGTTGGTATTACTATTCACAACAGCTAGTTTGATTGGTTGCGGTGTGTTAGAATCTTGAAGATACGTACAATGCAAGCTATTGCATTATTCAAAGGCAAACGTACCATAGAAGCTTGGGGTATTACAAAAAAGAGTAGTTGTGTATTTTAAATTGGTTTGATGGGAATTTTTTTGAAGAATGGTTATAAATGTTTTTGAGTGGAAATATTATGCTTGACCCCACTTTTGAAAAAGTGTTTGTATTTTGAGATAAGGCTTTGTTTGTGATTGTTTAAGGACCCGTTTGGCCATTTCATGAAATTTATGAAAAATATTTATTATGAAAACCATCATTGAGTGTTTCTGATGCCTTGATTGTATGAAATGGGTGGGAGGTCCTTGTAGGGGATTCTCAGGATCCATTGTTAGGGTTCTTCAGTTGGAACTCTTTAGAATTGTTTTATTTTAAGTCATGAGAATGGTCCCAGAGGAGACTCAAGGTGAAAACTATTGTGCATTATTATTATTATATATATTGTGATTGGATTCTTGGATGACATTAGTTGGATCACCCCCTTTTTAAACACTTGAGACATGGGAACCTGGCATATTGAGAGAATATTTTGAAAATGATTGCCTCACTAGTAGGTTATGGTACTTACCAGTGGCCCATAGAAGGCGAATATGTTTGGGTTCATTGCAATGGGATTTTCCCTCTGCCTATCTAAGAAAGGATGACCGAGCATTTTGAGCATTTTGATTTCATCGTGTGTGACATGTCAACGAGGATGAGGCCTCACTTATTGGTGTCTTATGAATTATTCTATATCTCCCAGGTTCACCCATGTCTATTCAGATTTTGTTACTTGAAGTAGTTATTATGATGGTTATATGTATACCTACATTTCCCTTATTGTGTGACTCCTATTGTTCCTTCTTGTATTTTGTTTTTCATGGAAAGTGGTGAGTTGGTTTTGGCTAGGTTTCTAGAAATGTTTTTCAAATGAAAACATTTTATACTATTTTTAAAAATATGAAAATGTAAACATCACTTTCCCTTTGAAAATTTCATTGACACTAATGAAAAGAATCTAGTTTTAAAAATGGTTAAGGGCAATAGTTCATACTTTGTTTTTAAGAAAAATATTTAGAAAAACTTACTTTTATAGATTGTAGTTCAAACTTGAAATGGTGTTTCTTTTATTTTAAAGTTAGTGCATTGGGAATAGATTATTGAGATAGCCTACCGAGTTTTAATACTCATGAATATAATTCTTTTTTGTTTTTAGTTTTTGTGGAGGTTCCATCATGGGTGAGCTCTCCTTGGAAAATGCTTGATTGTTGAGTCGGAGAGTGACCTGGGGGTCATATAGAGATAATGTCTTTCCATTCGATTAGTTTTTATTTTCTTCACTTATTTTTTAGTTTCTTTTTTTGGTTTATTTCTTTTGACTTTATCTTTATTATTTCCTCTTCTTTCATTTATTTGTATTAGAAGAAATCATTCCCATTATCTTTGTCAATCCCCTGGCACTTTTCGCCAGCCCGGGAGGATTGGGAATGCCTCTCGGGCATTGCTACGGATCAGAATGGGTGACCGGTTCAGCGTCTACCCGGGTTGGTTCATGACAAAGGGTGATTAATTCTCCCTTCCTAGATGGAAAACTAATTGTTGTGACATATTTTTAGGATATTTGTTTAATATTTAAAAATTTATGGATGAAAAAATCATACTAAAATACCTTTCATTAAACAAATTTAAAAAAATCATTTCCAAACCGAAGTACTAATTTTTGGATAACCCCTATCCATTTAGAAAATGTCTTGTGGTATCCTAATGAGATGTGTGGTTGAGGATAAGATATTACCCATTCTTAAGAGTTTTCACTCATCACCCTGGAATGGACACTAATGAGGTGAGTGGGAAACCCATAAAGTTTTATAGGTATATTTATAGTGGCACACTCTATTATAGGATGATAGGAGTCTAGTGGTAGGCTGTGACAAGTTTTTAAGACAAGTCAAGTGGGAAGAAAGTAAGAGTTACCACAAAAGGGATTTTAGAGGTATAAATTTTTTATGTTTGGGAATTTAAAGTTATAGGGCAATTTCTATAATTATCTTTGGTAAACTATGTCATTTACCTATGGAGTTGGAATATAAATCCACTTAGTCTCTTAAAGCCCTAGATTTTGAATTTAAATATAATAATGAGATAAGGATGATAGAGTTGAGTGAAATTGATTAAATCAGAAGAGATTCTGATGAAAATCCCTAGATTTATAAGGAGAAAACAAAAGCCTTTAACACCTTTATCATTCAAAATAGGAACATAAAGGTTAGTTAGAGGGTATTTATTTTTTAATTATAGGATGAATAATTTAATATGAAAATGTAAGAAAAATGGTATGGACCCTTCAAAATTAGGATTTTTCTTGTTAATGGGGTTATAGAATTATTTGGATAGTAAAGTTGACCATTTGTGGTTAATTTTCAGAGGGAAAAAAGAGAACTTTCAGGGGTGATCATAGGTATTGGTTGCTATCTCATTGCTTGAAAGATGAGCCTCCACTAAGTATAAATAAGGAATAAAACTCAATGCTTCATGGGAGTGAACCCATGGTCCTATTTTATATATTCTAATTCTTCTGTAAAAATAAATATTCTTGTTGTCAGCATTTCCTTCTTATGGTCAGTTATCCCTCATGATTACTTGGTACCTTGGTGTGGTCAGTTCATAACTTCATTTAATTTTCAGTTCTTTTATTGAGGTTGACTGACATTAATCTATTATAGTCAATCTTTTAATCCTAGGTTCAATCCGAAACTTATAAAATTTTCCTACACAGTTCCTTATTACATTCACTTTTAGTCAATATAGAGTTTTTGTTTGATCAATTTGTTCATGTGGTCACTCCAATACTTTGATGAATATTCAACGTTCAATCTATTGCGCCTCTTCTTGTGGTTGATTAACCTACTGCATGAACCTTTGGAAGAATTTTCTCCATGCATTAGAGTAAACCTCGTCATTTATTAACATTCTGCCTGAGTTTATTGTCACCAATAATTAATTTAGGACTTGGTGAATTTTAGTTCTTCAACATGCAGTCACTTAGTAGTTTTTCTTATTTTGTTCAATCATATAGTCATGTGGTCACCTACACCTTCATAGTTGATTGACCTTCCATGTTATCCATGGTTTCTTTTCACAGTTTTTGGGTTCTTTTTTAGTTGAGGGATATTCGGTGTTGATATGACCATTTGGAGAAAAAGTTTATCTCTTTTCAACGTCATAGGGGAGATACATGTTTTATAAAAATAAATCAACCTTATATAAAATTTTCCTTGGTTATATTCTCTATTTAACATTAAACATTGTAATTTTATATTGATATTTTAATTATATAGTAGTTATAATTTTCTAACTAGAAGTAATTTTTAAAAAAGAAACCATGTAAGATAAATTTGGATGAATTCTAATGATGAAAGATTCTATATTCATGGGAGTAATGTTTTATTCTTATTTTTTAATTCTAATAATCTATATGTTTTTATCTCTAAAATATGTGTCTAGTCACTTCCACTATCTTATTATATTTTATTGATAAATTCATTTTCTTACATACCTATTTTTATGTCTTTTTTAAAATCAAATGAAAACTCAAATTTTAAGCTTGTAACTCTGTAGATTATTTTTTTGTACTAATTTTTTTAAGTAGTGGACAGTAGGAACTTTTCCATGCTTTGGAATTGTCTAAGTAACTATTCCTTGTGGGAAAATGTTTTTTATGAAATTTATTATAACACTTCATATATAATATGTACTACTAAATTGAAAATATACTTTTAACCAAATTTTCTTTAATGTCCCCCACCTTATGATTCAATATTGGGGAATATGTTGGGTTTTAACTGTAGGGGAGGGGTATTAATTGTGCTTAAACTAAACATAAATGTTATACACATCAGAAACCACTAAAAAATAAAAACAATATTTTTCAAGGATCAGTTTATTTCTTTTAGTGGGAGACATCTTTTCTGAAGTTTCAATATTGATTATTTCCACTATGAGGTGGTTAATTTTTATTAATCTATGGAATTTATTTTTAATGTCATTTTATTTCCCTCTTGAATTATTTTTCTGTTGAATAAATTATACGAGTATTTTTTTAAACTATCTTTTAATTTTAATTTTTTTCTTGAATTAAACTCATAATATATGAATCTAAATGAAGTATGAATCCAAAATCCTAATATAGGTTTAACTCTTTCTTCTTATGTTTCTTACCATAGGATGGGTTAATTTATTACATTAATTATCCATACTTATCCATGAAATGGTGTGTATAAAGTTTTATATTATCTTAATTTATGTGTGTGCATTAACCGAGAGGTAAAGAGAAATTTGGAAGTTCAAGTTTGATGTAAATTGAATTATGTTTAATTATTTTTAAATTTTTCAAAGTCAATTTTTTTTTGTAAAATAGGAAACCATATTTTTACTAATACCATTTAACATTAAGGATGTGGTCATATATAAAAATTTAGTGTGTCCATAGTGGGAAGTATTTTTGAAAACAAATTCTTTGTGGCATATTAGTTTTTCAATATTGAGACTATTTTTCTACCACTAAAATTGATAAATGGATTTCTTGAGGGAAATGTTTTTTCTTAGTGTGGTGTAATTTAATGTTTCCTAGGTGGGATATAGTTTTCTACATATTTTTGGGGATTTTTATAAAATTTCATGTTAAAAATTTTCTTTAAAAGGATAATTACTAATTTTTTATTTTTTGGATAAATTTTTAATTATTTTAATATATTGAGGAAAATAGTTGTTTTCAAGTGTTAATTGATTAAAATCTCTTTAAATTAATTTCTATATTATTTAGGAATGAATTATTTTTTATTTTTTTGTGGTTATTAAATTGAAATGATATTTTTAGATACACCTTGATCTTATTTTTAAATGTTTGAAAAAGTCTATGATATATTATTTTAACTATCATTTATTTTATTGAATTTTAATTTTATACAATTTTGTTTTGAGTAAATTGATCATTAAGACATAAAATTATAAATTAAAAAAATAAAAAATAAATCTGGATCTTGGTAGGGTAAATCTACAAAGATGCAAGGGAAGATTTTGGATTTTTTTGGAAGAGTTGAGAAGACTGTGCGGAAATGAAGGAAACCCACATATAGGAAGATTGAATTTAGTTAGGGGATTATATGGAGTCAAATTTGAGGAAGGATGATGATCAGTGATGGGTTCACGACATGGAGGCATATGATTTGAGTTTGGGTTGCTGATTGTGAGCTCAAGGCTGAGCATTGGCACATGATTCTATTTTAAGAGGCAAAATCACAATTCAAAAGGTGGATCTATCATGAAATTTTATGGTATATCGTGATTAGGATGATTTATGAGAGAGAAACAGGAATTGGGAATGCTATGAGAAATTGGTAAAGAACTATATGCTCTTGTAAAAGTTGAAATAGAAGTATATTTCTTCAATAGATAAGATTACTCTTACTTTCTTTTAATTTCTATTTTTTCTCTTTAATGAAATTATTAAATCCTATTGAATCAATTATGATCATAAAATAAAAATAATTTAGGGAATAATATTATATTGGTTACATTTATTAATTAATTCATGCATTCCATTGTTTGATGTTACAATAATCTTCTACTCTTAGAAAGTTCAATTTTCCAAAACATTGAGAATTGGTGATATATAGTCTTGATTAAATTCAATTTTAAGATACTTAATAAAATGAGGATCAATATAAAAAGAGATTTTATCTTAATATTAACACACTAGGACAAAATGAAAAATTTATTATGGTGATAACTGAATTCATCATTTTTTCAATAAGAGGGTTCTACGATTAAAAAACAATAAGAGTTAATCAGTCAAAAGTTGACCAGCCGACATAGTTGGTCAACCTATTTTAATATAATACTGGTGATTTTTTGTGAATGAATAAAGGAAATCATATTCTAACCAACTGATTTAATTCCCCTACCCAATAAATTGTTCTCCTTTTCTTTCTATGTGATATGTTGTTCTCTATTGATATATTATTTACATTAATTATACTTTTTTATTTTTAGAACTTTCATTACCTACTGTTTCTTCCTTTTCGTTGTTTCTTGAGTTTTTGTTTCTTTTCCATGCTCTGCACTAACATATCACCTTCATTGGGGTATCAACCCTACTAGCGTCTAAACTAGGGTTAGTATGTATAAATGAATAATTTTTTGAGTCATAACGAACTCATGAGTGGGTTTCAATTACTTTGTTGTTTCCCTATATAAAACTAGATCCCCTCCTTATATTCTCACAAATTATTCTCTTATTATCTCGAGTATTGATTTCCAACATGTGGAGACTCTCTTGTAATAGCTTTCAAGGGGTGAATAATCTTTCAAGATTAATTTAAATTAATTTTTTCTAGTTTATATAAATGTTTTTATTTAACTTATTTTTTAATTATTGAATTTTTTCATTAATTAGATAAATATAATAATTAATAGTAATAATATTATGAAATTAGTTAATAATAAAATGTTTAATATTAGTAATAATAATTTTTAATTAGTCAGTAATAATATGTTTAATATTATATATAATTATGATTAATAATTAACAATGGTTAGTAACAAATAATAATTTGATTTTTTATTATTTTATTTAGTTACTAATTAGATGTTTAGTATTAATAATAATTTGTAAATTACTTTTTAATAAGATGTTTAATATTTGTAATAATAATTGTAAATTAGTTAGTAATACTATTTTTATTATTTTAAATAATAATTATTAATAATTAGTTTCAAATAATAATATAATTTTTTATTATTTTAATTAGTTAATAATTTTATGTTTTGTGTTAATAATAATTATCCTCAATTTTTTTAGTAATAAAATGTTTTATATTATTAATAATAATTTTTAATTTGTTGATAACAATATTCTTATTTTTAGTAATAATAAAAATTAATATTAATAAAAGTTAGTAACAAATAATAATGTAATTTAGTAATATTTTAATTAGTTAATTATTTTGTATTAGTATTAAATAAACTCAAATTATTCAATAATAAGATGTTTAATATTAATAATAATAATTTTTATTTAGTTAAAAATAAGATATTTATTTTTAGTAGTAATAATAATTAATAATTAATAATAGTTAGTAATAAATAATAATATAATTTAGGATTATTTTAATTAGCTAATAATTAAATTTTTTATTGGTAATAATAATTCTCTAATTATTTAGTAATAATATTTTTAATATTAGTAATAACAATTTTTAATTAATTATTAATAAGTTATTTATTATGAGTAATAATAATAATTATTAATTATTAATATTTAATAAAAATAATAATGTAATTTAATATTATTTTAATTATTTAATAATTATATGTTTTGTATTAGTAATAATAATGATCAAATTAATTTAAAATAAGATGTTACAAATTAGTAATAATAATTTTCAAAATTATCACAATCATAAAATCATGTAAAATTAATGATTGTGTGTTTTTCTTAATAATGACATCCTCATCTAGATGAAAATAAGTGGATGTAAGCTCTACATCAAATACACTTATGGGTAACAATCTTGAACAATTTTGGTTATGTATTAACTCAACATTCACCCGATGAACAACAAATGCGCATAATTGTACACCTATCTTGACACTCATAGGAGTTATTCATGGTTTGATCACATGTTTTTTTAATTTATTGAACTCAGTGACTATTTCTTAATTAAATAAATAATTTCATGTTGAAAATCATGTCTTCCTATGCCTACTATTATGGTGATGTTATTCAAACATTTACGTGGTTATAAAATCATGGTAAAGTAAATATATTGTGGTTTTCTTAGAAATGGAATCCCTATTTAGATAAAAATAAGTGGATGTAGACTCTATCTCAAATGCACATGGGGGTAATAACCCTAAACATGGTTGGTTGGGTATTAAATCGATCTTCACTCAGTGAAAAACCAAGAGGACTAGCTGTACGCCTTTTTTTACACTCCCGGGGGATATTCTTGGGCTGATCACATGGACTTTATAAATTATAGAATTTAGTGACTATTTTCTAATGAACTCAAATATTTCATATATAAAATAATGTATTCCTATTTATATTACTATAGTGAAGCTATTCAAACATTTACATAATCATAAAATCTTGATAAACTAAATATTGTGTGGTTTTCCAAGAAATGGAATCTCTGTTTGAATACAAACAAGTGGTTACAAGTTCTAGTATAGTTTTACCTAGGGTAAATGGCCTTGAATAAGGTTTGTTGGGTATTAACTTGATGTTCAAATGGTTGATAAAAAATGGGCCCAACTGCGCACCTGGTTTAATATTCTTGGGGGATATTCTTGGGTTGATCATATGATATTTATAATCTATTTAACTCAATGGATATTTACTAATTAAATAAATTATTTTAAATAGAAAAACATGTATTCCTGTGTCTAATGCTACAATGATGTTATTCAAACTAGTCAAGGAACTTCATATAGTAGAAAACCAACATAAGTGGTTATCATTAGAGATTGTGTTACCCTATAAGAACTTCATTAAAAATCATAGTTGATTAAATATAACACTTGGTCAGAAGTTCCCTTCTATTAGCTATAGATGTTTATAGTATCAAGATAGGCTATGACATACAACTTATCCACTACTTGATAATGAAGACTAGCTATAAATAAAAAATTTATTTAACCAATAGTCTGATAATGATTTGAAGGATTTATACATGGATTATTCTAGTTTTCAAAATCATCCCACTATTATATGATAATAAATCCATAAAAGATCCATGAAATAAGATTAACCCCAAGATTTTGTCACTTTTCTAGATTATGGGAAAGAATACAATCAAGTTGATAACTCAAATATGTTACAATATTAATTTTATGATGATGAAGTTTATAATTATGGAATAGTAAGGGGAAGCTGTGATGATGAGGATGAAGATGAATAATATATATAAGAAGTTTCTAGAAATACATTAGTTATTCACCAGACTCAATGAAAGACAAATCATCCACTACTATTCAGATCTTGGTCAAAATCAATTGAACTTTTTCTTGAATTTGACATGAATATTACCATACTTACAAAAAATTTCCCTAAAGTTATAGAGAATATATTTGGTTTAATGAAGAAAAATTATACATTTGAAGATTTTTTCTAAGAAATTATTCTCTGAAAAGTGTATTAATGAAATTTTATATAGAGTGGCACTACAAATATTTAGTTGAGGAGTTAAAATAGGAAAAATATGTTATAAAATGTAAAAATATAGTAATTATTAAACATTTAAATTAAGGTTGATTCTAAACATTTCTCTTATAGGGTTGAGGATTTATAATATCTAGGAATTCCATTTTTATGCGTACACAACCTTACATATGATCATACATCACCAGGTGTTGAATTTGTATCAATTATTATGGTCGAGATGATCAAGTCCTACTAATATTATCTTATATCTCTTTTGTGGGAAATGATACAACAAAATTTTGGCTGAAATATTTCATATAGAAAGGCATGGGGGTGAAATATAATAAAATTTTAAAAGTTTATAGTGTCTAGGATGACTCTTATTAGGTGTTGTCACATTTTATTCCCATACCGAGTCAAAATGTAAACTTGTATACCACCTATAAATGAATGAACATGTGTCTCAAGATAAACAAGTTGATCCATATCATATTCCATTTCATTTTGTGTTCTTGGAATTCCTACCTTGTATTTCATCACTTTGTTTCTAAAAATAATATATAAATATTGATGGAATGTTTCTCTATAGAAGTACACCGATGTAATATTAACTTCAAAAACCCATGATGTTAACCATGCACTTATGCCGTTTGAATTTTTAATAGTGGATAAGAAAAATTATGACTCTGAGAGTTGTTTTTTGGTTTTTATCAGTATCTATTTCACCCACATTCAGGGTGTATGTTTGATATCAAATCATCACTGAGTGATCAAGGAGGAAATAAATACAGATCATGTTAAATGGATATCTCCAAATTCATATTATCATAACTGTATTAGACACATTTTTAATTAGTTGTGAAAGAATTTTCCAGATAAATCTATGAATAAGGCCATCACCAAGCTTGGTATCAAATCTGGTTACTATTTTTGTTGTATCAATGTAATGAATATATTAATTTCATGTAATTTATTCAATTTTTAACATATGATAAAGACTAGTTAAGGCTTGAGCAATGATTAGAAATAATTAATAGGTCTAACTAGGGAGTTTATGACTATATTATATAGATTAAAAAATACAAATAGACATTAGCATATGATGGGACAAAGAGATATGGGAACATGACTAAAAGCATTATGGAGTTCATAAATTGAATCTCCAAGGGGCTCTAAAATTACCTATAACTAGCCTAATTTAAGTAAATGTTGTCATTTTTTAAATTACTTCATAAAAAGAAAAAGATAGACTGCTAACGATATTCAAAACAGATTATGTAATAGATAAAATTTTTAGTGGGATATTTATAGAAACGTTGAAGAATTTTATACTTTTCAAAAATGGTTATTCAAATGAGAAGTAAGTTTATTCAATGTAATTAAGTGTCATGACTCTAGCACAAGTATCATTGTTCAGATGTTTTTGGTATTACTAGACCATAGAAATTATGATTACGGAAAATTTGGCCATTGAGGTTTCCATGAGAGCATGTCATTGCTCAATGTGTAATGACTTAGAACTTTGTAGTTGATTACTTTATGTGTTTTGTATGGTTATTTTAAATGAAAAATAATAGTGTATTATTTTTAGTTTTTTATAAATTAAAATACATTTTTTCAATATTTATATAAAAAGGGTATGTTTAAATGAATTATATTTTTAACAGTGATTTGAAATTTATTATTTTATAATACTTATTGAATTTATAATTATTACAAAAAAAATTATTTCATTGAATATTATTTATTTAAATTTTAGAAAATTATATTATTTAAAGTTTCATTTTATCAATTTATTAAGTTATTATTATTATGTGTTGTGTTGTTTTGATTCAATTATATTATTTTGAAATATTTAAGAGAGAGTGAGTGAGTTCATGTAATTTGAAAAATATTATAATTGATTGATTTGGAAAAAAATCATAACTGGTTGTATATTTTAAAAAAGAAACAAAAACATTTATTCAATTAAAATGTTTATATATATATATATATATGCTGCATTTTTTAAATTGTTTGACCAACCTAGATCAACCCATAATGTCACCAGAATTGGCCCACTATAATGCCCATAGCTCTTTCCCGATCTCCATGGTCTTTTAACAATCACCTATGTATCATAAAAATAATAATGGGAATGATTTCACCCTTAAAATATATTTGATAAGATATAAACAACATAAGAGTCACAGAAAATATCCAAAAAACATCAAATGTAAAAATAAACAAACCATAAAGGTAATATCCAAAAAGTGGATAATAAGGTCTAGAAAAACAAACTGAAAGACCATAATTATGAAACTGGAAGCATCCCATGGGTCCATATCCATGTTACCATATGTATCCACTATCAACCCAAACCACTGGGAAGTAACACAATCCAATAGAGACATCCTCTACATAATGCTCCTCACATTACCTGTATCCTACAAAACCAAGGATAGAAATTCCCAATAGAAAAATTAGGATTTGAGCACTAAATCCTTGTAGGATACCTATAAGAATATATATAGTTCCTGTCCACTTTCATCCACTTGTTCTTATTTAAAAAAAATCTAAAACATTTCTAGAAGAAATAATTTTCCAAATATAATCTCCCTTTGGTTTTCATTTAAAAAACATGGAATTTTCAATAAAAATCAATATAACATAGAATTTATCCATAAGGAAAAAGAAGATGAAAAAAATAGGTTTCAAGCATCAATATCCATATCAATTGGGGAAATAATCATATGAAAATATACATGAACATAATGTATCTACAAAGCACTAAAGGGAAAATCACAACACAAGGGTGTTCACAACTAAGACAAACTTGAGACACTAGCAGACATTATTGAATCCTATAGTCCATGAACTTTGG
Source organism: Viscum album (assembly GCA_963277665.1). NCBI lineage: Eukaryota > Viridiplantae > Streptophyta > Magnoliopsida > Santalales > Viscaceae > Viscum > Viscum album. The sequence goes on from OY728164.1 coordinate 137,251,275, forward strand.
TCCCATAGAGATATTAACCACTAAAAACCATTAAATAATGATCTTATCCCCTATTTATATTGAACTCCACTAAGACTCACATATTTATGGTTTTCCCCATACCCTATGGTTTTCCAGATGTGCTAATACATTATCATTACATTCAAGAAACCAAGTTCACATTTTTTAAACATTATCTAAAGAAAAATCAACTTCATTTTTTTCTAATTTTCTCAAAAACATTTTCTATAGAGACAAAACACTACTTCCATTATTTATAACCCATTTATATTTCAAAATCATTATTTTTTAAAATTTTACAAAAAACACATCAAGTGTATCAAAATGATTTCCGTCAAAAACCCTTTTTAAAAAAACATTTCTATATCTATCAAAGATCAATTCGTCTCTCATGGATTTTAAATCATTATTATCAAAAATCAAAACCAAATGAAATCCTAAGAACACAAGGTATTCCAAGGGATAGACCATAGGATAGAGTCACCTACCTCAATAATAAAGATAGTCTTATTTCCTTTGAAACCAATGATGGGAAATGAGTAGATCTGGTCCTCACAAGCCTAGATAAACAAGGAGCATGCCAAAGGTAAAGGAAACCACCTAATACTACTACTAGATAGGAAATAATAACCAAAAAACCATTTTGGAATTACAAATATAAAATATGATCCAAAGGGAGGAGGAAGACTGGTTTAATAGAGAAAAAATGAGTTAAGAAATGCATTAAATTCCTATATTAAGATCACATGCAGCTGGAGTAACCACCACATAAGTTCAGGCGATGAAAGGGAATTTTAAAAAATATAAATCTTTCACCACACACCCTGGTGAAACCCACCACGACTTGGTGAACTCACAATGTAGACTAACTATGGGAAAACTCCACGCTCTGTCCAAAAGTCCCAAACCGTTTGGTCCTAGCCATTGGTTCCGCCATGCCTGTGGTGAGGCTTGTAGTCCATGGCACATAGGGTGGCCACGAGTGAAATCCATCCTTGGAAATTCCCAACCCTAACCATTTTCTATTGAAAACACACTAGCACATCATGATCACCACCATGACTGATGTCCTGACTATTTTCACCAGATTTCCCAAAAACTCATTTTTAAGACATCATAAACCACCAACTCCCCTAAAACTGAAAAACAAGAGAAGATAGGTTTAATACCTAATTACACAAGTTTAAGTGTTTAAATTATCCCCAATATAAAATATTTCTATCCCCAAAAGGACTTAGGATCATGAACCCATAAAGAGATTGGCCATTGCTACACTATTAATTCCTTGTGCTCCCATGTCTCATGGTTGTCCCTACCACACTACTATATCACTCGAAAAAATGGGATTGCCTTTCCAAAAAACATGTTAATTTTTTGGTCCATTATATGAATATTATTTTCAACCAATGAGGTCCTAGGTTCAATCTCAACATCCTACTACTCAATCATGTGGGTCAAATCTGATTGATACATCTTCAATTAGGAAACATGGAATACATCATTGATAGAAGTTAAATGATTAAGTAAGTCTAATAAATAAATAACCTTCCCAAGTCACTCCACAATCTCAAATAGGCCAACATAACAAGGTGATAAATTATCCTGCCTCCCTAAACACCTATGTCCCAACCAAGGTGAAACTCTTAGAAAATGTTGATCACCTACCTCAAATTCCAACGAATAATGAAGTCAATTGAAATATAATTTACAAAAACTATGAGATATATCCAACCATTTTCTAATAAATTTCATAATATATGTTTTCTTAAGTAATGATATTAAGTCTCACAAAGGGTCATTCTCTAATATCATCCCAATAAAAATATGACCTGTAAGGGCTCCCATACAACACCACAAATTACACCATCATGATTGAATCCCAATAAATATTTTTATAAGAAAATTACACTAATGGAATATGTTTATCCCAATATCCATAGAAGTATATCTTGTATTCCCAAACCATGTATTCAAAAATATTGATGATTTTATCAGACTATACATCCATCTAGGGATGATAAGTCATGCTTAGCTTTAATTGAGAACATATCGCTTCTTGTAATACACTCCAAAATTGGGATGTGAAGTGAGGTTATCTATCTAAAATGATAGTTTATGGAACATCATAGAGTCTAAAAATATCCATCACATATAGTAGCATATTATATTCTACCATCATGAACATAGGTAGGAAATGTGCTAATTTCATGAGTTGATCAATAACCACCCATATCACATCCTTACCACTAGGATTTTGAGGTAGATTAATCACAAATTACATATCTATATCTTCTCATTTCCATACATGAATTAGAAATGGTTCCATCAAACCAACAAACCTATAATATACCACCTTGATTCTTTGACAAGTAAGACACCATATACAAAATCTCCAATCGATCACCTCATTCCCGACCACCAATAATGATACATCTTGGTAGATCGAGTGTGCACAAACCAATTGGATTAGTTTCCATCATCCTTTAATCCCTATCTCATATTCATCAGAACAACCACCCAACCTCAAAAGTGAAAAATTACATTGGGAGACTGAGACAACTCACTTGTGGTCTCCCCACAATAAATATTCCTATTAAAGAGCTAAAACTATGAACCCTAATCCCATCCAAGTAAAATATAATCATCCATAAATGACCAAGACCAATCAGAAGTTATGATCACATTTCTATCATATATCCCTTCATCCTAGAACATCTTAGTAAACAATCTCAACAAGCGCCACTCCTACACTAATTACTTCATTATCTGAGTTGGAATTTTTCTTCTCAAGGTGTCTTTGAATATGTTTCCTTTTCTAGGGGTGTATCGATTATCAAAATCAAAAGTATGAATGTGATCCACCCAAAGTAATTGTATCAAGTTAAAATTACTTTAAGTAAAGATATGATTTAGACTCTTATGTTCATAATACACTGTAAACCGATCCATGAAGAGATAGTGGTGTTAATTCTTAAGAGAATGCATCACCTCCACCAACGAAAGATCACAAATGGGGTAGTTTTTATCATGAGAGAATAACTGATGAGTTCCATAAGCTACCACCTATCTACCCTACATTAGAACAAAACCCAAACTCATTCCTAAGGTGGCATAGTAATCATCATATCCCAAACCTGACTTGGGAAGAATCAAGACTGGAGTTTCAGTCAATCATACTTTCAGCTCCTCAAATGATCTATAGCCCTTATCACTCAGAACAAACTTCATAACCTTACGAGTTAACTCTATCATATGAGATGAAGATTTGTAGAATTAATTTACAAAGTTCATGTAGTAACCAGATATCCCAAGACACTCTAGATTTAGAACATATTTATTGGACACTCCCAATACAACACTACCTGATCCTTCATAAGATCCGTTGAGACACATTTCATAGAAATAATATGGACCAAAAATCTCACCTATTGAATATAGAATTGACATTTGTGTGACAACCGGGTCCTGGTGAAAGCACAGACACCCCGCCTTAATAAGGCCATCGAGTCCTGGCCTACCAAGTACCACCAGTGCCCTAGCAGACACGGGGGACCACCCTAGGGTCCACCCCCACATGCCTGAACGGGTCATCTGACTAATGACAGTCCCCACAGGACAACACATGTCCTTTCCAGTGTGCTTTGTCCTCACTCACACACACCCTAGAAAACTCCCCAGAAGGTCACTCATCCTGATCACTACTCCATCCCAAGCACGCTTAACTGTGGAGTTCTAATCAGTCAGGCTCCCAAAAAGGAAGGTGCACCTTGTTTACATGAGTCATATCATTTAGCCATTTAACCCTTTATCATTCAGGGGTGTTACAATCACCCCCCTTTAGAGTGCAACGTCCTCATTGCGGTCCCTACATCTCAACCCAAGCACTACACCACACTTAAGGCTAGGTACCACCTCTGATACCAAATGTGACAACCGGGTCTCGGTGACAGCACAAACACCCCGCCTTAACAAGGCCGTCAGGTCCTGGCCTACCAGGTACCACCAGTGCCCCAACAGACATGTGGGGCCCACCATAGGGTCCACCCCCACATGCCTGAATGGGTCATTAGACTAATGACAGTCCCCAATGCCAACACATGTCCTTTCCAGTGTGATTTGTTCTCACTCACACACACCATGGAAAACTTCCCAGAAGGTCACCCATCCTGATTACTATTCCAGCCGAAGCACGCTTAACTATGGAGTTCTAATCAGGCAGGATCCTAAAAAGGAAGGTGCACCTTGTTGACATGAGTCATATCATTTATCCATTTAACCCTTTATCATTAGGGGGTGTTATAATTTGGATATCTTATCATATAAACAACACTCTTTCATAATCCCATGGATGATATTCAAATGATCAACATGACCTTGTTCTGATCTGAAATAAAAAATAATATCGCCCATCAAAATAACCATGAAGAAATCCAAGAACCAATGGAAGTTTCAATTCATCAATGAAATAAACATGAAATGAGTGCTAGTAATTCCAAATGACATGACTAGATACTCATAATTTCTATAAATGCTCATAAACATCTTCTTAGGAATATCTTTCTCTTAGACTCTCAATAGATGGTACCTTGATATTAGATCAATATTTGAGAACCACCAAGATCCCTTAAGAAGATCAAAATGGTCATCAGTCATAGAAAATTTATATTTTTTCTTAATTGTCACCTGGTTGAGTTTATGGTAATAAAAAAAAAACTCAAAGACTCATATCCACCTTCTTTTCAAAGAGAACTAGAAATGCCCAAGGTAAAATTATAGGATGAATAAATCCCTTTGACTCAATATCCTTAAAATGAACCTTTAATTATTTTTATTCAGTGGATTCCATATAGTAAGAAAGTAAATAAATTAGTCTCATACCTAGAATAAAATCTATAGAAAATTTTACTTTTTTATAGGGTGGTAACTGTGATAAATCATCTAAAAAAATGTTAGGATACTCACTCACCATGGATGGAATAGGAACACTAAGACATGGATCAACATCATCAAGAAACATTTTTTGATAAATGAAATTAGATAACCTCAAACCTATGGGAAGTGGTACCATCTCTCCTAGGTCTGGGATTCTACTCACCTTGAAAGACATGAATGGCTCCATTAGAAGAAATGAACTACACCCACTGATAATAGAGATTTATACAAGCTTTATAGATAATCATCTAATCAATTCCAATAATGATATCAAGGATATAAAGATAAAGAACTAAAAAAATTCATATGGTTTTGTTGTCAATAATCATTACTCAACATTTGGGACATATGAAATCCTACTATTACTTCTTTCTTGAATGAGTGGAAAGTTTCATCATGAAAGTTATTAGCTCTGATCCTAATCCCAGCACATTAATAATCTTAGATGATATAAAGGAATGAGTTTCACCAGTATCAAATAAATCCATAACCATAGAGGATAAAATAAACACTATACCTATCATGGTAGAAATTCCTACCTCTAATTCCTATTATGTGTACTCTTCTTTAAAGACATAACCATCCTCATCTTTCCCTTTCTCGGTAACATAAGCATCACCCATGAAACAAGGTTGAGATCCCACCCCTTTTAAAACAACATATCTAAACTATGATCCATTGGTGAAGGTGGATCTAGATATACTATCCTAGTATGTTATCTTATAGAAATGATAAAGATGACTAGATTTACCACATGAATGAAACACCTTTAATACTACTATATAATTAGGTTTTATGTGTCCTTTTTCTCACACCGGTAATGGAACAATTGACTCTTCCCTGACATCTGTTGTGCACTCCTTCCACAACCTTATAACTAGTCCCTTTACTTCCTCTTCTGGAAATAAAATGAACTTCTTATAGCTCTTACTATCACTGATGCTCTAAAAATTATTGTATTCCTAGCTATATTTTCCTCATCCATATCTATATTATTCAAAATCTCTACAAAGGTGGGTAGGCAAATAAGAATCTGCATAGACTAAATATCATGACTCAAACCCACTTCAAACCTATATGTCTTGAGATGGTCATTAGAAACAAGCTCTGAAAATAGGTTCTCCAAATACAAAAACTAAGTATCATATTTTGAGAAATAAAAATATCCACGTTCCAAATAAATGAACTTTTATGCTTTATAACTCTCATAATCTTAAGATAAAACTATTGATTGAAGGATTTCTTGAAAGTGTTTCAGGTAAGGTCTTCATGAAAATTTTCTTGCACAAGATATTACCACCACTTCTTTCTTATAACTTCAAGCATATAAGTTTTGAAACTAACAATAGAGTCATTTAGAGTTTTCTGGAATTGTAAAATCCTCTCAATCTTATGAATCCATTCTTATGATTCCTAGGGTCCCTTATCACCATAAAGGATTAGTGGATGATACTTAATTAATTCCACCACATGGTCTACAATTATTTTCAATTCAAAATTAGTGGCTTGAACTGTGGAATGGATCATTCATACTACAATTTCCACTAAATTCAAGGAAACCAAGGGATTCACCTATAGGGATTTCCACATAAATTTTTATCTAGTATTCAGAGATGTTCTTATTGAAAGATCCATAATCTATAAAACAAGATGATTAAAACCATTTATAATAGAATTAAAATCCTTGATAAAAATATAATTTATAATACTGAATACTAACAAGAGAAAACCATAAAAAAGGTGTTAGAAAACCTTTAACTTCCCATGGAAACTCTAGGATTGTCATGAAAGTGAGTTGTTCATGTATACTCCCACACTACCTCTCGAATTATAAAAGTCATATATTCAGTCTATCAACAAACCCTAGATACAATAGGGTGATATAAAATAATGATCATGAGATTTATTGACAATATAACCCTTTGATACCAATTTGGGACAAACCAACCTAGTTTAACCCACAATGTCACGTGAATTGTTCTACCATAAGGTCCGAAAAACATTCCCAATCACCACGGGCTAGAGATCATCATCAGGGTATCATAGAAAGAAGAATGGAAATTATTTCACCCTAAAAATACATGTGATAATATAGAAAGAACATAAGAATCACCAGAGATATCTAGAAAATATCACACGTCAAAACAAGTAAACCATAAAGGTAACATCCAACAAGTAGAAGACAAGGTCTAGACAAAAAAACTGGAATACAATCAATATGAAACCCAAAGAAACTGATGGGTCCATCTCTATGTGACCATATGTCACCACCACAATTCCATCCCACCAGAAAGCAACATGATCCAAGATATCCATCCTCAACATGATGCTCTTACATTTACCTGTATCCTATAAAACCAAGGATATAAACACCCAGAGGAAAAATTAGAGTGTGATCACTAAAGCTTGGTAGGATACCACCAAGAATCCATAAAATTTCTATTCATGTGTATTTTTTAGTTATTATATAAAATATATTTCTAAAACATTTCCATAAGAAATCATTTTCTATTTAAAGTCATCTTTTGGTATTCTTTTCAAAACCATGTCATATTAAACAAATATATGACATAGGATTTATCCATGAGGCATAAGAAAATGAAAAAAATCGTTTTTGAGAAATAATATACATATCATGTGGGAAAATAAGCATATAAAAATATATATGCATGTAATGTATCCATAAATCACCAAAGGTATAATCAAAACACAATGGTGTACACAATTAAGAAAAACATAAGACACTAGATGGAATTAGTGAATCAAATAGTTTGGGAACCTCTTCCCCATATAAAGGATACCAACTATCAACCATGGAATCATGAGAACATCTCATAGTGGTAGAAAACTCCACAAACACCACCACAACTGTGGTCCCAGTAGTTTTGAACCGAAATGACCAAAAATACCTTTTTAATCCACTGTGCACCTCCAACTCCCCTTAAACCGAAAATAAAAATTCAAGAGAGGACTTTTATCTGATTTATCATGCCAGGGCATGAAAATATGTCTCTCTCTCTCTCTCTCTCTATATATATATATTTAAAAAAATTTACTTGAAGAAATAGTTTAATGAAAAATATAAAACAAAAATTTGATCCATTTTGGATGTTTTCAAAGAAAGTTTTTACAAAAAAACACGAGTTAATAAAAAAGTGTTATGTTTTACCAAATTATAAAAAAATTAAAATATTTTCATAAAAACGTTTTTGGGAAAATATTTAACAATTTTTTTAATTATGTGTAAAAAACATGTTATAAATTCGATATTTAATGTAATTAAATATGTATATATTTTTTATCCCATTTATGGAGGTTGTTATAGTATTTTATATGTCAATTTTCTTAGGGGTTTAATTTCTAGTATAAATATGGGTCTTGGTGGTGTGGGTAAAAAATAAAGAATAAAGATAAAATATTGGTTGATGTATTGAATGTTTGAAAAGTTAAATTGGGGGAATACTGATGGATGGAGGATCATTGCAGGGTCATGGTATGTAATTTTATACTTATCTATTTCTTGTAAATCGAGTATGATTTTTGTCTTGGTGTGCTGAATTATCTCTCTTTATAAAACTTATCTATTGCTACTCTTATATTTGTATGTCTAGATATTCTATTAGTTAGTGAATTTTTATAGAGGGAATATTTTATGAGGTTTTTGTGACTTGTGAGAAAATGATATATTGGGTTTTTATCATATTTTTGGTATTTCTTTTGATATTTGAGATGATTATTTATTTAATGATGGGGAAATGATGGTATGATAGAAAATGAAATGTTTTTGTATATGTGTGGATGTGGTAGTGATATTGAAAGTGATACTGATGTTAATGGACAATGTGAAATTGAGGAAGTAGTGTTATTATATCATTCTATAATCCCTAACATCCATTGAGTTTATGATTTTGTCCCTCAGTTATTAATATTATTGTTCACTTAGTTATTTATCTAATTTTCAAAATATATATTATTTATTTTATTTCTGGAGAGGTTGGTATTGGTTATTTTATTATTAATTTAAAATAAATATTGATTATAGGATAGTTTTTGTTGTGTGATCTTTTTTGGATGAATTTGTCCTACTATAATATTTCATATATTGTATCTCTATAAAATATCATTTGATTATAATTTCTCAATATCATTATTTATGTACATGTTTACATAATATTTTTGATTCACAATTAAAATATAAATTTAGGAAGATGATCCTATTTAGTACCTATTGCTCACCCTATCATAGTTTTCTGAGTTTTTGCAGGATATATCCCCAGAGTTTGGAGTTCTTATTTGACTACTTTAGATGGAGTTGGCTGATGGATTAGATATTTAGTGTTGGATTTGAAAATATTTTATTTTGATATTTTATATTTGACATGTTAGTAGCATTTGGGTTGTGGAAACTTATTTTATGGGAATATAAATTCTTTTTTATGGTGGTTATTTTAATAATCATGGGATTATATGAGGGAAATGCCTCCCATTTGACCTTTTTATACCATTAGTGCTAATCGTTAACTTGGGACCTACTAGAGGCAGAGTCATGGGGTTACACTCATCTTCATTGTTGGCCTTGGAGGGGTTCCTAGTGGGGCAGAGTCATGATATAATGGTGTCAAATAAAAATGTCCCTTCTAGTAGTGTTTGATTGTCACAAACAAATTCGGGTTGACCTTGAACCGGTCACCCGAGTTGGTCCATGACATGTCCTGAAGGGTGTTCCCAATCCCAACAGGCTGGAAACTAGTGGCGGGCATCAAAACAAGCAGTTGAGGAAGATTTAGCCCAAAAAATAAAAGATAGATAAATAGAGATAAACTGAACAAACGGGTAAACACTAACAATGGAAAAAAATAAAGGTAATCAACTAGACATACCTTTAAGTGACCCCATGGGTCACCACCAAACGTAAAACCAAGCTCAAGAGATCCAAAAATAAAACATGAAACTGTAAAGTAAAGTAGGCATGAGCAACGATATTCCCAGTAGGAAATCCAAAATACAACAACACCCTATGCCACTAACTTTAATAAGAAATCCAATACATGCTAGTTTGAAAATAAGGCATAATAAAATAATGTTTTTTGGTCTTTTAAAATTCAAATAACAAGCTTTCATTTCCAAGGAAAAATTTCTCTTCCCTCTTCAAAATATGTTTTGAGCATGCATTAACATTTCAAAATTAAAGGAGACCAATTTAGATTAAAATATGGTTTTCAAAAAAGAGGGAACAAGACGTAAACAAAAGAATTGAAAATCATATCACAAGCACCATGGGAAGTCCCTAAGCAGCTAGTTTTAGTTGGGAACTTAGGGTCTTCGTGTCTTGGTGAAACATGGCTTAGAAGTCCACGACCCTCAGAAAAGGTGGCTTAGAAGTCCACGACCCTCAGAAAACGTGGCTTAGAAGACCACGACCCTCAGTCATTGACATGTTTATTTAGTTTTGCAATCGTCAAACCTGCTGTGAAACCGAGTCAAGTCACCTCTGGACCACTATCCCACAAGTCCTAGTTTCCCCCACCCAGATACCCAGGTTTCCCATTGTGCTCTATTTCAAGTAGTGGTGAGTCTTTATCAAGCAAACATATATGTACACAACACTTTCTTTATCCAAAACTAATTCAACCTATCACCACTTTTATCCCTCCTTAAGCGCATTCCCCCTCTTTTACGCCACACAAGCATAAGCATCAACACTAGGAACATATCACAAATCACATTTTAACACTTGTATTACATTTCTCAAACTAGGGGGATGTCTGAAGAGGTGTTTTCCAAATTTTTAAACCAGTTTAAAAATGACAAACGAGCCTCATTACTCCGCAAGAATGATTTTACTTTAGAAAAAATGTTCACCCAAAACTCATTTTTGAGATCATTTTGGATCTTCTTGGAAAACAACGTGTCATTTTACTTTTACAACAAAATTGGCCAAAAGACTATGTGTCTTTAGAAATACCCACTTTATGTTCGAAACATTAAAGAAATCACTTTTTAAGAACCAAAACCATTTACATATATATATATATATATATATATATTGCATATATATTTCATGTAGAAGAATAAGATGCACTTTTAATAAAAAACTAAGCAATTATGGAAATTCTAATTAAAGATTAGGGCATAGGGGACCTACCTGAAACATGTCACTATTTGTCGACGACCACTCGAACCGACACTTGGATCATACATGAACATGAATTTATACATATATATATACACACCCCTAGATGCATTGCACATATTCCCCACACCATTAGGGAATATGTACATAGAGGGCATATATGTATATATACCTTACCCTATGCATGTACATGTAGGATACCTTGACAACCGTGGCCCAAAACCATCTTAGAGAGGTCCATCGCACTACACATATCATTTAATAAATTAATAAAACACTCTATGAAACACTAAAAAGTTATCACCATAAAAAAAGAATTACCCCAAAAACAATATTTAAACCCCAAATGCACAATAAACCACATTTTAGACCACCTTAATAACTCATAAAACCCATTGAAAATATTAAAAGAAAAGTACATAATCAATTTGACCATTTCCAAAGCCCTTTTAAAATAGTCACAAAAACCGAAACCAATTCCAAAACATGAATTTAATTGTTTAAACCATTTTCAAAACAATATTTTCACCATTCAAACAATTTAAATAAACCATTACACAATTTATTAAACAACTCAAGGTAACACCACACGGCCTCACACCAAGAAAATACCCCAAATCCCCTTTTTAGAAACAAACACACACTAAAAACATTTCCAAACATCATTATAATCACTTATAAAAATAAAAAATCATGCTAAAATAATTAAACTAACTATCTAACACATCAAACAAATTATATGAATGTAATCACCTACATATTATGGAGAGACATCCAAAAATTGGTGCGGCACTACAACCGCACCTCAAATGAACCTTAAGAAGTCAAGATTCATCCAAACCAACAAGATCAAATTATAGTTAACAAAATTAAACCCTAAAAAACTCATACCCACTGAAAAAATAAAATCCATAACAGAAACTGGAAGTGGACTTACCCAAAGGGAAAGAGGTGCGACCGCTGGAGAGAGGCAGTGCAGCTGCCGGGGAAAAGTCATCGGAAGGTCGATTCTCCATAAGTAGAGGGAAATTCCGGTAGGAGGAGGGATGATGATTTCGGTGTGCCACCTAGGAAAGAAGGCCAGCGGGAGGCTAGCTGTAGGGAGGGAGGTTGACGGTGGTCGTGACGGTCGTAACTAGGAGAGGAGGAGGCCGGCCGGAGGTCCAAGAGGAGGGGGAGTCAACGACGCGCAGTAGGAAGGGGGAAGGGGTGAGGTGTGACATGAGGGGAGAGGGGGGGATAAGGAGAGATAGAAAAAAGGGAAGAAATAAGAAAGAAAAGAAAAATAAAAGAAAAAGAAAATAAATCGAGTAAAAAGGAAATAAAAAGAAAATAAAAAGAGAATTAACAGAAAATAAAAAGAAAATAAATCCCCAAAAAAATGAAAACATAATCCATTCTAAAAAAAGAATTTAATAAAAATAATAATTAGTTGATAATTTTATAATTATAACAATAATTTAACATTAATAACGAAATTGAAATATCAACTGAAATAATAATAATAATAATAATAATAATAAGATTAGTAATAGTAATAATAATACTAATATTCTAACACTAATAAAAATGATAATAATAATATTCTCAACACTAATAATAATAATATTATTATTTAAACAATTATTTAAATTTTATTTTATTTAAAACCCTGGAAGACCGCACAGTTACTTGGGGAAAATCTATAGGGTTCCCAAATCGTGTCAGGCCCACGCGCCAGATACTGCCAAGCCCAAAATGCCCATTTCTAAATAACAACCCCAAAAAAAAATCAAACCAGGTCTCAACCCACTCAAAAAAAAAATAAAATAAGACCAAGGATGAATAAAATAATTAAAATACACTAGTTTCGGGTCAGGGTGTGACAATTATCCCCACCATGACACTTTCTACCCCCATAAAGTCCCAAAATACTCAGCTATTCAAATCTTGAAACGAGGACGCAATGATTCTCAAAACGAAACCCCTACCACTTGAGGATCAAACACTCACTTTCCACCCAAGCCCTAAAACCTTGAGACCCGGACTACCAGGAAAAAGAACCAATCACACGAGACTCACATTCCCAAACACAACTACAACCTTGAACACCCCAACCCCAAACTTGTAAATCACTATAGTATGATTGAGATCTTCAATGAACATTTTTTATACGACCCATCATCTATATTGATCGGGGTTAAGTGGAGCAGAGGTAATGAGTTTCCCTGACAAGAACACCTTGAAGACTAAGTTCTATGTGAATTTGTCCCATGTTGGTATCCCTACCAATTTAGGACTCTAGCCGAATATTGGCTTTCCCAAATCGAGACAAATTAAGAAAACCAAGAAAAACCCCTGACACTATTGTGACCCCTCAACATTCCAAGTCGCACCCAACCATCTTGATGAAAGTCATTGGTGAGACCCATAGTGGGTCTCCCCACCATATTATAAACTGATTATTACAAAAGCACCCACATGAGAGCTCTCAATTTAGTTTCAATAGTGACAATTGAATTATTCATTATGAACCCACCGACATAGGGAAAATTCCTACATAGTATGGGGGTCCAAACAGGAGGAACCTGAAACGAACACCGACTCCGAACCCACCACTTCCCCCAGGACACAAGCATCCCAAACCGGCAACACCCAAAACCAAAAACTGCTTAAGGAGAAGACTATACATTTGGGAGTTTATACCCCACGAGACACAACCATGAAAACTTTGTGAAAGAGGCCACCAGGACCTCCAAAACAAGCTCCCCATCCCAAAAAGACAACCACATGAAGCAGAAACTTAACTGGGCTTTTCGCAGACAATACACGACAGGTTGGACACACATCCCTCGCACCTAGAAACTACCTGTCTGCGTGAAAAGCCTCACTCTGAGACCTATGGATAGAGCTCTAATGTATTGAAGCATCTGATGCACCACAGGCGGGAATTAACTACCTCCAAATGAGCCTTCATCTTCTAGAAAGACCGCTTACAGAATTCCTTAGGTGATCCAAGTATCCACGTTGTTGACAAGCCTTTATAAGATTGCAACGAACAGCTTTGAGTGCCCAAATTGACCACATTAGAATCAAACGATTGTGTGGTCTTAGGAATGAGAGACAAGAATTGATGAAAGACCCATGCCCAGAATATGTTCCTCCAATTCACTCTCTACACCGGATGGGGAACCCTTCACGAGCACCTTGAAAAAAAAAGATTGTCATTTATCCCAATATGCGACCCCAACATTCAAGGAGAAGGTAGCAATCACCATTCTCTAGCCTGAACATGACTCTTCAAACAAAACTAGTATAACTTGCCCTTCACAACATCTGGAGTTCCTAAAGACTGTAAGAATCACTCAACTTCCTCAAGTTACACCGCAACCTCTATCAAACCTCATCCACCATAGAGAAAAGAATCAATGAGGAAAATAAAATAACCCTACAACTCCACTGGGAGTCTAGGTAAAACTAACAACTGAAAATGACCCCTCAGGGACCTATGGACATTTTGTGGCAGCATACTTTAAACAAGAAGCACAAAACCAACCTGAAGCACATCACAAAACAATCCTCCACATTTAACCATAAATCATTCACTCAAACTCAAAACATCATCTCATCCTTGAAACACCAGCTCGAAAACAAGAATCAAGCCCATAGAATAATACACTACAAAACCAAACCATAAACCCACTTTCATAAATAGATGTTTTAAAAACCATCCCATTTCAAACCATCCAAATGATAAAAAACCCATTTTTAAAACCCACTTTCCTTTTTTAAAATTTATTAAACAAAATTTATCCCAGCACATCACTAATAAAAACATGCATTTGGGAAACAAAACAAGCCTTGAAAACTGAGCACCCACCATTGGTATTCTATGAAACCTCACGTGTATACATTCTTATGCCAACTCGGGCTCCAATCCATGCATACCAACAACCATCAACATCCAATTACATTCATCCATACACGTGGGCATCCATAGAAATACTAAAGTTCAAACATATCATTTCCAAATTCGTTTTTCTAAGAGACATTAGTTTCATACTTCACAAAAATTTCAAAAGCCCCAAAAACATTTCTAAATCCAATTTTGATTTACTCTTTACAAAAGCTTTAAAATATCCTAAAACAGTTCCCAAAAGAACATCCATTTTCAAAAAAATCATTTTATTTTTAAAAAACCAATATTTTCATTTGAGGAATCCAATTTCAATGGACCAATCATCAATTTTACACCCCGAGAGAAACACACCAAAACAAACTAAAACTCACACCAAGAACATTCCAGAACAACCAATTCACTCAATGAATCAAGATTGCAAATACTAAAATAAACAACTACAACGCACAGTTTGGTCACACGGTTTGGCTGACCGTGCACCAAACGGGTGAGCACATAGGGAGTCATCAAAGACGATTCCATGGTCTGCACATGGATTTATAGGCCATAAACAACATCCATGCACCCCTCCAGTATGACCACCAAATCTCTAAACTAACCAGAAACACGCAACTAGGACTAAGGTGACTGAAAACAAATGGGATCCAGACGCGGACTTTGGGGCAAGACCACCCTGGAAATTCAAGGGTCATTCCGAATAGGTGGTGATCAGGCACCTACCTGCAATTAAACACTTGGATTACGACAGTCCTAACTCCAAACTATCATACATCCCCAAAGTACATGGGATAAACCTCCCTTTGATACCATTTTGTCGCGAACCAATCCAGGTTGACCTTGAACCGGTCACCCGATTCGGTCTGTGGCATAGCCCAAAGGGCGTTCCCGTTCCCCAGGGGCTGGAAACTAGTGCCAGGCATCAAAACAAGTAGTTGGAAATGATTTAGCCCAAAAAATAAAAGACAGATAAATAGAGATAAACTAAACAAACAGGTAAACACTAACAGCAGAAAATAAAAATAAAGGTAACCAACTAGACATAACTCCAAGTGACCCCATGGGTCACCACCAAATGTAAAACCAAGATGGAGTGATCCAAAACTAAAACTTGAAACTGTAAAGTAAAGTAGGCTTGAGCACCGAGATTCTCATTAGGTAAGCCAAAATACAACAACACCCTATGCCACTAACTTTAATAAGAAATCCAATACAGGCTAGTTTGAAAATAAGGCATAATAAAATAATGTTTTTCACTCTTTTCAAATTCAAATAGAAATCTTTCATTTTCAAGGAAAACATTTCTCTTCCCTTTTCAAAATAGGTTTTGAGCATGCATTAACATTTCAAAATTAAATGAGACCAATTTAGATTAAAATATGGTTTTCACCAAAGAGGGAACAAGAATGAAACAACTAAATTGAAAATCTTATCACAAGCACCATGGGAAGTCCCTAAGCAGCTATTGTTAGTTGGGAACCTAGGATATTCATGTCTCGGTGAAACATGGCTTAGAAGGACATGATCCTCAGAAAATGTAGCTTATAAGGAAACAACCCTTAGAAAACGTGGCTTAGAAGACCACAAACCTCAGTCATTCATATGTTTAGTTATTATTGCAATCGTCAAACCTACAGTGAAACCGGGTTAAGTCACCTCTGGACCACTAGGCCACAAGTCCTAGTTTCCCCCACCTAGATACCTAGGTTTTCCATTATTCTCTATTTCAAGTGGTGGTGAGTCTTTATCAATAAAACATATATGTACACAACAATTTCTTTATCCAAAACTCATTCAACCTCCCACCACTGTTCTCCCTCCATAAGCGCATTCCCCCTCTTTCATGCCACACAATCATAAGCATCAACACTAGGAACATATCAGAAATCACATTTTAACACTTGCATTACATTTCTCAAACTAGGGGGGATGCCTCAAGAGGGGTTTTCCAAATTTTTAAACCATTTTCAAAGTGCCAAACGACACTCATTACTCCACAATAATGATTTTACTTTAGAAAACATGTTTACCCAAAACTCATTTTTGATATCATTTTGGAACTTCTTGGAAAAAAATGTGTCATTTAACTTTTACAAAAAAATTGGCCAAAAGACCATGCATATTTGGAAATACCCACTTTATGTTCGAAACATTAAAGAAATCACTTTTCAAGAACCAAAACCATTTACATATATATATATATTTCATATGTATTTCATGTAGAAGAAGAAGATACACTTTTAATAAAACACTAAGAAATTAAGGAAATTCTAATTAAATATCAGGGCATAGGGGACCTACCTTAAACATGTCGCTATTTTTCGATGACTACTCGAACCGAAACTTGGTGCATACACGCACATGCATTTATACACACACACATATATATATATACCCCTAGCCGCATTGCATATATTCCTCTCTCCATGAGGGAATATATACAAAGAGGGCATATATGTATATATGCCTTACCCTATGCATGTACATGTAGGATAACTCGACACTCGCGGCCCAAAACCATCATAGCGAGGTCCAACGCGCTACACACATCATTTAATAAATTAAAAAATATATACGAAACACTACAAATTTAGTACCACACAAAAAAAATTACCCCAAAAACACTCTTTAAACCCCAAACGCACACTAAACCACATTTCAGACCACCTGCATGACTCATAAAACCCATTGAAAATATTAAATGAAAATAACATAATCAATTTCACCATTTCCAAAGCCCTTTTCAAATCATCACAAAAACCGAAACCAATTCCAAAACATGCATTCCATTATTTAAACCATTTTCAAATAAATCTTTTCTCCATTCAAAGAATTTAAATAAACCATTACACAATTTATAAAACAATGCAAGGTAACACCACACGACCTCACACCAAGAAAATATCCAAAATCCCCTTTTTAGAAACAAACACACACTAAAAACATTTCCAAACATCATTTGAATCACTTATAAAAATAAAAGAGCATGCTAAAATAATTAAACAAACTAACTAACACATAAAACAAAGTTTATGAATGGAGTCACCTATATATTGTGGAGATACATCCGAAAATTGGAGCGGCACTACAATCACACCTAAAGAGAACCTTAAGAATTCAAGATTCATCCAAACCAACAAGAACAAACTCCAGTTAACAATATTCAACACTAATACAAATCTCATACCCACTGAAAAAATAAAAACCCTAATGGAAATCGAAAGTGGAATTACCTGAAGGGAAAGAGGTGCGACCATTGGAGGGAGGAGGTGCGGATGCTGGGGAAAGGTCATCCAAATGTCAATTCTCTAGAAGCATAGGGCAATGCCAGCAGGAGGAGGGATGCCAATTTCGGTGCGTCACCTAGGAGAGGAGGCCGACGGGAGGCTAGTTGCAGGGAGGGAGGTCGACGACGGTCGCGACGGTCATAGCTGGGAGAGGAGGGGGAGTCAATGGCATGCAACTGGATGGGGGAAGGGGTGTGGCGTGACATGAGGGGAGAAGGGGGGGATTATGAGAGAAGGATAAAAAGAGAATGAATAATAAAGAAAAAAAAAGAAAATAAAGAGAGTACAAAAAGAAATAAAAGGAAAATAAAAAGAGAATTAACAAAAAATAAAAAGAAAATAAAAACCCCCAAAAATGAAAACTTATGCCATTCTGAAAAAAAAATTTAATAAAAATAATAATCAGTTGATAATTTTATAATTATAACAATAATTTAACATTAATAACCAAATTGAAATATCAACTGAAATAATAATAATAACAAAAAAAATAATAATAAGAATAGTAATAGTGATAATAATACTAATATTTTAACACTAATAATAATTATAATAATAATATTCTCAACACTAATAATAATATTATTAATATTTAAAAAATTCTTTAAATTTTATTTTATTAAAAATTCAGGCAGACTGCACAGTTACTTAAGGCGAAGCTGCAGGGTTTCCAAATTGTTTAAGGCCCCCGCACCAGATACTCCCAAGCCCCAAACTCCCATTTCTAAATAACAACCCCCAAAAAAATCAAATTGGGTCTAAACCCGCTCAAACACAAAACAAAATAAGATAAAGGATGAATAAAATAATTAAAATACACTAGTGTCAGGTAGGGGTGTGACATTGAAGAAATGGTAAGATTTATTTAGACAATTAGTTATATTAATATGAACGTAGAATATTTTATTGATTTTTAGCACCTAAATGGAGGGAAAATAAATAATTTGGAGAGTAATTTTTTATAAGAATCCAATGGAGAATTTTTTGGGTATTATGTTTTTATGAATTTTCAAAGATTATTTTTTTCATTTTTTTGTGTATTATGGAGATATGGACATTCTTTGGATTCTCTAGGATGAGAATAATTTAAGAGGTATTCAATGTAAATACCAAAGTTTCATTTTCATTTTTCATTATTTTATATTTTTTTATAGGATTTATTTTGATTCTCAAGGATGATAATTGTTTGAGAGATATTGAATGTAATAGCCCAAATGTTTACAGTCCATTAATTTAAATTTTTTATGATTATTTTAATAATAAATAATTGTGTAGTATTTAGAGATTTTTGGAAATTAAAATATTTTTATAAAAAATATTTTTATAAAAAAAAGGAACATTTAAATGAAATGGTTTTTTAAAAATGATTTGAAATTTATTATTTTATATTAATTATTGAATTTATAATTAATAAAAAAATATTTTTTCATTTTATAATAATGATTTTAATTTTATAAAGGTATATTATTTAAAGTTTCATTTCATCAATTTATTAAGTTATGAATGTTATGTGTTTTATTATTTTGATTCAATTAAATTATTTTGAAATATTTAATAGAGAGAGAGAGTGAGTGAATGTGATTTCTAAAATGTTCTAATTTACTGATTTGGAAAACATTGTAAATGGTTGAATTTTTTTATAAAAAAATAAATGAAAAGGATTATTATATAAAAAATGTTTTTATATGTGTGTTTGTAGGAAAATATTTTTATTATATGAAATATATATATATATATATATATATATATATATTGTTTCTTCTAGAAATGGGGATGACCTTGTTTGTTTAATGTTCAAACATTCCAATTGGTTTCTAATGGGTTTATTTGTAGAATCGGAAACATCCAATGATTCTATATCTATTTGGACCTATTTTCCAAAGGCAAGTGCTCATTAGTTATGGACCGATGAGGCTTAAGAATTTGAATTGGTCGAGAGGATGGGAGTTCGGACTCATCACACCTTTTTGGGGGGAATTATTTTCTACTTCAAGAGTCTCTTATAGATTTGAGTTATGTTCATGAATCCTTATTAAATTACCAAGTATGAAAATGAGCTTTACTTTATATTTGACAATCAATGATTGATATGTATGAGAATTAGAGAATATTTTATATGTATTTGAGGTTATTCATCGATAGAGAATCATCCGTATTTATTAGATATTCTTAGTCAATGGTATCCTTCAACACATTATATAGAAATCTCTTGGTCATTATGATAACCATACTAGTTTTAAATCCACTCAGTGAGGCACTTTAAGTTTATTGTCGTTCAGAAGGACATGGATTATTTCAGAGTTGGGATTGTACCCGCAGATGGGCTACCTATGTATCCTTATTTAGAAAAGGAATAAAAAACCACATAGTTTGAGTGAAGAAGTATGAGGTTTATGCATGATTTATGGCCCAAAGAAAAATGTCATAATTACTTTTACGATCTAACCTCATGTGAGTCATGCTCGATGTGATAAACAAGAGGTATCAGTAAAACCTGACGATTGTGCCATGAAAGATGAAATAATAAGAAATAATGTGGGGCTTATGTATGTATGACTTCCCAAGGTAGATGAGGATTGGGATTTAATTCAGGGAAGAAACCTAGGAACAAGATCCATAAAGGTATATGTGCTTTATAGAGATTTGGATACTTAACTTATGGCTTACTCCTAAGAAGGATGCCCAAATTAGATGGGAATTATTATTGGGTTTTATTCCTGAGAAGGAAGCCCATATAAAAAGAAATTAAGACTTTGGGATTATTCCTAAAGAGGATTACCAAATCAAAAGAAATTATGATTGGGTCTTACTCCTGAGAATGAGGCCTAGGTTAATGGGACTTGAGACTTGGGGATTACTCCTAAGATGGAGGCCCAAGTTAAGAGGATTTGAGATTGGGGCTTACTCCTGAGAAAGAGGCCTAGGTTAAGGGTAATTATGGCTGGGGATTATTCCTAAAAAGGATTCCTAGATTTGGGAACCTGGGGCTTACTCTTAAGGAGGATGCATGGATTAAAGATCTTGTGACTGGGGCTTACTCCTGAAAAGGAGGCCCAGGATAGGGAACTTGGGGCTTACTCCTAAGGAGGATGCCCAGATTTGAGATCTTCTCATCTTAAAGGATGAGATTTAATGGAGGAAATCTCTAACCTTAGAAACATAAAGATATGTAAATCACTAGGTTTTGAGAGATTTTCCATATAATTCCTTTCATATAAGGAATCCAACAAAGGAACCATGCCAAAAATGGCATTAAAGAGGGTTTTGAAGGCTAAATCTTGAATAGGAGAGGTATATTTTAAGAAAAGAGTTGAATAGGTAGGTGGGGCACCCAAAAAGAGGCAGGTGTGCAAGCCCTATTTGGGCACACAAGTCCTGGTCGCGAAAGTATACTTGCGCGACACAGGTGTACTTGGGAGATGGTTAACCAATAGGGTAATACTAGGGCGAGACTTGGATCAAGCCCTTAGTATTATCCATAAAGGCTTCCAAAAGGGTAGCGCACAAGTTCTGTTGAAGGGATAAGGTGGCACAAAAGTGTCTTCATTTCCCTTACGGGTTAGACACTTAGGCGCGCAAGTGTTGATGAATTTCAACACTTAGGCCTTATTACCCCTCTTTAGGTCTTCCATTCTAGGCAATAAATTACCTTAGAAGTGTTATAAAGACTTCAAGTAGAGACTAGGGAGATGAGAGCTTAAATATGACTTTTGGATTTTTCGTCCTTGAAATGGGGGCCCACAAGGGGTATTTATAGGCCATTTAGGACCTTGGGCGAAAATAAAATAGGGTGCGCAAGTCACCTGTGCGACCAATATGTGTCACACAAGTATACATGCGCAACCATAGTGAAACTTGGATGACCCATGCTTCAAGAATTCCTTGTTCATGCCTTTGTCCATTTTTTATGTTTTTCAAATGATGAATATCTTTGTGCTTAAGGTATTACCCTTTTTCAGTCGTTTGACACTATGACATAAAGGAGCATCCACAAAAGTCCCCCCATAGAGTTGGATCCGAAAAAGGAAGGAGGATTTGACTCTGAGGTAAAGGATAAAAACCAAGGAATTTTGGGAACGCATGTTTTAAGAACGCAGGTAGCGGCACGTAGGTGTGATCTGCGCAGGGTTAGGCGTGCAGGGGTACAAACTTGACTATAAATACAGTTTCCACTCTCGCACAAATCACTCGGATTTCAAATCACTTTGCTCTCGTCACGCAAGTGGTCTCTCGTTCGCACAGGTGCTGCTGTCTGCAGTTTTTTGCTTCTTTGTGTCGCACTTCTGTAGAGGTATTTGGACTTGAGCAGTGATACCTGTGCGCCCATACTTGCGCGATCGAATTAGACTTGTGCGCCAACATGGGACTTGAAAGCCTTAATGACTTAGCCATTTTTTCCAAATTTCATCACAAATTTTATGAAAAATAAACTTACTTAAAAGTTAATTATCTAATGTTTGTGCAGATAAAATAGCTCAGAAAATAATTGGAACGGCTGATGAGCTTTCCAGAAAGTGGATTGATGATATGATGAATGTCATTGGCCATGATTACTATAACATTTGCGACAGCACTCTCCCAGTTTTGGCCAAGTACTTGAAGAAGTATCATCTTAATTTCCCACAGAGCATTTATCTGCCTTTGTATGGGCATGGTCATCTGCATGGAGTCAATATTCTAGAGCCAAATAACTATCTCTAGCATTCTTGGTTTCAAAATTAGACCAATTTTTATTCATTAAATGTCTCAGTTGTAGGATCATTTGTTAATGATGGAACAGTGGTGAAGGCCTACATAATGCATCTTAGCCCTTGTGCCCCAGATCTGAAACCTCACAAGCCTGAGCTGAAACCACATTGTTATCCTTCAATCTTTCTAAATTCTTAGATGGATCAATCCAAAGGCTGGAAGAAGATTTGGGACTTCCATCCTGGAGGAGGTGTGAAGACAACTTGGATGTGGTCATATTGGGTACGACAAATCTGTGTAGAGTTTTTCGAGGATCTAAAAGGAGCTGCAATATATGAAGTCGTCTGGGTTGGGCATACATATGTCTACTGGAATGATGACTTTGTGCTAGAGCTAATCAGCTTCTGGACCCCATAAACCAATTCTTTCTGTCTAACTCATGGAGAAGTAGGTATCAGTTTGTGGGATGTCTACAAGATCTCAGGGGATCCAATTTTAGGTGATATGTATGATGAATTCATCTCTCCCAAGGTGACTTAGAATGATTCAGAGAAGACTCTGACTTTGGATTGGGATTTATTGAAAATTTTCTACAATCTCAAGAGCTCAAAGACCTCCAAAACTCATTCTAGAAAGGATATTAATCCAAAGGAATGGATGGATATCTTTCTTACCAAGAAGAAGGAGAAGGGGCCCACCTGTACTCATCCTACTACCTGCCCCATAATAGAGAAGAGGGATGATTTTGGCACATTCTGGCCGACTCTAGAAGCGGGAGAATTTGAGAAGTGGGGTTACGAAGTGGATCATAGAATCCCAGAAGAGACCCATCTGGTGGGCTTCTTAGCCTTGTGGATCAGTGTTTATCTTCTGACAGTCAGGGATTTGAAGGGAGGCGTCAGGACAGGGACCTTCGTTGTTGTAGCCAAGTTGGCTGAGAGGAAAATGGCTGGGTTGTCCACCCCCATTTTGGCGAAGATTCACAGGAGCTTACTCCATGTCTTTATGGGTATGTCTCCTTTGAGAATAGTGGGACCATTCCAAGTTTTGTGGGGATGGATCGCCACTCATTTCAGGACATATGCTATACATAGAGGAGTACAGGTTCCTGGAAGTTCTTTTAGGCTGTCAGTGCAGGAATTTTCTAGAATTTTTCTATTATCCCTCAAATCCTATGATATGAAGGTGAGGCTGAGCATGTTCAAGTAATTCAATTTCTTTTCTTATTGAAACCCACCAACCGGGCGGTTTGTTGATGATGGAATAGAAATCCTGGAATTGAGGTCATACATGCTGGCTTGCAGAGATGGTGTATTGGCCACCAGGATTGACGGAGAGATTATATGCGAGGCCTATGCTCCATACAGATTTGCACGCCAATTCAAGTGTCTGTAGAAGACTTTTGTATCCCCTTCTGTGCATGTCAGGTCGGAGCAGCATCTAATGGTTTCCTGACAACTTTGTTTTTTGAAATCTATGGAGAGGACCAGGGAAGTGTTTGATCTACCAGTTGCTGGAGAGGCGAGTAACTTGACTACATGGTATGCCGAAAACTGGGTAGCATCATACCCTAAAGGGGTACCGAATCATCTGATTCCTCGAGTGGGGAAAAAGAAGAGAACTGTAGAGAAAGAAACCCTTCGTCTGGAAGGTGACTCTTC
Source organism: Viscum album (assembly GCA_963277665.1). Lineage (NCBI taxonomy): Eukaryota > Viridiplantae > Streptophyta > Magnoliopsida > Santalales > Viscaceae > Viscum > Viscum album. The sequence goes on from OY728164.1 coordinate 137,275,872, forward strand.
TACACCCAGAGTTGATTCACCGAGTTCCTCACCTAGGTCTGACTCATCGGATTCTCAGGATGGGGATGATGAGGCATGACATGCGTCAAAGTGGCCTCGTGGCAGATATAATCCTCCTGTCAGAATCAAGAGGCCCACTCCATCGACTCCTGGTGAGTTACTTCATTGATGCAATTTAATTTCCATTATTTTATAGAGCAAAAAGTTTTATTTTATTATCATTTATCTATAATTGCAGAAGCTGGGAAGAAGTTGAAGTCCATGATTTTAGGACCCTCCTTGCAGCCTTCTGGTACACATGCTGAATATCTACAACCAGAGGCTGTCCAGACATGGCAGAGTTTATACCGCGTAGTAATGTGAAACGGGCGGGGTGGGGCAACACGGGCCAAGCCCGAACGGGTTTAAGCCCGCATGGGTTTTTCCAAAAAATCCCACATACAATACGGACAAATAAGTTCAAGCCCGCCCCACCCCGCATAAGCTCGCGGGTAGCCCTCATTTTTTTAATTATTTATAATTGTCATTTAAATATTATATTTTTTCTACAATATATTGAGACTCATATGTGATGTATTCTGCACATGTCATGTGCACCGTGCATGCAAGTTGGGTGAGGTGAGGGGATGCATCATCACGCGTGGCATGTTGATTTCCCGTGGCATGTTTCCAGTATGTCGCATGCATGCATGCTGCATGCATTGATTTCCCTCATTCCCTATGCATTTATAATTGTAGGTTGCATTGGTTTTCAACATGCCACATGGATCAACCAACATGCTGCATATGTGTTGATTTCCTAGGTGGCCAGGCATGTATCTAGGTTCATTTCCAATTTTTCCAAGCCAGGCGTGCGCGTGTTTTCAGTTTCCCAGGCCTGTTTCCAGTTTCCTAGACCAGGAATGTCCAGAATGTATCATGGATTGGTTTCCTATTAAATTAATATAAATTATATTTTTTTTAAAAAAATGGAAACGCACGCTAGAGAAAAAAAATCATACCTTGTAAATTATTTTGAGTTAATTAATATGAGAAAAAGCAATACTTTTAGTTAATTAATATGAGAAAAATCATACCTTGTAAGATATTTTTACTTAATAAAACAAAGCCCACGGGCCAGCCCACACCTGTACGGGCTTCCCCGCATAAGCCCGCACCCGCACGATCTTAGCTCTCTTTGGACCGCACTTTAAATGGCCATATTTTGTTAGCCTTCCCCGCCTCGTATCCACCTCATATTCACAAGGCCCAGAGGTCGCGGGCCCATTTTGCATTGGTAATACTGCGATGCTGAAACTGCTTGGATGGACCTACGCAAAGGGCTACACATCCTTAGAGTAGGGAATCTTCGGGCTTTTACCGATATCTGTTTCAAGGATAACCCCGATGAAGTGCGGGCTTACATCAGAGAGCTGGAGATGCTCATATATGCCACCAATGATTCCATTCCTGTCACCAAGAAAGTGAAGGAAATGATAGATCGTGGCACCATTTAGGGTACTGGTGCTTCTAGGGATGAGGAGTGGTGCGATTACATGGATCATGAAGATGTAATTATCTTTCCTTATTTTCTTTGCAACTTTATTTCAGTTAAAGCTTTGTTACTTAAGGAAATTACTTTCTTCATCCTACAACTTGTAAATAAATGAACTACTGAGGTTCCTTCACCATAGTATAGCCCTGGTGGTACTGCCATCAGGGATACTGAATCTTCTAACGAGATGGGCGAGGTATCTCTAGGCCAGCAAGCCATGGATGCAGAGTTAGAAATGGATTTTCACTCTCCAATTCCTATATTTGGAGATGATGATGTCAACACTCCCAAAAATATGAAGAAGAAAAGACATCGATGGAAGAAGTCCACAGCTAAACGCTTCATTAGTAGTGGTAAGTCCTTCAGATAATCATGAATATTATCTAATGAAAATATTGCTCATACTTCTTGGGATTACAGGGGATTCTTCAATTTCCCCTTTGAGGGAGAGGACTGACCCTCCTCTGAGAATGACAGAGGGTGATGGTGAACAATCACAAGTTCATGCTGACTTGGCTGCTCCTGAAGAAGAGCCAGCGTCTGTTCCCAGTACTGCTCTTGCTACTGTTGCAAGGAGAGAAGAGTCTTCTTCTAGTAATTTAACAATGATTCATAAAATGTTGAATAAAAACATCAACTGACTTCCATTATGTGATACTTTAGGCTCAACACTTGAACCAGAACATTTTGCGGCCACTGCAACTGATGCCGTAATTTTCTCTGAAGAAACTGTCTGGGGTCAGAGGCCACAAGATGAGGGTCGACAAGAAGATACATCGAATGATCTCACTGGTGAGAATAACTATGAATCTGAGATATCGTTGGATGAAATTATGAAACATGGTGCATCTTTTGAAGAATTTTTAGATCATGTTAAATTACCTTGTAATTTAGAAGATTTTTGGACATGAGTGTTATCCTTCATCCTGTTAAAAAATTTCTTATTACATCTCTTACCAGGATTGGTTGAAATGTGCAGTTCCATCTGAGCAAGCTACTGAACTGCCAATGCCTGAAGGGGGTATAGAGAACCCTACTATTACAGAGACACTAGCTCAGGTGGAGCTTAACTCGGTAGAGCTTCCTAAAACCCATCCTGAAAATCCTGTTGAAGCTAGGAAAGACGGGGAGGAGCCTTCTCATGTTGCTGATCTACCATTGGGTAAGAGATAATAATATTTGTGGTTGCACTTAATTTTCAGGACAACTTAATAAATTTTTTTTATCCTCTAAAACTAACCAAAACATTCAATTGACAATGCAGGGCCATCAATTTTAGTGACTGGATCTGGAGGTGAAGCCTCAGCCTCCGCCCCAATGGGAATAGAAAGTGAAGTAACAATGGTCAGGGGGGAAGGAGCAGAACATGGCACTTCTTTAAGTGAATTAATTACAGATTATATTCCCCCCTATGATAGTGATGCTGAATCAGACCTGGAGGTACAAAAGGCGCTCCAATTTTCAAGTTGCAAGGCATGACAGAACATATGGAAGATCATATCTGAAGTGCCTCTTGAAGAGTTGTCTTCAAAGATCCCGCGACTGTCATCCCTATTCATCATGTTGGGACTTGGTGGTTTTGGATATCAAGACATCCATACTGCGGTGAAACAAGTAATTTTAAGGAGGGATCAGGAGAAAAAGTACCGTCAAGACTTGAACAGAGCAAAGATGTTGACCAATATCAGCGAATTTGAGGCTGCAGTGTCCTGAGCCGAGGCTGATCATGCTGCCAAGTTGAAGGAGCTGAAGCATAAGATCAAGGAGAAAGTTTTCCAGCAGATACACCTTCAACAATAGTTAGATGTTGTTACTGGAGAACTTTACCAACTTAACAATTCATTGGAAGGAGTTCAAACAAATGGTATGAAATCCACCGCTGATGCCAAGAAAGCAATCCATAAAGATGAAAAGAGTGAAGCTGGTCGAGTGCATGAACTTCAAGTGGATGTTGATGAAGCTCAGGATGCCGTAAATCATATGAAGAGTTATATTGAAAGGCTCTTGTAATTCCTAAAAAAAGATAAGAGACTCCAGTTTATGGACATCCTTCTAACTCTTGTGAATCAATGAAAAACACTTTCTTCTTCAATCATTTGTGCCAGCATTCTTTTGCTACCTGCTTAAAAATTTTACCTAAGGCAATGGGCCTAGTAAGAATAGTTTGGTTTTTGCTAGGATTAAAAAAATAACCCTACAAAATTTGAATATTTTTATTTCTCAATATTACCTAAATCATACAAAATGTATGTTTAGTGAGTTGGGACTTGAATTTTTTTTAGAGTTCCCTTGTCTTTTGTGTGAAGTTTAAAGTCATGCACGTCGGACATAAAAAGGCTAATGTTTAAGGTCAAATATCTTTGATCGAATGGATTAAAATTGACTCAATTCGTTGATAATTTATCTAAAAACATATTACCACATTCAAGTATGGGGAAAACTTGTATACTATAACTTAAGAAATTTTGAATCTGAGAAATGATATGAAAAAAAATGTCTAAAAGGAATTATAAGAAGTATTTCCTAAGAGTGAAGTTACCACTATTTAACAAATCCATTAGGGGGTTGAATTATGCAGGGCCACTTAAGGGAATTTTCTGTATAGTCAAATAATAGCATCTTTTGGCTGACATGTACGTTATGTAGACTACTTATGCAAGGATTCCTAAGGGCATGTGTTGCATAGTCAAGAAAAAGAACTCTCAGAAATTTTACTTTTCTATTTCTAAAAAGCTAGTGAAAGTTTATGGAGATTTAAATTTTTCAAATCATAGAGTCTGCTGTATGGAGAGAGTACTTGAATATGGAGAGGATATTTTCAATCAATATTGTCAAAGAATTAGATGATTGTTACTCCTGCGAAGGTCTGACCCAAACATAGGGAAGGGAAATATAAACCATAGACTTAAATACTTTTAGATCATGAAAAAGAGTATGGGAAAAATATGTCAAGGATGGCTATTTTTTTGGATCCTTACATATTGTCGTTAAGAGAAATAAGGACAAAAGAGGTTTTCCTCCCAAGAATAAACTTACCACTATTTAAAAAACCTGTTAGAGGGTTGAATTATGTAGGTCCACTTAAGGGCATTGGCCACATAGTCAAATAATATCATCTTTTGGCTGACAGGTCCGTTATGTAGACTACTTATGCAAGGCCTCCTAAGGGTACGTGCTGCATAGTCAGAAAAAATAATTCTTAGGTATTAGACATTTTGTGACCAGAATTCAAGAAAAGGGTTATAGAGATCTTGAATTATTCAAGGTTAGGAGTATGACACATGAAAAATGGGTATTGTCCAATGCTTGAAAGAAATACATAGACCAATGCTGACCATAATCATGTTGTGGTTGGGTCCCGAATTGAAATGATGGACTTCACTATATATCCCATAAGGATGGGAATCAAGCCATATGTAGTTCTTAAAATTCATTTTAACGTAATGTGGGACGATAGTGTAGGAGATATTAGTTTAGTGTCATAGAGCTCAGACCATAATGAGGAATACACATTGTGTGTTTGTTATAAATCTGATGTGAATGAAGATGAGGGTTTTCATACCACATTCATGTTTTCACAAGAGGACTTTTCATCCAAGGGACTGAAAGTGGAATTTGGGGTTAGGCCGAAAGACTTGGGGCTGGATTCGAGGGATGCTCGAACATTTCTACATATCCCATAAGGATGGGAATCAAGCCGCACGTAGTTCTTAAAATACCCTTTGTACAGATTTGGTTCATACAAGTGAAGGGTGAAAGGGGACTTTAGTGAAATGATGGTTTGACCCAAGATTAAAGGTTCGGGAATTACCATGTATGCACGTAGTCTTTGAAATATGACATGATTGGAGATCAATGTAAATAATCATTCCCTCTCAGGTGAGGGTGTTAAAGAATGTTGTAGTTTATTGTCGTACATGACAAAAGTGTTAATAGTTTAAGTTCATATGCATGGACCGGGGATACACAATTTATAATCATGTAGCTAGGACGTATGGCTATGAAGTTTAATGTCTTGCAGTGAGGAAAATGGGGGAGTGTATAGTTTAACGTCGTATAGTAAGGACGATGGTGAACCAAGGTAAAAAAATATTGGTTTTGGGCTGCTTCACGGATCAACATCGTATGAGACGGAGGTGAACTGACGTGAAGAGTAAGAGATTGGTTTTGGGCTTGAATCTCGGGTGGTTGTCTACGTACCCAGCCTAAAAGGCGAGGATCAAAGTCTGCGTAGTTCAATTAAGAATGAATTAGTGATCAAGTTGTACTTGAGGACAACCCGAAGATGGTGTTGGGACTTATGCGTGATTAGCGGCCCAAAGAGGGTGTTATGGTTAAAGTTTACTCTAATATCACGTGTGTCATACTCGGTGTGAGAAACAAGAGGTAGAAACATCCCTAACGATGCACAGTTTAATGTCATGCAGAACAAAAGAGGGACTATACAGTTTAAAGTCTTACAGTAAAGACAAAAGAGGGGTTGTATAGTTTAACGTTAAATATCAAGGACGAGTGCTGCAAAGTTTAGCATCATGTAGCTAGGAAAACACAGTTTAACGTCATGTTGGATGAAAGGGTGTTTTACAATTTAGCATCATGTATCTAAGACGTGTTATATTTGTGTTACACAAAATACTTCTTCAAGAATATTTCATTGGTTGGAGTCGTGATGAGTTCTCCATCCATTGAGATTAAAGAATAAGCTCCATTAGAGTAGACCTTATGTATTGAATAAGGTATTTCCCACTTTGGCTCAAGATTGGGAGGTTTCTTTCCTGGTATCATTGGAGTTCTGAGAACCAATACCAATTCTCCTTGAATGAATGAACGAAGATGAACTTTTTTGTTGAAAGCTCGTGCTATTCGATTCTGATAGACTTCCAAGTGGTGCAGGGTGCAGAATTTTTTTCATGTAATCATTCCAATTCATCTAATCACTTTTGAGATTGTTCATCTGTAGATGACCGATCAAAAATGGCTACTCTGAGCGAAGGTAATTGAACCTCAATGTGCAAGACTGCTTCTGTTCCATATACCAATGAATATGGAGTTGACCGCGTAGCAGTGCAAGTGGTGGTCTGATAAGCCCATAAAGCATGAAAAAGTTTATCAGGAAATGATTTCATATATTTATCCACCATCAGTTGAAGTATATTTGAAAGAGTCTTATTGAAGGATTCTATTTGGCCATTGTCCGCTATATGATACCGAGACGAATGGTTGGATTTGATGTTTTGTTATTGATACAACTTCCTTACCTCGGATAAATAGAAGTTGGTGCCATTATCCGTCAATATGGTATGAGGGACACCAAATCTGGTAATGATGTTAGACTTGATGAAGCTAACAATGATTTTAGAACTAAATTCCTTGAGAGGTATTTCCTATGCTTATTTGGAAAAGAAGTCAGTAGTAGTAAGAATATACTTAAACTGCTGGGATGTAGCTGAAGGGTAAGGTCCTACTACATTCATTCCCCATGTGGAAAATGGCCATGAGTATTTAGCTGTATGAAGTAATTCTGGGGGTTGATGAATGAAGTTGGCACATACTTGGAAAGAATAAAACTTCTTAGTGAAATCAACATAATCTTGAATCATTGAAGGTGAAAAGAATCCAAGCCTTCGAATTTGATCAGACAGTCTATGTCCAGACTGGTGGGCACCACAGACTCCTGCATGTACTTCTTTCATGACAACCATTGTCTCTTCACCATCAATGCATCTGAAGAGAATTCCATCAAAACCTCTTTTGTAGAGGATTTTTTCTAGGTGATCTGGGATATCATAAAGACTAAAATTGACCACACATCGCTGTACTTGTTCTTTCCCGACTCTATTAGGTGGGAGTGTTCCATTTTGAAGGTATTCTCTGATAGGTGTCATCCATCCTATAGTATGACCATATGGTTCATAAATGGGAATAATTTCATTGATTTCCTCTATTATGATTTGAACATAAGGTGAAACTGTACGACGATGGGAAATACTGATGATTGTATCGTCCCGATATAGATATGCCAGAGTTGTGGCAATATTTTCCAATGCATCAGCTTGGGCATTTTGTGATCGCGGGATATAAGAAAATGTCGGTTCTGAAAGAAATTCCACCATTAACTCTCTGACGTAATCATACAAAAAGATTAACTCTTCCTTTTTGATGGAATAATCCCCATTGACTTGTTTGATTACCAGGTCTGAATCACCTTTCACCTTTAAGTGATTCACCTGGGCCTGAAGCGCCAACTCCAATCCTACGATGAGAGCTTGATATTCTGCTTCATTATTTGTACTGCCTTCCCACAATAAGAAGTAATAGGGTAGCACTGCCTTTTCTAGGGAAATAATCACAATTCCTAACCCAACTTTTTTGAATTTAGGATCTTCCATTTTCTTCCCTGTTGGACTTCTGGAAGCACCATCAAAGTACATTTCCCATGTTTGAATACTATCTTGAATAGAGAATACTTTCTCATCAAGAAGTTCAATATCTAAAGATGTATCTTCTACTGAAAGATGTTCAACAAGGAAATCAGCCAGAGCTTGGCCCTTTATTGCCTTTTGAGACACATATTGGATATAAAATTACTACAAAATAACTGCCCACCTTTCTAGATGTCCTGTAAGCATTGGACAACTAAGGATGAATTTGAGCGGGTTATTACGAGATACCAATTGGGCCTCATGATGTTGCAGGTAGTGTCTCAATTTCTGAACTACAAAGATTAACGCTAGGCAGCACTTTTCAATACTTGAATATCAGGTTCCTACTTCAATCATAGTCCGAATGAGATAGTAAAGGTTGTTTTCATTCCCAGCATCATTCTTCTGGACAAGGAAATCACCCAATGATCGCTCTAAAGCTGTCACATAAAGAATAAGTGGTCTTCCTTCAACAGGTGGTATTAATACCGATGGAATCAAGAGATATTTCTTGATAATATTGAATGCCTCTTGACATTCCTCAGTCCACAGGTAAGTGACTCCCTTCTTCATCAATTTGGTGAAGGGTAAACTTTTGCCTTCCAGATTGGCGATGAATCGCCGAATATAGCCAAGTGTACTTGAAGTGCTCTCAATTCCTTAAAATTTTGAGTGGGTGACATACCAAGGATTGACTTTTTCTTCTAAGGATCGACTTAGATACCACGATAGCATACCACAAAGCCGAGAAAATTTCCTGAGGTTTCCCCAAAAGCACATTTTAAGGGGTTCATCTTAAAATTGTGTTGTCGAAGTTTGTGGAATATAATTTCCAAGTCAGCCAAGTGATTAGAACATTTTATGGATTTAACCACCAAATCGTTCACATAACATTCAACAAAATTCCCTAAAAAGGGTTTCAAGATACAGTGCATGGCACGTTGATATGTTGCGCCTACATTCTTCAGGCCAAAGGGCATTACCTGATAGCAAAACACACCCTGAGGGGATCTTAAGGCTGTAGATTCTTCATCTTCTAGAGCCATTCATATTTGATTATACCCAGAATATCCATCCATGAAGTAAAGTGCTTCATAGCCATATGTTGCATCAATTAAGAGTTCTGTGATCGGAATTGGAAAATCATCCTTGGGAAAATGCCGATTAAGATCTCTGAAATCAATGAAAACTATAATTTGTCCATTCTTCTTTTTTCACAGGGACAATATTATCCATCCATTTGGGATATTGAACTTCTCTGATGAAGTTAGCTTTAATAATCTTATCCACTTCAGCTTCAATTTTGGAACCATAAGTTGGGTGTGTTCTTCTTGCGGCTTGCTTGAATCCTCAATGTTCTACTGGAAAACCCAAATGATGAGTAGCAACATCGGAATCAAGCCCTGGAATTTCTATATAGTTACAAGCAAATATATCTCTATTTTGCTTTAGAAATGAAATATACATTTATTTCTCTTCATGAGTCATGGATACAATAATTAAAGTGGGGTGTGGATATTCTTTTGTACCCACATTTATTTCTCTGAGTTCATCCACAGTGGTAGAGATACCCTCTTCAAATGCTGGAGAAGAATCCCTGAGATCTTCCTCTTCTTCTTCAACACATGTTATTTATTCTATTTCTACTTTCATAATAGATGATGAAGAAGAATTTCCATGATCAGGATAGATGTTAAAATTTGAAAATCTTGAAGAAGAGGCTACCATTTCTGACCCTATTGATGATGAAGGGTCTTCCTTGGGTAATAAAGAGGAGATGATGGATTGAGAATCAACATCATCATTCATCTCTGAAATTGCTATAACTTCTTATGGCCTGGTGGATGAAGTATATAATTTCTGGATTTTAGTGGATGAAATGAAGACATATCCATTTGATCGTTCATCATTGGTTGGTGAATCACCAATTTATCCCATGTTGTCTGGCTTGATTATCGTAATTGACATTATGTAAGTTTCCATAAGAGTATTTGGATTTGGGTATATCCTGTCAATTTGAATGATAGACAACACATAATTTGTACTCACATGTATGAATGGGTTTACTGGAATCTTTTCCAAACCATATGAAGCATTAATTTTGGTAACCTCCTTTGTTGTAGATACCTCCTTTTCCTCCATGTGATAGAATTCTGCCTCAATGTATTGAGATTCACATGTTTTGAATGAGGATTTATCACCATACAATGTCCCAATTTGACCATTGAAACAATATTTGATACATTGATGGTGTGATGAAGGTATAGCCACATGTTAATGTAGAAAATGTCTTCCAAGAAAAATGTTGAAGGCTGTGTCATGATGAACAACTATAAAATCTGAATTGGATACAAGATCCCCAAACTGAGTTCTGAGTGTAATATCACCCAGAGGTTCTTATTCATTTTTATTATATCCTTGAAAAATCAAAGTAGATGGAGATAAATTAGATTCGGTGAGGCCCAATCGATGAAGTGTATGATTAGAGATGAGGTTGACTCATGAACCATAATCAATACAAACTTGTCGAATGTCTATACCATTGACCTTGCTAGATAAATACAAAGGTGTAATATTTCCATGCACAACATCATCTTCATCTTCATCTGTAAAAGATATCACGACATGACATTCTGCATAATCATTCTCTACATGGTAGATTTCAGCCAAAGCAATTTCAGTTTCGAATTCTTGAAGGCTTGAAAAAGCCTCAATGAGCGCCTCTCGAAGATCCTTTGATAGCTTCAAGGCGTCCAGAATTGATAACTTGGACGGTACTTGGGACAAATGTTTCAAGACATCATACTTTTGATCCAAATGTCTGTGTTTCCCAACAAGAACATGTGGTTTTACAGGTGCCTTAGAAGTTGATTCATTGGAAGTAGATGCTTCTTGTATCGAGGTAGGAGTCGGAAATACTCCTAGATTTGGCAGATTAGACCGACCAAGTCTATTTATTTGCTGAGAGGAAGAAGATGTAACTTCTAGCCGATCTTACAAAATAACTGTGCCAGGACTAAATCTTCCATGTGTGGAAGAACTTTATTATTCTTGTTGAGCCCATTGAAGGGCTCTTCTATGAGTTTCTGATGCATATACAGTTCTAGCAGGGGTAGGATTGAAATAGTGGATTTTGGGATATCCACGTCTTCCTATGTATCCTAGACCTCTGTAACTCCCAATAATTCCTCTGTTTGATACAGGGAATCTAGGATCATTAAGATCAAAACTGTGACTGGCATATGGATTTGTTAAGTGGATCATGTTAACAGAACCAAAGATCAACTCTTCATCTAATGAAGACTCTTCCTGATTATCCAGTTTAGGTTGTGCCGTTTGGTGGGGTGGTGCTCGTGCTTTTGAAGTAGATGGCATAAAATCTTCCATATTCAAAGACAACTTGGGCTTTTACACGAGCTCATCTTCTTCTGACTGCTCTTATTTCATTGAATTATACTACTTCATTGAGCATTTTATTTCTGATGAAGGGGGTTTTGTTGTGGAATTCATAGCAGAAGACACAATTGGTTTCTTCAATTGTGTTCGTAAAATGGCATTAGTTCAGTTGATCATTTTCCAGACCATCCAATCATCATATTTTTGCACATTTTTTCGTTTGAATTCATACCACTGGCCTTCTTCCTCTGGATCTTTAGCAGTAACACATGCTACCTGGGCTGAAGAACCTTTCAGTTTGACTTTTCCCAAGTCCACCATCTTTTGTACGTGGTCTTTGAAGACAAAAAACTCATGAATGGGATGCCCCAACATCTGATGAAATGGGAAATAGTTGGGACAGTCTTCATATCCTTCCTTGTTCGGCCTTTTAGGCCTTAGCAATTGAACCAAATTATTTTCTAGATCCGAAATGAATTATCCAAGAACTTTTTCATTTTTGAAAGAATAAACTTTGTTCTTCAACTCCTCAAATTGTTTCCGTCTTTGATCTCTTTGATCATCTTGACAAAACGGCCTCTGTTGTTGATGCTCAGGTGGTGGATCCATTCAATAAGATGAAGGTTTTGAAGTAGATGTAAGTACAGGTGCTTGTTTAAGTGTTACTATATCAGTCTCTGCTCTCCCCATTCTCCTTCCTGGAACTGGTGGAATTACACGAGTTTTATCCTTAGTCTTTGTAAGAGAGTATTCAATCTGTTGAGCGATTGAATTAAGGTCTCGAAACCATTCTGTGTATTTCATAGGGATCAACGGTGCCTGTAATTCATCACACAAATTTTCCACATAGATTGGCAACAATTCTTCTTGAGGGAGTTCTAAGCTTAAGTAATATGTTAATCCCTTAGAGTGAGCAATGAAATACAAAAATATTTCATTTTCCTTTTATTTCAATTTGTAAGATCAAAAACTGTTGTTTTTGGAAATGTTGATCTGAATTGAAGAAGGAATCGTTAACAGAGATCTTCCCACCTAGTAATTGACCAAGATTGCAAGCTTGTATACTAGAAAAAATCATGCCCTTGTAATGACTGTACAAAACACCTGATCTTAACTGCTTCTTGTTGTTGAGGAGTTCCCATCATAGGATCACAAAGAGAAAAAAATGTGTTAAGTGTTGCTCTGGGTCTCCCGAACAATTAAAAATTGCGAATGTGGTACTCGCAAAATATGATGGGGGAGGAATTGCATCAACCCATTCAGGATAAGCTCTCTTTTCTGGTTGAATTTGTGCACTTTTTCCTTCCATATATTCCAACTGATCAATTAATGACTCAATGGTAGTCATTAAATTTTGGGAAACATCTGGTTGAGCTTGGATCTAAATAGGTGCAATTACTGGATCTTGGATAGGTGTGGTGGTTGGTACTGCAACTGATGGTAGTACTACTGGTTGTTGTTGCATATGACCCATAGGATTAGACCTATGAGGGTATACTGGTAAAGAAGGATATTCTTGATCCATCTTAGTAGCTATAACAAATTCCCTTGACTGACTGACTCTAGCACACTTAGGAGGAAAACTACCTTGAATTAGTTATGTATTCAACCTCCTTAAGTCATTCATTTCTTCCTCTTGTTGTGCGAACCTTTTATCTAGTGAGAGTGATTGGCCTTCTTTAGAGGTAGGGTGGAATGTAACCTGACTTTTTTCATTTCCCCTTGTTGGACGCCTTTCGGAGAGGGGGAAGTTGTTTATTTAAAGGAATACCTAGATTCTGGGTAAGCCTTTGATTTTGTGTATGCACACCTTCTTCATTTGCCTCTGTGTGTACAGCCTCTTGAGCAGGAACTTCTTCATCTGATCCCTCTGAGTGAGCCTCATGTTCTGGAGGATCAGTAACAATGGCATTGATGACATTTATCGATGCATAAAGCATTTTATCTCTTCTATCAACATTTCTGTGATACTGTATTCTTCCATGTCCTTGATGAGACATTGCCTTTTTTTGAGTTGATCCCTCAGGAACTTCTTGATGAATCATAATTTTGAGGGAAACTTCTGATAATTCGGCACTGCGTTCCTCTTGTGGCTTCTTCCTTAATCGAGAGAAGACTGAATTTCACTGAGGAAGAGATTGAGTATTTGAAAAAGTCCCCAGTACGGTGGACTGGGGCTGTTCTTGATATTCCTGCTCAACTCCTCGAATCCTATTTGTTGATTCCAAGGGTTGGGTTAAAAGAGTCCCCAGTCTAGCAAGCTGGGGTGGTTCTTGAGCTGATACATCTGAGAATTTATTAAAATATCTTCTGATTTTTCGGACATTAGTTGGGAAATTGGCTGGATGCATCAACCTACATCCACTCAAATCACCTAGCTCAAATGACCGTTGGATGATTTCTAACACTTCTGTCACCTGATGATGTGCACGCTCTAAAAGAGAAGCATGTTTGATATTATCATTTTTCTGATGCAAGATTAATTCGACAACTTGTTCGTTTTATGCCTGACTTTGGGAAGAACTAGTTGAGGCCTGTTCCTGACCGAGCCTTTGATTACAAACAAAACCAATTGGATGTGGCTGGCCATGGGCAATAACACTGCATGAGACCATTTTTGGCGAGCTTTGTTGACTGGAGAGTACAGTGAAATGCAGTGCTCCATGAACACCCCATCCACTGATATGAATACCAGATGAGGTGTTGGAAATTAACTAGGAAATCTTTTTAGTGTGCCAAGGCATGAATGCTGAAGGGATCTCTACTGCTTTTCAACCTTTGGATATTGGGAAACTGAGAGAGATACCAAATCAATTTAGCATTGTAACCCTTCTATTATCTTGACATGATTTTCATATTCATCATAAGATAATATTTTATTTTTCAATTGACAAAGAGTTTTCCACATGTTGAGACGAATATCGTGAATACAATCTTCTGTCAACATTTCTGGAATATCATAATGAGATTCAGCCAAAGGCTAAAACATGACTGGTACTTCACCTTTCGCCAGCTGTTTTCTCATATTCAGCACTTCCTCTTTATCATTTGATGAAGATTATTCTATCTAATTAGACCAAAGTTGGTGATTCTTTGTTGCTTCATCAGATTCAACAAGATCGGTAGAGAATTCATTTACCGAACTATAAGATAAATGACCCAGGGGTGGTTTTGGAGAATGACCTATACCCCGGTCTATCTTCTGATTGAGAAATTATTTCACATGCTAGTGGTAAAGCATCAGACATGACTGGCTTGACATTTTCAAGTGCCTCAAGATAATAGGTCTTTCTCATTACTGCATTTTCCTTTGAATAGTTTTCCAGGAAATGAAAATTACTACTGTAGAGAGGACTTGTGCAGCTAAATTATTCATCATGGGGAGGACCACCATGGTGGGTTATAATAAAAGATGAAACCTTTTTCTCCTTGATCTTCTGGCCATGCAGAGGGTTATCATGGCTCTCATCTGAAGATGATACTTCGAGATTGACCGAACTGTCATGAAGCAAGCCTTCATGAGGATGTTTCAGATGAATACCTTCCGAATTATTGTTCCCACTATTGGGAAATGAGAGAGTAGAATCTTCAGTTGCAACAGATAATTTTCTAAGGGCTTCAAGAACTCCAACATCAAGCAAGGCCTTATTATATATTGGCTCTTGATTTCTTGACTATGTTAGATGAGTATTTTTCTTAGACGACTTCTTACTCATTTTGGGAAACACTTGTTGACAAAAGTGGTTATTATGGGTAGGTGTATGTTCCTTCTCAGTAGGAATAGTCAGGTTAGGCTGATTATCTCCATTCAAATCAGGTGTATGTGCCTGACTTGATTTTCCATATGACATGGGGGACTATGTCCCACAACCCTCTTGGACTGGAATAGAGGTTTGTATCTGTTTTGGAGTGATATGTTTATAAGTCACTCCACTAGTAGGGACAAATTTGTATTTCATTCCCTGTGATGCTACTGAAGCTATTATAATATTCTGATAGGCATCCAGAATATGAGCAGGGATTTGCATCTGCTCTGTAACGCCCCGACCCCAGCTACCCAGAGTCGGTGCATTACTTCATAACATTGTCATGATCACAAAAGATCAAGTCTCGAAAGACCGATTAGTTTAGTAGCCTTGGAAACATTAGATACATTCATAAGTCTTTCATTACATCATAAAAATGAAAACAACAATAACATGGTCTCCCTAGTCCACACTCATATCCTCACTGACTATTCTTGCAAGTCAGTCATAATACACCTCTTCACATCCTGGGAAAAATAAAACATTGAAAGGGGTGAGCTCAAATGCTCCGTAAGGATAACAATATAGAGGAAACTTTCATAAGAAAACATAAGCATTTAAGGCAATGTATAACTAAAACAAAAGCCTTATTGAACTTGAACTTCAACATAATATGGCAAAAGTAAAATAAAATAATGCCATTACATGCTCACATGGATATTCTAATAGACGAATAATCACATGAAATATCAATAACCACTTTCATAATGAGGGAATGTATAATGCCGGACATTCTGAAACATTTGGTCAAGGCCTCGGCCAAGACGTCTAAAATGATTAAGGCCTCGGCCAAAACCATAAATCAAATTGGGAAAGGGCCTCAGCCAATTCCACGTCTAGTTGTCTCATGAGACCTACCGATGCATCGAGGAGCTATAGCGGGCTCCACCCGTCACATATTAAGTCCAATACATTCCTCATATGAATAGGCTTAAACATAACATAAATATTCGTATTAAAACTAGCATACGAAATTTCAACAATTTCTCCATAAACTATGGATGGTATAAAAATAACACATCCACAGTCAAATATTTCAAAAAATGTTCAATGGAAGTTTTGTATCATAAATCAATTTCAATTAAACTTAAAACCCATCAAAGGATGTTGACATGGATGAAATCAAAGCTATTTGAGAGAAATATCTCTCCTTTTTGAAATCATTTAAAAGTCCCAAAATTATAAAATAATACATTTACTTTGAAGATATTCTTATAAGCTTGTTAGGGAAGCTTCAACGAAGTTATAATGGCGGAAAATAGCCGCACCCGCCGTATAAGTAAAAAAAACATTCTTACCTTAAATTTGTCAAAGAGGTCAAAAGTACATTGTTTGGAAAACGACAGTAAGATTCCTTTCAAAAATGTATAAGGGTATAAATGACTTTAACCCATTTTTCATTTAATAGTAAAAATGTTTTGAAAGACATTTTTAAGAAACATGGATGTGGATGATAACGAGGTCCCAATAGATAATTATGTATAAACAACCTTGGATAATGAAGAGGTTGTGAAGTAAACCCTTACCTTGTACTTTTCCTTGGTTGGGGTAGGTTAACCTCCTGTATAATGGTGAAATAATTGTTATTAAATTATACAAGAATCATATACATTCATATGATATCATATATGATCTTTTAACATTGCTTTGTTAACAATATCTTAGATTTATCGTTGTTTCGGGTGTTAACTTACTCGTTTTCTTTTATATGTTTTGTTATGTAAGTCATGTTTTTCATGGATAGGTTGTATCTTATTCATATCCAGAATGATATCATGTCATTAAACATTATTTTTAAATCATAAAATGATAATTATACTTGAATGGATACGACAGAGAATGAATCTCATCGCGTTCGTGGAGACGGTAGTCCGTACGTACGCACGAGCGACAATATCATTATTTTGATATTAAAATAATATATAATTGGATATTATATCATATATACAGAATCATTATCATGTTATATTTATTATTTACATGAATTACATATCATTATTATACCCATCTAAATAATAATATATTGAATAACAATTACACCACGACGTGGAGACGGTAAGCCGTACGTACGCACGTATGGTGACATGTCATTCAAATGATGGGTAGAATACTGAATATGGTTGTTCCATATTTATAATAACATCACAGTATATAGAATATACTGGAGTTATAATTTTATAATTGAAATAATAAACAAAGAGGGAGTGGAAGAAGAAAGAAACATGAAAGAGGGTGATGAAAATGTTACCTCTTCTTCGGGTTCTTCCTTTTGATTTGATCAAAAGGACTCCTTAGGATGGCTTTCTGACTAAAGTAAAGATTCTAGGATGAAGGGAGAGAATTTGGGAGAGTATTTGGGCAGAGGTTGGCCGAACCAAAAGGCTTGAAAGTGTGAATAAGGTGGTAGAGGTGGGGGCCTTTTATAAGAGGAGAGGAGGGGCTCTTTTGGAAAGTTTGAAATGTTACATTATTATACAATGATTTTTCGGATTCTAAAGGTCCCAAACTTATATAATTCGTGTCTAAGGTGATAATGGTTCAAAATATACCCATCCAATAGTCTTTGGACAAGTGTAATCCTTGTATTTTACATTATCTTTTCATTTTATTAAAATCGTTAAATAATGAGGTCATCGCTGCATCATAATTATGTCATAAATAATTTAATTTATTTAATGTCTAAAAATTAGAAAAAAAATACTAAGATGTAGGAAATCTTTTTATCTTTCTAATGAATATTTATAGACAAAATTTGGACTTGTGTAACCCCACTTAAAAACTGTTTTAGTAAAATAACTCATGTTTGTGTCAATTTAATTTTAACATTAAATAAATATATATTAATGTCATTTTCCAACTAAAGTGGCTACATGGGGTCCTCAAGTTGAGCCATGGGTTGTCTTGGTCGGCCATGACTCATCCAATAGAAGTAGGACAAGTGTCAAGCTCATATCAAATTATTAAAACATTGTTTTTACCTTAAACTACACTAATTACCTCTAATCGCGATTAAGAACTTAAAAGTTACTATTCACCAAAAATTATTTTAATCTCATTGAACCACATTTTACTTCTTAATGACAACCATGTATGTCGGATTTTTGAAAATCAAATCACAGAAGTGGTAATATTTCATTTAAACGAAAAATCAGTTATTTAGCTACCACTTAGTGGTTTCACTATTCATCAAAAATTGAAGTTTTTCAGAACAAGGCCAAAATTTCACCCTAAGCTATAATTGATATTCCGAATTCAAAAATGATGTCTATTTTACAAAATTCCAAACATATAAGTTGCATTAATTAATTTTATAATTAATTCCCACTGTTACAACAAATATCGTGTTTTTAAGAAACAATTTATATCAAAAGATTGGCAATTGTTTATGTCCAATTTCAATGTTAAATTAATTCTAATGACCACCATTGGATAAAATGGTAAAAATATATTCTAAATATAACTTAAAACCACTAAATAGTATAATTTATCACAATAAATTATTTTTATTAAAAAGTTGTTTTAAGTATTTTTCACTATTCATAAAAAATTAGAAGTTCTCAGAAAAATACCAAAAATTCAACATAGGCTAATTTTGATATTCCTAATCCAAAAATGAAGTCCATTTTGAAATATAAAATTTCTATAATTTTAAAAATTGGTTATTACTATTCATAACAGCTACCTTGATTAGTCGCGGTGTTTTAGAACTCGAAGTTGCGTACAATGCAAGCTATTGCATTATTGAATGAGAAGCGTATCGTGGAAGCTCGGGGTGTTACATTCTCCCCTCCTTCAATAAATTGCGTCCTCTCAATTTGAAATTATTCTTTGAAAATAAAAGGTTGAAAAGAGAAAATACCTTTGAGGAAAACCCACATTGGAAATAAGGTTAATAAATATATAACATTAAAAGAAAGCAAGATAAGTACAAAGGTCACCCGATATAGCCCATTCTAGGATTATATGAAAATATGGATATGGAGGAGAAACAAACCATCAAGGACTGATGGAGAGTTATAGAAAACAAGATTAGGAGAAAGTTTAACCACAAGAAAATCATAAACTTGTGATTGGTTAAATGGTCATTGAATCCCCAGTTGGAAAAGTTAACCAACAACATTTTTATTTTAAGTTACCTTTTATAATGTTGAGGAATTTATTTAGGAGATTTACTAAGAAAGTAAGGGAATATACATACTTGTTATGTATACTTTCATTCGTTAATAAATTTTTACCACAAACCCAACTTTTACTCCAAATGGTAACGGAACTCAAAAATATTCTATTTATCCTAATTGTATAAGGTTCCAAATGTTAACACATACCATTTAGATTAGTAAAACTATTTTGTAATAACCAGGGACTTCCTGTAGGCTAGTGGTAGGAAATAAAGGCTTTTCGCACTATGGTTATGGGTTCGATTCCTGCAGCTTTGTCCGACGCGACGGGTTATGCCCCACCCTGCAGGTTGTCCTTTTCCTAAAACTATAGTATCATAATATTCCAAAAATAATCTTCATAAATTTTTTTAACCTTAAAAAATACTATCCAAAGATCAACTTAATCCACTTCAACCATTATAGTTATCCAAAATACCTCTGTCCAGACTTCCTCTAAAAGGTCTCTTAATTCCAAAATCAATTTATCAGATTCCCCAAACAAAGTAAAGTTTCTCTTATTGTCACATACTAAAAATATAATTACCTTCATCATATTAAAACCTTACTGAAATCAACAAGTACTGCAGTACAATCCTTATATATATATCACATTATTCTAATAACCAGAATATAATCCTTGATTCCAAAAGCACCAATAAATTAATTATTCTGCTTCAACTGTAGTCACAGCATAAGATTGTCCTTGATCCCTTGGCCTTTTCTGAGGTAAGTTTCCTTGACGCTTAGGACATTCATTTGCATAATGCCCCATTTCCCTACAATTGTAGCATTCAACTTTGACAGCCTCTTTCTTTCCCTTGCAATCACGAGCCCGGTGACCCTTTCCTCCACATTTATAACAAACTCCCATTCCTTTTAGACACGTACCAGGGTGATTCTTCCCACAATTATCACATAATGGAAAATCCTTCTTTCCCTTTTTCCCTTTATCTGTCTCTTCTTCCACCGTTCTCTTCTTCTCTTGCTTTACTTTGTTGTCATAAGACTTAGAGAATTCCTTTTCAGTCTTGATAGCACACGAGACAATATCTTCGTATGATGAGAAAGATTGTGATACTAAAGATCGGCGGAGAAATGGTTTTAACCCATCAAAGAAACGATCAATCTTACTCCTTGGGTTACGTATATAATCGGCAGCATGCCTCGCTAACCTTGTAAAGTTAGCACCATACTTTGCGACATTCTCATCCTCCTTCTGTCTCAGACTCAGAAATTGCCTTTCCATATCTGCTCGATGGTCATGAGGAAAGTATTTTTCTAAGAAAATCTCTTTGAACTCCCTCCATTCCATATTTGATACGTCATAATCTTCCTTTGTGTTTTGAATCAGTGACCACCACTGATCGGCATCTCCAGTGAGGCGGTAAACTGCCATGACAACCTTCTCCCTTTCACTACTCCCCAAAGAGTGAAATATTTTCTCTAGGGAATTTATCCATTGCTCGGCTACTAAGGAATTTGTACTCCCATTGAACGTTGGTGGTTGTTGCCTCATGAATCGATCTAACATTGATCCTCCACGCTGTGGATCAGGGTGCTCCATACGGGTAAGGTTATTATTCATAACCTGAGTAAGTTGTCCCAGTATGGTGATTAGCTGATCGGCACCAGTTGCATCACCAGCCCCACTATAATTATCTTGAGCAGGAGGGAAATCCCTACATGGAGTGCGTGCATTGATACAGTTTCCATTTCTTCCACTAGGCGCCATTTCTAAACAATATCATAAACTAGATCAGTTTATGAATCAAAATACATAATCCCATACTTATAAAACACTTAACATAAATTGAACTATTTATGGATATAATCCATAATCATAAAAATGTTTTCTTTTAGGAAGTATATACTCATAACCCTTCATAGTGGTTTGTAAAGAAAATGGGAATTATCCTAAGCATATCCCCTGGGAGTGTCGTAACCAAGAGTGCAGCAAGGCCTGTTGTCGTGCACCAGTTCCCGTTCGAGTCTAGCTCAAAGCGGTGTTTTTGGGTTTTACCCCTAGGTACATCTGTGCCAGAGCCGCCTCTACTTGCTCGTATCCAGACAGGGATGTATTGCTCGGAAAACTCACAAAATCTCTACAATAACAAAATTCTAGGAAGTTCTTCTATACTAATCCTCAAAGTTCATCTTAGGTCTGCGTGCTCTAATCAGAGTTTATCTAAATCTGGCTTCTAAGGTTAGTACTAAACTGCCTCTGATACCAACTGTAACGCCCCGACCCTAGCTACCCAGAGTCGGTGCTTTACTTTATAACATTGGCATGATCACAACAGATCAAGTCTCGAAAGACCGATTAGTTTAGTAGCCTTGGAAACACTAGATACATTCATAAGTCTTTCATTACATCATAAAAATGAAAACTACAATAACATGGTCTCCCTAGTCCACACTCATATCCTCACTGACTATTCTTGCAAGTCAGTCATAATACACCTCTTCACATCCTGGGAAAAATAAAACATTGAAAGGGGTGAGCTCAAATGCTCCGTAAGGATAACAATATAGCGGAAACTTTCATAAGAAAACATAAGCATTTAAGGCAATGTATAACTAAAACAAAAGCCTTATTGAACTTGAACTTCAACATAATATGGAAAAAGTAAAACAAAATAATGCCATTACTTACTCACATGGATATTCTACTAGACGAATAATCACATGAAATATCAATAACCACTTTTATAATGAGGGAATGTATAATGCCGGACATTCTGAAACATTTTTTCAAGGCCTCGACCAAGACGTCTAAAATGATTAAGGCCTCGGACAAAACCATAAATCAAATTGGGAAAGGGCCTCGCCCAATTCCACGTCTAGTTGTCTCATGAGACCTACCGATGCATCGAGAAGCTATAGCGGGCTCCACCCGTCACATATTAAGTCCAATACGTTCCTCATATGAATAGGCTTAAACATAACATAAATATTCGTATTAAAACTAGCATACGAAATGTCAACAATTTCTCCATAAACTATGGATGGTATAAAAATAACACATCCACAGTCAAATATTTCACAAAATGTTCAATGGAAGTTTTGTATCATAAATCAATTTCAATTAAACTTAAAACCCATCAAAGGATGTTGACATGGATGAAATCAAAGCTATTTGAGAGAAATATCTCTCCTTTTTTAAATCATTTAAAAGTACCATAATTATAAAATAATACATTTACTTTGAATATATTCTTATAATCTTGTTAGGGAAGCTTCGACGAAGTTATAATGGCATAAAATAGCCGCACCCGCCGTATAAGTAAAAAAACATTCGTACCTTAAATTTGTCAAAGATGTCAAAAGTACATTGTATGGAAACCGACGGTAAGATTCCTTTCAAAAATTTATAAGGGTATAAATGACTTTAACCCATTTTTCATTTAATAGTAAAAATGTTTTGAAAGACATTTTTTTAAGAAACATGGATGTGGATGATAACGAGGTCCCAGTAGATAATTATGTATAAACAACCTTGGATAATGAAGAGGTTGTGAAGTAAACCCTTAACTTGTACTTTTCCTTGGATGGGGTAGGTTAAACTCCTGTATAATGGTGAAATAATTGTTATTAAATTATACAAGAATCATATACATTCATATGATATCATATATTATCTTTTAACATTGTTTTGTTAACAATATCTTAGATTTATCGTTGTTTCGGGTGTTAACTTACTCATTTTCTTTTATATGTTTTGTTACGTAAGTCATGTTTTTCATGGATAGGTTGTATCTTATTCATATCCAGAATGATATCATGTCCTTAAACATTATTTTTAAATCATAAAATGATAATTATACTTGAATGGATACGACGGAGAATGAATCTCATCGCGTTCGTGGAGACGGTAGTCCGTACGTACGCACGAGCGACAATATCATTATTTTGATATTAAAATAATATATAATTGGATAGTATATCATATATACAGAATCATTATCATGTTATATTTATTATTTACATGAATTACATATCATTATTATACCCATCTAAATAATAATATATTGAATAACAATTACACCACGACGTGGAGACGGTAAGCCGTACGTACGCACGTATGGTGACATGTCATTCAAATGATGGGTAGAATACTGAATATGGTTGTTCCATATTTATAATAACATCACAGTATATATAAGATACTGGAGTTATAATTTTAGAACTGAAATAATAAACAAAGAGGGAGTGGAAGAAGAAAGAAACATGAAAGAGGGTGATGAAAATGTTACCTCTTCTTCGGGTTCTTCCTTTTTGATTTGATCAAAAGGACTCCTTAGGATGGCTTTATGACTAAAGTAAAGCTTCTATGATGAAGGGAGATAAGTTGGGAGAGTATTTGGGCAGAGTTTTGCCGAACCAAAAGGCTTGAAAGTGTGAATAAGGTGGTAGAGGTGGGGGCCTTTTATACGAGGAGAGGAGGGGCTCTTTTGGAAAGTTTGAAATGTTACATTATTATACAATGCTTTTTCAGATTCTAAAGGTCCCACACTTATATAATTCGTGTATAAGGTGATAAGGGTTCTAAATATACCCATACAATAGTTTTTGGACAAGTGTAAGCCTTGGATTTTACATTATCTTTTCATTTTATTAAAATTGTTAAATAATGAGGTCATCACTGCATCATAATTATGTCATAAATAATTTAATTTATTTAATGTCTAAAAATTATAAAAAAACTACTATGATGTAGGAAATAGTTTTAGCTTTCTAATGAATATTTATAGTCAAAATTTGGACTTGTGTAACCCCACTTAAAAACTATTTTAGTAAAATAACTCATGTTTGTGTCAATTTAATTTTAACATTAAATAAATATATATTAATGTCATTTTCCATCTAAAGTGGCTCCATGGGGTCCCCAAGTTGACCCATGGGTTGTCTTGGTCGGCCATGACTCATCCAATAGGAGTATGACAAGTTTCAAGCTCATATCATATTATTAAAACATTGTTTTTACCTTAAACTACACTAATTACCTCTAATCGCGATTAAGAACATAAAAGTTACTATTCACCAAAAATTATTTTAATCTCATTGAACCATATTTTACTTCTTAATGACAACCATGTATGTCGGATTTTTGAAAATCAAATCACAGAAGTGGTAATATTTCATTTAAACAAAAAATCAGTTATTTAACTACCACTTAGTGGTTTCACTATTCATCAAAAATTGAAGTTTTTCAGAACAAGGCCAAAATTTCACCCTAAGCTATAATTGATATTCCGAATTCAAAAATGATGTCTATTTTACAAAATTCCAAACATATAAGTTTCATTAATTAATTTTATAATTAATTCCCGCTGTTACAACAAATAGCGTGTTTTTAAGAAACAATTTATAACAAAAGATTGGCAATTGTTTATGTCCAATTTCAATGTTAAATTAATTCTAATGACCACCATTGGATAAAATGGTAAAAATATATTCTAATTATACCTTAAAACCACTAAATAGTATAATTTATCACAATAAATTATTTTTATTAAAAATTTGTTTTAAGTATTTTTCACTATTCATAAAAAATTAGAAGTTCTCAGAAAAATACCAAAAATTCAACATAGGCTAATTTTGATATTCCGAATCCAAAAATGAAGTCCATTTTGAAATATAAAATTTATATAATTTTAAAAAGTGGTTATTACTATTCATAACAGCTACCTTGATTAGTCGCGGTGTTTTAGAACTCGAAGTTGCGTACAATGCAAGCTATTGCATTATTGAATGAGAAGCGTATCGTGGAAGCTCGGGGTGTTACATGATCTTTCACCATTGTCATAATGTGCTTGGTGACTTTAGCTACTGAAATGGGTATATACGTCCATTCTGTGCTTGGAGTAGGTGTGTATTCCTGATCTTGTCCTCCTTTTCTTATCAGTGAATTATGAAAGTACTCATGTGTGGAGGCACAGAGTTGAGTCTGCTCCAAATTTGTCATCGGAGCTTCCCAACTGACTTCTCCAGGTGCTACCAAACGAGACTATTGGAAGTCTTGATGAACATTACCAGGTGTATGTGCCTACTGTGTATTCTTTTTCAAGTATGATTGATTAATTTCCTTCAATAATGGTAGACGAGATTGCTGACAGAATTGTTGATTGTAAATAGGTGTATGTCCCTGCTTATCAGTTGCCACCATATTAGATTGGCGAGCTTCTTTGGTTGTAGTCAGACAAGCCTGTTGACTAGATGATGAGTTATAAACAGCTGTATATGTCTGCCTATAATACTCCACCAGAATTGCCTAGCAGGAATGACGTGTTACTGCCAGAAGAGTCTACTGTGTAGTAACATTAGGACAAATGGGTGTATATTCTGGCTCATTGTTTACCCTCAAGTTGGCTTGATGGACTTCTCTGGAGGGGGAAGAAGTAAGAACCTGCTCCCTGTTGACCAGATTTCACCTCTGGCGATTTGTCTTGAATGCTCAGGTTTGAGGAACCTGAGCCAAACCCCTAAAGATGGTACCCTCATCATGTTGAGGGCGCACTTTCTCACGAGTCTAGTGGTGATTGTTGATAGGAGCCCTCTGGAAGGACTCATGTCTCCTTGAATTAAGGCCTTGAGTGACCTTCTCATTCACCTCCTCATAATATGGGAGGGACTGGTGATTGCGTTCTGAGGGTAATGACCTAAAATGGTTGGATATGGTGGTTGGGACCACCTGTTTCTTGATCACTGGTCATCACTGTCCGGACAACCAGGGTGAATTATTGACTTTGAGAGATTATCGAGCGACCATTAGAGTTGGAATGGTACCATGTTGACGATATTCCTTAACTAGTGCATTTGAAACCCATCTTTGAAGATGCTGAGTAGGTGATGTCATCCTCAGATCGGACGAGGATCCATTAGGAGTAGCGGCAGAGGCATTCATAGGTGTGAACTTTAGAGAATCCATTTCTGTAACACAGAGAGATATTGTAAAAGAGTGCATGTTTGATATAACAGACATAATCACGATAAGTTTTGCCACTACATCTTTTGGATGAGCACATATGTTATTGATTTCTTTGTTGGCCCTCACATTGAGTTAAATAGGGACCTAAAAAATAAGTAAAACATCATTTAACTTAGTTAAGTATTCATGTCGGGTTCACCATTTTTTGTTTCTTCTAGAAATGGGGATGACCTTATTTGTTTAAGGTTCAAACATTCCAATCAGTTTCTAACGGGTTTATTCGTAGAACCAGAAACATCCAATGATTCTATATCCATTTGGACCTACTTTCCAAAGGTAGGTTCTCATTAGTTTTGGACCGATGAGGCTTAAGAATTTGCATTGGTCGAGAGGATGGGATATCAGACTCATCACACCTTTTTTGGGGGAATTATTGTCTACTTTGTGACTCTATTATAGATTTGAGTTATGTTCTTGAATCCTTATTAAATTAACAAGTATGAAAATCATATTTCCTTTAGATATGAAAATCAATGATTGATATGTATGATATTTAGAGAATCTTTTATATGTATTTGAGGTTCTTCATCGATAGAGAATCATCTGTATTTATTAGAGATTCTTAGTCAATGGTATCCTTTAACACATTATAGAGAAATATGTTGGTCATTGTGATAACCATACTAGTTTTAAAGCCACTCAGTGGGGAACTTGAAGTTTATTGTCGTTCATAAGGACATGGATTATTTCAGAGGTGGGATCGTACCCGCGGATGGGCTACCTATGTATCCTTGTTTAGAAAAGGAATCAGAACCCACGTAGTTTGAGTGAATAAGTATGAGGTTTATGCATGATTTATGGCCCAAAGAAAGATTTCATAATTACTTTTACGCTCTAAGCTCACATGAGTCATGCTCGGTGTGAGAAACAAGAGGTATCAGTAAAACCAAACGAGTGTGCCACGAAATATGCAATCATAAGAAATAATGTGGGGCTTATGTATGTATGACTGCCCAAGGTATATGAGGATTGGGATTTACTTCAGGGAAGAAACCTGGGAACAAGATCCATAAAGTTATATGTGCTTTATGGAGATTTGGATACTAAACTTTGGGCTTACTCCTGAGAAGGATGCCCAAATTAGAGGGGACTTATGATTGGGGTTTATTCTTGAGAAGGAAGACCATATCAAATGAAATTAAGATTTAGGTCTTATTCCTAAAGAGGATGCCCAGATCAAAATAAATTATGACTGGGGTTTACTCCTAAGAAGGAGGCGCAGGTTAAGGGGACTTGAGAATTGGGGATTACTCCTCAGAAGGAGGCCTAAGTTAAGGTGATTTGAGATTGGGTCTTACTCATGAGAAAGAGGCCCTGGTTAAGTAGAATTATGGTTGGGGTTTATTACTGAAAAGGATGACCAGATTAGGGAACTTGGGGCTTACTCCTAAGGAGGATGCCCAGATTAAAGATCTTGTGACTGGGGATTACTCCTGAAAAGGAGGCCCAGGTTAGGGAACTTAGGGCTTACTCCTAAGAAGGATGCCCAGATTTGAGATCTTCTCATCTTAAAAGATGAGGTTGAATGGAGGAAATATCTAACCTTAATGACATAAAGATATTTAAATCACTAGGTTTTGAGAGATGTTCCACAGAATTCCTTTTAGATAAGGAATCCAATATTGGAACCTTTCCAAAAAAGGATTTGAAGAGGATTCTGAAGGCTAAATCTTGAAGAGGAGAGGTGGATTTGAAGAAAAGATTTGAATAGGCAGGTGGGGCACCAAAAAAGAGGCAGGCGCGCAAGTCCTGGTCGCGCAAGTATACTTGTGCGACACGAGTGTACTTGGGTGACGGTTAACCAATAGGGTAATACTTGGGCAAGACATGGCTCAAACCCTTAGTATTATCCCTAAAGGCTTCCAAAAGGGTGGCACGCAAGTTCTGTTGAAGGGATAAGGTGGCGCACAAGTGTCTTCATTTCCCTTAAGGGTTACACACTTAGGCGCACAAGTGTTGATGAATTTCAACACTTAGGAATTATTCCCCCTCTTTATATCTTCCATTCTAGGTAAGAAATTACATTAGAAGTGTTCAGAAGACTTCAAGTAGAGACTAGGGAAACGAGAGCTTAAATCTGATTTTTGGATTTTTTGTCCTTGAAATGGGGGGCCCATAAGGGGTATTTATAGTCCATTGAAGACCTTGGGTGAAAATAAAATAGGGTGCGCAAGTCACCTGCGTGACCAATATGTGGCACACAAGTATACTTGCACGCGACCATAGTGAAACTTGCGTGACCCATGCTTCAAGAATTCCTTGTTCATGCCTTTGTCCATTTTTGATGTTTTTTAAAGGATGAATCTCTTTGTAGTTAAGGTATTCCCCTTTTTCAGTCGTTAGACTCTGTGACGGAAAGGGGCGTCAACATATACATATAATCATTTTAATTGGGAAAAAAGTTTAAAGAAAAATGTAAAATAAAAATGGTACCCATTTTGGACATTTTAGTGAAACATTTTATAAAAAATGAGAGTTAATAAAAAAGGGGGATGTATTACCATGGCATAGAAAAAATTAAAATCATTTACTAAAACCATTTGGGGAAAATATTTAACAATTTTCTTTTAAAAAAAGTGTTATACATTGGATATTTAATGTAAATAAATCAGAGGAAATTATTTTTCCCATTTATGGGGGATGTTATAGGATTTTATGAAACCATTTTCTAGGGTTTTAATTTATAGTATAAGCAAGGGACTTGGTATTGGGAACAAAAAATGTAGAATAAATAGAAAAAATTTGTTGATGTGTTTGATGTTTGAAAAATTAAAGAAAGGGGCGAATAATGGGTGGAGGATCATTGTAGGATTAGGGTAGGTGATTTTATACTTATCTATTCCTTGTGAATCGAGTATGATTTATGTCTTAGTGTTTTTAATTATCTATCTTCCCAAAACTTATCTATTTCTAATATTATATTGATATGTATTGATATTCTATCGGTTGGTGAATTTTTATAGAGCGAATATTATATTCGGTTTTGGTAACTTGGGGGAAAATGGTATATTTGGTTATTTTTTTTATATTTCATGATATATTTGGGATGATTATTTATTTAATGTTGGGGAAATAATGTTATGATAAAAAAATAAATGTTTTTTTATATATAGGGATGTAATGGTGATCTAGAAAGTACTGATTCTAGAAACATATAACATGAAATTGAGTGAGTGATGTTATTATTTCCTTATATACTACCCATTGTGCATTGAATTTATGATTTGGAACCTATTTTATTTATATTATTATTTTTTCTTGTTATTTATCTCATTCTATAAATATATATTATTTATATAATTTTTGAAGAGGTTGGTTTTTATTAAGTTATAATTATTTAAAAATAAATGTTGATTATGGGATAGTGGTTTTGGAGTGATCATTTGTGGATGATTTTTTCCTACCATGATGTTTTATATATTGTGTCTCTATAAAATATCATTTTATTATCATTTCATGGTATAATTATTTACACACATGTTTCTATAATATATTTTATTCATAATTAATTGATACATTTGAGAAGACGATCCTATTGAGTACCCGGTTCTCACCCTGCCATAGTTTTATAACTATTTGTAGGATATATACTGAGAGTTTAGCGATGTTATTTGAGTAGTTTGGATGGATTTGGAGGATGTCTTGGATCTTTAGAGTTTTTTTTTCAAAAAAATTAATATTTTACATTTGACTTGTTAGTAGTATTTAGGTTGTTGATACTTATTTTGTGGGAATAGAAATTCTTTACCATTGATGGTGGTTATTCTATTATAATCAGGATTATATTAGCGTAATACCTACCATTTCACTGTTTTATACCCTTGGAGATAGTCACTAACCTGATACCTACTAGAGGTAGGACTTGAGGGGTCACACTCATCTTCACTATCAGTCTAGGTGGATTTCCCAACGTGGGTGAATCAGGACAACATGTTCCTTAATAAACATCTCATGAGAATCATATATTGATCCAGTGTACAGGTTATGAATCATTTCTAACTACCATAGTGAACTATATATTACTATTGGAGAGTTTATACATTTACCAATACCTAAAGGTTATCCTGTGTTAATATATGACAATGGTAGATTGTAAAAATGAGAAAGACATAAGTTCATTAGAATTCATAATCATAATAACTAGTCTCAAGAACAAGGCCAGAGATTGAGATGTAGTATCTATCAGGGGGAAGGACATAACAAAAAGTGATTCCCTAATATTCCTGGAATGAGTTCACATTCTCAATGATAATGATGTTTTGAAGGAATTTCATATAATTTCTTGGGTAATTAAATTAATGATTTGGTTCATACCTCAAGTTGGCCTTTTGGGTGTTTTACTCAAAGTTTTATATGTTAAAAAAATTAATGAATTATTGGAATATATATATATATATTAAATATTACAATATTAGAAAATAAATATATTATGTATGATTCTAAAAATTCTCTGCTTGAAGGAAAAAGTGTTATGTATTATATCATATGCATGGGTGAAATATGTTATGTATTATAGTTTTCACAAATTTAGGAATATTACATATGAAAAATTACATATGGGGGAAAAGATATCATATATTAAATTTTCACCAAGGTAAATATCATACGTATTGAAAATATATTACATATCATAGGAAGACATTAAATATGGGATTCTATCTAAGGAGAATATTTTACATATTGAAAATTTACATTATGTATTGAGAATTATATTATAGTATGAGGAATATGGTTCTTCTTCAATCCTATTTAATTATTTCAAAAATAATATAACTGTTATAACCTATATTCTACTAACCATAACATTGAAATTACATTTTTCACATACTTAATAGTTTGTAATTTTTATATATAGAGATAGGGAAACTACTCCACTCCGTGAGAAGTATATACATGTTTTACAAGAGGTGATAGTGAGGCATGAGGTTCAATGGATCAGGGTGTGTAGGTTGCACCACTATCATTGCATTCTACCTCCACTTATTATTATCCCATACCTATGGTGAGTTATTTTTTATGGAATCAATATATTAGATTTTACATTTTTTTATCATCATCTCATTATTTTCCTTACCAAGAGATGGAGGAATGAAACTCACCCCTTTAACTTTCCCAAGGGAGAGATGACGACCACCCCAAGGGATGTGTCATTTATTAATGGTATTCTTATTTAGGGAATTATAGTTATAATATCCACCCATAAACATTTTCCAGAGCTTGTACGTTGATTTCCA
This sequence comes from Viscum album, assembly GCA_963277665.1. Lineage (NCBI taxonomy): Eukaryota > Viridiplantae > Streptophyta > Magnoliopsida > Santalales > Viscaceae > Viscum > Viscum album. The sequence goes on from OY728164.1 coordinate 137,307,412, forward strand.
TGCCAATATATTGAGGTAGATGATATAAATATATATGAAAGTTATTTATCTATGAGATATATTTACATAAACATAATATATTTACTTGATGAAATTGATGAGTAGACTATCTTTCATCACACATGTGGATATAACTTGTAACTCATTAGAGGGATAGTTTGAACTAATCACTTGATCATGTATGTCCATATAGTTTATTTGGAGATACTTGTGGGATTTTATTAGGTTGAGATATACGATTGGGGATGTTTCATCCTCCTTTAAATGTGGGAATGGGAGCACATCCCTCCCCTAGATCCTATTATTGCTAGCATAGATCCTCACATGGATGTGTTCCATGATGCTATAAGTGGACGTTGGTATGATCCCTAATCTTAAATATTTTATGTTGCTAATAAGAGTCATATTAATTTGAATTTCTTGTTATTTATCACTTTCCAAATTTGACATTATAGGTGGATTTAGGAACTCTATTATATCAGGGTATCAAGATATAATTTAACATTATATTGTCTCATGATGGATAGTATTTTTCCTGCTAATGTAAGTATATAAATTATAATTTTGATTAATCAATTTCAAAATATTATGGTTTTTGGAAATTAATAAACAAAAATCTTTCAAAAACTATCATCTATCATTTCAGATATCATGGTTTTCATATTGGGGTCTCTTTGGCCATATTCTTACAAACTACACTACTAGAATTGATGATTATAGTGTTGCGGTGCCTCTCATGAACTTTTATATTATTTAGTGGAACCACCTAATAGAGTTATGTGTTAGTTTAGATGTTTTCATCATATTCCATCAAAACCAAGACAATAATTGGTACTTAATTACATAAGATGATAAGGAGGAAGGATTTTATTTTTAGGCAGCATCATGCATGGTATATCAATATATGGGACAAATTTGAAACATTTCATACCAAGGACACACATACAATGAAACTTCATCTATCAAAACAACTAGGGTATTTAGCATGGTATAAACTAAAATTTATATTGTATCTTAGACAACATGGTAGAGGTATTTATGATCTATTAAGTCAATGAATTTAAATTATCTTGTTTTTCTAGACTTTTTGTTAGTTTAGTTTTCTTTTTTATAGAATACTCGACTACGCCATATTATCCGGATATCTGATCCTGAGGAGGATGAAGTATTCAACTAGGAAGAATATTATATTACATTATATGTTATGTTTCCTTTACTTGGTGATGTACACAATAGTATATTCTATTTTCTACTAAAGGGAGAGGGTGTTCTTTCCCAGGAACCTCCTCTAGTGAATGTTTATGTTCATGAGTTGTGATGACGACAATGTAGTCCACATCGGGTTACATGTGAGGCCTCATCTATTCCACTAAAACAGTAATCACATCAGGAATACGAGCCTAAACCAAATTTTGATGTGTACCATTATTCATGGGATCCACTTCCTTTAGAAGAATATCCATAGTACTCACCTAATATATTATATATGAGCTCGTATTAGGCATCATTTACAATTTAATCTTCTTTTATGACTGAGCCTTCCCAAACCCATTGGATTCTTTATGGGGTGGTAGGTCCTTCCGCTTATACAGTGGGAGGGGGATCAAGTGGACCATTACCACATATCGACATCCTAGATGTAGTGGATACACCTTATACCAATGAATCACAAACACAAGAGAAATAAATAATCAATGTTAATATACATGGATAAGATCCCCTCTAGTTCAACTTACTCTTCCACATCATGAAGGTCGAAAATATTGATACGAATGTCTCATTCACACTTTGAATTGTGGGACAAACCCCCCATCATAGGCATAGATAAAAATTAATAATAGACTTTAAATTTATATTCTTTCTATGAATTAAATAATTTTTGAGTTCATTGAGTGCTCAATATTAATGATAATGTTCAAATTATTCTACATGCCTTATTCAATTAATTAAATTTAATTATTTAATTATTATTTTCATTAACTAGATGTTATTTAATTTTGAATTAACAAACAACTAATTTTTAATTATGTAATAAGAATTATTAAAAATTAGTAATTAATTATTTAATATTAATTATTAGTTACTTGTTTACTAATTAATTAATAATTATTATTATATTTAATTACTAATTAATAATTGTTAATTATTTATAATAATTACTAATCAATTTTAGATAACTAATAATAATAAATTACTATTTGTAATTATTTAATTATTATTATTAATTAGGAGTTATTTAATTTGTAATTAATAAAAAATTAATTAATAATTAGTAATTAGTTAATAATAATTAATATTAAATGATTATATTAATTAATTGATTATTAATTATATATTAATTTTTAATTAATAAATTATAATAATTATTAATTATTAATTAATTATTTACTAATTTTTATCATTTTATAGGGTTTAATAACCTATTATTATAATTAATTAATTACTAATTACTGATTAATTGTTTTTTAATTCCTAATTATACAATTTAGGATTAATATTAATTATTATTATTTATTTATTATTATTAATTGATTATAATTCATTAATAATTATTATATATAATCAATAATTATGGTTATTAAATTTATTAATAATTAATTATTATTATTTAATTACAAATTTTACTAATTAGTATTAATTAGTTATTATTTATTAACTATTTAAACTAAAAAATAGATATTTTTTTAAATGTGAACAGAAGGTGTTTGGAAATTTAACTCAATATGTTCAACATTTTCTATAAATTCTTTGAAGATCCAAATGCCTTTTCCCAAATGCAATGGCATTTGGGGGCTTTAACACCTTTTCGACCTAATTTTATTTTGAAAAATTAGCCTAAACCCAATTTCAGATATATTTTTTTCAAAACCCCCCTTAAATGGACCCTTGAGAAATCATTATAATAATAAAATCCATTATCCTTTTTGAAATGAATATTTTAGTGTAAAATGAATCACCGCACCTTTCATAGAAGTATAATAGTTCAAATTAATTTAAATCATTAATTTACTTCTTTCCTAAAATTTGTTCACAACATGAAAAATATCACGCACATGATCAGATTTGATCTCCCTTCTTTAAATTCAATACGCTACTCGAATATAAGAGAGTGAATATGAAAAGTTTATTCTCGATGATTATTCAAACCCGTATCACTTTAATCAGAAAAAATACCATGAAACCCTTTTTCAAATCCCATGAAATACATCAGGGATATTTATAAAAATAAAGAGTAAAGTAAAGTATATTGAAGGTATATGAGATCAATATAAATACCTTTATTTTCACCAAAATTAATCCAATAATATGAGAGGGGGATCTATGTGTGGGTAGGAGAAAATGGAAGAAGAATGAAAGAGATTGGGAGAAATGTTATGCAACACAAGGGTTTTTTATCTTCAAAAACTGGACTTCAAATTTAATTAACATAAAAAAAATTAATAATAAGTCTATAAAATACTTAAAATCTTTTTATTAAATTAATAAATGTGTGTTTGTGTGTATTTAATGTATTGAGTGAGAGTGGAACTCCATTAGTGGTGAATCAGTGGTAATCGAAGCCACCAACTCTCAATTCACTTTTCCACACTAGTCAGTGTGAATAGGATATCAATGGTGTTGAAATGATGATAAGATAATGAGTGAGAAGTAGAATACATAACATATGGGAGAAATATAAGACTCACAAAATCTTTTTATCAAATAGTTAATTCCCAGTGAGAAACGATTGTAATCCTCTTATCTTGCCCCTATCTTATAATCAATATGAACTTGTAAAGGAGTAGGTAGAAAACCCTAAACTCAGAGTACAAGATATAATGATGAGTTCTAACAAGTTAAAAGGTCTTTGATTCATTTTTCCTAAACTATCTCTAGAATATGGATTTCATGTGAACCCTTTTTCTTCTCCTCAATCGATAGTAAAACCTTAGTAGAATGGTCACAACAATGGGTAGTCGTATCCCTCAGAGTTCAATAAAAACTAGACTCAATCTCATATACTCATCTTAGGTGGATTTCCACTTCTTTTAGATTTTCTATCTATCATGGATTAATTCCATGGCTTGCAGCATGGCCCTCAAATTTGGAAGATATGAAATTAAAATCCTAATGTTCTTGGGGTATCTTTGACCATCACTATGGTGTGACCTATATTCCTGTGACATGATTCCTTTTTAACTTGTGTTGTGGTGTTCAAAACTATGACATGGAAGCTATATCTAATATATATGAAAACTTAAACCCCAGGATTTCAATATCCCCCTTTGACCACCCTTACAATGCAGCATGACACATTGTGGCATGGTTGATGAAAATTCTCAACTCTAATGTCACACCAAACTTTTATGGATAGATAGTTGTATCCAGAGTCCCTCCATTGTGGAATTAGCATCATTGTTTCAGTATGATGCTCCTACTACACAAAAACTAGAAAAGCACTAAATTCTTATAACTTCTTATCATAGTGCAACTCATTTTATCCCAATTTATCAGGAACACATTAGTGACACAATAATATATGTTGAGACATGATGCTTATATATTCAATATCAACACAATTTAATTTTATCCTTGATGTCATGAATGACTTATTCTAAGAAAAATCTTCATTTATTTTCAACTTCAAAGATCCTATAAATTGTCCATGAGATTTTTTTTCAATGAATGAAACACTAAAACACTTCAAAATAGTGAATGTATCACCACAAGAACTCAAATACCCCCTTATCAATTCACTTCATGAGGGTTATTCAATATCTATGGGATCTTCAATCTATCCCTTTGTATTTATTGGTAATATAAGAATAAATTAAAGATATATTCTCTAAAATTCCCTTGGTAACTTTTCAATCCTCCCCAATATGATAAAATTATCTTCTCATGTACCCCTTTATAATCACCTTCAAAAGAAAAAATAATATCTCCCCCTTTTCAAGAATAAATCCTTTTTTATTCTCCCAATTAATAATTAGTAATTAGTTAATAATAATTAATATTAACTGATTATATTAATTAATTTATTATTAATTATATATTAATTTTTAATTAATAAATTATAATTATTATTAATTATTAATTAATTATTTACTATTTTTTATCATTTTATATGGTTTAATAACCTATTATTATAATTAATAAATTACTAATTACTGATTAATTTTTTTTAATTCATAATTATACAATTTAGGATTAATATTAATTATTATGATTTATTTATTATTATTAATTGATTATAATTCATTAATAATTATTATATATAATTAATAATTATGGTCATTAAATTTATTAATAATTAATTATTATTATTTAACTACAAATTTTACTAATTAGTATTAATTAGTTATTATTTATTAACTATTTAAACTAAAAAATAGTTATTTTTTTTAAATGTGAATAGAATGTGTTTGGAAATTTAACTCAATATGTCCAACATTTTCAATAAATTCTTTGAAGATCCAAATGCATTTTCCCAAATCCAATGGAATTTGGGGGCTTTAACACCTTTTCGACCTAATTTTATTTTGAAAAATTAGCCTAAACCCAATTTCACATATATTTTTTTCAAAACCCCCCTTAAATGGCCCCTTGAGAAATCATTATAATAATAAAATCCATTATCCTTTTTGAAATGAATATTTTAGTGTGAAATGAATCACCACACCTTTCATAGAAGTATAATAATTCAAATTAATTTAAATAATTAATTTACTTCTTTCCTAAAATTCGTTCACAACTTGAAAAATATCACGCACATGATCAGAGTTGATCTCCCTTCCTTAAATTCAATACGCTACTCAAATATAAGATACTAAAGATAAAAAGTTTATTCTCGATGATTATTCAAACCCATATCACATTATTCAGAAAAAATACCATGAAACCCTTTTTCAAATCCCATGAAATACATCAGGGATATTTATAAAAATATAGAGTAATGTAGAGTAGATTGAAGGTATATGAGATCAAGATAAAATACCTATATTTTCACCAATATTAATCCAATAATAGGAGAGGGGGATCTATTTTTGGGTAGGAGAAAATGGAAGAAGAATGAAAGAGATTGGGAGAAATGTTATGCAACACAAGGGTTTTTTATCATTAAAAATTGGACTTCAAGTTTAATTAACATAAAAAAAATTAATAATAAGTTTATAAAATACTTAAAATATTTTTATTAAATTAATAAATATGTGTGTGTGTGTGTGTGTAGTGAATGTCTTGAGTGAGAGTGGAACTCCATTGGTGGTGAATCAGTGGTAATCGTAGCCACCAACTCTCAATTCACTTTTCCACACTAGTCAATGTGAATAGGATATCAATGGTGTTGAAATGATGATAAGATAATGAGTGAGAAATAGAATACATAACATATGGGAGAAATATAAGATTCCCAAAATCTTTTTATAAAATAGTTAATTCCCAGTGAGAAACGATTGTAATCCTCTTATCGTTCCCCTATCTTATAATCAATATGAACTTGTAAAGGAGTAGGTAGAAAACCCTAAACTCCGAGTATGAGATATAATTATGAGTTCTAACAAGTCAAAAGGTCTTTGATTCATTTTTCCTAAACTATCTCTAGAATATGAATTTCATGTGAACCCTTTTTCTTCTCCTCAATCGATAGTAAAACCTTAGTAGAATGATCACAACAATGGGTAGTCGTATCCCTCAGAGTTCAATAAAAACTAGAGTCAATCTCATATACTCATCTTATGTGGATTTCCACTTATTTATAGAGTTTCCATCTATCATGGATTAATGCCATGGCTTGCAGCATGGCCCTCAAATTTGGAAGATATGGAATTAAAATCCTAATGTTCTTAGTGTATCTTCGACCATCATTATGGTGTGACCTAGATTCATGTGACATGATTCCCTTTTAACTTGTGTTGTGGTGTTCAAAACTATGACAGGAAAACTATATCTAATAGATATAAAAAATTAAACCCCAAGATTTCAATATCTCCCTTTGACTCCCCTTACAATGCAGTATGACGCATTGTGACATGGTTGATGAAAATTCTCAACTCTAATATCACACTAACCTTTTATGGATAGATAGTTGTATCCAGAGTCCCTCATTTGTGTAATTAGCATCATTATTTCAGTATGATGCTCCTAATCCACAAAAACTAGAAAAGCACTAAATTCTTATAACTTCTTATCACAGTGCAACTCATTTTATCCCAATTTATCAGGAACACATTAGTGACACAATAATATATGTTGAGACATGATGCTTATATATTCAATATCAACAAAATGTAATTTTATCCTTAATGTCATGAATGACATATTCTAAGGAAAATCTTCATTTCTTTTCAACTTCAAAGATCCTATAAATCATCCATGAGAATTTTTTCAATGAATGAAACACTAAAACACTTCAAAATAGTGAATGTATCACCACAAGAACTCAAATACCCCCTTATCAATTCACTTCATGAGGGTTACTCAATATCTATGGGATATTCAATCTAACCCTTTGAATTTGTTGGTAATATATGAATAAATTAAAGATATATTCTCTAAAATTACCTTGGAAACTTTTCAATCCCCCCCCCCAAATATGATTAAATTATCTTCTCATGTACCCCTTTATAATCACCTTCAAAAAAAATAATATCTCCCCCTTTTCAAGAAGCAATCCTTTTTTATTCTCCCAATTTATCAAAAAAATTAAAGTAATGAAATATGGAATATAACCAAGAAAACTTATAAAGTTTTTGGGAGAAAATTCACTCCCAACAACACTTTAAAGTGGTATAAGTTACCCTTAATGTGGGTCTTTTTCAAGATATCTTTAAATTTATCCTTAGTTGAAACATTCTATAATGAAATCTCACCATGATCCACCTTATCTTTGATATAGTTGTATTTTATATCTATATTATTTGACCTTGAATGCTATGCTAGATTCATTGAAAATTTGATTTCAAATTGATTATCACACCCAACTATCAATTGGTTTGAAATATTCTACCCCATGTCTTAAATTTATAACTTTATCGAAATAATTTATATTGTGTCTCGATATGACAAAAAATACTCATTTTCTATTGAGATAATCATAAAAAAATTTCTTCTTGGAGTTCCAAGCAACACACCTTCATCCAAAAAATAAATAACTTCCAAAAGTATACTTTTTATCATCAATATCTCCTTCCCAGTCTATATTGATATAGTTATAAAGTTAAAATAGTGGACCATTGTATTACCTAAAACCAAAATCATGAGTACCATTGATGCTGTGTAATATCCCTTTCCCCACTACAAGATATGACTTATTATGTTTTATTTGAAATTTTTCACAATGTGAAATCACAAATACGATGTCTATCCTTGATGTCCTTAAATAAATTAGGCTACTAATAATCCTATTAAACCTAATTTTATATACACTCCTTCCTTCATAATCAATGTAAACATTACTCCTAACCAATATAGGTGTTATAATTCTATTGATTCCTCCATGAGAAATTTTTTATGTAACTCATGATCATACTTTTCTTATGAGAGGAAGAAACAATCTATAGTATTGGTGACTTTAAAACCCAAGAAAAATATCAATTTATCAATCATTGAACTCTCAAAATATTTCCTCATTTAGGTAGAAAATTCCATACAAGTCTTCTCTTTGTTTCTAGTAAAAATTATATCATTGATATATATGATCACAATAACCAAGTTCATGTCATATCAATTGACATAGAAATTTGAATTCACTTTTCCCTTCATGAATTTCATTCTTTTTAATATGTTGTCCAAATTTGAGTACAAGGATACGGGAGATTTGTTTTTCCGATATAACACCTTTTCTAACTTTTATACTCGACAACCATAATCATCAAGGATAAACCATTATTTTGTTTAATGAAAACCTCTTCAAAAAATTTTTAATTAAGAAACATTTAGTTAACATGTAATTGAAAAAAAAATAGTTTATTTGAACAAAAATCACAAAAAAAAATATGACCATTTCAAGACATGAAACTGGAGAAAAAGTATTATCAAAATTAGTACCCTTAATTTGGGAGTCCCTTTTGTAAACAAGATAATATATATTCTATTATAGTTCATATTTATCATTGATTTTCTTCTAAAAATACACTTCATACCTATCATATTAATATATTTGGAATGAAACACTAACTCCAATGTGTCATTATTCTCGATTTTACTAAGATCCTATTTCATTTCTTCTATGTAATCCTCTTGTTGTAGGGACTATTTAATACTATTAGGTTTGAACTGTTAAAGAAATATGGTATTATTGGAACTCCTAAGAATTATTTGGGTTTTCACACCCTTGATGTTTCCCCTAAGGATGTTTTTAGTCCCCACTTGTTTTATTAGTCTTTTAAACTTATAACCTCCTTGATAAAATAATTCATCATAAATGGAATTATCAAAATCATCATGAGAGAAAAATTAATTTCTCATCCTAAATACTATGATCTTATCTAACATTTTCATCAAGATTCTCAATTCCTCCATCAAAAAGAGATTTTTTCATGAATAATTTTTATTTTAAAAAAAACTTACATCAAATTTATCAACAAACTTCCTCATATTCTTATAGAAACACTAATAAATTATACAATTGGGTGTATATCTAAGAAATATACCCTCATCATCTCTCTTATTGAAATTTCAAAAATTCATTCCTTTAATCATTATATAAGTTTGGTTTCTGAATACTTTAAATATATTCAAGTCCAGTTTTTTTTCCACACCATAACTCATATGGAATATTTAATGAATTTTGTAGGAGTAGACACTGGTTGAGAATTTATACCACCATGGTTCTGTCTTGTCTCCAAAAATAAATTTTAGTTGTCATACTTTGATAGAATTGTTCTTCCCATGTCTACTAAGATATGATTCATCTACTCAACTACTTCATTTCATTGAGGGTATGTATGGACCACCATAATCATTTATTATTCCATGCTTCTCAATATATTCTTCAAAATACCTATTCATATATTCAGATCTATTATTATATTGATATAGTTTTATAGAACATCCTACTTGAATCACATAAATTATTTTAAATTGTTTTAATTTACCAAGGTATTGTAACTTACTTGACATGAAATAAACAAAATTTAAATGAGTAAATTAATCAGAAAAAGTCATGATATAATTATCTTTATTTCATGACTTCAATATCATTAGATCATTCACATATAAGAGCACCAACTTAATAGGTTTATTCATTTTTATATCCATTTTCTTAAGAATATTGTTTTATATTTTAACTTCATGATAAATTTTACAAGTGTTGAGCCTCTGACAAGTTATTTTTTGTATATTTCTCACTAAATCATGTTTGACAAGCTTATCCATGTTCTTTTGGTAAAAATGGCCAATCCTCCTATTCCAAAAACAAATTTCCTACTTCATGACCATGTAACATGTCTCTTGATCATTGGAGAATTGAAATAAATTACTAATTTTTTAATTTTACCTTCATCAAGATTGTTCCATATTTCATTTACCTAGTGGTACATACATTACTAAAAAAACTCATTATCATTATTGAAAAGTTGAGAAGAAATAGAGAGATTTTACCTCAACCCATTGATAAAGAGAACATCATTGTATTTCTTCTCACAAGTTCTGGTGTATCTAACTCCTTTCACATTAAGTGATCCTTCATTTCCAAAACTTAAAACAACTTCATAATACCTTTGGTTACCTTTAAAAATATTTTTATTTGATCACGCGTGATGAGAATCCACTATCTAGTATCAAACTATTCTTAATTTTTTATCTTTATATGTGACCTAAACCACCATCTATTTTTATTGATTATTTCTCCTATTAATAGATTTAGAATTATCCTTTTGATTCTATTGATTTGGTATTATGGGGAGAGACTTATTGGTGGTGTGTCTGGGATAATCACACTAACCACAAGTTTTGAGCCTTTCATAATTTATCTTTCGTATATTTATCAAAAATTCATTTTTGAAAAGATTATCCATGCTATTTTAGCCTAAATGGACAATACTCCTATGCCAAAATAATTTATCCTCCCCAAAATTTTACTTAAAATTATTCATGTTTTATGATCCCCAATAAAAATATCTAAATTTTTATGATTTCATAGCTTAAAATTTAAAAATGGGTTTCTATTGATTTATATCCTTACATTTTTATAACTAAAATATATGCACATTATGTATTTTATAAAATTACTAAGGGATTTTCACAAATAAATTATAATTAGAATGATGTTTAAAACCTCCTAAGATTTTACTCAGTGTATACTATAGTAAAACTTGATATTTTTTTAGGTTTATTTGTAGCTATTATATAGAACCATCATGTAAGGATCCATATTTTTTCAAACATGAATTTTCATAAAGAATTTTATTTTTTTCCTTTAGATGCTTAAAAGGAATAAAATGGTCCTTTTCAACTTGAACATGATATCAGATAATTTATTTGACCACTTAGTTTTTCTCGAAATATGGTGTTTTTCCTAGGACAGAAGTTTGGTAGATTTATGAGATGTTTTAATTTTGGCAGAATAATTAATAATTAATATTTAATAAATTAAATATTAATTTATTAATGAAAGTTCATTTAGAGATAAATTTTGAATGGAGCATCATATTTATATTTTATCACTGATAATGATTTTGAAATGTGGAGATTTTCCTATGTAAGGCATAAACTCAAGTTGGGCACTAGGGCTGGGCTGAGCCATTTTTCTTTTCTTTTTCTTCATTTTCTTTCTTTTTATTTTCTTTTCTTTTTTTCTTCCCTATATTCTCATAGACACACATGTGGATATTAATTTTCATGATTAAGAGAGATAAAATAGCAGAGGGAGATATAGAAATAGAGATAGAGAAATAAGGGTACCGCCGTAGAGCTTAGGATGCGCCAGATCGTCGTGCAGTAGCTGTGGAGCATGGAAATGGGTGAAGCTTCGGGAAATTTCACCAATAGGTAGAATATTTTCATGGTTTATCATAAATAACCATATTTTAATCATTTTCATGTTTTAAACCCCTATTATGATTTCTTATAACCCCTTTTTGGGTTAATCAACTACTTTTAGGGTAAAAATAGGGGATTCGGGGAAATTCAAGGGTTTTCTATTTGGCAAAACCCTATGTACATAGTGTGTGGTTCAGGGAAAACACATAAAATGTTCATAATTTTTGGGGAAGATGAGTTTTTCAAATTACACATTGTGTAAAAAAATTACATGTCATGTACTGGTACTTGGCCATATAGTTAAGTACCCAGTCAGGCTGCCCGTGTAAGGGGAACATGCCATGCAGAGTACACGAGCAGACCCAGTGTGGGTCACACACCATGTAGAAGTACATGGACAGGAAAAGTACATGTCCTATCCCTATGAGGTACACAATAAGGTACCTCGTATAGGGTAAATGACATGTACAGGTCCAACACGTTGTGTACTTGGATGTTTACACACCAATTTCAGCAGAGTTACATGCCCAGGTGGGGCTTTGAGAGTCTATGTCATATGCTTAAGGAGACATGTCGTGTATTACACATTTTCAACCCTTTTGAATTTTTTCATATAATTTCTCCCAATAGTTAGAATTGGACCCAAGATTAATACATTCTGAGTATTTTTCTACATAGAACCTGATGCGGAAAACTTTGAAGTTATTTAAAAACTCGTAATGGGGGTTTTGGGGTGTTTACATAAACATAGAGGATATTCCTCTGATAATAGAATCCAATTTTCTATTAAGAGTGATAATTTATTAGAGATGATCCATGAGATATCTTCTTTGATTGTTTCTTTGTAAATTTTCCTTTGAGGATGTCTCCCTTGTGAGATGTTCCCTTTTATCTTAGGAGGTCACAAGAAGAGTTGCATCTGAGAATCCCCTATAGGATTCCTTTTGTTATGTTTTGAACTAGAGGATCCCATGTAGGAATCCTCTATATTATTCCTAATACCATGGGTCCCTATACGATGCCTTTCCTTACAAGTTAACCTAGTTAATCTGTTGTGTGGTCACTTTTTCTATTTATCATTTAGAGGATCCCATATAGGATGATTCTTACTTAATATACATTTTTTAGGGGTTCCCTATAGGATGTCCTTCCCCTATGTACAATTATAAGGATCCCATGTATTATTCCTCTATTTTCTTTCCATTAGAGGATCCAATGTAGTTTTCCTCCTTCCACCATTTCAGCTAAGGATCCAAATTAGTATTCCTCAACTTGTGTATTGACCTTGAGGATCCCAAGTAGGATTCATCTTAGTGTGTGACTTGAGGGACCTAGTGGGTGAACTAATATTTGATTGAACCTAATCTATTACATCAATTTTGGGTATAGATGGTGGAAGGTGTCATCTTAGAACCCATGTCAAACTTTTAATCCCATGGGGATATGGCAGTGATGTTGGGTTTAGGTGTTTAGATGCACTCACTCTTGGTTTATTCTTTCAAAAGTTTATTACTGATGGATTGAGGTTTACCATAGGTGATTCCTAGTTGGTGGTTGTTGATCCTAACATGAGGAATCTTTATTTCTATTTGGGATTCTCAGAAATTATTCTTGGGATCTTTCTTATTCATTAGGATGTCGAGATAAACTTTCCTGGGATCCAGCTTTTGAACCATGTTATTTCTTATACTAACATATATACCCATAGGTACTACCTAGGATCTGGATTTTGAGTATGTATATTTGATTATAATAGTAATGGGATTTCCATAGGCGCTTCTCATTATCCATCTATTGAGCCTATGACTATGATATATGGGAATGGAATCCCGAGTAATGATACTTGTTGATGATTAAACTCTCCAAAGTGATGAAGGTGATTGTAATCTCTTCAGTTGATATGTGATGAGGAATATTCTTCTCTCCTCAGTTGACATGTGATGAGGATGATTATGCTATCCTTGATCTAATTATACTCATGGATTATTATGCTCTCTTGAGTGATATGGATTATTATTCTCTCCCTGACCAGTTACATGACCATGGTGTTGGACATGGCATTTCCCATCATTGGATACCTAAGGATGATTACACTCTCCCAGATTATATGTATGATTCTTATCTCCCTTATTAAAGACCTTGAGTGGTGGGAATTGAATCTCACCAATGAGCTCTCTTTACAGATCAGCTATGGTTCATAACCTTAGGGTTCTTCTGAGTTCCAAATGTCTTGACCGCCAATGGACTGTAACCTAGGTCTCAGACATTAGAATTGATTTAAATGGCATGAACATATTTGCATCTCGCTCTTGGACATTTCTAATATGTTTGGATGTAATTCCCTAGAATCCTTCATTATAATGATTGGATGTGAGTACGGGTGAACCCAGGGTTAGGAAGAGTATCCCCCTATGGCGATGTAGCTTACTCAAAGACATTTCGACATTGTCTAAAGAAGATATTTGTTAATTGAGATTACAGACCCATATATCAAATTAATGATAAATGACTTGAGTGGCTTTAAGTCCATCTCAATACCCTTTCACAGGATGTCTAGGCGGTCGGGATTACAGACCCAAGGATTGACTACTAATGGTTTCATGTTATTTAATTCAACTTACTCATGTATATTAATATTTATGCATATATTTATAGGTATGGGACTATACATATATACACATATAAGTGTGGACATCCATGATGTATCTTTTTCTTATTGACTGGGATTACGGACCCGGGGGTCGACTATGATTTCATATTATTGGTTTTACTTATCATTTCTGTTATGTCCTGTCTAGGATGAGCATATTGATTTTTAATGCATGTATAACAACATATTTTATAGTTTCTTCATTTGGGTGGCTTACTGAGATTATTTCTCACCCATGTACATCAACTTCAGTGTACGTGTAAACCTTATTTCTTATTTTTATGTTGAGCATAGGTTTAAAGTGGACCGAGAAGAGTCCCATTGTCTCATGATAGAGTGGATCTACTCATGTTGGTTATTTTGATTAGGATGTTTCATTTTGATAGTGTTTAGAGACTGAGTATGTGGTATGTCTTGAAGTTATTAATAGAGCTCGATACTTTTATTTGAGTTTTTTTATATTTTTGTATCAATATGGTCACCCCTATGGGTAACTAGTTTTGTATGTTTGAAATAGCTATTTGGGATTTTATTGAATTTTCATTTATTATTATAGAATGTTCTATTTCATTTTATTTACCACTTCTACACTCTATTTATTTACTATTGTGCTTGATACTTAATAATTTTCATTGTTTTCTTACTTTTATATGAGGGAATAATCTACCCATTGTCACACCCTAGACACTCGTTACTAGTCGGTAGCCTTTGGCATATAGGGAGGCATGCTTGAAGCCTCATAATGAACCAGATCAGAGCATTGGTTTAGTTTCATCTGGCTCAAAACATTACACACTATAAAATACTGAAAATAAAATATTCATCAAGTTATTAGAGGAAGATTACAAAATAACTAACTCTTATTAATAATTAGTGGCATTTTTTTAATAAATAACCACCAAATAAATGTGTATAGGTATTTTATATAAAACACTACAAAGAAATCCTTTAATTCATAGCCCCTTCCTCCTCCCCTCATTCTCATCTTGGTTTCACCTTCCCCCTCCCCTCTGTAACCTGACATCCCATGATGATGTCATTCCCTCCCCTCATCAACACCACCCTCCTCTCCCCTCTACGATGCCACCTCCCATCCCCTCATTCCCAGTCCTATCTTATGATGACTCCCTCTCCTCCTCTCAATATATCCCTAACATATATATTTCTTTCTTATTTTTGTTTCCTATTTCTATACATATTTTTGTTATCAATTCTTTATGTCATAATTTGATCTTATATATTTGTCAATGTATACATAAATATAGAAATTATTTTTTCATGGTATCAATTTTATTTATATGAATTACTAATTATGGTTTTATATTCCTATTTTATGAGAATGACTTGCAAGTTTTTATTGATTTGTTACGCCGTTGCTAACTGCTCATGTACATTGTTCACTGCTTATGTATTAATTCACTGATTGTTATAATCATTTTAATTCCTATATACTTGGAATTGGATTTTGATATTTTCATTATTCTTTGATTTTTTATAAAATTTATTTAAACAAAATTTAACCCAATAAGATCCATTTTTTATCTATTTAGTATTTTGTATATATTTTTCTTTTTCAATGAAATAATTTAATCTAAAATAATAGTGTTATTTTTTGTTACATAATATATGGAATTGTACAATGTATTTGTGAAAGATAACATATACTATGATCAATATTTTAACATAAAATTGGTTTTCTTAATTTAGTAATTTATTTAAAATAATAAAAATATACTATATTCTATATTTTATTCATTGATGAGTAGTTATTTTTTCAAATTTTGAAAAATATTAGGTTTAAATTATAAATGAAATTGGTGTATGTTTAATCATCCATTTACTTAAGAAATAATATTGTTTTTGTCACAAAATAGAGATTCATTCTTTTATAGAGTTTCTATCATAGATTTTTTTTCACCTTCACTGTAAAAATATTAATATTCAATATAGTGCAAAATAGTTATACTTAAAAAATCATGAAGTAAACATTAAATGTGAATGGTATGGGGGTAAAGTAATTTCCTTTGTTCCTTTAATGAGTATAAAATAATTGTATGGGGTAAAATATAAAGTCCTATATTATTGATTGTATATAATAATATTGACATTATTATAAAATAAATCATTAGTTTTGAGCTTCAAATTAAATGTTTAAATACCTAAAAATGATTAAATATTTTTAAATTGGTTATTTGAAATTTTATTATTGTCCTGTATCATTTTCATATTTTGTAATTTTTTTCATCATTTCTTATTTTTTAAGAAAAAAATCAAGGAATAAAAGGTTTTCATATCATAGTTAGTCTACACAGCCATATGACACTACAAAACCAGTGATCTTACTGACTCCATCAGGTACGTTACCCACTGATATAGGTACACTTCCCATTGATATAGGGCCAATAAACTTGAGTTTTGGGAAATATGTCCAGTTAATAAATTATAATGACTCAATTACACATATCTTGCCACATATAACATCATGAGGGTTTTGTTGGGTGGCTATTTTTGGTATGCATATAATTGTGAACACATTTTTTATTTCATTTTTATACCAAATATTGAATAATTTTCTTAAAAGATATCAGTAATTAAAGAGTATAAACAAACATGGTATAAATTTTTTTTGGAAATGAAAAAATTTATGGTTCTATTGTTTGACTATTTCAAGGTGCCTATGAGTTATTTATGAGGTATGCACGAGTAGTTTTTAGGTCATTTGGAATTTAAGCCAATGATCATCCCCATCACATATCATGATAAGATACATGTTTGAATGAACTAGATGAAAAATATCCTTGATAATATAATAAAGGTAAATGATAATAATTATTGATAAACCATTTATCAATTTGATGTTGTTATAAATATTATTTTTCTATAAAAAATTAGATTTCTTATTTATAGGAGGTTTTCCTTTTGAGGTGGATGATTCCGTTATGTGTCAATGGACATTGAAAATATTGGAAAAAATGGAATGATTTCAAGTACAGATTATGGTGTGTGTTTAATAACATCTCATTAATCCTTTGAGAAATGTATGATAAGGTGGCCAAAGGGATACCTAGATTAAAATGGAAGTATTTTGTGGATGGGTTGTCTGCAGTTTCATTTAAGGTATTTTATACTGTTATTTTAGCTTTCTATGAATTTACCAATCATGTTAATTTTTTTATAAGTCATATTAAATTTAATTATAATATATCATCATCTATTCAGGAAATTTATAAGAAAAAAATATCAATTGAAGAGAAGTAGATAATCCCACACACAATAAGGTTAATGAGCTTCACAAGAGGAAGATTTAGTAAGGTAGTATAATAATTATTATAACATATATATGTGTTCAATTTTAAGTTATTATGATTTTATAAAAAATGAATTTTATTATTTAATGATATAGGATTTAGAGGTTGGTCATTAGGTTGGGTGGTATGAGATGTGGTTTTATGTACATAAAAAGGTAGACACGAGTTATGTGAATGAATATTCTCAGAGCATTAGGTAAACTAATTTAATTATTATTTGATTTCACTAAATTAGGTTATTATTTTATATTCTTAAATGTATATATTAAAATTAAGGTGTAAGGTGATGTAAATCCCCTACAGTCATCATTGATATCCTAGAATGATTTTATTGGCTAGGTTCTAGGAACTGAGCATCCAGGTTTTGTGCAGATGATTGGTTCTGGACCATCCTCATCATGAGTCTTTGATAGGTCCCTAAAATCATTCATTTTGATGCCTTATACTCTCTTAGGTCCAATTAATGTTCATTATCAAACATCACAACAAAAAAATATCAATATTTGAGACCAAATTATGGGAGTAGGATAGAGATTTTTAGTTTACTAATGTGGAGGATCCTTTGGAAAAATTATTTCAAGACATGATAGAGAGTATTCTAGAGGAAATTATATCCTTGGAATGATAGTGTCAATACGTAAAAAACATTATTTCTTATATTTTATTTTTATTTTTGTTTAATATAATATAATTTATACTTTTTAATTTTTTAATTATAGTAATCAGAGGCTAGAATTTGTTAGGATGAGGATTAATCATCTCAAGGAAGCCATAGTGACACAGATTCAATGACTAATAGTCTTTGATGTATTTATTGTTTTTATAACAATAAATAACTTGGTATTATGACACTTGAATTTAATGATCAGTTTTTTTCATACTCATTTTACTAATAAAATATTTTATATGTTCACAAAATCAGGTAATATAATTTGATTTATATTTTTTATGATTATGATATTTCTATCTCATATTATTTTAGTGATTTTTTTATCATTTTTATAGTATCTTGAATTATAGGAGGATGTTTCTATATTTATTACATTGTTAGAAGTGTATTAAAAGTGTTGATTTAAACCATTGATAGGTACTATGAAGCCACAACTAAATGGTATGACAATCTGAAAACTGTTGTGAATAGATTTAGCATTGGTTATAACCACTGATAAATATGTTAAAATATTTAGAACCTACGAAACCACCATGAAAGGATTTAGTGGGGGTTATACCCACTAATAAATATGTAAAATATATGATATAGTTTACATTAATGCATAATGGTTCCTATCACCAATTAATGATTCTACGGTGGTTATCATTGGGGGTTTAACCACCTACTACATCCATGATTTCCTAATTAAATTTGGGGCAATAAATTTTATTTCTTGGGATGGGTTGGCTTCAGGTAACTATCGGCTAGATCTTGATAGGGTCCCTTGTGTGGATGGTGGCATCAATGTAGGGAGGGGTGGTATAGGTAAAAAAGTATCTGGAGGTAGAAAAATGTAGGTAATCATCAACCACTGTTGTTGTGGTAGATGGATACATTAGAGTGAAGATATTTGGCATAGGTAAGGGTGACAATGAAGGGAGATTGGAAAAGGAATAAGAAGGCAATGCTCAATTGTATGCCTAGGGTTTCAAGGATTGGGAAATGATGAGATGATGTAGGGCTTGAAGAAAAATGGACCCCACTCAACGGTGGTCTCTATAAATGAAAAAAGGCCATAGAAGACTATCTAATAGTAGGATTAGTAACCCTACCAAGGGTTGTGTAGTCTGAAAAGATGGCTATAGAGCCCCAATTCTGGAAGTACCAGAAAAAATTGGATGATCTCTCATAGGAATTCAGGTCAATTTAATTTTGGGTATTCTGACCACCATAGGAAATTTAGAAAATTAAAAATTATAATAAATATTCCCAGTTGTTTTTATCCAATCCAAGTTAAGAGGGTCGATTTAACACCCCAATATTTTATGAAATATATTTTTCAAATAAATTTAATTTCTTTGATAACTTTCATTACACACAACATTGAATTTAAAAAAACTATGAGAGACTATTAAAATATTTTTATCACCTATCCATTGGACTAGTGGGTATGGATATGAATAACTAAAATATGAAAAATGTGTGGTTACATATTTAAAAATTAATTCTTTGGGTATAAATTAATTATAAATAAAAATAAAAATTATTTGATATTAAAAGATTTTTTTTTGAAAAAGTATTTTAGGAACATAATGTAATTTTACCTTAATAAATTAAATTATTCACTATTAGTGAAATATTTTAATGAAATTTATATATTATATAGTTAATTAAAATTTTTAACAATCATTTAATGTTTTTCTAGTAATGAGATAAGAATAAACCATGTTTTATGTTTAAAAATTTATTTTTCTAAAAATTTGTTTACATAGCATGATGTAAAATTATTTTAAAATTGATTTTTGATAATTTTAGAAAATTAATTTGATAAAATATATTCCATATTTTAAATAATTAAGTTCAAATTTTCTAAATAGTTCCATTTTATTTTTTAGTAAATAAGAATAGTAATCCTGGACACATTTATCACCTCGATAAAGGGTAAATCAATTTAATCTAGGTTAAAACAAAGTGATAAAGCCATAATTTTTCATCCTAATTATTATTTGATAAAGTTAATTAAAAACTTATCAACTTATCCTTTTACTTTATTTGTTTAATGGAAACTCCTTCATAAACATTATCTATATAATATTTAAATTAAGGAATGTTACAAAATGCCACTCCCTTAGTTTTAAATATATCTTATGTGTTCACATAGGGAAAAAGTATAACGGGGAATGAATCCTAAGGGTAATTTTTTACATAATGAAATTATATTCATTATGTTAATTTATTTATAATTTAGTGATTAAATAATTACCTTAAGTATTTGTGCAATGTAAATACAATATTAATTAAATTAATAGAAAAATAAAATAAATGATATTAAAAATAATAAAATTGATATAATTTAAAGATTTAATGAGTATCAATATTTATATAGATATATATGACATATTAGTGAGGTTTTAAATCGTTATATTATAATTATACCTTTTTATTGATGTATTTAAATTCAAATTAAATTAATACTTTTAAGAATGAAATTAATGATATTTCAAAATAAATAATATTTTATCAAATGATTTAAAATTCATAAAAATATTATATTCATCCAAATGAGTGGGGTATAATTTTAAACACAAACCATTTTCCATTTATGGGTCTTTTATCATTTTATAGTAACAATATTAACCCTTTAATGGTGGAAAAGTTTAATATTGTGGTAATTATCAAAAGGGTTAATGGATGAGAGGGTTGAAACTAGAAGATAAGGGTAAAAAGATACCCAAAAAATGTCAAAATTTTATTGTATTATTTTATTTATACCTTTACTCATCTTATAGTATAATATTTTCAATTTTTATCATTTTTTACATCAAAATTAATTGATATTAATTTAATATTTTAATAAATTCAAAAAGTTCCCCTCCCCTCAATTATTGGGAACCTATCCTTTCTATTATTCACACGACTTTGAGAATTCCTTCATGACCATAACCTAAAAAATCCATTATATACTTAATTATAAAAATTATAGAGGTTTTATTCCTCCCAAGAGACCAAACCTAAGATACTTAAGAGGAAATCTAAAGGCGTTGTTTCAGAGAAGAGGCAATTGCTTTAACTGATAACTTTCTTTTAATTCTTCTTTTACCTACCCTAATATATTATATTATTTATAAAATATTAACTTCAACATACTCATAATATTTAAATGTTTTTATGATTATAAAAACACATTTATTCACCCTCTTTATATTAAATGGGTAGTGAAAGTATCGCTTGTAAGTACGTACGTCTTACCGTCTCTACATAGTGATATAATTCATTTCTCACCCCCATCTCTTTTAGATGAAAAATTTAATAGGTTTAATGTTAATATATGATAATTATTAAATAATTGAACTTATATAACTATAATATAACATCTAACTTATTACCTTCTAATCCATTGGAAAACGATAATGTATTTCATGCGTGCCTCTCGACTACCACCTCCATAAAGCGATGTGATTTTTCTTCCATTTTACTTGGATGGTAATAAAGATAGATTTAATGAACATATATTATTTATATGATATACTAATTATTTTTAATGGTTAATTATTATTTACATTTCTTTCGTTACATCTATCAAAAGTTGAAAATAGTTTTTATGTGTACTTACGACCTACTGTCTCCATGAATGCTGTAATTCATTTTTCTATATCAATATTTTATGAATGATTATAAATATTTATATAATGGATATGTATGATATATAAGGCATATAAATGATTCTTATATAGATATATAATAAATTTAAATCTATTATATAGGATGTTATAGTGCATTCAAATCAAGTGGAAGTCAAGGTAAGAGATTTTCATCTCACTTTTATTTCAATGAGATGCATGTAATATTCACAGCCGGTTTCTTTTATGTGGTGTATAAAATACCCATTAATTTTTTTACTATTATTATTATTATTAAAAAAATTTGGATTTAAATATCTATATGAGGTTATTTATTTCATTGGACTTATGAGAAAATTTTACCAATGAAGTAATGTTTTTATGATACAATCTCACTGTTTATCGAGATTGTTTATGATTATGCATATGATAATAAAATATTATGATCTACCTATTAGGAAACTCATGAATTTTCTTCTAATCTAGTTATTTATTAAATATAAATGTTTGTCTTTCATTTTCCTCACCTGAAGTTCTCAATATAATGAAAATAGTTTTTAATAAAAATCAAATTTATTTCTCTTTCTATCGAAAATACCTCCCATATCCATGTTTTTCTAAAAAAAATCAATAATGTTTTTAATATTATCATATGATTTTTTAAATAAAGTTTTACCCTTGATTTAATTTTTTAAAATGGATCAAAAGGAATCTTCTTATTGTTTTCTGAATGTGGTGTCCTTTAATTTTTCTAAAAAATGATGAAGGAATGTTTTATTTAAAAATACACACCAAGAATAGAATTTACTATAATCATAACTACTCAATGTTTTGGATATTCATATAAATTTTTCCGAGGTTTTTTTCAAAGAGAATTTTTTCCATGATATTTTGAGAATATTTTTTATTTTAAAAGTGATTTTCAAACTATAAAGGTTGTTTTCATCAAAAATATTTTTATGATCTTTTGAATGAATTTTCATATATTATAACATAATTTGATGTTATTTATGATTTAAAAGGGATATGATCCAATGATATCATTATTACACTTTCACTAGATGGTTAAATTTATTTTGATGAAATGTTTATGAAACCCATTCATTTTACATGGGTTATTCTATGATGAATTGATAAAATGTTTATGAAGCCCATTATCTTTGAACGAGTTATGAGGTAATGATATGATAAATGTTTTATGATATTTTCGAACACATATACATGGTTTCAATTATATAATTAGTGGTTAAATTATGAACCAATTATGGTGGTTATGTTATAGCAAGGGTTGGTGGTTATGTTATAACCAAGGACAATCATTACATTATAATCAATTATAGTGGTTACTTTATAAACACGTATGGTGGTCATGTTATAACCAAGTATGGGTGGGCATAGAATTATATATCCCTCCAATTTGTTGGGTAATTAATGGTATTTTTTGATATAAATAGGACTATAATGGTAAGTGAACCTAGTTTAGTAAGGTATATTGTACACCATGATATTCTTGGAAGTGAACCTTGACTACTATGATGGAATGAAGAGTGAACCCAATCCACTATGGTAGTCTTTTAAAATATCATTGAGTATTAATATAATTATTTTATATGTTTATTTCTAAATTATGTGTCTTATTCCAATTTTATTCTCACATGGATCATGTATTTTTATGCCTTTATGATTAAAATATTTCGAACTACCATGATTTGTGCCATGAATCAAGATTTTGATCTTTTATATGTAGGGTTTGGTTTTTAAAAGTTATTCTCATTTTATCATACCCTTATTCTCATGCTGAGGTTAAGTGATCATTTATATCTTCCTTATTTACCCTTATTGATCACCTATGCAGCTTTGCATAGGACAGCGAGTCGACCAGCCCTGTGATGGTGGAGTGTCGATATCATGACACATTCTGGGGAGGAGAAATTCCAAGTTGTCTTGTCTGGGTGATTCCCTCTAAGACCTACGGGTCCTTTAATTGTCTTTGAGCCTTTAGTCCTTGTAAGGGTTCCACCTCATCCCTTTAAAGGTGGATTATCAAAATAATAAAAAAAATGAAGGCCTTCGGTCCATTCCAACCGAAATTTATGAACTAGTTTTTTACATTTCTAGGTTTCTAAAGATACTATACCTATATGATTCCAGAATGGATCAAAATGTTATATAACTAACATTCATCTAATAATATGTAATGTTTATTTATGAAAAATATAGGTTGTAGTAGTTGGTATCAGAGAAATTTTTAGTTAACATTTGGAAACTAGGATGAGAAAACTTTATTGAGAACCCTAGGGATAAGTCTAAGTATAGGATAAAATCGCAATGTTTTAGTAATGATCATGTATAACCTAGGCTAAACCTAATGCATCATATATTGAAAAAATGGTGTCTTGATTTAGACATCCTATAAATTATATTTCATTATTATGTGATTTTTTCTCATACTATGTATATTGGTTTTTTTTAATTAATAAAATCTAAAGGGATCATGTTAATGTTGAATGTGGTAGACAATGAAATGATTTTCCTCTTGAGAATCTGAATATTATGGGAGCTCGAATGCAAAATATTATTGTTATGATAACACAACTTTACCATCCTATGAATAATATCGGTCTTCCAAATGATCAAAGAAGGGAACAACATATTGTTGATCATTCTATGAGGAAACATCCTCCATCATTTAGTGGATAGTCAGATCCACTAGTTGTTGTGAGATGTATCAACACCAATGAGAAAATATTTTTTATTCTACAGTTCTTAGAATATAAAAAAGTTGTCCGAGTAGTTTCTAATTTGGAAGGTTAAATAGATCAATGGTGGAACCTTATTAAGAATATTATTCAAGAGGAAGACATTTAATCCTTGGAATTGGATGAGATTAAGATAATATTTTTCATTAAGTACTTCCCCCAAATTCTACACACAAGGATGGAGAATGAATTTATTGAACTCAAGCAGAAGGATGATGAAACTATTGGTACTTATGAAGATAATTTTACAAGACATACAAGGTTTTATTTTGGTTTAATCATTATCCCTAAAATAAAAAATGATAGATTATTTGGTGACTTAAAACCATGTCTTGGAAAGGAATTATCTATAAGATAATTTAGTAGCTACAATGAAAATATTCTATGTGAAATCAAGGTCAAAATAGAAATTGGATATTCCCACCATTCTCATGGTTTTGATAAGAAAATAAATATTGAGTCTCATTATAACTCGAATAAATCACACGGTGGAAAGAAATTATAGTCCACTATATGCATTAAATGTGGGAAGAAACATCCTTGGAATTACTTTAGTGGAACTAATAAGTATTTTAAATGTGAGAAGAATGGTCATATATCCAGTGAATATCAAAAGGTTGTAAAAAGGCTGGTTGATACAACAAAGGAAAGGGAGGTTCTAACTAATTCCCCACCAATGATCTAATGCTTCAAATATAAGGTGTATGGGTATTATTACAACCATTGCATGAATCTAAAATATTTTTATGATCAACATAAATATAATATTAATCCCAAAAACTTTGTGAAATATTATGCATTCACAACTATTGAGGTGGGTTATGGGAATGATGTGGTGAAAGGTACACTAATCGTCCACTCTAAAACTGCTAATGTCTAATTGATTCTGAATTATCCCACTCTTTTATAGTAGAAGAATTTGATAAGGGTATAACAGTACCACCTAAACTATTAGATATTGAGTTAGTAGTAAAACCCCCAATAGTATGATGATCACATCCCATGTTTATTATTATTCTCCAATTTAATTTTGTGGGAATTTTCTTCCTTCAAATCTCATTATTCTTCCTCTAGTTGAATTATATGTTATTTTTGGAATGTATTGTATTTATTTTCATAATTACAACATTAATTTATGAGGAAGGGAATCTAAATTTGTTATTCTAAACCAAAATATGATCTTCTAACATTGTGATCACAAATATGAACTTTCTATGGAAATTAAAACCATTGTATGGGTCATGATTATTATTCAAAAGGGTTTTTTATCTCACACGGTTGGGTAGAAACTAAACATTGAAGATATTACTATTCTATGGGAGTTTATGAATGTCTTTCTAGAATATTTTTATGGTATTTCATTGAATCTTGAAGATGAGTTCTCAATAGAACTCATAATTGGTTCTAAACATATTTCAAATAATCCATATAGAATGTCCCCGATTGAGTTGTATGAATTTAAGAATATAATATATAAAAATATTGATAAGGTATTCATTAGAGAATGCGAGTCAACATGGGGTTAATAAGACCTTTTTGTTAATAATAAAGATGGATAAATTCTACTTTGTATTGATTATTGATAATTGAACAAGTATTTTTTACTTCATATCAATGATTTATTTGATCAAATGTGCATAGATCAATACTTTTCCAAGATTGATCTTCATTTTGGATATCATAAATTGAGGGTCAAAATGAGGATATACCAAAGATATAATTCCATATAAGGTATAGATACTATTAATTTATAGTGATACCATTTTTTATTACTAATTCCATGATATCTTCATGGATTTAATGAATAATGTCTTTGGAGATTACCTTGATCTGTTTTTGGTAGTCTTTATATATGGTATTATTCTATATTAAAAGAGTAAGTAAGTGCATGAAGATAACTTGAGAATTGTATCATTGACCCTGATTAAGGATACGTTTTAAAAAAATCAAGTGTGAATATTGGATTTGGAAACTTTCATTCTTGGGTTATACAATCTCAAGTGACAGTATATCAGTGGATCCTTCAAAGATAAAGTTGTTTAGAAATGTCTTCTAACAACCATGATTAAAGAGATATATAGTTTTCTTGGGTTTTCTACATATTATTGATGCTTTATGAGAGATTTATAATGACTATCTAATCTTCTTAATAATTGAATTGAAATGGAGTTAAGTTCTTGTGGACATAAGAATGTGGAGAGAATTTCAAGGAGAAAATGAGAAGTTCAGTTAGGGAGTCTCTAATCACGCTACATTATAGTATATAAGTGTTTGTAATATATATTGATGCATCTGAAATTACACTAGGATCCATTATCATGTAGAATGATATGGTGATAAATTATGTATCATCCTAGTTAAAGTTTCAAGAGAAAAATTACCCAACTCATGATCTGGAGTTAGCTGTGGAAATTTTTTCATTAATAATATTGAGGGATTATCTTTATAGATAAATGTACGATATATATATTTATCATAAAATTTTAAACAATATTATTATACATAAAAATTAGAATATGTGCATGAGAATATGGTCAGAGCTGATTAAAAATTATTATTTCTCAATACATTACCTACTTGAGAAAAAACAAGGTGGAAGATGCACTGATTTGAAAGTATCATGGTAGCTAATCTAGGAAGATGATCAAAAAAGATCCAATATTTTTGTATTTTAAAAGAATGGATCTTGAAAACTTAAAGTGTAAAAATATTATCTTTCTCAAATGATTGTTCAACCATATATCCAAGTGAAGATTAAAGATGAGAAGAAGGATAATGTAAAGCTGTAAAAGAAGGATACAAATGTTCCTGATTTTAAACCTAATTATGATGAAGTGGTAAGGTTTAGGAAGCATGTATGTTTTCTGTCCATACCAGATTTGAAAAGGGATATGTTAGACGAAGCTCAAAGTTCTTTATTCTCTATTCATCCTGGAAGTATGAAGATGTATAAAGATATGAAGGAGTATTTATAGTGGGATGGAATGAAGAGATATATTTCAGAGTTTATATCTCAGTGCTTAGTATATTATTTAGTTAAGGATGAGAGAAAAAAGTATAGGTGGGATATTATAACCATTACCCATAGTAGAATAGAAATGGGAAAAATCACCATGGATTTTATCACTAGACTCCCCAAAATGTCTAAAAGGCATAATGTTTTATGGGTTGTATTAGACCACCTTACGAAGTTAGCACACTTCATTTCCATTAGATAAGATTTATATTCGGTCCATATTACTAAAATTTATATTAAATAAGTGATAAGTTTACACGAAGTACCACATTCTATTGTATTTGATTGAGATCTGAGATTTACCTCAAATTTATGAAAAAAAATTCAATAGGCACTGGATTCAGAGTTGAGTTTCAGTAAAAAATATCATCCTTAGAAATATGGTTAGCCTGAGAGAAAAATTCAAACCCTAGAGGATATATTGAGATCTTGTTATATGTATTTTAAAGGTGTTTGGGATTAACAACTTCCTGTATTAGGGTTTTCTTACAACAATAACTTTCACTCGAGCATTTATATGAATCCTTATGAATCCCTCCATATAAATAATTGTATAACTCCAACATGAAATGAGGATATTGGATAAAAAATCTATTGGGAATTTAGGAATCTAAGTAAATGATAGATAAAGTTGGATACATTAATAATTACATCGAGATAGATCAAGTATGGCATAAAATTTATTCTTCCAATCATCGGTGTGACCTTGAATTTGAAGTAGTGAGAAGGTTTTTTCAGGAATTTGTATATGGTAGAAATTTATGATATTAGAAAAGAAGGTAAATTTTAGCATAAGGTATATTTTCCATTTCAATATTCTTTATCAAATAAAAATGGTAGCTTATCATTTGGAGGTTCCACCAAACATCTCCCAAGTTCTTGATTTCAAGAACTAGGTCGGGATGCTATCCAACCTAACACTCGACCAAGCTCGTGGAATAGCCCGAAGGTAATTCTTGATCCCCATGGGATAGAAAATAGTTCATG
Organism: Viscum album; assembly: GCA_963277665.1. Taxonomy (NCBI): domain Eukaryota; kingdom Viridiplantae; phylum Streptophyta; class Magnoliopsida; order Santalales; family Viscaceae; genus Viscum; species Viscum album. Next base: position 137,336,365 of record OY728164.1, read on the forward strand.
TGCATCAATAAAAATCTTTGGGAATTATTTATATCATGATAATCAACCATAACCAATAATAAATAAAATCATAAAACTAAGAAACATCCATGGAATATCCTAATAGAATATCCATAACATGATTTTGAGTTAAACACTCTACAATTACAATGAAAATAAAAATAACCAAAATGGGGATGGGACAATGAGAACATAAAAACCTCCATGTGGTATTTGGGGTTACACCGTATTCCACCACCACCAACACACACCAAAAAAAGAACTACTATAGCATAGAACAACCATCACCACTACAGAGAAAATTTCCTTTACCTAGGTCAAATATAACAAGGTCTACATACACCTGAGGGTGTATGTAGGGTGTGAGATAAAATTCACAGTAGTATACCACAAAAAGGAATTTCGTGTAATAAAATTAGATGAAAAATTAACATTCTACTTTTTAAGATAAAGGAATATAAAATTTTAAATAAAACATGCTTTGAAATTAAAAGAAAAGAGAAATTAAATATGAAAACAAGCTAAATGGTAAGCATAGCATGATCACCATGAGTGTAAAGACCCTGACCCTAGTAACCTTAAACTGGCGCCTTACTTAATTACATTACTAATATGAATAAGAAATCACATCCAAAAGGGCCAAATAATTTAGTAGAATTGGAAAACTAGATACAAACATAAGTATTACATTACAACTTGAACTGATATTTAACATAGAAACTCCATTGGAAACACCCATAAATTATTAGATTATCCCTGCAATTAATTCATAAATATACATATTCACATTATAAGAAAAAATAAAACATGACTAAGGGTTGTGATCAGATGCTCAGTAAGAGTAAAGTAAAAGCTATCATAAACATAAACAATAAGGCAAGGTGAATAACTAAAACACATGCCATTAAAACATAATCTTGAGCATAATATGGAAGGAATAAAAGATAAATAAATAATTACATATAAATAATCACATGATACTTAACCGTGTATATTATACTATTCTAAAAATCACATGATTTATCACATACTAATATCATAATGATGGAATGCATAATTCTATAAATCTAAAACATATTGTTGAGGCCTCGACTAAGACATATAAAGATAAATGGTTAAGGTTTTGGCCAAATCCATATATTTTTTTGTCTCACAAGACCTAATGATGCAAAAATGGTCTATAGAGGGCCTTTACCATCACTAACGGAGTCCAATTCATTCCCTATATGAATGGGGTAAAACATAAACATTATATAAATACAAAATGTAGATAACCTTCCCTAACTAGTAAACTTAATCACTAACCATTATGAGTAATATAGTGAATGGTATCAATAAATCACATCCAAAGTCAAACTAATCATAAAAATTTTGAAAAAATATGGTAGATGATATCATAAAAATTAATTATACGATTCAATAGATGGTGTTGAAATAGATTAAAATACTCTAATAAAATCATCGATGAATTCTTGATAGAAATACCCTTTTACTTTGAATAAAGAGTTATTTTGGAAAATCATTTAGATTTTTCATAAAATAATATTGTAACATGTATATACCATAAAATATAAGTGGGAAAAATTATATTGTATTAATAAATTATTTCTAATAGTAGTGAAAACATATAAAAAGAGAATTTAAGAAACTTTATAAATGAGTTGGTTTAGTGTGGTTTAAGAGAAAATACTAAAGCGTATTTAAAACTAATAAAGGATTAATTGTTTATATAAAACCAAAAATGGAATAATATAGTTTTATGTGATAAAAATAGTGATATTATAAAAATATTTGTGGCTTAAAAATATATTATGGAGTGTATTTTTAAATGGGTAAGAAATTGGGATGTCCCCTTTAATCGGCCTTGCTTATTGGGAGGAATTGAAAAGGGAAAGCTTATAAAAAATGTATATACCTATAAAAGAAATATGAAATGATATTGATAAATGAGTTTGGAATGTATAAACATAATTTAAAATAATTGTATAAAAATAAAGAATAATTTCATTGGGGTAAAGAGAGAGGAAGCGTATTTTGAAGGAAAATGTAGGTTTGGAGAGAAACCCTTACCTTATGTCTGAAAGTGTTCTGCACTTGTACTTAACATCCTGGATAATGAAATTATATTTATTAATCAATTAATAAAAAAATATTCAAAATTTATTTGATTTAGTATAATTTTATTAAGTTCATTTATGACCTTCTCGATGAGTTATAAGATTCAATTTTATCGTTTGAAAGTGTCCATTTCCTTGGGTTTCACGATTGGTTCACTTATACATATATATGAAAGATCATATAAAATGGAAATAGATATCCATAATTTCAGTTATATGTTAATAATTAAAATCCAAAATATTAAATGTTTATATAATTCTTTTGGTTATTTTGGGTGAGTATGAATCATTAGTCATGATGTTAGTGATAATCGTTTAGATTATTTTGGCGGTTTTGATCATCACAAAATATTTTTATTTTATTAGTTAATATCATGTATATATAATGGTTCCAAAACATTAAATAATATTTAATACATATATTATAATCTTTTTTAACCATAAAAAAGGTTTTATGACAATCGTTGAAGGATTTAATGGAAATTAAAAACTTATCATCCTTGAATGTGATAAATCAACACATCACAGACAATGTTATCATCATTAGTAAAAAATGAGAGGGGAAGAGAAATGATGTTGGGTTGTTACATTAACACAATAAAATTATATTATATAGAAGATAATAGATTTATTATTTCACTTATATAAGAGGAGTTGAGGAGATAATAATAAAATAAAATAAATGAAATGAAATTAAATGAGAATAGAAGAGGGTTTTACCTCTTGAATTCTTCTCGTTCAGAATCTCCATAGGGAAATTAGTTTTAGACTTTTTTTGAGACTAGAACCTCATGGATGTGGGTAAGAGGCATGGAAATAGTATTGGGTAGAAATTGGATAATATTAAAGTCTTAAGAGGTGTTTGTATAAGAAGTGGTTAGGATGGTATTTATAGTAGAAGAGAGGGGTGTTTTTTGATTATTTTATTCATTAGTCTATTATGTTGGCTCTGGACAAGAAATAGTGATGATTCCATGACTAAATATAGTAAAGAGATAATTATAGATATTATGGTGCATACATTATATATGACTCAATTAATAGTATATTTAACTTATAATATTTATATATCGTAAATTTCTGTATTTTACTATTTTCCAAAAATTCAAATACTTTAGAAAAATATAAAAAATTCAGTATAACCATATTTTAATGTGTAGAATTCAAAAATGAATTCCATTTTATTAAAATAATTTTATAAATTTGAAATTTTTTATTTTTAATTAAAATCATCATTTTTTTGAAAAATACTGATTTTAAAATTATAACAGGTTTTATGACACTTTGAAAAATTAATTAAGGTCTCATAAAATTACCTTATAATCATAATAAAATAAAATATTAATTTATTAGTCTATTTTATGAAAATATATTTTATTTTAAAATATTATATTAATAATAAAATTGTAATTAAATATATATGACTTATAAAAATACAAACACTTAATTTATCATTTTTAAAACATTTATTTAATTATTTCGTGATATAAATATAACATATTTTCATCTACAAGATACCAAAATTTTATTTGTACTTTCATGGGTGAATTTATTATTTTATTGGTCATAATAATAATCCTAATGATCACATTACTATTCCAATGTTCATATTTAATAGTATATTGTGGTTTTAGACTCGGTGTTTCATGAAACATAAAATATAAAAGATTATAAATTTTAAAAGAGACATACCATAAGATCTTGTGGTGTTAGATTCTCCCATCCTATAAAAATTTCATTCTATAAATTTCTATAACGTCACCTCAAAAAATATTTAGGTAGTTCTTCATCATAATTTACTCTAGTTCCCATGTTGTCTCTTCAATTTTATGATTTTTTCCAAAGTACCATTAGTAGCTGAGTCATCTAATTCCTTAAAATTTTTCTCTGGTATCTATAATATAGATAATATCTTTATAGTAAGATAAATTAGGTTCCAATTATATTCCTTCAAAATTGAGCACATGTGGTGGGTTTGACATGAACTTCCATAAAAAATATATGTGGAACAAATTTTGTACTTCATAAAGGCTTGGCAGAATCGCAAAATTATAAGACACTACTCCAATTTTTTCTAGAATTTCAAAAGGTTTGATGTATTTGGAGCTCAGTTTCCCTTTCTTACCAAACCTTATGACACCCTTCCCTATAGATACTTTCAATAAGACATGATATCCCAATTGAAACTCCAAATATTTCCTTCGGTTATCAGCATATTTTTTTTTCAATTTTAGTTTACTTTGATATGGTTTTGAATAGCCTATAACTTTTATTTTGTTTCCTCCATAAGTTTTGGGCCTACGAGCTTACTCTCACCCACTCTATCTCAACAAGTTGGAGTATAACATCTCTTTCCATACAATGCTTCATATGGTTCCACTTTAATATGTGAATGGAAACTATTATTGTAAGAAAATTATAATAAAGGTAAATACTATTCTAATATACATTGAAAATTAAGTTAGTGTGACCTCAAAATGTCTTCTAAAGTTTGAATCATCCTTTCTGAATTCCCATCAATTTGAGGGTTATAAGTAATGATCAAATAAATATTGATATTAAGATCCTTATACAGAATTTTCCATAACTTCAATGTAAATTGAGGAACAATATTAGACACAATAGAAATACATGCACCATGAATTATTACAATTTCATTAATAGAAAGTCATGTAAGGTAATCTAGAGTAAAATCCACCCTTATAGTGAGAAAATTTCAAGATTTGGTAGGTCGATCAACAATTAACCATATTTCATCATTCATTCTTGGAGATTTTTGTAATCCAGTGAAGAATTCCATAGTAATATAAACCCATTTACTTATAGGAATAGGTATAGGTTTTATGAATCCTCTAGGGTTTTGTCTTTCATCCTTCACCTTTTGACAGACTAAACATCTTGATACATATTCATAAATTTCCTACTTCATATTATCCCACTATAAATGTTCTTTTAAATCTCTATAAATCTTAGTGATACTAGGGTGTATAGAGAAATTCTATAATTGAGTATCGTCCAATAATTACCTCCTTATCTCGGGTATAGTGGGAACATAAAACCTCTTCCAAAATTCCAAAATTACATCCTCATACATGAAGTCTACCAATTTCATGTCATTCACAACTTTAATTTTCCTTTTAATACTCTCATCACCAGACTGCAAACATTTAATTATTTCCAATAAAGATGTTTTGAAAACCATTTGAAAAAGTAGTGTCGTTTTACCTTTCTTGATAATTCCCATATCTATCTTGAAGAAATGATCCCTTTAAATTCTAATTTTGTTTAGAACTCCACGATCCTTCCTGATCAATGCATCTACTACCTTATTTTCCTTCCCTTAGTGATAGTGTATTGAAAAATCATAATCCTCGAGTAGCTCAAACCATCATATTTTCCTCATGTCGAGTTATTTATGTGAGAAGATATATTTTAAACTCTTTTGATCTATATATATCTCACATCTTTCACCATAATGATAATGTATTCATATCTTAATAGATAATTTTATAGTTTCTAACTCGATATCATGAGTTTTATAGTTCTATTCAACAGTTTTTAATTACCTTGATGCATAGGCGATAAATCTATCATTCTATATAAGGACACAACCAAGTCATTTCTTTGATTCATCATTATAAATCACAAATCCACCATTTTCAAATGGTAGATTTAAGATAAAAGAATTCACTAATCTCCTCTTAAATTCTTAAAAAAATTCATCACATTATTTTATCTATATTAACTTAATCCCTTTATGAGTAAGATTGGTTAATGGGTTATCTAATCAAGAAAAATTCTTAATGAAACATCGATAGTAACCTACAAAACCAATGGAACTACATACCTTGTTTATGTTTGTTGGTTTAGGCCATTCCTGTACTGCCTTTGTCTTCACAGGTCAACAAATATTCAATCCTTAGAGACAATATGTCCATGAAAATAAATTTTAGGAATCCATAATTCAAACCTTATAAACTTACCATATAACTCTTTTATTATATGAGTCTCAAGAACAACAAAAAAGTGGTTCTAAAGGTCCTCATAACTTCTAGAATATTTCAAGATATTATCCATAAATACAAAAAAAACAAGATATTCCTTGAACACTATTTTCATTAGTTATATAAAAACAATGGGAGCATTAGTCAGTCCAAATGGAATTACTATAAACATGTAATGTCCATACCTGGATTAGAATGATATCTTTGGAATACCTTCCTTCCTCACATGAAATTGATGATATCCAAATCAAAGTTAAATATTTTAAAAATACTTATCTTAATTAAGTTGATAAAATAAATCATCAATGCGAGGCAGAAGATACTTGTTATTTATTATAATAGAAGTGATTTATCTATAGTCTATGCACAGCCTCATAGATATATCTTTCTTCTTGACAAAGATAATATGGGATCCCCATGGTAAAACACTAGGAAGAATAAATCCCTTATCACTCAATTCCTCTAGTTGTTTCTTTATCTCCACTAATTCCACAATTTCTATTATATAAGGAGTCTTTCATATAGGTCATGCATCATGAATTAAATCAATATACAAGTCAACTTCCCACACTAGATGATGTCCAAGTAAAACCTTTTGATATACATCAATGTATTCTTGTACAATAGGTACATCCTCAATTTTAATATTTATTTCTTTATTCATAGATGATATTTTATCTTCTTCCCCAAGAATTTAATTTAGAAGTTCTAATAGAGGTGGATCTAGATATGACTTAGATGATGAAGTCTCCCCTATAAAGATGAGAAATTCCATACCTTCATCATGAATCATAATTTTCTTCTCTTTGAAATAAATTTTTTCATTATAATTCAATATCCAGTCCATATCATGTATTATATCAAAATAAAAAATAGGTATGATGATAAAATCATAAATTATAGAAATTTTATATTTCATAATTAGAATTTCTCGACACATCTTTGTTGTAATAATGTTTCCACTAGGAGTCTTTACTGAAAACTACCTTATTAAGGTGAATTGAAAATATCTAATTTTTTTAATTAAACTAGGAAGATATAAATTAATGTGATGATCCAGAATAAAATAAAGAATTAACAATGTTTTATGAGATGATTAAAGTACCCACAACTACATCATTAAAAACTTCAACCTTAGTAGTTGTGATTGAATAAGCTTGGACTTGTTCCCTTGGAATTTTTTAGAGAAAGTTTCTTTGATTATTAAGAAAATAATTTGAATATTTCTATATATATTTACAATTATATCATTGAACATTCATAGATTATTTATTTTCCTTACAACCATGGGATTAGTGGACTTTTTCTCTACACTTTTAACAAACTCCTTTTCCTTTTAAGCAGGTGCTAGGGTGTTTCCTTCCAAAAGTATCTAATGTTGGAAAATTACACTTTTTATTATTTAATTTATCCATTCCTTGATCCTAAACCCTCTTATTCTTTTTCCCCCTTAAAGTCATAAGAGTTATATAATTTTTTATCTACCTTGATTACACATGATACTATATCTTTGTATGATGAGGAATTTTGAGAGACCTGTTACCTTTAAAGGAATGGTTTTAAAACATCAAATAATCAATCAATATTGATCCTTGGGTAATGTATATAGTCTAAAAAATTCCTTGATAACCTTATAAAGTTGGATTTATACTTGGTAATGTTTTCATCCTCTTTCTTTATCAGACTCAAGAATTTCTTTACCATATCTTATAACGATTCATGAAGGAAATATTTTTCTAAGAAAAATTCTATAAAATCCTTAAATTCTATATTTTAAATTTGTTTCTCATTCTTTGTGTTTTGAATAAACTACCACCATTAATTGGAATCTCCTGATAGACAATATAATTCCTTGATAACCTTCTCCCTTTTGTTACTTCCCTAAGCAAGAAATATCTTAACCAAGGAACTTAACCCCTAAACAAATAAAAATGAGTTTTTAGTCCCGTTGAATGATCGAGGTTATTGTCTCAAAAAAACTTTCTAACATTTTTCCTTCACATTTTTTATTATGATTCTCCATATGGGTAAGGTTATTATTCATAACCCGAGTCAACTATCCTGGTATAGTTATAATTTTCTTAGTTCCAATTGCAGTTATTAGTCCAACATAATTATCTTGTATAGGAGGGAAATACATATATGGTATACATATGTTGATAATGTTTCCATTCCTTCCACTAGGTGCTATTTCTAAATAATAGCATACACTAAATTAGGTTATGAATCATAATTCATAATTTTGAACTAGAAAAACACATAACATAAATTGGAAATTTATGCAAAGATAATCTCATAGTTATAAATATGGTTTCTTTGGGTACATGATTAATATTAAATCCTTCATAATGGTTATAAAGAAAATTTTAATTATACAAAGAATATCCTCAATGAATATCAAACCAAGTGCACAGTAAGGCCTGTTTTTGTGTACCAGGGTACATCGGGTCATGCCCGATGCACCTTGTCAGATTTTTTACCCTTATGTACAGTTATTCCATAACCACATACAATTATAGTATCAATACAGGGATGTATTTCTAAGAAAACTGACAAAATATCTACCTTACCAAAATTTTAGGATGTTATTCTTTTATTATACTCAATGTCTATATTAGGGTTATGTTTCCTAATCTTTTTTTTCTAAAACAATTTTCCAAGGTTTCTAGTAAATGTTATGTGATACCAACTATAAAGACTTTGAACCCAGTATCCCAGATCTGATGCCTTACTTTGCTACATTATTAATATGAACAAGAAATAACATCCCAAAGGACCTAATAGTTTAATATAATTGGAAAACTATATAAAACATAATTATTACATTACAACTTGAAATGATATATAACATTGAAACTCCATTAGAAACACTTACAAACTCCTATATTATCCCTTTAAGTCATTCCTGATATATATCTTCACATCTTGGGAAAAAATAAAACATAATAAAGGGGTGAGATTGGATACTTGTTAAGTGTAAACAATATAGTATAATCTATCATAAACATAAACAATAAGAAAAGGGGAATAACAAAAACACATTCTATTAAAAGATAATCTTGAGAATAATATGGTGTGAATAAAATATAAATAAATAATTACATATAAATAATCACATGAAACTTTTCCATGGATAATATACTAGTCAAATAATCGCATGATTTATCACTTACTAATATCATAATGAGGTAATTCATAATCACTAACTATTTTGAGTAATATAGTGAATAGTATCAAGATATCACATCCACAGTCAAAATAATCATAAACCATTTAATAAAATATAGTAGATGATATAATAAAATATTAATCCCAATTAAACATATGATTCAACATATGGTGTTGAAATATATGAAAATACCCTAATAAAATCATTGAGGAATTCTTGATAGAAATACCCTTTTACTTTGGAAAGAAGAGTTATTTTGAAAAAACATTTTCATTTGTCATAAAATCAGATTATAACATGTATATCACATAAAATAAAATGGGGGACAATGAAATTATATTTTAGTCATAAATTATTTCCTAAATAAGTGAAAACATGTCAAAATAGCATTTAAGAAACTTTAGAAATGAGCTGCTTTAGTGTGGTTTAAGGGAAAATACAAAAGTATCTTTAAAATAGAAAAAGGATTAGTAGTTTACATAAAAAAAGAAAAGGACTAATTTATTTTTTCATGATAAAAATAATGATTTTATAAAAATATTGGTGGCTTAAAAACAAATTATGGAGTGTACTTTAAAATGTGTAAGAAATTGGTAAGTTCACTTTAATCAGGCTTGCTTATCAGGAAGAATTGAAAAGGGGAGCCTTATAAAACATGTATATCCCCATAAAAGGAAGATGAACTGATATGGATACATGATTTAGTAATATATAAACATAATTTATAATAATTATATAAAAAAATAAGAATTACGTTGGGGTAAATATAGAGAAAGCATATTCCGAAGGAAAATGGAGGTTCAGAAAGAAACCCTTACCTTATGTCTGAAAGCATTCTGCAGTTGTACTTAACATCCTGGATAATGAAATTAGATTCATTAATAATTTAATTCAGAAAATATTAAACATTTATTTTATTTATTATAATTTTATTAATTTTATTTATGGTCTTTTTGATGAGTTATAAGTTTCAATGTCATCATTTGTAAATGTTCATTTCCTTCATTTTCACAATTGGTTCACTTATATACATGTATGAAAGATCATTTAAAATGAAAATAGATATTCAGAATTGAAGTTATATGTTCTTAATTAAAATCCAAAATATTAAATGTTCATATAATTCAATTTTTTATTTGTGGTTAGGATGAATCATTAGAAAAAACATTAGTGATAATCTTTTAGATTATTTTTGGTAGTTTTTTTTATCATCACAAACAAGTTTTGTTTAATTAATTAATATCATGTATATATAATGGTTATAGAACATTTAATAGGATGTAATAAATATATTATAATATTTTTTAACTATAAATATTTTTATGACCAAATTTGAAGGTGGTAATGGAAATTGAAAACGTGTCTTCCTTGAATGCGATAAATCAACACATCACAGACGATGCTTTCGTCTTTAGTACAAAAGGAGAGGGGAAGAGAAATGATGATGGGTTATTAAATTTACAAAATAAAATTATGGTATATAAAATATAATATATTTATCATTTCACTTGGATAAGGTGAGGTGAGGTGATAATAAGAAAATAAATTAAATTAAATTAAAAGAAAAGAAAATGGATTATGATTTTGCCTCTTCAATTATTATCCTTGAGAATCTCCTTAGAAAAATTGGTTTTGTTATTTTGTTGTGAAAAAAACCTTATGGATGTGGGGAAGAGTCTCGGGAAGAGGATTGAGAATAAATTTTACATTCTTAAAGACTTAGGAGGTGTGAGTAGAAGAGGTGGTGATAGGTGATATTTATAGCAGGAGAGAGGAGTTTTTTTATTATTTTATTCATTAGTTTATTATTTTGACTCAAGACAAGAAATAGTGATGATTACATCACTAAATAAGTTAAATAGATAAGTATAGATTGAGACTATGGTTTTTACATCATCTATTACTCAAGGGATATTGTATTTAACTTATAATGTATATATACCATAAATTACTAAATTTTATTATTCACTAAAAATTTAACTATTTTAGAAAAATCCCAAAAAAATCAAACTAACCATTTTTTGATGTGTATAATTAAAAAATTAACCCCATTTTATGAAAATAATTTTCTAAATATGATCAATTTAATTTTTTATTTAAAATCATCATTTATTTGAAAAATACCGATTTAAAATTATAACTTGTTTTATGAAACTTTGAAAATTAATTAAGGTCTCATAAAATTATCTTATAATAATAAGAAAATAGAATATTAATATATGACTCTATTTTATGAAATTATATTTTCTTTTAAATAATTATATTAATTATAAAATTGCAAATAAATATTTATGACTTACAAAAATAAAATAAAAACTCAATTTATCGTTCTTAAAACATTTATTTACTTATTCCATGATATAAATATATGGTATTTTAATTTATAAGATAAATAGATTTTATTTATAATTTCATGGGCGAAGTTACTTTTATATTGGCCATATTATTATTCCTAATAATCACATTACTATTCTAATGGTCATATTTAATAGTATATTACGGTTTTAGACTCAGTGTCGTGTGAAGCATAAACTATCGAAGATAATAAATTTTAAATGAGACATACCGTAAGATCTTGGGGTATTAAAATGATAAATACCTAAGTCACTAAGGTTATTAGTCTCCTAGGATCCTTTTACTATTAGTGATCACATCTCCTGGACACGATGGTCCTTCTTGAGTCTCCAATCCCCATCACATGTATGTTTAGTTAGAGTTTCCACATGAATCCTTGTTTGGAAGACCAGGCCTTGGACCTTTTGACTCACCTAATATACTAGACCATGTATTTCCACAAATATACCTAGGATTCCATTGTTCTCAATTTCATTCCCTATGCCACACAATCCACCTCATATATAAACATAATTCTAATAATTGAAACACACATGAAAAACACCCATTTTCAATAGGCAAATTATTATTATATCCTGAAGAACACAAAAACCATTGGAAAACATGATTACAACCACTCAAAAAATTTATATAACTCATTTATAAAACAAATCAAGAATAATAAATAATTAAATAATTCCAACACATGGAACCACCTACCTATTTCTTGGAAAATCACCAGAAATGTATTGGAAAACACAACTATTCTAAGGAGAGACACTAGAAAGTAAATAGAACATCATAGCCATCATTATTTACCCCAAATAAATATGGTTTAACCCAATTTATGGTAAAAAATAAATTGTATAAGAGATAAACTAATAAATTAGAGAGAGGATACTAAAAAAAGGAAGAAAGGAGGAAACGAGAGGCTTACTTGGAGATTTTTTAATAATTCCACCAAAATAAACCTAAGATTTAGATCCCATGGGAGTTAAAGAGGAGAGGGGGAGGTTCTTAAGGATGTGTAGTTTTAATGGGGAGAGAAAGGGGTGATTTGGGGTTAAAATCAAGTATGGGTAGTTTAGGAATTTCATGATTTTTAAAGTTTTTGGTAGGCTGCATGGTTTGGTCGCACTATTTTCCAAACTATCCACCAACTGTGTGGAACATATGTCCAATAGAAATCCTAGACACATGGTTTTCATAGAGGGACTACAAGACCATGTTCCTAGTCATGTACCTCAGAAAAATCCACAATCATAGGTGCATAGATAGTCTTGTATGGTCACATGCCCATGCGCAAGTCCATGTGATCTGGACAATGCCACTATCTGGGGAACATAGTTTCTTCTGGGCTAGTTCACGATTTATGCTAACTGTTAACCAACCCCATCCCTTCTAATTACCATCATAAAAACCATAATTTCTCTAGAAAACTACTATGAAATCCATGTAAAAAATATAGGGCCAAAATAAAAGATAAAATACCTCAAAATAACACCATGGATGTGACAATTCTCGACACAATTATAACATTCCTCCCTCCAGATGTCACACCAAATTATAATCTGAGAATAAATGTGGATACTACTCTTCGATCCAAGATTTTCACTCCCATGTCTCATTCTCTTCATTTTTATTTTGTAAAATAATTTGAAATAATGGTATGGATTTACCCCAAAGAACTTTCACTTGAGAATCCATAATCTGTACAGGTTTCTCAAACATAGAAAAATTGGTTTTTGTCTCTAATTATTCCTAATTTATCACATGGGATGGGTTTGGATTATATATATTCAATTGTGATACATAGAAAACATCATGGATTGACTTAAACTAAAATGATAACGATAACCAGTATACCACCTTACCAATTATTTTAGTAATATCAACAAGTCTGACATACCTCTGTGTCATCTTCCCTTTCATACTAAGAAGATAGTGACCCAAGTGAGGGGACACCTTTAGAAACACTAGATCCCCCACTGAGAACTCTAAGGATTCGTGTTGTGGGTCAATATAATACTTATGAAGGAAATATGCGGTCAACGACCATTTCTTGATCAAGAAAAGTTTATTAGATGTCTCATTCACAAGGCTCGGTCCTAGTAAGGAGGTTTCACCCACTCACATCTATCATAAGGGTGACTGACATGGATGACTGTAAATTTCCATGATGGGTTCCATTTTAATCAAGGTTCGATAATAGCTATTATATGAAAATTCCACCTATCCTAAATGGTTATCCCATAATTCTCTAAAATCCAACACATATATACGAAGAATAACTTCTATAATTTGACTCTCACCCGCTCTGTCTGACCATCAGTTTGTGGATGGTATGTCGTAATGAGTTTGAACTGGGACCTCATTGCCTTATAAAGTCCTCCCAAAAATTGATATGTAATATGGGGTACCTATATGAAATGATAGTTGATGGAACACCATTAAACCTCATTATATCCTAAGTATACAACCGGACCAACTCATCCACCATAGTTTGATCCTTGATTGGAATGAAATTTGATAATTTTTTAGATGTTCAATAACCACAAATATAGAATTCCTTCCTTGGAGTGTACAAGGTAATCCAATGATAAAGTCCATGGTGACATTATCCCACATCCAAGTAAGAATGGGTAGTGTATGAATAAAACCAGAAGGCCTCTAGTGCTCAAATTTAACCTTATGACATGTATAGCACCTAGATACAAAGTCGGCTATGTCATGCCTCCTACCTGGACACCAAAACCGATGACTCACATCATAAAACATATTGGTGGTACCAAGATAAATGGACCACTGAGAGTGGTGGAAATCCTTGCCACGACCCATCCCCCGGGGCCTGTGCTATGACTACCCCAAGCCCACCTTCATAGGCCAGGGGCTCGAGACAAACACCAAAATGGGTATTCCCTAAAATGAGAAGGTGTTTCCTTTAAAAATTGTAAACTCAAACAAACCAATAACAAAAATAGATACAAGAAAGAAGTAAAATATATAGTAAACAGGGTGTGTACAGAAAGTAAAGGGACCAGAATACAAGCCCAACTAAAAAGTACAATAAAAACTGAAAAGTACAAGTAAAACTAAGCACAACTCCTATGAACAGCCACCAAGGATCATACCTAAAGGGTAGGTACAACTCTTGAATTATCATCTCTGTGGATCACCTCGTTAGAGGTACACCTCTGAGCAGTCTCCAGTCTAGGTACCCTCGTCCTCAGTCAGTATTGTCTGTCATCTGCACCAGACACAACAAGGTGTGGGTGTATCCCGTGCAGGGGTGAGTATAACAATACTCAGTAGGGAACCCAAGACCCCCTAAGGTCTCTTAAGGTCTCTTAAATCCACAATGGATAAACCAAAAAACATAGAAACAATAGTAAATCCTACTTAGGTATATTCCCATACATATACCTAAGTTATCAGAATATACCCACCTCACACAGGAGGGAAGAATACCACATAGGTAATACCACGAAGGTAGGAGTACCACACAGGTATCACCACAAAGATATAAAACTCACCTCAAACTAGGAATACAACTTTGAGAAACATGATTATGATGCTGACCCACACATGATCTCTAAGAAAGCTAATAGCCAGCCACATGATTCTCTAGGGATAATAATAAGTAACATCCCTAGTCACCACGTCGAACACCTCAGATGCTAGATAAATCCTCCTCTGTGGAGTATAGTGGGCCTGCCACATCACACAGAGTCGCTTCCCACTAACTTTGGACTGTTGAGGTATTCTTCTTGTCGAGTACCGTGGGTCTGCCGCATCACACATAGGCACTCCCCACTATGGGTCAGTTGCATCACACAGAGGCGCTCCCCCTCATGGCCTATTGGGGTACTCCTCTTGTTGAGTATCATGGGTCTACCACATCATACAGAGTCGCTCCCCAGTTTGGGTCTATCGTGTCACACAGAGGCGCTCCCCACTGGGTCTGTCGAGTCACTCTGAGTCAAAACGGTCAGCAGTCGTCAAGTCTTAGCCAGTCACAGGGTTCCATACATAGCGTGCTTGGGAGAACCGATCTCCAAGTCATCAGTCATACCTCAACTTCTATGAATTCCCAAAAAAAAGTATCCCAAAGGTCTATCATGTCATAAGGGACCCAACACAATAGACGGTGTGTCAATCGGACACCCAGAATGTAAGTTATTAGCCTTTCTGCTCTGAGGGCCCAACTGGATTCGGGGTTCGATCCAACCCAGTCGTACCCCAACTTTATCCAAAACTCAAGTAGACTATACAAATAGGGTCTCTCCAATCCAAGTATTTTGGTTCCACATATGGTTCATCAAACGGACGCCTGGATCACAAGTTATGACCACAAAGGTGTAACTAGGTCTATATGGGCACGGGTCTGGTTCGACCCAGCCCGACCCGGCATGGGCCAACCCGAATAGGTTTGGGTATACCCGACCCAATTCATGTTCATCCCAGTTGGCCTGGGCTATAGTGGGCCCAGACTTCTGGGTTGTGGTCCGGCCCGTGGTGGGTGATGCCCGATGGTGCGGTCTGCCCGATTTGGCACCGAAGTGGGAGCATCCCCCTTCCATTCAGAATAACAACAGGTAGTGCCTTTAGTCGCATCCAAGTCACCATGAGACCTGAGCAGGTCCTGCCAAACCGCAATGGTTGGCCAGTGTTCCAGCCAGTCCTCCTCTTAGTGGCGTGGTTGCACGCCGCTGCTCCACCACGACTAGCCAGTCTTCAACCTAGGTCGAGGCCAAGCATCTGTGACCTCCTGCTCCTCCGACGGCATGGACGCACACCACTACTCTTCCACGCAGCCTGCCAGATGTTGGCCACCACCCTGCCCCGCCGCGGCTGACGGGTTGTGGCTTCTTCATCATTCGGCAGCACAGACATGCACCTCCCTTCCTTCCTCGTGGTCAGTTGGGTGCCGACCACCGCTTTCTTCCGCGAGCCATTGTGGCTTCGTTCCAAGCCCAAAAAATAAAACAAGCGCATATTCACGATTCTTGGGTTGAGGGATCCATGTAAATATGTGGTGCTCAAAAAAATATTGCATTCCCAAAATCATTAAATATTTGGCATCGAAGAACGCATGAAGAATCAGAAGATAAGAGGCGTGGTATATGAACAGGACGATGGCCATGTTAGTTTGGCCGTCGTCGTTGTGAAACCAGAATATGAAGAATTGATAAATAAATTCAATCATATTAAAAACAAACCCCTACCTCGATTTTCTGATGTAGGTGGGGTGAGGAAGAAGATGAAGTCGTTGAATATTGATGTCGGCATTCATCACCCCCCAAGATGCTCCAAGATTGGTTCCTTGTTCTTTGATTCCGAATGTCATTTTTCATTGGAGGATCTCTTTTGTTGGAGAAAGATCTTTCCAACTCTCTAAAGCTCTCCCCTTCTTTACCAATCCTCTTTTCCCGTGATAGGTGAGGTGCTAAATCATAAAATCTTAAGCAATAATTTTATTAAAGTTTATACATTAATTAAATTAAGTTGCCACATTTAATTTGGAGAAAGCCAATAGTTTAAATTTGATTCATTAATTCCGATTTAATGAATGCAATTAATTAAGGTGGAATGTGGTTTCAGATTTTGTGTAACCAGGCATTTAATACCGAGCATTAAATTCCCGACCACCCTCATGTGGTCCCCACCTTCATGCTTCAAATGGGAGGTTTAAATTTCAAAAATAAAATAAATCATGTTTATTTTATTTTCTACCACGAAAATTCAGAAAACTAATTTCCACCCTCGACCTACTAAGGATGAGTTGAAGGTATCCTTAACCGAATATCGGTTCTATGAGTTCAATGGTGTCCCCAGATTTCAATTTTGAGCACCGGTTCAAAAGTTACAAAATTCTTCTCACGCATTTACTGAACAAAACAGAAAAAAAAGTTCAGAAATTCATTTCGGGCACACCGGGTCTTGGAATCATGCACCGTCAATTTTTGCGGACTCTTAATATTCCCATATAATAAAAAAATTACATTTAAAAATCTAGGTCTTTAAATTCTACCCACATCATGGCTTTTCATCCCCAAAATCCACAACACAATTTAGGGAAACAAGTGGGGGTACTGAGCACAAATCTGAGCCTCCTTCTCCCATGTGCTCTCCTGGAGATTCTCATGTTGCCATTGAACGTGCACCAGAGGTGTCGACCACCCATAAAGGAAACACTCCTGTCGATACTCAATCACCACTAGAACCACCAGAAACTTCACCCCATCATTGATGTTCATCTCGCCCCAGTCAACGATGTGAGATGGGTCGTGCACGTATCTCCTCAGCTGGGATACATGGAAGACATTATGCACCTGGTGAAACTGAGGTGGAAGAGATAAGTGGTAAGCCACCTCGCCAACTCTGCTGAGGACATGAAAGGGTCCTATGAACCTCAAATATAACTTATCGCCTCATCCAAATCTCCGTAAACCTCATAGAGGTGAGACCCGTAGAAATACATGGTCACCATCCTCAAACTCCAGAGGTCTCTGTCTTATGTCAGCATAGGACTTATGCCTACTCTGTATAGTCTTGATCTGCTATTGAATGATATATACCTTCTATGTGGTAGCTCTAACCATCTCTAGTCCCACAAGTGCTGACTCCCCTAGGTCAGTCCAACATAGTGGTGATCTGCAAGGTCGCCCGTACAACTCCTCAAACGGTGCAATACCGATAGTGGAGTGATAGATGTTGTTGTATGAGAACTTCACCAAAGGAAAGTTATCCTCCCAACTGCATCCAAAATTAAGGACTCAAGCATTCAACATGTCCTCAAGGGTTTGTATGGTCCGCTATTTCTGACCATATGTCTGAGGATGGATGGCGGTGCTCAACCGAATCTGTGTCCCGAATGCCTCCTACCACCCATTCCATAGTCGGGAAGTAAAACATGCATCATGATCGGAGACAATATTAGATGGAACTCCATGAAGCCATAAAATTTCCTGTACATAGAGGTGTCCCAAGCTATCTACTGATCACTGATCTCTGATAGGTAGAAAGTGGGCTGACTTGGTGTGTCGGTCAATGATCACCCAGATTGAGTCATGATTCTGTGATGTGCGTGGAAGTCCTATCATGAAGTCCATGGAAATTTCATCCAACTTCCACTCTGGAACCTCTAGTGGCTAAACTAAACCTGCTAGAACCTGATGATATGCCTTCACTTGCTGACAAGTAAGGCACCGAGAGACAAACTCTACCACTGCTTTCTTCATTCCCAGCCACCAGTGTTGATACTGAAGGTCCTGGTACATCTTCACCACTTCTGGATGTACTGCTAGAGGGGACATATGGAACTCCATTAACACTTCCTCCCTAAGCACCAAAGGTACCATAGTACTTCCTCTGAAGATGATTACATGCTCCCCACCTTCAAAAAATCCATCAGGTGCATGTCCTATGGATATATGAGCACATCGAGTCTCACAGTCAGTGTCCCCAAGATGTGCCTCCCTAACTCGCTGAAGGAGTGGGGGAGTGACTGTCAGAGACTGAAGATATGCTGCTCCATCTCGATCCACATAAGATATCAGCAAAGCGGCTAGCTGCTCCATCGCCTCACTTAGTGTATACCAAATCTCCTGCTGAGTGCATCTTCTACTACGTTCCCATTTCCAGGAGTATAGACTATCTCGAAGTCATAGCCCTAGCGGAACTCAATCCAACGCCGTTTTCTCAGGTTTAGGTCCTTCTGAGAGAAGATATACCTAAGACTCTTGTGATCATAGTACACTATAAAACGTTCGTCCATCAAGTAATGTCGCCACATCTTCAAGGAAAAGACCACTACTGCTAACTCCAGGTCATTCGTAGCATAGTTCTGCTCATTTTTTCTTAGATATCAAGAACTATATGCGATCGTTGCACTCTCCTGCATCAGGACACATCCAAGCCTGGTCCCTGATGCATCCCAGTAGACTACAAACCCAACGCCCTCCTCTAGTAGCCTCAAGATGGGGTCACTCATTAGTATCTGCCTTAGATTTTTGAAACTCCACTAGCATCTCTCCGACCACACAAATGGTTTCCCCTTATTCATCAATGCTGATAAGCTTGTCGCGACTCTGGAAAATTCGGGCACAAACCTTCGGTGTTAACTGGCCAAAAACAATAAACTTCTCACCTCTGTCACGCTCCCGGGTGGCTCCCAAGAAAGCCCAGCCTTGATCTTTTCCAGATCCAATACAACTCTAGCCTCTGAGATGATGTGTCCCAGAAATTGGACCTCTCATATTCAAAACTGGCACTTTGAGAGCTTAACATAAAGCTTGTGCTCTCGGAGTGTGTCCAAAACTATCTGCATATGATAGGCATGATCCTCCTCCATCGTTGAGTATATCAGGATTTTGTCGATGAAGACTACTACAAAGCGATCGAGGTATGGCTGTAAGATCCTATTCATGAGTCCCATGAACACTGCTGGGGTGTTGGTTACACCAAATGGCATAACCAAGAACTCATAGTGGCCATACTGACATCTGAAGGTTGTCTTCTACACCTCCCCATCTCGTACCCTGAGTTGGTGATAGCCTAATATGAGTTCTATCTTTGAAAACCATTGTTCTCCTTTCATATGATCAAAGATATTGTCAATCCTCGGTAGTGGGTATTTTTTCTTCATGGTCACCTAGTTCAGGAACTGATAGTCCACACAAAGTCTCAAACTTCTATTCGCATTCTTGGCGAAATAAATCGGGGCTACCTAAGGAGAAAAAACTGGTCCTAATGATCAAATTACTCTGAAAGCCCTCTAGCTATACCCACATCTCTCGAAGCTCTGAAGGAGACATCCAATATTCTAGAGTATATATTGGTGTCATCTCAGTGTACAAGTCGATGTAGAAGTACACCTCTCTACAAGGAGGTAGACCCAGAACATCATCAGGGAAAACATCAACGTACTTGTCCACAACTAAAGGATAGCTTGGAATCTCAACATCAACTGCTCCAAAGTTAAGGCTAGCTAACTAATGTGTGATCGGTTGCACCCTCCTCTGGGTAATTCCATCTTGTGCTGCAAAGGTTCCCTTCTCTCTAGTGAAGTAAAACCTGGTCCCATCTGTGCAGACACACTGCACTTTGTGCCTAATATAGTCGATCTAAGCATGGACTGTGGATAACCAGTTCATACCCAAGATGACGTCGTATGGCCTCGACACCACTACTAGGAGATCCCAGCCAAAGCTTTCGCCTCATATAGTAATCTCACACTGCCGGCACCAATGCTTAATTGTTGAATTCACTCTCGTAGGATTCTCTAGTCGTAAGGATCAAGCCAACGGCTCCACCGGTATCTCTGAGATCTGAACAATGACCATGGAAATAAAAGAGTGACTAGAACCTGTGTCTATAAGTACTGCAACTAGGATGGAGAGGAAACATATTGTACCTTATATCCTCTTCAGAGTGCCATGGTCGTAGGTCTCAGCTGCCTGGAGCTGAGCTCATCCCTATTTACCTCCTCCCTATGGTCGGGGTGGACCTCTTGGTGGTGGTAGCGGTAGAACCTCAAATCGTCTCCCACCACCCGCTACATGGCCTGCTCCTCTGCCACATCCGCCTCCTGCCTGAAGACCCCCTCGATCGAATATTCACCTCTGCCCAGGCGGTCCTTCGACTGTCTGTTGGTCTTCTGTATGGCAGGTCGGGCAGTCACGAGCCATGTGACCCTTCCCGCCACACGAGTAACACTGCATGATCCTCGCCAATCCTACTCTTCCTCGAGATCCCCACACCACTAACCATGTATCCTATGGTCATCCAACTATAGGTCTAGTCTTCTTGGACCTAGGCATCATCTGTCTGCTGCCAGTTTCCGATGAATCTACTATGTGTCGTCTGATGGTGGGTATCATTGTTGGTGACTACTCAGCAAGGAAACTCTCCACTAAGAGTGCATTATCTAACACCCCCTATTGCGTCGGGAAGCTGAGAGAAACCATCGAAGATCTAATCTCTCTTATGAACCACTGCTCGAAGGTCCGAGCCCTAAAGAAAGGGCCCCACACCATATTAGTGGAGTAGCGTGAGAGGTTGGTGAACCTCGCTGAATACTGAGCCATGTTCATGTTACCCTTCTATAAGTGGAGAAGCTCTTGTATACGCAGTGAGCATAGGGTTGCTGGGATGAACTCTTCCCTAAAATGGCTCTCGAAGTCCACCTAGAAGAGAGTAACCTCTTAGTGAACCTAGAGCATCATGCTCCATGAACTTCTCGATTCTTCCTGAAGAAGACTGGTGGAAAGGATCACCATGAGATCATCTAGTGTTCCTACCAGTCGAAAAATACTAACCACAGCCTCCTGCCAGTCCTCAGATGCATGTGGATCTATCTCGCCCCGAAACCTCGGTGGCCTTCCGAGCTGGAACTCATGCAATGTGCTCAAGAAGAGTGCACCCTCTACTACTAGGGCTGGTGACATAGGTTACCCAATGGGTAGTGGTGCTACTGGTACACCACCCGATGGTACAACTGCTGTAAGGGGGCCCTACACCGAAGCCTCGTCGCTCAGTGGGAGTCATCACATACTCTAACTAGAATCCTGGCTAGCTGTCTGCATGGAGGCATCCTGAAAGGAAACAGGTGTGCCATGGACATTAAGTTTATACCTGGTAATCTGACTCAAAGAGTTTACAAAGAAAACTTTTCAAAAACACATATTCAATTAGTGTTTTCATGCACTGAGTCAGAAATCAGAAATCAGGGTCTTGGTGTATGGATACGTCGGTCTCTACAGCAACACTGGACTCCCCTAACTGAAAACCACACTCATAACCCTTAAAACTATCACTTCACAAAAAAGATCAGAGTCTTGGTTCTTTAGTAGAACCAAACCCCTTTGATACTAATTTGTCATGACCCGTCCCCCGGGGCCTGTGCCGTGACTACCCCAAGCCCACCTTCAATAGGCCAGGGGCTGGTGACAAGCACCGAAAGGTGTATTCCATAAAACAGGAAGGCATTACCTTTATAAACTATAAACTCACACAAAAAAAGCACACAACTAGATATAAGAACAAAGTAAACTATATAGTAAATAGGGTGTGTACAGAAAGTAAAGTGGACAGAATACAAGCACAACTGGAAAGTACATTAAAAACTAGAAAGTACAAGTAAAAAAGAGTACAGATCCTATGAACACCAACCAAGGATCCTACCTGTAGGGTATGTATATCTCTCTAACGATCATCTCTACGGATCAACTCATCAAAGGTCCACCTCTGAGCAGTCTCCAGTCCAGGTACCATCGTCCTCAGTTAGTGTTGTCCGTCATCTGCACCAGACATAATAGGGGTGATTATTACAATACTCAGTAGGGACCTTGAGACCCCCGAAGGTCTCTCAAATCCACAAAGGATAAACCAAAAAACATAGAAATAAAATTCAACCTACTTAGGTATATTCTCATACATATACCTAAGTTATCAGAATATACCCACCTCACATCGGAGGGAAGAATACCACACAAGAAATACCAAAAAGGTAGGAGTACCACACATGTATCACCACGAATATATAAGACTCAGCTCAAACCAGGTATACAAATCTGAGAAAGAGTATTATGATGTGGACCCACATAGGATCGCTATAAAATCTGATAGCCAGCCATAGGATTCTCTAGGGATAATAACAAGTTACATCCCTAGTCACCACGTCGAACACCTTGGCTGCTGGAGAACTACACCTCTATGGAGTACAGTGGGCCTACCGCATCACACAGAGGTGCTTTACACTAACCTTGGACTGATGAGGTACTCCTCCTGTCATGTACCGTGAGTCTACCATGTCACATAGAGGCTCTCACCACCATGGGTCTACCGTGTCACATAGAGGTGCTCCCCCTGGTGGTCTGCTGAGGTACTCCGCCTGTCGAGTACCATGGGTCTGCCACATCACACAGAGGTGCTCCTCACTGTGGTTCTGCCATGTCACATAGAGGTGCTCCCTACCGGGCCTATCAAGTCACTCTGAGTCGAAACGGTCAGCAGTCGTCAAGTCTCATCCAGTCACATGGTTCCTTACGTAGCGGGCTTGGGAGAACTGCTCTCAAATCCATCAGTCATACCCCAACTACATTGAATTACCATGAAGAAGTATCCCAAAGTTCTGTCATGTCATAAGGGACCCAAATCAATAGACGATGCGTCAATCGGACCACAGGTCTGTAAGTTGTTAGTGTTTCCGCTCCGAGGACCCAGTTGGATTTGGGATTCGATCCAACCCAGTCATACCCCAACTTTATCCAAAACTCAAGTGTATTATACCAATAGGACCATATCGATCCAAGGATTCCTTCTCCACAAATGGTTCTTCAAACAGACACCTGGACCACAAGTTATGGCCACTAAGACGTAATTGGATTAGATGGGCCCAGGTTCAGTCTGACCCGGTCGGACCGACCCGGCATGGGCTGACCCGAACTGGTTCGGGTCACCCCGGCCCAATTAGGGTCTGGCCCAGTTGTCCTGAGCTGCGGTAGGCCCAGCCTGTTGGGCCATGGTCTGGCCCACTGTGCGTGGCCCGGCCCGCGCTGGGCATGGCCCATTGGCATGGTCCGCCAGATCATGCGCCGAAGTGGGAGTGTCTCCCTTTAGTTCGGAATGGAAACGGGCAGTGCCTTTAGGCGCTTCCAAGCCACCGCAAGACCCGAGTGAGTCCCACTAAATCGCAATGGCCAGACGGTGTTCCGGCTGGTCCTCCTCCCAGCGATGCGGTCGTGCGCCACTGCTCCATTACAGCCAGCATGGCCGGACGCTCTTCAGCTTCTGTCGCGACCAAGCAGTCGTGGCCTCCTGCTCCTCTGGTGGCACGGACGCGTGCCTCCACTCCGCCATGTATTCGGTCGGATTTCAACCACCACCCTTCCCCGCCGTGGCCAACGGGTCGTGGCTTCCTCATCATCCAGCGGCACGGACACACGCTGCCCTTCCTTCCTCACAAACGGCCCGGTGCCGGCCACCACTTTCTTCCGCGAGCCATTGATGCTTCATTCCAAGCCCTAAAAATAAAATGATCACATATTTGCGATCCTTGGGTCGAGGGATCCTCGTTTTTATGTCACGCTCAACAAAATATTTCATTTCCAGCATCATTAAATATTTAGCATTGAAGAATGCATGGCGAACGCGCGGATAATCAGAAGATAAGAGGCAATGTATATGAGAGGGATGATGGCCATGTTAGTTTGGTCATCGTCGTTGTGAAACCAAAATAAGAAGAATTGATAAATAAATTAAATCATTTTAAAAACATACCCCTAACATGATTTTCTGATGGAGGTGGCGTGAGGAAGAAGAAAAATTCGTTGAAGATTGACGTTGGCATTTGTCACCCTCGCAAGATGCTTTAAGATCTGTTCCTCGTTCTTTGATTCTAGAAGTCATTCTTCATTGGAGGATCTCCTTTGTTGGAGAAAGATCTTTCCAACTATCTAAATCTTTACCCTCCTCTACCAATCCCCTTTTCCATTGAGAGGTGAGGTACCAAATTATATAAGCTTAAGAAATAATTTAATTAAAGTTTGTACATTAATTAAATTAAGCTGGCACATTTAATTTTGAGTAAGACAAGAGTTTAAAGTTGATTCATTAATTCCTAATAAATGAATCCTATTAATTAAGGTGGAATGTGTTTACAAATTTTGTGTAACCGGGCATTTAATGCCCAGCATTAAATGCCCAACCACCCTCGTGTGGTCCCAACCTTCATGTTTCAAATGGGAGGTTTAAATTTCAAAGATAAAATAAAGCATGTTTATTTTTTTTTTCTCCCACGAAAAGTCTGAAAACTAATTTCCACCCTCGACCTACTACGGTTGAGCTGAAGGTCTCTTTAATTGAATATCGGTGATGTGAGTTCAACGGTGTCTTCAGATTTCAATTCCAATAACTGGTTCAAAAGTTACAAAACATCACTCGTGCGTTTACTAAACATACCTAAAAAAGTTCATAAATTCATTTAGGGAACACCGGGCCTCAAAATCACGCACCGTCAATTTTCGCGGACTCGTAATATTCCCATATAATAAAAACAATTACATGGAAAAATCTGGGTCTTTATAATCCTACATCACCACCTTCTGCAAGGAAAAGGCACCAAAAAGTGACCATTAGCGAAATGAACTCACTCAATAGACAACAAACACTCATTTAGAACACCCCTTCCACTTAGAAACTGCATAGAATGTTGACACATCTCATCACTCAGATATTCTTCTTGAATTATCTCCAAGAGGGAGGATTTCAGTTTAACACTGGCCAATAATGTGCCTCTACTATGCTTCTTATTTTATAGATATATCTTAGAATCAAGCCCCATAAAATTCCAATCATCACTAAACTCTCTCAAATCTTGAACCGGTATATTTATTCTTAGAACATCCACTCCGACATTCTATTTTTCCAAAGTATAGAAAATATCAAATTCAAACCCCTGAAAATACTCAACCCATCAACACTACCTCAAATTCAGATATTTCTGAAATAAAATATAGTCAAATATCTTATGGTCTAAGTAAATTATGAATTTCTCCTCAAATAGATAATGAATCCATATTTCTACAGAATGAATCATCGTAGCCATCTCCAGGTCATGGGTTAGGTAATTTGTTCATGTGGTCAGAGTTGCTGAGAGCCATACGCCACCACATGGTCAACCTGCATCAACATGCACCCAAGACCCATACCTGAAGAATCCCAAAATACCACATATCCTTTCTCAGATTCTAGTAAAATCAAAATAGGGGTAGTTTTCAAATTCTTCTTAAGCTCCTCAAAGGATGCCTGACATTCTGGGACCCATTCAAACCTTACCCCTTTCTAGGTAAGTGTAGTCATGGGTAGGGAAATCCGAGATAAATCTTAGACCAACTGCCTATAATACCATACCAAGTCGAGAAATATCTTAATCTTGAAGATTTTACTTGGTTTTTTCCATGAAATCATCGCTCTTATTTTATTAGGGTCTATTGAAACCACATGTTATGAAATCAAATAGACTATAAACTTTACCACCCTGATCGAGAAGGTACGCTTGAAGAGATTAGCATAGAGAAAATGATTTCTAAGAGTGTCTATCATTATTCTCAAGTGTCTCTCATGCTCTTCCTTGGTTCTAGAGTAGACTAGGATGTCATCCACAATCACCATGAAAAATGATTAAAGGTACTTATGGAACACTCGGTTCATAAGCTCCATGAAAGTTTCCGGAACATTTTTCAAACTAAGAGTCTTGAACATATACTCAAAGTGGTTGTACCTGCTTCATAAGGATGTCTTATGAATTTCTGCCTCTCAAACCCTAACATGGTAAAAATCAAAGAATAGATTGATCTTAGAGAACCACATTTCCACTTGATCCAATCAAAAAGGTCATCAATATAGATCAAGAGGTATTTTTTTGATTTTCACTTTATTCAATTTATGGTAATAAATGCAGAGCTTGAAGGATCCATCGGCCATCATAGAAAAAAAACTGGGGTGGCTCAAGGTGAGATTCTCAAGTGAATGAATCCTATGGATTTCTCATCTTCCAGTTGTATATTTAATTATCTCAACTCTGTGGGGGTTATACAATATAAGGGAAGAGATACTTGTTGATTTCCCGATGCCAAATCAATGGTGATCTCCTCATCCCATTCTAGGGGAAACCTTGAGAAATAATATGGAACACCTCTGGGAACTCATATACTAATGGGGGAAACCCATCCTCTGAACCTCTATCACCATCCTCCAACATGAGTAATGAGATATGGAAAATGAGATTCCCAACTAAATAATTGGAGGTCTATCTCACCCTAACTGAGGATCACATTCACCTTGGAAGACATGATTACTCCCATCAGGTGCCAGAAATCTCACTCACTGATGATAAAAATCAATTTGTGCCTAGAAATACACCATCTAGTCCATGTTGAGAATCATATAAAAAAGGTTTATCTCTAGAACCAAGAAGTCCCATTCGATCTATACCCTTGATAGAGTTAGAGTTAAAAATATAAATCCGAAACTATTCTCTCTATTATTTCCAAGTGGCATGACCAACTCCATGGAATAATGAATAAGTTCGGTGGAAAATTTCAACAGTTCCACAAAATGAGAAAAAATAAATGAATTAGAAGCACCTGTGTCAAATAAAACAACATCTATGTATGTTGTAATAAAAATAGAACCTCAAACTATTGTAGGTCTTCCATCCAATTATATTGGCACCTGATACATATAATGAAAGTGATTCATCTCTACCAAATTCTAAAATTGAATACTGACTCGCATCTCTAGCTTGAGATGACTCTTCCCATAAAAAGATCCAACCTTTCTACCTTTCCCAACATACTGATAACCCATAGCCTTTGATGCATTAGACTATGTTGTAAATTCAAAATGGGATTAGGAATGTGCAACACTTTTTTTGACACACTACTCTTACAGATCCTATCCAAGTGACCTGTAACACCCCTATATTTTATAAAAAATATTCATTTAATTTCATTGATGTCTTGTGTTCTACACTACACCAAAATTAGCTTGTGCTATACGCAACACCGTATTAGCTTGCAGTATATGCAACATTGAGTGTATATATATATATATATTAAATTTATAAATGAAATATGGTTGTATTCTGTTATAAGCAACAATAAAGGAGTCTTTCACTACATGCAACCCTGACATGGCTTGCATTACACGCAATCGCGACCTTTCTCGATAGCGTGTGTTGTACGCAATACCAAGTTTCACTAAACAATGATATATGGTTATAATATTATCACGAACTAGCCATTATGAATAGTATTAACTACATTTTTAATTTTATAACATTATTATTCATCTTAGTCATTTTCTAGAACATGGTATGAGAATAAAAAAAAATTCGGGTAAAATAAGTATTTTTCAAAAAATGCAGTTTTGCCGCCTTTTGATGGAGCACCCACTTTAAATCTATTTTTGACATATTTATAAGTTAAATTTGAAAAAATAAAATTCTTCTTTAGAATAAGGATATAAAAATTTACTTTGGATAAAATTTTCATATTATTCTGATAACTTTTATATGGTAATGAATAGTAAAAACATGCTATATTTTAATTAAAAATAACTTTTTTCATCGTAATATTTTATATGGTTAAATTATAATATTGAATGGTTTTAAAGTATAAGTAGAATATATTTTTACCATTTAATATAATTTATGTCATTAGAATTTATTTTACATTGAATTCATAGGTAAAATCATTTTAATCTTTAGCAATGTTTTAACTTTTAAAACTTGTTTTCTTAACAACAGGATTAATTTTAAATTAATTACTGCAACTTCTGTGTTTTGAATTTTAAAAAATGGATTTTATATTTGGATTCAGTTGGTCCAAATTATGTTAATAGGTTACTTTTAGTTTTTTTGAAATTATGAATAGTAACTACGGTAATTTTTATTTACTACAGTTAAAGGAAAATTGGGTAATTAAGGGTCAAAATAAGATTATATAATTACCCAAACACCTAAAAAAAATCCTACTGGATGACTAAAAGTCGACCCATATCACCTAAGATTCAGATTAGATTCATTTTATGGACTTTTTTCCATAAAAATAATTTAATTATTATTAAAACCAAAGAAAGTTACAACATGTCACTCTCTTAAATCTTATAAGTATAATAATTTTAATTTAGTGATAAACTTCATGAAACTTAAAACATGAATATTCTCCAGAAATATAATAAAATTATCTACATCATGTGAATTTATTTATAATTTTTCGGGATTAAATAATTATCATTAAAGGTGACACAATAGTGATGTTGAAATTATTTTATATAAAATAAATGATTTTAAAAATATTAAAATAAATATTATATGAACTATTTAATGTTCTCAACTAATTTTATAGATAAATATGACATGTTATTAATTTATTAAATCTTTTAGTTCTAACATATCTTCTGTTTATATTTTATTTAAATTCAAATAAATGAATAGTTTCAAAATTGATACTATTGTTATTTTATAAAACTAACATAATATAAAATTGTTTAAAAATCACAAAAATATTTAAAAAATTATAAATTAAAATTTATATGGTCTAAAATGTCAGATATTATCCAATTATGGGAAATTCATAACACATAAGTAATTATTTATAACAATTTAAAATTTAGATTCTTATTACCACAAATAAAATTAAATAGATTAAATAAGGATAAATCAAGTTGATAAGGTTTAAAATAAATTACCTACATGTCTAAATTTTATTGGTTGATGAGATTACAACCCTATATCATCTAATCTTTTAATATGAGTCATTCTTTGTATTTTTTTAAGTGTGGTTAGATTTATTATAAATTAATATTTTTAAGATTTCTAAAGGTGCCCCTCTCCTCCCTTATAAAAAGGGAACCCCTTCCCACTTCCCTTCACACCCTTTTGAGCCTTGAATCTCGGAAAAACCCTGCCAATTACTCTTATAAACCTCTCTAGTTATATCATATAGGTTCTGGTCTTCTCAAAAGACCAACCCTAGTTCCCTAAGAAGAAGTTTAAAGGAGGCGTGTCGAAGAAGAGGTAATCTCTTCTACCAATTCTTTCAAGTTTATTTCTTCTTCAACTTCTTATTATTTAGTTGTTTCAATATAAAGTAATAATATCAGTATCAATAATATACTGATATGTTATTATAAATATGAAACAACCTCATTTCAACTTCTATCCATCCTATGGAAAACGAAATCACCGTGCGTGCGTACGTACGGAATACCGTCTCCACGCCGTGGTGTAATCTGTTTTTCCAACACCACCTTACTTGGATGGGTATAATGGTGTAAAGAATAAATATACATAGTTATTATAACATCTTACTGATTCTGAGATATTATATCATCCACTTCAATTCAATTTAATAATTATGGGAATGATATCATCGCTCGTACGTACGTACGGACTACCGTCTCCACGACGCGATGAGATTCATTCTACATGTTAACCATTCAAGAATGATTATAAAGTATATATAATGAATAATAATGAAATATATGAAATTATAAATCTACTGTATATATATATATATATGTCATCTACTTACTTCCATTCAAGTCAATAAGGAAAGGAAAACAGCGTTCATGCGCACGTATGACCTACCGTCTCCATGAACTCTGTGTTTCATTTCATTTATCTATCTATTATATATATATATACTGAATATATATGATGTATAAATCTTTTTTTACATTCTGGAAGTAATTAAATCATGATATAATTAATAATAATATCAAGAACAACAAGTCCAAACATGTACGATAAATGAAACGATTTTACCTAAAACGCTACTTTAACATGGAATTGACAAATGAACGGGTAATATAAATACATAAGTGAACCATATATGATATAATAACCAATAATATGATTTTTTTAATAAGTAAATGACATTATTTAAATCATTATATAGGAGGTTTGGATACATATGAAGCATATCAGACATAAGGTAAGGGATAACCTTTCAAATCTCGTTCTTATCCGAGATTGTTTGTTCATAAGTATTTACTGGGGTTATATTTATCATCTATGTCCCTATTTTCTAAAAAAGGTTTCATGTATTTATAAAGTCCCTTTTACCCATTTTTGACTTTTACTACATGGTATGTAAGGAATCTTTCTTTTACGAGGTACTTTTTGACTTTTCCTACAAAAGTAAGAGAAGAATGTTTTTTATATGGCGTGAATGGATTTTTACGGTTTCATAACGCCTTATTTTCATGAAGATTACTCTACAAGATTTCATGGTTATTTTCAACAAAATATTTTCTTTTAAAATTGCATGGAATTTTGTGAAAAGAAAATGATTTTGAAGAAGAAAGGATATTTTCCTCAAGAATTCATTTCAAGTGTTTTATCAAAACCATTTTCCATATAAGATGGAATTATTTCATATGGGTATGTTTCAAGTATAATGTCTCTATGATTTATATGGTTTCAATTTTCTTTTGATGAAACTATATCCATTTGTTTTATATAGATTATGTTACGATGGGATTATGTTTATGAAACCCATTTTATTCTTTGGGTTATAATGAATGATTTATGTTTATGTTGTGGCACAAGTAATAATGATTTCATTATAAGATGGGTAGGAGCTATATCTCCCTCCAATGCATTGGGTAAAGATTTATATCTAATGAGATAGACATGGCTGGAATGGTAAGTTAATCTGGTTCAGTGTTATAGGACTGGAACGTGGAGTGAACTTGATTCATAAAGGGACTTTGTCCACTAATATGGTCTTGACAGAAATGCCTTGGCTACAATGGAAATCATAACATGTGCTTAATGGATGTCACAATTACATGTTTTATTCCCATGCTAGTTTATCTTTATTAATGTTGCTTTATGATCTATGCCTTATGTACTTCCAAGATTTATGTCGTTGCTCATGATTTTGATGTTTAGATTTTATGTTCAAGTTTTTGCATTCAAATGTTTATGGATTGTTTTATGTTCTCTATGTTTACCCTTACTAATAATTTGAGCTAACCCTTTATATGTTTTCTTTTCCCCTGGATTTAAATAAAAGTTTTAGGTAAGAAAACAAAAGGGTAAGATCTTTATGGAAGATGTTGAAGATCTTTCACCATGATTAGAAGATCATTTTCCGAGTTTCCAAATACATTAAACTATTATGGTCCATGTGTGTCTGTTTTTCATTATGTATTAAGTATTCCAAAAAGTAATGTAATGTCTATGTACGTCAAGTTTTGGGTCTCTACAGTTGGTATCAGAGGAAAGTTTTAGTTAACCTTTGGAAACTAGGACCCGAAAACTTTAGGGAGATACCTAGAGATTTTTCTAAGGTATGTATAGGGATGTTCCTAAGGTTAAGTATAAGTATAGGTTATAGTCCTAGAATTACGATAAAAATATTAGAATTAAACCTAAGATGTTAGATTTTGAAGGTACTACCCCTATATTATGTTGTTTTCCTAGCATGATTTTTGCCTCTCACACTATTCTTTTTGGGTTTTAGAAAATGGTTGGAAACAATAAGATTCATGATAATGGAGGATATGATGGACAATGGAATGATATTCTTCATGAGAAACCAAATGAAATTGGATCTGGAGGTCCACATATCATTATTATTCCTAATTAGAAATCTCATAATATTATCAATAATCTCAAATTTGGTAAGTTTCCTGACTCAGCTAATAAGAGAAAGATGGAGTTTCATGATGATCATAGAGGAAAGAAAGTTCAATTTCCCTCATGTAAATCATATGGGAAGTGGCATCAAGGAGAATGTTTCAAAGGAACTGGAAGATGCTTTGGGTCTAGAAAAGAAGGACACAAAGCTAGTAATTGTAAAGGAAAAGGTTCAGTTAACACCATGGACAAGGATAATGGTATTGCTAAGACATCAACAGTGGTTAAGTGTTTTAAATGTTGAATGTACGGGAATTATGCAAACTAATTACCTAAGGGGAAATCTCATAAATAGAATCAGAATGGTCATATGGGTAGTATTTATGTGGATGATGATGAAGAGACTATAAATGATATATGAGATGGAAGAAATGATGAAGCTCAGTCAGTGGTTTAATAAGGTAGTGTAATAATTGTATGTTTTTCAAGAATAATTATGGTACTATGGAATAAAGAAAAATCTAATGATTGTTACACTATTTCCTTTTCTTGAGTTTTGAAAGTATATGATGAATGATACCGGTAACCATGAAAGGTTATTCAGATATTTTTGTAAAGAAGATGATATGCACATAATGAAAGGATAAATAGATAATGAAATGTTTGATATTATTAATGAAGGACAAAGTGATATCATGGAATGAGTATATAGAAATTTTGGAATTTTAGTATGTGGAAAGAGTTAATTTTTGACAGCATTCATTTTTTCACTTAGGTTCTATAGTAATTCATGTTTCAAGAGAATACATGATTAAGGTATTCATATGTTTGGAACGTGACAATCAACAACTACCTTGTGAGATATGGGAGACAAATGTTAAGTGGATTTAGTTCACCTGCATTTAAATTTTTATTTTTGGAAGGATTTTAATGTTATCCATTTATGGATAGTTTAAGTTATTTTCCGTTTTAAGATTAATTTATTAACACACTATAGGTGGACTTATACTAACATGTTCTAACCTTTTTTTTGAGAACAGATGAAATGACCTATCATTCTATCATGTGATCTGCTAACACTACACAAATGACAAATTCAACTTCATTTCCTTAAGAGGTGGAGTGGAAATTGTACAATGCACGAACAACGGTGAGATTATACCGAAATAAAGTAAGTATTTATTCAAATTCAAATTCTTAAACTTTAGGGAAATGATCTTGAAAACCAAAAATGTTGTCCCAGTGTCCTTATATCTGATGAATCATATGGTACCTTAGATCATCACAAATTTATAGCTTTGTGATAGTTGGATTCTTCATAGCCATGTTCTCTACCCCTCTCCATCAAAACTTGATGGTTAGATTTTTCTTCCATATCCAAATTTTCACCTATGTTCTACTATTTGGAAACCCATTGATGAGTTACTTTGGGTAATCGTTAAGTTTCATACTTTATTTTTTAAAATTAAGTTTTAGTATCCCTTTTTACAATGTGGGTTTCTATGAAAAAACCTTTCAAGTAGTAAACCATTTATAACCCCGATGAATTTCGAGGGTGAAATT
The DNA here is from genome assembly GCA_963277665.1 of Viscum album. NCBI lineage: Eukaryota > Viridiplantae > Streptophyta > Magnoliopsida > Santalales > Viscaceae > Viscum > Viscum album. The sequence continues at coordinate 137,370,706 of OY728164.1, forward strand.
CATTTTAATGGGGGTAGAATGTAACACCCCTAGATTTTATGAAAAATATTCTTTTAATTTCATTGATTCTTGTGTTTTATGCTACACCAAAATTATCTTGTGTTATACTCAACACCATATTAGCTTGCAGTATACGCAAAATTGAGTGTATATATATATATTCAATGTATAAATGAAATATGGTTGTATTATGTTATACGAAACAAAAAAGGAGTCTTACACTACACGCAACCCTGACTTGGATTGCATTACATGCAATCGTGACCTTCCTTGATAGCGTGTGTTATACGCAATACCGAGTTTCACTAAACAACGATATATGGTTATAATATTATCACAAACTAGCCGTTATGAATAGTATTAACTAAAATTTGAATTGTATAACATTATTATTCATCTTACTCATTTTCTATAACATGTTATGAGAATAAAATAATTTTTTCGGGTAAAATAAGTATTTTTCAAAAAATGCAGTTTTCCCGCCTTTTGACGGAACACCCACTTTAAATCTAGTTTTTGACATATTTATAAGCTCAATTTGAAAAAATAAAATTCTTATTTATAATCAGGTTATAAAAACTTACTTTGGATAAAATTTTCATATTATTCTGATAAGTTTCATATTTTAATGAATAGTAAAAACACGCTATATTTTAATTAAAAATAACTTTTTTCATCATAATATTTTATATGGTTAAATTATAATATTCAATGGTTTTAAAGTATAAATAGAATATATTTTTACCATTTAATATAATTTATGTCATTAGCATTGATTTTACATTGAATTTATAGGTAAAATCATTTCAATCGTTGGCAATGTTTTAACTTTTAAAACCTGTTTTCTTAACAACGGGATTAATTTTAAATTAATTACAGCAACTTTTGTGTTTTGAATTTTGAAAAATGGATTACATATTTCGATTCAGTGGGTCCCAATTATGTTAATATTTTACTTTTATTTTTTTTGAAATTATGTATAGTAACTACGGTAATTTTTATTTACTACAGTTAAAGGTAAATCGGGTAATTAACGGTCAAAATAAGATTATATAACTACCCAAAGACCTGCCAAAATCTTATTGGATGACTCAAAGTCTACCCATATCACCTAAGGGTCGGATTAGATTCATTTTATGGACTTTTTTCCCTAAAAATAATTTAATTATTATTAAAACCAAACAAAGTGACAACATGTCACTCTCTTAAATATTATAAGTATAATAATTTTAATTTAGTGATAAACTTGATGAAACTTAGAAAATGAATATTCTCTAAAATATAATAAAATTATCTACATCATGTGAATTTATTTATAATTTTTAGGAATTAAATAATTATCATTAAAGGTGACACAATAGTGATGTTGAAATTATTTTATATCAAATAAATGATTTTAAAAATATTAAAATAAATATTATATGAACTATTTAATGTGATACACTAATTTTCTAGATACATATAACATGTTATTAATCTATTAAATATTTTATTTCGAACATATATTCTGTGCATATTTTATTTAAATTCAAATAAATGAATAGTTTCAAAATTGACACTATTGTTATTTTATAAAAATAACATAATATAAAATTGTTTAAAAATCACAAAAATATTTAAAAAATTATAAATTAAAATTTATATGGTCTAAAATGTCATAACTTATCCAATTATGGACAATTAACAACACATAAGTAATTATTTATAACAATTTAAAATTTATATTCTTATTACCACAAATAAAATTAAATAGATTAAATAAGGATAAATCAAGTTGATAATGTTTAAAATAAATTACCTACATGTATAAATTTTATTAGTTGATGATATTACAACCATATATCATCTAATCTTCGAATATGAGTCATTTTTGGTGTTTTTTTACGTGGGGTTAGATTTATTATAAATTAATATTTTTAAGATTTCCAAAGGTGCCCCTCTCCTCCCTTATAAAAAGGGATCCCCTTCCCACTTCTCTTCACACCATTTTGAGCCTTGAAGCTCGTCCAAACCCTGCAAATTCCTTTTCTCAACCTCTATAGTTATATCATATAGGTTCTTGTCTTCTCAAAAGACCAACCCTAGTGCCCTAAGAAGAAGTTTAAAGGAGGTGCGTCGAAGAAGAGGTAATATCTTCTACCGATTCTTTCAAGATTCTTTCTTCTTCAACTTCTTCTTATTTAGTTGTTTCATTATAAAGTAATAAAATAAGTATCAATAATATATTTATATGTTATTATAAATATGAAACAACCCCATTTAACCTTCTATCCATCCTACGAAAAATGAAATCATCGTGCATGCGTACGTATGGAATACCTTCTCCATGTCGTGGTTTAATCTGTTTTTCCAACACCACCTTACTTGGATGGGTATAATGGTGTAAAGAATAACTATAAATAGTTATTATAACATCATACTGATTCTGAGATATTATATCATCCACTCCAATTCAATTTAATATTTATGGGAACGATATCATCGCTCGTGTGTACGTACGGACTACCGTCTCCACGACGCGATGAGATTCATTCTCCATGTTAACCATTCAAGAATGATTATAAAGTATATATAATGAATAATAATGAAATATATGACATTATAAAGCTACTAGATTTATGTATATATATATATTTCATCTACTTACTTCCATTCAAGTCAATAAGGAAAGGAAAACAGCGTTCATGCATACGTACGGCATACCGTCTCCATGAATAGTGTGTTTCATTTCATTTATATATCTATTATATATATATATAATGAATATATATGTTATATAAATCATGTTTTAAATTATTTAAGTAAGTAAATCATGATATAAGTAATAATAATATCAAGAACAACAAGTCCAAACATGTACGATAAATGAAACTATTTTACCCATAACGCTACTTTAACATGGAATTGACAAATGAACGGGTAATATAAATACCTAAGTGAACAATATATGATATAATAACAATTAATATGATTCTATAATAAGTCAATGACATTATTTAAATCATTATATAGGAGGTTCTGATACATACGAAGCATATCGGACATAAGGTAAGGGATAACCTCTCCAATCTTGTTCTTATCCGAGATTATTTATTCATAAGTATTTACTGGGGTTATATTTATCATCCATGTCCCTATTTTCTAAAAATGGTTTCATGTATGTATAAATTCCTTTTTATCCATTTTTTACTTTTACTACATGGTATGTAATGAATCTTTCTTTTACGAGGTACTTTTTGACTTTTCCGGCAAAAGTACGAGAAGAATGTTTTTTGATATGGCATGAACGGATTTTTACGGTTTCATAACGCATTATTTTTACGAAGCTTACTCTACAAGATTTCATGGTTATTTTCAACAAAATATTTTATTTTAAAATTGCATGGAATTTTGTGGAAAAAAATGATTTTGAAGAAGAAAGGATATTTTCCTCAAGAATTCATTTCAAGTGTTTTATCAAAACCATTTTCCATATAAGATGGCATTATTTCATATGTGTATGTTTCAAGTATAATGTCTATATGATTTACATGGTTTAAATTTTCTTTTGATGAAATGATATCCATTTGTTTTATTTGGATTATGTTACGATGGGATGATGTTTATGAAACCCATTTTATTCTTTGCATTATGATGACTGATTTATGTTTATGTTGTCGCACAAGTAAGAATTATTTAATTATGAGATGGGTGAGACCTATATATCCCTAAAATTAATTGGGTAAAGATTTATATATCATGAGATAGACATGGATGGAATGGTAAGTTAATCTGGTTCAGTGTTATAGGACTGGAACGAGGAGTGAACTTGATTCAGAAAGGGACTTCGTCCACTAAGATGGTCTTGGCAGCAATGCCTTGGCTACAATGGAAATCATAACATGTGCTTAATGGATGACACAATTACATGTTTTATTCCCATGATAGTTTATCATGATTAATGTTCCTTTATGATCTATGCCTTATGTACTTCCAAGATTTATGTCGTTGCTCATGATTTTGATGTTTAGATTTTATGTTAAAGTTTTTTTCATTCAAATGTTTATGGATTGTTTTATGTTCTCTATGATTACCCTTAATGAGCATTTGATCTCCCCATTTATATGTTTTCTTTTCCCCAAGATTTAAAGAAAGGTTTTAGGTAAGAAAAAAAAATGGGAAGATCTTTATGGGAGATGTTGAAGATCTTTCACCATGATTAGAATATTATTTTCCGAGTTTCCAAAGACACTAAACTTTTACTGTCCTTGTGTGTCTGTTTTTAGTTATGTATTAAGTATTCCGAAAAATTAATGTAATGTCCATGTACATAAACTTTTTTGTCTCTACATAACCCAATTTCCCACATATATGGTATGGTCTAGGTGAAATAGGACATACTTCTCATGCATTCCCTAGACTACCACACTGGTAACATACAACTAACCCACCACCAGTGGTCATAGATGAAGGAGGTCAGGATGGGTGGCATGATCTACCACATTTCCTCTCCTCCTACTCATTATGATTCCTTTTCTTTTCCAATGAACCACTATCACCCTGGTCTACTACTGAAACTGCCCCAAAAAAATCAAACTTACCGGTGCGATCATTCTTCACCATCATAGACCGATCCACTATCTCATCATATGTCTTTAGCATGAACAAGAAGACTAGAGAATGAATGTCCCTCAACAATCCCATCTCAAACCAACAATCCTTTAACTACTCATTGGAAATAGCCTTGGGTGTGAATCATACCAACTCTTTGAAATAGTTGGCATACTCTAACATAGTCTGATCCCCCTAATAAAGATCTAGAAACTCCCAAGTCTTGGTGAGGGAAAAATTCTATGAGAAATACTACTCATTGAAAACAACCTTTATTTTCATCCAACCCATCTACTCATGTTTCCCAGCTTGGAACATAGAGTCCCACATCCTCCAGATCGGACCTTCCAACATGAATGAAGAACACATCACTTTAACTGCCTCATGAGTATCAAGAAGCACAAGAATACTATCAATATTTTTAATCCAATCCAAATCCTCCTAGGGGTATATGCTACCATAGAAGTAAAGAGGTTTGTTCTTCAGTAACTCCAAATATTTTTCCTTTTCTAGAGCATGTTTGGCTTCCTTATCATGAGCAGGACTATATCCTTCTCCCAGATCCAATGTCAAGATATCTTGAACTATGACTTTCACTAATCTATAATGAAATAGTGAGGGAGAACTCTCTCTAGACTCTTCCCACAGTTTCACAAGAAGTCTCTAGGAAGGAAAGTTGCTAAAACAATTGACAAACACAAGGAAAGTATCAACACATCATCCAAAAATTTTTTAAGGACAACAACTTTCAAAAACCTCTATAAATCAATACAAACCCAGAACAAGAATGATAATAAGTCAAACCAATCCAAAATTTATTTGCATTCATTCATAGTTTGTAGCCTATACATCACACCCAAAGGATGAGTCAATCAAAGACCCAAAAATACCATGGTAACCCAAGTCTTATCATGAGGTGTGTTTTCCAGACACCCAACTCATAACTAGAGCCTCAAGCCCCGATAATTCTATTTCCAATCTATCCAGAATCTCCAAAATAAAATGACCCAAGTAAATGGGAAAACCTTATTTGATACCATTTTTTCATGAATCAGGTCAAGATTTCATCCAACCCAACACCCGACCCAGCCTATGGAATGTCCTGAAGGGTGTTCCAAATCCCCACGGGCTAGAAACTAGTGCCTGGTGTAAAGAAACATCTTTGGGAATGATTTTTCCAATGAAAATAAACAATAACCAATAATAAATAATATCATAAAACGAAAATACATCCATGTAATATGATATTCAAACATTAATAACATGAGTTTGAGTCAAAAAATCTATAATTACAATAAAAATAAAAATAACCATGATGGGAAGTGTACAATTGGACCATCAAAACCACCATGTGGTATATGATACAAAACCTTATGCCACCACCACCAACACCCACCAATTAAATAACCACTAGCACATAGAACAACTATCACCATCACGAGGAACATTTCTGTTACCTAGGTCAAACATAATAAGGACTATATACACCTGAGGGTGTATGTCGGGTTTGAGTAAAATACCTATTAGGGTACCACCAAAATAGATTCCATACAGTGACATGAGATGAAAAATTAACATGATAGTTTTTAAGATAAAGGAAGATAAAATTTTAAATAAAATATTCTTTTAAATTAAAATAAAATAGGAAGTAAGGATGTAAAAAAGATGAGCGGTAAGCATAGAATGTACACCATGGGAAATACCTAAGGCACTAGGGTTATTAGGGTATTAGGATCCTCATACTCTTAGTGATCGTATCTCATGTACATGATGGTCCTTCTTGAGCCTCTAATCCCCATCACATGTATGTTTAGTTAGTGTTGTCACATGAATCCATGTTAGGGAGACCGAGCCTCATCCCTTCTAACCCGCCTAACTTACTAGAACTAGTATTACCATATATATAACTAATATTACCTTGTAATAAATTTCATTCCCTATTTCACACAAACTACCTCTTACAAAAACACAATTACAATAATTTAAACCCACATGAAAAACACCCATTTTCAAAAGTAAGATCATTATTAAACACTTACAAAAACCAAAACCCTTAGAAAAAATGATTTGAACCACCCACAAAATTTCTAGAACCCATTTATAAAACAAATCAATCATAATATAATCATAAAATAATGCTAAAGCATGGAACCACCTACCTATTGCTTAGAAATCACTTGAACCAGGTTGGAAACCAAAATTGCACCATGGATAGACCCTAGAAAGGGAATAAAAAATCATAACCATCAAGATTTACCCCCAAGAAACAATTTTGAACACAATTTAGAGAAACCAATTAGCTGGTCAATATATAACCCAAGAAAGAAGAGAGAGGAGACCAAGGATAAAGAAGAAAGAAAGAAAGGAGATTCTTACTTGAAGATTTATTGAATATTCCACCCAAATACACATAATATTTAGATCCTAATGGGGTAAAAGAGAATAGGGGTGACTAGGGTAGGGTAGTTTGAATGGGATGATAGGTGAGTGATTCGGGGTCAAAATCAGGGAGGTGAAATTTATGAATTTCAAGATTTTTATTGTTATGGTAGGCTACATTATTTAGGCACATAGTTTCCAAACCATGTGCCAACCGTATGCCACCTTTGTTAAATAATAAATATATCCATATAGTTTTCTTAGAGGGGGTGTGTGCCCATGATTATAACCATTTACCTCAGACTAATCCATTTTCATAGGCACTTGGTTATCCTTAGAGGGTCGCATGCTTGTGCACTAGTTAGTGCAACTTGGATTGTGCCACTATATTGGGCTCACAGTTTCTACTAGGTTGGTGCATGGTTTCCAATAACCATGTAACAACCATGTACCTTCTAGTTCTTGGAAAAAACTACTATTTTTCTCAAAAACTTCTAGGAAATCCATGTAATAAATATACAACCAAAAATAAAATAGAAAATACCTCAAAATGACATCATAGATGTGACACATGATATGTTTCATGTATCTCTCTTGAGTAAGTACATACTTGATCCATCAAATGTAATAAAATTATAGATAATACCAATGGAGAATTATATTTATTATAAATAAAAATTGGTATAAATCTTGGATCATAGAGATGAATTGATACTGAACAAGACTACTCACCTGGTGATAGTTCTCTATAGAAATCACAAATTTGAAGAAGATGCATAAGAACCCAAGGATGTAATGAAACAAAGATATCTACATTTATTTATATCATAGTGATTAATTTCAAGGGTTAAATTCATTTTAAAGGGGTATAATGTATCAAAACTAGATTTCATGAAATATTTTTTTCAAATAAATTTAATTTATCTGATAGCTTATATTGAGATGGTATGTGAGTATGATATACTCTATAATACCAAATTTAGGATAGAAATAAAAGAGATATTGTATGGAGTATCTAATGATGCTCAAGATATAAGAGGGGGGAGAATTGTACACTTTAAAAAAAATTGTAACTTTTAAATAGGGTTATGTTTAACAAGGTTAAACAAGGTAATTCACAAAACCTCAAGTACTACACACTTGCTTGATTTCGGAAATATGATTCCAAGAATGTGAATTCAGAAAGATGGTTCTGGAAAATGAAACTTAATGAAAGTTTAAAAAGATGAAGATTCTACCTTAAAGCCTATAGAATCTAACTAAACCAAAGTAAAAGTATAAGGAAGTATAATATAGTTATACTTTCCTCAACAATACAAATGCAGCGGAAAACTTGTAACAAAACAAGTAACAAGTAGTAAATCTTTTAACCCAAAGAGAAGGGTATCCAACAACCTTGGATAAAGATCCCTTGATTTAGACTTTCAAGAAATTCTATCTTACCCACACCAGGGTAAGCCCTCTATATGAAGATCGGAGTCTATCTCGCTATCCCCGCAAGCCCTCAACTTCAAGGTAGTCGACACCTCTTTCTTCCTTAGCAAAGAAGACCTCAACTTCAAGGTAGTTGGAACCTCTATCTTCCTATCCCCGGAATCCCTCGATTGTACACATCAATAATCGAAGGCACATAAAGAAAATATGAACACGAATTTTAGTACGCAGTAAGCATGAGAGTCTCTCTCTAGAAATCACTTCAACAACATGTAGTATATAGAGTCATAGAACATATCATCAAAGTTGTGAGCTCTTTCAAATGAGCTCTTATTTATAGGCACAGCTCCAACGATTTTCTACCTCCTCCAACGGTCATATTTTTCTTTGAATTTCAGAGGGACTTGTATACGTGTCACTCAAACAATGGTTAGTTTGTAACTGAATGCATGACATCATTTTATAACAGAAAAAAGTGTAATAAAAAATATTGTTACATAACTAAAATCCAATATTCGGAATGTAAGAAAATGAAAGTTTGGAGTCTAACCAAAAATGAATTTGAAGTCTTTGATACAAGGATATTCGGATTATATTTTTTATGAATTCGGAACCTGACTCTATAGAATTCTAGAGTCAGAATTTCAAGGAAATTCGGAATCTGGATTCACAATAATTCGGAACCAGAACTTACAAAGTTTGGAGTCAGAGTTCATGAGAATTTGGAGTCAGAACTCAGAAGAGTTCGGAGTCTGTATTCAGAGAACTTGGAGTCAGAACTCAGAAGAGTTCATAATCGGAATTCATATTCAGAATTCGGAGTCAGATCTTATAAGATTTTTTAACCAGAATTCGTATTCAGAATTCGGAGTCAGATCTCAGAAGCGTTCGTAACCAGAATTCGTATTCAGAATTCGGAGTCAGAACTTAGAAGAGTTCGTGACCAGAATTCGTATTCAGAATTCATATCCTAAAACAGAATGATTTGTATCTATGTATTTATAGGATTCTGAGGTTTTGGTTACAAACCAAATTTTACATTTGGAAAAATTATGATATGAACAATAAAAACATGGTAAGGATAAATTTCATTGGGGAATGAAATTTTTCCTTATAGAAGTAAAACACAGGGTAAAAAGAGATTTTCCTTGAGATAAGGTGTTTGTGATTTTCAAAACAAGAAAGAATTGTTAAGTCATAAGGAAACTTTATTGACTAAAAAATCTCCCCCAAGTATGAAGGAATGTAAAAGTCATAAGGAAAACCTTATTAACTCAACAATATCACCCTTTTTGGAAAGAAAAAACATCCTTACAGAAAATAATATAAAGACTTATAATTTTTTTTCTAGATTTTGAAATAAAACTTATCTCCCTTTTCACATTGGAAAAGATGAATATGAATAACTCCCCCTTAGGCTTTGGAACACTAAGGATCGTATTCTAGATTTACGGAATGATATTTCTTCATTATCTTGAGTACAGAAATCTCTGTAATGAAAACTCCCCCTTAGATAAACCCCACTTATTTAGGGATATTTCTTCTTTACTTAGAATTATTTTTCTTTTCTCCCCCTTTGTGATTTTCAAAAAGAATTTAAGGGAATGGAAAAGATATTATAGTACATGAAATATTAGTACAAAGCATGGAAACAAAAGCGAGCTACCAAAATTTCATTAAGATTGGAAGAATTTGTACAAGGAAAAAAATTCAACAAAAGATCGGATTTATTTTCCTTCATTTTCCTTGGGTATGAATTTCTTCACAATGGTTTCCATATTCTTTAGCGACTTGTGATCTTCCTCTGCTTGTTTCTCTAAGGATTTGATCCTACCATACTGAGCCTTCAGAGCAACTAACTGATCCTTCAAAAAGTCATCTTGCTTCACTAGCTTCTCTTCAATCTCAATCCGGAGATCCCTTTCTCTCTTCTAGCTTTGAGCAACAGAGTACAACTTCCCATTCAGATCCTTGAACTCCTGAATCTGATTATTCTGCTCAAGAGTTAGATTTCCCTCAAAGCTAGTTGTGAGATCCTTGATTTTACTATCTTCAGAATCAAAATCTTCCTTAACATCATCTTTAAACTTATTAAGATCTCTCAAATCTTCAACTATATTCTTTGACCAACTGACCACTTTCTTACAAGATTTTCTATGGGAATCGTAGTTGATAAGGAATTTCTTATAACTAGCCTCAATATTTATGCACCTATCCATCACCATGGATATAGAATCATATTTTTTATTCAAGCTATGTTGGAGCATCTGACATTTGGAGTCATTTTTTGGAAAGATCAGAATGGTGTCAACAAGCTTCTTCAGTGATTGAATGACAAAATCATGTCCTATATATGGTGATTCTGAATCTGATACTTTTCTTGGTGATGGTTCTTACTCTAGATCAATAATCTTCCTCTTAGAAGATCCACTAGCTTCCTTCTTCCTTAAAGCAACTTTGGTAGGTGTATCAATAACCACCTGTTTGCCCTTATTGGTTCTTAGAATAGATTCTTCATCTGGAAACTCATGTTCACTGTCAGACAACTAAACAATTCTATATTCATTAACCTTCTACTTCTCAGATCTAGCCTCAACATCCTCATAGTGTATAATGTAATTATTATAGCTTTCTTCCTAAGACAATTTATTAACCTCTTATTCACCATTATCATCTTCACCTTCCTCATCCTTCTTAGGAGTTCGGAGCTTTGAAGATCTACTTCAGAAGTTTGGATTAATAGACTCTCGGAAGGGGTTTCCTTTTCATGATAATCTTCAACTTGCTTAATAATATCTTTAGTGCCACCACTACTTTATTCTTTTTCCACTTCTTCGACAACTTCCATTTCTTCAAAAATATTCTCGTGGGCTTTTTCCGGAGTCATAAACTTCTTCGCCAGAGTCTTAGGTAAGGGTTCTACCAAGAAATATTTCAGTACAGGGATATTCTTGGATGCTATTTCAGTATCCCTTAGAAGGGATTGAAAAATTTCAGCATCAGACATCTTCTTCTTTTGCTTCTTTTCCTTAGCTTTCTTATCAACCTCATCAGTTGCCTTCTATTTCAAAGACTTAGCCTCTACAGGATCCAATCCAAACTGTGGCTCCCCTTCCATCCAATTCATTTTGTCTTACCTCCACTTGGAAACAACCTCATCTGGATAATCTTTCTGCTTCTTGGTCTTTGGAGGTGCTTATTGAGTTTCTGTAGCTTCTGAGATTTTTCCTTCTTCTACCACTTCCTTTAACTTCCACTTCTTTCCTCCTTTTTTCGATGGTTCAAGAACCTCTTGTTCCTTCGGAGCAGCTTCAGCCTCTTCCTCTGGTAAGTCATAGAATCCTTTTGTCTCCTTAGAGAAACCAACTTTGATCCTCTTGAGAGTATCATCACTGATTAGCATAACTTTGCAATTCCTCGACTTTGAACTACAATGGATTTTGACGGACTCCAAGCACCGAACAATAAGCTTGGAAGGAATGGCCGGGTGCATAATAATTTGAGCTTTCAGGTTCCCATTCTTAATATTCTCTATCATAATGAGAATATTCTTCATCAAATTTGTCTTCCTTAGATTTACGAAAAAAATCCAGGATATATATATCACTCTTCTTCAGCGTGTCTTTTTCACCCTTCCTCAGAATGATAAACCCTTGAACCCACAACTCAAGGATCCGATTATATGTAGAAAAATGAGCAATCTTTTCAGTCTTGACATCTGAAAGTCCAAGACACTCCATAGACTTCACCATTACAAAAATTCCTTGGACATCTGGCATTTTGTGGGAACAGATCTCATCTTCCCCTTCATAAGACAACCCCACCAAGCTAGCAGCCTTGGTGTATGGAAGGGAATAGGTTTTTTTATAACTCTTGAATGAAAACTTGTCTCTCCCTTATTCCTTAAAGAAACTGATTGACTCATAGAACTCAATAACTAGATCTGGATACACCAAGTCTTGAGCCCCTGGCTTTGAAATGGAAACACTTTCCCATCCATTAAGCTTGAAGTTCTTGAAGATAACAGAGTCATACTTGTTGAAGAAATTTGGATGCACCAGCCTTTCTCTGTATACTTTCCACTCTGCAATTGGATTGACAATAGACATATCTTTCTGAGAGGATTCTTCTGCAGACATTCAGACTTGAGAAAACTCTGAGAAGTTCATAACAGGCTTTTGTAGGAGGGAAGATCTTAGACGCGCAAAGGCTTGAAATCGATATGGGAAAACCCTTAGGGGGGTCCTTTATATAGGTGTTTGATGTGACAATTCATTTTCCCATCTCAATCCAATGTCTGAGAATTCTTCTAATCAGATCTGACGATTGAAATGATATCTGCAAGGAAAATTTGGTAGGATATGATCTTTTGAGGTTTTTAAAGGAAAACAATCGGATTTAAGGAAATTAGAATATGAGAAATTTTAAAAAAAAAGAAACTACCAGCAAGTAAAAGGTGATTACAAAAACTCAAGGAAGAATCATACCTTTCGGATTTCTAAGAATATTATTCGTAATAAGTAATTTTATTTAAAAAAACTACTAAAACCTCCATTACGAAAAATATAATATGATTACGCAAATCTTCATTATGACAATTTCAATTAGGAAAATATTCATTATGGAATTTTTGAGTATGTAAATCTTCATTAAAAAATTTTGAAGTATGAAAAACTTCATTATGAAAATTTTGAGTATGAAAAACTTTATTACGAAAAATTGAAGTATGAAAAACTTTATTACGAAAAACATGAAAAAATTCATTAAGAGAAACATGAAAAACTTCATTATGAAGAAAATGAAAAAATTCATTACGCAGAACATGAAAAACTCCATTACGAAGAATATAAAAAACTCCATTACGAAAAATATGAAAAACTTCATTATGAAAAATATGAAAAACTTCATTACAAAAAATATGAAAAACTGACTACGAAAATTTTCATTACAAAAAGTTTGAAAAACTGACTACAAAAAGTTTTCATTATGAGAAATTTGAAAAACTATCAAACAAATGTACCCCCTATGAAAAGGAGTTAATTACTGTAAGGAGATTGGTTCAACGGGAAGTTAATGAGGAATATTACCTTACGATTATCATTCCTAACTTCTGTTTAATGTATTAAAATCTATTAGAGGGTAAAGATTTTGTGAAAATATCAGCAAGTTGATCTTGTGTTCTGATAAATTGAAGAATGATATCTCCTTTAGCATTATCTTCGAAAGTTACTTTTCCTCCTTTTGTCTTGATAATATTTTCAAAATAGTTTTTCTTACCAGTCATATGTCAGGAACATCGACTATCCATGTACCATGTATTGTTGTTGGTACTTTCTCTATTTTCCTGAAACTAAGAAAAAAGTTAGGCTTTCAGAATCCAAAATTTCTTGGATCATGAAATCTCAGAAAGAAAAATTTTAGGCACCCACATTTTTTTAGAAAAATAGGTTTTATGAAATCCTAAGGACTGAGTTTTGTTTAGGGAACAATTTTTTGCCCAGTGTCCACCACACTGACACTTAGTGCAGAATGGAGCACTTTGAGAAACAAAATAATTGTTATTAAAATAGGTTTAGAACCAGTATAACCAAAACCAGAACTATTTCTTAGAGGTCGGATTTGAGAATTAATTTTATCAAAAATTTCCTTACCTAAGGTAAAGTTTAACAAACACTTCATCAAGGAAAAAATTTCAGATTTCAGTTTGATAACCAAGTTCTTGTCTTCTAAAACATTTGATTTTGAACTAGAGTTTGGTTCAAAAACATTTTTCTTAGAAATTAAGTTTTCTAGATCTTTATAAATTTTATTATTTTAAGAATTTACTTCCTCAAGATTTTTTGAAATACTTTCAAAATTAACATTTTTGTTATCAATATCTTTAGAAATATCTGATATTTCCTTAGTAGGAATAGTATTCCTAGATTTTAACTTATCAATATTTTTCATGAGTTTTGAATTATCAATATCAAGAAGTTTGGAAAACCTAGAAACTTCTTCATAGGTAGGTAAAATATTATCTTCATCAAAAGAAGATTCCTCATCAGAAGAGTTATAATATTTATCATTACTATAATTTTCATTTAAAGAAACATTGGTTATTGATTCAGCATTGTGTACCTTAGCCATTAAACAATAATTTTCAATAGGTAGTCTGGATATTAGACCAAGATTCTTCTGTCCAGAAGATTCATAATCTGAAGATTCATCTGAAGAGTCACCAACAATGGAACTCTATGTGTCATTAGCTTTCCAGACTTTCTTATATTTAGACTTGTAATACTTCTTTCTATTTCTCTCAGAATGATTTTCCTTTATTTCTTTTCTCTTGATCATGAGACAATTAGGTCTTATGTGTTCAGCTCTTTTGAATTTATAACATGTGACTTCTGAATCATTCTTGTATTTCCTTTTCTTTTTCTTATATCTGGATTGAAAGTTCCTCTATCCAATTATCTTGTTCAATCTTCGAGCAAGATTTGCTAACTCATTATCTGAGGATTCACTTCCACTAGATTCTGATTGAATAATAATCTTCTTAGATTTGGATCTATTAACTCTCTTAGGAGTCTTAGCTTTCATATGATTTAAATTTATAGTAAAAGCAACACTGCCATTCCCATTCTTCTTCTTAATGTTATCAGAATCTCTCTTCATTCTAGTCTCATGTTGAATAAGAGTTCCAAAAATTTCATCAAGAGAAATCTGAGTAACCTTTCTGTTTTCATCAATATCTATTCTCTTGGACTACCACTCATTCGGCATGATGTCTATGATCTTGTCAACAAGAGATTCATCATCTAATCATTTCTCACCCATGTATTGTAAACTATTCACAATATTCATGAATCTTTGTTGCACCTTACATATAGGTTCTCCATAAGGAAAGAAGAAACCTTGATATTCATCTCTGATCATGGATCTTATTGTTTCAATAACTTTGGAAGTTCCAAAGTGAGTAACTTCAAGTTTCTTCCAAATACAATTTGCTGCTTCACAAGATGAAATTTGGATATATATATTTCTAGTCATGGAGCAAAGAAAATTATTGTGTATATTATAATTTAGTTGGTATTCATGATTTTCTTGATTGGTGAAGGTACTAAATTTTTTGTCAGGGATTTTATATCCTCTAGTAATTATTACAAAATTATCAACACCAGTATTTATAATGAAAGTCTTCATGCGATCTCTCCAGTATTCATAATCATTTCCATCAAAAATAGGTTATCTAGTTGGATTGAAATTGTCTATGGAACCAACATTGATTCCTGACATCTTATAAAAAAAACTTTCCACAAAAACTTTTTAGTAATAAAAGTTTTTAAACAAGTAAAATATTCCTAAACAAGGAAAATATAGAACAAGGGTATCTCTAAGAAAAAAATGAATCTGAACTATACGAGTCTGAAAAACTGATTCTGGAAAAGAATGAGATGAATTCTCTTTTGAATCTAATCGTGAGATTAATTCAGTTTGAACCAATCCTCGGATACCAATTGATGAGATGGTATGTGATTATGATATGATCTATAATACCAAATGTAGGATCGAAATAAAAGAGATACTATATGTAGTATCTAATGATTCTCAAGATACAAGAGGGGGGTGAATTGTACACTTTAAAAAATTCTTTTGGAACTTTTAAAGATGGTTATGTTTAACAAGGTTAAACAAGGTAATTCACAAAACCTCTAGTTCTACACACTTGCTTGATTCCAGAAATATGATTCTGAGAATGTGAATCTAGAAAGATGGTTCTGGAAAATGAAACTTAATGAAAGTTTACAAAGATGAAGATACTACCTTAAAGCATATAGAATCTAACTAAATTAGAGTACAAGTATAAGAAAGTATAATATAGTTATACTTTCCTCAACAATACAAATTCAGCAGAAAACTTGTAACAAAACAAGTAACAAGTAGTAAATCTTTTAACCCAAATAGAAGTGTATCCAACAACCTTGGATAAAGGTCCCTTGATTTATACTTTCAAGAAAGTCTGTCTTACTCACACCAGGGTAAGCTCTCGATACGAAGATCAGAGTCTGTCTTTCTATCCCCAAAAGCCCTCAACTTCAATGTAGTCGGAACCTTTTTCTTCCTCAGTAAGGGAGCCCTCAACTTCAAGGTAGTCGGCACCTCTGTCTTCTAATCCCCAGACGCCCTCGATTGTACACAGCAATAATCGGAGTCGCACAAATCAAATCTGAACAAGAAGTTCAGTACGCACTAAGAATGAATGTCTCTGTCTAGAAATCACTTCAATTTCATGAAATATCTAGAGTCATAGAACAGATCATCAAAGTTTTGAGATCTTTCAAATGATCTCCTATTTATAGGCACATCTCCAACGGTCAGCACCCTCCTCCAGCGGTTATATTTTTCCTTGAATTTCGGAGGGACCTGTACACGTGTCACTCAAAAAATGGTTAATTAATAACTGAATTCATGAAATTGTTTTATAACAGAAACTAGTGTAAGAAAAAATATGGTTACATAACTAAAATCCAATATTCAGAATGTAAGAAAATAAAAGTTTGGAGTCTAAACAAAAATGAATTTGAAGTATATGATACAATGATATTCGGATTATGTTTTCTAGGAATTTGGAACCTAAACTCTATAGAATTCTACAGTCTGAATTTCAAGGAAATTTGAAATCTAGATTAACAAGAATTCGGAACCAGAACTTATAAATTTCAGAGTCATAGTTCATGAGAATTTGGAGTCATAACTCATAATAGTTCGGAGTCTGTATTTAGATAACTCAGAGTCAGAACTCAGAAGAGTTCATAACCAGAATTCGTATTCAGAATTCGGAGTCAGATCTCAGAAGATTTCATAACTAGAATTCATATTCAGAATTCAGAGTCAGATCTTAGAAGAGTTCATAACCAAAATTCGTAGTCGGAATTTAGAGTCAGAACTCAGAAGAGTTTGTAACCAGAATTTGTATTCAGAATTCAGATCCTAAAACAGAATGCTTCATATCTAGGTATTTATAGGATTTTGAGGTTTTGGTTACAAACTGAATTTTACACTTGGAATAATTAATATATGAACAATAAAAACATGGTAAGGATAAATTTCCTTGGGGAAGTAAATTTTTCCTTATAGAAGTAAAACACAGGGTAAAAAAAGATTTTCCTTGAGATAAGGTGTTTGTGATTTTCAAAACAAGAAGGAATTGTAAACTAATAAGGAAACCTTATTGACTAAACAATCTCCCCAAATTATGAAGTAATGGAAAAGTCATATGGAAAACCTTATTCACTCAACAACTTAATCTACACACAACGCCAAGTTTAAAAAAACTGTGAGATACTATTAAAATATTTTTATCACCTAACCATTGGAATACTATTCATGAATAGGACTAAATAAATTATTAAAATTTATGGATACATATGTATAAATTAATTATTTTTTTATCAATTAAATATAAATAAAAATAAAAATCATTTGATAGTAAAAGAAATATTTTTTCGGAAAAAACCTTTTTTATGCGCATAATATATTTTTATCATAATAAATTATATTATTCGCTATTTTTGAATGATTTTAATAAAATTTATATATTATATAGTAAATAAATTTTTTAATATTCATTTAATATTTTTCTAGGCATGGTATAAGAACAACCCATGTTTTATTTTTAAAAATATATTTATCAAAAAATCGGTTTTCATCGCATGTTGCGTGCTTACATTAAAATTAATTTTCAACAATTTTAGAATTTTAATTTGATAAAATTGATTCCATATTTGGAATCATCAGGTTTAAATTTTATAAATAGTTTTATTTTATTTTTTGGGTTAATATGAATAGTAATTGTGATAAAATTTATCAACTCGGTAAAGGGTAAATCAGGTTAATCTAGGTTAAAACTAAGTGATAAGGCCATAATTATTCATCCTAATTCTTGTTAAGTGAATTTAATTTTACCCTTATCACATTACTCTCGAAATTTATTTATTTAATGATAACTTTTCCATGAAAATTACCTATATAATATTTAAATCAAAGAAAGTTACAAAATGTCACTCTCTTAGTTTTAAATATACATTATGTATTTATATAAGGAAAAAATAAAGTGGTTAATGAATACTAATGATAATTTTTTTAATAATAAAATTATATTCATGATTTAAATTTATTTAAAAAAAACTAGTGATTAAATAATCACCTTAAATGCTTGTACAACACTAATACATAATTTATTCAATTAACGAAAAATAAAATAAATGAATTAAAAATATTAAAATTTATTTAATTTGAATGATTTAATGTATCCGAAAAATTTTATAGATTTATATTACATATTTATGAGTTTTTAAATCATTTAATTCAAATTTATCCTTTTTTAATGCATTTAAAGTCAAATTAAATGAATAGTGTTAAATATCACATTAATGATATTTTAAAAAATATAGTATTTTATTAAATGATTTAAAATTAATAAAAATATTAGATTTCGTCCAAATTAATGGTATATGGTTTTAAACATCAACTATGTACCATTTATGGGTATTTTTCATTTTATCGTAACAATGTTAACCCTTACTAGTTAGAAAATTTTAATATTACTGTAATTGTCAAAAGGGTTAAATGGGGTTAAAACTAAAAGATAAGAGTGAAAACATATCCAAAACTAGTAAAAAATTATTTTATGAGAGGATTAAAAATAATAATCATATTATATTTGAATATTATCAATTTTTATCTATTTTTACATAAAAATTAATTTATATTAATTTAATATTTTAAGAAATTCTAAAAGTGTCCCTCCCCTCAATTATAAAAGGGAACCCCTTAGTTCTCTTCTTCACATTACTTTAATCCTTCTATATTGACCATACCCTAAACAAATACCTTATAAACTTCCTTATACACATTATAGAAGTTATTTTCCTCCCAAAAGACCAATTTTAGTATCCTTAAGTGGAGATCTAAGGGATTCATTTCAAAGAAGAGGTAATTTTCTTAACTGATCACTTTATTTTTAACTCTTCTTTTACCCCCTCTAAATCTTTTATATTATTAATAAAAAAAATATCTAAAATATAATTAAATGTTATTATTACTATTAAACCACATTTATTCACCCTATTTTCATGGAATGGGAAGTAAAAGTATCATTTTTTCGTTTGTACGACTTACCATCTCCACCTTGAGATACAAATAATTTCTCATCATCATCTCATATAGATTTGTATTTTGATGTGTTTAATGTTTATATAAGATAAATTATAAACAATTAAACTTTTGGAATTATATTATAACATATAACTTATTACATTATAATTCTTTGGAAAATGATAATGTTGCTCGTGTGTAGGTGTGGACTACCACCTCCACAAAGTGATGCGATTTGTTTTTCATTTAAGTTTCACATGGATGATAATAAGGATAGATTTAATGAAAATATATAATTTACATTATATAATAATTATTATATAAAGTTTAATTATCATTTACCTTTATTTCTTTCCATCCATTAAAAAGTGAATGCAACATTGATGTGTATGTACGACCCATCGTCTCCATTATTAGTGAAATTCATTTTTTATTTATATATTTTATGAATGATTATAAATATATATATATATAATGGATATATATGATATTATAAGTATGAAAATTATTCTTAAATATAATTATAATAAATTTAAATCTCTTATACTGGAGGTTATAGTTCCTTCGAATCAAGTGAAACTCAAGGTAATGGATTTTCGTCTCACTTTTATTTCTGTGAGACACATGAAATATTCACCACTTGTTTCTTTTATGTGGTGTATATAATAACCATTAATTTCTCTTATGAATATTCTTATGAAATTTATGGGGATTAAAATATACATATAATTTTCTTTCTTTCATGGGGATTATGATTCAAATATTACCAATGTGGTAAGAGTTTTATGTTACAATCTCATTATTTATTGAGATTCTATATGATTATGCTTCATATGATGAAATTTTATGATATAAATCTCAATAAAACTAATTAATTTTATTATAATATTGTTATTTATTTAAAATATATTTTTTGATTTTATTTTTTTCACCTTAAGTACTCAATAGAATAAAAATATTTTTTTAAGAAAAATCTACTTTATTTCTATTTTCAGTAAAAAAAACTTTTTTCTTCCATATTCAGGTTTTATAAAATGTTTTCAATTTTTTTACATTATAGTAAGATTTTTTAAAGACATTTTTTCCCATTATTTACTTTTAAAAAAATTTAAAAGTAAATTTCCTGTCATTTTCCAAATGAAATACTTTTTTTATTTTACCAAAAATGAGAAATAAATGTTTTATTTTAACTTATACTGCATGAATATAATTACATACCATCATGACCACAAAATGTTTTGAATATTAATTTAAAATTTTCAAATTTTGTTTTCAAAAAAAATCCATAATATTTTGTAAATATTTTTTATTTTAAAAGTGATTTTCAAAGTGGAAAGGTTATTTTTCTGAAGAAATATTTTAGTGATATTTTAAATTAATTTTCATATAAAATAAAATACTTTGATGTTAATTATTATTTACTTGGGATATGATACATGATGAAATTATTAATATTTCTCTAAATGTTTAATGTTTATGTTGATGAGTTTTTTATGAAAACTATTTATTTTATATGGGTTATGCTATGATGAATTAGTAAAATGTTTATGAAACTTGTTTTACTTTCATGGGTTAATATTTGATGATATGATGAATTTTTTATGGTATTGTGGAACAAATATGTATGGTTTTCATTATATGAAGGTTGGTTATGTTATAAACCAAGGATGGTGGATATATTATAACTAAATATAGTGATTATATTATAACAAAGGATGTTGGTTACATTTTAATCCAGGTATAGTGGTTTCATTATAACTAATGAAAGTGGTTAAGTTATAACTAAATATTATGGTTACATTATAACCAAGTAATTTATCCATTTTATAACTAATGATGGGTGGGTCTCGAATTAGATATCTCTATAATGTATTAATTAAAGATTAATGTCTCATGAGATAAACAGGATCGGAATTGGAAATGAACTTTGTTCCATAAGGTACTCTATACACTATGATAGTATTTGGAGTGAACCGTTACTACTATGATAGAATTGGGAGTAAACCCAATCCACTATGATAGTATTGTAAAATATTATCAGCAACTAAGTAAATGATTTTCTTTTCTTATTCCATAATTACATGTCTTATGCTAATGTCATCCTCTCATGGATCAGGTTCTTTGATTCCTTTGTGTTTTATATCTTATGAACTACCAATATTTATACCATGAATCAAGATTATGACATGTTTTATATATGGTATAGTTTTCAAATGTTATTCTCATTTTCTCATACCCTTATGTTCATGTTATGTTAAAGTGATCATTAATATATCCCTTATCCACCCTTATTAAGCATCTGATCTCGCCCTTTCTTATTTTTCATTTCCCCAAGTTATGAATAAAGGTATTATATATCATATGTCTTAGTAGGGTTCTAATTATGAATAAATTAATGGGAAACATTTATCAACCAGTTGTTTATGTGTCCAAATTTCCAAATATACTAGACAAATATTATTGTGGTGTAGATAAAAATGTAATGTAATGAATATTCATTTAATAATATGTAATATCTATGTATGAGAAATAAGGGTTTCTATAGATGAGGCTCAACCTAATAAAACTTAAATGTGTGTGCATGTTTTTTGTTTTTATTCCCTACAAATGATAAAAAAAATACATTATTTTTTATTTATAAATAAATTATATTTTTGATTAAATTTTAAGTCTCTTTTGCTTTAAATGGTGTTTCCAAAATACATGTGGTTTTTAAAAATTGTTTTCAAAGAGGGTTTTATATGTTATTATCATCTTAAAACCATAGGCCTGGTTATCACTTTTTCTAAAATGTTTTTCAAACAATAAGAAACACCCTTGGTTTTATCCTTATGAAATCATGTTTTATATGCACTTAAAAATATTGATACTTGAATTTGATTGTTATATGATGTTATAGGAATTAAAGGGATTTGTTTATAAAAATGGTATATGGAGGTTGGATGATCAAATGAAAATTTGATTTTCAACTATGATACTTATTATTTATATGTTATTGATGTCTGAAAAATTTCACCCCACCTTGAATATCTAACATTATGAGAACCTTTGGAATCTAAGTAAGAAATTGAGAGAAAATTTCTATGATTGTTTTGCTCACTTATTAACTAGTATCCTATGATATATGATTTGTTCTAACTATGTAGATCACCGCTGATGAGGTTGGGATAGGTGTATATATGTTAGGAACTCCATTAATAGGCTGACAGAAGGTTTTAATTGATTATTTATAGGATTGTCTCATGAGGACCTTAGGAACTTCACATGATCATGTGTACCTTAATAAGTTTTTCATACTACTAATTTTTTTTATAACCTTGTCATATTTTCATTCACTATATTATTATTATGGTATGTTCTTATTGACATTATAACTTATTATAGTATGTTATGAGACTATTTCCTTATCTTAGCATTATTTATTATTACTCACTATTTTTTTATAATTCTTTTGGATAATTATTTTATTGTATTGTTTATTTCGTTTTCATTCCCACTTATATTTAATTATACATTGGATTTCTTCTTTAGTGTTTTGGGGTTTTCCCTCTTGGTGTTTTAAAATGGTTTAAAAGAGGTGATTTGGGGTAAAATACTATTTTTTACAAGATAAAATAGTTACCTCATTTATTTTAATAAAAGGGGTATTTTCAAATGGGATTTTAAATGAAAGAAATTAATTTTTCTTTTTATGTAATAGTAATATTTTAAAAGGGATTTGATACATGTTCATGAGTTATTATTCCTAAAGTATCAAAGCATGTAGTTCCTTACCATATTTCAAAAATAGTTTTTATATAATTCCATTTTAAAGGATACACATTTAATCATTTCTTAGTGGAAACCTACGATGAAATTTTTCTCACACCTTACATATATCACGTAGTGTCGGTAGACTCGATGGATTTTACTGGCTTAATTTTTTATTCAAGTTCTTAAGAACCAAATTCATGTGGAATTCTTATCTAGGGGTTTTTATGGATCAGGTTAGTGATGTTGAGGTTGGATGGTGACCCCAGGTCATACAAATATCATTGATTTGGTATTTCAAGTTTCTTTTGTTCATTTTTTATCATTGTATGTACTGAGCAATTTAGACTTCTTGTATTTTGGGATGTTTATTTAGTCTTGTTATATTTATTTTTTTGTTCTGTTGAAAATTTATTTGGTTTTGAATTTATTTTTGTGTTATATCATGTTTGGTTCTATTTATATTGAAACTACTTATTTCATTTTCATAAAAGTCCAAGATATGGGTTCACCATGTTGAATTCTTGGCATAATTCTATTGTTTTTATTTATATTTATTGGAAAACCCCATTCCCTAGAGATGTTCCTTGATGTATGGGAACTATTTTCAAACCTATAGTGATTGGTAATTCCCTTCAAGACTTGTTTCAAACCAAATTTAGTGTCGGGTTATGATATATTGGGTTGATTTGTGAAAAAATGACATTTGTTCCTAGTTGTTATTTGGGATGTAATGGTAGATTAGAGATTGGAATTCCAAAACTCAAAAGGTATGTATATGGAGATTATAGCTAACACTTTCTCATTCAGAGCCTCAAATTTGCATGGAAATTTGGCTTGTGAGTCATGAATTTTAATATGTGTTCATTATTCATTTTAGTATATCTTAATTTTGGTTGATGGTGTTCTAAATTTTGTTCAAATTATGCTGGATATTAAAGAGGTTCTCATGTTTTAGGGTGATGATGGGATAAGAATTGAGGGTTCATAATTAGTTCACACGGTCTAGAAAACCATGCAGAGCCCTTTCATATGGTCTTGAGTAGATCATAGTGTAAATTGTGCTATTTTCACACAGTCCTCTGAATCATACATCCAAGTTGTGCATAGTCACTAACCCCATTTTAGGGATTTTTTATAAATTATTGATTTTTTTTATTGGATTTTTTGATACTTTGTGTTGAAAAAATCAGTTATACGGTAAAGGATTAATTTTAAGGTTAATAAAGAAGTAATTTAAAATGAATTAATGTGGTTTTGATGTTTTTTTAAATTTAAAATGATTTTTAGGAGAATTATCATTACTTTGAAAAGGTTTAAAATGAAATTTTGGATTCCATCTTGTGTTAGGGTTTTCGAAGTAGTGTTTTGATTTTATCTTATGGATTTTACTTTAGACAAAAAAGTTATTTTTTTTTGAATGAGTTGAACCGTGGATATTTTTTATTAAATATAATTTTTATTTTTTTTATTTAGAGTATAACTCCAAGAAAAGTATTATTGAATCATATAAATTTTGTATCATGGGATGTGTTGGATCGAATATGTAGATGTATATGTATATTAGATGGAACAATACAAGAGGGGGGTGAATTGTAGGTTTAAAAACTTAGAGTTTAAACACTTAAAGAGATTAGTTTAAAAGATCTTAAACTAATACAAATACAAACACCCATAATTGTATTGAGACTAAATGGTATGAAGTAATGTAATTCTAAGGAAAAGTAAAACAATTGTATTCGAGATGAACACAATAATCAGAGTAATATAAAGATGAATGATTCTACCTTAAAGAATATAGAATCAATCAATACAATATGTAATATAATGATTGTAATTGAAACAATTAAAATTAAATATTTAAAGAAGAAAGGAAACAATACAAATTAATTTCTAATACAAGCAGTAGTGGAAAAGTAAAAGTATTACAATTCTTTTGACCCAAAGAGAAGGGTTATCCTTTCACCTAGGATAAAAAGGTCTGTCTCACCAACTCCTTGGTAAGCCCTCGATACAATGATCAGTTCGTCCGTCTTCTTATCCCCGGCAGCCCTCGATACGATGATCGGTATGTCTGTCTGCCTATCCCTGGAAGCCCTCGAAACGATGATCGGACCGTCCGTCTGCCTATCCCTGGAAGCCCTCGATTTTGTAGGTAATCGACACCTATGTCTTTCAATCACTTTAAAGACCTCGATACAATGATTGGACGCCCAAGGCAGATGAGAGAAGTCACGGTGTCTCTCTCTAGAAGTAGAGTATCGCAGTTGTTCCCAAAGTCTCTCAGTTGTCTGTTGTAATCTTAACTTCAAATGACCTCCTATTTATAGGCCTCGAGTTCCAACAGTCAAATCTCCTCTAACGGTCATATTTTTCTGAAAAACTCAGAGGGACTTGGACACCTGGCATCATAACAGTCATATTGAAATAGAAAGCACGACATTGTCTTGATTAGTTTGTAACTAACTCAACGACATCGTATTGGTTAAAACAAGATATATGAACAATATAATCATGAGTACGATTTATATGAAACATGTGTTTTTGAATAAGTACCAAAACAGGTATGTAATGAAAGATATGAGTAGCAGAGTCAATGAAATTTCCATATTCAGTACGATCAGCATTGTACGATTGGCATGGTCAGTACGATCAGTATGATCAGTACGATACGCATGGTTAGTACGATCAGCATGATCGGTATGATCAGCATGGTCAATATGATCAGTATGATCAGTACGATCAGCATGGTCAGTACGATCAGCATGATCAGTATGATCATTATGGTCAGTATGATCAAGATGATCAGCACGATACGATAGACAAGGTCAGTACGATTAAAAAGACATTTGTGATTTCCAAAACAAAAAATAGAAGTCAAAAGAGGAATTTTGACTCCACAATCTTCCCCTTTTTGGAAATCAAAAATCACAAAATAAAAACTAAAAGAAATACATATCTACCCCTAAGTTATTGGAAACTCTTCTGAATAAGAAAATTGAATACAACTAACTCCCCCTTAGGTATGGACTTTCTTAAGGATTGTATTCGAAGATTTTCCTTTAAGTGTTGTAAGGCATTCTCCCCCTTTATAAAACATTCTCCCCCTTTATAAAACATTCTCCCCCTTTATAAACATTCTCCCCCTTTGTGATTTACAAAAAGAAAGCGGTAAACTTGAATTTTTTGAAAGAGTTAGAAAATAAACACAAGACAATGGATAAAAGATATTTCATTATGATAACAAACAATGCTAAACTTGAGAACAAATACAAGTCACTTGTTTTCCCTTTCCTTCTCCTTTTTGATCAACTCATGAAGAAGTGCCTTCATCTTTTTGATCTCCTTCTTGTCTTCAGAAATAGCATCACCCTGAGATCTGAGTAGGTCTTGTTGATCGGAAAAGAGTTGATCTTGATTTTTAATTGTCTCTTCCTGAACTCTGATTATTTCTTCAAGAGTATCAATTTTGTCTTGAAAATTCTTGTTATCTTTGGATAAAACAGAGTTTTGTTTCTTCAAGAGAACTATTTCATCTTTGAAAGATGAAACCTTTGAAAACTCAGCTTGAAAAGCATTCATTCTCTCATGCAAGTCCTTTACTGAAGGAACATCGGATCTTTGAGAAGACAAAAGATTCAACCTTTCAACCGTTTCTCTGTCAAGATTATTGAAAGAAATTGCAAGCTCATTTGAAAACCTTATTATATCTTCAATTTCTATCTCATGATAATTTACTGAGCTCTCTGTTTTGTACAACCACTTGGTCATCTTGTTGCAGGCCTTCTTATGGGCAGCCGAAATTTCTAAAAGAACTTTCAAATCGGCTTCGACTGACAAAACTTTCTTTCTTAATTATTTTACAGAACCAAACTTCTTTTTCTGATTGTTAGTAATAAAATCAATCTTCCCTTCCAGTCTAGGGAAATATGTAATGGTATTCTCAACCCTTCTCAAAACATGGACAATATAATCACTCTTCTTTAGAGAGATTGTATGTTCTGAATTAGTATCCTCATTGTACGAAGCCAGTTCATTTGATCGGCTTGAGTCTACAACTGGCTATTTTATTTTTGCTTTTTCTTTCTCTTTTCTTTCTTCTTCTACTTTGTCACTTATGAAAATAACTTTTTCAGTATGAGAAGATTTAGCACCTTTCTTTACTTGAGACGAAATTCTATCCAGAGTTTCAAAAGATTGAAAAAGTGCTTGATTGGCATGAGGAACTTGTTGAATACCTTCACTTTGCTTTTGAACTGATTCCTCTCTACTCTTCTTCGAACTCTGATGGAATTCTAAAAGAAAATCTCCTTCCTCCTCTTCAACTTCTTGTATCTCTTCTAACATTGGTTTTCCTTTTTATTTTTCAGGAAGGCTCTGTATGATGGGTTCTTGAAGCAATTATTCTGTTAGTTGAGCACTTGCATCCTCAACCATTTTCAAGACTTTAGAGATATAAAAGTCTTGAGCCTTTCTTTTCAAAATAGTTTTCTTTTTCTTTTCAGCTTTAAGGGTTTCTACTACACTAATTCTTTCAGCAAACGCTTCGGCTGGATCAAGTCCAAACTTTGGATCACCTTCCTTTCTTTGTTCCTTATCCTTTCTCCATTTGGCTACAACTTCATTACAGTACTTTGGCTTCTTCTTAGGCTTTGAGCTGGTTTGCGGATCAGACTTTTGAGTAATACCAGCATATTGAAAGTCTTTGGCTGGTATAGGTGCCGATTGATTCTGAGGAGATTCAACTTCTACATCCTTAACAAAAAGTTTTGAATTTGGATCAAAACAAACATTCAGCTTTTTCAAAGTACTCTTACTAATCCAAGATGGCTTCAAATCTATCAGCTTTCCTTTCAAAGGAATGTTGCAAAACTTCGTAGACTCGAGAATAAACTTTGTAAGGATAGCTGGATACATAATCATTTGGGACTTAATCCCTCCTGTCTTGACATTCTTAATGGTTTCAAAAACATACCCCATGAGATTTACTTTTCTCATGTTTACAATATAGTCAAGAATAAAAATATCCGAAACTTTTAGAGTTTCTCTATCCCCTTTCCTTGGGATAAGAAAACATTACATCCATAAAGTCACAAACCAATTGTCCGGAGAAAGATGAGCCACTTTTCTCTTCTCTTCATTTATAACAAACAAAGACTTCTCAGCACTTTCTCTATTAAATGTACCAACTTCCTCTGGTAGTTTATGAGATGGATAGAAAGAATCCCCTTCTATTGGGACATTCAGAAAATGAGCCGCTTCTTTCACAGACATAGATAACTTTCTATCGTACACAGCAAAATTGATAGTCATGTCTTTGTCAAAAGATACGGTTTTATAGAACTGACTGACTTCATCAAAGTGAACCGGATCTTGAGAAACAGGCCTTTCAACACATAAATGTTCCCATCCTTAAAACAGAATGATTCTTCTGATTGTGGAATCATATGAATCAAAAAAGTCCCGAGAAACTAACATTTCTCTGAAAAAGTCTTTCTCTAAAAAAGTCTTTGAAGATAATTCGGCAGAAGTATTAGCAGAGGACTAAGACATATAGGTGCTGATGAAAGATCGTACGATGATTTAAACATAGTAGAGCAGAGCTTCGCCTCAAAACCTGAAAAACCAATGTGGGTTTGGGGAGGGGAGGCTATTTATAGGCGATATAGGGGTGATCATTGATCTTCTACGGTCAAGATTAGAGGAAAAAAGATCAACGGTTAGGATTAAAATGAAAAAAAAAATTAAAAAAATGGAAAGTACCTGCCGGATAACGTAAGGTAATTGTTGGTTTTAGTAAAGTTCAAACTAAAACACAAACGTATGAAAAAAAACAATCATCATACCAATGGAAAACAAAGTCATTTCCATTAAATGACAAGCTGATGGAAAGAAATCTCATTACCAGAACTGAC
Source organism: Viscum album (assembly GCA_963277665.1). NCBI lineage: Eukaryota > Viridiplantae > Streptophyta > Magnoliopsida > Santalales > Viscaceae > Viscum > Viscum album. The sequence continues at coordinate 137,399,913 of OY728164.1, forward strand.
AATATGATGGAAAAAAATTTCATTACCATGAACTGACAATACGATGGAAAACAATCTTGTTACCATGAACTGACAAGCCGATGGAAAACAATATCGTTACCATGAACTGACAAGCCGATGGAAAAAAATCTTGTTACCATGAACTGACAAGATGATGGAAAACAATCTCTTTACCATGAACTGACAAGCCGATGGAAAACAATCTCCTTACCATGAACTGACAAGCCGATAGAAAACAATCTCATTACTATGAACTGACAATACGATGGAAAATAAATTCATTACCATGATCAGATGATACGATGGAAAATAAAATCATTACCATCATCGGACGATATGATGGAAAAGAAAATCATTACCATCATCGGACGATACGATGGAAAATAAAATCATTACCATCATCGGACGATACGATGGAAAATAAAAACATTACCATCATTGGACGATACGATGGAAAAGAAAATCATTACCATCATCGGATGATATGATGGAAAAGAAAATAATTACCATCATCAGTCAATACGATAAACAGAAATACAAAAACACATACCAGGAGAGTAAATAATTAAAGATCATAAGATAAAGAGAAACATAGTAAAAAACATAGTAAGAAATGTCCTCCCCCTTTCAAAGGGAGTTGTTTTCCGTAAGGAAAAAAGTAAAATATGAAGTGGATATGAATGATTATTTTAATGTAATCATTCCTAGATTCTGTTTTATAAACTCAAACCTATCAGAAGGTAATGGTTTTGTAAAAATGTCAGCAAGTTGTTCTTGCATTCCGATAAATTGTAGAATAATATTTCCTTTTTGTGTGTGATAGCTAAGAAAGTGATGCCTAACATCTATGTGTTTTTCATGAGAGTGATGTGCTGGGTTCTTACTAAGAGCTATGGAACTAGTATTATCACATAGAATTTGAGTTTTGTAGAAACTCAATCCATAGTCAGTGAGTGTGTGTTGCATCCATAACACTTGAGCATAGCAACATCCAGCTGCTACATATTCAGCTTCAGCAGTGGATAGTGCTACTGAGTGTTGATTCTTACAGGACTAAAAAACCAAAGAACCTCCTAAGAAATTACATGTTCCAGATGTACTTTTTCTATCCATTCTACAACCACCAAAGTCAGCATCTGAAAAACTTTTTAAAACAAAATCCTCTCCCAAAGAATAAAATAGACCTATATCCAAAGTGCCTTTAAAATACCGAAAGATTCTCTTTACGGATTTTAAATGAGACTCCTTTGGATTATATTGGTATCTCGCACATAATCATACAGAAAACATTAAGTCGGGTCGACTAGCTATCAAGTATAGAAAACTTCCTATCATACCTCTAAAGATTGTTTGATCTACTGGTTTCCCAGTTTCATCAAGATCATGTGTATTTGAGGTACCAATTGGAGTGCTAATACTCTTAGTTTTGTCATAACCATACTTTTTGAGTAAATATTTTATATACTTATGTTGAGATATATATGTTCCTTCTGGATTTTGAGAAATTTGAAAACCTAAAAAGAATGTTAACTCACCCATCATACTCATTTCAAAATCATATTTCATTAAATTATCAAAAGAATCAGTTAAAGATTTCTGAGTCGATCCGAATATGATGTCATCAACATAGATTTGAACAATCAATACATCTTTATTTTCCATTTTTATAAAAATTATTGGATCTGTTGTACCTTTTGTATAATTGTTTTGTAAAAGAAATCTTGTAAGTCTATCATACCACGCTCTAGGGGCATTCTTAAGACCATATAGAGCCTTGGTAAGTTTAAAAACATGATCAGGATGTTTTGGGTCTAGAAAACCTAGAGTTTGTTCGAAAAAAACTTCTTGAACAAAACCATTTAGAAAAGCACATTTTACATCCATTTGAAATAGTTTTATATTAAAGTATGCTGCAAAGGCTAATAGAATACGAATAGATTCAAGTCTAGCTACAGGATCATATGTTTCTTCATAGTCTATTCCCTCTTGTTGATTATAGCCTTTAGCAACAAGTCTTGTTTTATTCCTTACAATGATTCCATTTTCATCACATTTTGTTTCTGAAAACTCATTTTACACCAATTACAGTTGTTTCTTTAGGTCTATTAACTAAAGTCCAGACTTGATTCCTTTCAAATTCATTTAGTTCATCTTGCATTGCTTTGATCCAATCTCCATCACCTAAGGCCTCACATGGAGTTTTAGGTTCAAATTGGGAAAGAAAAGCAAGATGTTCGATTTCATTTATTAAGGAATTTCTGGTCCTTACAGGTTGATTTACGTCGCCAATGATGTTATCACTGAGATGATTCCTGAGAAACAATTGATTTGGGTTTTGTAAAACCTGTTCATCAACATATGGTAGAAAATATTATGTGGTAAATGTTTCAGAAGTAACTTCTTGAATATTTTCTTTATTAGAATGATCTACTATCAAAGGTTGATAATCAGTTTTTGAAAACACATCTGAGGATATAGGATGGGATGATTTAAAAAAAAGGATCAGTTTCATAAAATTTTACTTGTATTGTTTCCTCAACATTACAAGTGTTTTTATTAAAAACTCTATAAGCCTTAGAAGTTGTGGAGTAACCTAGAAAGATACCTTCATCATATTTTGTTGCGAATTTGTGAGGATTATCTTTTGTATTCAGAATGAATACTTTTCACCAAAAAACTTTGAATTATGAAACTTTAGGTTTTCGGCTAGTCCATAACTCATAAGGGGTTTTGTTAAGAAATGGTCTAGTTAAAACACGATTTATAGTATAACAGGCGGTACTAGCAGCTTCAGCCCAAAAGTTCTTAGCAATTGAGTATTCACTCAACATGGTTCTAGTCATTTTTTGAAGAATATGATTTCTTCTTTCAACAACACCATTTTTCTGAGGATTTCTTAGAGTTGAGAGATTGTGAGTAATACCTTTCTTACTACAAAAAGTTTTAAATTATGAATTTTTAAATTCACCACCATGATCACTATGAATAGTTATCAATGGTAGGTTTTTCTCATTTTTAACTTGGGCTCTAAAAGTTTTGAAATAGGAAAAGGCTTTAGATTTCTTTGTGAGAAAATAGAACCATGTGAATCTTGTAATGTCATCAACTAAAACAAATACATAGTATTTTCCTCCAATGATTCCAGTTTGTGTGGGACCAAAAAGATCCATATGCACTAGTTGTAATGCATTAGAAGTTTAAACTTCATTAATTGATTTAAAGCTAGTTTTATGTTTCTTGACAAATTGACAAGGATCACAGACTTTTGAAGAATCATATCTAAGGTTCGGTAGTCCTTTCACAAGTATTTTATTTGAAATTTTACTAAGGTTTCTCAAATTTTCCTAGTCTTCTATGCCGTAGCCATGATTGGTCTACTATTACACTTAAGCAGGGTAAGTTCTGGCTCCTAAGGTCTTCTAAGTTAATAGTGTAAACATTCTCTTGCCTATGAGCAGATAGAATGAACTCATCCTTGGAATTGTCAACTAGACACTTATCATTTCTAAAATTCACAAGGTAACCTTCATCACATAATTGACTTATGCTGATGAGGTTGTGCTTAAGACCTTTAACAAACAAAACATTTGAAATAATAACTTTTTCAAGAAAAATGATATTACCTATACCAACAATCTTTCCTTGAGCATTATCTCCGAAGGTAACTTTTCCACCTTTTGTTTTGATAAACTTTTCAAAGAGATATTTGTTTCTGGTCATGTGTCGAGAACAACCACTATCCATTTACCAAATATTCTTATTGGTACACTTCTCATTTTCCTGAAAAAGAAACAATTAGTTTTTTGGAATCCAAACTTGTTTGGATCTAGAAGGATTAGATAAAAGAATTTTACGAATCCACATTTGTTTTTCAAAATGAGCTTTATGAAATCCTAAATATTGAGTTATGTTAAGGGAACAATCTCTTCTCCAGTGTCCTCCACATTGGCACTTAGAACAAAAAGAGGTTTTTTGTGGAATAAAATAGTTATTATTAAAAACAGGTTTGGAATGAGTATAACCAAGACCAAAATGATTTCTCAAAGGTCTAATTTGAGAATACATCTTGTCAAAGTTTTCCTTTCCATGAGTAAAGTTTGAAAAACACTTCTTTAAAGAGAAAATTTCTGAATTTAGTTTTAAAACTAAATTTTTATTTTCCAAAACATTTAATTTTGAACTAGATTTAGGCTCTAAAACATTTTTCTTTGAAAACACATTTTCAAGATCCTTAGAAATTTTATCCTTATGAGATTTGACTTTCTCAAGGGTTTTTAAACTAATTTCAAAATAAGAAGTTTTCACATCAAGATCATTAGAAAGATCTGACACTTCTTTAGTTAAAATTGTAATTCTAGAATTTTCTTTCTCAAGCATCTTTTTGAGTTTAGAATTTTCATTTTCAATTAATTTAGAAAATCTACATACTTCTTCAAAAGAAGGTAATGTATCATCTTCTGATGATGAAGATTCATTATTTGAAGATTCATAATATCTATTATCAGTATAATTTTCATTTAAAGAGACATTTTTAATAGCTTCAATATTATGTACCTTATCCATGAGACAATGATCTTCTATTGGTAATCTGGCTATAAGTCCAATATTCTTTCGTCCTGAGGACTCATATTCTGAAGAATCATCTGAAGAATCACTCCCACTTTCACTCCACGTATCATTTTCCTTCAAGACTTTCTTTGTCTTATAAAACCTTTTCTTATTTCTTTCAAAGTGTTTCTCATTTCTATCTTTCCTATTTAGTAAAGGACAATCAGTCCTTATATGTCCTACTTTCTTACATTCATAAAAATTTACCTCTGAATCTTTCTTATCCTTCCTATCTTTCTTTTTGAATCTATATTGGAAGTATTTATTTCCCTCAATCTTGTTCATACTTCAAGAAAGATTGGCTAGCTCATTATCCGAAAGATCACAATCACTTGAATCAGATATAACAACTTTCTTGGATTTGGATCTTGTAAGCCTTTCAAGTGTTTTAGATTTAGATGTAAAGGCTCAACTTCCATTCCCATTCTTCTTCTTGTTGAAATCATCATCTCTCTTCATTCTTGTTTCTTGTTGTAGAAGAGTTCCAAAGAGTTCATCAAGAGTAATATGGGATACTTTTCTATTTTCATCAATAGCTGTCCTTTTTTACTCCCATTCATTTGGCATTATATCTATAATCTTATCTACTAGAGCTTCATCATCAAGACCTTTTTCACCCATGGAGTGTAGACTGTTGACAATTGTCATAAATCTTTGTTGCACTTTACATACTAGCTCTCCATAAGGAAAAACAAATCCATGATACTCTGCTCGAAGCATTGCTCTTATTGTTTCTATAACCTTGGATGTACAAAAATGAGTGACTTATAATTTCTTCCAAATACAGTTGGCTGCTTCACATGAAGATATCTGACTATATATATTCTTGGTCATAGAGCATAATAAAGTATTGTGTACCTTGTAATTCAGTTGATATTCTTGCTTCTCTTGGTTAGTGAAAGTACTCACTTCTTTGTCAGGAATTTTGTAACCTCCAGTAAGCATTAAAAAATTGTCTACGCCAATATTGATCACAAAAGTCTTCATACTATCTCTCCAGTACTCATAATCATTCCCATAAAAGATAAGTGGTCTAGAAGGATTTAGATTGTCTATTGACCCAATATTCATTCCTGCCATCTAAAGAAACAAAAATCTTTTCCACTACACATGTTAGTGTAGTAAGTAAAAAAAATGAAAGAAACAAAACAAGTAATACAAATTAGTGGAAAACCTCCTTTGATACCAATTGTTAGATTGAATATATAGATGTATATGTATATTAGATTGAACAATACAAGAGGGGGTGAATTTTAGGTTTAAAAACTTAGAGTTTAAACACTTAAAGAGATTAGTTTAAAAGATCTTAAACTAATACAAATACAAACACCCACAATTGTATTGAGACTAAATGGTATGAACTAATGTGATACTAATGAAAAGTAAAACAATTGTATTCGAGATGAACATAATAATCAGAGTAATATAAAGATGAATGATTCTACCTTAAAGCGTATAGAATCAATCAATACAATATTTAATAGAATGATTGTAATTGAAACAATTACAATTGAATATGTAAAGAAGAAAGGAAACAATACAAATTCCTTTCTAATACAATCAGCAGCAGAAAAGTAAAAGTATTACAATTATTTTGACCTAAAGAGAAGGGTTATCCTTTCACCTAGGATAAAAAGGTCTTTCTCACCAACACCTTGGTAAGCCCTCGATACGATGATCGGTTTGTCCATCTACCTATCCCTGGCAGCCCTCGATACGATGATCGGTATGTATGTCTACCTATCCCTGGAAGCCCTCGATATGATGATCGGACCGTCTGTCTGCCTATCCCCAGCAGCCCTTGATTTTGTAGGTAATCGACACCTCTGTCTTTCAATCACTTGAAAGCCCTGGATACGATGATCAGATGCACAAGGCAGATGATAAAAGTCACAGTGTCTCTCTCTAGAAGTAGAGTATCACAGTTGTTCCAAAAGTCTCTCAGTTGTTTGTTGTACTCTTAGCTTCAAATGACCTTCATATTTATAGGCCTTGGGTTCCAACGGTCACATCTTCTGAAACGGTCATATTTTTCCGAAAAACTCGGAGGGACTTGGACACCTGGCATCATAACGGTCATATTGAAATAGAAAGCATGACATAATTTTGATTAGTTTGTAACTAACTCAATGACATCGTATTAGTTTAAACAAGATATATGAACAAGATAATCATGAGTACGATTTATATGAAACATGTGTTTTTGACTAAGTACCAAAACAAGTATGTAATGAAAGATATGAGTAATAGAGTCAATGCAATTTCCATATTCAGTACAATCAGCATTGTACGATTGGCATGGTCAGTACGATCAGTATGATCAGTATGATACACATGGTCAGTACGATCAGCATGGTCAGTACGATCAGCATGGTCAGTACAATCAGCATGATTAGTACGATCAGCATGGTGAGTACGATCAGCATGATCAATACGATCATTATGGTCAGTACGATCAGCATGATCAGCACGATACGATAGACAAGGTCAGTACGATTAAAAAGACATTTGTGATTTCCAAAACAAAAAATAGAAGTCAAAATAGGATTTTTGACTCAACAGGATGTCCTCCATATTAGTTCATCACATGGTTTAAATATAGCCTTTCATATTACCGACTCTAACTAGACTTATGATAGAGAGGTAAAACTGAAACCTTATCATAATTTCCTCATATTTAATGGATATCAAGGTCCTCAATAGGCTATGTAGTGAATATGAAATATTGAAATAATGTTCAATTCAATAGGAACTCATAAATCCTCAAGAGTGAAATCTACCTTGGACTTGTTCAGAGGATGGAGGTGGGAATTATAGGATATTTTTATTCCACTTTAGCTATAGAATCATATAAAATGATAATTATTTAATACCATGTTTGTTCAATTGAATTACCTTGAAGTAGTGAAGTTATAGTAGGTGATCGACCTCCTAATCATACAGCTGGGTGAATGTCCAATAAAATATTATGTTGGTCATTTTACTAAAATGGTTCCTTTCTCAACTAAATTACTATTCAAGGACTTATTAAAGGATTTTTTCTTTTAAAATGGGTCTTTGTATCGACATCAGTTTGAGGGTGTCTTCATATGACATGAATTAATTTGAGAATGTGGTTAATAACTCCATGATAGTATAATTGATTTCTAGGGGCTAGGCTGGGATAGGTAGTGACCACATTTCATTTGTTATTGGTAGAGGTTCACTGCATTATAAAAATCAAAAATAGGATGAACCCAAGTGGGGGATTTGGGATGATTTGGGAAAATCTTTTCATTTTTTTCACTCCTCTAGAGATAAAGTGATCTATTGCATTCATTAATTATGGTCATCTTGTGATTTCTAATACCTCCTATTTGAAAACTCTAAATATCTATCAACATTTTGGTCAATTGTGTAATCTTTATAAATTTTTCAAATTAAATTATCAGTGAGGTAAGTAATTTTAACCTCATATAGATCTGGATAGTAGATTGATTGAACTTATATGAGGTATCCCAATGTTGTTTCTTTACTTATTCCTTTAAATCCCATTAGAATGTTTGTTTAGGCCTTATCTTTGGGATTCTCTTTACCTTGTGTTGATTTAACCTATAATATTTTGATTTCATTTGGTCCACTATATTAAGTGTAAACCTTAAATTATGTGGATACATAATGTAGTTATTGAACTTTTTATCATTTATATTTGTAATTCTTTCATTAGGTCTCTTTCATGGATTTCGAGATGTATTTAACACTTTATGGTTACTCTAATTATGAAATGGTTTGGAATCATTTTCCTCTAGTCATTTTACTTTCATAAATTATCTTTCATTATATTATATTCTATGATTATTGTGTATTTCATCTAATATTCAATGAATATTTAGGGGGGAAAAAGTGTTATAATGGGGATAATTTTCACACCATGGCCTCTCTTTTCCTTATTATTCTATTTACTGATTGATTTTTATTTATTTATTATTTTGAGTTAGATATCATGGTTGAAATTATAAAGCTAAAAAATTACCATGCCATGATGCAGTGGAACATAGTGTATTGATAATGTCATGTGAGGAAGAAGTGTTGGTTTACTTGTTGGTCATTTTATGGCCCATGGTAATCATGACATGAATACTAGAATTCATGGTTGGTTTTATAAGATGTCACACTATGGAATAGAGGAATTTCGACATGGTGAGTATATAGGAGTTGAAAAATGGATAAGTCCCATGTGAAAGGGCACTCCCTATGAATAAGTTACTTTTAGGTAAGGCTGAAACCCATGTGTATGGGTCATTTTAATTTATTTTTCTAAAGGATTGATAGATCACGTTATGATATGGGGTTGTCACACCATGAATATGCATAAGGTTTTTGACTTACTGAGAAACGGGGTGTGATAGATCAGGTCAGTTTGAAGGCAATGAAATGATGAGGGGAGGTCACATAGTGATCATACATAAGGGTCATCATACATGAGAAGTTACTCTTACATATGGGTACCTTCCATACATAAGGATCACCGAATCTGTTAAAATTCTTGGAGGGGTAGGTCACTTTGTGATGGTTGGGCATTATTTGGTGGTGGTGACTCTTATCTATTAATTCAATTTGTATTCCTTTATGAAATTCCACAATGGAAGTTATCCATGTTGTGAAGATTGAGTGTTTCACTGCGATAGGGGTGTCATAGGTCGGGACAACTATGGGGTTAGGATAAAGAGGTGATTAACACTATAAAGGAGGAATTCCATTTAATGGTGGACCAGATCTTCGGATTCTTGGTTCTTACTAGAGGATGTTCACCATACCATGATTCAAAAAGTCTACATCATGATATTTCTATAGATGGTCACCATATTGTGGTGAATAGGGACATTTCATGAGGTCCATGTGCCAATTTTTTTAATTTTATTATTTCCCTTTATACCATCCTTGAAGTAAATCCAATTGATACTTATATTTTCCTTAATTATAATTTCTTAACCTGAATAGATATGGGGGTGACTCTCCTCCCTTCCTCCATGGACTCTTGGACCCTCTTTGATTCATAGTAAAATTATCCGTGGTTATATCTTCATTGCTTATATTTTCCTTTCTATTTCCCATCTACACTTCTTATCATATTGTTTATTACTCTTCCTCTCATCATGGTTTCATAGTGGCTAAATCCTAGATTGAGGGTTTGTCTAAACCTTGTGGTTTTTTATGTTTAGGGATTGTAAATATCCTTTGGAACCTAATATTGAATTATTCATCAAATATGATATGATTCTATTGGATTGAGGTGGATTTTTCTATGTAATTTTCTTTTCTTAACAAAGTATGTAGTGCTTAATATTTCTAGACTCATTTTCCTTAAAATTATTCTTATTTTGTGATCCCTAGTGAATCTAAAAATTGTTTTCTAAATTTTTATGATTGCATAACTTAAAATTTAAAGGGGTTTTCATGGATTTGAATCCTTAAATTTTTGTAACTAAAAGGTATGCACATTATGTGTTTTCTAAAATTCCTAAAATGGTTTTATGAAGGAAAAAAAACTAGAATGATGTTTAAAACCTTATATAGTTTTACATGGAGTATTTTATGGGTTTGAGGGATTATTTGTTTAGAATCCCATTATTAACAGATTTGGTGCATTTATTTAATATTTAATAATGTTACTTACATCTGACTTCTATTTATAATTTTCTATATATTGGGAAATGATGTTATATTTATAAATATTTTATATATTTAATTATAATTCAGGTTTCTATTAAATAAAATGGGATTTAAAAATTACACACACTAAAAATGGTTTTCAATGAGTTTTTTATGTAAATTATTATTATCTTGTAGCCACAGGTCTGACTAGAAATTCGTATAATTTTTCTTCAAATAATAAGATAAACCCTCAGTTTAATCCTAATGAAACCATGTTTTAGATTATATATTTCATATTCAGACTTGAATGTGATTGTTGTTTTATTCTATATGAATTAAAATGGGGTTTTTTTATGAAAAGGGTGCATGGAGGTGGGATAGAGAAATGATATTATGTTGATTTTCTATGAGAACTATTATTGATATGTGATTGAAGTCTGAAAAATGTTACCCCACATCATGGAAACCCTAGGAATCTAAGTGTGATATTAAGAAATGATTTGTATGATAATTATGTTCACATACTAACTAGTATCCTCTGGTATATAATGTGTTCTAGCTATGGGGAGTGCCACTAGTGAGTCAAGCTTAGAGAAAGTTGGGAGGTTGTATGTTAGGAACTTCATTCATAAGTTGGAATATGGATACACCTGATTACATATAATATCATATCACTTGGAATTTAATATTTTCCCTTGATTATGTAAAAATTACTCAGTTTTTCTTACCACTTCACTTTGATTATAACCATTTTATATTTTAATTCACTTTATTATTATTATGATATGTGAAAATTAAAAATGTCAATTATTATATGTGTTATAAAGGTATTTCATTATCTTTGTGTTATTTATTATTACCCGCTATCATTTTATAAATTAATTTGGATAATAGTTTTACTAGGTTGTTTATTACATTTTCATGCTTGATCATATTTACTCATACACTAAAAACCTTCTTTAGTACTGATGGATTTTCCCACTTAGTGTTTTAAAATTGTTTTAAAGAGGGTATTTGGGTTAAATTATTATTTTTTTACTTGAAAAAAGAGTTATCTCACTTCTTTTAAGAAAATTTATATTTTCAAATGATTTTTAAATGAAATAAATTAATTTTTCTTTTGAAGTACTAGTTATGTTTTAAAATATATTTTAGTCATGTTCACGAGTTATTTTTCATATAGTATAAAATCATTACATTCATTACCATATTTCAAACTAGTGTTGATGGGTAACCATTTTAAAATAAATTTATAAGAGTTTTTCATAGTGGAAACCTACTAAAATATTTTGATCACACCCTACTTATAAAACTCAGTGTTATTAGACCCAATGGATTTTGTTATTTGAAGATACATTTTGGGTTTTTGAGAAGATACTTTATATATCATTCTTCTCATAGATCCCACATGGAGAGGATTAGTGATGTTGAGGTTGAATGGTGATCATAAGTCATATGTGTAACTCCTCACCCCAAAATCCACTAAACTGGTTCCCCAAGAAGGTGCACCACATGGCCTTTGGAATGCCTCCACATATCCTAGAGGTTGTTTAAAAGAATTGAGTGACTATGAGGTTACTATGTGGAGACTATTCCCTAATTTCAAAGTGGTTCTCATAGAAGAAGTAACAAAAACATGAAAAACTATCTAGATAACCATCACAGCTAAAGTTGTTAAAGTTACAATAAAATAAATCAAATATTATAGTGTTATAATAATAGATATTCTATACATTCCAATGATCCATATGAGTGTATCATATACAATAATGATAAAAGAATAAAATAAAATGAATCAATAACTCAACTCCAACTGTTCATGAGTCTTACTTGGTCCCATCATCTATACCCATAATAGCATTCCAATAAAACCATCATCAGTGTCAGGTCTTTCCCTATACTTATAACTTATGAACAAATAGTGATGTCTACTTGGATACCCAAGTGACATGGAATACTGAGGATGGTGTGAGTAAAAATCAGTAGTCCACCACCAATGAGAACCCTAGAATAACAAGTCTAATATAAAAGTACATGCATAAGTTATATAAATAAACAATGATATAGTTTCCCAATTTATTAGTTGAGAAATTACAAGTTAAAAAATTAAATAAAAAGTGAAAACACAACCCCCAAATCTAGGGCTCCATGGTGACACCCAATATAGGTCCATACCTGCTTTGAACATCACCAATGACTTTCTGATCAAAAATCCAATCATGGTTTGACTAGTTCCCTAGTATTAACTAAGGAAACCATGATCGTACAACTCAAGGGAACCCATGTGGCTCCACTAGGAATTCATTTCAAATAAAATCCCATGGGGAATCCAAAGGAGGGTGACCCTTGTCATTCCTTTAATCGAATACCTGTTTGAACTCCATGAACCTTCCTTAACATTCAAAGCATGACCTGATGAGAATACCTGACTTATTCCTAAGGAATTAAAATCAATAAAACCAATATAAATTCATGGATCTCATCCTAGGATATTCAATTAGGTGCCTCATAATATTCCATGACATTAATCATTGTAATTCAAATAATATTGAATCTAGAAGAATATAATGGATCACTCAAGGCATTCCATAAAATTAAACCTCTATGAATCTAAGGGTTTCATCACAAAATTTCATTAATATGAGTCCCCTAATGGAATAAAAGGATTTCTCATGACAAATCATACATTTCAAGTACATATGGATAGAAAGGAATCCACACAAGGCATTCCAACCATCTTTATATAAAAATAAATACATTTAAAAGTTCTTATTTATCTAAAAATAACTTTACAATAAGGAAAAACATCAACCATAAACAAATTCCCAAGGTCCTCTTCCTGGAAAAATCTAATAATTAACAACAAATAAAATAATTCATGAAATATACCTCAATTAATTTCATAATTAATTTATCACTTTTTCTTTTTTAAAACAATTCTAATAAAATACCATAGGAAAATCCATTTTAAAAACAATTTCTCATTTCATAAAAAGGGGAATTTCCAATTATAAATTCTCTTAACCATTCCAAGTTCTAATTCAATTTAAAATATTGATGTTTATAAAAACCTATTTCTCAACGATAAAATTAATCTAAAAATATCATTCCAACTATCTCAACATAAGTTTCTGCTTTTACATATTCCAACTTTCCTTCTCAAAGACAATTACCATTTTAAAATCCAATTACATAGTTAACTCATTAACTAAGGTTATTTCCTAGGGTTTCTATTTATTAAGGTTTAAAAAGTTAAAATATATTCATTTTAATAAGGAAAACTTAATTCAAACCAATAAATAAAAATAAGGTTGAATCATAGGATAGCCAGCTTGACCACACCATGCATACACTAAAAAATGAAAAAGGTTATGGGTTAAATTAGAGGGAACATCTATCGTAGTCTTGGGAGATTCTACAAATCAAGTATCGGACACTAGTTTAGACTGAATTGAGAGAAAATGAGAAGCCAAAAAAACACCCTGAAAATTGGTTATATTAGATAAATCAAGCAGAACACGACTTAAAATAAATAAAAAACAAAATAGAATCAAGGGGAGATGTAGACTCATCATAATCTCTCTAAAGATTATAAAGTAACTTGATTCATCCAAGGAATGAGGGAGATCCATTTAAGGGGAGAGGATAAGGGAGAGAGAGTGCACAAAGGGGGCTACAAGACAAAATGGAAGAGAAAAGGGGGTTAAATCCTTAAAATATCATAGGGTTAGTTTGGTAATTTGGAAACTTTTAAAGAGTTCCATGGTTAGGCCGGATGGTTTTCCAAACCGTATTCCAACTGTACAGACCTCACTTCATGAAATACACCATCTCACGTAGTTGTGATATAGGGTTTTTCAAACCTTATGATAACCATGTTAATACCAATACAATCTTCTATATACATTCACATAGTTTCGTAAAGCCCCATGCATGGTTAAAAAACCATACACCTATAAAAATTAGATCACAAGGTTACGGAACATGGTTAACACTAAACATGTTCTAACCATACACTATAGAATGTTCCCCCCAAATTGAAATTCCAAACCCATAATCTCTTGAGACTTAAATAAAAACCCAATCCACCTATAAGGCCTCAAACCACACCTAAAAACGTCACTTTAGGATGTTCCAAGTCTCATAATTCTATCCAGATAATAAATTATCAAAAAACCCCACCACCGAAGTGAAAATTAGACATTTTCACTAATACCCAAGGATAATCTATACACCTGATCCTTAAAATCTCCCCATCATAATACTTCTCATCCATGAGATGTCCTGGTGTCCATTCAGTAATGTTACCCAACCTACATTAATCATAAAATCCCATTCAAATAGCCCCATTCCATTATCTAATACTCAATACACTTCCAAAACTCATCTCCAAACACTAGGTACAAAGTTTGTTGATCATGAAATGATGCTCTTATTTCCATCAAACATTCATACAATGCTCCACGACATTCATCCATCTTGAGACAATAACTATTCATCACCCCACTAATTCACCAACCCATGGTTCTCCAAACCATAGGATTTAGACCATAAGGACAATTATGAACCTCATCACCTCCCTCCACTATAATTAATCTCCTACATATATTCAATATAGTCTGCCAACCCACTAAGAATGGTTCCTGGAAAACCTTAACTCACCATGAATGAGAGTTTCAATCAACATAAGTACCAAATCTCACTTCCATTTCTAAATATGGAACATAAGTGCCTTTTTCATCTAAGCATAACCTAAAAAATTCTAAATCTTCCTTGAAAATCCCAAACCAACTCCCAAAAACACCTTTCATAACCAAAATGATGTTCTTGATGAGATTTTCAACTCACCACATCCAACTTCACATGACAATACAAGGTGAAACACCACCAGTCGACCTATCAAAAGAACTCTTGTTTTGCACCACTAACCCACATTTAAAACTCCAAACCATGATACCCTCATATATAAAGGTATCTTATAGTCATGGAAAATTCATCACAATTCCTATCCTTGAACTCCATGTGATTTGATGATCAAACAACATCCACCCACACCAACCCTCATTCTCTTACCTAATTACTAACATGCTAGATCATCAAACCAGGTTGGATCAATACATTATGTTTCAATCCCAAAAAACTAATTGAAATTAAAAAATAATTGCTAATGAAATTAGATCTATCATACCCAAAGGAATCTATATTATTTTGAAACTGTAAGTACACCAGCATCTGGTTTCATCATGACCATCCAAAGACTGGTCCCAAAAAATAAAGACTCTTTCTAGAATAAGGGTTACATAACCATAACTTACAAAATGTTCCCCGCTATAGGAGTGTCCTTTTTAGCACTCCACTAGGCCATAATACCATTCCCACAGGCCACAAACTATCTATAATAAAATATAGTGGTAGGATATGTCCAACTCTCTAATACCCTAGTACCACCCCAAAAATTGGCGCTATCCTAGAAACTTACTAACACTCATTTGAGGTGAGGGTCATGCCTTCCAAAAACTTATGGTGAGCACACCACCATATTAATTAACTATATACTGCTTCTAAGAACTGACCTTAATGGGTCCTACTATTATCACATGTGTGTTTCTAATCCCAAGACACACACTCCACCCTATCAAAACTAGGTCAGGATTGTTCCCTTGGATAAACCAAGTCACACCACCCCGATCCAAACCAACATTTTCTGTCTCAACTGAGGGTCCTTTCCTTTTCCATCCAAACCTTAGGCATCTATAACCTCTATTCCCCCTCAAGGTCATCATCCCTCAGCTCAAACACCTCCTACCGACCCAAAACATGGTAGGCACTATGATCACCAATGCACACTACCTTGATTGATTGAATCAAAACAAGTGAACTATCCCGCACCAATGGATTTCACAACTTGAATCACTCTTCCATGAGTCAAATCACATACAAACCAATATCACACACCTAAACCACTAAACATTATCATGTGAATGTTATAATTACTAAACCATGAGTACCCTTAGTACTCCTCTTTCAAAAAATGGAATTTCAATTGTGTGAAGGTCCAACACACGGGAACCCATAAACTGGAAATATTCCAAAACTAAAATCACCTACCCCAACTCACATCAAGCTACTTGAAGAATATCTAAAACTTGAGAGTTCCAGGAACTAAACCACTCCTTCCTTAAACTTAACTTTAATACCAAGCACCAAAACCTCCTATATTTCACCTTTAAAACCATTCAAGGAAACAGGTTCTCACTCTTACAATATCTGATTCCATTGAGATCAAAGGTTAAAACTCTATTATGACCAATTCTCAGAACCCAAATAATCCTCCACTAATTAGATCACCACTAAAATTAGTCTCATGTTCCTAACCAAGTAACAAAACATTCTCATGGAATGTTGCTTCAACTATTCATAAGAATCCAAGATTCCCTCATTGCATAAGCCTGAAATTATTCATGTGTCACTACTAAGTAAAAAACCACCATTTAACCTAGTTGTCACTTATAAAACAAAAAATTCATAAATATGTAGGTACTAAATACCTAAAACATGTATATAACTACCGGAGTCAGGAATCTGAATGATCTTTCACCTAAAAACCGGCCTAAACACAAGGCACTAGCACCATAAGGGCTTATCCACCACCACCCATCACTTGAAAATACCAAACATGCACTAATCACATAATCCAAGGTACCTTCCCATACATCACACATTTAAATGAATTAAGAAAATAGGGATAAACCCTATTATGGGTAACCCTTGAAGGTAAAAAAGTATTGAATCACTAAACTTGAGTTGTAACCAAAAGGTCACTAGGTTCTCCCACCAATCCCATCAATAGATGTATTACAAAAGTCACAGTTCATGAGACGATATTCATTTTTGTCTCAAAGTCTCACTAAATCTAACATGATAAACACCCCACATATAAATCCCACAAACCAAGATCTCTCTAAAGCACACCTACCCATACAAGGGTTATATCTATACACAGGAAATATCTATAGCATGAGAAAATCATAACTTAAGTACCCACGGGTGCCACTACCCATACACTAGGTTAAACTAAACATATAAGGTCTCTAACTCACCTAACTCACTTGAGGTTCAACACTTTATAGATTTAAATTATTAATCCTTTACCATTTAATAAGTTTTACAAAATAGGGTTGGTTAAATGAAATTTCTTTAACAATATATAGAGTAATATGATTTATAGGTTGCTTACTAGAATTTTATTTAGTCCAGTCATCATTTACCAAGATACTAAAATTTTCAAAGTAACTTACATTACCACAAAGCCATAAAGTTCACATTATTAACCCGGTTCACATTCAATTAAAACCAAGGTTTATCAAGATTCCTATAACCCTAAGGTCTGATTAAATAGGGTTCCTTTCAGAAGCTAGAGAGGAATACAGTTTACAAGTTGTTTACTGGAACTCTGTTTAACCAACAACATCATGTATTAATTAATTTACATATTTTTATAATTTATAATTCCATTTTATCAAGGGTTCAACAAGATTTCATGTTTCCATGTCTTGATTAAATAAATATTCATTCACATTATATGAGGAAAAACACCTTATAGAATACTTATTAACACCTTATTTAATCAAAAATATAAATACCCCAACTCCACTTGCCTAGAGTCTATAGTTACTTTATTTCATCACCACTAGAAACAAGTAATCGCATCCCAAATGACCAAATAGTTTAGTTATAACACCTTGATATTGTTAAAGAAGAAAAATATTTTTTACAGCTTAAGAAACAAGAAAAATTAAGATTAGGTGAGAGTGTAATACCTAAAGACTATATGATATATTTATTTTTAAATAAATTTAATATCTTTAATAGATTTCAGTATATATAACCCTAACAGTTTTATGTTTGACAGTGTATTCAACATACAACAACAAGATGAAATGACCCACATTATATATAGATGTTATAACCTATCCATTAAATTGGTGGGTATGAATACTATTAAATACTTTATGAAACAAAAATAAATATATATATATATATATATTTTCTAATCAATATAAATTATTGATAAATTTTTAGTAAACAATCAATCAGTTTTTAGCAAAGTGATTTTATTCTTAAAAAACATGTTTCCTTTAAAAATGATTTTTATTTATTTTCACAAACAAAATTACAATAATTTTTAAGAAATTTTTTAAAATTTATTTGATAAAATTAAATTAATTTTTTAATTGGAATATAAAAATTTACTTTGGGTGAAATTTTATAAATTTTCTGAAAATATTGATGTTTCAGTGAAGAGTGAAAATATTAATTTTTGTAAAACTATCATTTATTTTCAATAAATCAAGTAATTAAAATGAAATATTTGTTTTAAATTAAAATAAGTGTTATTTAGTTATTTTTTATTCACTTAATTTATTTTTAAACAAATTTTTATTATATTTTAGTGTAATTTTATTTTTGGGTTTAACAATGGATTTTTTCTGAAAACTGTTTTAAAGTACGTATTGTTTCTTCATTTTAAATATTTAAAATAATCCATAGTTATAAATGATTTAAAAGAAATTTATATATTATATATCAATAAATTTTAATTTATATTCATAAAATTATTTTTATTATATATAGAGTTAATATAAAATCATATTGTTCTTGAAAAATACACTTCTTAAAAACTGGTTTATTCATCACGTCTATGTGTTTTTATTTAAATTTAATGTTTTACAATTTTATAAAATTTATTTTAAAAATTAAACTTAATTTTTGAAATTTTAATTTCAAAATTTTATTAGTTTAAAATTTTGATATTTTTTTTAAAAGATTAATTTTTTATGATCAGTGAAAAATATTGAATTTTAATTGAAAACTAACTTTTCATTTAAATTATTTATAAAGTTAAATTATATTTTAAATTTTTTTAAGGTAAAATTAGTTAAATTATATATATATATATATATAATTTAGGTCATTTTAATCAATTTTATATTTAAATTGGATATAAAAACTTTATGAACTTTTGAACATTTTTTCATTGAAAACCATCTTTCTCATCACCTCTGGAAGATTATTTTTAAATTAAATTTTAAAATTACTATGAATTTAATTTAGAAAAATTTATTAAATATTTATAATAATTATAATTTATATTATATAATAATTTCAACTTAATTTTTGACTAAAATGAATAGTAAAACAGTAAATATTAATTACCACAGTTAAGGTAAAATGGGTTTACTAGGAGTTAAACTAAAAATATAAGTGTTAAAATAACCTAAAACTTGTCTTAAATCTATTTTATGGGCATAATTTGAAATTATACCTTATATTATCTATAATTTTAAATTATTTGATCCTTTTTACATGATAAAAATGTAGTCACAATTCATTCTTTTCAAAAATTACAAGTGTGTCACTCACCTCGCTTATAAAAGGACACCACCTCTCCACCTCTATTAACAGCTTAAAAACCCATTTGATCTACCAGGAACTACCCAAATTACTTTTATAATTTCATTATATCATCCTAAAATACTTATTTTGGTCATAAATACAACTACGTGATGCATTTGGTGTAAACCAAAAGAAGTCACCAGAATAAGAGGTAACTTTCTTCAACGAGCATTTTTATATTATTTCTTCCTCGACTTACTTAAATTATTATTAAAACATGATTATATAATAACATATGTATCTTAAATTTCATTATATTTTATTATGATAATTTTATAACCTAAATCCTCATCATATTCCATAAATGAGTTATGAAATCATCATTCATGTGTATGGCATACTATCATCTCACAAACCAATGTCATTCATTTTTTCCAATACCACCTCTCACGGTTGAGTATGATGATGGATATAAAAAATATAAATTATATTTATAAAATAATTTTTTCGATTTGTTAATTATATCATATATACATTTTTAATTTCCATTCCATAGGGGATTCGATTACGTCGCTCGTGTGCATGGTGGACTACCACTTCGTGAAGCGATGTGATTCATCTTTCACTAACACTTTACATGAAATGTAATAAGTATAACGTTAATGAATATATTTATTGTAAATTAAATAATTTTTATTTTCATAAAATATTTATCATTATAAAAATATAATATATCATTTTATTTTTTACACTAAAAAATGATAACATCATGCGTGTATGTGTGGACTGTCACCTTCACGAAGTGATGTGACTCTATTTTCATTACCACACCAGATGGATGATATATATAAGTATATTTAAAGAAATAATATGTTATATATTATATTATTAAACTTTTCTAAAGTTAAAATATTACTTACCTTATTTCTATAATGATCATTGAAAAATGGATAAGTTACTCAAGCGTATGTACAACTTACCTTCTACATAATCGTAACATACTTCATTTATCAAAAAACATCTACCACGACTGGTATTAAAAGTTTAATTGATTTATAAATATTATAATTAATTAATAATTATTATTATGGAATTTATTTAATGATATAATATGTACAAGAACTAGAACTCTCATAACAAATCACGAATGAGAAAACAAGGCAATAAACACTCGAAACAGTGAAAATAATGAATGATTTTTAACGAATGGGTGATAATATGTTATAAAATGATAATATATGATATCATAAATATTAATATGGTTCTATAATAAGTTTATAACATGTTTAAAACCACTATAAATAATTTTAATTCATGTTCAACAAAAATAAAGTGTTAGGTGTTAGATTTCTAGTCTCTCTTTTATTTCTAGGAGACATATAAAAATTCACCACTTATTTGTTTTGTGTGGTGTATTTTCTACCCCTATCATATGTTATACCATTTATCCTATTATTTTAATTATATTTAAATTTTCATTTTATGTTATTATTTATTGGGGATTATGAATCAAAATATTACTAAAGTGATAAGGGATTTTTGTCTCAATTTTCCTTCTTTGAGACTTATGTCATGTTATAGACCTATATCCTTTTATGAGGTGTATATAAATCCCATTTGATATTTAATATCACGAATTTTTTTATTATAATTATTTTTTAAGATTCATTTAATGGTATCCTTCCATTGGTATTATGATTCAAAGTTACCAAAGTGGTTAGTGTTTTATGTTACAATCTCATCGTTTATTGGGATTATTTATGATTAAATCTCCAATGTTGAAATATTATGATCTAAATCTCAATTATTGTCATGAATTTTATTTCACTCTGGTTATTCATGATATTTTCAAGAAATATTACAATTTTTATACTCTTTGGTACTTAAAATAACTGAGAAAATGTTTTTAATAAAAATCATCTTTATTTCTCTCTTCGGACAAAAATCCTTTTTCTTTAAAAATAATGTTTATAATAACCCAAACTTTACATACATATATATTTCACAAAAATTAAATAATATTCATAAAAAATATAACAAAACCACCTAAGACCATATAGGTTTAGTGTCTTTAGAAACTGGAAAACATAAACAATTGGTTCATAAGACATCTACATTGTCTCCCACTTATTTCTTCATAACTAGACCCCTTGTGACATATCTTACTTAATAACATTCTTCAAGACTTGGGGAAAATAAAAATATGAAATGGTAAGATCATATTCTCATTAAGGGTAAAAAAATAATATATCAATCATATCATAATCATAGGACTTAAGAGCATAACATTTGGAAATCTTATCTTGCATATGAAAGATCATGGTATCATGTCATGGGATAAATTATAAAAGTTCATAATAATCAATGAACATAATCCCAAGATTTATAACATAAGACATGAAATTTTGTGTAATACACATAAGCATAGAAAATCATTTCATATTAGTCAAGGCTCATTTTGAAAACATTATTCTCATAATTTTTTCTGAAAGTCAAAAAGTACCTCGTATCGAAAATGACAAAAGATTCCTTTCATGCCATTTAATAAAAATTCACCAATGGGTAAAATTGACTTTAAAATTTTTTAGAAGAATATAAATAATATTTTTGAATACATATCTTCGAAATATGTACATTAATGATATATATACTCTAGTAAATACCTATATATAAACAATCTTGGATAATAATGAGATTGAGAAATTATCCCTTACCATAGGTCTGATATCATTTGTATGTATCCAAACCTCATGTATAATGATTTAAATAATTTAAATGGGTTATTATGAAATCATATTCACTTTTATGATATCATAAATAATCATATTATCATCTGTTTTTTAATAACATTTCATTATTACTCGTTATTCGGGTAGTAACTACTTCATTTTATTATGCATGTTTTGTTGAATAAGTTCTGTTTCTTATTATTAATTCATATTTACATCATTCCAAAATTATATTAAAATTATATATTTCATATTTATCCATTATATACATTTATATAATAATTTTTTAATGTATATCATGTAGAATTAATCACATCGGATCATGGAGACGGTAGGTCGTATGTACGCACGAGCGATGATATCATTCCCATAATTGTGAAATGGTATGGAATTAGATGGTATATATTTTGTTCCAAAATCTATATAGTGTTATAATAATCATATATAGGTATTTTTTCCATAATTATATCCATCCAAGAAAGGTGGTGGTGAAAAAAATATTAAATCACGACATAGAGACGGTAAGTCGTACGTACGCATTCATGGTGATTTCATTTTTCATATGATGGATAGAAGGTAGAATATGGTCACTAAAAAATCATAATAATATCTTATTATATAATCTATAATGTAGTTATTAATTTATAATGGAAAAAACTCATGAATAATACGTATAAAAAGAAGTAATTTTGAAATAATCGGTATAGGAGATTACCTCATATTTGACATGCTCCCTCTAAATCTTCTCTTAAATCACTACAGTTGGTATTTAGAGAAAAAAAACCTCAATAATGGGACTAGGGAAGTTTATAAGGTAAAATGGTTGGGTATACCAAGATTTAGGGCTCAATGAGTTGTGAATAAATGAGGGAGGAGGTTCCCTTTTATAATTGAGGTGAGGAGCACTTATGGAATCTACTAAAATATTAATTTATAATAAAATAAAACCACATCAAAAATTCTAAAAATTTACTAATTATAATATTAGATGAGATAATATTGTAATATTATCAACCAATAAATTTTACATAAATTTTTTTGTCCATTTAAACCTTATCATTTTAATTATCACTTGGTTATTCTATTTAATTTTTAACTAAGGTAACAAATATTTCAACATTAAAAGGGTAAAATATTTATATATTTGATTTAAATTAGACTATAAATGTATAATCTATAAAATTTTAGTACATATCATAAATATTATATATTTTTAAAAATGTGTTATGAATTTTAGTTAATTTAATAATACATTATTTTGATAAACAGTCAATAGTGTCTATTTTAACTCTATTCAATTCATTGATTTTTTAAAATATAAAGATAATAGGTCAAATTAGAACCAAATATTTTATTATATTAATAAGAGTTCAAGGTCATATATAATTTTTTTTGATATATTAATTATCCAGAATTATATTTATTTTAATATTTTTAATCACATTTATTTGTTATCTCCATTAATAAAATAATTACTACAACAATTTTTTGTAATTATTTAATATAGTTATTTTTTTAAATGAAAATTAAAAATAAAATACTATGAATAAGATAAATATTTTAGATATCAAAATAATACTTATAGGCAAACATATCTTCTGGAAAATCCTACATTAAAAATGTTATATTTAATAAAACATTAAAGTGGTAACTTTAACATCACTTTAAATATAATATTATAAGTGTCAAAATCTTTTCTATAAGGATAAAAATGGTTAATAACTATACATTTGGATGATTATGGTCGATATATACTTTACCAATAAGATTTTTTAAATTTTTTGGATCTTTTAATGGTTATTATCATTTTAATGAAATTATTTTATTGATTTGTCATTAATTAAATAATTTCTACATCATCAATGTATAAGCCTTTAAGGTAATTATTTATTTCTTAAAAATTACAAATAAATTACCATGATAAATAAAAACATTATATATCTCAAATTATTATTTATAATAAAATTTATCTTCTATATAAACTTATATTAAAAATGATATAGTTATTAAAATTTGAGTGAGACATATTTAACTTTTCTTAAATAAAATAAATTAAATGTCATAATCTCATCCAAGTGTCTTATAAAGGATATAATTTCGAAACAAGGATGATTTATGTACAAAAACACTCATAAAATGGTATTATTAAAAGTGTTAGGGTAATTTTATAATATTATTTTTACCTTTAATTACTCGATTTACCCTTTTACCGTATTAATAAAAATTACTGAAGTTTCTCTTCATAATGTCCAAAAATAAAAGAAATATATTTACATAATTTATAACTAATGATTCCTAATAAGGAATCCATTTTTATAAATTCAAAACACTAAATTTTCATCAATTAATTTAAAATTAATCACATCCTTGGAATGAGAAAATAGATTTTAAAAGTTAAAAAATTACAAAATATTGAGATGTTTTTACATATAAATTCAGTGTAAAATTAATTTCATTGATCTACATTATATTAACTGATAAATATATATTCTATTTATACTTTGAAACCATTCAATAATATAATTTCACCATATAAATTATTTCAATGAAAAAAAAATTTTAATTAAAATTTAGTATATTTTTACTATTCATAAAAATGTGAAAGTTATGAGAAAAATATAAAAATTCATTCAAAGTAAATTTTTATATCCTTATTCCAAAAAATAGTTTTATTTTGTCGTATAAAATTTATTAATGTGTCAAAATTTTAATTTAAAAAGGGTTCTCCATTAAAAGGTGGTAAAATTACCCTTTTGAAAAATATAGGCTTTTATACATAAAATAGGGTTTATCCAAACCCAATGAATAAAATATCTATTGGATGAATATAAAAAATATTTTATTAAATATATAACAGATATATTTCATTAATTTAATTTACTAATTATAATTCACTAAATTTGTTAATATAAAAAATACAAATATTTTCTTTACATTTAATTAGTTTATATTTTTCATAAATAATTGGTAGCCAAATAATTCGTCATACATTTCCACATGTTAGTTATATTTATTCCCAATAACTTAATGGAAAGGTTATAATGGTCATTTGATACCAAGGGTGTCACATGGTTTATTTAAACTCAAGATTGCATGCAATGCAAGCTATTGAAGAATTAAAATTATTTAAAGAAAATATTTCATAACAACTTTTGGGTGTTACATTCTACCCCCCATAAACTGAATTTCACCCTCACAATTCATCACATGGATACAAATAGATGAGGATACCTCTACCTTATCACATTCTCAAGTTACCATGTAGCTTCCTCAAATTGGTGGTTTCTCTATAAAACTTTAACCAAGTTAGTGGTCTTATTTCGTATAACTTTTTTGCTATAATCTAGAATATCTATCGATTATTCATCATAAGAAATATATTTATCTAGTTGTATGACTTATGAGTTCATTACATATAAAGGATTAAATATGTACTTTCCCAGGAGAGATACATAGAACACATCGTGAACTTGAGAGAGATTTGGTGGAAGCATCAATCAATAAGCTACCTTCCCAACACGATCCGGAATTTCAAAAAGACCAATTTTCTTAGGGATTGGATTTCACTTATTTCCAAATATAATTACTCTCTTCAAGGGAGATATTCATAGAAAAACTTTATCACCCACTTCAAACTCTAGGCCTTTTCATCAGTTTTCATCATAACCTTTTTGTTGAATCTAAGCTGCTCTTATGTGTTGTTGAATAGATCTGACCTTTTCTTCCATTTCACAAAAAAGATCAGGTCCTAATAGATTTATTTCCTCAACTTCATCCCAACAAGTTGGAGTTCTTCACTTCTTTCCATAGAGGAATTCATAAGAAGCCATCTGAATATTGGACTGAAAGATATTATTGTAAGAAAATTCTACCAAAGGTAGTTTTTGATCCCAATCATCTTTGAAATCCATAGAGCCAACTCTAAAATTGTATTCTAGAGTTTTAATTTTCCTTTTATACTGACCATCTATTTGAGGATGATAAGTAGTGTTGAAACTTAAATCTATTTCTATAACCAACTGAAGACTTCACCAGACCTTTATGGTAAACCTCAGATCTCGATCAGATATAATGGAAAGTGGTAATCCATGAAATATTACAACTTATTTTATATATATCCTAGAAATATTGTCAAGAGAGAAATCCTATATAATAAAAATGTAGTGTGTAGAATTTGTAAGGTGATCAACTGTAATACATATAGAATTATATTCTTTAGATGTCTTGGGAAGTTAGATGACAAAGTCCATAGTGATGTCTTTTCATTTCCATTCTGGTATGGGTAATTATTGTAACATCCCCTTAGAATTATATCTATCAGCCTTAACTTACTGATAAACCAAGCACTGAGAGACATATTTAGAAACATCTATTTCCATCCCATCCCACTAGAAATACTCTTTTAGGTCCTCCTACATCTTTGTGCTTCCAGGATGAATAGATAATTAAGAAGAACTGTGAGCCTCATCCAACAACACCTTCTTTAATTTTGGTATGTGAGGAATAAAAACACAGTTCCTAAACCTTATTATTCCATCACAATCAAGGTTTAATTTAGGAACATTTATCACCTTGTTTTGTAGTTATACGTCTTCCTTAAGCCCCACCTTAATCTTCACTTGTATAGATGTTTGAACATTCATTTGAGAAAGATAAGATTTATCCCCTTAAATTAAAATTTCAAGATCCATCCTTCATGAATCCATAAATATTGGATCATTTTTTATCCTCATTATGGATATCCTATCATGGTCCTTTAGACTCAAAGCATTTTCCACCTTGTTCTCTTTCCTAGTGTGGCAATGTATCGAGCATACATAATATTTAATCAACTCCAACCATCTTATTTGGCACATATTCATATTTTTTTGTGTGAAAATATACTTTAAAATTTTATGATCAGTATAAGTATCACACCTTTAATCATAAATATAATGCCTCTATATCTTTAATGAAGATATTTCCATATCAAAAATGAAAATCGTGAGTTGGGTAATTTTTCCAATGGATTTTAAATTATCATGAGGAAAAACATATCAACATATCATTTTTCATGAGAACACATCTCATCCCCTTCTTGGATACATCACTATAGATCGCAAACCTTTATCCACTACAAGGTAGTGTAAGCATGGGTTCACTGGCTAACCTTCTTTTTAGCTCTTTGAAATTCACTTCACATTCCTCCATTCACATGAACTTAAATACTTTCTGATTAAACTTGGTGGTTGGATTAGATAGTCATGAAAAAACATTTCACAAAACATCAACAATATACATCTAAACCAAGAAAACTTCAGATCTTAGATACAACTGTCGGTTTAGGCCATATTTCAATAAATTCTATTTTTTCTAGATCCGTAGATATCCCCTCTATTGAGATTATGTGACCTAAAAATGAAACTTTCTAAATCCAAAATTCACACTTGGTAAATTTTTCATAAATCTTATCCTTTCTAAGTGTCTTTATTACAATTCTCAAGTGATCTTCAGGTTCTTCCTTTATCTTCAAACATATAATAATATCATCTATATAGACTACCATAAATTGATCATGATAGTCTCTAAAGACTCTATTCATTATATCTATGAAGATATCAGAGTAATTAGTAAGACCAAAAGGAATCACTATAAATTCATAATGTCCATACCTTGTATAGAATGTCATATTTGGTATATCCTCCTTCTTGACCCATAATTGATGATATATTTAACAAATATCAATCTTGGAAAATTATTGAGCTCCAAATAGTTGGTCAAATAAGTCATCAACCAGGGAAGATGATTTTTTTCTTGATAGTGATCTTGTTAATTTCTTGATAATCAATAAATATTATCATTGATCCATATTTATTCTTAACAAAAAAAATGGTTCACCCCAAGGTGACACACTAGAGTGTATGAATCCCTTTTCAATATTCTATTGGAGTTTCTTCTTCAATTCCTTCAACACAATTGGGGCTATTCTATAAGGTGTCTTTGAAATAGGAAAATCAGCCACTAAGTGTTCTATTGAGAACTCAACTTCCCTATTTGGTGGAAGACCTAGAAATTCTTCCAGAAATAGATCAACAAATTCCCATACAATAGGTGTATTCTTAATGGTGAGTTTCCCCTCAACCATTTGAAATTTATCACCTTCATTTATAGTAATCAAGACCCATAAGATGTAATAAATTTATGCTAAAAGGTTATAAACATCCTTTCATCAATAGATGATCATAGATTGATCCAAAATATTAAATGTGAAAACCCTTCCTTGGAAATTTATATGATATCCATATAGAGAAATCCAATCCATACCAAGAATCAAATCAAATTCCACTAAATAAAGTATCACAAGATTTTTAGGAATCAATTTCCCACAAAATTCAACTAGAAAATAATTATAAACTTTTGATAAAACCTTTGTTCCATTAGAAGTTTTCACAGCTAACTCAACATCTAATTTATGAGGTAATATGGAGATACCCTTATAAAATTCTTCAGAAATATAAGAGTGGGTGGATAAATAACTAAATAAAACATTTTATACTTTAGAGCTGATGGTAAGTATACCTTTCACCACTTCAATATCATACTCCACATCACTGATAGTGATTGCATTTGACTTTCCTTTATCTTTGGCCTTAAGAGTATGCTAACATCGAGCATCATTGATAACCCTTGGATTAGGGAATTGGTTGGAATAATTCCCCATTTTCTTACACTTATAACATTCAAGTGTAATAGTTTCATTCTATGAAACATTTGATAGTCCCTTTAAGAAAATTCCCTCCATGTTTCTTTTCACACTTTTAGCATAAGGGAAAACTCATATTCTTTTTAGTGTGGTCTTTATATTTTACCTTGAATTCCATTTTTATCTTCTTATCAAACCTAGAGGACTGATGGGTTACCCAAATCTCATATTAACCTTGAGAGCACATCTAATTATTTTCTTATAGCTATTGAATTCCCTTATGGATAATTCTCTTATAATACTTGGTTTTAAGACATTAAAGAATTGATAAATTTTATTCTCATCTTGGATAATAATTCAAGAATCATACCTTGAAAGTCTTTTAAAATATGCTTCATAGGTACAAACAAATTCATCTTCCTTTTTATTAATCTCAAATAACTCTTTCTCCATTATTGTTCGATGAATATTAGGAAAGTACTTATTGAAAAATAATTTCTTGAACTCATACCATTCCATTGATTCAATTTCATCTCTTTGCCTCATATTATTAATAAGTCCACACCATTAATCAACTTCACCTTCCAAATGATATACTGCTAAGATGACTTTATCAATTTATAAACATTGGATAATTGAAAATATATTTTCAATTGAACTGATCCTTTTTTCAACTACTAATGGATTAGAAGACCCATTGAAAGAAGGTGGATGTTGCCTCATGAAATGATCAATAGAATTTTATTCCCTCCTTTACTATTTTTAAAGTCCTATATGATTCATATCTTATGAAAGTTGTGTGAGCATATCTATAAGATTTTTCATTCCATATCCTATAACATTCGTCTGCTTAGGAGGACAATCATTGCATTGCCCCTCACATTCATCATTAACGTGGTTCCTTAGGGTTTCATCCATTGACTAAAACCAGGAAGTATAGTGTGAGAAACACTAATAATAATGGTAAAAATACATAATCAAGAACAAAATTTTAAATTAGGAAACTTTAGGTTTCAACCTAGGTTTTACTATGATTGTAACCTATACTTGGACATATACTTAGGGTTCTTACTAAGGTTTTCTAATCCTAGTTTCTGAAGGTTAACTATAGATTTTCTCTGATACCAAATATAACAATTCATACTTCACATACATAGATATTAATTCAAAATTGGATAATATTCATTACAAAACATAACAAACCCACACTAATCCATATAGGTTTTGTTTCTTTAGAAACTAAGAAACATAAAAAATTGGTTCATAAGAAAGGGTGAGATAAGATGATCATTAAGGGTAAACAAGGGAGATATCAATCATATCATAATCATAATACATAAGAATATAACATTTGAAAATATTATCCTGTATATGAAAGACAATGATATAAGTTCAATGGGATAAATCATAAAAGTTCATAAGAATAAATGAACGTAATACCAAAATTCATAACATAATACATAAAATTTTGTGTCATACACATAATCATAGAAAATAATTTAATATTAGTTAAGGTTAATTTCTAAGACCATCATAGAAGACAAAGTCCATTACTAAACCTAGTTCACTCCTCATTCCAGTCCTATATTACTGAACCAATATCATTTCTCATTCAAGTACTATATATCTCATGAGATATAAATAGTTAACTAATGAATTGGAGAAATATATAGTTCCCACCCATCTCATAATGAAATAATTCTTACGTGTTCCAAAAAAACATAAATTATTCATCATAGCATAACCCAAGGAATAAAATGAGTTTCTTAAACATAATTCCATAATAACATAATCCATGTAAAACAAATGGATATCATAAATAGCATTTCAAAAAACATAATAAATCCATATAAATAATAGGGATAGTATACTTGAAACATAACTCTATTAAATAATGTAATCTTAGATGGAATTTTTTTTTGATATAACACTTTATTTAATTTTTAGGGAAAATATCATTTCTTCTTCATAAATGTTTTCTTTTTCAAAATGCCGCACAATTTTATAAAAAAATAATTTATTTGAAAATAAACTTGAAATATTGTAAAGGAAGATTCATGAAATTAAGGAATTACTAAAATGTAAAAAACTGTTCATGCCATATAATTTAAAAGAAAACATTTTTCTTATACTTTTGTCAGAAAGTCAAAAAGCTCCTCGTATCGAAAATGAAAAAAGATTATTTTCATACCATTTAATAAAAATTAACCAATGGGTATAATTGAATTTAAAAAATTATAGAATAATATAAATAATATTTTGGAATTCATATTTAGGATACATGGACATTTCTGATAAATATACCCCATGAAATACTTATGTATAAACAATCTCAGGTAATAATGAGATTGTGAAATTATCCCTTACCTTAGGTCTGATATCCTTTTTATGTATCTAAATCTCCTGTATAATAATTTAAATAATTTCACTAACTTATTCCAAAATCATATTAGTTTTTTATATCATATATAATCATACTATCAACTATTTTTTAATAACATTTCATTATTAATCGTTATTCAGGTTATAACTGATTCATTTTATTATGCATGTTTTGTTGAATAAGTTTTGGTTCTCCTTCTTAGGTCATAGTTATATAATTAAAAAATTATATTAAGATAATATATATCATATTTATTCATTAAATAAATTTATATAATCATTCTTTAATGTATATCATGTAGAATGAATCACATCGCGTCATGGAGACGATATGTCATATGTATGAATGAGCGATGATATCATTCCCATAATTATAAAATAGTATGGAATTGGATGGTATATATTTTATTTTAGAATCCATATAATGTTGAAATAATAATATATAGGTATTATTTCCATCATTATACCCATCCAAGTAAGGTGGTGGTGAAAATTAGATTACAACACGGTGTGGAGATGGTAAGTCGTATCTACACACGCGTGGTGGTTTTGTTTTTCGTAGGATGGATAGAAGGTGGAATATGGGTTTTACATAATCATAATAACATATAAGTAGATATGTGATACCGGATTTTTTAATTTATAATGGAAAAAAACTCATAAATAGTAAGTAAAAGATGAAATAATTTTAAAAGAATCTGTAGAGGAGATTACCTATTCTTTGACGTGATCGCTCTAAATATCCTCTTAAAGCACTAGATTTAGTCTTCGGAGAAGACCAAAACCTCTATAATGTGGCTATGGAAGTTTATATAGGAAAATTTCATGGGATATATGAACATGAAGTCTCAATGAGTTGTAAAGAAATGAGGAAGGAGGTTCCCTTTTATAATTGAGGTAAAGGCCACTTATAGAATCTCCAAAAATATTAATTTATAATAAAATAAAACCACATCCAAAAACCCTAAAAATGTCCTAATTCAAATATTATATGATATAAGGTTGTAATATAATCAAAAAATAAATTTTATACATTTTTTATTTCAATTTCAACCTTATCATTTTAATTAACACTTAGTTATTCAATTTCATTTTTAACTAAGGTAACAAATATTTCAATATTAAAAGGGTGAAATATTTACTTATTTTAGGTCAATTATACTATAAATGAATAATTTAGAACATTTTAGTCCAAATCATATTTATTAAATATTTTTTAAAAAAAATATGATTTTTAAGTAATTTAATAATACATTATTTTGATAAACAGTCAATATAGACTATTTTGACACTATTCAATTCATTGATTTTTAAAAATTTAAATATAAAAAGTTAACTTAGAACTAAATATTTTATTATATTCCTAATAGGTCAATGTTTTTATATAAAATTCATTGGATATATTAATTATCCCAAATTATATTTATTTTAATATTTTAATCACATTTTTTGTTATATCCATTAATAAAATAATTATTACATGAATTTTGCATAATTATTTAATATAATTATTTATTTAATAAAAATTAAAAATAAAATAATATTAAAAATAAAAACCTCTATATTTAAAAATAATACTTATAATAGAACATATCTTTTTGAATATCCAACATTAAAAATGTTATATTTATTAAAATATGAATATGACAACTTTAACATCACTTTAAATAAAATATTATAAGTGTCATAATATTTTCTATATGAATCCAAATGGTCAATAACTCAAATCTTGGATGATTATGGTTGGTATATACTCAACCAATAATATTTGGTCGAGTTTTTTGGGTCTTTTAATGTTTATTATCTTTTTAATTAAATTATTTTATTAATTTCAGATCAATTAAATAATTTCTTCATAATCAATGTATAAGCCATTAAGGTAATTATTTATTTCCTAGAAATTAGAAATAAATTTCCATGATAAATAAAAACATTTTATATTTCAAATTATTATTTATAATCTAATTTATATTCTGTATATCTTTATATTAAAAATGATATATTGATTAAAATTTGAGTGAGACATATTTAACTTCTCTTTAAATAAAATAAATTAAATGTCCCAATCTCATCCAAGTGGATTAAAAAGGATAACATTTCGACCCAAGTATTATTTAGTTCTAAAAAAACCCATCCAATGATATTAGTACAAGTGTTATGATAATTTTATAATATTATTTTTACCTTTAATTACCAGATTTATCCTTTTACTGTATTAATAAAAATTACCACAAAGTTGTTATTCATAGTGCCCAAAAATAAAAGAAATATATTTACATTATTTTTACCTATTGATTCAAAATAGGGAATTCATTTTTCAAAATTCAGAATACAAAATTTGTAGTAATTAATTTAAAATTAATCTCATCGTCGGAATGATAAAATGAGTTTTAAAAGTTAAAACATTGTAAAAGATTGAAATGATTTTATATATAAATTCAATGTAAAATTAATTCTAATGACCTAAATTATATTAATTGATAAAAATATATTCTAATTATACTTTTACACCATTCAATAATATAATTTAAACATAAATATTATTTTGATGAAAAAAATTATTTTTAATTAAAATTTAATATATTTTTTATATTCATCAAAACTTGAAAGTTACCATAAAAATATCAAAATTCATCCAAAGTAAATTTTTATATCCCACTTCAAAATAATAGTTTTATGATCTCATATAAAAATTATTAATGTGTAAAAATTTTAATTTAAAAAGGGTTCTCTACTAAAAGGCGGTAAAATTACCCATTTGAAAAATATTGGTTTTTATACATAAAATAGAGTTTATTCCTGACCAATGACTAAAATATCTATTTGATGAATATAAAAAATATTTTATTAAATATATAAAATATATATTTCATTAAATTAATATAATAATTATAATTCACTAAATGTATTAATACAAAAGAAATACAAAATGTTTCCTTTAAATTAATTGGTTTATATTTTTTCTAAATAATAGGTAGCCAAAGAATTCACCGTAAATTTTTATATGTTAGTTATATTTATTCCTTATAAATTAACGGCTAGGTTATAATGGTCATTTTATACCATGGGCATCTTGTGGTTCTTTTAAACTCATGATTGTGTGCAATGAAAGTTATTGAATAAATAAAATTATTTATAGAAAATATTTTATAAAAACATCTAGGTGTTACAATATTTTCTAAAAATTATTTCAAAAATGTTTTTAGCATTATTAAAATTATTTATTAAAGATATTTTTACCCATGTTTTACTTTGTAATTTTTTTTTGAAAGTAATCTTCATGTCATTTTTTAAATAATGCTCATTTCTCTTTTACCAAAAATGTGAAAAAAAAATATATATTTGTTTTAATGTCTAGGACATGAACTAAATTTTCTGTTATCATGAAAATTATTTTCTTTAAATATTTAATTGTAAAATTTGAATGTTATTTTTGAAGAAAATTAATTTTATAATGTTTTATGTTTTAAAAAATTTTTCTAAAAATGGAAAGGATATTTTCCTCAAGAAATTTTTTAAATGGTTTTTAAATCTTGCTTTATATGTTTCCAATGTATTTTTCGAAGAATAGGATTTTTACAATATTTTTTGAATTTTTAGTTTTTAAAAAATTATTTTTCAAAATTAAAATTTTATTTTCCTCAAAATGTCTTTAATGGTATTTTAATTGTATTTACATTCATCAACATCAACAATCATTTTTGTTTATAATGCTCTAATGAGGATATTTTAAAATGATACCATCCTTATTCATTCTCTGGATGGATTAAGATTTTTTTAAATATATATTTTTATAGAAACCATTTCTTTTCCATGGGTTAATCATTTTTCGAAGATATTTTTATCAAACTCATTTGTTTTTCATGGGTTATTTATGTTTCAAAGATATTGTTATGGATCTCATTTCTTTTCCATAGGTTAACCGTGTTTTAAAGAGATTTTTATAGAACTCATTTCTTTTATATGGGTTAATTAGGTTTCAAATATATTATTCTAGAACCCATTTATTTTCCATGGGTTAATCGTGTTTCAAAGTGACTAGCATGTAACCCATTTATTTTCACAGGTTAATCATGTTATGAAAGGAATCGTGATTGATTTTATACAAGATCTATGTACTTTATTCATGGTGTGGTTCTTAGACATTATATATGATGGGTGTTCCCTAATGTAACTCCAATGCATTGGTTGGAAGTCATGCATATGGTTATTCCATTTGTAATGGTTCTATAATAGTTCTGTAAGTGTTCTATGATGATGATGTTCCAATATACCAGCATGTTTTATCTCGGATTTCTAGGGGTTTATAATATTTTCTTGGATCAAGATTGATATCACATGGATCATGATTATTGATTTTTATGACTCTTTCCTTTTTTTTAAATCCATATTCCTTGTTTCATGATTGACGGTTCACATATTGAAGGGTATGAGTTATTTTATGATCTATTCATGCACTATAATTATGTCATCATACCATTATGAACTTATTATGATCATTGATGACTTTTAATTGTTAATTATAATTTTTAAACCTACTGATAATTTGATATCACCCTTCTTATGTTTCCTTTTCCCTAGGTTATAAAGAATAAATTTGAATAAATTATGTCTAGAAGGTATTTCATATCGATGATGATGATGAATTGATGTGAAATAATAAAAACTGACTTAAGTGGGAGAAATTATCATTTACCGACATGAGTATATCTTATGTAAGATTTTGTCATAATTATTTAAAAATATAAACCTAAATGGTCCTTGAGAATGTAAGTGATCTAGTTTTTTTCTTTTGAGGTTGTAAGGTTTGGATCGAAAAAAATGGATCACAATTATTTGTGTCAATGATAGAAATTTAAATTTTATCATTTCTATACCAGATCCTAGAGTGTGGGTTTTGGGATATTATACTTGGAATCATAGGTCAGTTTAGATAAATTTATAGATTAATATGTTTTCATGTGAGGTTATCTTAAGAGTTATGAATACCAACATATTCATATAAGATTAAGTCTGATCATTAGTTCAAAGTCTTAGACACCCCTTTGAGGTTTTAAGTGATGATATCTTAAAGTGATTAAATTATATGTAGAATTTTGGTTTAATGTGAAGTATTAATTTATAATTTTTGGATATAAGTTTTAAGGAATTTATTTCCTTTAGGTTTTAAATGGTCTTATATATTGAGGTAATTATAGGAACACAATTTTTATCATATAGATAACTATAGGATTGAAAAGTGATTTGGTGACTAAGTGATTAATATGATCGACATATTTTTTTATTGCAAAATGAAAGGTATTAGAGAACCTTTTAGGCTAAAACAATGTTTAATATCAATTTCATTGGGGTTATTTGTGATATAGTATTATTTATTTACAGAATGATTTAGTTTTAACTTTAGGTATTACTATTGAATTTTGAAGATTAATGTATCATATGAAGTTTTATTCATTCTATGAATTATCTTACAATGTTAAAAACATTTTGGTTTTTGTTAATGTATAAATATAGTAAGAATAGAGTGTTATACCTTTAATAGTTATGTGGTCCTTAAAAGTTGATTTTAGTGCTTCAGGTGTGAAGAATTAATCTTGAATACTCATCGTTTGGATAAAAAGATGAGATTGTGGTGAAAATTGACAAAATTATAAAATTCTGCTCATCAAATAAGTATATTTATTTATTATCTTATTATATGTGGAAAAGGAATTCTTGAACTCTAGGAAAAGGATCTTGAAACAAAATTTTGTCATATTACCATCATTTATGATGATATTAATGACCTTTTTCAAACCACTTTGGTTTATGGTTTTTAGGTCCTCAAATTTATATTTATTATTCAATTTATTGTGACCAATGATCTTTATCACAATCCATAGTTATTTAGACATTACTCTTTTCTACCATGTCAAAATATTCACTTCCCACCTATGTTATCCTATTTGGAATCCTAACATGTATTATTCAATATGACCTCCATACTTTTCTTACTCTTATATCTAGAGGATGTTTTTTTAATCCTTTTTATGATTTGGGTTTATAAAAAAAAGTATTTTTCAACGTCTAACCTATGATTACCGAGATAAAATTCAAATTGTGAGGATGCAATTTATTAAAGGTGAAGAGGATGTAACAACCTATGATTTTAAAAGAACAAAATTATGTTTGATAACATGAGAAAAATGCAACACTAATCTTATATGAGAATGTAACACCCCAATACTTTATGATATATTTTCTTTTTAATAAATTCAATCTCTTTAATAGCTTGCGGTACATACAACCCTAAAAGTTTTATGGTCGATAGAATATTCAAAACACAACACTGGTCATAAAAGACCTATGATATATATAACCATTATAATCTAGCAATTAAATATAAAATCATCTTGTTCTTGAAAAGTACACTTCTCAAAAACCCACTTTTTCATCATGTCCGCAAGTTTTGTTTTAAATAAATTTTTTACAAATTTTAAAAAAATTACTTTGAAAAAATAAACTTTATTTTTTTAAAATAATAATTTCAAAATTTTATTATGGTTAATTTTTGAAAATTTTCTGAAATTATTTTTTTTATGAATAGTGAAAAATACTTAATTTTAATTGAAAACTGTCTTTTCATTTAAATTATTTATAAAGTTAAATCATATTTTAAATTGGTTTTAAAGTAAAATTAGTTAAATTATATATCTATTAATATAATTTTTGAAATTTTAATCAATTTCATATTTAAATTAGATATAAAAACTTTTTAAACTTTTGAACATTTTCTCTTTGAAAACCTGCTTTCTTATCCCGTCTCTGAGATTAATTTTAAACCACATTTTTTCCACTTCTATGAATTAAATTTAAAAAAAATATTACATATTTTTAATATTACTAATATATATTATCTAATAAATTAAAATTAATTTTTGACAAAAATGAGTAGTGAAATAAGTAAAAATTAATTATCACGTTTAAGGTGAAAATGGGTTTACCATGTGTTTAAAATAAAAAGATAAGGGTTAAAATAACTTAAAAACCTATCTAAAATATATTTTATGGAAATATTTTGACCTCATACCTTCTATGATAGATAATTTTAAATCATTTCATCCTTGTAACATGAAACAAATGTGGGTGGAATTTTTTCCTTTTAAAAATTACAAATGTGGCACTCACCTTACATATAAAAGTGCACCCCCTATCCTCCTCTATTCACACCTTCAAAACCCATTGATTTGGATGATAACTACCAAAATAACTTATAAAATTTAATTATCTCATTCAAGAATACTTATTTTTTTAATAAATAAAACTTATGAATTTATTTGGTGCAAACCAAAAGAAGTTACACGAAGAATAGGTAACGTTCTTCAACAAGCGTTTTTATTTTATTTCCTACTCTACTTAATTAAATTATTATTAAACAAAGATAATATAAAAACGTAAAAATATTCCATATAATTATTTTTTATTATGTTAATTTAATAACCTAAATCATTCTCATATTCCATAAAATGGGTTACAAAATCATCATTTGAGTGTACGGCGAACTACCGTCCAACGAACCAATGTCATTTGTTTTTCCAATACCAAATCTCACGGTTGGGTGTGATGATGGATATAAATTATATATTTTATTTATAATATAATTATAAATATTTAATCCTTATATCATATATACCTTTTTAATTTACTTACCTTAGGGGATACGATAATGCTGCTCGTGTGTACGATGAACTACCACCTCACGAAGCGATGTGATTCATTTTTCACTAACGCTTTACATGGAATGAAATAAGGATAAAATTAATGAATATATGTGATATAAATTAAATAATTATTATATTAATAACATATTTATCATTATTAAATGATCATATATAATTTTCTTTTTTTACACTGAAAAATGATAACATTGTTCGTTTATGTGTGGATTGTCGCCTTCACGAAGCAATGTGACTTTCGTTTCACAACCACACTGAATGGATGATATATAGAAATATATTTAAAGAAATAATATGGCATATATTATATTATCATAATTATATAAATTTAAAATATTACATACCTCATTTCCATAATGATCATTGAAAAATGGAAACGTTACTCATATGTACATACGACTTACTATCTCTAGGACTATAACATACTTAATTTTTCAAAACCATAGTTCATGATTGGTATTAAAAGTATAATTTATATATAAATATGATAATTATTTATTGATTATTATTATATATATGATTTAAATATATAATATTCACAATAAAGGAACTCTCATAATAAAGTATGAATGAGAAAACAGGGCAATTAACACCCAAAACAATGAAAATAATGAAATGTTTTTAATGAACGGGTGATAAGATGTTATAAAAGGATAATATATGATATTATAAATATTAATATAGTTATTTAATAAGTTAATAAAAAGTTTAAAACCAATATATGGGATTTTAAATCATGTTTAACCAAAAGTAAGTGTGAGGTGAGGGATTTCTAGTCTCTCCTTTATTTCTGGGATACATATGCAAATTCACCACTCATTTATTTTGTGTGATATATATACTTAACCTCTTGAATTTTATATCACAAATTCTGTTATTTTAATGATATTTAAGGTTTCATTTGATTTTATTATTTATTGGGTATTTGAATAAAAATATTACTAAAGTGATAAGGACTTTTTATCTTAATTTTCTTTTTTTGAGACTTATGTCATGTTATGAACCTATATTCTTTTATGGGGTGTATATACAAACTTGTTGAAATTTAATGTCATGAATTTATTTATTATCATTATATTTTCAGTTTAATTCAATTTTATCCTTTCTATGGGCTTACGATTTAAATTTACCAAAGTGGTAATAGTTTTATGTTACAATCTCCTAGTATATCAGGATTGTTTATGATTAGGTCTCCAATGTTGAAATATTATGATCTACCTTTCAATAATTTTCATGAATTTTCTTCTTATATGGTTATTAATGATATTTTCAAGTAATATTACCATTTTCACGCTCATTATTAAATAAATTATTGATAAAATTATTTTAAAAAAATCTAATTTATTTCTTTCTTCACTTAAAAACCAATTTTATTAAAAAAAACTAGTTTTCTAAAAAAATTTAAAAAATTATTTTAGAATTCTTAAAATGATTTATTCAAAATATTTTCACACATGTTTAAATTTTAAGAAAAAATTGAAATGAATATTCATGTATTTTTACAAATGATTCTCATTTGTATTTTACCAAAATGTGAAAGGAATATGTATTTTAATGTGTAATACATGAATGAAAATTTTCTCCGTCATGACCATTATTTTCTTCGAATATTCATTTATAAGTTTTAAATTTTATTTTCAAAGAAAAAGATTATTAAAATTGTTTATGTTTTAAAAAGTGTTTTTCAAAATGTAATGGATATTTTTCTAAAGATATGTTTTAAATGATTTTTAAATATTCCTTTATATATTTTTGAGGTTATTTTCAGAGAAAAGAATTTTCATAATATTTTGTGAATTTTTAGTTTTTAAAAATTTATTTTTCAAAATAAAAAATTTATTTTCCTCAAAATTTATTTAGTTATATTTTAATGTTCTTCACATTCATCAACATAAACAACCCTTATTATTTTATATTCTCCTGTGGGGATATTTTGTAATGATACCATCCTCATTATTTCTTCGGATGGATTAAGATTGTTTAAAAGAGATTGTTATAGTACTCGTTTATTTTCCATGGGTTAATCATGTTTAAAATAGATTTTTATCAAAACCATTTCTTTTCCATGGGTTAATCATGTTTCAAATATATTGTTATAGAACTCGTTTATTTTCTATGGGTTAATCATATTCCTAAGAGATTTTTATGGAACCCATTTCTTTTCCTTGGTTTAATCATGCTTAAAAGTGATTGACATATAACCCATTTATTTTCTACAAGTTAATCATTTTATTAAAGAAATAATGATTTCCTTTATGAAACCTCTATATACCTTATCCATGTTGTGGTTTTTAGAAATTATTTATGATTGGTACACCCAGATAGCATTGGGTGAGCCTGATATAGCTTATATGATGGGTGATCCTAGATAATGGTCCAATGCCTCGGGTAATGATTATGTTATATAGAGAATTATAATGGAATTAAACCATATAATTATTTCATTTTTAAGGTTTTTTAAGGGTTCTATAAGTGTTTTTGGATGATGATGATGTTCCAAGATACCAAAAAAATTTATCTATGCTTTCCATGGGTTTATAATGTTTCCTTTTATCAAGATTAATATCACATGTCTCATGATTGTTGATTTTTATGAATCTTTACTTTTTTTTAAATCCATATTCAATGTTTCATGATTGATGATTTAGGTATTGGTAGGTTTTAGTACTTTTATGATTCATTTATGCACTCTGATTATGTATATCCAACGGCCTGAAGGCCTTCAAATTTTTTATTATTATAAAATAAATCCCCCTTCTAAGGGATAAAGGGGGTGAAACCCAAGAAGACTTCATGAACATAGGACAAATGAAACTCAAAGGGTAGAAATATTAAAACCAGAATGACACCATGGAACAGCTTCTCCCCAGCATTTGATCATGATGAAGCTCTCCATCATTGCAAGGCAGTTTGGCAAGAAAGTGCCATGTGTAAAAGCACAGACCCAATCCGATGGCTGACGCCATACCCTCTCAAACATCCAAATCTAAAAAAATCAGCAAAGATAAATTGCTAGCTATGGATCCTCCTATGAAGAAATTACTATGATGTCATGACCAGTTCCACATACTTCCCACCTTCGAAAGCAAACCATCCAAGAAAACAACATCCACCATTCAACTGTAACCAACATGCATCAAAACTTCAGAGAACATTCACCATGAAGCTTTCACTAGCAGCAGCGTCTCTAGTGAAGAATGATCCCTATGATGTCCACTATCACCACAGCCATAGCCAGAAAAGAGATACCAGCTATGTGATGCAAACACACCCAAAAAAACACCAAATTCATCATACCCTTATGCACTTCTTATGCTCGTTCATGACTTTCAATTGTTAATTCTTATATTTACCCTTACTGAGCATTTTATATCACCATTATTATGTTTGCTCTTCCATGAGTTATAAAGAATTTGGATTAATGAATTATAGCTTGAATGGATTTCATATGTATGATGATGATGACTTAATGTGAAATAAGAAAAACTAGCTTAAGTAGGAGAGATTCCCATTTAATGACATGAGTATTATTTATATAGGAGTTTTTCCTAGTTATATAAAATTATAATACTAAAAGGTCCTATAGAATATAAGTAATCCATTTTTTCCTTCTGATTTTGTAAGGTCTGGATGGAAAAAATATTGGGTCA
Organism: Viscum album; assembly: GCA_963277665.1. Classification (NCBI taxonomy): domain Eukaryota; kingdom Viridiplantae; phylum Streptophyta; class Magnoliopsida; order Santalales; family Viscaceae; genus Viscum; species Viscum album. The sequence goes on from OY728164.1 coordinate 137,442,709, forward strand.
CAATTATCAGTACCAAAGCCAAAACTATAAATTTTATGATTTTAACATCGGATATGACAGTGTGGGTTAAGTGATGTTATAGTTAGTATCATAGGTTGGTTTAGATAACTTTGAATATTATAATTTGTTCATGTTAGGTTATATTAAGAGTTATGGATACCATCATAGGCCTATAAAATTAAAAATGATCATAAATCCAAAGTCTTATACACCCCTTTTCGGTTTTAAGCAATGAGAACTTAAAGTGGTTAATAAAACTCTCAAATACATTACATTTAGTTGAATTATATATAAAACTTCATTTTAATATGAATTATTCCTTTAAATTTTGTGGAAATAAGTTTTCAGGTATTGATGACCTTTATGGTTAATATGATTTTGGATATTGAGGTAATTATGGGAACATGAGTTTTATCATATACATAACCATGGGATTTAAAATTGATTTTGGTGAATAAATGATTAATGAGATCGCATTATTTTTTTACTCATTATATGAAAGGTATAAGACAACATTTTCGGTTAAAACACTCTTTAATGTTGATTTTATTGAGGTTATTTTGGATATAGGTTTATTAATATACAGAATGATTTATTTTTTACTTTGGGTATTACTGTATAATTTTGAATATTTATTTATCTTATGAAGGCTTATTAATTTTTGGAATTATCTTACCATTTTATAACCATTTTGGTTTTGGTTAATGTATTAATATATTATGAATATCTTGTTATAACTTTTATTGTAATGTGGTCCTTAAAAGATTATTTTAGTGCTTTAGGCATGATGAATTCATCTTAAATACTCATCGTTTGGATAAAAATATGAGATTGTGGTGGAAATTGAAAAGGGGATAAAATTATTCTCATAAAGTAAGTATATTACCTTATTCTATTAGTATATATGTAAAATGAATCCATCAACTCTAGGAAAAGGATCTTGAAACAAAATTTTATCCTATTACCATCATTTTAGATGATATCAATGAATTTTTTTCAAACCTCTTTGGTTTATGGTTTTGTGGTCCTTAGATTTATATTGATCATTAAATTTATTTTTATCAATTATATCTATCACTATCTATCATTATTTGGATATTTCATTTTTTTTTACCATGTCCAAATCTTCACTTCCCACCTATGTTCTTCTATTTGGAATCTAAGTATGTGTTATTCCTGATGACCTTTGTACTTCCCTTGATATTTTTTGAAGAGGATATTTTTTAACCCTTTTTATAATTGTTTTTATAAAAAATTATTTTAAAATATCCAACCTATGATTATAGATATAAATTTAAAATTGTCAGGACATAATTTATTAAAGGGGCGAGGATGTAACACCCCAAGATTTTAAAAGAAGAAAATTAAGTTCAATAACATAAGAAACACGCAACACTGAACAAAGATGGTAATGTAACTCCCAAAGACTTTACTATATATCCATTTTTAAATAAATTTAATCTCTTCAATAAATTTTGACACATGCATCCTTGAGATCTTTAAGTTTTATAGTGTATTCAACATTCAATATCGAACTTAAATGACCCACAATATATATAACTGTTATAACCTAGTTGTTAAATTGGTGGTTATGAATACTAATAACTAATTTATGAAATATATATATATATATATATATATATATATATATATATATTTCAAACTAAATATAAATTATTGATAAATTTTTAGTAAATAATCAAATAATTTTTAGTAAAGTTATTTTATTCTTCAAAAATACGTTTTCTTCAAAATGGTTTTTATTACTTTTTATGAAAAAATATTATAATTAAAATTTTGAACTTTTGGAAAATTTATTTGATAAAATAAACTTAATTTATAGAATTATAATGTCAAAATTCACGTTGGGTGAAATTTTGTTATTTTTTGGAAAGTATTGATTTTTAGTGAATAGTGAAAAATACCGATTTTTGTAAAACTATAATTTCTCTTCAATAAATTAAGTAATTTAAATTTATAATTATATTTTAAAGTAAAATGTTTAATATTTATTTAAATTCAATCCACTTAATTTATTTTGAATCAAATATATATTGTATTTTAGTATAAGTTTATTTTTAGGTTTAAAAAGATATATTTTCTAAAAACTATTTTAAAGTCCATAATGTATCTATATTTCAATTAATTAAAACAATCCATAAGAAGGACTTTTTTAGATGAAATTTATATATTATATATCAATAAATTTTAATTAATAATCATACAAAATTATTATTATACATAGAGTTAATAAAAAATCCTCTTATGCTTGAAAAATACACTTCTCAACAAACTTTCTTTTCATCGCATTTGTGGTTTTTTTAATTTAAATTTTACCAATTTTAGAAAATTTATTTCAATAATAAAATTAATTTTTAAAATCATAATTTCAAAGTTTTATGGGGTTTAATTTTTTATAATTTTTCAAAAAGATTATTTTTTGATGAATAGTGAAAAATAATGAATTTTAATCAAAAATTTCCTTTTCATATAAATTATTTTTAAATTTAAATTAAAATTTTAATTTGTATTAAAGTAAAATTATTTCAATTATATATTTTATAATCCAATTTATTTCATTGGAATTAATTTAATATTGAAATTGGATAAAAAATTCATAAACTTTTGAACATTTTCTCTTTGAAAATCTGTTTTCTCATTGTGTTTGTGGGATAAATTTTAAATTAAATTTTACCAATTATGTGAATTGAATTTTTAAAAATGGATTATATATTTTTAATAATTATAATTTTTATTACCTGATAAGGTTAACTTAATTGTTTACCCAAATGAATAGTGAAAACAATAAAAATTAATTATCATGTCTAAGGTAAAAATGGGTTCACGAGGAGGTTAAACTAAACAATATGGGTTAAAATGACCTAAAAACTTGTCTAAAATATATTTTATGGAAATATTTTGACTTAAAACCTTAAATTATCAATAATTTTCCATTATTTGATCATTTTTTCAAGAAAATGATGTGGTTGGAACTCATTATTTTCAAAAATTACTAGTGTCACTCACCTCACTTATAAAAGGCCACCCACTCTCCTCATCTATTCACGCATTCAAAACTCACTATTTCAGAATATAATTGACCGAATAACTTATATAATTACCTATTATCATCCTAGAATCCTTATTTTGGTCAAAAATACAACCAATGAAGGCCTTTGGTGCAAACCAAAAGAAGTTAGCTGAAGAAGAGGTAATGTTCTTCAACGAGCATTTTTAATTTATTTCATCCACCACGTCCTTAAATTATTATTAAACTATGGTTATATAATATCATAAATATCTTACATATTATTATATATTATTATGATAATTTCATAACCTAAATTCTTCTCTTCTTTCATCAAATGAGTTACAAAATCATCATTCATGTGAATGGCAGACTACCACCTCAAGAAATGATTTCATTCATTTTTAAATTACCAACTATCATAGTTGTGTATGATGATGGATATATATTATATATATTATATTTATAACACAATTATACATTTGGAGTCATTATATCATATATACCTTTTTACTTTTTATCCCACATGGTATTCAATAACGTCGGTCGTATGTACGGCAGAGTACCGCCTCGCGAAGCGATGTGATTCATATTTTACTAATGATTTTAATAGAAATTAATACAGATAAATTTAATGAATATATGTGATATAAATGAAATAATTATTATATTTGTGACATATTTATAATTATAATAATATAATTTATCGTTTTCTTTTTTACACTGAATACATGAGGACTACCTCCTTCACGAAGCAATATGACACTATTTTCATCACCACACCACATGGATGATATATATTTAAATAAATAATATTTTATATATGATATTATTATCATTAAGTCATTTAAATAATTATCATTTAAAAATATAAATGTCACTCATGCTTACATATGACCAACCGTCTCCATGATCATAACATACTTCATTTTTCCAAAACATATTTCATTATTAGTCTTAAAAATATAATTGATTTAAAAAATTATTATTATTCCATGATTATTATTCTTGAGATTATGGTACTATATAATATATAAAATAACCAAAACTCTCATAACAACGAATGGATGAGAAAACAAGGCAATTAACACCCAAAACAATGAAAATAACGAAAACAATTTTACAAACAGGTGATAAGATGTTATCAAAGGATAATATATGATATTATAAATATTAATATGGTAATTTAATAAGTTAATAACATGTTTAAAATCACTATAAATAAGTTTTAATTAGGTTCAACTAAAAGGAAGTGTGAGGTAAGTGATTTTTAGTCTCTCTTTTATTTCTGGAAGACATATGAAAATTCACCACTCATTTCTTTTGTGTGGTGTATATACTACCCATTTTACATGTTATATAATAAATCCAATTATTTTAATGATATTTAAAGTTTAATTTGATCTTATTATTTATTTGGGATTACGAATCAAAATAGTACCAAAGGGATAAGGTATTTTTGTCTTAATTTTTCTTCTTTGATACTTATGTCATGTGTTGAACATATATAATTTTATGAGGTGTATATGAATCCCCTTTGACATGTAATAACATGAATTTATTTATTATAATTAAATTTTAATTTTAATTATATTTTATCCTTTCATGGGGATTATGATTTGAAGTTACCAAGTAGTAGGTTTTTTACATTATAATCTCACCATTTATTAGGATTTTTTGTGATTAAGTCTCCAATGTTAGAATATTATGATATACCTCTCAAGTATTCTCATGAATTTTATTCTCTTATGGTTATTAATGCTATTATAATGTAATATTACCATTTTACACTATTTTATACTTAAAATAATTGACAAAATGTTTTTAATAAAAAACTTCTTTATTTCTCTCTTTGGTCGAAAACCCTTTTTCTTCCAAAACCATGTTTTATAAAAATGTTCTAAAAAATGTTTTTATAATAATTAAAATGAATTATTAGTGAAAAATTTACCCATGTTTTACTTTTAAAAAAAACATAAAATGAATCTACATATCATTTTCCAAAAAATGACAATTTGGATTTTACTAAAAATATGACAGGAATATTTTTTTAACATGTATGACATGATCATAATTTTATACCATCATGAACATTATTTACTTCGAAGATTTATTTATATTTTTTCAAGTTTATTTTCAAATAAAAGGATTTTTAAAATATTTTAAGTTTAAAGATATTTTATTCAAAATGGAAAGGATATTTTCCTCAAGAAAAGTTTTAAAATATTTTAAAGTTTCGTTTATGTGTTGCTAAAGTTTTTTTCAATGAAAAATAATTTAGAAATATTTTGTGAGTTTTTAGTTTTTAAAAATTGATTTTTCAAAAAAAAAATCCCCAAAATGTATTTAGTGATATATTAACATTATTCTTATTCATCAATGTCAGTAACCCTTGTTGTTTCTTATGATTCAATGTGTATATTTTGTAATGATACCATCGTAATTATTTCTCTATATGGGTTAATATTGTTTCTAAGAGATTTGTATAGAACTTGTTTCTTTTACATGGGTTAATCATTTTTCAAAGATATTTTTATCAATCTTGTTCATTTTACATGGGTTAATAATGTTTCAAATTGATTTTTATGGGACCCATTTATTTTATTTGGGTTAATCATGTTTCAAATAGATTTTTATGAAACTCATTTATTCTATATAGTTTAATAATTTTTCAAAAATATTTTAATGGAACCCATTTCTTTTCCATGGATTAACCATGTTTCAAAGTTATTGACATGGAACCCATTTATTTTCCATGATTCAATCATGTTATGAAAGGAATATGGTTTTTTTATTCAATCTCTATGTAACTTATTCATGTTGTGGTCCTTTGACATTATATATGTTGAGTGAACCCAAATAGAATTCGATTAGATCAATATAGCTTATACGATGGGTGCACTCAGATAGATATCCATTCATTGTGTAATGATTATGTTATTTGGATAATTATATTGGAATTCAACTATATGGTTATTCTATTTTTAAGGGTTCTATAAGGGTTCTTTAATTGTTCTATGATGATGATGTTTCAAGATAGTAATACATTGTATTTATACTTTCCATGGGTTTATAATGTTTCCTTTGATCAATATTGATATCATGTGGCTTATGATTATTGATTTTTATGACTCTTTACTTTTTAAAAGCCCAATTCCATGTTTCATGATTGATGATTTTGGTATTCATGGGTATGAGTTCTTTTATGATTTTCTTATACACTACGATTATGTTATCTTACCCTTATGAAATTATTATGCTAATTAAGAGTTTTTCCTTATTATATAAAATTTTAAAGCTAAAAGATACTTGATAATATAATTGATCTAGTTTTACTTTTGACATTGTAAGGTTTGGATGGAAAAAATTGGGTCACAAATATCGATATCAAAGATGGAAATGTAAATATTATTATTTCAACACTGGATCTAGGATTTTGGCTTCTGGGATTTATTATTAGTAGTCTTGGTAAACTAGATATGTACATGACTCTCAAATATATTTTAAATCATAAAAAAAAGTATTTTCTTTGAGAACATCACTTTTATCTCTAGAATATCCTTTCATATCAATCACAGTTTACTTCTTGGTATCCTGGGGAAAGTAAATATAAGAAAGGGGTGAGCTCAGATGCTTAGTAAGGAAATGCATACAACAGAAGGTAAATAAAGCATGAATAATATGGTATGAATAAATGATGATTGAATAATTACATATAAATAATAAAATGAGTTTAAAATGTATCCATGGATACTAAAAATATTAAAATAAACTCATGTGCATCAATAATTTATTACATAATGATGGAATGAATAATGTCTGACAAATAAACTTACCATTGAGGCTTTATTCCATGACATCTAAAAACACCATCAATGCATCATTACAATACATCTATATAAATGAGTAAGGCCTCAGAATAATTCATAATATAGTTTTTCTCTTCATACATATGAATTTATCATAGGGTTATATAATTTCAGGCCTTATCTTTCACTTAATAATTCTAATTTATTCATCATATGAATAAACAATAGAACTTAATCAACATGACATAAAATCAATAATTGTTCATAAATGAAGAAATAGAATATAGAAGATTGATACTTTCCCTAACAAATATAATCATAATCCATCTAGTGAAACATGGAACATGGTATCATAAGAGTATAATCTTAATAAATCATAATATTTAATAAATAATGTTGACCGAGGTGAAAATATTTTCAAAAGATAACTAGAAAATTTCTTGAGGAAAAATAGAGTTTTTCACTTTGAAAACAATTATTTAAATTTTAAAAATTTCCCAAATATCAAGTAAACTACTTTATTTTAAAATAAACTTGAAAAATTTTAAATTAATCTTCAAATCAATGAGTTTTAATGAAATCAAGAAATTCAATTCATGTCGTATAAGTTAAAACAGACATTCCTTTCACATATTTGTAAAAAGGATAAAAAGTAACTCATTCAAAAAATGGAAAGAAGATTCCTTTTAAATAATTTTTTAACTAGTCAAAAATGGGTAATAATTACTTTAAATTATCATTGTGTAATAGTAAAAAAAAAATTGAAAACATTTTTAGAAAACATGGACATAGAAGAAAAAAAATTAATTAAAGAGAGAAACGAAGTCAGTTTTCCAAAAAACATCCTTCAGGGTCTTGAGTACTTAAAGAGAGAAAAGTTGAAATTAAATCGTGTAATTTATATAAATAAACATATATGAATAAAATATATTTGTTTTAAGATAAAAATATCAAATAATTCCTCTAATAGAGACATAAACAATCTCAAATAGTGATGAGATTGTGAAATAAACTCTTACCATTTTGGAAACATTCAAATCATAACCCCCATGAAATAAATAAACTAAAATGAACCATAAAATAACATTAATGTAAATATATTCATAATATAGAATATAAAATTTTAAGTAGATACACTTTATAAATGAAACAAGTTATGAATATGGCATATGTATCATAGGAGAAAAAGTAAGATGAGGAAACCCTTAACTTGGGTGCGACCTCCTTTTGATGTGTACGAACATATTATATAATAAATATTGATTTATTATACATATATTACATAACTATATTTACATACATAATATCATATAATATTTACTTATAATATTTTATCATCCATTTATTAATAATTCTTTGTTAAAAACATTGTTCTGGGTAATAACAACTTTGATTTTCATATAGTTTTGGTTTGGTAGTTTATGTCCTTTTAATTTTATCATGGTTAACCTTGATATAAATATTATATATATTAATTATATAATTATTTATATTAATCCATAAAATATAGATATATAAAATTAATTACATTGTTCATGGAGATGGTAATCTGTACATACACATGAACGTTGATTTCACTTCTCGATCAATGGAACAAAAGAAAGGTGAATAATAATTAATATATTTAGAATAATTATTATATAATATATATCATATAAAATTATTAAATCTATACTGATTACCATCCATGTAAATTTTAAATGAAAAAAAATAATTGAATCACTTCGTGGAGGTGGTATTCTATATGTATGCACGAGTGACATTGTCGTTTTCTAACAGATACAAAGGTAAGAAGTTATATATGATATTATTGTTTCAGAATAATATTTATACCATAAATATAATATATACTCATTATTTACATCTTTATAAACATAAAAGTAAAGTGGTGATGAAAAACTAATTACACTGCTACGTGGATATGGTGAGTCATATGTACGCGCGAGTGATGTTTTCACTTTTCATAGGATAAAAAAGAGATAGAATATGGTTGTCCTATAATTATAATAACATATCATTATATTTATTATACAAGATTTATTATCTTATGATGGGTATAACACTTTAATATTAAGTATAAAAAGAAATAAACTTGAAGGTTCGGTAAAGATGATTGGCTCTTATTCAGTAGAATTCCTTTAGATCTCTTTTTAAGGGAACTAGGGTGGGTCTTTAAGAAGGTGAAAAACCTCTATAACATTAATAAATATTTTTATATGGAAATTGGGTATGTTTTAGTTGATTCATATAGCTCAAATTGACATAAATAACTAAGTGAAGGGTGTCCTTTTATAAATGAGGGGAGGGGCATTCTTGGAATTTCTTAAAGTATTAAATATATATAAATTATATTTCATGTACAAATGGATATGATTTGTTATAGTTAGAATATTATATGAGTACGAGTCAAAATAATCTCATATATTGAAATTTGAAAAAGTATTATTTGTGTTTTCATCCTTATCCTTTAGTTTTAACCCCTATTAACCTTTTCAACAATTACCATAATATTAAAGTTTCCGACCCATTATGGGTTAATAATGTTACTATAAAATAAAAAATGACCAATAAATGGGCCATTATTTATTTTTAATACCATATACCATCCATTTTTTCTAATATATTATTCTATTTAATTTTAAATCATTTAATAAAATAATATTTATTATAAAATATCATTAATGTCATTTTTAACACTATTTTTTTAATTTTACTTTAAATACATAAAAAAAGAGGTAATTCAAATATAACCATTTTACACATACATAAAATGTCATATATATATATATATTGGTACATATTAATTCATTCAAATTATATCTCTTTTAATATTTTTAAAATCATTTATTTTATTTTTCTATTAATTGAATAAATATTGTATTAGCATTGAGAAATAATTTAAGATAATTATTTAATCACTAAAAATTATAAATAAATTATCATCATTAATGTAATTTTATAATTTACATAATCACCATTAAAATTAATTCTACCACCTGTTTTTTTCTAGGTTAACACATAAGAGATATTTAAAACTAAGAGAGTGACTTTTTGTAACTTTATTTGATTTAAATATTATATAGGTCATTTTTTGGGAAAATTTTCAATTAGAAAAAAAATTAGAATAATATAATAAGGTTTTATTTAAATTTATATAATAAAAATTATTATGAATAATTATGGCCTTATCACTTAATTTTAACCCAGATTAACCTGATTTACCCTTTATCGAGTTATAATTTTTACCACGGTTACTATTCAAATTGGCTAAAAATAAAAGAGGACTATTTACCAAATTTAAATCAACAAATTATAAATATATAACAAATTTTTTAATATTTTTTTATTATATTTTTCACTAATTAATTTAAAATCAAAATCCAAAACTCAATGAAAATCATTTTGTCAAAAAATGCATTTTATGTATAAAAATGTTTTTACACCAAATTCAATCAAAAAATTGATTTCAATGAACTTAATTGAATTATTAATAGTATAATATAACTAATTTTAGTTTTAAATCATTTTAAAAAAAATTTGAATCCTTTAAACAAAAATACAATTTAAAAAAAAATCGGTATTTTTCACTATTCATTGAAAATTAATCTTTTTAAAAAAATAAACAAATAACCCTAAGATAAATTTGATATTATGATTTAAAAATGATATTAATTTTATAAAATAAAATTTATATAAGTTCCAAAAATTAATTATAATATTTTTTATCAAAAAGTAATAAAGATCGTTTTTTAAGAAAGCATATTTCAGAAGCATAAAATAACCTTCCTAAAAATTGTGTAATTATTTCTTAACTAGTAATCAATGTGTTTTTATTTATTATATCTCTTATATATAATTAGTAATTTGGTTAAAATAATTCATACCCAAAAAATCAATGTCTAGGTGATAATGTTTACATTAAATAATAATATTTTAATAGTATATTGTTGTTCATTTAGACTTGGTGTTGTGTGTTGTTTAGGCTATCAAACATTGTGTTATTTTAAAATATCTGGGTGTTATATTATCCCACCTTCAATAATTTTTTTCCTTACAATTTGAAATTATTCTTGATAATCAAGGGTTTTAAATTTGAAATTCCTATTCTAAAAACTCACATCATAAAAAGGGTTAATAAAACTCTCTCTTAAAAATAGGGAAAGAGAGATATAAAGATCATCTAAAATAACAAAAAATGGGTTTTCAAATAGAAAATAAATGGTGGGAAGTGAAAATATAGACATGGAAGAGAAAACTAACAACTAGGGATTAATTTAGAGTGATATATAACATGATCATGAGAAAGTTAACCACCACAAAACCATAAATTTGTGATGGGTTAAAAGGCCATTTATTCATTAGAAATAAAAGTAATTGGAAAAAAATTATTTCAATATCCTTTTCCTATACTTAATTAATTACATTACCATATAGAATAATAACATAAGAGCATATACCTACTTGACATGTAAAATTTCATCCTTTAATAAATTTCCCCCACAATCTCATCCTTTCTCAAAATGATGAGTATTAAAGATGAGTTTTTTATACTAAAATCCATAAAATCAACTTCTAAAAGATCACATAATCAACAAAAGGATAAAAATTTGTTCCTCTTATCTTTATATATTAACCAAAACCAAAAAAATAGTATAAGATAATATAATTCCCAAAATATATAAACCTTTAAATTAAGCAATACAAAATTAATCTTCAAATCCTTAATAGTAACACCCAAAGCTCAACTTAGATCATTTGATAAATAAATAACCTTAAATTTTTTTAAAATATTCTAAACCAAGTTCAAAACCTAAAATTAGAATGATTTGATCAAATATTCTTCTGAGTTTAATTTAACATTTATCTTTAATAAACATTATTTCGTAATATACCCAAAAATGTATATTCCCTTATTATATAATCCCAAAAATATGCTAATAATGTCCATAAAAAACTTAAGTCACCGTCAATCCACATTAAAATCATATCAGATTCCAAAATATAATTCAACCTTTATTCTTAAAATAAAATAACATTCTATTTCTATAAATCCAAAAATGAAATAAACATCATCAAATATGGGTTAAATCACATTTTCATAAAATCACTAACAAACTCAAGGTCACTAATACTATCCAATTTAGTTCATCAATGTCAATCATTTATTTATCCTAATGAAACATTATCAAATTACTACTATGACACTTTTTTTGGTTATCGGTACCTTTCAAAATATGTTTTCAAATCCTTAAAGTAGATCTATTATGGAATAATTCTTATATGTCTCATGATTATTATATCCATAATATCATTGATATTACACTTATACATCATAATTCTCAAATAATAATACATAAAAACTTCAGTATTTACACTTCAATTATTGGAATAACATATGTCCTTCCTTGTCCTAGGAGTTAACCCTTGGATTATTTCATTGGATTAGACAATTCTTATATTCCCCACATATAAGAAATTGAACTATAAATGGTAACTTGGGATGAAATTCATACCCCTCCATAAAATTCTTCAATTTTCTTCAACAATTGGTTGATCTATGCCCCTTTTTCACATATAAAACATTTTCCCATTACTTTGAGACATTCTCTGGGGTGTACCTTTCCATATTTCTAACATGAAGGAAATTAAGTTTTTTCCTATATGGTCTCCATCACCAGATCTCTAAAAAATATATATCCTTATTTTCTTTGGTGAGTCTGATAGTTGGTTAAGGTGTATGTTTTTAATACTATATCATAATAACTGATTATGATAATCATAGTATCTTTCAATCCATTCATCATCTAATTTTTTTTCTCATAATCACTAAATTGTACATCATATTTGGTGTTAACATGATTTCTCCAAGTTATATCCATTGACTAAAACCAAAAATCATAGTATTATTAAAATAATTATAGTGGGAAACCATATAATCTCTATGTTATCATAAAAATTAGTATGTTAACTTATACATAGACTTATCCACAAAGTTGGTCGTAGTGTTATGTTTCATAATCTATGTTTTCCTATATCTAGTTCCCAATATTTTTACTAAACTTCCTTAGATACCAACCATAAATACCCCAACTCTAGTAGCCCAAAGTCTGTGGTTAATTTATTTCATTGGAAATATATATAAGAAATTTCATCCAAAAGGAACAAATAGTTTATTAGTATTGGTAAACTAGATACATAATTAAATCTAACATAAATTTTAAAACATAAAAAAAGTATTTTCTTTGAGAACATAACTATTATCTCTAGAATATCCTTGCATGTTAATCATAGTAAAATTCTTGGTATCCTAGGGAAATAAACCATAATAAAGGGGTGATCTCAGATGATTAGTAAGGGAATGCATACAATAGATTCTAAACAAGGATTGAATAATATAGAAGGAATAAATAATGATCAAAAAATTCTATGTAAATAATCACATGAGTGTGAAACTTATCTATAGATAAAACAATATTCAAATAAACCCATGAACATCAATAATTTCTTTAATAATGATGTAATTCATAATTCTAGACATCTAAACTTACCATCGAGGCCTTATTCCAAGACAGTTTGTCTTATGAGACCTACTGATTCATCGAGAGGCTATAAAATTTTTGGCCCCACCTTTCACTTAATAAATCCAATGCATTCATCATATGAATAAAAAATATAACTTAATCAACTTTCCTTAAAAATCAATAATTATCTATATTGGAAGAACTAGAACATGTAATATCAATACATTCCCATGTCAAGCTTGTCATAAAACATCTAGTGAAATATAGTTGATGGTTTCATAAGATTATAACCTTAGTAAATCATAATATTTGATAAAGGATGTTAACATAGATGAAAATACAATCAAAAGGTCATTGAAAAGTCTATTGATGAAAAGGCACATTTTCACTTTAAAAAACTTATTTAAAATCTAAATATTTATTAAATATTAAGGAAAGGATTTTATTTGAAAATAAATGTATAAAGTTATAAAGGAATCTTCAAATAAACTAGTGTTCATGATTATGGTAAATTTAGTTCATATCATATAATTTAAAAAATACATTCCTTTCACACTTTTGTAAAAAAAAGTCAAAAAGTACCTCATTCAGAAATAAAAAATAAGATTCCTTTTAAAATATTTTTTAAAAAGTAAAAAATCGATAAAAATTAATTTAAAAATTATATTATAATTTAAAAAAACAATCTTGAATTTTTTTAGTAAAACATGGGCATGAAAAATAATACAAATTTTATTGAAAAGATAAATGAAGTACATTTTCCTTAAATACATACTTTAGGCCTCTTGAGTACTTAAAGAGAATGAAATTTAAAAGAAAACATTTAATTTATATAAATAACCATAGGATAAGAAAATATATTATTTTTAATATAAAAATATCAAACAATTCCCCTAACAGAGACTTAAACATAAACAATCCTGAATAATGTTGAGATTGTGAAATAAACCCTTACCAATTAGGTAAATTTCCCCCATGAAATTAATAAATTAAAATGAAACATAAGATACCATGAATTTAAATAGATTCATGATATAAAATATCAAATGGGAAGTAAATGAACCTCATAAAATAAACAAGTGGTGAATATGACATATGTCTCATAGTAGTAAAATTGGGATGAGAAAACCCTTACCTCACATTCGACCTCCATCATATGTTTCTGAACCATATGTCTAACAAATATAGATTTATTATACATATATTCCATAATCATATTAATATAAATAATACCATATATTATTTACTTATAATCCTTTATCACCCATATATTAATAATTCTTTGTTAAAATCATTATTCCAAGTAATAATTTCTTTGTTTTTCATGCATGTTTTGATTTAGTAGTTGTAACATCTAGATGTTTTTATGAAATATTTTCTTTAAATAATTTAAATTCCTGAGCATCTTTCATTACATGAAAACGTGGGTTTAAATAAACCACAAGATTCCCTTAGTATAAAATTACCATTATAACCTAGACATTAGGTTAATGGGAATAAGTATAACTAACATATGAAAATTCATTGTAAATTCATGGGCTATCAATTATTTATGAAAACTATAAATCAATTAGATATTTTTATTTTTGAGTGAATTACTATTTGTAATTAAATTAATGAGATATATAAATATATTTGTGTGTGTGTGTGTTAAATACTTAATAAAATATTTTTTATATTCTTATAATGGATATTTTAGTCATAGGGTATGAATAAACCTTATTTGATGTATAAAATCTATTTTTTAAGGGTAATTTTACACCATTTAATGGAGAACCCAATTTAAATTAAGATTTTGACACATTAATAATTTTTATATGAAAAAATAAACATGTTCTTTTGAAGCGGGATATAAAAATTTTCTTTGGATGAATTTCTAATATTTTCTGATAACTTTCAAGTTTCGATAAATAGTAAAAATACACTAAATTTTATGTGAAAACAAATTTTTCATCGAAATAATTTATATGGTTAAATAATAATATTTAATTGTTTTAAATAATAAATATAATATATTTTTATCATTAAATATAAATTTTGTAATTATAATTAATTTTACATTGAATCCATATGTAAAAACATTTTAATATTTTGTAATGTTTTAGATTTTAAATCCCATTCTCCCCTTCCAACAATGAGATTAATTTTAAATTAATTACTGAAACTTTTGTGCTTTGAATTTTTGAAATTGAACTCCATAATTGGAATTAGTATATCCAAATTATGTAAGTAGATATATTTTATTTTTTGGCATTATTAATAGTAACTTCGGTAATTTTTATTAATATGGTAAAAGGGTAAATCGGGTAATTAAAGGCAAGAATGATATTATAAGATTACCCTAATAATTGTATTAATATCATTGGATGAGTTTTTTTCGACCTAAATCATCCTTAGTTCCAAGTGGTATCCATTTTAATCCACTTGGATGAGATTAGGAAATTTGATTTATTTTATTCAAAAAAATTTAAATATGTCCCACTCAAATTTTAATAATTAAATAATTTTTTATATAAGGTTATACAAAATATAAATTCAATTATAAATACTAATTTTAAATATAAAATATTTTCTTTTATCATGGTAATTTATTTGTACTTTTTAGAAAATAAATAAATACTTTAATAGCTTATACATTAATGATGCAGAAATTATTTAATTGATGAAAAATCAATAATATAGTTTTTATTAAAAAAATAATACCAATTAAAAGATTCAAACACTTGACCAAATATTATTTTTCAAGTATATCTCTACCATAATCATCCAAGGGTTGATTTATGGAACATTTTTAGCCTTATAGAAGGGATTAATACACTTATATTATTTTATTTAAAGTGATGATAAAGTTATCACCTTCATAATTTAATAAGTATAACAATTTAAATATTAGATTTTACAGAATATAAATTTGACTACAAGTATTATTATTAAAAATATTATATTTTATTTCATCATTGTATTTTATTTTTAATTTTTATTCAACAAATAAGCATATTAAATATTTACATAAAACTCTTGTAGTAATTATTTTTTTAAGAGAAATATCAAATAAATGTTATTAAAAATATCAAATTAAATATGATTTAGACTAATTAACTTATATAATGAATTTTATAGATTACATTGACCTCCTATTAAAATAATAAAATTTATATTTTGAATTTACCTCCTTATATTAATATTTTTAAAAATCGATGTATTGAATAGTATCCAAATTGATGTTATTGATTGTTTATCAAAATAATGTTTTATTAAATTATTTAAAAAAAATTAATTTTTTAAAAAATATATTATAATTATAATATGGTATAAAATGATATAATTTATTTATTTATGGTCTATTTTACATCAAATAAGTAAATATTACACCCTTTTAATATTGAATTAATTGTTACCCTCGTTAAGAATTAAATAGAATCACTAAGTGTTGATTAAAAAGATAAGGTTTAAATTGACATAAATTATTGTCTAAAATTTATCTTTTGATGATATTACAACCCTATAACATCTCATATTATGAATTGGTACATTTTTTAGGTTTCTGTGTAGGTTTTGATTTTATTATAAATTATTATTTATGGAGTTTCCAAAAGTTCCCCTCACCTCAATTATAAAAGGAAACCTCCTCCCTCACTTATTCACTTCACTTTTAGCCTTCAATATCGTCCATACCCTAAAATGTTTCCTTCTCAACTTCCCCATTTACATTCTAAAGGTTTTTTTCATCTTCAAAGACCAACTCTAGTGCTCTAAGAAGAGATTTAGAGGAAGCGCGTTAAGGAAGAGGTAATCTCTTCTACCGATTCTTTCAAAATTATTTCTTGTTATACTTAATCTTCATTAGTTGTTTCATTATATATTAATAACATCAGTATCAATCATATACTGATATTTTATTATAATTATTAAACAACTATATTCTACCTTCTATCCATCCAAAGAAAAATTAAATCACCACGCGTTTGTACATATGACTTACCGTCTCCATGTCGTGGTGTAATATTTTTTTCACCACCACCTTAATTGGATGGGTACAATGATATAAATAATAACTATATATTATTATTATAACATTATATTAATTCTGTAATATTATACAACATTTACTTCAACACCACTGAATAATTATGGGAACGATATCGTCGCTCGTGCGTACTTACGACCTACCATCTCTACAATGTGATGTGATTCATTATATATGATCTTAATTAAACCATGATTATATACATGAATTGAATGAATAAATAAGATATATATTATAGTAATATAATTATACAAATTATATAACTATAACCTAAGAAGTGGAAGATGAACTTATCCGACAAAACTTTTATAAGAACATAAAGTAGTTAATATCTAAATAACAAGTGACAATGAAGTTTTAATAACAAAAGGATGATAATATAAAAATATATGATATCATAAAAATTACTATGATTATTTAATAATTCAATAACATTATTTAAATCATTATACAAGAGTTTTGGATACATACATGGGATATCAGACCTAAGGTAACAGATAATTTTGCAATCTCATTATTATCTGAGATTGTTTAAACATAATTATTTATTGGGGTATATTTATCATCTACGTCTATGATTCCTAAGTAAGTAATATTATTTCTATTCTTCTAAAAAAATTAAAGTTAATTTTACCCTTTGGTAATTTTTTTTTAAATGTTATGAAAGCAATCTTTTGTCATTATTCGATACATGGTACTTTTGACTTTTCTAGAAAAAGTATAAGGAGAATGTTTTTGTTAACTTATAATGAATTAATGAATTTTTACACTTTCATAACACCTTATTTCCATGATGATTTTTTTAATATTTCAAGTTTATTTTCAATTACATTTTTTTCTCTTATAATTATGCGACATTTTGAGAAAAGAAATTTTTTTTGAAGAAGAAAGGATAATTTCTTCAAGAATTGATTTCAAGTGTTTTACCAAAATTATTTTCCATCTAAGATTAAGGATATGTTTCAAGTATACTATACCTATTATTATTATTGTTTATTATGTTTATTATGGAATTATGTTTATGAAATCCATTTGTTTTAAATGGATTATGTTATGAAGGAATGATGTTTAAGAAACCCATTTTATTCCTTGGGTTATGTTATGATGATTGATTTATGTTTTTTGTAGAACAAGTAAGAATTATTTTATTATGAGATGGGTGGGGCCTATATATACCTCCAATGAATTGGGTAAATATTTATATCTCATTATATATATATGAATATAGTGGTAAGTAAATATGGTATAGTAATACATGGTTGAAATGGTAAGTAAACTCGATTCAGTAGAAGATTGTGTCCGTAATGATAGTCTTTGAAATTATCCTTGACTAGTATGAAATGATTTTCTAAGATTATTTGTATAAAAAAACTTCATGTATTATGATATGATTTTTGGGATTGTTTCCATTAATTCTTATAAACTTTTATCTCATGACATGATATCATGATCTTTCATATGTAGGATAAGACTTCTAAATGTTATGTTCTTATGTCTTATGACTATGATATGATTAATATTTCCCTTTTTACCCTTATTAAGAATTTTATATTACCATTTCATGTGTTTCTTTTCCCTAGGTCATGAATAAGGGTATTAATTAATATGTGTCAAAAGGATTCTAGTTATAAAAAAAATAAGTAGGATTCAATGTAGATGTTTTATAAACCAATTGTTCATGTTTCCCTTTTCTAAATACACTATACCTATACAGTCCTATCATATATTTATTATATGTTGTAATGAATATGCTTAAA
The DNA here is from genome assembly GCA_963277665.1 of Viscum album. Taxonomy (NCBI): domain Eukaryota; kingdom Viridiplantae; phylum Streptophyta; class Magnoliopsida; order Santalales; family Viscaceae; genus Viscum; species Viscum album. The sequence continues at coordinate 137,461,851 of OY728164.1, forward strand.
TTTTGAATTAATATCAATGTATTTAAATTATGGTCATTATATTTGGTATCAGAGGAAATGTATAGTTAACCTTTGGAAACTAGGATGAGAAGTCCTTAGTAAGAACTCTAAGGATATGTCTGAGTATAGGTTACAAACCTAGTGTTTTATAAATGACCATGAATAACCTAGGATAAAACCTAAATTGTCCTAAATTTAAATTTTATTCTTGATTATGTGGTCTTCTCGTTATGATTAGTTTTTTCCACACTATGCTTATTGGTTTTAGTCAATGATTGTTACACAAAGGAACCGTGTTAATATTGAATGAGATAGGAAATGAAATGATTTTCCTCTTGAAATACCAAATGTTATGAGAGATATAATGAAAAATAATATATCTATGATCACACAACTTTTTCAAGCTATGAATCATGTAATACTTCCAAACTAGCAAAGTAGGGAGCAACATTCTGTTGAGTCCATTATGAGGCAGTGTCCACCTTCTTTCATTGGGGATTTTGATCCATTAGTGGTTGAACAATGGATTAGTACCACTGAAAAGATATTTCTAGTTCTAAAATGTTCTAAACATCATAAATTCATCTTATCGGTCTATCTTTTAGAAGGTGAAGATAATAAATGGTGGAATCTTATCAAGAATACTTGGAAAAAAATGAAATTGATTCTATGGAATGAGATGAGTTCAAGAACTTATTTTTCAAAAAATTAATTTCCCCGTATTCTTCGAACAAATATAGAGAATGATTTCCATTAACTTAAGAAAAAGAATAATTAATTTTTTGGTACCAAAAAAGAAATTTTTACAAGACATTCAAGGTACACTTTTGGAATTATTATCCAACCTGAGAGTAAAATTTATCAATTCTTTAGTGGTTTAAAACCAAGTCTCTAAAGGTCATTATCCATAAGGGGCTTTAATAGTTATGAGGAAATAGTTTGTTGTTATCTCAAGGTTGAGATGAAGATTGGATTAACCAATCAGTCCTATGGGTCAGATAAGAAGATAAAAAAGGAATTCAAAGGAAAATCTAAAGACCACACTAAAAAGAAGATGAGTTTTTACTTATGCTCAAAGTGTGGAAAGAAACATGGAGGAAATTATCTTAAAGGGACTTGTAAATGTTTTAAGTTTTGAAAATAAGGATATTGGACAATTTAATTCCTAAGTGATGGGAAAAATATATCTAATGATTTGAATAGAGAAAAGGCTATCCATAATTCACATCCTACACTTCAATGCTACAAGTTCAAGGAAATGGGGAATTATTCCAATAAATTCCCTAATACAAGGGTTATTGATGATGATCGACGTCAAAAAACTCTTAAGTCCAAAGACAAAATAAAGTTACATGAAATCACTATCGGTGATGTGGATTAAGATAATGAATTGGTGAAAGGTACACTTATCATCCACTCTAAAGTAGAAAATGTTTTATTTGATTCTGGATCTACCCACTCTTTTAATTCTGAAGAATTTTCTAAGGGTATCACCGTATTACCACAACAATTATATGTTGAGTTATCTGTGACAACACCTAATGGAACAACGGTCGCATAAAAAGTTCATAATTATCCTCTGGGTGAAATTTGTGGGAAAGTGATTCCTAAAAATCTTGTGATACTTCCTATAGTTGAATTTGATGTGATTATTAGCATGTATTGACTTTCTCTATATGGATATCATAATAATTTCCAAGGAAGGGAAGTCAAATTTCATATTCTAGATCAATATAATATCATCTATCGATGCAAGGATTAATATAACTTTCCAGTATAAATTTCTTCCATTTTATGGGTCTTAATTCTTATAAATGAAGGTTATTTATCTCGAATGGTTTGGGAGAAACTCACGATTAAGAATACACCCATTGTACGGGGATTTGATGATGTCTTTCCATAGGAATTTCCAGGTATTACACCAAAATTTGAAGTTGAAGTTTCTATATAACTCATACTAGGATATATGCTTATTTCAAATAAACCTTATAGAATGGCCCCAATTGATTTGTAGTAGTTGAAGAAGCAACTCCAAGAGAATCTTGATAAGGGATTTGTAAAGACCTGGCGCCAGTTTTCCAAAGATGGTGCCTTATTTTTTTACATTGGCATATAAATAAAGAATATTCATCCCAAAGGATAGAGTATTTTAGTAGCTTTGGAAATAATATACATACATAAGTTCAATATTACAACTTGAAAATAAAAACAACATAAAAGTTTCATTGGGAATATCCACCACTCTGAGATTATCGCTGCAAGTCAATCATAATATACCTCTTCTTTTCTTGGGAAAAATGAAACATAAGAAGTGGTGAGATCAGATTCTAAATAAGGGTAAATAATATAGTGAAAGGTATCATAGACATAAACATTAGTCAAGGTGAATAATTGAAAACACATTCCTTTAAAAATAATAAACTTGAACACATTATGGTAGGAATATGAGTTGAGTAAACATGGCCATAATAAAAAATAATCATCGGTATTCTACTAGATGAATAACCACATGAACTACAAATTTCTTGGTTCATAATGAGGTAAATTCATATTCTAGAAATTCTGAAACATACCTTCAAGGCCTCATCTAAGACATCTAAAAATATTAAGGCCTCTGCCAAAACCATATCTAAAAATGTGCAAGGTCTCATCCAAGTCCATATTTTTTCATCTCATGAGACCTAACGATGAATCGAGGGGATATAGAGGGCCCCACACATCACATAATAATTTTAATTCATTCCTCATATGAATAGGGATGAACATAAACAATATATACATTCACATTGAAACTAAAATATGAACTATAGCTAACTTTCCCCAATTATTAAATCAAAACACTAACCATTCAAAGTAATGTGGTGAATGGTTTCAAGATAGAACATCCATAGTAAAAATAATAATAAATCATTAAAAAATATTATATATGATATCATAAAATATTAGTCCCATTTATTCATAATAATTAATAAGAGTCTTGAAACAAATGAAAATATTCTTATAAAATCATCGAGTAATTTTTGAGATAAATACTCTTTTACTTTGAAAAGAAGAGTTCTTTTGGAAAAAAATTTGTCTAAAACAAGATATTAAATAAGATTTTTTTTATAATAAAATTATTTTTTCTAGAAAAATAATTTTTTCTTAAAATTGATTATAGAGTGCCCTTGAAAAATAGGTAAGAATTCGGGAAATTCCATTGAAACGGGCTTGTATTTCATAAAGAATTTTTGAAAGTTCATTTTAAAACATATAACTCCCCATAAATGAAGGTGTGATTATGGTTGGAACACATATATATAACATTAACACATAAATTATGATAATTAAATATGAATGAATAAGAATTTAATTTAGTTAAGTAGATAATAAAAGTAACCCGAATGAAAATGGAGGTTCGGGTGGAAAACCCTTACCTTAAGTCCGAAGGTGTTACTCACTTGATCTTAAAAACATGAATAATAAAATTTAGGTTCATAAATTAATGATTCCATAACCTAATATACATTTAATTGATTTATTATAACCTTTTTAGGTTCATTCATGGCCTTTTGATGGGTAAGAGATTCAATTTCATTATTTGGGAGCATGTTCTTCCTTGGTTTTCATTATCAGTTTACTTATATTCATGTATGGATAAACATGTAGAATGAGAATGGTTGTCTAGAATATAAGTTTTATGTTATTAATGAACAAACATAATATTAAATGGTTATAAAATTCATTTGTTTACTGTTATTGAAGATGGATCATTATATAAAACTTTAATGGCAATTGTTTGGGTTAATTGGCGGTTTTTTATCACAACAAATTCATTTTGATTTATAAATTAATATCATGTGTAAAAAAGGATTATAGAACCTTAAATAAGTTATATTACATATATTACAGTCTTTTTAACAATAAAAATGGTTTCATGACTATAATTGAAGATGATAATTGAAATTGAAAACCCATCGTCCTTCAATATGATAAATTAACACATCTCGGATGGTGTTTTAATTTCTAGTATAAAAGAAGGGGAAAGGAAAGATGATGAAGAATTATTATTTTATAATAAATAAATTCCATTACATGTAAGGTACTATATTCATCACAACATTTGGATTAAAGGAGGTGAGGAAAGAAAAATAAAAGAAATGAACTTGAAATAAAAGAAAAGAAACGAGGAGCTTACCTCTTGAAGTAATCTTCCTTGAGAGCCTATTTAAGGGAGAGGTTTTGGTCTTTTTATGAGACCAAGGGATGCTGGATGTGGGGTAGAATCTTGGGAGGATATTTGAGTATAATTTAGACAAGGAAAAAGTCTTGAGAGTAGTGAATAGAAGAGGTATTGAGGGGGTGTTTTATAGTGGAGGAGAGAAGGGTTTTCCCATTATTTTACTCATTATTTTATTATTTTGCCAAAGACAACCAATAGTATTTATTATTGTGAACAAGAATAGTAATATGGGAATGTGAGTTCGAACCAATTGGTCTTAAATTATCCTCAAATCACCTATGACTCAATAAATAATGTATTTAGTATTTATTGTAAATTATTGTATTTTACTATTCACTTAAAATTGAAGTATTTTAGTAAAATCCAAAAAATTAACCATGACCATTTTTTTGATGTGTAGAATCAAAAAATGAATCCTATTTTATCAAAATAATTTTCTAAATATTTTTAATTTTATTTTTAATTAAAATTATTATTTACCTGAAAAATACAAATTTTAAATTTAAAACTAATTTTATTATAAATTTAAAAATTAACGGAGGTATCATAAAATTATCTTAAAATTATAGGAAAATAAAATATTTATTTAAGAATAATTTTTATGAAAATTAATTTTATTAATTTATTAATTTAAAATTATAATTAAATATTTATTACTCACAAAAATACCAACACATAATTACTAATTTTTAAAATACTCTTTCATTTATAAGGCATTTAATTTTTATTTATACTTTCATGGGTGTGGATACTATTCATAAGGGTCATATTACTATTCATAAGGGTGCATTACTATTTATAAAGTTCAAGTTACTATTCACCAAAAATGTATGTTGATCTTATCAGACTATAAATATTTTACTGAATGCAATCGTGTATGTTAGTTTTTTAAAATTCAAATCAAATAGGTGGAAAAATTATTTTTACTAGCTAGTTTATAAGAAAGTGTTGTTTTGTAGAGACTCGGTGTTTCATGTATTCAATATTAAACTTATTTGAAAAATATTAGGGTGTTAGATTATCCCCTCCTTACAAAAATTTTGACCTCAAAATTACCAAAATGTTATCTCATAAAAAGATTCGGGTAGTTCTTCATCATAAGCTCCTCGGGCTCCCATGTTTCCTCTTCAATTTTATGGTTTTTCTAAAGTATATTTACCAGTCGAGTCATCTGATTCCTCAAAACTTTTTCTTTAGTGTCCAGAATCTAGATAGGATCTTCACACTAAGATATATCATGTTCCAATTCTATACCTTCAGAAGTGAGGACATGCGTTGGGTTTTTCATGTACTTTCTCAACAATGAGACATGGAACACATTGTGAACTTTAGACAGGCTAGGTGGAATAGCCAAACAATATGCAACATCTCCAATTCTTTCTAGAATTTCAAAAGGTCCTAAATACCTAGGGCTCAATTTCCCTTTCTTCCCAAATCTTATAACACCCTTCATTGGATATACTTTTAAGAAAACGTGATCTCCCACTTGAAATTCCAAATCCTTCCTTCGATTATCATAATATATTTTTTGTCTACTTTAAGCTACTTTGATATAGCCTTGAATAGTCTTTACATTCACTATTGTTTCCTTCACAATCTCTTGGCCCACAAGCTTCCTTTCTCTAACTTCATCCCAAAAAGTTAGTGTATGACATCTCTTTCCATACAATGATTCATATTGTGCCATTTGAATACTTTAATGGAAACTATTATTAAAGAAAAACTCCACTAAAAGGAATAATGTATCCCACATACCTTGAAAGTCAATTTAACATGATCTCAATAGGTCCTATAAGTTTTGGATTGTCCATTCTGATTTCCTGTCAGTTTGTGGGTGATAAGAAGTACTCAATCGAAGCTCAGTATCCAAATCTTTCTAAATAATTCCAGAATTTTGATGTAAATAATGGATCATGATTAGACACAATTGAGAGAGGTTCTCTATGAAGTCTCACAGCTTCATTGATATAGAGTCGTGATAGGCGCTCTAGTGGAAAATCCTCCCTTATAGCGAGGAAATGTGCAGATTTCGTAAGTTGATCAACAATTACCCATATTAAATTATTCTTTCTCATAGTTTTGGGTAATCTAGGGACAAAATCCAAGGTGATGTCATCCCATTTCCTTATAGGAATAGGTAGAGGTTTCAGGACTCCTCTAGGATGTTTTCATTCAACCATCACTTCTTGACAGAATAAACATCTTGATACATAATCAGCAACTTCCCTCTTCATGTTATACCCTCAAAAATGTTCTTTAAAATATCTATACATTTTAGTGCTACCAGGTTGTATAGAGAAATTTGAGTTGTGAGCATCATCCAATAACTCCCTTTTCAGCTCAAGTATAGAGGGAACACATAGACTCTTCCCAAATTTCATAATTCCATCTTTACACATAAAGTTAGCCAACTTCCCATCTTTCAAAAAATTATTTTTTTTGAAGATTCTAATCACAAGACTGTGAATATTTAATAATTTCCAATAAAAATGGTTGGTAAACCATTTGAAAAAGTCATGATGTTTTTCTTTCTTTGATAATTCTCATATACATCCTTAATAGATCCATGTAAAAAGGATCCTTGACAATCCTCATTTTGTTTAGAACTCCATAATCTTTCCTACTCAATGCATCAGTTACCTTATTTTCTTTTCTTGAGTGGTAGTGTATGGAACAATCATAATCCTTGAGTAGTTCAAGCCATCATCTTTCCCTCATGTTTAGTTCTTTTAGTGAGAAGATATATTTTATACTCTTATGATCTGTATATATCTCACATTTTTTTCATAGAGATAATGTATCCATATCTTTAGAGAAAATATTACACCTGCTAACTCAAGATCGTGAGTAGGATAGTTTTTTTCATGAATTTTTAACTTCCTTAATGCATAGTAAATCACTCTATCGTTCTGCATAAGGACACAACCAATTCCTTTCTTTCATGCATCACTATAGATCACAATCCCATCATTCCCTGATGGTAGAATTAGGATCAAATAATTCACCAATCTCCTCTTAAATTATTCAAAACAGTACTCACATTCTTTTATCTATATGAAATTAATCCATTTATGTGTAAGTTTGGTCATAGGGTTGCCAAAACTGGAAAGGTTCTAAATGAAACACCCATAATAACCTGTTAAACCAATAAAACTACATACCTCAGTTATATTCATTGGATTATTCCATTCTTACACAGCCTTTGTCTTCATAGGATCAACAGATATTTTATCCTTATAGACAATGTGTCCAAGAAAGGAAACTAATTAAATCCAAAAATCACACTTACTAAAATTCCCATATAATTCATTTCATCTAAGAGTATTCAGAATAGTGCACAAGTGATTTTCATGATATTCATAAATTTTGGAGTATACCAAGATATCATCAATAAATACCACCCCAAATTCATCAAGATATTCCTTTAAAACTCTATTCATTAGATCCATGAAAACATAGGGTGCATTAGTCAGTCCAAAAGGCATTACTATAAACTCGTAATGTCCATACCTAGTTTGAAATGTTGTCTTTAGAATATCTTCCTTCCTCACATAAAATTGATGATATCCATATCAAATATCAATCTTTAAAAAATATTGGGCTCCATAAAGTTTATCAAATAAATCATCAATGTGAGGTAGGGATACTTGTTCTTTATTGTTAGAGCATTGATCTCTATGTAGTCAACAAACAAACCCATACATTCATCTTTCTTCATAACGAAAAGAACATGGGCTCCCCATATAGAAAAATTAGGTCGAATAAATCCTTTATTACTCAATTCCTTTAGTTTCTTCTTTAGTTCCACTAATTCCATAGTGGCCATTCTATAAGGGGTCTTTGATATGAGCATTTAATCAAGAATTAATTCAATGGAAAACTCATTTTCCCTCTCTGGAGGATGTCAAGGTAAATCCTATGGAAACACATCAACATATTATTGAACAATAGGTACGTACTCTATTTAAACATTCCTTTCCTCACCCATAGTTATTGCATTACCGTCCTCCCTAATAATTGAATTCAGTAGATCTACTGGGGTCGATCTAGATGAGAATCAGATAGTGATGTTTCTACTCTAAAGTTAAGGGATTCCACATCATCCTATGAAACTATAACCTCCTTCATCTTACAATAAATTTTCACATCATAGTTCAAAATCCAATCCATACCAAGAATTATATCAAATTAAATCATGGGTATGATAATAGAATCAGCAGATAAATCACGTTTATATGCCATAATGGGGACTGCCTGACATAACTTTGTTACAATAATACTTCCCTTAGGATTTTCGACTGACAACTCCCTTTTTAAATAAAATTGGAAATATATAATTTTCTTGGAAAACTAGGAATATATGAAATAATTTGATGATCCAGAATCAAATAAAGCATTGAATAAGTTTTAGTAAATGATTAAAGTACATGCCACCACATCATTAAGAACTTCAATATCAGTAGTTGTGATTGCATAAGCTTTTCCCTGCTCCCTTATCATTTTATAAGGCATGATTCCTTGAAGCTTTGGAAAATCATTATCATAGTGTCTCATATCCCTAAAATTATATTATTTAACATTAATAGCTTCTTTATTCCCCTTGAAAACACCAGCATGATGGTCTTTCTGTCCACACTTGTATCACACCCCTTTTCCTTTTAAGAAATCACTTAGGTGTTTCCTTTCACAATTATCACAGGGTGGAAAGTCAACTCTTCACTTATTCCCCATTTCTTTATTTCCTTCTCCAGAATTTTCATTATCCCTATTCTTCTCTTGATTTCATTTAATTTCATAAGACTTAGAGAACTCATTTTCCGTCTTCATAGCACATGAGACTATATCTTCGTATAATGAGAAAGTTTTACAGAATATCACCCACCAAAGGAATGGATTTAGGCCATCAAATAAGGGATCAATATTTCTCCTTGGGTTATGTATATAGTCCAAATTATGCCTTATTAACCTTGTGAAGTTAGATTCATATTTTTCGTCATTCACATCTTCTTTTTGCCTCAAATTCGGAAACTGCCTTTCCATATCTGCTCGTTGTTCATGAAGAAAGTGTTTCTCTAAGAAATTTTCTTTAAATTCATTCCATTTCATGTTTTCTATATATTCCTCCTCCTTTTTGTTTTGAATTAGTAACCACCATTGATCAGCATCTCCTGAGAGACAATAAACTGCCATGACAACTTTCTCCCTTTCGTTACATCCCAAGGTGAGAAATATCTTCTCTAAAAAACTTATCCACTGCTCCTCTGCGAATGGGTTTGTAGTCCCATTAAATGATGGAGGTTTCTATATCATAAATATATATAAAATATCTCCTCCATTTTTTGGATCTAGATGCTCCATATGGGTAATGTTATTTTTCATAACCTGAGTAAATTGTCCTATTATAGTTATAAGTTGCTTCGTACCAGTCACAGGTCCATATCCAACATCATTATCTTTCACAAAAGAAAAATCCCTACATGGGATACGCGTATTCATGAAGTTTACATTCCTTACACTAGGCACCATTTCTAAATAATGGCATACACTTGATTAGGTTATGAATCATAATGTACTATCTCAACATAGAAAAAATACTTAACATAAATTGAAATCCTATGCATGAATAATCCCATAATAATAAACATGGTTTCTTTGAGGAAAATTTTACATTTAAATCCTTCATAATGTCTTGTAAAGAAAATGTGAATTATCCTAAAAATATCCATCGAGAGTGTCAAACTAGGAGCATAGTAAGGCTGATTATCGTGTACCAGGATACCCTAGGTCAAGCCCGAAACTCATTGTCGGAGTTTTTGCTCCTAGGTGCATATGTTCCAAAACCACGTTGACTGGTAGTATCCAGATAGGGATGTATTTTCTAAAAATATTCACATAATATATTCCTTACCAAAAATCTAGGATGCTCTTGTATGTTTATCCTCAAATATTATCTTAGGGGTTTGTTCCCTAATCTACTTTTTCTAAATTTACTTTCCAAGTTTTCTACTAAAATTCATTTGATAACAACTATAAAGACCTGACCTTCATTTCCTAGAGCTGGGGCCTTATTTTACTACATTGACATATAATAAAGTAATATTCATCCTAAAGGACTAAGTAGTTTAGTATATTTTAAACAGTATACATACATACGTTCAACATTACAACTTGAAAATAAAAACAACATAAAAGTTTCATTGGAAATATCCACCACTTAAATATTATCCCTACAAGTAAATCATAATATACCTCTTCTTTTCCTAGGAAAAATGAAACATAAGAAGGGGTGATCTTAGATTCTTATTAAGGGTAAATAATAAAGTAGAAAATATCATAAACATAAACATTAGGCATGGTGAATAATTAAAAACGCTTGCCTTTAAAAATAATAAACTTAAACACATTATGATAGGAATATGAGTTGAGTATACATGTCCATAATAAAACATAATAATTGGTATTCTACTAGTTTAATATCCACATTAACTACAAATTTCTAGGTTCATAATGAGGTAAATTCATATAGCAGACATTCTGAAACATATCGTCAAGACATCGACCAAGATATCTAAAAATGATTAAGGCCTTAGCCAAAACTATATCTAAAAATGGGAAAGTCCTTGGTCAAGTCCATATATATTCATCTCATGATACCTACTAATGATTCTAGTGGCTATATCAGGACCCACCCATCACATAATATTTACAATGAATTCCTCATATAAATGGGGATAAATATAAACAACATATACATTCACATTGAAACTAACATATAAATTGTAACTAACTTTCCCCAATCATTAAACATAAATACTAACCATTTGGAGTAATATGGTGAATGGCTTAAAGATATCACATCCATAGTCAAACTAATCATAAACCATTCAAAAAAATATGGTATATGATATCATAAAATATTATTCCCATTTATACATAAGAATCAACAAGAGTGTTTAAAAAATGAAAATACTCTTACAAAATCATCATGTAATTCTTGAGATAAATACTATTTTTCTATTAAAAGAAGAGTTATTTTAGAAAAATACTCATAATAGAATGAATTGTTTTAGAAAAATAATGTTTGATTAAAATAGGTTATATATTTCCCTTGAAAATATGTAAGAATTCGAGAAATTCCTTTGAAACGGGCTTGTATTTTAGGAAGAAGTTTTGAAAGATCCTTTTAAAACATATAACTCACCATAAATGAAGGTATGATTCTTGTTTGAACACATATATATAATATTCAAACATAAATTATGAGAATTACATATGAATTAATAAGAATTTAATTGAGGTAAGTAGATAATAAAAGTAACCCGGATGAAAATGGAGGTTCGGGTTGAAACCCCTTACCTTAAGTTCAAAGGTGTTCCTCACTTGATCTTAAAGACATGAATAATAAAATTTAGGTTCGTAAATTAATGATTAAAGAACCTCCTATACATTTAAATGATTTATTATAACCTTATTAGGTTCATTCGTGGCCTTTTTATTGGTTAATAGATTCAATTTCATTTTTTGGAGCGTTTTCTTCCATGGTTTAAATGATCAGTTTACTTATATTCATGTATGGATAAAAATGTATAAGGAGAATGGTTTTCCAGAATATAAGTTGTATGTAATTAGTGAAAAAACAAAATATTACATGGTTATAAAATTCATTTGTTTATTGGGAGTGAAGATAAACCATTATATAAAACTTTAATGACAATTGTTTGGGTTAATTGGCGGGTTTTTTATCACAAAGAACTCATTCTGATTTATAAATTAATATTATTTGTAAAAAAGGATTATATAAACTTAAATAAGTTATGATATATATATTATAGTCTTTTCCAACAATAAAAATGGTTTCATGACCATAATTTAAGATGGTAATAGAAATTGAAAACTCATCATCCTTGAATGTGATAAATTAACATATCTTGGATGGTGTTTTCATTTCTAGTGTAAAATAAGGGAAAAGGAGAGATGATAAATAATTATTACTTTATCATAAAAAAAATTCATTACATTTAAGGTACTGTAGTAATCACAACATTTTGATGAAAGGAGGTGAGGAAAGAAAAATAAAAAGAAACGAACTTGAAATAAAAGAAACGAAAAGAGGAATTTACCTCTTGGTGTAATCTTTCTTGAGAGCCTCTTTAGGGGATAGGTTTTGGTATTTTTATGATACCAAGGTATTAAGTACATGGAGGAGGATATTGGGAGGATAATTTAGCAGAATTTAGATAAGGTACATAGCTTTAGAGGAGTGAATAGAAGAGGGAGTGAGGGGGGGTTATAATAGAGGAGAGGAGGGTTTTCCCATTATCTTACTCATTATTTTATTATTTTACTAAAGACAACAAATAGTATTTATTCTTGTGACCAAGAATATTAATATGTTCATGTGAGTTCGAACCAAGTGGTCTTACATCATCCATACATCACCTATGAATCAATAAATCATGTATTTAGTATTTATCGTAAATTATCGTATTTTACCATTTACTTAAAATTGAAGTATTTTAGAAAAATACAAAAAATTCCCCATAACCATTTTAATATGTGTTGAATCCAAAAATAAAGACCATTTTATAAAAATAATTTTCTACATATGTGAAATTTAATTTTTAAATAAAATCATTATTTTCTTGAAAAATATAGATTTTAAATTTAAAAATGATTTTATAATATATTCAAAAATTAAATGTAGTATCATAAAATTATCCTAAAATAATAGGAAAAAAATATTTATTTAGGAATATTTTTTATGAAAAATAATTATATTAAATTATTAAATATAAAATTGTAATTAAATATTTATTACTCACAAAAATACCAACACATAATTATTAATTTCTAAAATAATATATTTCATTTGTAAGGCATCTAAATTTTATTTATAATTTCATGGGTGTGGTTACTATTCATAAGGGTTATATTAATATTCATAAGGGTACGTTACTATTCATAAGGGTCAAGTTACTACTCACTAAAAATGTATGTTGATCTTATCACACTATAAATATTTCACTCAATGCAACCATGTATGTCAGTTTTTCGAAATTCAAATCACAAAGGTGGAAAAATTATGTTTAGTGGCTAAGTTATAACAAAGTGGTGTTTTGTAGAGACTTAGTGTTTCATGCATTCAATATTAAATTTATTTACAAAATCTTGGGGTATTAATGGATTCATACTCCCTAGTGTGTCACCTTGGGGAGCACCCGTTCTGTTTGTTAAGAAGATAGATGGATCAATGAGACTCAGCATTGATTATCAAGAACTTAACAAGATCAATATCAAGAAAAAATATCCTCTTCCCTAAATTTATGAATTATCCAACCAACTACGTGGAGTTCAATACTTATCTAAGATTGATCTTTATTCAGGATATTATCAATTAAGGGTCAAGAAGTAGGATATACTAAAGACGACATTCTGTACAAGGTATGGACACTATGAATTTATAGTGATTCCATTTGGTCTTACTAATTCCCCTAATATCTTCATGAATCTAATGAATATAGTCTTTAGAGAATATCTTGATCAGTTTTTGGTAGTCTTTATAGATGATATTCTTGTCTATTCGAAGAACAAAGAAAGATATTAAGAGCACTTGAGAATTGTACTAAAGACCCCGAGAAAGGAGAATCTTTATGAAAAAATTACCAAGTGTGAATTTTGGATTTATAAAGTTTCATTTTTGGGTCACTTAATATCAAGAGAAGGTATATATGTGGATCCATCAAAAATAGAAGTTGTTGAAAGTTTGCCAAGACCAAAAATGGTAACTGAGATCTGAATTTTTCTTCGTTTGGATGGATATTATCAATGTTTTGTGAAAGATTTTTCACAATTATCTGATCCACTCACCAAGATGAATCAGAAAGGAGGTATGTTTGTATGGACAAAGGAATGTGAAAATAATTTCAAAGATCTAAATAGAAGGTTAGCCAGTGCCTATGCTCACACTGCCTTGTAGTGGAGAAAAGTTTGTGATCTAAAGTGTTTAATCTAAGAAGGGGTTGGGATGTGTTCTCATGAAAAATGATGTGGTTATAGTTTTTCCTTGCAGAAGCAGAAAATACATGAGAAAAATTTCCCAACTCATGATTTGGAGTTAGTTGCGGTAAAAATTTCATTAAATATATGGAGGCATTATCTTTATGGTGAAAGGTGTGATATTTATATTGATCATAAAAGTTTAAAGTATATTTTCACACAAAAGGAGCTGAATATGAACCAAATAAGATGGTTGGAGTATATTAATCATTATTACTGCTCAATACATTACAACCCAAGGAAAGTAAACAAGGTGTAAGATTATTTGAGTCGATAAGACCATGCTAGCCTATCCGTGATGAGGATCACAAAATATCCAATATTTATGGATTTACAAAGGATAGATCTTGAAATTTTAAAAGAAGGGGATAAATATTATCTTTCTCAAATGAATGTTCGACAATATATACAAGTGAAGATTAAGGAGGCACAAAAGAAATATATAGAGCTACAAAATAAGGTGAGAAATATACCGGAATTCAACCATGATTGTGATAAAATAATAAGGTTCAGGAATTGGGTTTGTATTCCTCCCATACAAGAATTAAAGAAGGATATATTGGATGAGGCTTATATTTCTTCATTCCTTATTCACCATGGAAGCACAAAGATGTACAGGGACTTGAAAGTGTATTTCTGTTGGTATATTATGAAAAGAGATGTTGTTGAATATGTCTCTAGATGCTTGGTTTGTCAGTAAGTTAAGGTCGAGAGATAGAAGTCTAAGGGGATGTTACAACCATTACCCATACCAGAATGTAAATGGGAAAAAATCACTATGGAATTTTTTATCGGACTTTCCAAAAAATCCAAAGGCAATAATTCTCTCTGGGTTATAGTTGATCATCTTACAAAGTTGGCACACTTTGTTGCTATTATAGAGGATTACTCTCTTGATAAGTTTTCCAGGATATATGTAAAGGAAGTGGTAAGATTGCATTGAGTACCAATTTCCATTATATCTGATTGGGATCTAACATTTACCTTGAAGTTCGGGTGAAGTATTTAGAATTCTTTATATACAAAGTTAAGTTTCATCACTGATTATCATTCTCAAAAATAGGTTCATTCTAAGAGGACAATTTAAAATCTAGAAGAAATATTGTGTGATTTCTCTATGGATTTCAAAGGTGGTTAGGATCAACACCTAACTTTGGTTGAATTTTCTTACAACAACAAATTTTACTCTAGTATTCAAATGGATCCTTATAAAGCCCTTTATGGAAATAAGTGCAGAACTCCAACTTGCTGGGACGATGTTAGGGAAAGGAAGCTATTATGACCTGATCTTATTAATGAAATGGCATAAAAATTTAAATCTATTCAATAACAAATAAGAGTATCTCAAAGTCAAAAAAAAATTATTCTGAAAATTAAATAAAAAAACTATAGTTTAAAGTGGGTGATAAAGTTTTTCTATGAATATCTCTTTGGAAGAGAGTAATGAGATTTATAAAGAAGGGAAAGTTGAGCCCTAGGTATATCGGTCCTTTTGAAATTATGGATCGTGTTGGGAAGGTAGCTTACCAATTGGAACTTCCACTGAATCTATCTCAAGTTCATGATGTGTTCCATATATCTCTCTTGATAAAGTACATACCTGATCCTTCATATGTACTAAACTCAAAATTCATACCACTGGAGAAAGATCTTTCTTATGAAGAACAAATGATAGTGATTCTGGATCATAGCGAAAAAGATCTATGAAACAAGACCCCTTTCTTTGTTAAAGTTTTATGGAGGAACCACCAATTTGAGGAAGCTACATGGGAACTTTAGGATATGATGAGGTAGAGGTATCATTATCTATTTGTTTCTAAGTGATGAATCTCAAGGAAGAAATTTAGTTTAAGTATGGTAGAATGTAACACCCAGATGTTTTTATGAAATATTTTATTTCAAATAATTTTAATTCTTCAGTAGATTAAATTGCACAAAATTGTGAGTTTAAATGGACTACTAGACTCCCTTAGTATAAAATTAACATTATATCCTACTCGTTAGGTTAGCAGTAATAAGTATAACTAACTTATGAAAATGCATTGTAAATTCATGGGCTATCAATTATTTATGAAAAATATAAATCATTTAGATATTTTTATTTTTTGAGTTAATTACTATTGGTAATGAAATTAATGAGTTATATATGTTATAAACTTAATAAAATATTTTTTGTATTCATCTAATGGATATTTTATTCATAGGGTACGAATAACCCCTATTTGATGTATAAAATCTATTTTTAAGGGTAATTTTACGCCTTTGAATGGAGAACCACTTTTAAATTAATATTTTGACACATTAATAATTTTTATATGAAAAAATAAAAATTTTATTTTCAATTGGGATATAAAAAATTACTTTGGATGAATTTATGATATTTTTCTAATAGCTTTCAAGTTTTGATGAATACTAAAAATACACTAAATTTTATGTGAAAACAACTTTTTTCATCAAAACATTTTATATGGTTAAATTATAATATTGAATAGTTTTAAAGAATAAATATAATATATTTTTATCATTAAATATAATTTACGTCATCAGCATAAATTTTACATTGAATCCAGATGTAAAAACATTTCAATATTTTGCAATATTTTAGCTTTTAAAACTCATTCTCTCTTTTCGACAATAGGATTAATTTTAAATTAATTACTACAACTTATATGTTTTTAATTTTTAAAACTGAACTCCATATTTCGAATAAGTATGTACAAATTATGTAAATAGATCTATTTCATTTTTTGGCATTATGAATAGTAACTTCGATAATTTTTATTAATATGGTAAAAGGGTGAATCGGGTAATTAAGGGTAAGAAAACTATTATAAAATTACCCTAAAACTTGTATTAATATCATTTTATGAGTTTTTGTTTGAATTAAATAATCCTTGGGTCGAAGTGGTATCCATTTGAATCCATTTGGATGAGATTTGGACAATTAATTTAATTTATTTAAAGAAAAGTTAAATATGTCTCACTCAAATTTTAATAACTAAATAATTTTTTATATAAGGTTATACAAAAGAGAAATTCAATTATAAATACTCATTTCAAACCTAAACTTTTTTCCTATATCATTGAAATTTGTTTTTAATTTTTAGGAAATAAATAATTACTTTAATTGCTTATACATTAATGATGTAGAAATTATTTAATTAATGACAAATAAATAATATAGTTTTTATTAAAATAATAATACCCATTAAAATATCCAAAAATTTGACCAAATATTATTGTTAGGGTATATACCTACCATAACCATCCAAGGTTTGCGTTATGGACCATTTTGATTCTTATATAAGGGATTATGACACTTATATTATTTTATTTAATGAGATGTTAAAGTTGTCACCTTTATAATTTAATTAGTATAAAATTTTAAATATTATATTTTACAGAACATAAATTTTAATAAAAGTATTATTATGAAATATATTATATTTATATTCAACATAGTATTTAATTTTTAATTTTTATTCAACAAATAAGCATATTAAATAATTACACAATACGGTTATAGTAATTATTTTATTAAGAAAAATATCAAATAAATGTTATTAAAATATTAAATTAAATATAATTTTACTAATTAAAATTTATAATGAATTTTATACATGACATTGACCTATTAGAAATACAATAAATTTTTTATTTCTAAGTTACCTTGTTATATTAGTATTATTAAAAATCAATTAATTGAATAGTGTCAAAATTTATGTTATTGATCGTTTATCAAAATAATGTTTTTTAAATTATTTAAAACTCATTAAACAATTTTTAAAAATATATAATAATTATTATATGTTATAAAATTATCTAATTTATTTATTTATGTTCTATTTTACATCAAATAAGTAAATATTTTACCCTTTTAATATTCAATTAATTGTTACCCTAGTTAAAAATTAAATAGAATAACTAAGTCTTAATTAAAACTATAATGTTTAAATTGAATGAATACTCATATAAAATTTATTGGTTTATGATATTACAACCCTATATCACCTCATCTTATAAATTGGGACATTTTGGTGGTTTTTGGGTTGGTTTTGATTTTATTATAAATTATTATTTATGGAGTTTCCAAAAGTACCCCTCACCTCAATTATAAAAGGGAACCTCCTCCCTCACCTATTTAAATCACTTTTAGCCTTAAATATCATAAATACCCTACCCTCTTTCCTTATCAACTTTCGTATTTACATTCTAGAGGTTATGGTCATCTTAAAAGACCAACTCTAGTGCTCTAAGGAGAGATTTAGAGGAAGCATGTCAAGGAAGAGATAATCTCTTCTACTGATTCATTCAAACTTCTTTCTTCTTCTACTTCCTCTTCATTATTTGTTTCATTATAAATTAATAAAATCACTGTCACTAATATAATTATTTGTTATTATAATTATAAAACAACCATATTCCACCTTCTATCCATCCTACGAAAAACAAAATCACCATGCGTGCGTACATACGACTTACTATCTCCACATCGTGGTGTAATCTATTGTTTTCACCACCACCTTACTTGGATGGTTATAATGATGTAAATAATAACTATATATGATTATTATAACATTATAATGATTCTTAAATACTATAAATCATCCACTTCAATACTATTCAATAATTATGGGAATGATTTCGTCGCTCGTGCGTGCATACGGCCTACCGTATCCACGATGCGATGTGATTCATTCTACATGATCTTCATTAAACCATGATTATATAAATGAATGGAAATAATAAATATGATATATATTATACTAATATCATTTTTTAAATGATATAACTATAACCTAAGAAGTGGAACATGAACTTATCCGAAAAAACATTCATAAGAACATAAAGCAGTTAATATCTAAATAACGAGTGACAATGAAATGTTACTAAAAATGATGTTAATATAATAATATATGATATGATAAAAATTAATATGATTCTGGAATAAATAAATAATATTATTTAAATCATTATATATGATGTTCGTATGCATACGAGGGATATCAGACCTGAGGTAATGAATAATTTTTCAATCTCATTATTATCTGAGATTGTTATTTTACTGGGGTATATTTATCATCCATGTCCATGTTTCCTAAGTATGTAATATTATTTCTATTATTATAAAAAAATTTAAAGTTAATTTTTCCCTTTGGTGAATTTTTATTAAACGTTATGAAAGTAATCTTTTATCATTATTCAATACGAGGTACTTTTGATTTTTCCAGCTAAAGTATGAGGAGAATATTTTTGTTAAATTATAAAACATGAATGAATTTTTATGCTTTCATAAAACCTTATTTCCATGAATATTCCCTTACAATATTTCAGGTTTATTTTAAATTAAGTTTTTTTCTTTTAATATTGCATGGAATTTTGAGAAAAGAAAATGTTTTTATAGAAAAAAGGATATTTTCTTCAAGAATTAATTTCAAGCATTTTATCAAAATTATTTTCCATATAAGATTAAGGATATAATTCGAGTCTAATATACATATTATTACTATGTTTGATTATGTTTAGTTTGGAATTATATTTATGAAATCCATTTGTTTTACATGGATTATGTTATAAAGGAATGATGTTTAAGAAACCCATTTTATTCATTGGGTTATGCTATGATGAAAGATTTATGTTTCTGTAGCACATGTAAAAATGATTTCATTATGAGATGGGTGAGACCTATATCTCCCTCCAATGCATTGGGTAAAGAAATATATCTGATGAGATAGACATGACTGGAATAGAAAGTAAATCTGGTTCAGTAATACAGGGTTGGGACGGTAAGTAAACTCAGTTCAATAATGGACTTTGTCCGCTATGATGGTCTTGGAAATGAGCCTTGACTAATATGAAATGATTTTATAAGATTATGTGTATGCCAAAAAACTTCATGTATTATGTTACACCCACAATCAATATTTTTGTATTTTTTTAATAACACTTTTAATGGGTAAGTGTAGACCCTCAAAAAACCACCAGATTCAACCCATCACTAGAATTACATGAGAATTATGCAACATTCAAATTTCGAACAAAACATTACAACCAACCCCATCAGTACCGCCATTTCCGACTAAAAGAAAACACAACATTCAAAAAGAAAAACCCTTCCATCATTCATGCTCCTGCCTCGAGATCAAAAAATAGCCACCTCGAGATGCATAAACATTGATTCTGTTACTTTCCTAGATTCATTCAGACTTCTCTGTCGTTATCGCTTCTCGGAACCATCACATTCATCATCGCCATAGTCATCGTCGGAGCTTCCATCACCGTCGTCACCATCCTCATCACTCGACACCAACATCCAGATCATCGACATCGACCACCAAAAACACCCTTCACCTTCAACATCCACTCCATACGCATCGTATGAACACGAATCGCCAGATGAATCTCCAGAATACCCAAAAAACACAGAAAGGAACTCCCTGATGATGAAATAAACCAAAGAGATGAATCAGACGCAATACCTTGGATGCCCATTCGCTTGCACGAACACATCCCAAAGTCTCCTCAGAAGAAAACGCACCCAACCGACCTCGGTGGGTGAAAATAACTTGGAAACCAAAGCAG
This sequence comes from Viscum album, assembly GCA_963277665.1. Taxonomy (NCBI): domain Eukaryota; kingdom Viridiplantae; phylum Streptophyta; class Magnoliopsida; order Santalales; family Viscaceae; genus Viscum; species Viscum album. The sequence goes on from OY728164.1 coordinate 137,482,711, forward strand.
AGCACAAGTGAAGGAGCCTCCCGCAAGCTGAACGGCGAAGCCAACACCCTCAACCAACCAGGGCCTACGAAGATGAAGCCGCTACGAGACACCGAACCACTCGAACTCACATCCCAGAGCACCGGGGATACCACCGCGCAATCCTCCTCATATAAGACTTCTAAATGTTATGTTCTTATGTCTTATGATTATTATATGATTGATATTTTCCTTTTTTACCCTTACTGATCATTTGAGCTCACTCTTTTATATGTTTATTTTCCCAAAGTCGTGAAGAAGGGTATTAAGTAAAATATGTCAAAAGGGTTCTAGTTATGAAGAAATAAGTAGAAGACAATGTAGATGTTTTATGAACTAGTTTTTTATGTTTCCCAGTTTCTAAAGTCACTATACCAATACAGTCCTTTTTTGTATTTATTATATGATTTAATAAATATACCTAAATTTTGAAGTAATATCAAAATATTTAAGGTATGGGTTGTTATAGTACTTTTGGTCCATTTACTTTTAGAATGGTTATATAATATATATAATGTTAAACTTGATATAAAAATAATATATATATTTATTATATATTTATTTATAGTAATCCATAAAATATAGAGATAGAAAAATGAATTACATCATTCATGGATACGGTAAGCCGTATGTACGCATGAACACAGTTTTCACTTCTCGATGAATAGAATTAAAGAAATATGAATAATAAAAAATATTTACAAAATAATAATTATATCATATATATAATATAAATTCATCAAATCCATACTTATTACTATCCACATAAATCATATATGAAAAACAATTCACATCGCTTCAGGAAGGTGGTAATCCACATGTTTTCACGAGCGATGTTATCATTTTCCAAAAGATTTTAAGGTAAGAAGTTATATATGATATTATAATTTAAAAATAATATTTATGTCATAAATATCATATATACTCATTATTTAAATCTTTATAACCATCCAAGTAAAGTGGTGATGAAAAACAAATTACACCGTTATATGGAGACGGTAAGCAGTACATACGCTTGAGCGATGTTTTCAATTTTTGTAGGATTGAAAAGTGATGGAATATATTTTTATCATAATCATAATAACATACCATTCTACTTAAAAAACTTTATTTATTATATTATTATGGTTAACACACTTTAATAGGAAGTATAATAATAAATAAACTTGAAGGACTCGGTAAAGATGATTAGTGCTTCTTCAATAGAATTCATTTAGATATTTTCTTAATGGACCTAGTGTAGGTAATTTAGAAGGTAAATAACCTAAATAACACACATAATTATTTTTATAAATGAATATTTTAGGGTTTTTAATCTATTTTTCTCAAATTGGTGTAAATAATCGTGGGGGTGAGTGCCCTTTTATAAGTGAGGGGAGGGGCATTCTTGGAAATTTACAAAGTATTAAATTGATATAAATTATATTTCATGTATAAATGGAACCAAATAATTATAATTATAATATAGTAAGATTAATATAAAAAATCCTCTCAAAAAATAAAATTTTTATAGGTATTATTTGTTCTTTCACCCTCATCCTTTTGATTTAACCTCTTTTAACCCTTTTGACAATTACCACAATATTAAAGTTTGATACCCTTTAAGGATTAATAATGTTACTACAAAATGAAAAATGAAAAATAAGTGGAATAATTTGATTTTTAAAACCATATCCCATTTATTTTTCTAAATAATATATTTTTATGAATTTTAAATCATTTAATAAAATATTATTTATTTTATAATATCATTAATGTAATTTTTTACATTTTTCATTTAATTTGAATTTAAATACATAAATACAAAGATATAATTCAAATATAATACTTTAAAACATCAATAAAATGTCATATATATCTATTAAATTTGTAAGATACATTAATTCATCCAAATTATGTCACTTTTAATATTTTTAAAATCATTTATTTAATTTTTCTATTAATTGAATAAATATTATATTAGCATTGAAAAATCATTTAAGGTAATTATATAATCACTAAAAATTATAAATAAATTAACATAATGAATAAAATTTTATTATTTAAAAAATTACCATTAAAACCCATCACCACTTTATTTTTTTCTCTATGTGAACACATAAGAGAAATTTAAAACTAAGAGAGTGACATTTTGTAACTTTATTTGATTTAAATATTGTATAGGTCATTTTCATAGAAAAGTGTACATTAAAAAAATTAATTTTTATCATAATGTTATAAGGGTCGAATTATATTCATACAATAGTAGTTATTATGAATAATTATGGTCTTATCACTTAGTTTTATCCTAGATTAACCAGATTTTTCCTTTACCGTGGTGATAATTTTTATCGTGCTTTGTATTCATATTTGTCAAAAATAAAAGTGTTCTATTTAAATATTTTGAACCAACAAAATCCAAATATGGAATCCATTTTTCAATATTCAACTTCTATAAGTGGAATCAATTAATTTAAAATCAAAACACAAAATGCAATGAAAAGTAGTTTTTCAAATAAATGTTTTTTATGTATAAAAATGTATTTATACCAAATTCAATCACAAAATTGATTCCAATTAAATTAATTGAATTATTAATAATATAATAGAACTAATTTTATTTTTAAATAATTTAAAAAACTTTGAAAATCCATTAAAAAATATAGTTTTCAATAAAAATCTATTTTTCACTATTCATTGAAAAATCAATCTTTTCATAAAAATCTAAATATTTCACCCTAATATAAATTTTATATAATTATTTAAAAAATATTATTATTTTTATAAAATAAAATATATATAATTTATATAAATTAATTATAATATTTTCTCTCAAAAATAAATAAAAGTTGTTTTTTAAGAAAATGTATTTCTAATGCATAAAATAAGCTTTATGAAAGTTATATACTTATTTACTAACATTAATAAATTTATTTCTATTGGGTATGTCCTTTATATATATTTAATAATTTCATTAACATTATTCATACCCTCTAATTCAACGAATATGTGATAATTTTTACATTAAATAATAACATTTTAATAGTATATTGCAGTTCATTTAGACTTTCTGTTGTGTGTTGTGTATGCTATAAAAAATTATGTTATTTTAAAATATTGTGGTTATATAAATACCATCATAAATCTATTTATATATTCCTATAACTCAAGAAATCATACATAAGAATTGGTCAATTAACATGTCACCATAGTCATTTATAGAAAATACCATATACGATGTTGCTGACACTTTAAATACTAACACCTTTATTACCAGTAAATATACACAATAAGAATACATAAATAGGAAAAGTATAATTAGGTAAATATAATCACAATCCAATAAAAACAATAAGAAACATAAAATTTACATCTACAACTCATGTTCCTATCATGATGCATGTCTTATTAATCCCTACATGCTTGAAAATGATGCATCAACATAGCCACACCCTCTTTATATTTCAGGCCAATAGTTTAAATCCCATTTACTAGTAACATCAAAAACCATGTGTCTCACCCATGGTGAAAATAAAATATAACTATAATCACAAATTCAAAAAAAATAGGTCCCATCTTTTGAAACTTGGGTTTTATCCTATGTGTGGGTTAATCACTCCTAGGAATGAGCTCATTACCAAGTTCTGATAAAATCCATGTCTCTCATAAACTATTCAAAAATAATAAAACAAAAGAAAAATTATATGATTCCATTTTTCAATGCCTCTCCCCAAAAGCCACTAAATTGTTTCCCTAGTCTAGTGGGCCACATAGACTTAGGTTCACCTCCCCATATTTCAAAGTATGCCAAAAATGGAGAGGGCGTGTGAGGTTATTGTGGGAAGACTATTCCCTTCATGTTAGAGTGGTTGTAACAGCAGAAGTAACAACATATAAATCCAACTAAATGACCATCATGGATAAGTTAGGTAAAGTGCTGATAAAATAAATCAAATATTATAATGCTATAATAATGGATATTCCTTACATGTCAAGAATACTCTGTGGGAAGATCATATATAAGAATAATAAAAAAATAAAATAAAATGAATCAATAACTAAACTTCAAACAATCCAAAGTCCTCCCCAGTCCCATCATCAATATCGATATTAGCATGTCAATACTGAAGGACCCTAGACCACCCTGAGAGGGGGGTGAATCAGGGTTTCCACTTTTTCTCTTCTTTTCTTGTTCCCACGTTGGTAGAAACTTATTTAAACATGTATGATGGATATGTGTAGTAATTAAAACACGTAGAAGGATAACACAACACTTTTTTACTTGGTTTACCACTAATGGCTACGTCCAAGGAGCATACGCCGATAAGTTTTCAGTCGTACAAAATTCCAATAATCTTCACTACTTGTGGATTATAATGGTTCAAGAACAGTCACTATGTCCTAGGATCACTACCTTTACAAAGGTTTAGGGATAGCTCACTGCGTGCCTCGAGTCACTCCCATTGGCTCCCCCTGGCTCACTGCCTTGGGTGAAGTCCCACTCAGTTTATAGACGTTAAGATCTCTTCAACATATTTTCATTTAATTCTTTGTCTCAGTCTAGTAAGAGACACTACTTACATTAAAGTCCTATATTGATGAACTTGAAATCACTGAACACACAAATTGGATACTCAAAGCACCATCACAATTATACTTCCCTAAATAATTCACAATCTTCAGTTGGGCACACTCTATTCTTCTCCTTCTTCTCTTCCTTTAATTCCCAATACCAACACCTAATTGTATCAGTATACTTCCTTATTTCAGTGAATATCTAAGTTTAGTTGAACGTGTTGTTCTTCTTCTCTTCACAAAGCACACCGAGGGTGTTAAACACTAGTCATGTGTGTGTGGTACTACTTCTCTTCGTAAAGCCAAATGGTTCGCAGTACTTTCTTCTTTTCAAAGCCCCTTTGAGAGTGCTAAGAACCTATGAAAGGCCTGAGGGACACCTAAATTTTTTCTCACACCCATCTAGGTGTATTGTGCATAAAATTCAAGCATTGTTCATAAAAATACCTTTTTTTTACGAAAAAGGATTTTCGCACAACTCTTCTTTTTCACGCAGAACTTCCCTTTTCGTGCAACACTTTCTTTTTTGCGCAACACTTATTTTTTTCACACACCAATCTATACTTCAATTTTTCTGCACGTTAGAGCTTGAGATTTGTTTAAGTGTCGAGCCTCTCCAAATGATAGGGGGTTACCTTCTATTTATAGGAATTTTTTACCCTACATGTAAAATTGTCTCTCACTTCTTTATATTATGCGCACCTTTCTTTATTTTCACAAACCACTAAGATTTTTCATGCACCTCATGACTTTTCCATTTTTCATCATTCTGAAAATGAAGCCTCCCTTGTTTGTAAAACATAAAATCGGTATTTCATGCACCGAATTCCAATTTTGCGCACATCCTAGATTATTTCGCGCACATCATGCCTTTGTCGATTTTCTGCATTGTAATCCTGAGGCACCCCTTACACATAAAACCTCAAATCCACATTTTGTGCATAACCAATTTTACGAACACAAGTCTAATGTTCCGTGCACATTTTACGAACATCTCCAATTTTTCTTGCACCTCTTGCCTTTTTTGATTTTTAGTATTTCTGATCTGAGGCACTACTTGTACAAAAAATCTCAACAAGTTATTTGGCACACAACATTTTTCCACACACATTCCCATTTTTTTCATGCATAGCTATGGATTTCCGTGCACTTCATTCCTTTACCAAATATTTAAGTTCTGATCTTAAAACACCAATTTCACAAAAAATTGTAAACAATGTTCCATATTGTGTGCAAAACAAATATTCTTCACAAACTCCTTTTTCACGCACTTTGCCCAATTTTTCGCGCACACCATGCCTTTTCCAAATTTCGATGTTCTGATCCTGAAATATCAATTGTGTGTAAAAACCCCCTTGAATGTATCATGCAACTTTATCTACCAAAAAAAATTTTCTTTCATCTTCTGGTTTTAATGCCAAAAAATTTGGCAAACACAGGAGAATGGTGACACCTTCAATATATGCTTCGTCCATAACCTTCATGCTTCTTTTTTGTGATTATCCTTCTTCAACAACTCTTATTATTTAATCAAAAACTCCACTACCGTGATATATATCAATTGATAGATCAACTTTAGCATCATTAGAGTTTCCATGGAAAGTACTATAGATTCCCTGTCATCCACCAGCATCTTTCCTTACAATAAGGCTTGCATCATAGGTCCACTTGACTTGTGATATTTGTGAAATACAAATCAAAAAAGCATCATTTGATTTAGATACAATGTGAAATGAATAGCCATATAAGAATGCCAATCCCTTACACACACACTCTCTTCTTCCTCAACTATCATTCTCTACTTCATGAAAATCATATGATTCTATTCATCAAGTAAGATCTTGCATGGTTCTCATGAAATCATGAAGAATTTAATGGTGTTCTTCTTCAATCATCCTCATATGGATGATACCTCACCATTCCTCCATTTCATTAGAGTTCTTCTTGATCTACTTCATTTTTATATTCATTGACATCAATTGACAAAAAATACAACCTTATACACAAATTGGTCCGAAAAAATACAACCATCATCAACATCAGGTCTTTACTTATACCTATAACCTATGACTAAATAGTGATATCTCCCCAGGTACCCAAGTGTCGTGGAGGCTCAAGTATGGTGTGAGTAAAACTCAATAGTCTACCACTAATGGATTCCCTATAATAACCAATCTGATATAAAATTGTATGCAAAAATCCTAAATATAAAAAATTCTATAGTTTCCCAATTTATTAGTTCAGAGATTATAGGTTAATAAATTAAATAAAAAGTGGTAACACAACCACCAAAGTCTAGGTTCTGTGGTGAAACCCAGCATCAGTCCATACTTTCTTTATTCCATCACCAATGAGTCTCTAAGAGAAAATTACATCATGTATTGACTATTTCCCTAGTATACACTATAAAAATGATGATTTTATAACTTAAGGGAACCCATGTGGCACCGCTGATCATTATCTCGCAAAAAAAATCCCATGGGAAATCCAAGGGAGGGAGATGCTTGGAATTACACTAATATAAATACCATTAAAACTCAAGGAATCAAACTTGAAATTCATAAGCATGTATTGATGGGAATCTCCAACTTACACCTAAAGCATTCCACTCAACATAGCCATGCCGAATCTAGAGAGCTTATACCATGACATTCATTAAGGTACCTCTTAATAATCCTTGACATTAATCTATGGAATTTTAATAATATAGACATTACCTGAATCCAATGGGGATCCACCCCAAAAAATTCATTATAAAAAATTTAGAGGAATCCAATGGCTTGCTCGAGGCATTACATAAAATTGGACTTTATGAATCAAAGGGTGTCATCACACCATGGAATTCATATGATTCCCCTAATGGAATCCATGAATTTCGCATGGAATCTCACACATGTAAAGTTCATACAGTCTCTAAGGAATCCTCCCATGGCATTCCAACCATCATCATATCAAAATACATATATTTAATGATTCTTATTTATCAAACAATAATTTTATAACATGGAAAAACATCAACCATAAACAAATCCACAACATTTTCTTCATAGACCGTCCTACTAATTACCAAAAATGAAACAATTCATTCAATAAATATTGATTAATTTCATAATTACTTTATCACTTTACCTTTATTAAAAAAATCAACATAATACGATAGGTAAATCCATTTTAAAACCCATTTCTAATTTCATAAAAGGGCCATTTACAATTACCAATTCACTTAAAAATTTCAAGTTCCTATTCTGTTTATAATATTAATGGTTTTGAAATCTCATTTCACAACCATTAAATTAATCCACAAATATTATTCCAACCATTTCAACATAGGTGTCCCCTTTTACATATTCCAACTTTCATTCACAAAGATAATTACCATTTAACAAGAAAATTCCATGGTCAACTCATTACCTAATGTTTTTCCTATTGGTTATATTTCTTAAGGTTCAAAAAAATATAAAGATAGTCCTTTAACTAAGGAAACATAAATTCAAACTAATTAATTAATTTGAGGTCAAAGTTTGGGATATTTGGCTTGACAACACCATGAATACGCTCAAAAAATGAATAATTTTATGGGTTAAATTAGAGAGACGACCTACCATTGTATTGGGAGAGTCTACATGTCAAGTATCAACCAAAGTTTTTTCTTGAATCAAGAGAAAATGAGAAACCAAAAAATGGACTAAAATAGGGAATATTAGTTAAATCAAGAGGAAAACCAGTTGAAATGCACCATCTCGCATGGTTACTAGGCATGGTTTTGTAAATAATGCACCAACCATCTGGATAATTCTGAAATATTTTTTAGAATTTAAGATTATTTCATAAATCCCCAAGCATGGTTAAAAAATCATTCACCTATACAAATAAGGCTACATGGTTGGGGTTCATTGTTATAATTAACCATGTACCCTAGGTTTCTTCCCTTGGAACTGAAATTCCAAACTCCAAAGCTAATGAGATTGAATCGAGAACCCAAGTCACCTCTCATACCACAAACCACATCCAAAAAAATAACTTTAGGATATTAAAACTCTCATAATTCTATTCCAATTTGTAATTCTCAAAATATCACACCCGCCAAGTGAAAATTTAAAATTCTCACCGAGACCCAAGCCTTATCCATACACCTAGGCCTTATAATATAGAGATCATTGATTTAGTATTTTGGTTTTTTTATTTTATACTATTTATATACCATCCAATTAATCCTTCTTGTATTTTGGGGTCTTTATTTAGCCTTTTTGTATATCTTTTTATGTTATTTTTAAAGTTAAGTTTGATGGTGGTTAATTTTCAAGTTGTTCTTTGTTTGATTCAATTTATATTGAAACTGATTATTTTATTTTCATGTAAGTCCAAGATATGGTTGCACTATGTCAATTTTGTTAAGCACATTGTCTTAATTGTATTTATTATCTATAAGATAGGATTTCAATATGTGTTGAGGAGTTGATAATTCTTGGAGGATTATTATAGATTATATCCTTATGAATATATGTAATGATTTATGGTGAACTATTCTTAATGCTTAAATACCTATGTTGGTTGTGTTTAGTGGCACATTGTTTACAACAATTGAAAAGTGAAGAACTTTGAAGAGTTGTTGAGAAGACCATGAAAAAAAAAATATTTTTTTCATGAATAATATTTAAAGAAGTATTTTTAAGGAGGATTCCTATGTTATTCAATGGAGTCATTTTACACTTATTACTTTTTTCTAAGTTTTTAATATTGTTTTTCCCAAAAAATTTGGGCCAGCCTAAATCTAATCATAGGACCCAAGTTCATACACTACATAGGGGGGAACTAGCTTAATCCAAAACTATCCCAAGGTGGCATTGAAAGATTCAAGTCATATTTTAGGGAAGCATGTTCCTGGGTAGGTAATGGTGTTCACATAGCATATTCATGGTGCCATAGGCGGTAGTGTTAGTGTGAGGAGTCATAACTCCTGATTAGTGTGTGTGATATTTTTTGGGAGTTAAACCCAATTCCATGGATGAGAGGGTGATGCATGGTTGATGGTAATTAGGTAGAGAAATGTTGATAGAAGGTTTGATGTGGGATTTATTGGCATGAAATTATTGTTATCACATTAAAATGAACACATAATATGGATTATTCGATCAAATCTATCTCTTCCATACAATAAAAGATCCTGATAACCTTCAACCTACCACATGTCTGAGTTATACATAGAGCTTCCACAAGTTTATGATAAACCAAAATCTTAGGATGATCGATTTTATTCCATTAATCTACTATAAGTTCTTACTATGTGACAGTGTGAATTAAAGAATGATTGAATGCACGTAAAAATAAAAGAGGCCTCACAAAGAAGTGTGAAGCTGTAGTTAGTAGAGTGTTTTCAAGTGAGGTCATTGTAATGAATTCATTAGGTGATTCATTGTAGGATAGCCTACTGCATGAAGAAGAGAGTGATTGTATCATGAATTACTATAAGATTAACCTACCTCATGAAAAACTGAGTGACCTCACTTCCAAAGATTGACCGTGATTGGTTTCTATAAAATAAAGAGAATCTTGAGAAAAATAGAGGAGATAAGGGAGATACTATGAGTTCATGAGAAAGAGAAAATATGTTTACATGCATTTAGATTCACGGGTATGCATTTAATCTAAAGTGAGTAGGTATGGGTCGCTATTGAACTAGTCAAGTGTTCTATCGGGTAAGTTGAGATCCTGATGCATGAGAAATTCATGAAAATTAAAGGCATCGGGACATACAGTAGAAGCTGATGAGAAAGTGATTTAAAAAAATTCATCACCAAAGTGATGAAACTTCATTGTATCTGATGATATGATCCCTAGAATAGGTCTGAGTATCTCACATGAATATTTAAAATCACAAAATTAAATAAATGAGTACCTCATTTGATTCAATGGATTGTTACATTGTATATCATTATTGGTGATCATTTCTCAAAGGATCTAATATTTAACCCACCTAGATCATCCACACACACTTTAAGAATCAATTAAATCTATGTTCATTGAATTCCAGGTGTTAGCACATATCTTTGATGAAACCTTCAGCATCCTGACGATCACCTCAATCTCATCCCTTCAATCCATCAAAGGCATTATTGGATCAATCAATAGGAGATATCCTTTCTCTCTTTAGGATGTGGTAGGATAGATAATCTCTCAATTATGAAATATTGAATAGTCATTAGAATGATCTTCTCCTATACTTTATATAGTGGATGCTCCCATAAAAGGTTCCCTGGCCCCTAGGAATTCAACTCCCACTAAATAAGTAATAAATGAATTTTTATGAGGAACTAAATGTGTCATAAAAATTATTTATATTTTATCACATAATTTTAATATATAATAAATATATTATGTGATAAAAATGAGTCATTTAACTTGACTTGAAATTCCCACAATATTAAACAAACCTTGAATATTAAAATAATATTCATTTGTATAATATTTTTTCCATGTATTCACTTAATACATTTTTAATAATTTTAATAAATAAATTCAACCTAGTTATTATATACTCAAATAATAATGGATTTATTTATTCATTGGTGATTGATTACTTGGATAACTCACAGACCCTATGGTGGGGCCCACCATGCCCTATATACCTATTCACCAGAATATAGCAGACTATTGAATACGCTATTATATGTGACCACCCTATAGGACCTTATACTGATAGTAGTTAACATTATTCAAAAACCAAGAGAATGTTCTAGCAACCCGTCAAGGCCCCTAAATAGAGAGAAAATAGTCATAGTGATGATAAAATTTTCCTACGAACACACACTATGTAATATAATCTCTTTATATTGTGATATCTCATAAAGTAGGATACACAACTTGTATCATCATTCGTTATTACTTTATTATTTTTTGATTGAACTAGATAGACTTACCTTTAACTATCTTGTACAAGGATTTATAAAGGTACAACCATCCTGATCAACTAGTCCCAAGATATCACTTCCTCAACTAGGAAGTGGAAAATCCTGTCTTGACCATCCAACCAATGTCATGCTATCAATGATTCACCCAACACAAGATACCTCTCTATAACTTAAATTTCATGGTTTTTTTCTTTACATCAAAGTACATGATCAAATGGTATACACTGATAATGATCTCAAGTCAAGAGACCAATATACATGTTCCCATATTAAAACAACCAGTGACACCTGAAACCTATAGTGTGCCTATTGGTGAATCCATCCTCATGATATCATCAACTAGATAAAACTAAGTGTGGAATTAATGATAAGAAGTCTTGATGATTATGATCCCCTATCACCTGATAGTCAGACATCAACTATGTCCAATCAGTATGATGTATCTAGACCATAGGAAATTTATTTAAGATTAATGACATAGTATCTCAAGGTTCTCATTATATACTGGGAACTTCTGTAACCTTTTTATATGAAAAATAATCTATAGATACTTATATTTAAATAGTATACATAGAAATATAAACACTATCATGGTAATAGTACATTATTAATAAATCATTTTATGCATGATAAGGTAATAAAAAATTATTGTTCATGTTGGGTCTAGGGAACCCACTATTACAACACTCCCACTTGCACTAGAGACAACTTGGTAACCATTATTGTTAGGTCTCACATAATATTATCATGTTTCTTATTAGTTATGGGTTTATTCATGGTCCTTCCATGTTTCCATTGTATAGATATTCTGCTATATGTGACCTCACCTCTATGACTAAGACACTTTAAGAAATGTAAACCCCGAGTATATATCTATTTTTTCACAATACAAACTTTAAATCTTGGCTAATATTAGTATTATAATTATCATAATGATAAAACTTTACATACTAGGTGTGATTCCAAGAACTGGAAAAAAATCATTTCATATTTTACACTATTTATTTAGCTTCCTTAGAAACCATAATGCACTTGATATTTGTAGACATGACAACAACTAGATTAAATGAAATTTTCTTGCTCATTAACTTAGCCTAACTATGGTATGAGATCATATAAATCTAAATAAAGATTATTCAATGTCTCCTTATAACTGATCCTATATTTAATTTGTTGTCAATAAGTTAATATGTGTTCGTGGATAAAGTGGCGATGCTTGGAGAATTGATATATATTCACTTGATGGAATTGGATGTCAAGATCAAGAAATTTTCTATATTATATATGAAATTTTTTATGTGATCTTAAGTTCCAAGACTTGTGTTATTGATGACACTTTTTTTATTACAATATTAAGAAGGAGATTTCCATGAAAGGTAATTTTCTGAAGAGAATTTTAAGAATTCCATTCAATATGAATTTTCATATTGTATGAATAATAAGAAGTGTTCTTTTCTTCTAATTAAATTACATTTTTACTAATGGGACTTTAATTAAAAATATGGCTAACAATAGAATCCTCCAAGGGATATCCCTCAACCACTCTTGAGGGAATCAAGGTCTACCTCATTTAAGAGCCTCCCCAGGAGGCCACATGGTGTCATTGTGGTCGTATATAAGCCCAGAGTGTGACCATGTATAAGGCGAATGGGATGAGTTGTATATAGGCCAACCAAGAGAAATGGGTAGCACCATAGGGGTGGTATCCTAGCAAGGAAATGGTTGGATTGGACCTTGTATTCAATTATGGTCGGTTAAGGGGAGCGGTTTATTGATAATGCATGGAAAAGTTGCATGTTATTTCCAATATTTGACAAGTTATCACAGATGTTGTTCATCCATATTGAAAATATATAGATATAATGTGATCATTTCAATCATATCGATATCAATCGTCTGATTTCATATGCTATGCATATATGAATTTTTTTTCATCTTCAACCTCTTAATGAGACTTATGTCCCTATGAACTCGAGACAACTGAACATCTACACTGGTATTATCAAAGGATCAAGGAAAGTTTGATCGAACCAAACCAAGTCATAAAACTTCATCTTTTATTAATATTTAATATTTTAAGGATAGTGATCTCGCAAGAAGCCTTTGAAAGAACTTGTGAAATCGCATGATCTCATCAAATGAACAAAATATAATCACTAGTGATATTTAATTATTTTCATTGGATTATATTAAACAATAATGTATTCAAAATATTCTATCATGTGAAAAAGAACACAACTTTTTATTGTAAGAAGCATACATCTTTTATAGGTATTATTTTATGAATCTTTTAGTAGGACATACACTGAGACATCAAGTGCTGTCACTTGAAGGTATGTCAATAATCATCATGGTATCACAAGAAATCCATTGAGGCATCGCATGATCAATGAAGTGATCATGGGAAGAAATCGCATGACTGCATGGTCATTACAAAGATGAATAGAGAATATGAAATCATCAATATTCATGAGATCCCAAGATCCTTGGGAATTTGAATAATTCCACGACACACATTAAAAATCATAGAATCTATACCTATATAAATTGAGTCAAGGGTGTTAAAGAAATTTTGCTGAAACTTTGATATGTCGAGAGATATATCTCTTGTATCTAAAAGAGATCATATACATGATATATTCATGTGGAGTTAGGGCATTCTCGCATGATCTAAACACATGAAGGAGTATCTAAAAACACCTTGGTTATGTGAAGGAAATGAGGAGGAATCCACAGATAGGCCACTATCACATGAAATAGATGCACATGAACAGACTCTTGTCACATGAAGGATATCGTGGTGAACCACTTTTTCATGAATAATAAACCTATAATCCATCCATTTATTATAAAGGCACTTGAGGAGGAACTCATGGACACAAAAAGTGTCATGTAAAGGACCTACCACGTACCACCTCTTTCTTACATGAAGTAACTTGAGAAGAACCTATGGAAAATTTAGTGTCTTGAGAAGGAGTATTTCATGGTCCACTAATGTCACTTGAAGGGAATAAGGGTTCATGTGATCAATACTATGAATACCTTACATGACGGTGAGGAATAAATCCATGTAATCCTTACTTGTCTTATACAAGGCAGGAAGACATATCATGTGAACCATAGTTGGTCACATGAAGAAGTTAGCGAGACATCGTGATATCTCTTCATGTAAAGGAAGGAGGGAGTTGCATGAAACCCATGAATTCATGCATAAATAAGGGTTAATTGAGAAACAAAATAAGAAAGTTCATTCATACATTAAATATATGAATTTATAATCAATTGAGATGATAATTCAAATAGAATAAAGCACATAAATGTGATCATCAATACACATTCATGTGAAAATATACCTAAAACATAATTGAGAAGCACATGATGATAAAGATCATAAATGAATGTGTTAATGTTTCATATAACATAAAATCCATGCATTAAGTTTACTTAAATTGATAATTCTAGAAGATAGTGAATTACATTATGAAAGTATTAATCTTGCATAATATATTGAATAACATGTGTGAAACACTTGTATACATTGATTTATGTCAGAAATTCATCATAAATAAGAATGAATTTTCTGATAATTTTTACACTGAAATAAATAATCGAATACAGGTGATTAGATATTTTTGAGCATGACCAGCAGACTTGAAAGGTTTTTAAAGTGTATATAGAAAAGTGTAATCCAGAAATATCATGGAGGAATATCAACAGATCAACCTATAGTGGATCAAGACATAAAGAAAGGATGAAGACTCTCAGTGGATATGGGAGTAGTAGAAGTCTCTAGTAAGGATTATGGAGTAAGATAGTTTGGATTCTAGTAAAATTGTGAGATACAGTATAAAGAAACTCATATGTGGATTCATTAGAGATATACTGTGATCCTATATCGATCATTGTAATTGATTATAATTTTATAGTGAAGAATATATGTTGGGGAGAATAACCAACAAGGAAAGGAGTAGGTCTTTGTAAAGAACCTTGTAAATCATTGTGTTCTACACCTTTTTATTTATAGAATTATTAGAGGTAAGTATAAGAGACACAAGAAGAGTGGATCAAGGATTTAACCATCCATAGAGGTTTAATTTAAAATAAAATAAAATTAAAAATAAAAAAGAATCATTGATTCAATCCATATCCCTCTCAGTGATCTCACATTAATTTAGGCACTACAAGTGTGTTTCTGATGCTTTTTTCAGGGCGTGCATCTATACGTCAAATAAGTGCTAACTGTTTCCCTGCATTCCCACTTTCCAAAGGCAGATGGCATTCGTCTCTTATTCAGAGACTTTTTCTCCTTGATTGAAATGGGATGATGGGATGTCATCTCCTCCTTCCGTGGATTCCTCCTCAAAACTCATTTCCTAGTCTGAGTCTCCCTCATAGACTTAATACGTTGTTCATGAAACTCTTCCTAGTTCCATGTCTTCTTGGACGCCAGTTAATTGTGATACTTCTAACAGGACATTCCAAGGGGTCAAGTCAGGGCAGAAACCTTCAGTCGGGGGAGTTGTCACATTGGACATCACTAGCGTGTCTAGATGCTGGAACACTGATGCATCTAGGTTTCTTCCCCTTGTGATAGGGCTTTTGAGGGCACAGAATCCCGAGGTATCCCACGTCGAGTGAGAGAAATTTTATGCCAGATTCATGTCTCTGAGGTTTTCCTCAGCTTCCCATGTTTAACATGGGGTATGCTGTGAGTTTAATGTCTAACAGAGACAGATCAGACTGATTGGAACACTGATAAGAGTAGATCAGATGGGTGCAAACCTAGGGGGGAACACTTATGTTGGGAATAACGCGTGGTTAGTTACTTGATTGCTTCTAGGAGTGGTGAGAAAGTGGGTGACATGATCTCATTGGGATGTAGCGGCCTAGGTAAGAATCAGGATGGATATGGATAGTTGATAGTAGATGTAAAATGAGATGGAACTGACATGAGTGAGATGGTGATGTTTACCTTGAACCTTAAGGAGGCTTCCTACATATCCCATTGAGGGAATAAAGTCTGCGTAATTTGGTGGGACGATGGGATGCTTGCGAAGGTTCCCTGTGTGAATGGACGCATGGATGGTACCCGAAGTAAGTGAAACCCCCAGGTCGTGGTGTGACCTTCCCGAAACACAAAGGATTGAGGGGGAGACCACTATGGGACATGATTTATGGGCTTGAACCATAAGAAGACTTCCTATGTATCCCTGAGGTAGGGAATCAAATCCCATGTAGTTCAGGATGGGGGTATAGAATCAGGGTTTACACATAGGATAATGACCCGATGATATATTGGGGCTTACATGTGGTTAGTATCCTAGGTTAGTCTGATGCCATGGGGTAGGACTAGAGATGTGGGTCCCAACAAAGGGGACTATGACGGCTTACCGTTGATTGCAGACTATAGAGACTTACCACTGGATGGGGATACAATGGCTTACCACTGACTGGGATTCCAACAGCTTACCACTGGTTGGGAATCACAGCGGCTTACCATCGATTGGGAATCACAATTTCTTACCATTAATTAGGGATCACAATGGCTTATCACCGATTGGGTATCACAATGTATTACCATCGATTGGGGATCACAATGTCTTACTGTTGATTGGGGATCACAATGGCTTACTGTCGATTGGAGATCACAACGGCTTAACGTAGATTGGGGATCACAATGGATTACCATTGATTGGGGATCACATCATATTACAATTTATTGGGGATCACAATGGATTATCATCAATTTGGGATAACAAAGAATTATCGTTGATTGGGGTTGGACCTCAGGGAGGATTTCTACATACCCTGACTAGGAGATAAGGATCAAATCTCATGTAGTTCGAATGGGTACAGTTTAACGTCTTGAGAGAAAAAATGAGGTGTATAGTTTAACATCATTTAGGACAAGGTTGTAATGAAGTGGAGTGGTCAGGACTTATGGGTGTTGGGATTGAACCTCAGGGAGGCTTCCTACGTACCTTTCCTAGGACACAAGGATCAAAGTCTGCATAGTTCAGAATGGGGGATACAGTTTAACATCATGCGGGACAAAGGTGAACCGACGTGAAGGGGCTGGGTAAAGTAGGTGTTGGGATTGAACCTCGTGGAGGCTTCCTACGTACCTTGACTTGGAGAGAATGATCAAAATACACATAGTTCATAATGATGGATGTATTTTAACATCATGCAGGATAAAGGTGAACCGACCTGAAGGGGTCGGGACAAGTAGGTGTTGGGATTTAACCTCAAGGAGGATTCTTATGTACCTTTACTAGGAGACAAGGATCAAAATCCACGTAGTTTGATGGGGGTTTGGGATTAAACGCTAAGGAATCCCATGAAGGATTACATGGTCAATGCTTACTCTAAGCTCATGTGATTCATGATCAGTGTGAGAAACAAGAGGCAGCAAATACCTAACGATCACTTCATGAAAGGTGTTTCTATCGGAAGTGGAGTGGGGCTTACATGTGGTTAGAGGTCCAAAGAGGAAATAGGGTCTTATGTGTGGTTATCGGCCCAAAGAGGAAATAGGGGATTATGTGTGGTTAGCGGCCTAGGGAGATGGAGATTGGGACTTACTCTAGTATGGAGGCCAGATGGTCACAAATCCTAGAGGGAGAGGGATGGGGTAATAAAGGTCCCTATGCCTATATCTTCTCTGGTATTTAGCATGGAAGAAGAGAGAAGGAGCATGGGTGCTACCTCCTAAAATAAAGGATAGAGGCTTACACTAGTATGGTTGCCCTTCCCCGCAGATAGACGTCGCTCCAGAAAAGAGGATCTCATTCCATGTGAGGAAGATCTCACTCTCGTAGAGACAAGCAGGCGTAGAGAATGTCCTAGATGGGGCACCCCGTGTATGTTGCATGGGGCGAGGCCATAGTTTAACGGTGTGTACTAAGTACAATGGTGCTTGGCAGTTTAACGTCCTGCATCTTGGACGAGGTGGGTTCACTCTGCACCCCTAGGACTTACATGACTAATACCCTCCCACCCTTGGGGAAGGGAAGGTGTCAGCAATGCCACGGTCAGGGGTGTTGTGGAGTGATCCATTAAGGGTACCACGTTAGCATGGCTATGTGAAGAAGCAATATCCATTAGCATTCCTATGTGAAGAAGCATGAGGCTAAGAAATGCAACATAAAGCACCACCCAAGGGACCTTAAAATCACTTCATACAAACCTGGGGGTCGTACAGGAAAGGGGTGTGCAAATAATTCAGTCTTAGAAAGAGGTTCTTTGCGAAGAAGATGGGATTCGCGAAGAGGATGGGATTCATGAAGAGGATGGGCTTCAAGAAGAGGATGCTATTTTCGAAAAGGATGAACCTTCTAAATGTAAAAGACTACCTAAAGATTATGGGATTCGCAAAGTCAAGGGGCCTTGCGAAGGGGGGTCTTTTCCAAAGGCCAAGGCTTCACGAAGAGCCATCCTTAAGGGGTTAGGGCTTCACCTTAGCCAATACCTCTTTGCTTTGATAGAATTTCGCAAAGGATATAAGCTTTGTGAAACCTCGAGTATGATGAAGGGGACCCTTCCTATTTGAAGGAAATAGGCCTTCGTGAAGGGCATATCCACCATAGGTGGCGGATGAAAATCATGCAAAGGGGTACGACTCACAAAGACTAAGTAACTTTGACAATTCATTTGAGTATTTTTGTCAATGTCTATGAAAAAATAAAGTTGGGAAGTTGAAAGTTTAGAGTGATAATTGTTTGGAAGAGGGGGAATGCCTTTTATTTATAGGAAACCCTGGTCAAAGGGGCACAAAACTCATCTTGGAGACAAGTGACGCCACAGAAAGGAGTCGTTCTATCAGCCCGCATTGGCCTCGTGGAGGGAGTCGGATGCCACGCAAATATTCGTGAATGTGGTCGTCGTGAAGTGCGGTGCGGAGGGTCCTGATGACGTGGAGGGGCCTCGGTCGGCGTCAGACTCCCACAAGGTCAGGACTCTGCAGAGCCTCTCTTGGAGGCATCCACGTGGAAATGTTCCTGCCATGTGGAGTGCTTCGCGCGGGGTCATTTCGAGATGGCTTGGAGTTTTGTTTTCAACCCGCTTGTGAGGTAGATTCCTATGATTGCATCATCAAATATGTGGAATGAGCTGAACGCATTTTTCAGTGCCAACAAATCCCCTCCCCCCTCGGAATTGGAGCTAATGGAAGTAGAGGGTCAAATTCTGAAGGCAAGATGCTGAAGAAACTGGGATGATTAAACTCGCAGCGAATTGAGAAGGTGGGGGTGAAACTGGTTCACCAAGGGAAATGAATTACCCTTATCACGAAGTATTCTTTGCAAAGTGGATTCGGTCTGCGGGGCGAATGGCATCGTGAAGCACTTGGAGGTGCCACACTGAGCATGGGGCATGCCAGAAGCCTAGGGGTGCTGCAAAGAGTGAGGGGCTCACCACAAATCTGGTGCCTCTAGTGCCTATATATAGGGGATCATAAGTGTTTTTCTACACCTAGATATTTTCAAATGATAGTGCTCACTCTCTCTTCACAAATGATCCTCTCCTCGAACACTTTAGAAAACTGAAGGCTTTGGTCTGGTGCTTCACGAACACTTTTTAGAAAACCAGAGCATCGCGATCTACTGCCTTCTTTGTGATGCAGGCTGAATCCCACTGTTCTTTGCGGCACAAAGGGGACATGCAATTATCTCCGCGAATAATATTTGAGAAGCGTATTTTTAAAGCATATTTGAGAAGCGTCTTTGTGAAGCGTCATTGCGAAGAGTCTTTGTGAAGCATCTTTGGAAAGGGTCTTTCTCAACTCTCATGAATCAACCCCAATTTTTTCAAAGTCCTTGGATTCAATGGCCTATCGGGAGGCAGTATGAGAGGTTCATGTCGATGCTACTTAGAGGGAGGCCATGGAAAATAACCTAAAAATTGGCGAGTACATTTGGAGCACTTCTGATCACAAATTGTTGACAGAGCATCTAAAATAGGTGCAGAGGGAATATCCACTGTGCAAGCACTTTACATTTTATGGTTTTGGCTTGCAGGACAAATTATTCATTCTAGAAACTAGTAAAGATGAGCTAGTTGATTGGTTCAAGGTTACCCCTAATCAATATCAGTGTCATAGGACTATGGATGGGCACATCAGGAAAGACCATACCCCGGTCATAGTGCATTGTTTGTATAATCATGTCAACAACATCGATGGCAAGGAACTGGCGTATGAGGCATCTCCACCCCTATATAAGACGATCATCAAGGTCAGGCTCAGAAATCCAAAAAAAAGGTGGATCACAAGTTGGGACTTGCGCAAGGGTGGAAAATTCACAGAAGACTGGGCCTAGGCCTACTGGGCATGCACATCCTGTGAAGGCCCAACTGGTAGAAGCCGAAGAACAGATGAGGCGAGCCTTTGAAGAGATGGTCTTTATCCAAGCTGATGAGAATCAGCCTCAGATCGAGGCTAATGAACTACAACCTGTTACCATCTAGGAATAGCAGGATATTAGTAGGCAACAGTAGGCTCTAGATGCCATGAGTCAGTGGGTGGCGGAGCTGAAACACATCGTTGAAGAGGTCAAACCATCTATGGTAGGGGTCGACCCCTGGGTGTTATGATTGGTGTGCTCTTATAAATGATCTTTCATGATTTCCTTACTAATGTTGGATGTGTTTATGAATTCCATTGTATGTGTTGATTGTTTCAACTCCATCACAACCATGAAACATCCAGTGATCAACCCCTAAGCTCGCGTGGGTTGTGTCTGATGGGTGAAAAAAGGGATGGTCGTATCATTACTTCATTTGAAAGTGGGAGTGCCAACCAATCTTCAGGAATTCGGGATATAAATGACCAATATGGGATTCCAGAAAAAAAAAATAAGGAGGCCTTACTGGAGAATGAAGTTCTCAAAATAGTCGAATTTCCCTTTTCCAAATGTGCTCCAGTGCACGAGAGGGGTAACACCAAGGAAGTTAGAATCAATATGAACGTGGGGGAGTGGAAAGTATGAATTACGATACCCAAAATTCAGAACACTGTGGGGGTGGCATGAAAATGGAGGATAACTATTGATCGTGTTTGAAACACAGTATCCCTATTGTGTTATCCTGAAATGGGGATGACAAATGAGGGATGGCCGCTAAACATGTTCGAAACATGGGTGCCTGACTCAAAATGTTATCCATTAGTCTTCAAGAACATTATCCCATAATATTAGGTGATCCATAGTCCAAACATTCATACTATTAGTGGTTTTTTTTAGACATTAAATAGGATGGGGGTCCGAATAAAGTACATGAAAAGCATGGAGGGTGGAGTGATGGGTTGTTTGAATGGATTATAACACTCTTGAAATTACTCCACCATGGTGGAAACACATTGGGTGGATGTATCGGTATGATCAGGGATCTAACTTACTTCCAGATAGGACCTCTCTGTTAATGACCTATAATGTTCTATAGTTTTACTTCATACCAATAAGGAAAATAAACACGTAGTTTAAACATCGTATGGTGAGGACAATGCACATAGTTTAAAGGACCTAGGGCTAGGCCCAAGGTGAATTTCCTGGATTCTACTATGTATCCTATGCGAATGGGAATCGAGAAGAACATAGTTCTTGAGCACAGTGTGGTCAGAGACCAACGCTGGTAGGGGGAATCCTCTCTGGTGAGGAAGCTGGTGCATCACATAATTAACATGGGGCATCCTGAACTTTTTTAGGGTAGAACTGTAATTTAATTTCATACATTGAGGACATATGTACTCATATATTTTAACATCATATGGTAGTACGGGGAGTGAAAGGGGAGATACCAAAAGAGACTATGTGATGTGGTAGCTAGAAACCCAACGTGAATGAGGACATAAGGAGTCTGCACAACACCATGTATCCTCAAAGGAAGTTTTTTAGGTCAAGGGACCAAAAGTGAAAGTTATTCTAGGGCCAAGGAAAAGTGTCCAGGCATTCCTACGTATCCCATCAGGATGAGAATCAACCCGCACATAGTTTTGGGATCATATTTTAATGTCATGCAGGATGAAAATCTTGTGTGGAACAACTACACTAGTACACGCCCTACAAAAACTACTAATCCCACATGATTCATGATTGATGTGGGAAACAAGGAGTTGTGATGGTACTTTCCTTAATGTGTCGGGGTGTAAAACTGAGTGTGTTGGAATTCCACTTAAACATATGGTAGTGTAAATACATGAATCATAATGATCAAGGTTTGGATCACAATGATAGTGGCATGATGATAGAGGATAACCGTTGACCATGTTTGAAACACAATATCCATATCGTGTTATCCTGGAATGGGGACAAACAAATGAGGGTTGACCGTTGACCATGTTCGAAACACAGGACATGTCGCAAATGTCTTCTTAGGTCTTTAGGGGCATTGGCCCAAGACAGTAGGTGAGCAAATGTGTCATGATATCAAGGGGTAGAGGGGGTCCCTTCAAATGTGGGAGAGGAGGAGATCCAAATAAATGGATCATGAAGTGTGGACTTGAAATGAGGGAATTTCCATGTAAAAACTTCACACTTTGGGATCTTTGCTGCAACACACTTGAGTACGCCAATAAGACATGTCAAATAGAGGAGGTCAAATCCCTTTCCAAGGACAAAGGTCATGGGGTCGCATGCTCCTAACTTAAGGTCACAGAGTGGACCATTAAGAGGGGATTTGGTTTAATGGATTGTATGAAGGGTGGAAAATTAGTCGCACCCTATGCGTAGCTCCCATAGGGAGATCCTAGTTTAGGGTAGTGGAATTCAGACCAGGTTGAGAAAAGACAAGGGAGACACATGGTGCAGTTGTTTTAAACCCTAATGTAAATGAGAACCTAAGAGGTAATCTCCAAACCACACACATCGGGAATAGTTTGGGACAAGGGGACGAAAAGGGGGAATAGGATTTAAGATTCATGGGGTTAGACCTGTAGATGGAATGTCTGGTCGTTCCTATATATCACATGAATATGGGAATCAAGCCACACGTAGTTCTGGAAGCATCGTGCAGTTGGGTATCTTGCGAAAAGAACGGTCGGATCTTAACTTAAAGGTCTTAGAGCTCGGACCATTGATAGAAAGGAGGGAGGGATACATGTGGTGTGGTAATTGGAAAACCTGATGTGAATGAGGACAATAGGAGTCCATATCACACCATGTGCTACCTAGGGAGGTTTTTGGTCAAGGGACCCAAAAAAAGTTAGGTTGGGCCTAAGGCAAAGTGTGTGGGCATTCCTACATACCCCATGGTGATGGGGTTCAATCCATACATAGTTATAGAAGTGGAATGATAGGGTACCAATGTCAGGGACAATATTGTTGTGTGGGTCTAGCCCACGCACCAAAAGAAGAGGCATTTGATAGATCTTGTTTGTTCTTTAGGATGGATGTGTTTTTTTTATGAAGCGATAAACCTAGGATAGAGAATCTAGGTGTCGCTACAGGAATTAACCCATATGCAGGCATTGAAAAATGGTATGGTGGATAAACACTACCAAACATGATGTCCCCTCGAGTGAGGACATCACAATACAGTGTTGTTTTTCATCGTACAGCCAGGATGATAATGTCATAGTTTAGGGTCGTATGATAGGACCAACCCCTGAATTTTAACGTCTTGAAGTAAATACGAAACAGTTTAAAGTCATATGAGACTAGGAAGCATAGTTTAAATTCATATGGCTTGGACACATACAGAATAAACGAGGTTTTTAGAGGGGAATGTGCATGGTGTGATAAAGAATACTCGATGTGGATGAGGACAAGGTCCACACCACACCATACAATATTTTGGGGAAGAAACCCCAGGCCGAGGGTCCAAAAAAGATCAGAGAATATGGGGTTGGACCCATGGACGAATCATCTAGGTGTTCCTACATATCCCATGAGGATGGGAATCAATCCATACATAATTCTAGAGGGTGAAGTTTAATGTCATTTAGGACAAGAGGTAGAAGAGACTAGCTCCTAGAAAGAGAGTACCTGGTGTGTCTATTGAAAACCCAATGTGAATGAGGACATGGAGTCCACACCACACTACACAATACTATGAAAGTCAGGGCCAAAAGGCCAAATGGAAGAGGTAATTAGTGGAACCTAAGCTGGAACCAAAGATGAGATGCCCAGAATTTTCTACATATCCCATGAGGATGATAATCAATCTATACGTATTTCTATGAGATGTGATTATTACGCCTTGAGGAAAAGAGGTAGAGATATATTAGTTTAAGATCTTAGAGCTTGAACCATAGATACATGACCCCTTATGAGGGTATTGCCTTACCAAAGTTCCTAAGCCCATGTGATAAATGATCAGTGTGGGAAATAAGGAATAGGACCAGGATCTCCTCAATATATATGGGTACGAAAATGAGGGAAGGAGATCAGGAAGGGTTGGCCATAAATAGACTAACACTCCTGCCTGAGGCAGACTGATGTTTGAAGGGATTGTATGACAAAATAAATTAGTGAACCCAATATTTGGGGTATATATGGGTGGTGACACCGATGAAGTATGGTTTTTGACCGCGTTAAAAACACAACATCCACATCATGTGACCTGGAATGGGAACAACAAATGAGCATCTAATGATGACCATATTCGTAATGCGGGACTTGTATCAATTTTTCATTCGAGATCCTTGAGGAAGTTGGCCCAAAATGGTAGGAGATCCCTAGGGCCTAGAATCCTTGTCGTTCAAGGTTCCTTTTAGATGTGAAAGATGATGAATACCCAAATAAAGGGAATGTGTAAAGCATGAATGTGACTGTGCATTTTAACGTCATGCAGGACGATTAAAGAGGTGGATATCTCTAGAGATAGGGATACATTGTGTGGTCATGATAAAATCGACATGAATGAAGGAAAACTACTACACCACACCATGTGTTTTGACCCAAAGGGAGATTCTAAAGAGAGGGATACATGGTGTGGTGAAGACGGAACAGTTTAAGGTCATGCGGGACAAGATACAGTTTAACATCATGTGGGACGACACATGGTTTAATGTCATGTGAAATAGAAAATAGTTTAATTTCATGTAGGATGTAACAATTTATGGTCATGTAGGACCATAAATCACTCATGAAAAGTACTGCGTAAGGAATTTTTCATTGGTAGGAAGATGTTTACGCTCACCATCCATGGTAACCAGGGAGTACACACCATTAGGGTAAACCTTGTGAATGATGTAAGTTCCTTACCATTTGGGGTCCAACTTGTGTGGTTTCCTACCAGGTAACATTGTTGTCCTCAGGTCCAACATCATGTCACCTTGAAAGAAAGAGCAGAGGCAAACTTTCTTGTTGAAATATCTCGCTATCTTTTTCTGATTCCTTTCTAGATTGTGCAGGGCAAGAAGCCTATTATCTTTGAGTGCTTCCAATTCAGCTAGACGGATTTTAGCTACCTTATCTGGTGCTTGATGATCATATATATTTGTGCGTAATTAAGGAAATTGAATCTCTATGGGTAGTATGACCTCCATTCCGTACACCAGGGATTATGGGGTCACCTAGGTGAAATTGCGAGTTGTTGTCCGATAGGCCCAGAGTGTGTTGGAGAGATTTTCCGACCAATTCTTCTTTTTTTGACCAATCATTTTCTATAGGATTTTAGAGATTGTTTTTTTAATTCCTCAATATTATCATTTACTTGGCGTGATAGTGGGAGGTATGGTTAAAACGGATGTTGTACTTAGCATACAATTTGTTCAACTCAGTTTCCCAGAAGTTGGTGTTGTTATCGGTGAGGGTAGTGTGAGGGAATCCAAACTGATAGATGATGTAGGAGTTCTTAAATTCAATGATATAACAGTACTTAAAATCCTATAGTGGAATTTCCTCTGACCACTTGGAAATGAAATCCTTAGCGATTAGGATGAACCTACACTATCGAGCTGTCGCTGGTGGATATAATTCCATGACATTGAGTCCCTAGACCTCAAAGGGCCAAGAGTACTTGGTAGTGTGGAGAGACTCTGTAGGCTGATGCACAACGTTATAATGAATTTTTCATGCATAAAACCTCTTTGAAAACTCAATATAGTCATAGATCATGGAAGAACAAAAATACCCCAACCTTTGGATCTAGTGAGAAAGTTTCGGCCTGGTCCGATGAGCCCTACAGGAACTGGCATAAACCTCCTACATAACCTGAGAAATCTCATCTATTTGAATACAATGGAGGATAATCCCATCAAACTTGTGCTTTTAGAGGATCTTATCAAGACCAGAACCACTATGGATGGTAAACTGCAATGTGCGACGTCGGATTCGCTCATTGTCAGCTCGATCTGTCGGCAGACCGTCGTGTCGGAGGTACTTGATAAAGGGGGTCCATCGGTCATGAGTCTCTTTTAGCACTGCATCAGGGGGACCTGGGGGTCCTGACATGGAGGAACTAGTTTTAAGGTGTCTTACCTATGGGATATCATTGTCATCTGAAGTTCGAGGGTGATAACTCTCCAGTGTGCCATGTGGATAATCAAATCATCCTGATCAGGTTCCACTAGAGATTCAGCTAGGCTGGCAAAGGGATCGGCTTGACCAATCTAGGATCAAGGGACATGGGTAACTTCTGGCTATTATGAGAACTAGGCCATCAATTGGAGGGTATGTTCCAACAGTGGTACGAGCTCTGGATTCCTGAAAACGTAGTCACCATTGATCTACTTGATGACTAGTTCGGAGTCCCCTTTCACATGCAAGTGGGGAATGTCAATCTCGAGATCTAGGTTGAGACTAGTGATGAAAGCCTAATAAAATTCCTCATTGTTGGTATAGCCTTCTAGAAATAGGAATGAATATGGTATAATGGCTTGTGCTGGCATAATGAAGACAATACCTAGGCCCACTCTGTTGAGTTTGGGGTAATTGAGTCCTCTGTCAGTATGACATTAGGAAGCACCATCAAATTTAATTTGCTAACACGGAATGGATTAGTCAACTAGGAGGATTGCCTCATCGGAAAAATCAAGATCCAGAGATAGTTCTGTGGGAGATAGATGGGCAGTAATGAAGTCTTCCAATGCTTTCACCTTAATATCCTTCTGGGGGATGAACCTGATGTCGAACTTCTAGAGGATCACTACCCACTGAGATAGATGGACTATCAATATAGGGTGGTTCATGATGTATTTCAGCAGATCCACTCAGGACACTAGCTGTATCTCATGGTGCTGCAAGTAATGTCACAATTTATGTACTGTGAATACCAATGAAAGGAATCTCTTCTCGATGGAGGATTATATGCTCTTTGTATAGATGAGCATGCAGCTAAGATAATAGAGACTGTTCTATATTCCCTCATTGTTCTTCTGGGATAGAAGGGCACCGAGAGATCATTCCAAGGTGGTCACATAAAGGACCAGCGGCTTTCTGAAAATGGTTGGCATCAAGACCGGAGGCTGTAACTGGTACTACTTGATTTCCTCGAAAGCATTCTAACATTCCTCATCCCACTGATAGACAGTGCCTTTCTTCATGAGTCGAGAAAAGGACTTACACTTTCCATCCAAATTCGTGATGAATCAGTGTATATAGGACAAGTGGCCTTGGAAGACTTAAAGATCCAAAATGTTTCTCGGAGGATCCATCTGATTGATGGCCCTAATCTTCTCTAGATTGATCTCGATGCCTCTATATCTGACAATGAAGCTAAGAAATTTTCTGTAGGTGGCCCTAAAGGCACACTTCAATGGGGTCATCTTCAGATGGCAAGAACAGAGGAAGTCGGACACTTTCTCAAGGTCTTTGAGATGGTCCTGGTACTAGAAAGATTTGACCACTAGGTCATCTAAATATAATTCCACAAATTTCCTAATGATTAGCTTAAATATGTGATGCATGGAATGCTGATAGGTGACACCTGTATTCTTTAGACCGAAGGAAATTACCTGGTAGCAGAAAGTACCATGTGGTTCCCTGAAGGTTGTAGACTCTTCATCCTTAGGGGCCATTTGGATTTGGTTAAACCCTGAATACCTATCCATGAAAAAGAGAGCCTATAACCCATCGGCGACAACAATCAATAGCTTTGTCACAGGAAAGGTAAAATCATCCTTCGGACAGTGATAGTTGAGATCCCAGAAGTCGATGAAGATCCTGATTTTTCTGTTTTTCTTCCTGACGGGCACAATGTTAAATAACCACCAATCATAATAGACCTACTTGATGAAATTTTATTTGATAATATTATTAACTTTGGACTCGACCATGGCCCTGTGAGAAGTATGTATCTTCCTGGGAAGCTGTTTGAACCCGCGATGATTTGCTGGAAGGCTGAGGTGGTGGACAGAAACCTGAGGATCTAGTCCTTGAATTTCATCATAACTCTGGGAAAATACATCATGATGTTGATTCAATAAGTCAACATACTTTTGTTTCTCTTTTATAGGAATAGATCCACTAATCAATGTGGGTTTCAGATCTATCTCATTATTGAGGTTCACCTGTACCAATTCATCGACTATGGAGGAGACTCCCTCTTCGAAAGAGGGAGGTGCATATTCCAAATCTTCTTCTTCACTTATGGAGTAAGTATACTTGGTGGGAGTATATTTCTCTCAGTCAACATATCCCAATGGGAAGCTGGTTCCAGCCTAAGTGGTAGAAGACACTACATTGGGGGGCTCCTGCTCTACTGAAACCATAGCGATGAAAGATGTCGATCTGATCCCATATGGTCTTTGGCCCAAGGGGCCATGCTTTATGATATCGAATAAATAGTGTCATGTTGACCTGATCCGGCTTATCCCATCCTAGTGAAACAATAAAGTATGATGTATTATTGTTTCCATGGGGCGGACATCCCAATACCTTATGGGAGCGGGGGGCTCTGGGATCACCCGAGCCTGATTTGTGTAGGAATATGAGGTGATATTTTGATGTACCCTAGACTTGAGAATGTGCCTATCCCTCATTCCAGAAACAAAAAAGTGTTGTCCCATATCTGGGGTCATAGCTTCCAATTGTTGGATCAGAAAAATGTAGGCATCGTCTAGGTCTGTCCACAGGTCGGTCACAGTCGTGGTGTGCTCAACCTTCTTATCCTAGATCTAATTGTCCTTGATCTTGTAATATTCGGAATCTAGATAGCGGGATTCACAAGAGGAAAATGGAGACACTTAACCTTGGAGAATTCCCACTTGACCATTAAGGGAGTACTTAAGGCACTAGTGATACGATGAAAGAACTTCCACATGCAGGTGAAGCCATGGCCTACCCATCAACACGTTGTAAGCAGTGTCCTGCGAGACAAACATGAACTCGGTGCTTGCTACCAGACCATAAAATTGAGTCTTCAGGTGGATCTTTTCAAACATTTTTTGTTTCATCCTATCATAACCTTGAATTTTCAGGTTGGAGGGACTCAAATCATCCTTAGACAACCCCGTTTTTTGAACTGTCTGGGTCAGGATTAGGTTAATTCCAGAGCCTGTGTCGACAAGATAGTGAGGAACCTCCATGTCATTGAAGTGGATAGTAATGTACAGTGGGTGGATGTGCCTCTATATAGGAGAGCCTTAATATTCTCCAGAGACAGAGATGATGGTCTGACATTCAGCATGCTCAACTACCTCAACATGGAAGGATTCTGCAGCAGCTACCTCCATCTCAAACTAGAGTGGGCTTCTTAAATCTTTGAAAAGGGCTTCATGCATATCTACTGACAGGAGAAGAGCCTCAAGGATAGAGATCCTCACAGGAATTATGGAAATATTCTTAATGATATCATACTTTTGTGCCAAGCGTAAACTTCTTACAGGAATTCGTTCTATGGTAGGGGGTATGATTAGCCCTTCCGACTAAACCAATGGCTGACTAGTGATAGGAATGTACCACTGCTCGCTAGTCAAAGATTGTGGAGTGACTACCAGATGTGGGCAAGATAACTAAAGTCGGTCCGTAATAGAACATGGATGATCACAGTGTGATTTCGGTGTCTCTTCCTGGTCAAGTAACACAAATGGAGGCAAAGGTGGACCTGATGATACCAGATGAGAAGGTTTTGCATGCTGAGCTATGTGTTGGGCCTTCTGTCTGGTTTCGGTGGCATTCACATCCTGGCATAAAGTACTAACCGAGGCACTTTAGAGAACTATATATCCATGGTTTCGTCGACGCTGGCGATGGCTAGGGACAATGGGGGGATCTATCTGGTGCTTCTCATTATTAGGAATCATGTAGGGGTTTACCAACGTTGTGGTTTTAACTGAAGCATACCCTTGATCGTCACTTGAAGAATCCTCCATTACTGGATGAATTTTGTAGGTAATTTCCATCTACAATGGCATAAAGTCACTAAGAGTACAAGATGACAATGGAATTTGTGGGGGACTTCGTTTTCCCTTGCATCACCGGTGATTGCTCTTTTGAGAAGAGGGGGGTTGAGATATCGACGCAGATGTAGTGGCTACAGGTGACGTGGAATATTCTGAAGGATCAGGTCAATTTAGATGTTCACAGATAATACCATGGGAAAGGGTGACTGGCTTACGAGTCATCCAGTCATCATACTTTGGAGACCCATGGTTAGGAACCAGATTCCACTCACCCTCATTGTCACTACCACTTTCTGGCTTCACAAATAAACATGCCACCTATGATGTAGATGGGCCTAACCTAGCTATATTTTTATCAACCTGGTATTGAATTCAATCTTTAAACACATATCACCATTTGAGGGTATGCCCTAGGATCCGGTGATAGGGGAATTAATTGGTGTGATCAGTGAGATCCATCTCTTTGGGCCTCCTGCACTCAGTCAACTATAAAAGTCCCTATTCCAAGGCACTTCGGAAATAACTCAAGACCTAAGCCTCGTTGAAAGATTAGTTTTATTTTTTCTTATCCAGCAATGGGGCTTTGGGAGCCAGGCCCTGATGAGGGGATGGAGGATCCTATCGAGGAGGTGGAACCTGGTTATCTCACCCAGATGGTGGTGGCACATTACAAGGGGGGCTTGCCGATTCTAAGGTGGGCGCTACTAGGCCGAAGTATGTGCCTGAGGTAGTGGGACTCTGTGAGGATGTAGAGGTGAATCCACTGGTAATAACTCCAATTTCTTGGGGGCCTCTATTTAGGCCACCGCAGCGGGCTTAGCCTTAGCGGCTCTTCTCACAGGAATTGAGGGAGGCAACAGATGTGCCTATTTGGCATGCTGCAAGGATTCCTCTAGACACTGGGCCTTATCATAGAAATCCTAGAATCCCCCAAGGTAATTCTAAGTAATGAGAGAGGGGACCAGTTTAGTTTTGACATTCCCCACACATATTTTCAGCAGTTGTTCCTGAGTCAGCAGCATATCTAGGGAATAGGTGAGGCCTTTCCACTGGGTGAAAAAATTTGTGACGTGAACGTCAGACCTCTTCTTGCACTTGATGTGATCTAAAATACTCATCTTCTGGGTGGTGGAGCTAAACTGGTAAATGAACTGTCTATGGATATCTTTCCAACCAGTAATTGGCCTAATGGGTAGTTGGTTGTACTAGACAAATGCAGGCCCTTACAATGTTTGTACAAAACACCGGAGTCTGGAAGCCTCTTTATGTGCCAGAGTTACTAGCATTGGACCACACCTTGAGGTGAAGAGGTCCAGATGCTTCAGTCGGTCACATTTCCTATTAAACGGGGAAAATGTGGGGTTTCCGAAACTCGGGGTGCTAGCATATCATCGACCCATGTCAGATATGGATTTCCATTAGGAGGGATTTCCACCAGTTGAGTTTACAACACCTCGAGGTGAGAAATTAGTGTAATCATTGGTCATCAGGGTGGTGATTTATATATTGATGACGTTCCCTGACCACTAATGTGTTGTCAGGTTCTTCAACATGATAATCAGGCCCAGCGGCTCATGGAGCAGTTGGCAGGATGACCTGCGGAGCGGCTGGGGGAACCTGAGCTGGGTCTCGAGGATTATCGCACAGTTCAGGTGGAGTTGGTGAGAAATATCATTCCATCTTACCATAATCTCTAGATTCTACCCTGTCTATGTGGGTAGGATGGTTAGGGTCACCTAGGGGAAACTCGATGGGGGAATGTTGTACATGCCCCTGCTTCACCAGTCGAGGATCACCATAGTCTGTCTGCTGCTCCTCGGCACATTCATCAAGGAGGTCATCATCCATCTTTTTATGCTCCACGAGATATTTTCACAATGCGGATTTTTTGGGATCATCCTCTATCTTTTGCACTGAGCTAGATGGTTCAAAGGGTTTAACGTCCCTAAGAGGTTCTACCCTGTCTCTGTTGGAGAGTAACCCTTCCCAATGGATCCAATAGTTTTTTCACTCCCTCGGGGGGTAAGTTATCTCCAAGTAGCTTTGTATCAGTATATTCCTCTGATAGATCGACTATGTAAAACACGACTCTACCTAGAGGCATATCTTTAATATCTCCTATAAAATCAGGCTGACGCCTGATAGAACTAAAATGGAGGGAAGTATACTACCCCCAACCAAGGACCTAAATGTGGGGGGAATCCTCCTTGATAATACTAAAGAGCACTTTAAATATCAAAACACATCGTTTCTGGAAGGTTCAGTAGAAACCAGGCGACTCAGGGCACTGGGCCACAGGCAGCACAGCTAAGTCGGCTATACGGAATTACTATTCAATATCTTTAAAGTTTTCCTGACTATTGGGAAAATTTTCTCACTGATAACGAAGAAAAAATTTCATCACCCAGATGTTTTGGAGAAAGGATGTGACTTTATCTGGGATAAGAGATTCGAGCGCACTGAAGTTCATGGTTGCAATTAGCCAGAACATATTTCAGAAATGATTTACTGCAAAGATGTCCCAAAATATCTTTGTCTCGGACTCAGGATCCGGACCTTGGTTTCCCCACTCATCGACTAGCAGTGGTTTTAGGACAAGCAACGGAACTAAATAAGACCACTGATATGATAGACCAACCAGTGGAGAATATGAAGAATGATCTAATAGGTCGTCGCACCTCGGGTTATCCAATGACGAATGTGACGACTGATCCACTACATCTCGGTAAGACAGGCTGGCGACCACAGCTTCTATAATAGGGTATATGGTCACTGATGGTGTGACATGAAGTTTTTCATCCTTTACTGATCCCTAGAATAACTCTCTATGATCTCTGGTTGAGAGAGAGAATGACCCTATTGACGATAGGGAGCATTGCTTGGCCAGGCCCTAGGAAGTGGAAGATCTTCCTCCTCTTGGATGTATCTGTGGAGGGAGGTATGAATCTGATGGACTTCACATTTTGAAAGGATGAGGATGATATGCCTCGCTCCTACCCCATCCCTCGGCACAGAGTATCTAGGTGAAGGTTCCATTGTTGAATCGCATTCTGCCTCAGAATCTGAGAAGTATTCAGGCTTAATCGCAATCTGAACATTCCCGATATTCTCCTTATGTCGTCGGCGACTTGACCTCCTACCCTGGTGTGGTTCTTTGGGATAGGGTAGTTTTTTGGCTCGAGAAGGTACTTCATCCGAATTGATGCGGGGGTGGAGAGGACTTCCACATGGGTAAGTCGTGGAGCGAGGAGCACCAGGAAAAATGTCAAAGGGAACATGGGGAGGACCTCTATGTCCACTGGCTGATGCACGGAGGGAGTCTCCATGGGAAGTTCTGGAGTAGGTAGGACCTCCTCTAGAGCTGGTAGGAGCATAGGCAGGGCCCCCATGCTTATTTCCTTTGTCAGTGTTAGTACGAGGATGATCCTCATACTGGTCGAGCTAAACACAGGCAGGACCTCTATGTTGGGTGTCTATGAAGTGGGAAAAACCTCTGATTCTCTGATTTCTAGGATGAGGAGGACCTTTTTCGGTTGCTGTAAGGACATGGGGAATACCCCCATGCTGATAGTTGACCAGACGGGTAGCATATTCACATCAGAGACCTATAATAGGAGGAATGAATCCATACCTGAGGTCATGCATGTGGAAGAGACTTTCATATTGGGTGTCAATGCAGTGGGGAGGACCTTTGCTCTGATTGATGGTGGAATGGGGAGGACCTCCATGCTGATCTTGGGAGCGGTTAGGACCTTCACTCTCATTTTTGGTGGCATGGGGAGGACCTCTGTACCGAATACTAATGTTTCGGGTCAGCCCGCGATGGGCACCACTTGTGTCGGCAACTAGGAGTGTAGACCCAACCTGCCCATGGGGTGGTTGGGGCCTCGATCCAGAACTGGCATATGCTTTCCCCTTCTTGGTATAAACAGGGGGATGATGGTATATTCCAATGGTGTCCCAGGATACAGTAGCTGTTGATGATGGTAAATCCCCTTGGAGAGCATCCTCCTTAGCTCACACCTAACGCTGGTGGTAGGTTAACCAGACTGGGGCTGGTGGCACAGGCACATAACTCACCTGCTCCTCATCCCATGGGTCTGGGTGGCAGTGATGACACATCCTAGTGGGAACCCTCCATGGGATCCCCTGAAATGGGATTCCAGTCGGGCTATCCCATACATCCCTCACCTCATCAGCAAAGGGGAGGGAGTTATCGAAGCGTTCTAGGGAGATACTCCCAAAATGGTCATACGTCAGAGTGGGGAGCAGTGGATCCATGCATGGCCCTTGGGGGCAGTGGTCATGATAAGGTACAGAATCCTCTATGTCGTATCAGGCCATATCTTGGGTCGGGATAATCCCCTCCTCCTCGTATCGTCAAACGAGATCATTAATCACCCTTATTTGAATGAATTCAGGTGGGGAGATGGGGTGTGGGCACCTAGTAGCCATGGAAATGGAGGCTTTTGTGGGAGAGAAGGGGCCATGTGGGATTGTCACATTGACATTGCCACTACCCCTACATCGGTGGGTGGTCAGTGATTGGTTTACTATCATGAAATCTTGGGTCCTGCAAAGTAGGGGGATTTAACCATTAGTGTTGAAAGAAGGAAAGTGATGTCCAGTGCCCCAGTGTCATTCTGTCTTCCATGGTTGGTAAGAAGGATCCACGCTGACAACATCGTAGACCGGGATTCCCAATGTTCAACTGGCCCAATTTATGGTGTGTTTCACACTAGGACCACCATTTTATTGGTGGGACCTAGCACCGGATAACTACATCTGGTGACATGCTAACCCATTGATGTCTCGAGCTCTACTAATCTCCACATTGAGGAGAAGAACTTTATATCAGGTTCACCAATTCTGTTTCTGATGATTTCTCCAGGGAGTGAATCTGTACATCAAGGAAGCACTGATTTGTTGCCTTGCATTCCCTCTTTCCAAAGGTGGGTGGCATCCATCACTTATTCAAGGATGTTTTCTCCTCGATTGAAATGGGATGATGGGATGTCAGCCCCTACTTCCGTGGATTCCTCCTCAAAACTCATTTCCTAGTCTGGGTCTCCCTCATAGACTTAATACATTGTTCATGAAACTCTTCCCAGTGTCATGTATTCATGGACGCCGGTTAATTATGTTGATTCTATTAGGACATTCCAAGGGGTAAAGTCAGGTAAGCAACCTTCAGTCGAGGGAGTAGTCATGTTGGACATCATTGGTGTGTCTGGATGTTGGAACACTGATGTGTCTGGGTTTCTTCCCCTTATGATAGTGCTTCTCTATGGTTCGGAAGCTCGAGGAATCCCACATCGAGTTCAGGGAATTTTATACCAAAGGTATGTCTTTGAGGTTTTTTTCATCTTCCCATGTTTAACACGGGGTATGCCATGAGTTTAACATCTTGCGGAGATGAATCAGACTGATCAAAACACGGATAAGAGTGGATCAAATGGGTGAAACCCCAGGGGGGGAACACTAATGATGGGGCTAACATGTGGTTAGTTACCTGATTGATGCTAGGAGAATTGAGAAAGTGGGTGACATAATCTCACTTGGATGA
This sequence comes from Viscum album, assembly GCA_963277665.1. Classification (NCBI taxonomy): domain Eukaryota; kingdom Viridiplantae; phylum Streptophyta; class Magnoliopsida; order Santalales; family Viscaceae; genus Viscum; species Viscum album. The sequence continues at coordinate 137,519,036 of OY728164.1, forward strand.
GGAAGACCAGGTAAGAATCAGGATGGATATGGATGGATGAGAGTGGATGGAGAATGATATGGAACCGACATGAGGGAGACTATGATGTTGGGATTGAACCTCAGGGAGGCTTCCTACATACCCCTGTGGCAGGGAATCAAAGTTCGCGTAGTTTTTTGGGATGATGGGATGCTTGCGAAGGAGGCCCGTGAGAATAGACGCATGGATGGTACCCAAAGGAAGTGATACCCTTGGGTTGGGGAATGACCTTCCCGAAACACAAAGGCTCAAGGGGGAGACCATGATGGTACATGAATGATTAGATTGAACCCCAGGGAGGCTTCCTATGTATCCCCAAGGTAGGGAATCAACTTCCATGTAGTTCAGGATGGGGGTATAGAATTAGTGTGTATGCATAGGACAACGACCCAATGATATACTGGGGCTTACGCGTGGTTAGCAACCTAGGTTGTTCTGATGCCATGGGGGTGGACCAGAGATGTGGTTCCCAACAAAGGGGACTATGAAATCTTACCGTCGATTTCAAACTAGAGTGGATTATCACTGGATGGGGCTAAAATGGATTATCATTGACTGGGGTTCCAACGTCTTACCACTAGTTGGGAATCACAATAGCATACCATCAATTGGGAATAAAAATGGATTACTGTTGATTGTGGATCACAATATATTACCATTGATTGGGGATCACAATTACTTACCGTTGATTGGGGATCACAACGTCTTACCGTCGATTGGGTATCACAATAGCTTACCGTCGATTGGGGATCACAATGGCTTACCATCGATTGGGGATTACAATCGCTTGCCATCGATTAGGGATCACAACAACTTACCCTTGATTGGGGATCACAATGGTTTACTATTGATTGGGGATCACAACGGCTTACCGTTGATTGGGGTTGGACCTTAGGGAGGCTTCCTACGTACCATGACTAAGAGACAAGGATCAAAGACCACATAGTTCGAATGGGTACAATTTAATGTCTTGTGGGAAAAGGGGGTGTATAGTTTAACGTCATGTAGGATGAGAGTGTACTAACATGGAGTGGTCAAGACCAATGGGTTTTGGTCTTGAACATCAGGGATTCTTCCTACGTACCTTTCCTATTAGACAAGGATCAAAGTCCACATAGTTTGGAATGGAGGATATAGTTTATCGTCATGTAGGAAGAAGGTGAACCGAAGTGAAGGGTTCGGGTCAAGTAGGTGTTGGGATTTAACCTTAAGGAGGATTCCTACATACCTTTCCTAGGATACAAGAATCAAATTCCATGTAGTTCGTAATGAGGGATGAAGTTTAACGTAATGTGGGATGAAGGTGAACCGATGTGAAGGTGTTGGGACAAGTGGGTGTTGGGATTTAATCTCAGGGGGTCTTCCTACATACCTTTCCTATGATATAAGGATCAAAGTCCATGTAGTTTGTTTGGGGTTGGGGCTTACACGATAAGGAATCTCGGGAAGGATTCCACGATCAATGCTTACTCTAATCCCACATGAGTCATGTTTGGTGTAAGAAATAAGAGGTAGCAAAGACCAGATGATCACGTCATTAAAGGTGTATCCGCAGGAAGTGGAGTGGGTCTTACATGTTGTTAGCGGCCCAAATAGGAAATAGGGTCTTATGCATGGTTAGTGGCCTAGGGATATGGATATTGGGACTTACTCCAGGATGGAGGCCCGATGGAGACAAAGTCGAGAGGGAGAGGGATGGGGTAATGAAATTCCTTGTGCACATATCTCCTCTGGTCTTTGGAATAGAAGAAGAGAGAAGGAGCAGGGGTGCTACCTCCCACAATAAATGTTAGGGGAATACACCATGATGGTTTCCCTTCCCCTTAGACAAACGCCACTCCATCAAAGAGGATCTCACTCTATGTGAGGAAGATCTCACTTCCATGGAGATGAGAGGGCATAGAAAATTTCTGAGATGGGGCGCCCCATGTATGATGTATGGGGAGAGGCCACAGTTTAACGTCATGTGTTGAGGACGATGGTTCATGGAATTTTAACATCCTATAGCTCAGACGATATGGGTTCAATCCACACCCTTAAGACTTACATGACTAATACCCTCCCACCATTGGGGAAGGAAAGGCGTCAACAATTCCATGGTAGGGGGTATTGTGGAGTGATCCCTTGAGGGGACCACGTTAGCATGGCTATGCAAAGAAGAAATATCCATTAGCATGCCTATGTGAAGAAGCATGAGGCTAACCAATGCAACACGAAGCACCACCCAAGGGACCTTGAAATCACTTTGTACAAACCTGGAGGAATTTACGTCAAAGGGGTGTGAAAATAATTCAGTCTTAGAAAGAGGCTCTTCGTAAAGAGGATGGGCTTCACAAAAAGGATGGGATTCATGCAGAGGATAGGCTTTGCGAAGAGGGTGGCCCTCGTGAAGGAAAAAATACTACCTAGAGAGTATGGGATTCACAAATTCAAGGGGCCTCATGAAGATGGGGGTCTTTGTGAAAGTCCAAGGCTTCGTGAAGAGCTAACCTTAAGGGAGTAGGGTTTCACCTTAGCGAATACCTCTTTTCTTTGAGAGAATTTTTCGAAGGCTCTACGCTTCGTGAAACCTCGAGCACCCCGAAGGGGCCCCTTCCTATGCGAATGACATAGGAATTTGGAAAGGACATCTCCAACATAGTCGAAGGATGAAAATCACACAAAGGGTTATGTATCACAAAGGCTAAGTACCTTTTACAATCCATTTGAGTGGTTTCATAAAGTTCTATGCGAAACGAGAGCCATAAATTTGAAAGGTCAGAGTAACAATAATTTGGAAGAGGGGGTACACCTTATATTTATAGTCAACCCTGGTTGGAGGGGTACATAACTTTCCATGGAGATGAGCGATGTCATAGAAAGGAGTCATTATGTTGGCCCGCGTTGGCCTTGTGAAGGGAGCCGGACGCTGTACAGAGATTTGTGGATGTGGCCTCCGTGAAGTGCGGTGCGGAGGTTCCTGACGCCGTAGAGGGATCTCGGTTGGTGTCAAACTCCCATGATCTCAGGGCACCGTGGATCCTCTTATGAAGGAATCCACACCTAAATTCACCTACCATGCGGAGTGCTTCACGCAAGGCCATTTTGAGATGGCTTGGAGGTTCTTTTTTGACCCGTTCGTGAGTCTTCTTCCTCCGATCGCATCATCGAATCTATGAAATGATCCGGACTCATTTTTTGGAACTAAAAAAGTGGTATCAAAAGTAAGGTAACCTCTAAAATATAAAACAAAATTATAAGGATAGAGAATATGAATTCAGAAAATAGTAGGGGTATTCCCATTTTCAATGGTGAGAACTATCAAGGCTAAAAAATAGGATGATACCATATCTCCTATCACTTGGGGTAGAAGTGAGAGATATGGTTTTAATGAGATATCCACGATATATTGAGAATGATACTATGAATTTTGAAGATAATAGGAACTTTTATATGGATGGAAGGGCTCAAAATACAATCCTGATGGATTTATCATAAAAATTTTACTGCAAAGTGATTCTTCTCTAAACTACCAAGGAAATCTAGGATAAAATAAGAAGTTATGATGGAAACATTAAACTAAAAGAAGCTAAGTTGAAAATTTGGAGAAGAATTTTTTAAGATATCAAAATGGGTGATGATGATAGTGTTGATGACTACTTAATAAGAGTAAATTAAATTTTCAATAGCATCAAATATTTTGGGGAAAAGCTATATGACTCAATCATTGTAGAGAAGTTAATGATAAAATTTCCAAAAATAATTGATTCAAAATTTTCTACTCTAAAATTCAAAGAAGATCTATCTATGGATGTACTTCATAATATTCTCATAGAATATGAAATGAGAAAAATACTATATTTTAAGAAGAAATAAAAATATGAGATGGACATTAAATCCAGGATAAAAGGTAAATATAGAGTTGAAGATGAACTAGAATCAAGTGATTCTTAGGATGAGGAAGATGAAGTGGACTAAAATTAGAAGAGAACCTTATTTACAAGGATTTATAATAAAGATATAAGAGAAAAAGTAAAGAAACCACTAAAGTGATTAAACTATCATGGGTTTGGAAATTTTTCATATGATTGTCCAAATAAGAAATAAAATGTCACCAAATCTAATTAAGAAGAAGAATACTTCAAGAAAATGTCTAATAAATAAAAAAAAGGAGACTATAATTGGGTAAAAAAGAAGTACTCAAACAAAAATAGAAGAAACTTGATGAGTAGAGAAATTGATGAATATTCATTATTAAGCAGTGGGATAGAAGATGAATGACCTTATAGATATCATATGTTCTTTATAGGAAAAACTAAAATAGATAAAGACATGTTAGAAGTTCTAAAAGGTAAATTGAGTATAGGGTGAGAGTGGAACTTGAAAGATAATCTAGAATATAATCTTGAGAATAAAATGAATCTCCATAAGGATAAAATAAAAATGATGAATGAAAATAAAGAATGTGTAAAGAAATAAGTGACACATCTTAATGAGATAAGGGAATATGAGAATAAAGTATCTAATATAGAAAGGAAATTTGAATCTTATGAAGAAAATTCACCTGGAATAGAAAAATTAGACAATGATGAAACTGATTTCATTAAAGAAAAAAATAGGTTGATAATAAAATAACTTGAAAATATAGTGTATGATATTTAAGAAAGACTTTCTTAGAAAGTGGTAGAATTATCTAAGACATGGTCTATGTACCTTTCAGCTCAATGTTATTTGAATAAGATGAAATAATATTACACCAAATATTTTGATCTAAATGGTGGATCTTTTAAAGCTTCTGATAATAAAGGTCCACATAAAAGGGTTGTTTCTCTACCTAATGAAAATCATGTACATTTTTTACTTCCGAAAATTTAGTCCTGAGAGACAAGACTGAATCTAGGTGGACAAAAAGAACAAATGATAAATCATATTCCATAATGGAAGATTAGACTAATTTAGTAAGAAGGTTTCGTCCTAAGAAGAAACATCCACAATCTTTGAAAATATATCAACATTTATCCTTAGAGAAGAACTATTATCAATCTGAAAGATCAAGGTTTAGAGGTTGTTTATGGTATTGTGGAGTATTTAGTCATAAATATTATTCATGCTAGAATAACATGTCACTTCCAAGAATGATTCAAGAATCAAGGGGAACAAATTATAAACATAAGAAATAATATTAATAGAAAGAGAATACTGTGACCAAGAAATTATCAAAAATATCAACACATAAAAAATTTTGATTATTGAATTAAGTCTATAGAAAATATGATCAAGAAGGTAATGATGATGAAAAATGAAAAGTTGGATCACCAAGAGAAATCTATCATAATGGAAAAGTGAATGGAATACAGTTTTTTAATGAATAAATAGTCACTAGTGTATTATGTAAGAAACTCAAACTATCTGAGAACATCAAGAAAGAATGTTTAGTTATCTAGCCTAACCAACTAGCCAATTCTAAACAAATATAGAAATATCAGAAACTTACGAAGGTTTAAGGAAAAAATTATTAATAGTTTAAGAAGTTAAATTTGATAAGAATACATCTACATATGATTAATTTAAAACCATTAAGTGTGAAAGGTGTGAAAAAAATGAGAATGACATAAGATATTGTATAACAGTTTTACTAGACCAATAAGAAAGCACGAATAAGATGTGTCAAGTAAAAAATCAATAAATTTGATACTAAAAAGTAAAGTAAATTCATAGCATAAGTGATAAATAATGAGGATGGATTAATTACACATTCTATAGAATCTAAGAAGAAGAAGAAATCCAAATTGGGAGGAAGATCTCAGTCTAAATGTTATTTCTGAGTAACAAAAAGGTCCCTCCTTATTCCCATGAATTATTTTGTATTAACATGAATTCAATTTAAGTAGATAGATGCATACCTTGAGGGGGTCATTAATGATATGATATTGTTAAATCTTCACTTCATAGGGAATGTGGAACTCCTAAATAGCTTTATAAAATTGGAATATGAGGTATTGCAATCCCACTTTAATCCCTCGCTCTTAATTATATTAATCATATCAATTAAGGAGAGTGATTGATTGATGTCAAGATGAGACAAAAGGGGAGTTATACCTTTTTCACCTAATCTTTCAAAAAAATTTGTTAAAGTGTGTTCAAGATTTATTATTTCATTGATAAATTTGATTACTTACAATCCCTTTAATTTGAATTGATAAATTTTGAGCATGATCACACATATATTGTATTTTATGGATAGATTAGACATCCTCATTTGTATCTCTCTTATTTTTTACATTGGGTTATACCACATAGACTTAAATTTGATTAACTAAAGTATCTTTTCTAAGAGAACCATGTGAGATCACTCCTCTCTTATAAATGATCTTGAATTTTTCATATAATGGATATGATCATGCTTTTGAGAAGAAAGATGGGTTGAGAAGACCCCATTTACCCTTTGTATATTGATTTTCAATATGTGGTATAAAGTCACGACATATTGACTTAAATGATATGTATTGATATTGACAACAAAATACAAAGGGGGGGATTTTGAGCTCATATTTCATTTTTTCAATAAGTCAATATGTGTTGGTGGATAAAGTAACGATGCATGTAAAATCGTAATGGATTAAATTGATAGCATTGAATTTCATGCTTAAGAAATTTTCCATGTTAAATATGAATATTGTTAAAGTTATCTTAATTTTCAAATAATAGTTTCCTTGATTAAACTTTGTTTAATACAAGATTAATAAGAAGATTTCTATGAGAGGTAATTGCATGAAGGGGGTTTTAATAAGTCAATTCAATATGAATTTTCATATTTTATAAAGAATAAGAAGGTTTTTTATCTTGGAATTAAATTCCATATTACTAATGGTCCATTAATTAAAAATATTTCCAACCATAGAAGCCCCCAAGGACTATCCGTCAATCAATATTGAGGGACTCAAGGTCTATCTTGTGGGAGATCCTACTCAAGGAGGATGCATGTAGGAATCTCAGGGTGTGTATAAGCCTAGAGAATTTATGTGTATAAGGAAAATGGGATTTGTGTGGATGCACCGCAGGGGTGGAAGTGTAGCAAGGTAGTGGCTGAAAGCAGACCCCATACTCGCTTCTAGCCGATTAAGGGCAACAGTTTATTGATAAATCATGAAGAATACACATGTGATTTCTGATGTGGGACAATTTCTCATGGATACTGTTATTCGTATTAAAAATATATAGATAGAACATGATCCTTCTAATCATACAAATATCTACCTTATGATTTCCCACCCTATGCTTATATGAATTTACCTATCATTTTAAACCTCTCAATGAGGCTTATGTCCATGTAAACATGAGACAACCAGACATATCCACTCATCCTATTGAAGGATTGAGTCAAGGTTGATAAAACTGAAGCAAGGCATGTGACTTTTTATTGCATTCATATTGAACATTTTAAGGATGGTGACATCACAAGAAGTCATCTTAAGAACCTATTATGTCTCATGAGTTCATTGTATGAATGAAGGAAAAACACCATCAAGAAGCATCACATAATGGTATGTCAACAATCATTATGGAATTGCAAGAAGTGTATCGAGGCATCGCATGATCAATGAATTGATCCTGAAATAAATCATGTGACCACATGATCATTATAGGGATGAATGGACAATCTGAAAGACATAACATTCATGAGATCTTGAGATCCTTTGGAATTTTAATAAGTCCTTAAAATGCCTTAAAAATAGGAGAATATATTCATATATAAACCGATTCTAGGGAATTGAAGAAATTTTGCTGCAACATTGATATATCGAGAGAGGAAGATCTCATATATAAAATGGATCATCCACGTGATCTATTCATGTGAATTTAGTTCATTCTTTTTTATCTAAACATGAGAAGGGTTACCTCATGAAACACCTTGGTTATAAAAAATAAATTAGGAGGAACCTATGAAAAAATAATTATCATGCGAAGGAGACACCCATGGAGAGACTCTTGTCATGTGAAGGATACCACAAACAACCACTATCTCATGAAAAATAAACCTTTGATCCATCCTGTTATTACAAAGGCATTCAATGAATAACTCATAGACACAACCAGTGCCACACAAAGTTCCTCCCTCATAGAACCTCTTTCTTACTCAAAGGAACTTGAGAAAAACACACATACAAATCAGTTTCTTTTGAACGAGGAACCCATGGTCCACCTGTGACACATGAATGGATGAAGGTTTTTTATGATCACTATTGAAAATACCTTATACAAAGGTGAGTAAGACACCCATGTGATCCATACTTTTCTTAATTGAAGGCAAGAAGACATATCATGTGAACCATAGTTGATCATGTGAATAAGGCAGTAATACGTTGTGAGATCCCTCGTGAAAATGAGGGAGGGAGTTTCATGAAACTCGTGAATGAATATGTAAATAATGAGACATTAAGAAATAAAATAGGACAATTCATACATATATAAAATACATGCATGAATAATCAATTAATAAGATAATATAAATAGAAGGAAGAATGTTCATGTGATCATCAATACACATGCACATGAAAATATACCCAAAACATAATTGATAAGAACATAATAATAAGGATCATAAATGAATCTTTCAAGGTTTTGGATAACATGAAATCCATACATGATTTTTAATTAAATTGAGAATTTAAAAAGATAGTGAATTGGGTTGTGAAATTATGAATCCTTCATAATATATTTAAGAACTAATGTTCACCACTTGAACACATTGATTGAGGCCATGACTTCATCATACAGAAGGAATAATTTCCTGAGCATTGTTGTGCTGAGACAACTAATTAAATACAGGTAATCAAATATTTGTGATCAAGAATAGAAGAATTAAAAGTTTCTTGAATTGTACATGGGAAAGTTTTATCCAATAATATCATGGAGTAATATCAATAGATCAACATATAGTTGATCAAGCCTTGAATAAAGGAGGAATCCTCTTAGTTGGAGCTGGGAGCTGGAGAAGTATCTTGTGTGATTCAGGAGAAGAAGTCTCTAGTGTGGATTATGGAGCAAGCCAGTGTGGATTCTGCTAACACTATGGGATGAAGTTTAAATAACCTCTTGTATGGATTTAATAGAGATATAGTTTGATTCCTTATTATCCATCTTAATTGATTATAAGATTATAGTGGGGAAACTGTGTTGGGGAGAATAACCAATATGATAAGAAGTAGGTCATTGTACTGAAATGTGTAAACTCTTTTGTTTTGATCCTTTTTATTTATAAAATTATTTGATATATAAGTCTAAGGGACACAAGAAGAGTGGATTGAGGCTTTAACCATCCATATAGGTTTAATTGAAAAGAAACAATTTGTAAAAATAAATAGGGGTTATTGGTTCACCCCATCCCCCTCCTAGTGATCTAACACTGATCAAGGTTTTACACTTATAACTAGTATCCTTTCCTCTCCACATACTAGGTATATACCTTTTTTACTTTCTCAGGTATAATTGGATAGTTCTGAGTGCTTCCCTTATAGTTCTTATAGATATAATTGATATTATCCTATCATAATGTTTATGTTGGAAATATCATTTCTTATAAATATCATGGAATATGTGATTGATCCATCACAGAAGCTTATAGAATTCAACTCACCACATTAATCTCCACCTATTCCCATTCATACCTTCTTGGAGATATTTATTCCATGTGACTCTAGAAAAAATTCATTCTGAAATTGTTCTAACTTGTGTTTTTTAATACCTTATTACTATATGTACTATTAACTAGGTCTAAGAAATCATTATATCAACCTTAGTAGATCCTATTCCCTAGAAATTGTATTGATACTTTAAGTAAATTTTTGGATAATTACTTTTATCTTATTATTATCTTACTGTAAGACTAATAATTTTTGTCCATATGTTATCAAACATATTCTACTTGTAAAACCATAGTACTCCCACTAACCTATTGTAGACACATAGAGTTAATTCATTCAAAAATATTATTCTATGATGTTTTTTCTTACTTCAATAAAAAACTATATTTCAGTAACTTTCACCCATTATTGGTATTTTATGGCGTCACCATCCCTTTCTGGTTGCATCGTATAGAAACCTTCCATGATTAGTGGTCTTTACATTCAATGTGAAATATAATTATCATATAAATTAGCTATGAGAAGTAAAATTATAATGGATTTAGGCATAATGACTTGTTATTACCAATAGAGACACATTGGTACCACTCTTGTACTATACATATATAGTTTCACTTAAATTCCCACCATGGTATTCAAAAAATAAGCCCATATACTTTTATACATGGAATTCATTATTGAAATTTAATTTATCTTGTTGATATTATCTTGTTTCAATTTATTAATTACTTGTATTATTTATTATTCTCTAATAATAATGTTTAACTAGATGCATTGAATATAAAACCTTCACCATGGTTTTATTCATCCTACATATTATGTGTCTCTAGAACATTCTTTCCCACAAGATCTAGTGGAATTTATTCCTATTCTAACTATTTGTGCATCTCTGACATTGAATAAACCCAATACAATCTTTCTCCCACTATCTCAAGTAGATATGTACACCCTTTTATAGAAATTGACTATATCTTTTCAATATTATATTTTTCTTTAATGTCTTTAGAAACTTTAGGATAATTACTATAGATATAATTTGTGTTTTTCTTGATGTAATTATATTTATATCCTAACAAACTCTTTGCATATAAACACATATTCTTATGACATAATGGATTTCCATCTTACTATAACTTATATTATATCCATTTTTTAGGATAGTTGAAATATTTTTTATGGATAATGTTGTTATTTTAAAAGCATTTATTGAAAATAAGGGATATATCTAAAATTAATAGAAGTCTAAATATTAACTCCTCCTTTTAATTACATCATGACTATGATGTGTATAAGGAAATTTTCATTTAAGAATCACTCCATGCTTAATTTTATTGATCAACGTTATCATGTAACACTCATCATAAATCCTCCTTACTAACCTCGTGAATTTGATATGGATAAGGTAATGTGTGTTTAACAATTACTCCATGATAAATTATAATGATCGATGAATTATTGGTCAAGATATTCTTCAACACACCAGCCTAAAGAAAATCATATCTTCTAACCATGAATATACCATACTTCACTTTCTAATTCCTTAAACAAACTTAAAGGAATGTTATAAATTATACTTTCCACTAGCTAAACCTTGGAAGAGTTCATGCTCTCTAGATGAACTAATTATGACATATTTGTGGATTTCCTTTATTTTTTAAAGTTTTCTTTGTCCAAAATTAAGTACATAAGTGTTTCAATAATACCTAAGGTCTTTTAACTCTAAAGATTCAAAAACCATATTGGTTATATCCATTAAAACAACTTATTTTATCTTGATAAAGTATTATCTCGTCACAACTAGGTATATAGGACTTATATTTTATATTCATAACATATTACCTATGATTAATGTATCACTGAAATATTGATTGAGTATGATACACCACAAAAAAATATTCTAAAACTGGAATAATGTATCCTTTTGTCCAATGGACACATGAGATTAATGTTTTGGTAATACTTAACAAAATTGAAACTATATCCATTTACTTGGAAATTAGAAGTCATGTGCTTCTCACCTCTAACTTAGGAACCACCTTTTATCAGTTTCTTGGAGAACACACCTTACTTATTACAATATTTCTATAATTAATTAGTTATTGTATTTAAATAAACATATATAATAGGAATATTTTATTTCATACCCAAAAACTATAACAAAAACATTACTTATAGTTGATGAATATACCTGAAGAAGAACTGATTACTTTATTCTTCAATTCAATTCATTTCATTTATCTTATATATATTTATTTCATAAAATGTGAAGAAAATAACATATTGTATGATGAAAATCCTCTTTTCTTTAAAGTACATTATAAAATTTCCTTTAACATCATAATTTTAATTGGACTTTTCTCCTTGTCTTTTAACTTGTTCACCATATGAACTCAAGATTGATATTTTTTTAAGTTCTTATAATCTGGGTTAACCTTATCCAAAAGTAATGAATTCATTTCTCCATTTACTATTTGTTTTGTAATATTAAATGAAAATAGAGTAACAGGGTGAAAAATATATAATAATGGGATTTAATGAAATATTTTGATCCATCTTTCATATTAACACATAACCAGTGTAATCATCACCCATTCATATCTTGCTTCACTTTCTCCTCATAAAATTCTCATAGATGAGACAACATGTGAAATCATCCATTTCCTGATGTAGTATCCACAAATCACATCGAACATTGATGATGGAATCTTGACATAACCATTATATGTGTCATACATGAGCCTCCTGTGAGAATTTTTCTCACCCTTGCTTTCTGAGGAGGCTTAAAAAGTATCAAGGACACCTTCACCTTGACCTTTTGATATCTTAGTACTTTGCACAAGATCCTATACTACTCTTGGAAATTCATGATAGTTTTGACATGTTTTTTTAAATAGTTACCACATTGTACTTTTGGTATTAATTTCAATTTTATACAAAAAATAAAATCTAGAAGATCGGTAATATTATCTTGATTATTGATTAGACATTACTGATAAATTTAATAATCAAATGTCTCCCACTATTTTATCAAACTCTAGTATCCCTCACTACTATACTCAAAATAAACTATCTCTTGAGTATTATAGTGTAAATGATCCTTGTAACCTCCCCTATTATCCTATAGGCTTTGGATATTCCACTACTCAAAGAGTTTCAAGGTAGGCACTATACTATACAACTACGTTAACTTGCATCTCCTTAATCTATTTATTGAAGTCTCAGCTTCTAAAAATCATAAACATGATTTACTCGATGCTTTCCTAAAAATGTGAAATAATATAACTTTGGATAATTCTTTGCTTAAAAATTCAATTAATTCAACCCATCACTCTCACAATAACTCCCTAATAGTGGGATGTACCCTCATCTTTGGCAGACTACAACCCTATACACCAAATTTTGTTCAAATTTTAGTAATGGTAGGAATTCATGACTTAACATTTATTTGAGGGGTTTTAATATGTTATTGATGAATTAAATAAATTTCTAATACATATTTTCATACTATGTTGTTATGCTCACAAATAAAAATTAATATAATACATTCATAATTTCTTTATACATTTTTCTATTTATTATTTTATATATTTTTGTAGACAACATGCACATAAATAAAATAATAAGAAAATCATAAAGGAAATAAATTACCAAATTGGTATTGAAAATTTAATATCAGTTGATCCATTTAAACTAAATGGATCAACCATGACCAAGGGGTATCATACTTGATTTGAGTCCTAAAGCATATCACAGCTCACCCCTAATCTAGTGGATTCACTTATTTTTTGGGGAAATTGCCTTGCCTTAGCATGGTCGGTGACTTACGACATCATCATTAGTAGTACATGAATACTCGTGCGTAGAAAAGGGGTCTTGGGAAGCTCAATATATATAGAAACATTGTTAGACGCATAGGCCCTTATACATATTGAAAAAATAATGATTATGCATAGACCATCAAATTAAAACTAATTAATTATTACAATCATTACACATGGGTAATAAATAATTAAATAAAATCATACATTCACGATCGATGATCAAGACTGGTCTATGAGTAAATTAAAAGAATGTTTAATATTTAAATAAATAAAATTAATTATTTAAATTTAAATAATTTAAATTCATACATTCTATAAATTAATTTAGTTTTTCTCAAAAAATTAAATTAATTAAGTAATTTAATTTTTAATACCAAAATTAAATTTATTTTTTGGAATATTAAAATTATTAGTATTATTTAATCCAAAAATAATAAATTAATTTTTAAATATATTAAATAATTGTATGGGCCCAAAACCTTGCATAAGGTCATTTCGAGTTGATTCTACCCCACATAAGCTTGTTTTGGGCTTGGAATGCCCTATGTAGGGTTGTTTTGGGACACACGGACCTGTCCTAACCTGTTTCAGGTTGGGAGGACCCATCCCGGCTTGTTATAAGGCCTATCGGGTCCATAGGACCCATGGAAGCTAGATATGTCTTGATCTAGCTGGAGGGACTGGGGAAGGTGGGGATCGAGGTCGGCTAGGTGTCGGGAGGCTATCTAAAACCAGTGGTAGTGGATTAGTCATGGCCATAGGAGAGGTGGTTTCAACTGATAGTGGTCAAACGGGATGAGTGGAATGGAACCGAAAATATGTGATAGTGGATGGGTCTAGGCGATGGTGTGGTTGGTCAGTCTTGGCTAGGGTGGTTTGACAGAAGCCTTCGGTGAGTTGTCCGGTGGGAGAGAACTGCGGTAGCCGACATGGTGTGTAGGGTTTCAGTGTGGAGGGAGATCGTCAATGGGGTGACGGCCAATAGGGCTGGTGTTTAATGACTAGGAGGAGATTGTATGAACTACGGTTGACTGTCATCAGTAAGGGTAGCTATGGATGTACCAAGGGTGATGGTGGAGGGATGGATTCCTTGGAAAGCCATCACTTTTTAATTAAAATTTTGTTTTTTTCTTTTGTGTTTTACAATATGTGCCTCCACCCTTTATAATCAATTTAAAAATATATATATATATTTTGATAGATTAGCATCCACCCCATGGATGTCTAACCCTCTTTTAAAATTTGTATTTTGCTAACTTCTCCAAATTCTTACAGTCATCCCATTGATTTTTTTTCATTCCAATATTTTATAAATATTAGGTAGTTTGATGAAATATATTGTTTTTTCACTTGTGGAATTATCCACACATCATCCAGACTTGGCTTCTTCCTAAGGCCTACCATCCCATTAAAATTTATATTAGCTTATCATCCAAAAATCAAACAGTCTAAAGTAGACATGATTTTTAAAAATTAACTAAATTCCATAAGCCTATGGAATTAAAGCCACTATAATGTACAGTGATGATGATTGGAATCTTTCCAGATATTGGATGGAGTATGGTAGGTCACAATAATCTCCACTACAAGATTACTTAGATAAAAATAACATATATAAAATTATATATTTTTTTATTTTAATACTCAAAACACCACCGCTTTCAATCCATAATTTTTCTCAGATGGTTATAACTTGGTCATCCAATATTGGATAAAAGCACAGTAAAACCCATTGGGATAAAATCAAAAGACTCTACTTAATTTAAAGAAATTTTAATTTTCTTATCAATTAAAATTCATGCCCCCACTATGATACCAATTTTTGGTACTGGGGTGTGTAGTAGAAGCTGGTGGGCCATGGATTAAAAAATTATCATTGAAGGAATGAAACTTCATTTTCACCAATGATCTAAGCCCTGGTATAGGACCAAGGATCTCACATGAATATTTCAAATAATAAAATTAAATAAATGAGCACCTCACTCGATTCAGTAGTGTGTTCAAATGCAGATTATCATCAGCGGTCATTGCTCGAAGGATCCAATATCTAACCCCTCTATATCATCCACTCACAATTAAATATTATGTATGATATTCATTCATTTAATTCCATGTGCTAGTGTGGAGATCCAATGAATCCTTCAGTGTTGTGATGATCACCTCGATCTCATTCCTTTGATCCATCGAAGGCGTTATTGGATCGATCGCTCAGAGAGATCCTTTCTCTCTATAAGATATGAAGGGAGAGAGAAACTATCAATTATAAATGACTGAATAGTCATTATAATGATCTTATCCCATTATTTATATAGTGTATTCTCAAATACCTGGAATGGGTTCCCTAACCCCCAGAAATTCAACACCCACTAAATAAGAAATAAATGAAACATTATGATGAAATAACTGCATCATAAATAGTATTTATATTTTATCACATACTTTTAATATATAATAAATATATTATGAGATAAAACTGAGTCATTTAACTCAACTCAAAATTTTCAAATTTTTAAACGATCTTTGAATATTAAAATAATATCCGTTCATATAATATTTTTCCACATATTAACTTAATACCTTGTGTTTACTTTTAATAAATGAATTCAACCCAATTATTAAATACTTGAATAATAATGAATTTATTTAATCATCAGTGATTGATTACTTGGAAAACTCTCTGAACCCATGGTGGGTCCCACCATGTCCTATATACCTATTCACCTGAATAAGGAAAACTATTGAATACACTATTGTGTGTGACCCTCTAGGCCCTTATCTTGATAGCAGTGCATCTTATTCATAGACCGAAAGTGGATTCTAGCACCCATCAAGACCCCTAAAGAGATAACGAATAGTAATATCAATGAAAACCTTTTCCTATAAACACACTCTGTGTAATACAATCTCTTTGTCTCATGATATCTCATAAAACAGGATGCACAGCTTATGTAATGATCCATTCTGGATTTATTATTTTTTCATATTACTAGATAGGCCTACCTTAGACTACCTTGTCCAAGTATTTATGAAGTTACTTACATCCTAGTCAACTAGTCCCAAGATATCACTTCCTCAACTTAGAAGTGAAAATTTATATTTTAACTACTCAACCATGTCTATACCACCAATGACGCTACCAACACAAGATACCTCACCACAACTTCAATGTCAGGTTTGTTTTACTTACATTAATGTATGTGATCAAGTGGTACACATTGATAATTATCTCAAGTCAAGAGACCAATACACATGTTCATAAATAAGAATAATAAATGACACCTGAATCATGTGGTGTTCCTTTTGGAAGATCTATCCTCATGATCTCATCTACTAGAGATCACCAAGTAAAAACTTCATGATAAGAGGTCTCAATTCTTATGATCCTCCAGTACCAGATAGTCAGACATCAACTTTGTCTAGTCATTATGATGTATTTAGACCATAGTAAATTTTTTTAATATTAATTTCATAGTATCTCGAGGTTCTCATTATAGCCTAGAAAATGATATAACATTTTTATACAAAAAATAATATATGGAAATTATCATTTTAATAGTGGATGAAGAAATATCAACATTATTATAGTAAGGTTATATCATGCATAAATCACTATATGTATGATAAGGTAATCAAAATTTACTTTTCAAGTTGGGTCTAGGGAACCCACTATTAGAACACAAACCACCTTGCATGATTTAAGGATCTTGATCCACATCTAAATCTATTGTAATTACCCAACAACAGAAATTCGAAGATTTTGTATTGATTTATTACATTGTCATAGATACAAGCTTAAAATCCCAAGGGACCAAATAGTTTAGTAGTTTTGGAAAACCAGATTACATACATGATACCCATATTACATTTATAAATATAAAATAAAACATGATACATAAAAAAAGAAATGAATTTCATCCTTGAATTCTTATTCAAAGATTTATTCATCATAACCTAGGGAAAATAAACATAATAAGGGTAAACTAATATTCTCATAAAGGGTAAGTAAAGCAGAAGAAATAATGAATCAATGAGAATAATTAACATGGAAAGTTAAATAACTATTGAAACATACTATTAAAATAAATAGATAAGGTAAAATCAATATGGTAAGGTAAGAAATTGAAACACATGTCATTTAATCAATGAACTAAGAACGAAATGCATCCAAATATATGTCGGCGCAAAATCTCATGCATGAAAATGATATCTAAAATGAAATTAATGCTTTAATATTGTACGTCATGTATCTGGAACATGAACCACCATACCATCAAGATCTATTCTAAAGATAGTTTAAACAACTCTTATTTGGACAACTGATTTGTTTCATGATCTATCAATGTATCGAGGGGATATCTATAACCAAGCCCCACCTATATCTGTCAGTCCAAAGTATTCCTTTTATACCAAATAATTGATTTAATTAATAAATAGTATTCCTTATCACCAAATATCCATATTAAATAAGGTATATGAATTTATCAATAATTTACCCAATGGAGGATAAGTAACAGTAAGGGTTTTTGCGGTTGATGAATTTAAATACCATTTAATTATCTTTAACACATTCTTAGGGAAAATAACCTTTAAACGTTCCAAAGAGTCCCATACCACTTTGAAACATTTGAATTATAATCCACATGAAGGAATAACATTAACTGAAATATTTAAATAACATGAAGATAAAAAAAATCATGATATAATAAATCAAAATGGGCAGTATATACACCATATAAAGTTGAATTGGTGCATAATAACAAATAAGTATCAATGGAATGTAAATTGAGATGAAATACCTTACCTTGAGTCTGACTTATCACGTGTGTCTTTATATTCCTGAATAGTAAAATTATTTTAATTATTTACTTTATTGAGAAAATTTTACAGGTTTATTATTACATTTAATTTACTTATTAAATTTTTGTAAACAACTACTTAAACAATTAAGTTTACATCGAGTGTTTTGACTATATTCAGTTTATGTGTAAAAAATGACTTTGGTAGGTCAACTATGAACAAAGGGGTCATTATATAAACATCTCAAGTATATTAATAAGTAAATAATTATCATATTTATATATCAATTATACTTTTAAAACTAATCATAAAATATGGTTATTAAAAATGAACCGATGTTACAATCATGGAGACGGTAGGTCGTATGTATGCATAAGTAATGTTCCCATTTTTTCAATTATCATTATGAAAAGAAGGTAAGTGGCTTAAATATTTACAAAATTATAATTATATCATAAATACCATATTATTTAATCATATATACCAATATATATAATTCTTGTGATGTAAAAGTAATCACATCGTATCGAGGAGGTGGTAGTCCACACGTCCATGAATGATGTTATCACTTCTTAAGTGTGTGAAAGTGTAATAAAAAATGATATTTATTGTATTTAAATAAAGGTAATTATGTCATTAATATCATATATATTTCATTTATGTTACATATTTTTAATTAAAAACATCATTGATATGTTTTATTTATAGTGTGAACAAATCGCATTGCTTTGAGGAGGCGATAGTCCACACTTCCACAAACGATGTTATCATATTAACACAAAATAGAAAGTATAAGGGTATGTGTTATAAAATAATTAAATAATAATAAATACATAATAAATATAATATATAAAATATATAAATATATTTTACATCATAATTCCCAACCATGAAAGGTGGTAAAGGAAAAAATGAACAATCATCGTTTCATGAGGCGGTAGTTCACCATACACATAAAGAGTATGTTTGTTACCCATTAGATGGAAGTTTGTGTGATTGTATGTATAACCCTTAGCATATAAACATACTAGTATATTGAGGATATAATTATTGTTATATAATAATGTAATAATTATATTTTAATGGGTGGAGAATGAAAATAAAACTAAAGAGCTTAAGGAAATATTTTACCTCTTCTTTAGGTAACCCCTTTTGGTTTGAACCAAAGAGATTCCTTGGATATATTTATGTACAATGGGAGGATTATAATATTAGGGGATGTATGTTGAGGATCTATTTGGTTATATCTTGGTAAAGAAAAATTTTCTTTAGATGTGTGAGTAAGTGTGAGGAGAGGAGGCCTTTTATTGTAGAGGAGGAGTGGCACACTTATAAATTTTGGAAAAGGGAATTTCACAAAAGTTTTTTCCATTGAAATTTGATCCAATAATAGTCCAAATTAAATAAAATGGGGTATAGGGTATAAAAATGGGAATAAAATAGATTTTTTACAAGTTTCTAGGTCATTTGGTCACTTAAGTTTAAGGTTTAGTCCCATGTAAAGCTAATTTTTCTCATAATCATTGTAATTAATTTTAATCACTTTCACTAATATTTTAGGTCAAAAACTAAGTTGACATTATTATAAATTATAAATTATTATTATTAAAAATATGTAATCCATTTTTATAAATTCCAATCACATAATTGGCATAAATTAATTTAAAATTAGTTCTGCGGATGGGACGACAATGCGGAGTTTTAAAGTAAAAATGTTCAAAAGTTTTCTATGTTTTTATATTCAATTTAAAAATTAAATTGATTTAAATGACCTAAATTGGAATATTTTATAAAAAATTAACATAAATAAAATTTAAAAACATTTAAGAATATAATTTAACCTTATAAATAAATTATAAGAAAAATAATTTTTGAATTAAAATTCATTATTTTTTACTATTCATTAAAAATGAAACTTCACATATTAAAACCAAAAATTAACCCTAAGGTAATTTTTATTTTTAGATTTGAAATATGAAGTTTATTTTGACATATAGAATCTATAAAATTTCTAAAAATTGGATTTAAAATGGGTTCTCTATTAAAAGGCGGTAAAAATGCATTTTTAAAATTGTTAGTTTTTATACATAAAATTGGGTTCGTTCTTACCTTATGACTATAAAATCTATTGGATGAATATAAAAAATATTTTACTGAATATATAATATATATATATTTCATTAAAATAATCCACTAATAGTAATTAATTTAATTTATTAAGGTAAAATACCTTTGGGTTCATAAAAAATAGGTTTTTATGAAAAATATTTCCTTTATATTCAATTAGTTCTTATATTAATTTCTAATAAATGTGTAACAAATCAATTAATTTTGTATTTTTATAAACCATATATTTTTATAATTTATTTAATACTATTTATAACTGTTAATTATATGGTTAGGTTAAGTCTTATTATATTAAATAATAATATTTTAATAATATATTATTGTTTGGTTAAAAATTGGTCTTATATATAATGAAATCTATCGAAAAAGGTTGTTCTTGCATGTAAGGAAAGATTAATTCTTGTTTTAGTGCATTGCACGCTATTGAATATATAAAATTTCTTTAAAATAGTAACAATATTATAAACTCATAGGATATTTCATTCTCTTGCATGCTTGATATTGTGTGTTATACATGCTATCAAATACAATGTTATTACTTTAGAATTTTGGGGTGTTATATCCTTCCCACATTAATTAAATTACATCCTCACAATTTAAACTTAACACTGGTAATCAAGGTATTGATATTTAAAAATAATATTGTTGAAAAACCCACATAGTAAATTGGGTTGATAAAACATCTTCTTAATAAGAGAGAAAGGAAATGACAATGGTCATGTAACTAGGTTATCTAGTAGGAGAACATAGGTGGAAAATGGAAACATGGACATAGAATAAAAATATAACAATCTTGTTCTGGTGGAGAGTGCTAGATAACATGTTCAGATGAAAGTTAGTGACCACAAAACCATAAACTAGAGGTGTGAGTAATGGTAATTGATATCATAAAAATGATGATAATAAGGAAAAAATTTGTTTCAATACCATTTTTCACCTAGAGTTGTGAAATTATGTCACACTCTAAGAATATAATAAAATATACATTTCTATAAACACAATATTTTCCTTTGATTATGCATTGAACAATTCTTACTTCATCTCTTAGAACAATTTGTATCATACGGTGAAGTAATACATCAGTATCTAAAACCTCATCCAAAGATCATCTTAAACCATTTTATAAATGGTTAACTTTTCTAAAATATTATGATACAACACTTTGGAAGTAATTTCACTAAATTTAAAAAATGAACTTATCATTAGCCTTCAATCAAAATGAAGTATCTCTTCAATCATCACATATCTAATGTGTGAACATATTCATCATGTATTCTCTTGAAATATGGCAATTACTTGAATTAACATAATACTTTATTGGGAACATGAATTCTTCCCTATTCCTTAAATAAAACATAGATTATTGGGCACACTTATTAAATCCAAAAATGATGTAAACTTCATCAATGATAACATAAACAACTTTTTCAATAAATCATTACTCATCTTCAAGGTAGTCATCACTTATCGGATTTATTTTGTCCAAACCAATAATTTCTTTATCTAAATATCATTGTCATAACATTTGGAACATATTAAGGGTTATCTTTCCTTCAACCATGCATCTTCTAAAAAGTTTACTTTCTATTGAAAAACATTTCTTGGTACCATTCAATATATGATCTCAAACCCTTAATGAGAAAGTATTTCAGTATAATCTTTACATGTTTCTTAAATCATATTATGAGAACAACATAAATAAAATAATTTTACAAAATATTTCTTATATCCAAATATAGATTTAAATTAATCATTTCTCTTTGATTGTATCAATAAAACATGCTTGACCTTTTCCCCTTAGATTATTCTAAAGCATATTCTCTTAACGCTTTGGGAATTCTTTTGCATAGTGCCTCATATCCTTATAATTGTAACATTGAGTAGTAGTTTTTCCCTTATTTCCTTTAAATTATTTTGACTAGTGATCCTTTTCTATACACTTATAAAAAACTCCTAATCCTTTTAATAATTTCCTAGGGTGATTCTTTCCATAGTTATCACATGTTGGAAAATCATTTTTACCATATTCTTCTTTAACTCATTCCCTTTTTCATGGTGCTCAAAAGACCTCTTCTTCTCTTTCTTTCCTTTTAATACATACAATCTTGAGAATTCATTATCCTTCTTGATGGAACATAAAAATATTTCTTCATATGATGAAAAAATTTGAGAATCCAGTGTCCTTCAGATATTTGGATTAATACCTTTAAAGAAGTGTTCAATATTGCACTTAGTACTGCATATGTAATCTATAACAAAACTATCTAACCTTATAAAGGTATCTTCATAATCTGAAACACTTTCTTATTCTTTTTTATTTAAACTAATGAACATTCTATTCAACTAAATTTTTTGATCATGAGGGAAGTATTTATTCAAAAATTTCTCCTTAAATCTTTTCCATTACGTGAGTTATATTTCTTCTTCCTCACTAGCATTTTGGATCAATAACCACAATTGATATGTATCTATATTCAGAAAATATACAGAAAGTGTAACATTTTTCTTTTCACCACATCCAAATTCCATGAATATATTCTCCAAATACCTAATTCGTTGATCATCTGACATTGGGTCAGTAATACCACTAAATGATTAGGGTCTCTGTTGAATAAATAAATCCAACATCGGGGAATCTCAT
Organism: Viscum album; assembly: GCA_963277665.1. Taxonomy (NCBI): domain Eukaryota; kingdom Viridiplantae; phylum Streptophyta; class Magnoliopsida; order Santalales; family Viscaceae; genus Viscum; species Viscum album. The sequence continues at coordinate 137,542,063 of OY728164.1, forward strand.
TATGGAACAGGTTTCTCCATTCAAGCAATGTTATGTGTCATAACATGATTAATCTACCCTGATATTTCTAGAATATTCTAAGTTCTAATGATAGCTATATTGGTTTCCTCAATAGGTAAATATCTATATTTTCCATGAGTACAGATACCATTATTCCTTCAAGGTTCTATTTCTAAACAATGGAATATAATAGATTATATCATAACATTATGTAACATAATGTATAATCCCAAAACTATTGAAACACTAGTCATAATTTGAAAATTTTTTCCATAACTAATCTCATAATAGTTAACACGGTTTCTTTGGGGATGTATTTACATTCAAATCCTTTATAATGGTTTGTAAAGAAAATGTGAACTATCCTAAGAATATCCCCTGGGATTGTTAAACTAGCTGCATTGTAAGGCTCGTTGTCAAGTAAAAATTTATGTCGAGGTAGGACTGACACACCTTGTCGGAGTTTTTACCCCTAGGTATATCTATGATAGAACCATTTTCACTTATAGTATCCATACATGTATGTATTTCTATGAAAACTACATAATCTCTATCTAAATAAAACATTATTATGTTCTTCTATACTTATCCTCAAAGTTTATCTTAGGGATATTTTATCTAATATATTTTTTCCTAAATCTTGTTCCCAATGTTTCTAATAAACTTTATTTAATACCAACTATAACACCTCGACCCCAAAAACCTGGAGATGGTTTATTACTTTATTACACTAGCATAAACACAAGCTTCAAATCGAAAGGAACCAAATAGTTTAGTAGTTTTGGAAAACCATATTACATATATGAAACCCATGTTACATTAGGAAATAGAAAATAAAACATGATACATAAGAAAATGAAATTAACAGCATCCTTGAAATCTTATTCAAAAATTTATTCTTTATAAACTGGGGAAAATAAATATAATAAGGGTAAGCAAAAATCCTAAGTAAGGGAAAGAAAATTAGAATAAATAATGAATCAATGAGAATAATAAACATAGTAAGGTAAATAACTGATAACACATGACATTAAAATAAATAGATATGGAAAAATTAATATAATAAGGTAATAAATTGAAACAAATTATATTTAATAAATTAAATAAGAATAAAATTCATCCATATATATGTCGATGAAAAATCTCATGGATAAAAATGGTATCTGAAATGAAGGTAATAATTTAATATTAGACATCATGTATCTGGAACATGAACCACTATACTATCAAGATCTATTCTCAATAAATTTTAAACTATTTTGATTTGTCTAATTGGTTTGCCTCTTTAGACTACTAATTCATCGAGGGACTATCTATAACCGTGCCTCTCCCATATCTTCTAGTCTAAAGAATTACTCATATATCAAATAATCAATGTAATTAATAAATAGTGTGCATTATCACCAAATATCCGTATTGAATAAGGGATTTGAATTTATCAATAATTTTCTCATTGGAGGATAAGTAACAACAAGGGTTTTTGACATTGATGAATGGAAATACCATTGAAATATTATTAAAACGTTCTTGAGGAAAATAATCTTTAAACATTCCAAAGTATCCCATACCACTTTGAAACATTTGAATTATAATCCCTATAAAGGAATAACATTAAATTAAATCTTTAAATACCATGAAGATAAAATAATTCATGATATAATATATCAAAATAGGTTGTATATACACCATAAAAAATTTAATTAGTGCATAATAACAAATAAGTCTTAATGAATGTCAATGGAGATGAAATCCCTTACCTTTAGTCCAACTTGTCATGTGTGTCTTTATATTCTTGAATAATAAACTTATGATAATTATTTAATTTTTTGATAAAAAATTTCAATTTTATTATTAATTTTTCTTCACTTATTACAATTTTGTAAAAAACTACTTAAACAACTAAGTTTACATTGGGTGTTTTGACCATATTTGGTTTATATCTCAAAAAGGACTTTGGTAGATCAACTATGATCAAAGGGTTTATTATATAAACATATACATAATAATTATCATAAAATAATTATCATATTTATACATTAATTACAATTTTAATACCAATCATGAAATATTTTTTATGAAAAATGAACCAACATTACAATCATAGAGATGATAGGTCATACATACGCATGAGTAACATTCCTATTTTTCAATTATCATTATAGAAAGAAGGTAAGTAACTTAAATATTTACATAATGATAATGTTGACCTCACCTATTTTGATAATCCCAATTATTCTTTCATATACTTTGATAATCTCAATCTAATGTTTTTCTATATATTAATTCTTTCAATTTGTGCTCAAGTTGATAATAATATTAAAATAATCCCTGAGATAGTTTAATCTTTGTTTATCCATGTTTATATAAGTTCTGAAGTAATTCTAACCCATTCGGATATGTTTTGCATAAAACATATAAGTATTAAGTCACTGGTCTGCATTTAGATAGAGCTATCGGTACTCAGTCTACCGATAGACTTAGTCTACCGATAGACAGATTCACCGACAGAACAAGTCTACCGATATGCATAAGTCCACCGGTAAGCAAGTCTACCGACAGATTCAGTCTACTAATACAGAATACTATGAGCTACCGATAGAGCTACCGACAAACAAGAGCTACCGATAGATAGAAGTCTACCGACAGAGCCAATTCACAGATAGTTACCGATACAAGTATAGTCACCGATATATCAAGCTACTGATTGAAGTCTATCGACACGTGCAAATAGCTACTGATACAAAGGGCTACCGATGGAGCAACAGCTACCGATGGAGAAACAGCTACCGATGGATCAAGAGCTACCGATAACAAGAGCTACCGATGGAACTAAAGTCACTGGTATATAAGCTACCGATGCAAGATCAAAGAGCTACCGATGGAAGGACCTGCTACACAAAGTCTATCGTACACTCTTACCAACACGAGATACTAATTGACCAAATAGTCAAAATCTATACTCTATACTATCAATACTATTTTTTTATTAAGCTAACGGTTACATTTGATGTTTTTAATGCAGTTAATGTTATTTAATGATCTTTGTTTCCATGTCAAGGAACCGTACCCAGTACCCATGAAAAAAGTAATTATTCTTTTCTACCGAAGCTGAAAGCTATAAAGGGAAAGAAAAAGAACGTGCAAGATACACTCCTTGAAAGCACTAAGAAGACACAGGAAGGGATAAAGAGCTAAGCGTTGAACAACATTCAAATGTGGATCATTTTTCACTAGTCAACATCCATACTCCAGGAATCCTGGACATACACAAAGAAACTTATTCCAGAGGAGAACACAAGCTGCATGTTGAGTGAAGAACAAAAATAAACTTTTCATGCACTCAGGCTGCTAAGTTGAACCTAAAATCAAGGAAGCAAACAACACTCTGTTTTCTAAACAAGAAAACAGAGAAGGACTCAGAATCTTATCAGACAAATCAAATGAGTCCAAAGCTGCACTTCTAATCACTAAAGCATTTCTAAACTCAATCATACTTATCTTAGTGATTCTATATTTACATTTCGAGTAGTGTGTGTACCCTGTTTATTTTACACACACACTATCTCGTGAGAAAAACTGGAGGATTCTTAAATCCTCACTCAAACTTCATTACCCTTTGTTTCCCATTGTGGATAGTGGTAGAGGTCAACTAAGACCTGAATAGCATGTGTGTTGTTGTTTGTTTTTCCCACAAAGAACTGTGGTAGTGGTATTTGGACCTGGACATTATTGTACTATTGTTTACCCCTGATCCAGGGTGTGGATAAATTTATATAAATTGGTGAGAGGACTAAGTCTCGGCTTGAGACTAAACCTCTTGGTTAACTTTTCTGTGCATTTTAATTTAAGTCTATAAGTATACTATATATTTATTTCATATTCCACTATTATTACTTTGAAATACAAAACTATTTTAAATCTACTTTGATAGTTAAATTAGCTATTGTTTATACTTATTGTAAACCAGTATGTTAGTTTCAAAAGTTAATTTAATCTTCAAATTAAGTCAACTGAGACCTAATAAATCTTTGAGAAACTGATTGAACATTTACACTCTGTATAGATTCACTACAGTTTAACTTTGTTTTAAATTAGGGGATTTTAAGAGAAATAATTTTAACAAAAATTTTTATTGGAACTCAATTCACCCCCCTTTTGAGTATCCACTCCGACCAATATTTGGTATCAGAGGTTGTTTTGTTTAAGGATTTTGGAAATACTCTGTTTTTCAACTGTGATTTTAGTTGCATCTTTCGAGATATTAAATTTATGTTAGTTCTAAATTTTACCTCTTTAAAACTGTTTTATAAAATCTACCTATGGATAATAGACTAGAGGGTGCTGCTACTAACCGGCCAACTTTCTTCAATGGCACAAATTATGCCCAGTGGAAACTGAAAATGAAAATTCATTTAGAATGAATGGGTTTTGATATTTATTCTGCTATAGAATCTCAATATAAAATTCCATAAACTGAAAGAACAACTTGGGATGAACCTAAAAAGACTGCTTACAATAATAATTGTAAATCCATGAATTCCCTGTACTATTCTTTAGGAGATGAAGAGTTTAATATAATTTTTTCTTGCAAAACTGCTTATGAAATATGGGATACTTTGGGTGTTTCTCATGAAGGAACAACCAATGTTAAAGAAATGCATTTGAATACTTATACTATTAAATATGAAAATTTTAAGATGAAAACTGATGAACCTATTTCTGATATGTATCTCAGGTCTAATGATATAGTCAATACAATGAGTTTACTTGGAAAATTTTTTCCATCTAAGGAACAAATTATGAGGATACTGAGATGTCTTCCAGAACGATGGAGGGGCACTTCTGTTTCAATCAGAGAGTCATGTGACATTGGATCACTGCCAGTAAAAGAGCTTATTGGTAAATTAATGATGTATGAGGAAGAACTCAAGGTGAATAAGGAGGAAGATGATTAATCTAAGAGAAAATCTACAGCTTTTAAGTCTACTGCCTCTAAGATTAAAGACAAGGAGAAAATTAAAATACAAATTGAAAGTTCAACAAGTGAAGATTCAGACTCTGATAGTGATGCTGAAATGCCTTAAATAGAAAGGAGATTCAAGAAGTTTTATAGGAAGAATAAATTCTTCAGGAAATCTAACAACAAAGGAAAATATGACAATAAGGGACATTGGAAGAAGGACTGGAAAAAATAGATAGAAGTGATGAAGTTTTCTGCTATGAGTGTAAAAGGAAAGGACACATCAAGGGTGATTGTACCAAATTAAAAGTCAAAAAGAAATATGATTATAATGACAAAAAGTACAAGAAAGCTATGAAGACTACCTGGAGTGCATCTGAAGACAGCACAAGTGATTATGAAATTTCTGATTCTAAGAAGAATCGTTCCAATATGTACTTTATGACCAATACCTCTGAGGTACCTATTTCACCTGTACTAAATGATTATTATTCTGGAAATAACAGTGACTCAGACAATGATGAAAATATGTCTAATTATGACCTATTTGAATATTGTAATATGCTGGAAGAGACATTCAATTAACTTAAGGATAAATACAAATCATTGAAGAAACAGTATGCTCTCACTACTACTGTTAAAACTGAACTTACTATTGAAAATTATAATAATGATCAACTGTTAAAGGAAAATACAGAACTGAAAATTTCAAATGAACAACTTAGAAAAAACTTAGAGAAGTTTACAAATGGGAAGGATACACTAACTAAAATTCTAGGAAAGAAAGTGGAACCAAAATACACTACTAGAATAGGCTACAAACCTGGACAGATATAGCTTATTAAGAATAGATTTATTCCTAAATCTGGACAGAATACTGCTAGTTCATGTTCTGGAAATCCCTATGCTTCAACCATTTATTCATATGGTTATAGACCAAATAAAGTTTATCTTTCAAAATCTATTGATTCTGTAAATTATATGAAACCCATAAGACAAATATGGGTACCTAAAGATTTGATTGCTAACCTTTCTGGACCCAAGAAGATCTGGGTTCCAAAATCATTTCCTATCTAAATCTATTTTTTAGGAAACATGCTTAAAGAGTTCTCACAAGAAGGTATGGTACTTGGACAGTGGATGTTCAAGACATATGTCTGGAGATTATTTATGTTTCAAGAGTTTAATAAAGTTTGATGGAGGCCATGTCAACTTTGGTGATAATTTTAAAGGAAAAATCATCATCTTAGGCCAGATTGGTAACTCTAATTCAGTTTTAATTTCTAAAGTTTTATTTTTTGATGGACTTAAGTATAACCTGTTAAGTATTTCTCAATTATGTGATGATGGATTTAATGTGAAATTTGAAAATGATTCCTGTAATGTTTTTAACTCTAAAAATGATTTAGTATTTTCTACTTTAAGAAATAAAAATGTTTATGCAGTTGATTTAAATTCTTTAGCTAAGAAAAATGATACGTGTTTAAATGCTTTTCATAGAGAATCTTGGCTTTGGCATAGAATATTAAGACACTGCAACATCTATTCACTTAGAAAATTAACTAGGAAGAACTTATTTAGAGACCTACCTAAACTTGAATTCCCAAATGAAAAAGTTTGTAATCCCTATCAAAAGGGAAAGCAACATAAAGTTTCTTTTAAATCAAAGAAATAAGTTTCAACTTCTCAACCTCTCGAGTTGGTTCACATGGACTTGTTTGTACCTTCAATATTTTCTAGTTTAAATGGGAAGCACTATGTCTTTTTTCTAGTAGATGACTTTTCTAGATATACTTGGGTAGACTTATTAGCTCACAAAAGTGAAGCTTGTTCTTACTTTGTTAAATACTCCAAATCTGTAAAAAATCTTAGTAGACTTAAGATTAAAACTCTGAGAAGTGATCATGGACATGAGTTTGAAAATCAAGAGTTTGAATCTTATTTCTCACACAATGGCTATAGTCACAAATTTTCTGCTCCTAGAACACCTCAGCAGAATGGTGTAGTATAAAGAAGGAATAGAACCCTTCAAAAAATAGCTAGAACCATACTTAATGAATATGACCTGCCTATTTACTTTTGGGATGAATTTGTGAATACAGCTTGTTATATTATTAATAGATTATTAATTAGAATATTTATTAAGAAGACCCCATGTGTGTTGTGGAATAGTAGAAAACCTAAAGTTAGTTACTTTAGAGTCTTTGGCTGCAAAGTTTTTATTCTTAATACAAAGGATAATCTGGAAAAAAATTCTTCTAAGAGTGATGAAGAAATTTTTCTTGGTTATTCTTTAACTACAAAATCCTATAGAGTCTGTAATAAAATAATCAAATGTGTGGAAGAATCTGTTCACATCAATTTTGATGAAACTGATCCACATGAGCCTAAAACCTCTCTTGAAAATCTTGAGGAAGATTTGAGTGTTTTGGAACTTAATGATAAATCTAAAGAACCTGCTGTAAAAACATCCAATTCTGGACATAGTCCAGAATCTGCTGCTATGGAACCCGAACCTATAGATGAACCTGAAATTTCTAGTCCTACCTTTACTAGATCAACAAGGATTCTAAAGAATCATCCTTTGGATACTGTCGTTGGTAATCTTGATAGAGGGACACAGACTATAGCTTCTCTAAGAAATCAGGTTGAACATCAAGCCTTTCTTTCACAGCTAAAACCTAAAAATGTAAATGATTCTATCAATGATGAATTTTGGGTAATGGATATGCAAGAAGAGTTTAATCAATTTGAAAGAAACAAAGTCTAGGAATTAGTTGACAGACCTAAGGACACTTTAACAATAGGCACTAAATGGTTTTTTAGAAACAAAGTTGATAAGTCTGGAAACATAGTTAGAAACAAAGCTAGGCTAGTTGCACAAGGATATAGTCAAGAGGAAGGTATAGACTATGAGGAAACCTTTACACCTGTAACCAGATTATAATCCATTAGGATCTTACTTGCCTATGCTGCTCATCTGAATTTCAAGTTATATCAAATGGATGTCAAAATTTCTTTTCTAAATGGTTTTATTGTTGAATATGTTTTTGTTGAACAACCATCTAGATTTACTAATCCTCATTTTCCGAATCAAGTTTTTAAACTTTCTAAAGATTAATATGGTTTAAAACAAGCTCCAAGAGCTTGGTATGATAGACTTAGTAATTTTCTTATTCCAAAAAGTTTTACTAAAGGGATTTCTGATCCAACTCTTTTTATTAAAAGAATTTCTAAAGATGTTTTAATAGTACAAATCTATGTTGATGATATTATTTTTGGATCTTCCAAACACTCATTATGTAAAGATTTTTCAAAATGTATGAAAAATGAGTTTGAAATGATTTTAATGGGAGAACTTAAATATTTTCTTGGATTTAAAGTTTTCCAAAATAAATATGGTATTATTTTGAATCAAAGTAAATATAAAAAGTATCTCTTAAAATGTTTTGGTTTGGATAGTATTAAGGAAAGTCAAACTCCTATGAGTACTGTGTGTAAATTGGATGTAGTTGAAACTGGGAAACCAGTGGATCAAACCAATTACAGAGGTATGATTGGAAGCTTACTTTACCTTAATGCTAGTCGACCAGATATTATATTTAGTGTGTGTATGTGTGCAAGATTTCAAGCTAATCCAAAATAATCTCATTTACTTTATGTTAAATGAATTTTTAAGTATCTTAAACATACTGTAAACTTAGGTTTGTTTTACCCAAAAGGACAACCCTTTGAGTTAATGAGTTATTTAGATGTTGATTTTACTGGTTGCAAGTTGGATAGAAAAAGAACTTCAGGAACATGTCACTTATTGGGAAAATCCTTAGTATCTTTGTGTGGTAAAAAGCAGAATTCGGTAGCATTATCCACTGCCGAAGCAGAGTACATAGCTGCTGGTGGTTGTTGTGCACAAATTTTGTGGATGAAACACACTCTTTTGTACTATGGATATGACTTTAATCATGTGTCAATCAACTGTGACAACACTAGTGCAATAAATAACTCAAAGAACCCTGTGTCTCACTCTAGGATCAAACACATTGATGTAAGGCACCATTTCTTGAGAGATCATTACCAAAAGGGTGATATAATTCTTGAGTTTATAAATACATAATATCATTTTAGATGACATCTTCACTAAACCTTTGAGTTCAGATAGGTTAAGCTACATTATACATGAGTTAGGTATGTTTAACCTTGATCGGTATCTAATTCTCACCGATGTGAAATTCTCACCGATGTAAAATTCTCACCGATGTGAAATTCTCACCGATGTAAAATTCTCACAGATGTAAAATTCTCACCGATGTAAAATTCTCACCGATATGAAATTATCACTGATGTAAAATTCTCACCGATGTGAAACCTCACCGATATAACCTCACTGATAGGAATTCTCACTGATAGACCCTACCGATGTGCGATGTTTTAAAACTTCTTTCTGCCACCAGAATCTGAATCGTTTTTACTTTATTTCATTTTTTTTATTTATTTTATGATTCTTAAATGATAAAACTAAAGTCTGAGCTACTTCTAAATCCACCGAGCCTCGAACCTTAACCCTCAAACCTTAGCTCCTGAATCCTTAAAGAACCCTAAATCCCTCGAATCCGAGATGGAAAAAACCAAACTACCTTCTGTTAGAGATGTTGCCAATGAGCCGCAAACAAAGAAGAAGAAGACTGATCAAGAAGCAAGTGGTAGTGGTAGTGCTGCTAGAATTAGGTCGGGGAGACGACCAGTGAATCCTCATCTGCAAAATTGAGTTATTGTGATTGAAAAGGAGCTCTGTGTAGAATGGATACTACCTAGAAAATCCTTAGTGCTCTAAGTTCTTGAAGATCAAAAATGGGTAGAGTGTTTTTCGAACAACAATGGTCCTTACTTTCCAAAATTAGTGAAACAGTTTTAAAATTTTGTAACCTTTGAGAAATTAGAGAATGAAAATCGAGTAACCTCTTTTGTGAATGGAAAGGAGATGTCATTTTCATCTATTGAATGGGATGAGTGCTTGAAATTTCCACATGAAGGAGTATCTGGATATGTCTTGAGAGCCATGCCACCTACAAGTGACATTTTCTACTATGAGACTGCTTTGGAAGAGCTGGCTGGTGATGGAAATCAAAGACAAGTATTTTCTATAGAAATGGATGGAGAGAACAGATTTCTGTTCAAATTTGTTCAACATGTCTTGATACCAAGGAGAGGAGACTTTGCCAATTTGTGATATCAGGATATCTATATCCTGCACCTCTTAAGACATTATGTAAAGGTTAATTTGTGCAGATTTCTGATGATCCAAACGGAATATATGACAAGGCCGAAATCAAAGACATATGACCTATTCTTTGCTAAGTTGATCTTTGTGATGATCAAGGTAAAAGGGGTTGATGAGTCTCAAGATGAGACAGTGGTAGTGAAGAATAATTTCTGTATCACAACTACAGTTTGTAAGTACATGAAAATAAATTGGAATCCTTGGAGAGGATAATGGTTCAATGATGACCAGAAGGTATATGACAAATTCGATCATGTGGATCATCCTTCAAGACCAAAGGATGTGAGGGATCCAGGTCTGGGACCTGATGAAGAAGAGCCAGAATACAGTGATGATTCAGAAGAGGAAGAGTCCTCTGCTGATGAAGGAGGAGATCCTGACTTACCTCCTAGCCCAACTCCTGAAAATCTAGATCATCATAAATCAAATAAGGAAGAAGCTGCTTTAGAGGCTGTTGAAGTGGCTATTGTAGAGAATGAAGAAGATGTTCATGAAAGTGAAGCATCTCTGTCAGCTGATTTGAGCCTGAGTCCAGTGATTGGACAATCTTTAGTACCTACTGAGGAAAAAAATGAAATTGACATACACTTGCCTAATTTAGAAGACGCTCCTGCTGCTGAAGTGACGGAAATGATAGTAGAAGATTCTCCTCAGGATGAAAGACCTACTGATAATGCTGCTGAGAATGTTGTTGAGACTGATGTTATCCTAATTGAGGATGCACCAGTTGAGGGGGAGCATCAAACCAATGTTGGAAGTGTTACAGTGGTTGCTGGAATTGAGGATTGGGCAGAAGACCATGGTTTTGTTGTTTGTGGTTTAGACTATCCAGATTCAGATAATTAGGCATCTCTCAATAGACCTAAGATTACTTATGATGTCGATCCTGAGTTATTTCCTGAATATGTGGTCAGAGTGCATGACCTGGATACTTTAAAGAAAAATAAGGACAGTTTTGTGGAAGATGTAAAGAAGTTGTAAGTTTCTCTAGTCTCTTCAGTTTAATCGATCATAACTGACTTAGTGGTCAGTTTTTCATCTAAATGAGTACCTACTGCAGTTGCACCTGCTGATATGATCACAAAGGCTGGTCTGGAATCCATGAAGGATGGTCTGAAAGAATCCTTTAGTACATCAGTTGCTGAGATGAAGCACAGTTTTTCTGAAGAAATGAGTATGCTGGAAAGATCATTTGAACTCTCTCTAGGTTGTAATTTGTCAACCTTTATGGGCGAAATAGTTGAAGAAGTTAAAGAATGTCAGGCTCAAGTTTCTATACTTGAATAAGATCTTGAAGTTCTAAAGGAATCTATTGTTTCTTTAGACTCTTACATGAGCTCAAAATCCCAAGAAGATAAGGACTTAGCTTATGTGAAGAGTGTTGTAAGCCAGATGGTTTCAGTATTTGAAGGTTTCAAAACTTCTATGAAAGATCATATTAAACCCCAAGATTCTCAAGTTCAAAATATTATCAGTGGATTGACCAAAAGCTTCAAAAAGACTATATCTTTCTTTGTTGGTTCTCTTGCCTCTAAACCTTCAGTGTATTTGAATCAAATTCAAGCTATGATGAAAGAGGAGCTTGGTTCTACCTCAACCAGTGGCTCTGTGGACTCATTTGAGCTAAGCAGAGTTGTTCTCTCTACTAGAGATCCAGCCAGAGAAATTATGAAGATATTCCAAGACTACATGAGAGAATCCTCTGCCTCTCAAAAAGAATTGAAAGAAAAGGTGGACTCCTATTTCTCCAAAATTTACACAAAGACTCAAATGAATAGTCATTTCAAGCTTCTGATTGAGAATATGAAGTTGTCTCCTGTCAATCAAGCTTTCAGAGAACAAGTTAGCAAGATAAGGGAATTGACTCCAGCATTGGGCAAGTTTATGGAGAACAAGGATGACTTCATATCCACTATGGAGAGAGGAGGAGGAATCATTATGGATTTCATAAATCTGTTGCTGCCTTTTTTGCATGTTTATGCCATGCCAGTGATTGTCCCTCCTGCTTTGCCTGCCTCTACCTCTACTACTTCTCCAATTCAGATGACTCATGCCCAAGCAATTCGAAGCCTCACACCTATGATCACACAAAGGACTACTCAATACAGGCCAGGCACAGTGTCAGTTGCTCAGCCACCTGTGGTCATTTCCGGAATTCTTAAGCCTTCACCAGCATCCTCACCACCTGAATCCTCTTTTGATCCCAAGGGAAAATCTCACATTGAGGATCTAGATTGATCAAGTGGCTGGACTGTTTGATAGGAATCCTATGTATTTTGTTTATTTCTTTGCACCTCATCTGGAACATGAAATGAAACTGTTTCTTCATCTCTTTTATCATTTTTATTTTTATTCCTCTTCTCTTTGGTTTCCCACTTTTTGATTATCACAAAGGGGGAGAAATATTTTACCAAGATTTTACAATGGGGGAGGAATACCCTCTAAGTATCAAATAGGAAGACATATTTACCCAGGGGAGAGATATTAATGAATGGTGGAGAAATTTTATCTAAGTAAAATCTATCATGCTTTACTCCTCTGATCTTGTTGCAGTTCATCCTCTGATATTATTTTCTCTAACTCTTTGATACCATTAAATTTTACCTCTAATATCATGGTTTTTTTTCTTTTATCTCTAATACATTTAATTCTATATCTGATAAATTATGTTTTATAACATATTGTTTTCTCTAAGAATATTGAGTTTAATTATATATTCTCTCATACAATTTTTTTAAAAAAATAATAATACCATAAGTTGTGATTATCAAAAAGGGGGAGATTATTGACCTCACCTGTTTTGATAATCCCAATTATGCTTTTATATATTTTGATAATCTCAATCTAATGTTTTCCTATATATTAATTCTTTCAATCTGTTCTCAAGTTGATAATAACATTAAAATAATCCCTGGGATAGTTTAATCTTTGTTTATCCATGTTTATATAAGTTCTGAAGTAATTCTAACCCATTTGGATATGTTTTTCATAAAACAGATAAGTATTAAGTCACTGGTTTGCATTTAGCTAGAGCTACCAGTACTCAGTCTACCGATAGACTTAGTCTACCAATAGACAGAGTCACCGACAGAACAAGTCTACCGATATGCATAAGTCCACCGGTACGCAAGTCTACCGACAGATTCATTCTACCGATACAGAACACTACGAGCTACCGACAGAGCTACTGACAAACAAGAGCTACCGATAGAAAGAAGTCTACCGATAGATCCAGTTCACAGATAGTTACCAATACAAGTATAGTCACCGATATATCGAGCTACCGATAGAAGTCTACTGACACATGAAAACAGCTACTGATGCAAAGAGCTACCGATGGAGGAACAGCTACCGATGGAGCAACAACTACCGATGGATCAAGAGCTACCGATAACAAGAGCTACTGATGGAACTAAAGTCACTGGTATATAAGCTACCAATGCAAGATCAAAGAGCTACTGATGGAAGTACCTGCTACACAAAGTCTACCGTACACTCTTACCAACACGAGCTACTAATTGACCAACCAGTCAAACTCTATAATCTATACTCTCAATACTATTTTTTATTAATCTAACGGTTACATTTGATGTTTTTAATGCAGTTAATGTTATTTAATGATCTCTGTTTCCATTTCAGGGAACCTTACCTAGTACCCATGCAAAAATTAATTATTTTTTTATGCCGAAGCTGAAAGCTATAAAGGGACAGAAAAAAAACGTGCAAGATACACTCCTTGAAAGCACTAAGAAGACACACAAAGGGAGAAAGAGACAAGAGATGAACGGCATTCAAATGTGGAGAATTTTTCACTAGTAAACATCCATACTCTAGGAATCCTGGACATATACGAAGAAACTTATTCCAGAGGAGAACACAAGCTGTATCTTGAGTGAAGAACTACAAAAAACTTTTCATGCACTCAGGCTGCTAAGTTGAACCTAAAATCAAGGAAGAAAATGACACTCTGTTTTCTGAATAAGAAACTAGATAAGGACTCAGAATCTTATCAGACAAATCAAACAAGTCCAAAGCTGCACTGCTAATCACTAAAGCATTTCTAAACTCAATAATACTTATCTTAGTGATTCTATCTTTACATTTCGAGCAGTGTGTGTACCCTGTTTATTTTACACACACTTCCTCCTGAGCAAAACTGGAGGATTCTTAAATCCTCACTCAAACTTCATTACCCTTTGTTTCCAACTGTGGATAGTGGTAGAGGACAAGTAAGACCTGAACATCCTGTGTGCTATTGTTTGTTTTTTCTACAAAGAACTGTGGTAGAGGTCTTTGGACCTGGACAGTATTGTACTATTGTTTACCCCCGATCTAGGGTGTGGATCAATTTATATAAATTGTTGAGAGGAATAAGTCTCGGCTTGAGACTGAACCTCTTGGTTAACTTTTTTGTGCATTTTAATTTAAGTCTATAAGTATACTATATATTTATTTCATATTCCACTGCTATTACTTTGAAATAAAAAACTATTTTAAAGCTACTTTGATAGTTAAATTAGCTAGAGTTTATACTTTTTGTAAACCAGAAAGTTAGTTTCAAAAGTTAATTTAATATTCAGATTAATTCAACTGAGACCTAATAAATCTTTGAGAAAATGATTGAACATTTAAACTCTGTATAGATTCACTATAGTTTAACTTTGTTTTAAATTGGGAGATTTTAAGAGAAATAGTTTTAACAGAAATTTTTATTGGAACTCAATTCACCCCCCTCTTGAGTATCCACTCCGACCAACAGATAATTATATTATAAATAAAATATTATTTAATCATGTATAATTATACACAGAATTCTTGTGATGTAAAAGGAATCACATTGTTTCGAGGAGGCGGTAGTCCACACGCCCATGAATAACATTATCACTTTTTTAAGTGTGTGAAAGGGTAATTAAGAAAATGATATATATTATATTCATATAATAGTAATTATTTAATTAAAATAATATATATGACATTTATGTTACATAATTTTAATTAAAGCCATACTTTATACTTTCTATGTATATTTTGAGTGAATCACATCACTTTAAGGAGGTGGTAGTCCATACTTCCACAAACAATATTATCGTATTTACACAAATTGGAAAGTATAAGGGTATGTGTTATATAATAATTAAAGAATAATAAATAAAAAATAAATATAATATATAATATATATAAATATATTTTCCATCATAATTCCTAACCATGAAAGGTGGTAAAGGAAAAAAATTAATAATCACCTTTTTATGATCTGGTAGTTCGCCTTACACATAAACAATATGTTTGTTACCCAATACATCGAAGTGTGTGTGAGTGTAGGTAAACACCTTAGAATAAAAATATCCTAGTATATTTATGATAATAGTTTTGTTATATAATAATGTAATAATAATATTTTATTGGGTGGATAATGGAAATAAAACTAAAGAGCTCAAGGAAAGATGTTACATCTTCTTTAGGTAACTCTTTATGGTTTGCACCAAATGGATTCCTTGGATGGATTTGTACCCAAGGAAAGTAATCTAGGATTAGGGGAGGAATTTTTAGGATATATTTTTAAGATATTATCTGATCCAAAGTGGTTTTATAGGTGTGATGAAGTGGGAGGAGAGTAGTCCTTTTATAGTGGAGGAGGAGTGACACCCTTGAAAATTTTGAAAAAGGGAATTCCACCCACATTTTTTCATTAAAATTGGACAAAATAGAGGTATAAATTTTATAAAAGGGAGTATAGGGTATGAATATTTATATAAAATCTATTTTTCATAAGTTTCTAGGTCATTTTTCCTCTTAAGTTTAAGTTTTAGTCTCTTATTAAGCTAATTTGTCTCTTAATTATTATAATTAGTTTTAATCAATTTCACTAATTGTTTTGGTCAAAAACTATGTTAAAATTATTAAAAATTATAAATTTTATTATTAAAAATATGGAATCAATTTTTCCAAATTACAATCACATAAGTGGTAGAAATTAATTTAAAATTAATCTCGTATACAGGAAAATAATGCGGGTTTTTAAAGTAAAAACCCCCAAAAGTTTGCTAAGTTTTTATATTAAATTTCAAAGTGAAATTGATTAAAATGAACTAAATTGGATTAATTGATAAAAATTTAATCTAATTAAACTTTAAAACCATTTTAAAATATAATTTAATCTTATAAATAATTTAGATTAAAAGGAAGTTTTTAATTAAAATTCATTATTTTCCACAATTCATTAAAAATGAAACTTCAAAGAAATATAAAAAATAAACCTAATATAATTTTTATGGTTCAATTAAAAATTTAAACTTAATTTTTACATATATAGTCTACAAAAGTTTCCAAAATTATATTTAAAATGGGTTCACCATTAAAATGCGGTAACACTATCTTTATAAAAATATTAGTTTTTATGCATAAAATTGGGTTTGTTCTTATCTTATGACTATAAAATATATTGGATGAATATAAAAATATTTTATTGAATATATAATATATATATTTCATTAAAATCATCCACTAATAGTAATTAATTTAATTTATTAAGGTAAAACACCTTTTAGTGCATAAAAAATAGTTTTTTTATGAAAAAAATTACCTTTATATTCAATTGATTATTATATTAAATTCTAAAAAAATTTGAAGCTAATGAATTGTTTTTATATTTTTGTAAACCATATATTTTTATAATTTAGTTAATAATATTCATAACTGATAATTTAATAGCTAGGTTAAGTCTTATTATATTAAATAATAACAATTTAATAATATATTGTTGTTCGGTTAAAACATGGTCTTGCATGTAATAAAAGATATCGAACAAGGTAGTTATTTCATGTAAGGATATATAATTTAGTGTTTCATGAATTTCATACTATATAATATATAAAATTTATTTTAAATAGTAATTATATTGTAAATTCTTGGGATATTACATTCTTTTACATGCTTGGTGTTGCGTGTTATACATGTTATCAAATACAATGTTCTTACTTTATAATTTTAGGGTGTTACATCTATTATATGTAACATTCTTGAAATTTTTGCATACATGAATACATGGAGATATTAAATGAATGATTAAATATTGAATCTTTATGGTAAGATTTATATTCTAGCATGAATGAGAGACTGATTCCTTTGGGTATTTAAATGAGGTCGTAGTTATTTCCAAACTACATGAAAAATTGAATGAGATCTCAGGTCCTTTTGGTATTTAAAAGTATCAATATTTGAGGAGTCACTAAGATTTAAATATTTAATATCATGGAAAAAAATTAAATGGTAAGTATAATGGGGGTTAAAAGGATGTTTAGATTGGGAATTTAAATGAGAATCCAATAAGTTTTGAATACATTCAAAAGGAATAAAATCCCACTGATAATTGAGTACTTTCTATGTTCAAATGGAAATATAATATTCATGTGATGTTATTATGTTAATATAAATATGAGATGTGGGTATCAAAGAGGTTTTAGAGTTGATGAATTCTAAGACTTAAGAAATATTCTAGGATCCTAATAATTTCTATTATAAAATAGAGATATGATTTTAAATTCAAGAGATCATTCATTATAGAAGAAGAATTGTTTCTTGAGTATTTATAAGAAAAAGGACTTAGATCATACAAGATTTGAGTGAGTTTCTAGACTATTTGTGCTGGTCATTATTATTTTCTACTAATGTTCTTGAAGACTGTACACATGAAGACCTACGGATCCATCTGCTCATAGAAGATAACAGTTATCAATAGGTGCATGAATTTATTTATAGGATCATCATTTTTGAATAAGTGAATTCTATTCTGGTGTATTCTAGAATCCATGGAAATACAGTGGATTTTATTTTGTGGTTTAATGGGAACATAATGGAATCTTTTTTAATAGAAATGGATTTTTCTTAGTTGTATACAATTTTTGAAGAATATAGTGGAAAATCCATATTGGAGAGTATAACTAACATAGAAAATATTAGTCCTTTCAGTCGAACCTTTTAAATATTGTGTGATAATTTATTTAATTTAATTACTACACATGAGGTAAGGTTGTGAGAAATCATTTATTGTATCAATAAATTTAACAAGTTTCAATGGTTGAATTTTAAAGGAATATGATTCATAAAAAGAATAGAATTTATTCACCTCCCCCCACCTCTTAGAGGTCCATCCGTCCTGAGGAACTACAAGTGGTATCATAGTGATGTCCTCTCAGAAGATCAAAAAAAATTAAATATTATATAATCTCAATTCTATTAAAATCAATGGAGTATCTATCTTTGATGGCATGAATTATCATAGTTGTGAGAATAGTACACTTCCCTATATCCTTTCACTCATCCTGGAAGTTAGAGATACTACAATAATAGGCTTTATACCTATTGTTTAATGTGCTCCTATTAATCATGATGATAATAGGGATATGGAGATAGATCAAAAATCCCAAAATGAAATCTTTATTTCTCTATTTAAACAAATATATATAGAGGTAATGGGTCTTGGATCTGCAAAATAAATTCAGGAAAAATTGAGGAGAAACTATGAGGTAAATATAAAAGTCAAAAAATAAAAATTAAAAGTTTATAGAGGAATATTTTATAATATTTGAATGTATGGTAATGAGAATATATAATATTATTACCAAGGTAAATGAAATAGTCAAAACATTTGAGGATTTTGTGACAAGTTGTAGTATTCAATTATTTTGAAGAAGCTTATGAGAAACTTCTCATATAGATTTGATCCCAAGGTTTCATATTTAGAGTATAGAGAATATTTGACCTTGGATGAACTTCTCAAAACCATCATTTCCTATAAAAAAATGAAGGCCCTATCTTTCAAAAATAAAACCAAAGATGAAATATACTTTGAGGCCTTGAGAAAAGGGATAGTTAAAGAAGAATAATATGATGAATCAAATAATTTATATGATGAGGAAGATGATGATGATCTCAAGAAAATAAAATCTATTTTATCAAAGATATTCAATAAGGTAAAATCTAAAGGAAAATATAATAAATTTATGCGATGTTATAATTATGATGTTATTGGTCATACTAAAACAAATTATCTAAATAATTTGGTCGAAAAATCTAAACTGAATGAGGGGGATGATAAAACACAAAATTATAAGAAGGGTAAAAATAATAAGAAGTAGTGAATTAGAAAAAAAATAAGTTTAATGATCAATAAGGATAAATAAATCTCAATTTGTTCATCATATAATGTGGTAAACATATTTGTTCAAGTTAAGAAAGGGTTTGATTCATCAACAAGTGATGATGATGGGGAATAAAGGACTGATATTGAGTGGTAATTGAAAAATATTTTGGAATATTTTCTTGAGAATATTACACAACTCAAGAAAGAAAAAAATATTGTGGAGAAATAGAATAAGAAACTAGCTAATAAAAATGATGAGTTTTACAAAAACAATGTGACAAAAGAGAAAGGATAGATAGATATAAAGGATGAAACCAATTTTGATGAGATTAATATATATAAACTAAAAATTATTAAACAATTAAAAATGTTATGTGATCTTGAAGAAAATATATCTTTTAAAGATGATTTGTTTCAGACACAAGACATATGTGTCACATTTCAACATTTTTTGAACATGGCTAGAGAATATTTCAGAAAACCAATAGACTTTAATAATGAATATTCTTACACTACTGAGTTTCAAGGTTCCATTAATAAGTTAAATTCAAGTTCTTATAAATATGAGTACAAATATTATATAACAAATAGTTCAATTTTCAAAAAAAACTATATAAGGTTGGACAAAGAAGTATGTTTAGATACATTCTTTCCTATTAAAATAAGAAAAAACCATAACTCTCTATCTAAAATAAGACTCAATTTGACGGAAGTTATTCTCAAAAAAATTGGAAAATTTTATGGAAGATCTCAATTCAAAGATTATTGTTGGTTTTGTACAATGTATGGATATAAATTTTATTTTTTTTTGGTATAATATGTCATTATCAGGAATTAGGAAATAATAAAGGGGAATTTTTTGTGAGAAATGAGTACATATATCAACAATGAGAAAGCTATAACCAGATCGACACTAAATCTGTCCAATCAAAGAAGATTTTGATGTTTACAGGAAGTTTATCCCAAGGTTGATGTTTGTATAGAAAGACTATCAAGTGAAGTCCCTTATGCTAAAAAGTAAAGGTAACACAAAAAATTGAAAGGTGTAAAGTTAAAATCTATAGAGTATTTTAAAAAGAAAAATGATATGCCCAAGGAAGATAATAATGTCAAAAGGAATGATTGATAGAGTGGAAATATAAAATAAAGAAGTCCAAGGAAATTTATAATTCTAAGAAATAACAAGTAAGTAATAAATCTAAAAGAAATATGGTGGTTAATAATGAAAAGGTTTAATTGTGTGAAGGGACATCAATATGTTGTGAATTAAAAATACAAAATAAGATATGTCAAAGATGTGATCAAACCATGAATAACACAAAACATTGCATGACTATATTTTATACCTAATAAGAATTGATGATATTAATAATTAAATAATAAGGGAAGGAACTTGTCTTAAATTTTGAGTTGGAAACTGATTCACAGAAGGAAACAAATCAAAATAAATACATGATCATAAGATCTTTTGATGCTGGTGACAAGAGGAAAATTTATGAGAAGGGTAATACCAAAGAATTCTAGGGTGAGAGGAAACTCTCAGCCTAATTTTTTATTATAAAATAACTAATAAGGTACCAATTTATTCCCTTGTTTTTTATATAGTTTAGCTAACATGAAATAAATTAAATGAGTATGTTAAGGTTTTCACCTTAAGAAAACAAAAAATATTACCTATATGGAGTGTCAAAACTTCCATGAAGTTGAAAGAAATACCTCCCTTAAGGAGAAAACTCTTAAAGAGAACCTATAAATTTAATGAATTCTAGTGAACCTAGAAACTTTGGATATATTATAAAAATATAGTTTTTTAGGTATTAAAATAAAACTTATGGCCCCTGTTTTTATTTTATTAAATTCAACTATTAAGGGGGATTTTTGGTTGATAAAATTATTAGATAAATGGGTTTTATGACTTGAACATGAATTTTTTTATGTGGTTGTTGATTTGTGTACATGTTACATATTTATACTGATTAATATAAATTAAACAACCCCTAAAAGGATATTCTAATAATTTTATCACATGTACTAAATTTTATGGACAATTTTGATCACCTTGGTTATACATACTTGTTTTATACATCAGGTTAGCCCATATAGAATTAGAGTCATCTAAATAAAGGATTTTTTTTAAGATTTAATTTGGTATAATCTCTATATTTTTATTTTATTGTTAATAAGGGGGAAATAATCTCACATATTGACATAACATAATATTTTTTGTGGTATCTACAACAAACACAAATGTGGGGATTTTTTAGGCCACTGATTAAATTGTTTTAATTGCCAATGAGGTAGGGTGTAAATATATGTTGAGGAGTTAATGATGCTTAGAAGATTATTATGGATTAAATCATCAATAATACATCTAAAAATTTATGTTGAACTATTCTTAATGCTTAAATATATGTGTTAATTGTGTTTGGTATCACATTGTTTATAATAATGAAGAAATGAAGAAGATTGAAGAGTTTTTTATAATACTATGCTAAAATATATTATTTTTTTCATTAATAGTATTTATAGAAGTTTTTTTGAGGATTATACCTATGTTATTAAATGGAGGAATTCATTTTACACTTAGTGTTTTACTAAGTGTTTAATATTGAGTTATCAAAAAAAATTGGTCGAACTTAAGGATATTTGTAAGAACTAAGTTCATCTATTTCTTAGGTGGTCACTAGGGTCAACTACATCCAACCCAAGGTGGAATTATAAGAGCCAATTCATAGTGAGGGAATGCCTATACATGGATAGGAAAGGATGTGTGCATAGATCATGAATGAAATGCACTGGAGGCAAGGTCATATTAGGTAGGTGCAACCTATGATCAGTGTGTGTGTGTGTGTGAGTGTATACAAGATCAAAATTAAGTGCCATGGATGGTAGGGTGATGCAGGATTGAGGGTAATTAAGTGGTGGCATGTCAAGATAAGTTCTGATGTGGGATCTCTTAGCACACAGGAACTGCTACCATATTAAAAACATATTCACATAACATGGGTTGTTCAATAAAATCTATCTATTTTTTCTAATTAAATATCCTGATAGTCTTCAACCAACCACACAATCAAGTTTCTTATAGAGATACTGAAAGTTGATGATTGACCAAAAACTTTGTATGATCGAATATAATCCTTCAACATATTATAATTTTTTATTGAGTGACTACATGAACTAAGTCATGATCAAAAGCACTTATAAAGTGGAGAAACCAGATGAAGAAGTGTGATGCCAGGATTATTGGAGTGACTATATAAATAATCAATTTAAGTCACTACAACAACCTCTTGAATTGAGGCATGAAAAAAACCTACCATATGAAGAATAAAGCAACCAAGACACGATCTTCTTTGAGATGAACCTACTATATGAAAAACTAAGTAACCGCACATCCAAATATTAGTCATGAGTGGTCTCTATAAAATAAATAGAATCTTGAGAAAGAAATGAGTCAAGTGAGATGTTATGTATACATGAGAAAGAGAATAGAAAAGTACATGCATATATCTTTATGTTCATGCATGTAAAACAAAGTGAATAGGTACGTGTTGATCTCAAATTAGTCAAAAAAAATCAAGTAAGTTGATCTCATAACATGTGAGACATTTATAAAAACAACTATACATGAGTTAAGGATCTTGAACCAAATCCAAATATGTTTTATGATATATTCATGTAATATCCCACTGTTGACGCTCCTTTCGTCACAGAATCTAAAGATCGGAAAAGGGAATATCTCAGCTGAAAGTGATTCATCCTTTAAAGAAAACATCAAAAATCGACAAAGGCATGAACAAAGGATCAACAGCAAATCCACCGCGCAAGTGATACCACTACCGCGCAAGTATACTTGCGCGGCTACCTTGGTCGCGCAGGTGACTTGCGCGACCTAATTGGTAACCGCCCGGTAACCGCCCTGGGTCTTCTTTTGCCTATAAATAGACCCTGTGGGCCCCCCATTCGGAGGATCTTTTTCCAGAAACTCGGATCGAAGCTCCCGACGCCCAAGTCTCTTCTCAAAGCTTCCAGAACACTTCTAAGGTAATTTCTTACCTAGAATGGAAGATCTAAAGAGAAGAAGGAAGGCCTAAGTGTTGAAACTTATCAAACACTTGCGCGCCGACTTAATTCCTTCAATATAACTTGCGCGTCCCTTCTCTGGAAGAACCTCAAGAGGATTGTAAAGGGTTTTCTAAAAAGTCGCTCAAGCATTTCAATGCTGATTGAAAATCGCGCAAGTACCACTCATGTCGCGCAAGTATACTTGCGCGACCAATACTTGCGCGCCGCCACAGGACTTGCGTGCCTTTAAAGACTTGCGCGCCCCTATCTTTTTGGGTGCCCATCTTGCCCATTTTACCCCTCTTAAGCCATTTCACCTTTCCTATTCAAGATTCAGTCTTCAAGATACTCTTCAAAGCCATTTATGGCATGATTTCTTGATTTGACATCCTTATTTGAAAGGAATTCTGTGAAATATCTCTCAAAGTCTAATGATTTAAATATCTTTATGTCACCAAAGATTGAGAGTTCATTCATTCAACCTCATCCTTTAAAATGAGATAATCCTTAACCTGGGTCTCCTTTTCAGGAATAATCCCCAGTTATAAAACCTTTGATCTGGGCATCTTCCTCAGGAGTAAGCCCCAATCAAAGTCCTCTAATCTTGGGTATCTTTCTTAAGAATAAGCCCCAACCTCAAATATGGGCATCCTCCTCAGGAGTAAGCCCCAAACCTTAATCCCTAAACTGAGTCTCCTTTTCAGGAATAAGACTCAGTCATGACCTTGGGATTCCTTTTCAGGAGTAAGCCCCAAGTCCCTTAACCTGGGTCTCCTTTTCAGGAATAAGACTCAGTCATAACCTTGGGCTTCCTTTTCAGGAATAAGCCCCAAGTCCCCTTAAACTTCTCTTAACCAGTCATAAATTACCTTTGATTTGGGTTTCCTTTTCAGGAATAAAACCCAATCATAAGTCCCCTCCTAACTTGGGCATCCTCCTTAGGAGTAAGCCCCAAGATTAGAGTATTCAAATCTCCATGAAGCACATATAACTTTGTGGACCCTGTTCATGGATTTTCTCCCTAAAAGTAAATCCTAAACCTTCGTCTATCTGGGCAGTCATCTATACATAAGCCCCAAAACAAATTCTTATGATTGCATCTTTTATGGCACAATTGTCTAAATTTTACCAATACCTCTTGTTTCTCACACCGAGCATGACTCACGTGAGCTTAGAGTGTAAAAGTAATTATGACATTCATCTTTGAGCCATCAATCATAAACATCATATCCCATTCCTCGAACTACGTGGGTTCTGATTCCTTTTTCAAAACAAAGGATACGTAGGTAGCCCATTTATGGGTTCGATCCCAACATTGAAATAATCTATGTCCTTCTGAATGGCGATAAACTTCAAGTGCCCCACTGAGTGGCTTTAAAACCAGCCTGGTCATCAAAATGACCAAGAGACTTTTATATAAATGTTTTGAAGGATACCATTGACCAAGAATCTCTAAACAAATATAGATGATTCTATATTGATGAAGAACCTCGAATACATATAAAAGATTCTCTAAATTTCTTGCATATTTAATCATTGATTGTTAAAACTAAAGGAAAGATCATTTTATACTTGGTAATGTAATAAGGATTCACGAACTTAACTTAAATCTATAAAGAGAGTCCCGGAGTAGACAATAATTCCCCTCAAAAAGGTGTGATGAGTCCGACCTCCCATCCTCTCGACCAATGCAAATTCCCAAGCCTCATTAGCCCACAAGCTAATGAGCGCCTGCCTTTGGAAAGTAGGTCCAAACGGATGTGGAATCATTGGATGTTTCCGGTTCTACGAACAAACCCGTTAGAAACCGATCGGAACGTTTGAATCTCCCGTCCAGGAGGTCATCCCCGGATTCCGCGCGAAACAAAAATGGTGAACCCGACGTGAATCCTTAACCAAGTTAAAGTGATGTTCTTCTTATTTGTTAGGCCCCTTGGGCCAACAAAGCAATCATTGACATATGCTCATCCAAAAGATGCAGTATCCGGATTCATCTTGATTATGTCTGTTACAATGGAACATGCACTCTTTTCTCAAGATCTTCTGCAAAATGGCTTTCCTTAAATTCACCCCTGTGAATACTACTGCTGTAAACACCTCTACTGTGAGGTCTGCTGCTGTGAAAACCAATGCTGCTACTCCTGCTGGAACGTCATCCGCTCTGAGGATGACATCACCAACTCAGCGTCTTCAACGCTGTGTTTCTAATGCACTGGTTAAAGAGTACCGTCGCAACGGTACTATCCCAACTCTGGAGGCCGCTCGTCAAGCCCTCCAAGTTAACAACTCTACCTGGTCGTCCGGACAACGGCGACCAGCAATCAAGAAGCAGGCGGTGCTGACTACCGTCTCCAACCGTTTCGGGTCGTTATCCCCGGAACGCAATTTCTATTCACTCCCTTATTCCGAGGAAGTGAATGAGCAGGTCCCTCGGGGCCTTAATTCAAAAAGGCAGGAGTCCTTCTCAAGGGCTCCCATCAACAATCGCCGCCAGACTCGTGCGGTAGTGCGCCCTCAACATGATGAGGGTACCGACTCCAGGCATTCAGCTCAGGTTCCTCGAACCCGAGCAGGCAAGATGAACCGCCAGAGACGGAATCCGGTTAACAATAGGCAGGTTGTCATCCCTGCCATCTCCGGAGAAGTCCACCAACCTAACTTGGTGGCAAACAACAAGCAGGCACACACACCTGCCCGTTTTAATTCAGCTGTCCAGCAGACTCGTCTGACAGCATCAAGCCGATCCCGCCAGGCCATTCCGGCGGAGTACCATAGGCAGGAACATACACCTGCTTATACATCATCAGTTAGTCAGCAGGCTCGTCTGACTACATATGATGGATCTCTTCAACCGCGTTTGGCGAAGTGTAATCAGCAGGCACATACACCTGCTAATACTAATCAGGCCTACCAACAGTCTCACTTGGTAGCGCACGGAGAAGTCAGTCGGAAAGTCCCGACGACAAACAGGGGGCAGACTAAACTCTCTGCCTCCACACTTGAGTACTGTCAGGATTCACTGACAGGAAAAGGAGGACAGGAGCAGGCACATACACCTACTCCAAGCCCGGAATGGACGTATATTCCTGTTCCGGCAGCTGAAGTCACCAAACATATTTTGTCAATGGTGAAAGAGAAGAAGCAAATTCCTGCTCATATTCTGGATGCTTGCCAGGATATCATAACATCTTCATCATCATCTCAGGGACAGACACATAAATCTATCCCTAGCAGTGGAGTGACACATCAACAATTCACTCCAGAACAGACACACACATCTGTTCCAGTCCAAGAGGGTTATGGGGCATACTCCCCCATATCATATGGACAACCAAGTCAGGCACATACACCTAATTTGAGCGATGATCGTCAGCCTAACCTGACCATCTTTCCTGATCAGGCACATACACCTGCTCAGAGCAATCACTTTCGTCATCAAGTGGTTTCTAAAGCGAGTAAGAAGGCATCTAAGAAAAATATCCGCCCAGCACAGTCAGGAGATCAAAGGCCAATCTGTAACCAAGCCTTGCTCGATGCTGGAGTTCTTGAAGCCCTCAGACATTTATCTGTCGGAATTCAAGATTCTACTCCCTCAGTTCCCAATATCAGGAACCTTAATTTTGAAGGTCTTCAACAGACACTTCCTCATGAAGACTTGCTTCATGAAAATTCGGTCAATCTTGAAGTTTCTTCTTCAGATGAGAGCCACAGGAACCCTCTGTGTGGTCAGAAGGCCAAGGAGCAAGAGATTTTATCTTTTGCTGTAACCCATCATGATGGTCCTCCTCATGATGATGAACTTCGCTGCGAAAGTCCTCTCCGCAGTAGTGATTCACGTTGTCTCGAAAATTCTTCAGAAGGCAATGTAGTGACGAGAAAGCCCTCCTATCTCGAGGCACTTGCAAACGTAAAACCAGTCATGTCTGATGCTTTACTATCGGCAGGTGAAACTATTTCTCCATCAGAAGATAGCCTGGGGTTCAGGTTATTCTCCGAACCT
Organism: Viscum album; assembly: GCA_963277665.1. NCBI lineage: Eukaryota > Viridiplantae > Streptophyta > Magnoliopsida > Santalales > Viscaceae > Viscum > Viscum album. The sequence goes on from OY728164.1 coordinate 137,569,511, forward strand.
TCGCTGGGTCATTCATCTTCCAGCATGAATAGTGATTCCTCTACCAATCTTGTTGAATCCGATGAAGCAACAAGGAAACACCAACTCTGGTCCAAACAGGTAGAAGAATCTTCATTTTATGATAAAGAGGAAATGCTGAACATGAGGAAAAAACTGGCAAAAGGTGAAGTACCAGTCATGTTTTGGCCTTTGGCTGATTCCCAGTACGACATTCCAAAGATGTTGACGGATGATGGAATCCATGATATTCGTCTCAACATATGGAAAACTCTTTGTCAATTAAAGAAGAAGGTATTATCTTACGATGAATATGAAAATCATCTTAAGATAATAGAAGGGTTACAACGCCAGATTGATTTGGCATCTCTATCAGTCTCTCGGTATCCGAAGGCTGAAAAGCAACAGAGAACCCTTCAACGTTCATGCCTTGGCGCACTAAGAAGATTGCGTCAGTTAATTTCCAATGCTCCATCTAATGTTCATATCAGAGGATGGGGTGTTCACGGAGCACTACATTTCACAGTGCTTTCCGGTCAGCAGAGCCCGCCGAAAATGGTCTCATGCAATGTTATTGCCCATGGCCGGCCACAGTCAATGGGCTTTGTTCATAATCAAAAGATTGCTCGAGATCAAGCTTCAACTAGTTCCTCTCAAAGTCAAGTATATAGAGAACAGGTTGTTGAATTGCTCCTACATCAAGCAGGCGAGAATATTGCACAAGCCTCTCGTCTGGAGCAAACACGTCATCAAATGACAGAAGTTTCGGAAATCATCCAACGGTCTGTTGAACCAGGTGATAAAAGTGGATACAGGTTAATGCATCCAGCTAATTTCCGAACTAAGATTCGTAAGATCAAGAGAGATTTCAAAAAGATCTCAGACATAGCATGTCAAGAGACACCCCAGCTTGCCAGACTGGGGACTTCTCTAACCCAACCCTCAGAATCAACGAATGGGATTCGAGGAGTTGAGCGGAAGCAACAGGAACACCCCCAGTCCACCGGACTGGGGACTTTTTCAAATCTTCAATCCCTCCCTCAGAGAAAGTCAGTATTCTCTCGATTAGGGAATAAGCCTCAAGAAGAACGAAGAGCCAAGATGTCAGGAGATTCTCTCCAAGTGACGGTTCTCCAAGAAATTCCTGAGGGATCAAGTCAATGGAATGCCATGTCTCATCATGGACGTAGAAGAAGACAATATCACAGAAATGCTGATAGAAAGGATTCCATGCAATATGCATCCATTAATGTCATCACTGCCGTTGCTGCTGATTCACCAGATGAGGCTCAATCAGAGGGATCAGACGAAGAGGTTCCTGCTCAAGAAGTCGCGCATGCAGACCTAAATGAAGAAGGTGTGCGCACACGTAATCAAAGGCTTACCCAAAATCTGGGTATTCCTTCAAGTAACCCACTTCCCCCTCTCCGAAAAGGATCCAATAAGGGGAAAGGAAAGAATCAAGTTACTTCTCACCCTTCCTCTGAAGGAGGTCAATCGCTCTCATTAGAGAAAAGATTTGCACAACAGGAGGAAGAAATGAAAGAATTAAGAAGGTTGAATGCAGAACTACTTCAGAATAGTCTTCTTCTTAAGAATGCTGAAGTCCGACAGCCGAAGGAATTTGTTGTAACTACTGAGATGGATCAAAAATATCCTCCTTTGTCAGTACACCCACAGAGGTCTAATCCTACGGGTCAAACGCAACAACGGTTGGCAGCACTACCATCAGTTGCAGCACCAACCACCATGTCTGTCCAAGCTCCATTCATTGCACCTACCCAAAACCAAGTTCAACCTGACGTTTCTCAAAAGTTAATAACTACTATTGAGTCATTAACAGCTCGGTTAGAAACTATGGAAGGGAAACGAGCGCAAGTTCAACCTGAAAAGAAAGTTTACCCTGAATGGGTAGATTCAATTTCTCCTCCATCCAGTTTTGGAAACCCTATTTTCCCTACTTTCAATGGATCAGGCGACCCTGAACAACATTTGATGCATTACGTATCTTGTTGTGATCCTATGATGGGAACTCCAGAGCAGCAAGAAGTAGTGAAACTCAAATGCTTCGTGCGAACCTTGCAAGGACCAGCTTTTGTCTGGTATACAAGCTTGAAATCCCGGTCAGTCATCGGATGGGAGGATCTTCGTCAAAAATTCCTTCTTCAGTTTAGCTCAACTTTGCCAAAAACGACAGTTTTCGATCTTACAAACTGCAAGCAAAGGGAGAATGAAAGAGTCTCTGATTTCATTGCTCGTTGGAAGGGATTAACGTATTCCTTGAGTTTATCACTCCCTCAGGAGGAATTGTTGCCAATCTGTGTGGAAAATTTGCGTGAAGAATTACGCACGCCATTGATCCCTGTGAAATACACAGGAGGGTTTCGAGACCTTACTTCAATCGCTCAACAGATTGAAGATTCCCTTATACAGGCTAAGGTTAAATCTCGTGTAATTCCATCAGCTCCAGGAAGAAGAATGGGTAAAGCAGAAACTGCTACAGTTATGCTTAAACAGGTACTTGTACCTATTTCTACTTCAAAACCTTCATCTTCTCAAAGAGCTCCACCTCCTGAACGCCAAAAATAAAGGCTATTTCGTCCAAATGATCAAAAAGATCAACGACGAAAACAATTTGAGGATATGAAGAGTAAAACATACTCTTTCCGAAGTGAGCAAGTTCCTGGTTACTTCATTTCAGCTCTGGAAAATAATTTGGTTCAATTACCAGTGCCCAAGAGGCCAAACAAGGAAGGAGATGAAGACCGTCCCAATTATTGTCCCTTTCATCAAATGTTGGGGCATCCCATCCAGGAGTGTTTTGTCTTTAAAGACCTCCTGCAAAAGATGGTCGATTTGGGACAAGTCAAATTGAAAGGTTCTTCAGCTCATGTAGCGTGTATTACCGCTACAGATCCAGAAGAAGGAGGCGAGTGGCAGGAAGTCAAAAGCAAAACTGCGAAAAAATATGATGATTGGATGGTCAGAAAGACAATCAATCGGACCCATTCCATTTTGCGAACACAATTGAAGAAGCCAATTGTGTCTCCTACAAAAGCTGCAGTAAAGCCTCCATCAAAGGACAAATCCTCAAAAGGGCAGCACAATTCAAAGAAGAAAGAGGAATCAGGAGAAGATGAGTATGCATCAAAGCCTAAATTGTCTTTGACTCTGGCAGATTTCATGCCATCAACTTCAAAGCAACGGGCACCATCCCACCAAACGGCACAGCCTAAATAGGCTAACCAGGCAGAGTCTTTATCAGACGAAGAGTTAATCTTTGTTTCTGTTAATATGATTCAACTAACAGATTCATATTCCAGTCTTGATGAGCCTAAATTCCCTGTATCAAATAAAGGAACCCGAGGAAGTTCTAGAGGTTCAGGATATAGGGGAAGACGTGGATCTTTCCGAAGCCACTACTCTAATTCTACCCCTGCTAGCACTGTATATGCAGCAGAAACTCGTGGTAGAGCCCTTCAGCGAGCTCAAAAAGATCAAGCAAGTTCTTCTGCCAATGGCCAACTCAGCTTCGGCACAGTTATTTTGGAAGATCGATTAAATGTTCCATCTTCTTTATCTCAGCAAGTAAATGGATCTAATCGGTCTAATTTTCCAAAACCAAAGATGTTGCCAACTTCAATACAAGATGCATAAGCTTCCAAAGCATCTGCTTCCAAGGTACCTGCTAAACCGCATATTCCTATTGGGAAACGCAGGCCTCTAGATCAAAAGTATGATATATTGAAACACTTGTCCCAAGTACCAGCCAAATTATCAATTTTGGATGCTTTGAATCTATCAAAAGATCTTCGGGAGGCACTCATCGAAGCTTTGTCAAGTCCTCAGGAGTTTGAAGCTGAAATTGCTGCGGCTGAAATTTATCACATAGAGAATAATCCTGCAGAATGTCATGCAGTGATATCTTTTACTGATAAAGATGAAGATGATGTTGTGCATGGGCACATAAAACCTTTGTACTTATCTGGCAAAGTCAATGGTATAGATGTTCGAAGAGCTTTTATTGGCAATGGTTCAGGAGTCAACCTCATGCCCATTCGTACACTTCGTCGATTGGGCCTCACAGAATCTGATTTATCTCCTTCTACCATGATGTTGCAAGGATATGATAAAAATGAACAAGAACCACTGGGAGAAGTTACACTCAGAACTCAGTTTGGAGATCTTGTTTCCAATTCGGATTTTATGATTGTTGATCAGGACTCAGCTTTAAATATCTTGCTTGGAAGACCCTGGCTACATCAGCATGCAGCTATTCCGTCATCATACCATCAATGTCTCAAATACTATTTCGATGGTCAAGTTGGAACATTATATGGTGATAAGGCCCCGTTCAAGACATGTGAGTCTCAATACATTGAGGCGGAATTTTATCACATGAAGGGAAGAGAAAAATCTACAATGAAGGAAATTACCAAAGTTAATGCTCCATATGGTTTGGAAAAAATTCCAATAAATCCATTTTCACATGTGAGTACAGATTATGTGTTACCTATCAGTCAAATTGACAAAATAGGCCCAAATCAAAATACTCTTATGGAAAGATCCATAATGTCAATTACGGCAATCGAGCCAGACAACATGGGAGAAATTGGTAACTTACCAAGCAGTGATGAAAGCATAAGTGGTGACGTTTTCATTTCATCTGCTGAAATCCAACAAGTCTATACTTCACTAATCAGGCCAGAAGAAGTTATAGCAACACCAGAGGTGAATGTTGATGTCGATTCTCAATCCATCATCTCCTCTTTATTTCCCAAAGAAGACCCTTTTTCATCAATAGGGTCGGAAATGGAAGCTTCTTCTTCAAAATGTGAAAATTTTGACATCTCTTATGATCATGAGAATTTCGTTTTTTCATCTACTTTGCAAGTAGAAATGGAAGAAATAACACATGATGAAGAGGAAGAGGAAGATCTTAGAGATACTCCTCCAGCATTTGAAGAGGGTATCTCTACCACTGTGGATGAACTCAGAGAAGTAAATCTGGGTACAGAGAAAGATCCACGCCCCACTTTAATTAGTGCGGCCATGAACCTTGAAGAACAAGAGATGTATATTTCTTTTCTAAAGCAAAATAAAGATATTTTTGCTTGGAATTATACAGAGATTTCTGGCCTTGATCCTGATGTTGCCACCCATCATTTGGGTTTTCCAAAAGAACATCGAGGATTCAAGCAAGCCGCGAGAAGAACACACCCAACCTATGCTTCCAAAATCGAGGCTGAAGTGGATAAGATTATCAAAGATAACTTCGTCAGAGAAGTTCAATATCCCAAGTGGTTGGCTAATATTGTCCCTGTAAAGAAGAAGAACGGACAAATTAGGGTTTGCATCGATTTCAGAGATCTTAATCGGTATTGTCCCAAAGATGATTTTCCAGTTCCGATTACAAAACTCTTAATTGATGCGACGGCTGGCTATGAAGTACTTTCTTTCATGGATGGATATTCTGGATATAATCAGATCCGAATGGCCCCATAAGATGAGGAATATACAGCCTTCAGATCTCCTCAAGGTGTGTTTTGTTACCGGGTGATTCCCTTTGGTTTAAAGAATGCAGGTGCAACATATCAACGCGCCATGCATCGTATCTTCAAACCTTTTCTAGGGAAATTTGTTGAATGCTATGTAGATGATTTGATGGCTAAATCCAAACAACGTTTTGATCACTTGGCTGATTTGGAAATCATATTCCACAAGCTTCGACAACATAATTTGAAGATGAACCCCTTAAAATGTGCTTTTGGGGTAACCTCAGGAAAATTCCTCGGCTTTGTTGTACGCCATCGTGGTATTGAAGTCGATCCTGAGAAGACCAAATCAATCCTTGGTATGTCACCTCCTCATAATTTGAAATAATTAAGAGGACTTCAAGGACACTTAGCCTATATTCGGCGTTTCATCGCCAATTTGGCAGGAAAAAGTTTACCCTTTACCAAATTATTGAAGAAAGGAGTCACTTACCAGTGGACTAAAGAATGTCAAGAAGCATTTGATGTTCTCAAGAAATACCTCTTAAGTCCACCAGTACTCATGCCACCTGTTGAGGGTAGGCCTCTTATCCTCTATGTGACAGCTTTAGAGCGATCATTGGGTGCCTTTCTCGCTCAAAAGAATGATGCTGGGAATGAAAATAGTCTCTACTATCTTAGTAGAACTATGCTTGAAGCAGAAACCCGGTATTCGAGTATTGAAAAGTGCTGCCTAGCATTAATCTTTGCAGTTCAGAAACTGAGACACTACCTGCAACATCACGAGGTCCAATTGGTATCTCGTAATAATCCACTCAAATTCATCCTTAGTCGTCCAATGCTTACAGGACGTCTGGCAAGGTGGGCGGTTATTCTACAGCAGTTCGACATCCAGTATGTGTCTCAAAAGGCAATTAAGGGCCAAGCTCTGGCTGATTTCCTGGCTGAACACCCTTCAGTGGAAGACACGTATTCAGATATCAAACTCCCTGATGAGGAAGTTTTTTCTATTCAAGAGAGTCCTCAAACATGGGAAATGTATTTTGATGGTGCTTCTAGAAGTCCAACAGGGAAGAAAATGGAAAATCCTAAATTCAACAAATTTGGTTTAGGAATTGTGCTCATTTCTCCAGATAAGGCAGTGTTACCTTATTCCTTTTTGTTGTGGGAAGGTGGTACTAATAATGAAGCTGAATACCAAGCTCTCATTGCAGGCTTGGAGTTAGCACTTCAAGCACAAGTGAATCACTTAAAGGTGAAAGGTGATTCAGACCTGGTAATCAAACAAGTCAATGGGGATTATGCCATCAGAAAAGAAGAATTAATCCCTTTGTATGATTACGTCAGAGAGTTAATGTCGGAATTACCTTCAGAACCGACATTTTCTTATGTCCCAAGATCACAAAATGCTCAAGCTGATGCACTGGCTAATATAGCCACAGCTTTAGCAGATCCAAATCGGGACGAGACAACCATCGGTATTGCCCACCGTCGTGCAATTTCACCTTATGTTCAAGTCAGAACAGAGGAAATTAATGAAATTAGTCCCATTCCTGAACTGTATGGTCATACTACAGGATGGATGTCACCTATCAAGGAATACCTTCAAAATGGAACACTTCCACCTGATAGAGCCGAGAAAGAACAAATTCGGCGACGTGTGGTCAATTTTACTCTTTATGATGGTCCAAACCACCTCGAGAAAATTCTCTACAAACGTGGTTTTGATGGAGTTATCTTCAGATGTATTGATGGTGAAGAGACAATGGCTGTCATAAAAGAAGTGCATGCAGGAGTCTGTGGTGCCCACCAGTCTGGACATAGATTGTCTGATCAAATTCGAAGGCTTGGATACTTCTGGCCTTCAATGATACAAGATTGTATTAATTTCACAAAGAAGTGTCATTCATGCCAAGTATATGCCAACTTCATTCATCAACCTCCAGAGTTTCTTCATACAGCTAAATACTCATGGCCATTTTCCACATGGGGAATGGATGTGGTGGGACCTTACCCTTCAGCTACGGCCAATCAGTTTAAGTACATTCTTACTGCTACTGATTTCTTTTCCAAATGGGCAGAGGTAGTACCTCTCAAAGAAGTCAGTTCTAAATGAATAGTTAGCTTCATCAAGTCTAACATCATTTCTAGATTTGGTGTCCCTCATACCATATTGACGGACAACAGCACCAACTTCTGTTCTTCTGAGGTAAAGAAATTGTATCAAGAATACAACATTAAGTCCAACCATTCATCTCGATATCATGCAGCGGCTAATGGCCAGATAGAGGCCTTCAACAAGACTCTTTCAAATATACTGCAAAAGATGGTGGATAAAGATAAGAGGTCATGGCCTGATAAATTCTATCATGCTTTATGGGCTTATCGGACTACCACTCGCAATGCAACGCGGTCTACTCCATATTCATTGGTATATGGAACAGAAGCAGTCTTGCCAATTGAAGTTCAATTGCCCTCACTCAGAATAGCCATTTGTGATCAGTTATCAACAGATGAGCAATCCCAAAAGCGGTTGAATGAATTGGAACAGCTAGATGAGAAGAGATTGTGCACTTTTCACCACTTGGAAATCTATCAGAATCGGATAGCACGAGCTTTTAACAAAAAAGTTCGTCTTCGTTCATTCATTCAGGGAGAATTGGTATTGGTTCTCAGAACACCAATGATACCAGGAAAGAAGCCTCCCAAGCTTGAACCAAAATGGGAAGGACCTTATTCAATACATAAGGTCTACTCCAATGGAGCGTATTCTCTGATTTCAATGGATGGAGAACACATCACGACTCCAACTAATGCCAGATTTCTGAAGAAGTATTTTGTATAAACACAAAATATTGTTCCCAGAACCAAGACTCTTACATTTAGTTCATACAGCAATGGTCCAGTATGACCTTAAACTGCAACTTCGTCCAACATGACGTTAAACTGTGTCACCTTCAATGTCCAAGATGACATTAAACTATATTGTGTCCTAGAAACATGACATTAAACTGTGTGGCACTTTCATCGTCCAGCATGACGTTAAACTGTAAAAAGTCCCCAGAACTGATATCCTTATATTGGTTCACCTTAGTCCTAGCTACATGACTTTAAACTGTACAGCACCAGTTCGTCCTTGCTATATGACGTTAAACTATACAGCAATGGTCCAGTATGACTTTAAACTGCAACTTCGTCCCACACGACATTAAACTGTGAAAAAGTTCCCTAAACCGTCCAGTATGACCTTAAACTGCATCATCCCTGGTCCATGTATATGACCATAAACTATTTGCAAATCCCTTATGTCCAGCAAGATGTTAAACTGTGACGTCCTAAATTACATGACGCTAAACTGTATAAAAGTCCCTCACGTCCGGAAAGACGTTAAACTATATAATCATCAAAGGTCCAACATGACATTAAACTGCACCATCCACAGTCCATGCATATGACCTTAAACTATTCGCACTTTCGTCCGACATGACGTTAAAATGGTACACTCCCTTGTCCTTACTGCATGACATTAAACTGCACAGTCCCCCTTTTTCGTCCAATATGACGTTAAACTATATTGTCCCCATTGTCCCTGCTACATGACACTAAACTGTGCAGCACCAATAGTCCTAACTGCAAGACTTTAAACTGCATAGTCCCCTTTTTTATGTCCTACATGACATTAAACTGTACATAGTTAAGGTTGTTATTACCTCTTGTTTCTCACACCGAGTATGACTCACGTGAGCTTAGAGCGAACATCAACCATAACACTCCCTTTGGGCCACTAACCATGTGTAAGTCCCAACAATATTTTTTATTAGATCATTGTCCACAAGAACAACTTGATCATTGATTCATTCTTTAATTGAACTACACGGACTTTGATCTTTGCCCTCCAGGCTGGGTATGTAGGCAACCTCCCAAAGGTTCAAGCCCAAAAACAATCTCTTCACATTGGTTCACCACCATCTCATATGATGATGATTTGTGAAACCACCCCTGGAATCAATATCTTTACATTGATTCACTTTCGTCCTTGTTATATGACGTTAAACTATACAACACTTTTGTCTGGTACGACAATAAACTACAATATTCTTTGATTTCCTCATTTGAGAAAGAACCATTATTAACATTGATTCTTTTTCAATCATGGTTTACATTTTCAAAAGACTACGTACATACATGGTAATGCCTAAACTTTTTATTTTAGGTTAAAACCATCATTGCACTAAAGTCCCCTTTTCACCCTTCACATGTACAAACCAAATTTGTACAAAGGGTAGTTCTAGAACTACGTGGACTTGATTCCCATCCTTATGGGATACGTAGGAACATTCGAGTGTCTCTCGAATCCAGTCCCAAGTCTTTTGGGCCTAACCCCAAATTTCACTTTCAGTCCCTTGGATGAAAAGTCTTCATGAAAACACACACTGTGTATTCATTATTATGGTCCGAATTCTATGACCCTAAACTAAGATCACTCATACTTTCGTCCTGCACGACATTAAACTGCATTTCAAGAACTACGTATGGCTTGATTCTCATTCTTATGAGATACGTAGTGAAGTCCAAAATTTCAATTTAGGACCCAGCCACAACATGATTATGGTTATCATTGACCTATGTATCTCTATATACATTGGACAATACCCATCATTATGTGTTATAATCCTAACCTTAAATATTTTCAGATCTTCATAACCCTTTTCATGACTTCTAGTCACAAAAATGTCAAACTTATGAGAATTCTTTTGCCTGACTATGCAGCACGTGCCCATAGGTGGCCTTGCATAAACAGTCCACATAACAGACTTGTCAGCCAAAAGATTCTATTTTATTTAACTATGCAGCCAATGCCCATAGGTGGCCCTGCATATTTCAACCCCCTAACGGGGTTTGTTAAAATAATAGTAACTTCATTCTTGGGAAGAATGCCTCTTTTGTCCTTATTTGTCTTAAACGACAGTATGTAGGGATCCGCAAAAATAGCCATCCTTAACATATTTGTCCCATATCCTTTTTCATGATCTGAAAGTATTCAAGTCTAGGGTTTATTCTTCTTCCCTACATTTGGGTCAGACCTTCGTAGGAGTGATATTCATCCAGTTCTTCGATATTCTTGTTTGGAAATATCTTCTCCATATTCAAGTACCTCTTTCCATACAACAAACTCTATGCTTTAGAAAATTTGAATCTCCATAAACTTTCACTGGCTTTTAGCACTAGGAAAGTAAATTTCTGGGAGTTCTTTTGCCTAACTATGCAGCACGTGCCCATAGGTGGCCTTGCATAAACAGTCCACATAACAGACTTGTCAGCCAAAAGATGCTATTTTATTTGACTATGCAGCCAATGCCCATAGGTGGCCCTGCATATTTCAACCCCCTAACGGGTTTTGTTAAATAATAGTAACTTCATTCTTGGAAACTACTTCTTCTAATGCCTTTTAGCTCTTTTTTCATATCATTCCTCAGATTCAAATATTCTTAAGGCATAGTTTACATTTTTTCCCTCATACTTGAGTATGGTAAATATGTTTTCAGATAAATTGTCATGGAATTGAATCCATTTTAATCCATTTTCGGTCAAAGCTATTTCGACCTTAAACATTAGCCACTTTATGTCTGGCGTGCATGACTTTAAACTGCCCACACAAAAGACAAAGGAACTCTGAATAAAAGTCAAGTTCCAGCTCACTAAATATACATTTTTTTTGTATGATTTAGGTAATATTGAGCAGTTAAAAGGTTCAAAGTTTGTAGGATTATTTGTAATAATCCTAGTAAAAAACAAACTATGATTACTAAGCCCATTGGCTTAAGTAAATTTGAAACAGGTAATGGAAGAATGCAGGTACAAATTATTGAAGACAAAAGTGTTTTTCATTGATACACAAGAGTTAGAAGGACATCTACAGACTGGAGTCTCTTCTTTTATTTCAAGAATTACAAGAGGCTTTCAACATAACACTTCATTTGATTTACGGCATCCCGATCTTCATTAGAAACCACCTAGAATTCATTCATTCAACTGGATACAATAAGAGATGCAGTGATACCAGCTCTTCTTGGAACAATTGTAAAAGGATGTTCTTGAGTGCGGTTTGAGAAAATTTTCTGCTGATCAAACAGTGACTCTGTTTCTGTCCAAGAGACTTGGAAGATGGATACGTGGATTTGAGAATGGAGCATTGGAAGTAAAGAGCCATTTGGAGAGAGTACTCTTTTCAGATATTGCTCTAATACCATGTTTGTCTTCTCTCCACCAACCGGCAGTGGAAAACATTTCAGCCCATGGGTTTGCCATTTTCATATCTGCAAAGGAATGACATGGAGGAAGAATTTGAAAGTTCACACCATTGTTGTTACTCTTAATGCACAGCATAACCGAAATAGAGAAGTAGCAGTGCAGCTGCATCTCAGGTGTATAATTGTTTGCATTTGGAACATTGACTCCTTGCAGATGACCATGAACACACAGAGACAGGTAGATGCTCTGTGGGAAATTAAGATGATATTTCTTCAAATACTTATCCAAATCTGGGAAAGTGCTGTCGCAGATATCATAGTAATCATGGCCAATAATGTTCATCATGTCATGAATCCGCTTGCTAGCCAGTTCATCAGCCGTTTCAATTCCCTTGGGAACCACTGAATCTGCACAAAAGATGAATAAACTAACTCTTAAATGGGTTTATTTTCATAAAATTTGTAAAGAAATTTGGAAAAATGGCTAAGGCATTTAAGTCGTGCAAGTCTAAACATGGCGCGCAAGTATTTGTGTGTCGCGCTAGTTTTTGACGCGCAAGTATAAACCGCGCAAGTACAAATACCTTTAAAGTGGCGCGACATCGAGGAAACCCTAGAAAACAAAGCAACCTGCGCGGTCAAGGTGACCTGCGTGGCGAGAGCTCGAGAAGGGATGATGTCCGGAAATCCGGATACTTGTACGGAGGTGAGGCCGTGTATTTATAGGCTCGGAAGCCTACCTGCGCGCCATACCCAGAGCGCTTAAGGCCTGCGCGACGAAGACTTGCACGCCACCCTCTGTGCCCTGAAAGACTTGCGCGCCCTCCCTTTTCCTTTGGAAGGATTCGATTTCCTCAGAGTCAAATCCTCATTTCTCTCCGGATCCAACTCTGAGGGGGGACTTTTGTTGATGCTCCTTTCGTCACAGAATCTAAAGATCGGAAAAGGGAATATCTCAGCTGAAAGTGATTCATCCTTTGAAGAAAACATCAAAAATCGACAAAGGCATGAACAAAGGATCAACAGCAAATCCACCGCGCAAGTGATACCACTACCGCGCAAGTATACTTGCGTGGCTACCTTGGTCGCGCAGGTGACTTGCGCGACCTAATTGGTAACCGCCCGGTAACCGCCCTGGGTCTTCTTTTGCCTATAAATAGACCCTGTGGGCCCCCCATTCAGAGGATCTTTTTCCAGAAACTCGGATCGAAGCTCCCGACGCCCAAGTCTCTTCTCAAAGCTTCCAGAACACTTCTAAGGTAATTTCTTACCTAGAATGGAAGATCTAAAGAGAAGAAGGAAGGCCTAAGTGTTGAAACTTATCAAACACTTGCGCGCCGACTTAATTCCTTCAATATAACTTGCGCGTCCCTTCTCTGGAAGAACCTCAAGAGGATTGTAAAGGGTTTTCTAAAAAGTCGCTCAAGCATTTCAATGCTGATTGAAAATCGCGCAAGTACCACTCATGTCGCGCAAGTATACTTGCACGACCAATACGTGTGCGCCGCCGCAGGACTTGCGCGCCTTTAAAGACTTGCTCGCCCCTATCTTTTTGGGTGCCCATCTTGCCCATTTTACCCCTCTTAAGCCATTTCACCTTTCCTATTCAAGATTCAATCTTCAAGATACTCTTCAAAGCCATTTATGGCATGATTTCTTGATTTGACATCCTTATCTGAAAGGAATTCTGTGAAATATCTCTCAAAGTCTAATGATTTAAATATCTTTATGTCACCAAAGATTGAGAGTTCATTCATTCAACCTCATCCTTTAAAATGAGAGAATCCTTAACCTGGGTCTCCTTTTCAGGAATAATCCCCAGTTATAAAACCTTTGATCTGGGCATCTTCCTCAGGAGTAAGCCCCAATCAAAGTCCTCTAATCTTGGGCATCTTTCTTAAGAATAAGCCCCAACCTCAAATGTGGGCATCCTCCTCAGGAGTAAGCCCCAAACCTTAATCCCTAAACTGAGTCTCCTTTTCAGGAATAAGACTCAGTCATGACCTTGGGCTTCCTTTTCAGGAGTAAGCCCCAAGTCCCTTAACCTGGGTCTCCTTTTCAGGAATAAGACTCAGTCATAACCTTGGGCTTCCTTTTCAGGAATAAGCCCCAAGTCCCCTTAAACTTCTCTTAACCAGTCATAAATTACCTTTGATTTGGGTTTCCTTTTCAGGAATAAAACCCAATCATAAGTCCCCTCCTAACTTGGGCATCCTTCTTTAGGAGTAAGCCCCAAGATTAGAGTATTCAAATCTCCATGAAGCACATATAAATTTGTGGACCCTGTTCATGGATTTTCTCCCTAAAAGTAAATCCTAAACCTTCGTCTATCTGGGCAGTCATCTATACATAAGCCCTAAAACAAATTCTTATGATTGCATCTTTTATGGCACAATTGTCTAAATTTTACCAATACCTCTTGTTTCTCACACCGAGCATGACTCACGTGATCTTAGAGTGTAAAAGTAATTATGAAATTCATCTTTGAGCCATCAATCATAAACATCATATCCCATTCCTCGAACTACGTGGGTTCTGATTCCTTTTTCAAAACAAAGGATACGTAGGTAGCCCATTTATGGGTTCGATCCCAACATTGAAATAATCTCTGTCCTTCTGAATGACGATAAAACTTCAAGTGCCCCACTGAGTGGCTTTAAAACCAGCCTGGTCATCAAAATGACCAAGAGACTTTTATATAAATGTTTTGAAGGATACCATTGACCAAGAATCTCTAAACAAATATAGATGATTCTATATTGATGAAGAACCTCGAATACATATAAAAGATTCTCTAAATTTCTTTCATATTTAATCATTGATTGTTAAAACTAAAGGAAAGCTCATTTTATACTTGGTAATGTAATAAGGATTCACGAACTTAACTTAAATCTATAAAGAGAGTCCCGGAGTAGACAATAATTCCCCTCAAAAAGGTGTGATGAATCCGACCTCCCATCCTCTCGACCAATGCAAATTCCCAAGCCTCATTATCCCACAAGCTAATGAGCGCCTGCCTTTGGAAAGTAGGTCCAAACGGATGTGGAATCATTGGATGTTTCCGGTTCTACGAACAAACCCGTTAGAAACCGATCGGAACGTTTGAATCTCCCGTCCAGTAGGTCATCCCCGGATTCCGCGCGAAACACCCACGCATTAATATAAAGAGATATTCCATGCAAGAATAAATATTTAAGCCACATGATTTGAGTGGCATGTTAGAAAGAATAAGAGATTGAATCCTTAGGTTATTTAAATGAGGTAATGGTTATTTCCAAACTTTTTGAAGAATAGAATGATATCCTAAGTTCTTCATGTATTTAAAATCATAAAAATTTGAGGATTTTTTGAAATCATGATATTTAATATCATGGAAAGAATTAAAATCCTGAGTATCATGGAGTTTAAAAGGATGTTATAATGAGTAATTTAAATTATAATCTCATGAATTTTGAATATATTCAAAAATAATTAAATCATGTTGATAATTGAGTAGTTTCTATGATCAATTGGAAATTTAATATTCACATGATGTTATTGTATGAATTTAAATATGATATATAAGTATCAAAGAGGTTTTATAGTTGAGGAATTCTAAGCCTTGATAAATATTTTGAGAGCTCAATGATTTATATTATTGAATATAGAGAACAGACTGAAGCTAATAGATCATTCACTAGAGAAGAAGAATTTATACCTGGGTATTCATAAGAAGAATTAATTTGGTTATCCAAGATATAAGTCAATTTTAAGACCAGTTGTTATAATCATTATTGGTTTCTAATGATGTTCTTAAAGGTAGAGCACGTGTATAATAGTTGATCCTTATTCTCTTGAAGAAGACTATTATCAAGGGGTTAAATTATTTATTTTTTGAATATTAATTGTTGAATAAGTGAAGTATCTTATAGTGGATTTTGGAAGCCATGGAAAATAGTGGATTTCATATTAGTAAGAAATTATTGAAGGTAACACGGTGGACTCTGTATTGATAGAACTAGACTATTCTTATTTATAAATAATTATTAAAGATAGTGGATATTTTGTTTTGGAGAGTATAACCAAAATATAAAGGAGTGGGACTTTCAACTAAACCATGAAAATATTTTTATTGATTTATTTTATTTAATTACTACACATGAGGTGAGTGTATGAGAAATCATTGAATGGTCAAGAACTTTAATTGGTTTAAGATATTGAATTTAAAAGGATAAGTACCTAAAAAATAAGACCACTGATTCACCCACCCTAAAAATTCCATCTAACCTAGGGAACTACATAATTATTGGTATGATTAAAATACATGTTTTTTATATTTATTGGAAAAAACTATTCCCTGGAGTGCTTTATTGAAGCTTAGAAATTAGATTCTATCCTATAGGAATTGGTAATTCCCTTTGGGAATTTTCATAGACCACATCGGGTGTCAGGTCAGGATAACATGGTTCGGTTCATGACATTTATATTTTACCATTACTTTTCCCTTACACTTAGTCTCAATATTTATTTCCTTCCATACCTCCTTGCCTCTATAATTTTCATCATCTTCATTTTTATTTTAAATGGTTGTTTTCACCTTTTTAGGTGATGCGAGAACTTTCTCCTTACCTTAACTACTACTTCTACTATCTATATTGAAATCACAAATGTATAAAACAATGGTTCTTTGTACTATGAGACAATATCCTATTTTCTTAGTAGCATTAGAAACTTATTTCACTAATTTTGATCCTTCTCCAATTTCATTGATAGAATCTTGAAACATGTGGTGAGTGATTTTTAAGTAATTTTCATAATATTCCAACATTACCTAAATATATTTTAACTATTTACTCTTTGGAATTATATTTTCTATAGTATTATCCAGAATATTATCCTTAGAATCAGGGATAATAATGAGATCACCTATCTTTTGTGTGAACTCCACTTGCATCTCAACAATGTATTTGGATTTGACTAATAAGAATTTTTTATCATAGAATTATTCTCATATTTTAATAATTTATTTTCTATTTTAAGATTCCTATTTTCCTTCAAGAATGTCATTTTTAATTAGAAAACTTTTTCTAGTTCCTCATCACTACTTTCTTTCTCTTCACAACTACCTTATTCTTCTTCTTCACTCAAGGTATCTTTATCTAGTTTTATTTTCACTTAAAATACATTATCGCTTAATCCTATGAGTCATGTTACTTTATTTCATTTTTCTTATCATAATATATGGCATTGTGTTCCAATAAAAAAATTATTCTTCAATCAGTTGGACTTTCCTTTGACTTTGAATAACTTTATCCCATTACAACTGCTTTTCACCTTATTTTTTATTGATGACCTTTGAGATTGGTCATCATATTTATCCTCTTGTTCTTTATTAATAAAATCTCAAAAAAATTGTTCAATATGTCCATAATTTAAACACTTAAATGGACGATTACCCACATATTTACCTTTTCATCACTGTATAACTTTTGAAAATAAGGAGATGAGTTCATTAAAATTCCAAAAATATTATTAAACATTGGTTTCTTCCTTACGATATTTCTTTATCTCAATATGTTTAGAGATTTTTGAAGATTTAAAATTTATCTCTTTCTTAGATTTTCCTTTTCTCCATATTTCAGGCCTTCACCTCATCTTATAAAAAATCAAAACATTGTTGAATTTTTCAATAGACCACTCATCCAAGTTTTGATACTCTAGGGATAAAATCTTCATATTGAATTTATCTAGGACAATTATCATCGATGTTTTAAAAATGGTAGAATCTTTATGAAATTATCCATGTCCTCAAATCAAGTTTTCAATTTTTTTTACTCAAATGATGAATTCATCCATCGTTTAATATTATCTCATTCAGATCTAATTGAATTGAGTATGAAATGTTTTTTATTGAGACTATGTTACTCACTTGTCACCCTCATGGATATCATATAGTTTACCCCATATTCCATTCTATGTTTTTGTCCCAAAAACTTGCATCAACTCCATCTTAAAAGGGGATGAGATTAATGCACTATATGCTCTCCCATCAACTTCAATTTTATTAATTTTCAATAGAGTACAAGTTGTCCTAAATTTTTGTAGATAAAAACTATTATTGGTGTTTTAAATAATGCATAATTCTAGTGATAATAGATATGTAACCATCCTATCTCTCCATAAATGAAATATCTTTCCATTGAACATAGGGACTCTTTTGTTGTTGACACTATTCATACACTCCATAGATCTCTTTGATGGAAGATGTATAAATGAAAAAATAACTAATATCCAAGGTAAAGTACTTGGAACCACTATTCAAGAATGCTTTGATATCAATTGAATGGCTTGGGTGAGAGTAAAACACCATTGGGGGTGAATCAGTGGTTGCTAAAAACACTAACTCTTAACTCACTTTCCCACACTATTTGGTGTGAATAGGATCTCAAAGATAATGGAATGATGATGAGAGGAAGAGTGATAATGAACACACATGACATAAGGGATAAATATAAGATTAAAAAACTCTTTTTATCAAACATATAATTCTAAAAAATAAATACTTGTGATCCTGATAATCACATACCTATCTTATTATCAATAAGAATAAGAAAAGGAGCATAGAGATGTACCAAAACTCCAAGTTCAAGATAAAATGGTAAGTTCCAAGAATTGAAATGATGTTTGATTCTCTTTGCCTCAATTGTATATGTAATTCAGAATATGTTTAAACCATTTTTATTCTCCTAAAATGATAACAAAAAGTCCTTATAATGCTCCCTATAATTGATATTTGTCTCCCTCTGAGTTATGTAAAAACTCTTCGCAGTCATGTATACTCATCCAAGGTTAATCTCCTGTTATATACAAAGGTTTTCATTAATCAGGGTTTGATTCCATGGATTGAAACATAACCCTAAGATATGAATGATATGTAAATAAAATTCAAAAGATCCTAGAGTATCTTTGACCACCATTACGACATGACTTGGCTTATTGTGTCATGATTCCTTTTTCACATGTGATATGGATCTCTCAGCTACTACTTGGAGGCTTGATATGATAGATATGTAATAAAAACAAATGATATTTTAATATCCCCATTTGTATCCACTTTTATAATAACATAACACACTACAGTGTGTCCAATGTACCTTATCAACTTTAATATTTCACCCAACTTCTATGGACAGGAAACTATGGTGTGAGTCCCTCTTTTGCAGTGTGAGCATTATCACCATATCATAAAACTCCTCCACCAAAAATAATGAATAACTAAATTACTACAACTTCTTATCATGGTTCATCTCATTCCCCACAATTCATTGGTGATATATTCATGATTCAATAGTATATTTTTTATTATGATACTTTTACATTATGCATCATCACGACGCATCATTCTCCTTCATGCTATGAGCTAATTCTTCTAAAAAAACTCTCCATTGTTTTTAAAATGAAAAGATCCTTAAATAATCCATGATAAATTTTTTAAACAATACAACATGAAAAATATTCAAACTCATGAATGAATCACTTTAAGAATTCACAACTCCCCCTTTATCAATTCAATTCATAGGGGTTCTTCAATATCTAAGGGGTCTTGATGTGTGTGTGTGTGAAATTATAATATCTTAATGTAAATAACCAAAGATAATATAAATAAACCTAAATTTAATCAATATCAATAATATTTTGAAGCCCAAATAATTAAATTAAAATTAATTATGTTATTATAGTAATTTAATAATCCTTAAAATAAATACTTAAGGGCAGTTAATTAAAACTTAATAAATAATTAATGATTAAAATTTTAAATAAAAATTTAATATGTAATAAATATTTTTTGTAAAATTGGGGTATTTTATAACCTACCCATTATAATACTTTTCATCCTCAAAAAATCATCAAGTATATTCCTCTATAAAGAGATTGGGTTGTATCTACCTCATCTTGATCCCCTTCTCCCATGTTCCCTCCTTAATTCACTCATATTGGAATAAGACAAATATTATGGTAATAGAATTATAATGAGAAATATGTTTATAAAGGTCAATGAAATGCACTAGACTATGAAAAAATGGTTATGACATCCAAATTCGATCATCATATGTAATTACATATAATAGATGATGCTCATATTTCCATAACTGTGATATGATTCATATGTCATCAATTAATATAAATCATGATGGTAGTTCCAAATGATAATCTAACTATCTTATATGATCATGGATATTAAATGAATCTAAAGATGTGGCACCAAGTTAACATGTTTCCCAAGACTTTGGTGCCTTATATGAGGTGACACAAAATGGAATACATAATCTATGGCCCGATGTTCTAGTGGTTGATGTTAGAAATAGACATGTGATTTATGAAGACTCTAAGTAATATCCAATAAAATATATATAAATTGGTCACTTTTAAGGTCTCCTGCTATAATAGAGGGCTAATAATTGATATCAACCCTGCATCCATCTAGTATATAGGTTATTAACATGGGATTCCATATAAATTCTCAAAAATATTCATTTGAATAGATTATCTATAACTATTATTATATTAAATATTAATCGAGACTAAATTAAAATACCATTCATCACTAAAATTGAAAATCTAGAATTAAATTATATCTGATAATATATAAATCATACACTATGATTGTTTTTTTGGGGATGGTATATCATTCTTATCTTCACCTAAATTCTCAAATAATTTTTTAATCCCTACTAAGATATAAACCTCAGATCTTGGAATAAAGCAATAACCATAGGAACCTCTTAGGTTTTAATAACCTCAAGTGTATATAAATTTAAAAAAAAATATTCCACTAAATAGGTCTCTAAAATGGGAAATAAATGTATGGTATTAGTGACTCACGGACTTCTTTGAGACACCTTGATAGATGGGTGAATCAGGGTATAACCAATTTAATATTTTCTCAACCCTTTAATGAATTAATCCTCTAGCAATATATTTGGATCTTTACCATATTATTAGTAGGGTAGATAATTTATCTTCTTTATTTCTTTTTATCTAATTTATTTCACCAAGAAACTCATAAAAACTTGATATTAAATCAGTAATATAGGGACACATATCATTTAATTAGTTTAAGATGATGTTTTTCTACTATAATGGACATTGATAGATCACCATTACCATAGAAAAATCTAAAAATTTATTAATAGTGGTGGATTTCAGGGAGTTCACTCCTCACCTTGGTGCATTGCCTTTTATATTATTTTGTATTAGCTCGTTAACTCACCATTAAACACTCACAATGTGGGTCACTCTTATTTACAAAATTTGATATATATATATATATATATATATATATCCTTTAGAAAAAATTTAAATACTATGTCTAGTGTATACTTTAACACATATGGTTGTATGATTTAGTTAAATGCATTTTCATATCCACTTCAAATCTATATAAATTTACTCCATTTATTTATAAATAATACAACCTTATTCACATAAATCATATCTTCAATGGATGCCACAATTTTCTACTTAATTTAATAATAGTATTTGTATTTATAAAAATATCTCTATACTCTTCATTAATATAGTCAATAAATCTTTACTTCATAGATATAAAGTTTCAATGTCTTTTCTTATTTCTTGGGTATACTTTATTTTTTCACACTATCACTCTCCTTTTTATTATGATTGGCTTCTTCAAATTATAGAAAACTATAACTTAATAGGATTTCTCTACTTTTAAAGAAAAATATTCTAAAATATATAACTTAGAATTCTAGAAAAAATATTTCCCAATCTACAAAAAAAGATCAAATGGTTACTCAATCCCTTGATCCCAATATTTAATTTATGAAATAAATTATTTTTATATTG
This sequence comes from Viscum album, assembly GCA_963277665.1. Lineage (NCBI taxonomy): Eukaryota > Viridiplantae > Streptophyta > Magnoliopsida > Santalales > Viscaceae > Viscum > Viscum album. Next base: position 137,591,100 of record OY728164.1, read on the forward strand.
CATGTCTATTAAAACATCCATAGAATTCCACATGTACCATAATCCTAACCAACGTAGTATTGGAACCATACCAAGATATCTATTTAACATAATGCTATGTATCTTCTTGATTTCTCTAGGATGGCTACGATCTCATGATCAACAACCTCCTTTATCACATTACACTTACCCCACATTCATATTTCTCTTTATCATCAACCGTGAAAATAAATTCATTAACTAATTTTATATATTATCAAAAATGTCATAAATTTTTACTCTTAAGTATATTTTGACATGATATAATAAATCACTTAAATAATAATCCATTGTAAAAAAAATTATTATGATCTTCTATTAAAAAAATAGTCATGGTGACCTTTGTTTCACTATGAAATATCTTGTGCTCTATTTCATGGTCAGTTACTCGTGGTCACTTTAACACAACTATTATTTGAATTATATATTAAATATTAAACAATTTTTTGGTGGTATAAACCACATCATGGTTTGTGATGGTGTAATAAATAATGTAGTAAAGGTCGTTATGTCGTGGTTTAGTGCATGAAAATGTATACATTATGAGATAATTATTTACTTTATTGGTTCTCTTCTACCTAAGATATTAAGTTCAGTTGGATCATTATGTGATGATGATTTTAGGAGTTTGAACATCCATATTTATTTTTTAAATCATTAAAAAATCAATTGTAGGATGGGATCGTAAGTTATAATTAGTTTTAATATTTGAAATGTTTCATTTAATAGCTAACTATTTTGAGTTCTAAGGAGTGTATTTAGATGTAAATAATAGGTTATACAATCTTATTTAAATGTATATCATTTAAATACAAGAATTATATAGAGAAAACTTGATTATATTCTCTCTTTAGATCTCATTTTATTCAAGCCTTTAACTAAAAGTTGTAGGATATTGTGGTTTGAAGGAAGTCCTACCTAGTAATTGAGAGATTAATTCAGCCCATGCATACCCTCATAGGAAGGATTCCATTGGTTTCTTTTTATAATCCTATCAAACTCATTTAGTGGATATTGGGAATATTTGATTAAATAAAGAAATATAGATGTTCTTTATTTATTTTATTCATTCCAAAATAAATAGATATATCTTTGTAAAAATAGGTTTTGGTTTATTATTTTTGGTTTAATTGGATAATTTTTTCCCTTCTAAAACCCTTCAATTATATCAAATCTATTCCTACAATATTTAGATTATATTTTTATAAATATGGAGAATCTAGGAAATTATGATTCTCTAGAAAAATGAAATTTTTTTATAAATATCCATTGTTCTTTAAGTTTTTCATAAAAAAAATATTTTTTAATATGGAAATAATCATGGTTTTATAAAATTTACAAAATCGCATTGAGGTAGCTGAAAATGGGTGTGGAAAAAGTTTCCACAATTTTGAGCATCTTAAAATGATAAATTACTTTGTGAGTTCTACTAAAAATGAGTATGATTATTATATAAATTTTATTTCCATAATAAAACCATGAAGTAAATAAGAAAACCCATTCCATGGTTTAATAAATATGAATTTTAAAAGTTTTACCCAAAATAGATTCACTTGAGAAAAATAGATATAGTTTTCTCTAGGAAATAATAGTCATCCATGAAAAACCACATCATGGTTTAGAGTAAAAAAGGTATTTATTTTATGTTTTTAAATAATTTTTTTATTTATATTATAAAAAACCTTCACCAGTGAAAACTCAACATGATCCCTATAGTCTCACACTAAATCCGAGGTGGATTTAAACCATTCAAAAAAATTGGTGAATTTGATATGGTTTTAAAGTTGATTTACATGTTTTATCAACTTATAAAGTGTTTATAAATTGAAAAATAATGGTAAATAAAAAATAGTTTATGTCGATTTATAAATTATTCAAAAATAATAATGTGAAATTTTTATATGAAAATTATTTATTCGGTAAGATGTGTGATATTTTGTTTATGTAAAGTGTTTATAAAAATTATGAACTATTCATATTATTATAAAAGTTTTTTATATATATCATATATTTTTTAAATATTAAATATTTTATATTAAATTCCATTTAAATTAATAAATTCTCATTTTTATTTATTTGTGGAATTTCTATAAAGTATGCCTAAATTATAATTTGTTTATAATTTCTTTATTTATGAAATGTTCATTAATGCTTTTCTCATGTCTAAATTTATAAATTGTTTATTTATTAAGCGTGTTCCCTTATTTATTTATGAATATAAAATTTTTATATTGTTAATATATGTATACTTTATTTTAAAATGTTAAATTAATTCTTATAAATTCCATGTCATGCATATAAGGGGATATATATTAGGTATGAAAAAATATTTAGTTACATTCAACCATTAATATAATTTATTTATAGGTTATGGCATTAAAATTAAATATTGGTTATTATTTATATATATTAGGTGTTAGGATTGTGTTGGAATTGATATCTCTCTTGAGCAGTTATCCAGGGATAACATGAAATTCTGTGAGACTTCTCACTCACTTTGGGGATTAGAATATATCTTGAAAAGTGAGGGTTATCTACTTGTCACGCCATTCCTACACTTTTGTGAATTTTAGTTTTATATTATTTTAATATTTTACATGAAATTTTTTAATGTACCATATACATGAAATACATTTTGTGTGTGAGAGAATATAATTAGCTTTTATTTTTTGGGTAAGTAACAAAAATCATGTTTTATATAAAGTGTTATACAATAATATAATTTGAACATATTAACTTAGTTGAAGGTGTAGTATACTAAAACTAAATAATTGGAAGCATGAATATATAAAGGGGATATGTGTGATAATATGATGAGTTTTAAAATCACTTAAAAATACTTGGATTTATATTCCATTCAACAAAATCACTTTTCAAATCATCGATCATTAATTAAAGGTAACCCTAAAGGTTGGGTTCCAATAGATTACCTTGTGTAAGGTCGGTATAATCTAGGTGGCCCTAAAGGTTAGTTGTCTATTCTTGGAATGAAATTTGGGCCACAATTATCTAGGAAACCCTAAAAAGTAGTATATTAGAGGAATAAATCATAGATAATATATATGATTGGTTTAGATGAAGACTTTTACACTCAACTATATGGTATATCTAAATAGATATGTAATTGGATAAATTCTAAAGATAATCCAATGCACAATGAAATATAAATCTTATCCCACTAATGGATATGTTGTAATTTAAAATGGGATATCATTTTAATGGGGAAGATTTTAATAAAATTTCTTAATATATGATTATAAAGGAAAATACTTATCTGATAAAAACATTTGACGTAGATAAAATTAAACTATCATCACCAAAGCTGATATTAAGGTCATTTCTAGAAAATAACAATCCTAATATAAGAAACATTTTAAACTAATATATAAACTTAATAATAGTTATTAAGTAAGAAATAAAATTCTATATGTTAGAGAATCCCTTCCTTGAGTAGCCAAAAAGTGAATCTATTTAAAAAATAGATCTAGAAGATTAGGATAAGAATTTGAAAGATTTTTTAATCTATGTAATATTATGATTATGTCTATGTAGAATAAGTTTAAAAAGAAACATGAGAACATGGATTTTCTCAAGATGATAAATAACCCAAAATCTATATCATGAATAACCCAGGCATGAGTGGTATAAGGTTTTAAAGGAATTATTTTTATATAATGTGACTAAAAGAACTTTAATCCTTTCTCATGTACCCAATATCATTCAGTATGTTAGTAATATGGAGAGGTCATGAGTTCCTTTAATTCTTGATCTGGTTATAAAATTTAATATAGAATAGTTGTTGAAAATATTCTTATAATTCATTATAAAATACAATATGAATGATTTTAATAAAATTTTACTAATCTTCTCAATATATTGAGAATAACTGAGTAATACATGGGAGTTATAGACTCTGGTTCCATGATGATAGTAAACAATATTATTTTTTTAATCTAGAATGATAAGATTAGAGGGTCCAATAGTCAGTCTTGGTTACTTAAAACTATTGGAGGTTTTAGGAAAGAGTGTTAGTGGTTTCATGATAGCAAACCTGGTTACTAGAAGAGGAAATTCATATAATACCTTAAGGGTTTAAAAAAGAACTATGTAGAGTCCTTATTAGGTATTAATGTTATAAAAGTCATTTTTAATTTAAATGGTATATGATACCAATAATATGTTATAAAAATATTGCAAATATATATAGGAGTTCAAAACCAAGGAAGAGTTTATGTAAGGAGCATAAAATCCACATTCAAATGATGAAGAAAAGTGTTTCTACATCAAATAGGTGGATATAAAAGACTGATTCAAATCTCAAAATTATTTAAAATAATGATTTTAATTTTTAATCTTGTTAATTATTATTTGATAATATTTTTTTGTAAAAAAATATTTTTTATGAAAAATATGATACGATGCATTTTATACACATATTTTATTATTCATACAATTATATAACATAGTTGAAAAGAAGATAAGGGTAGAAAGATTTTATATAGGATAAAATATCCATTATATTTGTTAAAATATGAGGTAAATAGTTCCCAACACCCAAGAATGTCATATTTTAAAGAATAAATTAGTCTTTTTATAATATTTTTAAAAACACATAGAATAACATATAAAATATGGTTGTAAATATTTTATTTTTTAAATATTACTTCAAAAATAAAATGTATTATTTCCTTAAAAAAGGATTTGGTGTCTTAGAAATATATATTAGAGAAAAATATGGTTTATGAAAGGCTATTGAGAGTATTTTTGGACTTAGATAATTTTCAAATGTAATAAATAAATGATTATACCAGTATATTTCAAAGTGAAACTCAATTTATATCTAAAAATAGTTTAGTTTATACTAGTAAACAATGATCATAATATAAAGGGTTACATTTAAAACTATTAACAAATAATCTCAAAGAAAATTTTTAATGGAAAAGTTCCAATATGATTATGATGAATTTATAATTTCTCATAAGTATTTAGGACAATATAATTTATTAATATAATAAAATTGAATATTGAGAATTAAATAAGTTTAACTATTATGTTCAAAGAGTTGAATATAATAAGTATGAATCCTAATCTCAAAATAATTTAAACAATGTTTTTTTATATATTTTAACCCATTAAAAGATTTTAGTGGGAGAATTTACCAAATGGTCACATGGAGATATAGTAAGAGTTATATAGTGATATATTGAGCTCTATAAAACTATAAAAATGCAGCAAACATAAGGCGTCTTTGGAATTCCATCATATGAAATATGATTAGACTGGAGATTATATATTGTTTTTTTATATTCTTAAATATTTTTAAGAATATAAAATAAATCTTGTTATGAAAAATAAACCCTCTATTTTATTATTATTGTAACACCCCGAGCTTCCATGATACGCTTCTCATTTAATAATGCAATAGCTTGCATGGTACGCAAGTTCGAGTTCTAACACACCGCGACTAATCAAAGTAGCCGTTATGAATAGTAATAACCACTTTTTAAAATTATAGAAATTTTATATTTCAAAATGGACTTCATTTTTGTATTCGTAATATCGAAATTATCCTAAGTTTAATTTTTTGCAACTTTCTGAGAACTTCCAATATTTTATGAATAGTGATAAATACTTAAAACAACTTTTTTAATAAAAATAATTTATTGTGATAAATTATACTATTTAGTGGTTTCAAAGTATAATTAGAATATATTTTTACCATTTTATCCAATGGTGGTCATTAGAATTAATTTAACATTGAAATTGGACATAAACAATTGCCAATCTTTTGATATAAATTGTTTCTTAAAAACACGCTATTTGTTGTGACAGCGGGAATTGATTATAAAATTAATTAATGAAACTTATATGTTTGGAATTTTGTAAAATAGACATCATTTTTTAATTCTGAATATCAATTATATCTTAGGGTGAAATTTTGGCATTGTTCAGAAAAACTTCAATTTTTGATGAATAGTGAAACCACTAAGTGGTAGTTAAATAACTGATTTTTAGTTTAAATGAAATATTACCACTTCTGTGATTTGATTTTCAAAAATCCGACATACATGATTTTCATTAAGAAGTAAAATGTGGTTCAATGAGATTAAAATAATTTTTTGGTGAATAGTAACTTTTAAGTTCTTAATCGCGATTAGAGGTAATTAGTGTAGTTTAAGGTAAAAATAATGTTTTAATAATATGAGATGATCTTGACACTTGTCCTACTCCTATTGGATGAGTAATGGCCGACCAAGACAACCCATGGGTCAACTTGGGGACCCCATGGAGCCACTTTAGTTAGAAAATGACATAAATACCTTTTATTTAATGTTAAAGTAAAATATGACACAAACATAAAATGTTTTACTAGAACAATTTTTACATGGGGTTATACAAGTCATATTTTTGACTATAAATATTAATTGGAAAGATAAAAATATTTACTACATCATAGTATTTTTTTATAATTTTTAGACATTAAATAAATTAAATTATTTATGACATCATGATGATGCAGCGATGACATCATTATTTAACGATTTAAATAAAATGAGAAGATAATGTAAAATCCAAGGCTTACACTTTTCCAAAGCCTATTGGATGGGTATATTTCGAACCCTTATCACCTTATCCACGAATTATATAAGTGTGGGACCTTTAGAATCCGAAAAGCATTGTGTAATAATGTAACATTTCAATCTTTCCAAAAGAGGCCCTCCTCTCCACTTATAAAAGGCCCCCACCTCTCCCACCTCATTTACACCTTCAAGCCATTTGGCTCGGCCAACCTCTGCCCAAATACTCTCCCAACTTCCCTCTCTTACTCCTAGAAGCCTCACTTTGGGCAGAACTCTTCCCAAGGAAGCCTTTGGCTCAAATCAAAAAGAGTTACCCGATTTTGAGGTAATGTCTTCTCTAATGTTGTTTTGTTTTATTTTTCTTCTCCAACCCCATAAACTCTTTTTATTCATTTCTTTTGTAACAACACCAGTATCCTCAATATACTAGGATGTTTTTATAAGAAGTATTTGAGCTACACTTACACACACCTACATCTAATGGTTAAAGAACATACGGTTTCTGTGGATGGCGAATTTCTGCCTCATGAAACGATGATTGTTCAACACTCATATAACACCTTCAAAGGTGGCCATTAAGATGTCACTATATTTATATATGATATATAATGTGTTTATGTTTTACCTATGCTTCTGTATTTCTCATTTATGGCATACTTTATGATTTCCATTATGGGTAAAACGCGATAATTTCATTTTAGGATGTGCGGACTACCGCCCCCTCAAAGTGATTTGAATCGTTAATGCCATATGTGGGATGTATAAAGGATGGAGTAAATGGTATTATACACTATATTATACTGGAATTATATTATACATTTATATCATTATTATTTCGTTCCATTAAATATGAAATTGAAATGAAAGTAGCGTTCATGCGTACGTACGGCTTACCGTCTCCATGAACGGTGCATTTCATTTCCTACCTCTAAATGTTATGTAATATTATAAATGAATGTATATACTGGATATATAAGATATATATGACATCTAGATCATGAATATAATTCTGTAGATAATGGATATTCTACCGCATAAACAACTTGTAATTATAAGAAGTTTATTGTTGACTCAAGTACCAAAGATCGACAAAACGACCGTTATTAACTTAAATAATTACATAATGTTCATATCATTGTAATAAGTGATATAATAAGGATAATGAAATTGAATATGGTTCTTAATAAGGTATATATTAACTCTAGTTTATTATTCAGGAGGTTAAAGAACGGTTGAGTCAAGTCAGACACGAGGTAAGGGTTTACTTCACAACCTCTTCATTATCCAATATTGTTTATACATAATTATTTACTGGGACCTCGTTATCATCCACATCCATGTTTCTTCAAAATATATTTCAAAACATTTTTATTATTTACAAAAATATGGGTTAAAGTCATTTATACCCTTTTTGACTTTTTATAAGAGGAATCTTTCCGTCGTTTTCAAAACAAGGTCCTTTTTAACCTTTTCGACAGAATTAAGGTAAGAATGTTTTTTTTAACTTGTACGGTGGGTGCGGTTATTTTCCTCCATTATAAAATCTTCAAAGTTTTCCTTACAAGCTTATAAGAATATTTTCAAGAAAATGTTTTATTTTATGATTTCAAAAATAGAAAGAGATATTTCTCTAAAATATGTTTTGATTTCATCTATGTCAACATCCTTTGATGGATTTTACGCTTATTTGAAGTTGATTTATTGTGATACAAAACTTCTATATTGTATTGAAGGTTTTGTGATATGTTTGACTGTGGATGTGCTATTTTTATACCATTCATAGTTTATGGTAAAATTATTGACATTTCGTATGCTAGTTTTAATATGAATTTTTATGTTATGTTTAAACCTTTTCATATGGGAATGCATTGGACTTAATATGTGACGGGTGGAGCCCGCTATAGCTCCTCGATGCATCGGCAGGTCTCATGAGACAAACTAGTGTCTTGGAACGAGGCCTTGACAAAATCTTATTTGTGGTCTTGGCACGAGGCCTTGGCTACGTGGTTATGATAGTCTGGCATTATGCATTCCATCATTATGAAAGTGGTTATTGATATTTCATGTGATTATTCGACCAGTAGAATATCCATGTGAAGAAGTATATGGCATTATATCATTTTACTTTTGCCATATTATGTTTAAGTTCAAGTTTAAAAGGCTTTTTTTTAGTTATACATTGCCTTAAATGTTAATGTTTATTTATGAAAGCTTCCGCAATATTGTTATCCTTACTGAGCATCTGAGCTCACCCCTTTCAATGTTTTAATATTTTCCAGGATGTGAAGAAGTATTTTAGGAATGACCTGCAGGGATAGTCAAAAGAGGATATGAGTGTGGACTATGAAGACCATGTTATTGTAGTTTGTTTACTTTTTTATGTAATGAAACACTTATGAATGTATCTAGTGTTTCCAAGGCTACTAAACTAATCGGTCTTTCGAGACTTGATCTTTTGTGATCATGCCAATGTTACGAAGTAATGCACCGACTCTGGGTAGCTGGGGTCGGGGCGTTACAGTTGGTATCAGAGGCAGTTTAGTACTAACCTTGGAAGCTAGATTTAGATAAACTCTGATTAGAGCACATAGCCCAAGGATAGACTTTGAAGATTAGTATAGAAGAACTTCCTAGAATTTTGGTATTATAGATATTTTGTGAGTTTTCCGAGCAATACATCCCTGTCTGGATACGAGCAGGTAGAGGCGGCTCTGGCACAGATGTACCTAGGGGTAAAACCCGAAAACACCGCTTTAAGCTAGACTCGAACGGGAACTGGTGCACGACAACGGGCCTTGCTGCACTCTTGGTTACGACACTCCCGGGGGATATGCTTAGGATAATTCTCATTTTCTTTACAAACCACTATGAACGGTTATGAGTATATACTTCCTCAAAGAAAACCTTTTTATGATTATGGATTATATCCATAAATAGTTCAATTTATGTTAAGTGTTTTATAAGTATGGTATTATGTATTTTGATTCATAAACTAACCTAGTTTATGCCATTGTATAGAAATGGTGCCCAGTAGAAGGAATGTGAACTCCAGCAATATGTATGATCCAAAGAGTAAGAAGGATCGTATCTTTCACGGTATTAAGCCAACATTTCGAAGGGAAATAGTCTCCCATGTGTTCTCAACATATGAAGAAATAGTATCATGTGTTAATAAGATAAGTAAAGAATTCTCTGAGTCCTATGGCTTTGAAGCGAAGCAAGAGATGAAAGGGATGGAAGAGAGAATGATGGATAAAGGGATGAGGGGAAAGAAGAATTTTCCAATATGTGGTAATTGTGGGAAGAAACATCATGGAACTTGACTAAAGGGAATGGGAGTTTGTTATAAGTGTAGAGAAAAAGGACACAAAGTGCATGACTGCAAGGGTAAGAAAATGGTTTCAAATGTACAATGCTTCTTCTGCAAGGATTGGGGACACTACGCAAACCAATGTCCAAATCATCAGAGTATGCCCCAAATGATGTTATTGGATAATAATCAAGTTATGATACTACCACAGATGAGGAGTAATGATTAGAGTTCTTATGTTGTTATTAATGAATTTTGTAATTTGAGTGTTGTATTAATGATGTACTGGTTATAATAATTATGGAGTATATAAGGATTGTACTGCAGTACTATTTCATCAAGGACTTGAGATTGTGTGGAACCAAGAAAAGTGACTCCATAGTAGGTTAAATTTTTGGAAAATATATGGTTGAGAGAAAGATAAACCATAATATGGTTCTGATACCGAGATAGTGATTTTGGAATAAGACGTGATTGATTTGGATAAATTATATTGGATATTCTTAACTTCCTTGAAACTGATTGATGATTTGTATACATTTTTTTTGATAGGAGGAGTATATCTAGTATTCTATAAGGAATAAGGGATCATGGTAATTCAGTATGTTTAAAAAGAATACATGATGAAGGTGTTCACATGTTGTTACATGGAAAAAAGGATCTTCATTATGTTTACCTTCCTTATAAAATTTGGACTGTGAGCTGGACAGAAGTATTTTGGATAACTATAAAGGTTGGAATGGATTAAGTTGATCTTTGGATAGTATTGTTTAAGGTTAAAAAAAAATATGAAGATTATTTTTGGAATATTATAATACTATAGTTTTAGGAAAAGGACAACCTGCAGGGTGGGGCATAACCTGACGCGTCGGACAAAGCTGCAGGAATTGAACCCACAACCATAGTGCGACATGCCTTTATTTCCTACCACTAGCCTACAGGAAGTCCCTGGTTATTACAAAATAATTTTACTAATCTAAATGGTATGTGTTAACATTTGGAACCTTATACAATTAGGATAAGTATAATATTTTTGGGTTCTATTATCTTTTGAGTGAAAGGTGAGTTGAAGGTTGAAACTCTAATTGTAAGCATTAATATATATATATACCTATCTGTTATTCAATGAATAAATTAATTCTTAAACTTTAGTAAAGGGATATTAAAACAAAAAATGTGTTACCCTAATACCTTATGTCTTGTTGAACTGATGATATTTTAAATCAACATAGATTGAAGGCTTTGAGGCCCTCAATTTGACAGTTGATTGTGATTGATGACCTCAATCACTCCCTACAAATATTTACGTTTTTCCTCCAATTATATGTCTCTAATTGCCACCAATGTTCTCCTTATCGAGATCATAATTTGGTGGTGACTTTCTTATTTCCATTTCCCTCTTATTAAGGATAAATTTTATTAACCTTATTTCCGATGTGGGTTTTCCACAAAGGTATTTTATCTTTTCAACCTTTTATTTTCAAAGAAAAATTTCAAATTACGAGGACGCAATTTATTGAAGGAGGGGAGAATGTAACACCCCGAGCTTCCATGATACGCTTCTCATTTAATAATGCAATAGCTTGCATGGTACGCAAGTTCGAGTTCTAACACACCGCGACTAATCAAAGTAGCCGTTATGAATAGTAATAACCACTTTTTAAAATTATAGAAATTTTATGTTTCAAAATGGACTTCATTTTTGTATTCGTAATATCGAAATTATCCTAAGTTTAATTTTTTGCAACTTTCTGAGAACTTCCAATATTTTATGAATAGTGATAAATACTTAAAACAACTTTTTTAATCAAAATAATTTATTGTGATAAATTATACTATTTAGTGGTTTCAAAGTATAATTAGAATATATTTTTACCATTTTATCCAATGGTGGTCATTAGAATTAATTTAACATTGAAATTGGACATAAACAATTGCCAATCTTTTGATATAAATTGTTTCTTAAAAACACGCTATTTGTTGTGACAGCGGGAATTGATTATAAAATTAATTAATGAAACTTATATGTTTGGAATTTTTTAAAATATACATCATTTTTGAATTCGGAATATCAATTATAGCTTAGGGTGAAATTTTGGCATTGTTCAGAAAAACTTCAATTTTTGATGAATAGTGAAACCACTAAGTGGTAGTTAAATAACTGATTTTTCGTTTAAATGAAATATTACCACTTCTGTGATTTGATTTTCAAAAATCCGACATACATGATTGTCATTAAGAAGTAAAATGTGGTTCAATGAGATTAAAATAATTTTTTGGTGAATAGTAACTTTTAAGTTCTTAATCGCGATTAGAGATAATTAGTGTAGTTTAAGGTAAAAATAATGTTTTAATAATATGAGATGAGCTTGACACTTGTCCTACTCCTATTGGATGAGTAATGGCCGACCAAGAAAACCCATGGGTCAACTTGGGGACCCCATGGATCCACTTTAGTTAGAAAATGACATAAATACCTTTTATTTAATGTTAAAGTAAAATATGACACAAACATAAAATGTTTTACTAGAACAATTTTTACATGGGGTTATACAAGTCATATTTTTGACTATAAATATTCATTGGAAAGATAAAAAGATTTCCTACATCATAGTATTTTTTTTATAATTTTTAGACATTAAATAAATTAAATTATTTATGACATCATGATGATGCAGTGATGACATCATTATTTAACGATTTAAATAAAATGAGAAGATAATGTAAACTCCAAGGCTTACACTTGTCCAAAGCCTATTGGATGGGTAGATTTAGAACCCTTATCACCTTAGCCACGAATTATATAAGTGTGGGACCTTTAGAATCCTAAAATCATTGTGTAATAATGTAACATTTCAATCTTTCCAAAAGAGCCCCTCCTCTCCACTTATAAAAGGCCCCCACCTCTCCCACCTCATTTACACCTTCAAGCCATTTGGCTCGGCCAACCTCTGCCCAAATACTCTCCCAACTTCCCTCTCTTACTCCTAGAAGCCTCACTTTGGGCAGAACTCTTCCCAAGGAAGCCTTTGGCTCAAATCAAAAAGAGTTACCCGATTTTGAGGTAATGTCTTCTCAAATGTTGTTTTGTTTTATTTTTCTTCTCCAACCCCATAAACTCTTTTTATTCATTTATTTTGTAACAACACCAGTATCCTCAATATACTAGGATGTTTTTATAAGAAGGATTCGAGCTACACTTACACACACCTACATCTAATGGATAAAGAACATACGATTTCTGTGGATGGCGAATTTCTGCCTCACGAAACGATGATTGTTCAACACTCATATAACACCTTCAAAGGTGGCCATTAAGATTTCACTATATTTATATATGATATATAATGTGTTTATGTTTTACTTATGCTTCTGTATTTCTCATTTATGGCATAATTTATGATTTCCATTATGGGTAAAACGCGATAATTTCATTTTAGGATGTGCGGACTACCGCCCCCTCAAAGTGATTTGAATCGTTAATGCCATATGTGGGATGTATAAAGGATGGAGTAAATGGTATTATACACTATATTATACTGGAATTATATTATACATTTATATCATTATGATTTCGTTCCATTAAATATGAAATTGAAATGAAAGTATCGTTCATGCGTACGTACGGCTTACCGTCTTCATGAACGGTGCATTTCATTTCCTACCTCTAAATGTTATGTAATATTATAAATGAATGTATATACTGGATATATAAGATATATATGACATCTAGATCATGAATATAATTCTGGAGATAATGGATATTCTACCGCATAAACAACTTGTAATTATAAGAAGTTTATTGTTGACTCAAGTACCAAAGATCGACAAAACGACCGTTATTAACTTAAATAATTACATAATGTTCATATCATTGTAATAAGTGATATAATAAGGATAATGAAATTGAAGATGGTTCTTAATAAGGTATATATTAACTCTAGTTTATTATTCAGGAGGTTAAAGAATGGTTGAGTCAAGTCAGACACGAGGTAAGGGTTTACTTCACAACCTCTTCATTATCCAAGGTTGTTTATACATAATTATCTACTGGGACCTCGTTATCATCCACATCCATGTTTCTTAAAAATATATTTCAAAACATTTTTATTATTTACAACAATATGGGTTAAAGTCATTTATACCCTTTTTGACTTTTTATAAGAGGAATCTTTCTGTCGTTTTCAAAACAAGGTCCTTTTTAACCTTTTCGACAGAATTAAGGTAAGAATGTTTTTTTTAACTTGTACGGTGGGTGCGGTTATTTTCCGCCGTTATAAAATCTTCAAAGTTTTCCTTACAAGCTTATAAGAATATTTTCAAGAAAATGTTTTATTTTATGATTTCAAAAATAGAAAGAGATATTTCTCTAAAATATGTTTTGATTTCATCTATGTCAACATCCTTTGATGGATTTTATGCTTATTTGAAGTTGATTTATTGTGATACAAAACTTCTATATTGTATTGAAGGTTTTTTGATATGTTTGACCATGGATGTGCTATTTTTATACCATTCATAGTTTATGGTAAAATTATAGACATTTCGTATGCTAGTTTTAATACGAATTTTTATGTTATGTTTAAACCTTTTCATATGGGAATGCATTGGACTTAATATGTGACGGGTGGAGCCCGCTATAGCTCCTTGATGCATCGGCAGGTCTCATGAGACAAACTAGTGTCTTGGCACGAGGCCTTGACAAAATCTTATTTGTGGTCTTGGCACGAGGCCTTGGCTACGTGGTTATGATAGTCTGGCATTATGCATTCCATCATTATGAAAGTGGTTATTGATATTGCATGTGATTATTCGACCAGTAGAATATCCATGTGAAGAAGTATATGGAATTATCTCATTTTACTTTTGCCATATTATGTTGAAGTTCAAGTTTGAAAGGCTTTTTTTTAGTTATACATTACCTTAAATGTTAATGTTTATTTATGAAAGCTTCCACAATATTGTTATCCTTACTGAGCATCTGAGCTCACCCCTTTCAATGTTTTAATATTTTCCAGGATGTGAAGAAGTATTTTAGGAATGACCTGCAGGGATAGTCAAAAGAGGATATGAGTGTGGACTATGAAGACCATGTTATTGTAGTTTGTTTACTTTTTGATGTAATGAAAGACTTATGAATGTATCTAGTGTTTCCAAGGCTACTAAACTAATCGGTCTTTGGAGACTTGATCTTTTGTGATCATGCCAATGTTACGAAGTAATGCACCGACTCTGGGTAGCTGGGGTCGGGGCGTTACAATTATTTCATGTGGGATATATATATTTCATAAAGTGAAATTATTATTGACCTCCTAAGGTATGACTTTGAGTAATCTCTAATCGATGTTTGTCAAGGAGTATTATAATTTGTGTTTGAATGTAAAGATTATAATGGGATGGGTTTCATATAGAGATATGAGATTTTATCATGATGTATAAAAGAAGTTTTATATACTGGATGGCCCCCTATTATTCTATATGGAGTGTTATGAACTATGTCTTAGGTATACCAAGGGTTAACATTTTATATTTGATACACATTACCTATGGTTGACATGATATCTATCATGATAACCATTAGGATATGATTTTTCTCACACTATCATTAATGTTTGAGATAATTATAGAGTGGTTGGTATCTTCCTGATCGTGTCATCAGTTGAGGTTTAATAAATATGGTATTTTTCCTCTTGTATGATAAGTATGGAATCTGGTCCATCGATTGATATAAAATGAGGAAGTGTATGGAAATACATAAATACGAAACATGTGATATTATTATCTATTTTTAAATATATCATGTGATGTGCTCATACATATGGTTAAATGACCTCTGATGTGTTTGTTTTTCTAGTCATCCTATACTCATGGAAGCAAGAATGCATGATGGGGTCATATATAATTGACATGACTTTTTCCTAGTGGTCAATAAATGGATTGAAAAAGTGTATTATATGATTATGAATACTTGAATATGATAAAAATTTTGGACATAAGTATAGAGATACACATGTTTTATTAAGATCATATTAGATCACTTTGTAGTTTGAGTAGATCTAATGTTTTTCTAGAGTAATATGAGGTGAAAATGAATGATGGACTTTCCAAAAGTATTTTTAATGAAATCCAAAATAAGTTTTATATATGGTTTCACAAGTTATTACATGTTATATGACATAAGGTGAGAGTGTACAAATTATATGAGGCTTTAAACAAGTTGCAAATTTTTAGAAATATGCACTAAATATTAAACCATGATGTGGTGGTATAAATCAAGTCATAGTTTATACTAGTGTAAACCTTGATGTAGTAAAGGTCATTTCACTATGGTTTAGTGCATGGAAATTCATTAATTATGAGATAATTCTCAATTTTAATGTTTATATTCCACTTAAGTGATAATTTTTCATTGGATCATCATGTGATGATGATTTTATGAGTTTAAATGTTCATATTTACTTTTTAAACATTAAATAATTAATATGAGGATTGAATCATAAGTTATAATGTGTTGTAATGTTGTAAATGTTTCATTGAAAATACAAATGTTATTAGTTCCAAGGAGTGTCTATAGATGGATATAAAATGTGATACAATCTTAATTCAATGCATCAAATTCAAATACAAGATTCATGATATAAATAAATTAAACTAAATAACTTTTTAGCTCTCATTTTTTCAAAACTTTAACCAAAGTTTTTAACATACCATGTATTAAAGGAAGTCCTTCCCATGTGTTAAAGATTCATTTAGCTCGTGGATACCCTAGGTGAAAGGAGTTTGTTAGTTTATTTTTAGAGATCCCTATCATACTCATGTAAGATATTTTAACAAGTTATATTCAATATAGAAACAGTACTTGTTTTTTTATTCAATAGAGAAAATCACTTGATATATATTTCATATAGAATATATCCCATTTCCTTAATCATCCAATTTTAGTTTATCATGAAACATTTAACAACATATCATACAAAAGGTCATTATTCATTCAATATGGTCTTTTAAAGTTTAAATATAAATTATACATAACTATTATAATTTATAATATTCTCTATTTGTAGTTTATATACCATAAACCACTTGGTTTATGTTTTTATCTATAATACATGCTTAATTATTGATACCATCCTCATATAATGAGTTCTACAGCTATAACTTATGCATGATCTAGTGTGACACACTTGTAGAAACCTACTAATGGTCACCCATGATCACCCTACTATGACCACTAATTCACATCATTCATGGTATCCTATGAGATTCCGGATCATCAACCCATATTAGAGGAAAACAAAGACCCATGGAGTCTCACAAGCACAATTATAGACACAAAAGTATAATATCCCATGAATATCACTCACAACCACCCATGAAGCTACTTCATTTTCTTTTACAAGAGTGGTTTTCCCAAACTAAATAATGAATTAAATTTATAATATATTAAATGAGATATGGAATCACTATTCATAATGATGAGTCTAAATTAATTAAATAAAATGAATGGAATTTCCCCTTAAATTGCATCCAATTAATACATGATAAACAATTGTGAATTAATTCTTCTTCTTCTTAAAATGAAATCACATGTGATGTCATATTCCACTTAAACTCTAATGTATACAACGCCCAAATTTTCATTCTCTACTTAATTTCTAAATGCATACAGCATATAAAATTCAATCCATAATAATTATATGTTTATATGTGATGGATAAAGTGATCCATTAATCCAGAACTTATGTAAAATTAATTTTCCTAGAAGGAAAAACATATAAAAATAACAATTCCAATAGATAATTATTTAATTCATTAATACATTAAATAATTTATTCCATGGTATAATTCATACTCCTCCATATATATGAATAGACACAGATCCCACTTCTTTTTCACTTATTTCTTCTAAAAAACCACTATACCTCATTATGAATGATACACACACATAAAAATTGATAAAAATCATATAAAAATCATCAGGTCTAATAGGACCAGTATAACCCATACTATAACTCTACTCCTCAAGGATCTTGGGATCCAGTCCATTAATAAATTTCCCCACTTCCAAGATGGAATATAAAGTATATTCCACGCCCTTATGAATCTATAGTTCTATTACTTCACTAAATAATTAATTATCATAAAAAAATCATGTTATCTACTACTACATACTCGACCACAAAAATGATCATAGAATATTATATCATATCTTTATCTTGATAAGGTGAATAACTCATATAGAAATGTGTATGTTCCATATAACCTCCTCTCATACAAGGGTTTGAACATGAACCCTTCCATGCATATAAACAAATTAGTTTAAATAATGAGATAAACTGTAAAAGGGGTACCCATTATAGAGTAACTCACAAATAACCATATAATCATGATTTAATATATTCTCATTATTAGAGACAGGGTCCCATGAAATCACCAACACCCTAAGAGGGGTGAGGTGAACCAAGGTGTCTAGTTTTTTCCATTTAAAACACTTCACCAATGGATCGTATTCTAATTTTGGAAAGAGTATAAAAATTATAAATTAAAATCAAGTATGATGATATAAAAAAATAAACTAAATTATAAGAAGTAAAATGATGTTTTTACTGAAGTTTTTAGGTGTAATGGAATCCCAGTCATTCTCATTCTCAAATAAATAATTTGTTGGTTTTAATGAATAATACACAAGAACATGATAATAACTATCATTCTTAATTAATGTTCCAAAATAAATTAGAAAATTAATATTTAAACAAATTCAAGAGGATCTTTTATGTTGAATTAATAATTAATTTAATAACAAAAATTATCTCACTCTTGAGATTATTTATTTGATGAGGATTTTGATCATTTGAACCCCTTGTATCACTAATTTTATCAATATAGAGAGGTAAAATGAGGTGGAGGAATTTTCTTAGTATTGACAGAACAATAGTGATGTTCTTCATTAAGAGAATTATCAATGAGGGGATATTGTGCACAACCACAAAATGAATTCTCCAAATAGAGAAATGGTATAACATGAGAATATATACTAGGGTTCATTATTTACAATTACACACAAGAATTTGGTCTGATAATAAATTAAATATATTCCCCATGCTAAATAATAATAATAATAATAATAATATATGGTATACATGTAATTGAGAAATTAAATATCATATTAATTAAATAAATAAATCATTATTTAGTTAAATGATATTTATGATTATATCATTTTTTACCAATCATAACTCGACTCGATCTCCTTAATTTTTAACAAACCTTGAATAATAATAAATATTATTCATTCTATAAATAAATAAATATTATATTCATAGTATTGTGAATAAATATTTATTTAATATTCGACTCACATATAAATATGGTGACTAAATATTTGTGATCAATAAATATTGAATACCAATTATTCTTCAGACTTGATAATAATATTTATTACAATTGTCAAATCCAAATATAATTTAAATAAGATTAATGGATACACTAAATTTGAGACCATCTAGGCCTATTTCTTAGTGTAATTAGGTGGGCTTTCCTAAACTCCAATATCAACATATAGAAATACATAAAGTCACTTGAGGAATAAGTTAATGTTATAATGAAAACAGCCACATAAAAATTATCACTATGTAATATACACCATTTTTCATGATATCTTCAATCTATATGCTTGAATACTCATGTCATAAACCTATATATTTGATAAATATTTCTTATACTTTCTAAAATGAACCCATCAATCACCATGGCCATAAAATTTTAGTTTGAATGTTCTATTCCAATCAAAGGTCTTGAGACGTCATCTTCCTTAAACTAGAAGAAAAATAATAATATATTGACTTATTAATTAATGTTATATAACTTGTGACTTTTTTAATGTATTGTACTTTACTATGGGCATAGCTTTTCATGGTTTTAGGAAATACATAACGTACGTGATTTATGATATGTATTGATAATAATATTCAAATCTAAGGATCAATAAACATGTTCATAGATAGAAATATCCAATGACATGTAGTCATATGGAATTTCTATTGGCAGTTATATCCTTATAATCTCATGTTCTGTAGATTAAAAAGATTAAACTTTATAATATTAAGTCTCATATACTTATAAGTATCAAGAACATAATATTCAAACATACTATGTTTCGCATCATATAATTTTATCCTATCCATAGGATAGAAGGTTAATAATATCATTATATCACTTTAAGGTTCTCATCATAATAGGGAAATTCTATGATCTTTCAAAGCAATGTATATTATTGTACATTGTCACATTAATTTGATATAGAATAATAATCAATAAATTGTAAATTATATATTAATATTAAAAAAATTAATATACATATAATTTAATGTAAAAAGTAGTTGGTTCTAGGGAACCAACTATAATATACTCCCACTTACACTAGATCCAACTACTAACATATTTTATTACACTAGTTATCACATGATACAAATGCTTATGTTGAGATAAGTCTTTAGTAAATGGGTCTACCACATTCTCCTCTGTGGAAAATCTACTTACTGTGACTTCAAATCTCTAAGAAAAATCCCTCAAGATATCATACTTATATTTTATATTATTTATAAACTTATAAGACCTTGTCTATTTGTCTATATCCACCACTACAAGATTATCATAGCATAATGTGATAAAATATTTAATATTATGCACCACATAAATATCTTAAATGAAGTTTCATATCTATAATGCTTCCTTAACTACATCAGAAGCTACAATATACTCAGAATCTATTGTAGAATTTGTGAACACTAGTTTTTTTTAGTCCTTACAACACACAAATCCTCCGATGATACAGAACACATATCCTGATTTTGATTTTAAATCATCTTGGTCTATTTGTAAACTGGAATTTTTATATCACCTGATGACTATCTTCTCACCACCTCCATAAACTAGGAATATATCCTTAGTTTTCCTTATATACTTTAGGATAGTATTTAGTACCATCCAATGGAGGTATCATAGGTCTTATAGATATCTTCCTACCATGATCATGTCATAGTCAATATCAGGCTTGGTATATAGCATGTCATGCATGATTGGCCCTATAGTTTCCGCATATGGGATCCTTGTCAGCCTATATCTATCCTAATGTGTTTGAGGACACATTTTCTTATAGATATGTATTCCATGTGATATTGAAATAATATCCTCTTATATTTTTCTATACTGAATATCTTTAGTACCTTGATAATATACATACCTTTTCTTAGTCCAAACAGCCTCTTGGATCTATCATGGTGGATTTTGATCGAAATAATGTATGATGTTTCACCTAGGTCCTTTATGGAGAATAATGTGTTCAACTGCGTCTTAATGTTAATATTGATATCTCATATCCAATTAGTAATATTTAATTAATATATACTATTAGTAAAATGACCGCACTCTCACTAAACCGCTTGTAAACACAAGGATCACATTCATTATTTATGAAATCAAATTCTATTTTGGCTTTATCAAAGTGATTATTCCATAGTCTGGATGACTTATTCAACCCATAAATGGATATTTTTAATTTTATTACCTTATTTAAATCATTTGGAGTAAAAAATACTTCTTTTTGTTCCATATAGATATCTTACAGAAGGTTCCCTTTAAGGAAGTCTGGTTTGATATCCATTTCCCAAATCTCGTAATCATGGTTTCCTTCTATAGAAATCCTAATTCTGATGGATTTCAATATAGAAATTGGTAAAATGGTTTCTTTATATCTAGTGTCTTTATTTTTATCCTTTTTCGTCTTTTTTATCCTTATAAGTAATGAATCTACCTTGCATGTAGAGTTTCTCCTTAAAACCCCATTTGCAACCAACTGGATTTATATCCACTATAGGATCTATCAAAATCCAGATTTGGTTTTGTTATATGGAATCCATCATAGAATATATGTATTCTTTTCATATAGTATATTTTTTCCCAATTACTACTACCTTATAAGGCATAGGTTCATTTTTATCAATTAACAATGAGTTTCCATTCTTTATGACTATAAAATCATATATTTTTAGTTCTATAATATCTCAATGATCCTATATAGTAATTGTGTCTCTATAATTTCCTCTTCCACATGGTTTTTTGTAATGTTTTCATGTGAAAAATCTTATTTATCTTTAGCCTCAACATCATCGAAGTCAATCTTGATCACACTATCTCTTTTTTAGATGTGATCCCTCTCAAGGAACATGGTATGTATTTACACTATTACCTATTTATCTAAGGTGTTGTATATGTAATATCCCATTTTTTTATTAATATATCCTATAAAGATTCATTTTATGCCTTAGGGTACATTATTTTTACTTGAGTATTCCTTAATAAATTCTTTTCATCCAAACACAAGTAATTTTTACAACACAAATTTACTTCCACTCCAAAGTTTGTATGGAATTTCATTTTTCACTTTAGTTGGAACTTGGTTTATTATATGTGATGTTGTCTATAATTCATATCCCAAAAGGATAATAGATTACTTAAATGACACATCATTGATCCCACTATGTCTAACAATGTGAGGTTCCTCTTTTCATATACACCATTATATTATGGTGTATAAGAACTAGTGAGTTTAGATAGAATCCCAAACTCCCATAAATAATCAATGAACCCTTGGTTTAGATATTATTTACCATGGTCTAAGAAAAATTTATTTATATTCTTAACAAGTTATTTTTTAACTTCATTCTTGTATTCCCTGAATCTCTCAAAGGAATCTAACTTGTACCTTGTTAACTATAAATATCCATATATAGTAAATTCATCAATAAAAGTTATGAAAAATGAGAATCTATACCTTTATTTAGTAAGAAATGGTCTACATAAATCTATATAAACTAATTCAAGAAGCTATGTGGACCTTTCACCCTTTCCAATAAATGGATATTTGGTTATTTTACCTTGTAAACAAGCATAAAAAATGTCAAGTGGTTTTAGTTTAAAAGAATCTAAATACCCATATTGATATAATTTCTTCAAGTGATTTTAATTTATATGACCTAGCCAGTTATTCCAAGGTTGATTGTGATATGATTCATGAAAACTAGATTTTTTATTGATTCCCAAAACATTATCTTCACATTACAATACATAAATACCATTATTTATATGTATCATACCATAAAATATGCTATATTCGTAAAATTAGGAGTTTTTATTCCCAAATTTGAAAATAAAACCATCTATATCAAGACGGAATACAAAAATAATGTTTTTGGTAACACTTGGAACATAATAGTAATTATTTAAAACTGAGATCAATATTATTGGAAACATGAGATGGTAGTCTTTGATATCCACTTCAGTAAGTATCACCCTATTAGTAGCTTATAGATCCACCTCACCCAAGAAACCCTTCTAAATATACTTGGTTCTTGTAATTAGATACAAATGTGAGCACCACAAGGTATATTTGAAACCCAATTTAGAGAAATGGAAAGATTGAACTCTATAATTAATGGACTTGAAGATTTACCTTTATTCTTGACCATGGTGAAGTTCTTATTTAGGTGGTCCTTCTTGCTACATTCAAAATAGGTATCATTCTGTTCCATTGCTTTCCCCTTGATCTTCATCTTCTTGGAAGGTTGGTGTGAAGAAGCTTTAGACTTGGAGTTATTCTTAGAGATCCTTTCCTTTAATTTAACCTTATTCACCATAAGTATATAAGGTTTCTCATGATTCATGTACATATCTTCCTAGAAAAGTATAGTAAGGATATTTGCGAGAGACTTTAGAATGTTGTTTATATTAAAATTCACAACAAAACTGGATAAGATCTAAAGGAGTGGATAAGTATGAGATTGGTGCATAATTTCTCAGGTATATTAAACCCTATAATGTCTAGAAGATCAATATATCCAATAATCATGACCACATGAGATATATCTAGTTCACCCTATCTAATTTTTCATGTAAAGAGTGCCTTATGAAGGTTTTGGGTGCAGTGAAAGTGCCTATTAGGCATAGCCAAATCTTTTATTGTCATAATCAATGAATCAGGGATATACATGATAGAGAATTCCATGACCAATGGAATTAAATCTAATATTAATTGACTATTATACTAGAACTAAGAATTCACGATTATCACATATAATTTATAATTAATTTATTTAGATAAAGATTACCTTGTGTTGAAATTATTTCTTTATTTATGAATCTGGTGATGTATTTACATCATACCTTCATTCCTTCATAGGAATCAAGGTTTGATTTCCTCTAGTTTTGATCTATATGCGAGCCATGAACCATAGATCATCATCATAAGAATCTCCAAGTTTTTGCACAGAATATCCTAACACTTGTTTCATTCATTATTGAATGCCAAGAGAATCACTTTAGGTGGAGGGTCTCTCCTTGATCCATCTAGTCTTGAGATGTGGGTGGAGGAAGATATCTATATAATCTTGAAAGTTATTTGGGAGAAAATATCTCTAGGTATTGATGGAATCCATTTTATAATTTTATTGTGTGTAATAATGATTAGGTTTCAAAATGACATAATTGAGTTTAAATAGATCTAAGGTTAGAAAAATAATAATTGCTCCCTGGATCTTATTATTTTTTCAAATACCAAGAAAACCATATGTCTAAAATAATAATAATATTATAATTTACTTGAAATTCATAAAACTTACAGATAAAATATATTTTTTCTATGAATAAATAAATTAATACCTATTCAAATAGTATTTAATATGTCTTTTATCATATATCCATTAAATAGGCCCGCATCCTCCTTAATATTTATTAGGCCTTGAATAATGACTATAAATAAATATCACTACATTATTCACTATTAAATAAATATATATTATTTTTGTTAAAGTAGATAATAAATATTTATTAAATATTCAAATCAGTTATACTCTCATGTATAAATGTTGACTGGATATATGCGACCAAAGTAACATAAATAATTATTAAACCACATATGGTAATAATGTTTATCCAACATGTTAAATTCATATAGAATTTAATTGGGGACCTAGATACACTTGGTGTGTGGACCTATAAGCCTATTTATTAGTAGAATTAGGTAGAACCACATAAAGTCCAATGCTAGTGTCTGTAAACACTCCAAGGAACCCATAATAGGGAACTATTATTAACTTTAAATGTGAGAGTTACTCTTATTAAATTATCACATAATATTTCTCTTCTTTATATCGCTAATCATGTAGGTTTCATGCTAGTTTCATCAACCTATATTCTCTATGTCACTTTCTGTGAATTTTTGGAAATTAACCTGCCCACAAAACCCCATGATCAGGGATTTAATTTGGTTGTTATATTCCCATAAAAGGTTATAATATATAAACTTCCATTAAATAACATAAGGTAAAAATCATTTCTCACATTATTCATTAATTCAATATCACTCACGACGCACCCAATGTATCCTACTATGTTGTGAGCATATTTTGTCACAGTTTTTTTCAATACATAAAAGTGTGAAACTCATTATATACATAAATAGTAATGTTAAACTATAAGAAACAATACACACATTCATGGATAGGAATATATGATGACGCATATAAATGTAGATTTCCTATTGGCGGGTTATGTCCTCATAATCTCTTACTCTAAAAGTTACCAAAGGCATACACTATGAGAAAGTGTCTCAAAGTCCTTTGAGTATCCACCCATGATAGCCTGTATCATTAGTTTCCTATAAAATGATATCATATAGTTATATAACATGCATTAAATAATACTATCATGACACTTTTATCTTCTCATCATAGCGGGGAACACTTCATCATAGCGAGGAACTACTATGACCTTTCAGTGTAAAAATTACTCTTAGTAAATTGTCACATGACATGTCATGTATAATAATAATCATAATATGATAATAACTTTATTAATATTCAAAATAATTATTATAGGTAATAATAAAGTACACAAAATTTGGTTATATGAAACCAATTCTAATAGACTCCCACTTACACTAGAGCTAACTACTGACAACCTTCATTTTGTTAGCTCTCACATGATATTCATACATCTTATTAGATAAGGATTTAATCAAGGGGTAATACACATTTTTCTTCAATGGAAACTCTATTCATAGGTACTTCAACCATCTAAGAAAACCCTTCAAGAGTTGATACTTTCAGAGTATGTTCTTCTTCAGTTGGTGTAACCTTAGATATTTTGTAAGAACTACTATTATAGTATTATCAAAATATAATGTAATGGGTATTTACTTCTATGTGACACATCAAGATCTTAGAAAAAGTTTCATATCTAAACATAATATTTTTCTACATCATAAGTTTATATATACTTGGTCTCTATTGTAGAATATGTGACAACAAGATTCTTTAGACACTTCGAGCTCATAGCTCCTCTGTTGAGACCAAATAAATATACAGACTACAAATTCATATCATTATAATATTTTTGAAATCTTTCATCTATATAACCCCTAATTACTCGTTTATCATCTCCTCCATATACCAAGAACATATCCTTAGTTCTCCTTAGATACTTAAGGATAGCCTTAATAGTAGACCACTATTGTTTACTTGTATCATCTTGATATTTCCCTACCATGCTCAAGGTGTATGGAACATAATGCCTAGTACATAAAAAGGTATACGTGATTTATCATATCATAGAATCATATATGATCTTGCTCATTCCCTCTATTTATTATTATGTTTGGGGATATATTTTCCTTGATAGATGTATACCATGTGACACTAGAACCAATCCCCTTTTGGAATGTTTCATACTAAATCTATTTATTATATGGTTAATGTATTTACCTCAACTTATCCCAAGAATCATATTGGATCTATCAAGGATGATCTTGATTTCAAGATATATGTTGTTTCACCTAATTCCTTCATGAAGAAGCACTTATTCAACCTTTCCGTAAATGAATTTAAGATCAATATTTCATTTCTAAAAATTAATATTTGATCGATATATACTACTAGGATAATAACTACACTCTCACTTAACAACTTGTAAACACATGGCTCATATTCCTCCTCAAAATCCATTTTTTATTTGATTTTCAAAAGTCTCTTTAAGGATGAGAGGTAACCTACATTATAGTGGGAACAGAAACGAAATAACCCCATTACAAATTTCAAAATTCAAAACTGTCCGCAAAACCCGATGAGATCCAGATTTGAGAATCACCCATGTCATCATCATGAGACCATTGTTTCCGTCACCAATCATCATCAACCTGAGTACCACATAGCTCATATTCATTCTTAATGAAACCAAATTATTTTATAGCTTCATCAAACTGAATGTTTCATGACATGGATTCTTTCTTCAATACATAAATTAATCTCTATAACTTACATACATTTTTGGAATTTCATGGATTCACAAACCCTTCTAGTTGGGTTATATATACATCTTATTTAAGGTTACCATTAAGGAAATATGTTTTGAAATCCATCTAATAAATATCATAGTCATGGAAAGTAGTTATAGAAATTATAATTCTGGTGGATTTAAACATGGAAAATGGAGAAAGGTTTTCATCTTAGTCAATGCCTTTATGTTTTTAAAACCCATTATCCATTAGTAATGCTTTATAGGTAATCATTTTACCTTTCATGTCTAATTTTATCTTGAATATTCATTTTTACCCAATAGGATTTACATCAATAGGTGGATTAACCAAAACCTAGACTTGGTTCTAATACATGGAATTCATTTCAAAATTCATGGATTATTTCCATTTTTTACCTTATGATCTCTTTAATAGGTCTTTGTTGTAAATAGGGTCATTATTTTTGACCAATAATAATTCACCATCCTCAATGACTAAAAAACCTTATCTTTTTTGTTCTCTCGCATCTTTGGTGTCCTATGTAGTATTTTTGTTTCGAGAACAAAATTTTCCATAGGGACTTATGTAATCTATTCTTGTATTAAATCTTAGATATCTTGAGCATCAACTTTATAAAAGTTAATCTTTATCTTAATATCCTTCTTGAGGATGTGATCCCTCTCAAGAAAAATAGTCAATATTGTAAAAATTACCTTTTTATCTGAGGGTTTTTATGGACAGTATCCCCTTATTTCCTTAGGATACCCTATAAAGATACACTTCATGCCCTGAGGATTTAGTTTATTGCCTAATATGGCCTTAAAAAATGCTTCACCACCCCATGCATGAGCATATGACAACATATATTTCCTTCCATACATTAATTCATATGGTATAACATTTATCACCTTAGTTGGTACTTGGTTTATAATATGGTTTGCATCCTATAATGTATATCCATAACAGGATAATGGAATATGTGTGTGACTCATCATCAACCTCACCATGTTAAGAATGTTTTAGTTCCTCCTTTCACTAACACCATTCCACTATTGTGTATAAGGTGCAGTTACATGATATAGAATCGCATACTCCTATAGAAATTTGATAAAGTATTGGTTAATATATTCACCATATCAATAAGATTTAATATTCTTTATCCTTTACAATTTTTATTATTTAGTTTATTCTTGAGAATTTAGGATTATACCTCATCAGTATACATAACCATATCTACTCAATTCATCAGTAAAAGTTATAAATTAATAACAACCCCTATAAATTTTACTATAAAAAGTCTACACACATTACTATATACCAATTCTAGGATCTATATAGACCTTTTACCATGTCCACAAAATTGTGATTTGTTCATCTTTCCTTGTAGAAAATCATGACATCTTTCAGGTGGTTTTAGCTCAAAATAGTCTAAATAACCATCTTTATATATCTTTGTTGGATTATTCTCATTTATGTGACCAAGATAGTGATGCAATAACTAAGGTTTAAATGAGTCATGTGAATTTTATTAATTAACAATTACCAATTCTTGGTTCTCATAATAAAGACCATTATTTAAATGCACCATACTATAACACATGTTGTCTTTCTAAAATAAATAGCTCTTATTTTCAAACTTGAAAATAAAACCATATGTATCTAGGTAGTGTAAAAAAATTATGTTCTTGGTAACAGTTGGTACATAATAACAATATTTTAAATCCAAAATCATCCACATTGGAAATGTAATGTGGTAGTCTTCTATAACCAAAGCAGCAATACATGCTTCATTGGCTGCTCAAAGATACACCTATCCTAAAGAAATCTTTTATAATATACTTATTTACTATATTTGGATACGTATGTAAGGATAAAAAGATGTATCTAACACCAAGTTTGTAGATATAAAAATATTTCACTCGATAATAAACACACCTGAAGCTTCCCCTTACTCCTTAAACTGAGTGTAGTTCTTCTTCCAGTGGTCTAGTTTGACACATGAAAAACATAACATGTTTTGTTTCTTTTCTTTTTATTGGATATTATTATTCTTGAAAGGATAGTTCTTTGAATCCTTATAATTTCAATGTGTCTTAGTTCCTTTTTCCTTGTTCTTCCTTTTCTTATTGATCATAAGGACTGTATGATTTTCACACCCCATATCATTATCAAATTGGTGAATCAAAGTAAGAATTTATGAAAGAGAATTATCAAAATTAATCATATTATAACTCATGATGAAATTGGATAATCCTTTATGTAGTTAAGGTAGAATTATATTAGTTCATAGCTCATCATGGATCTTAAATCCTAATATGTCTAAGCAATTTATATATCCAATCATCTTGACTACACAAGGATTAGCTAGCACAGACTCTCTAATATTTCAAGTGAATGGTTAATTAGATATATGATAACTCTTTTATTTTTCATTCTCTTGATAAATATCATTAAGTTGATACATGATGTTATACACATCCATATCCTCATGTTTATTTAAAATCTCACTATACATAGATGATATCATGAAACATTGGACATGTGTGGCATCTTCCATGTATTTTATGTAGAGTGATACATATTACCAGCTATCCTATTTATCAAACAACTTGTGAATTGGGGTTTTCAACATATATAATTTCTATCCATGGCATAGTATAACATGTAAGTGCATATACCATTCCTATAAATTCAAGTATGTGAGAAGGTTATCCTTCTCTAGTATGCATAATAGTGATATAGTCGAAGTCATTTTGATTTCCATTTCTACAATAAATAATAATTTAATTTTAATACTTTATTTGGATTGAAAAATTAGATAATAAACTTTAATTTATTAGTTTATTCACATCCCATTATTTTTTTGAAACCCAATATCCCTCACTATTATTTTTAAAATATTCCATTTCATGGATATTCTAGTGTCATGGATCTATATAACCATTCTCATAACCTAGATAGAAGTTGAACATTCTATTTAATGGTATTTAGGTAGATATATCTTTATAGATGAATTAACTCATTGATCCTTAATCCATTGAGTGGACTTCCCAATCCTAAAATCCTAGATAAGGATTTCCTCAACTCTTTCTTATTAGTTTCACTAAGTCTCATGGAGTTGGTCCACCCATAATGTGAACTTGGTTTATTTAACCCAAAACTCAGGTTAGAATTTTCCCAATAATTGAAAGAACCCCAATAAAGATTCCTTCAATTGGGAAGTATCCCTTTCACACTAGTCATGATTTGTTTCAAATTATTAATCGATATTAATTTAGTTTTTTCTAGAAGACCCATTTAGTCCCAATGATATTCTTATCCATCAGTCACAAAACAATCTCCCAAGTCTGATTCTTATCAATTTGGTCAATCTCTTTATTCATAGATTGAACCCAGTTCTCATAACCAAATACTTATTAAAAAAATAGTCTCTAGATTAGATATAAATGATTCTTTCTATAAAGACTTCATTGTACTTGTTTTAACTAGCATTGCTTGATCACCAATGATGAATTTACTATCAATTTCAGCTCAACTCTTTAGATTCCATATAGATACAAATTTTACTTCCTTCTACTCATCATCGGTATATTCTTCTGAATCGTCCTTTTCCACTTCTACTCCTCATGATTTTCTTACCTCTTCATCACTATCGTTAGGGAACTGTTCACTGTGTTATTGAAGATTTTGTTCATTCTCTGTTATAGTGACATAATTTCTTTCAACCACTTTTCTCAGCCTCTTATTGAATCATTTATATGTTTTTATTTTTATTGAGTAGCCAAAGAATATACCCTTATCTTTATGAGACTCAAAATTTCTATTTTTCTCATTATTGAGAATAAAATACTTACTTCCAAATATTCGAAAGTATATCAATGTTGGATTATTTTCGTACCATAGTTTTTATAGAGTCTTTTATTATTTAAAACACAATAAATCCCTATTGGACATGTCAACCAATTTCAAGACTGTTTCCTTATAGAATTTATCTAGTATGTCTTTTTCAGTAAGCATTGTTCTGTCCATATTGTTTATGATCCTATTTATCCTCTCAACCACTCCATTTTTTTAGGATTTATCACTACAAAAACTTTATTCCTTATCCCTTGTTTATAAATATAATCCTCTACTTTGATGTTTGTGAATTTTGTACCATTATCAACTTGAAACTTCAGAATCTTCTACCCAAGCATCCTTTCATCTTCCCTCCAGTATTTTTTTTGTGCAACTGAACACATCAAACTTGTGAAAATTGAAAAATATCAATGTCAAACTACTAAAATGATCAATGAAAAGAACATAATAACTCTTCCCATCAATGGATTATAGTGATATAGGTCCACACACATCTACATTCACCAATTAAAGCACTCTAGTTGACTTTAATTATTTTTCCTTTTACAAATTTTTGGTAATCTTACCTTGTTTATAAGCATCACACGTGTGAGTATGATCATATGATAGCTTGGGGAGATCTCTATCTACATGAAATTTGACCAAATCTTCTAGGGATGGTTGGAATAGATGGCCAAGTCTTTTATGACACAACCTATTTTCTTCCTCTCTAAATAGAAATCACATATCTTCTTCTCCACTCACAAGGTAGAGATTCCCTTTCATGCACTTTACCTATAAAACAATTGAACCATATTTTTACCTGATGATAAAAAAATTGTTGTTAAATATTATAGCCTGACCCAAGTCACACAGTTGACTAATACTTAGCAAGTTGTGTAGAGACTTTCAGAAACCAAGACATCAACACATCTAATATCTTTACCCCCAAATTTGTATTTCACTGATCCAATAATATTCAGGCCTTTATGATTTCTAAATTTTAAGACACCTTCCTTGTCATATTTTATTCTTGTAATAAGATCCTTATTTCCTGTCATATGAGTGTCCATCCACTATAAAGGATTCATATACCAGCATGATCTGATGATTTTAAGGTAAATCTCTATAACCACTACCTTCCCTTCTTAGCTCTTTTTTATCCATGTCATTGACTTCATACCTATTGTGGACTAATATTATTAATATTCCTCGTAGTATGATAAACCAACTTCATCTTGTAGAGATAAAAAATTATTTTTTCATTTTCATCTCATTTTATGATTCTTTTAGGTTCTATTTATGAACACTTTGGGTCTTATTTGACACATACCTATACATTTTTTATGAACAATATTTTTCCATGTGTTTGAATCCTCCACACCAAAAATAGTTACCATCAAAATCATTCTTGTAATATTGAACTCTATGTGGAAACATTTGTTTCTCTTATTCCATTTAGTACCTTTTTTCTATGTAACATAAATTTTGGTAATGTTCCATATTTCAATAGTAATAACACCCAATACGAGGTGAATTATTGTGATTCATTATTGTACGATCGCTTGTTTCATGGTTTATTTGAACCTTATGATTCTGATTTGTACTCAAACCAATTTTCAACCACAAATTGGGCACTTGAGGTCTGAAAAATCAATCATAAAAACTTTTTAATTGTGATCAAGCCCTATACTAGCCTTTTCATTTGAGTATGATTGTAGATTCTATTTTGCTGGACCACTACATGCCACTTCCATATTTTCTATCACTTAAGTGATCATCTTTCCCAATGTCATATTGGGGGTCAAGAGTCTCTCCTAATCTTATAATTTTCTTCATAGGTTGAAAAAATCCACTTCAAGTTCTTTGATATGTTTGATTTGGTATTTTTTATGTTAGTAAAACTAGTGATCACTCTTCTTTTATTCAACTTTGAGCTTGTACTCAACGTCCTTTTTTGAGTTATCTGGTATTGAAGACTTAATATTTTCAATTTCATCCATCATATTAGACTTACATTCTTCCTAATTGTACATATAAAGTTTTTCATCATGAACCACTTGATTTTATTTTTTTTATTTTGTCTCTATAGACATTTATCTTCTGAAGAGAATCTTCTACTTCAGCATGTTGATCAACTCTTCCTTCAACTTATTCTTAATCATTATTGCTTTCTTCATTTTTATGGGAGCTTCCTAAAACTACAAGGATCATAAATAAAATGTTATGGTGGAAGTTTTAGGAAGCTCCCACACAAGGTAAGTTTCCCATTCCACATCGAAATCATGTCAATGGAAGTTTACCTTTGAACATTCCTTTTCTTCTTTGTATATTTGAGGAAAAGAATGGCATGACCTCATATGTCTCTTCTCATTCTAGTCTATCTTCAATAGTGAGCTTCTTCATGACCTTGAATTCCACCTATTTGGGATTCCCAGTTTCTATAGACATAATATCTTCAATTCTCATCTCATATGTGATAAGAATACTATGTAATTTATCTAGTTCCAGCTAATTTAGATCTTTATATTAATGTATAGACACTTTTGGATTGAATATATGTGGAATAATTCTCAATATGTTCTTAAAAATTGTTATATCTTAAATATTTTCTATGATACCATGCTTATATTCCATAATAAAATTTACCCATTCAAAAAATACATCTACAGACTCATTGGGGTACATTATAAAATATTCATATTTTTCCATAGAACCTATAATTTTTATTCTCTAGATTTTTAATCACCCTCATAGATATTTAGTAACTTTTCCCACATAGAATATGATAACTTTCATGGCATCACCTTTGTGTAGATTTCATTGGACAATACTCCCCCTAATACATTGATTCCTCTGGCGTTAGTATCCAATTCCCTTTGGTCTTATTCTAATAAAGCTCCACTATCTACACTAGTATAAATACCATGCATCATACATATATATACATTAATTCCTAATGATTAGAAGTAGTTATTTATTTGATTCTTTCGCAACTGAAAATTGTTTCCATCGAAGATCAAAATCCATTTGTGATTAAAAACCTATATTGATTCTACTAAGAAAAAACCTATGATTTTAACCTTTATCTCTAATACCAATTGTTAGTACAATTAGGTAAAATACCCTGATAGGGGGGAACTAGGTTATAAATGATTAAAGCAACTACCCCTTCGAATCTTGTTTCATCGTTAAAAAACACTCTTATCTCCATTTCCAATAGAAATGTATGAATAGAAATTAAAGCATGCACAAGACACAAAAATTTTACTTGTTTATTATGTACTGGGCTACATCCAAGGATCATATAAATTAAATGTACCTATGTACCAAATTCACTAAATCACGCCGCTATTAAAAAGTTTCTATTAGACCCATTGTCCCTCCTAGTTTACAACCAATCTCAATTTGAAGGCTCACTAATCTCTCAAATGAATTTTTATCACTGCTAATTTAGAAGATTATTATTTTTATCACTTGAATCAATATGTTTTACACCTCATTTGTTGAATCATTAAGTTCCAATTTCATTCACTTGATGAATAATACTTTACCATAGAATTATTGGGTAATCCATTCTGGTTCATGTAAGATTCACTTTCACAAAACCCTATTTACAACTTTCACAAAAATATATAATTATTCACAAAAATGTATACTATCATCAAACCCACAACTTTCAAAAAACTCAAAGCCTTCATGAATCTCAAATAACTTTAAAAAACTTCTTTTCTTTACAAAACTGATAATATTATCAAAACCTTTGCGTAGGAAAAACCTACACAAAACACTTTTGTGAATTCACAGCCTTTGAATTTTAATTAATGCTTCCTCTCTTCAAATGAGTGGGGTGACCACCTGTTTATAGATGTTTCCTTACCTTCACAAAACCTTCAAACTCACCACTACCTTTTTTTGAAACTATTCATTCTTGTTCAAAAAAATACCTATCTTCATGAAACTTTCATGGAATTTTTCTTTTGTGAAACTTTTTGTAATTTCATAACTTGTCATCTTTCCTTCACGACTAATCCATCTTTCGAGAATCTACAAACCTTCATCAATCACAAGATTTTCAAAAAACACCAAAATTTTTAAAAACATAAAACTCATTAAAATTACATTCCATTTTTATATTTTCATGAGGTGGACCTAGAAATGTTTCTTTCATGAAACTTGAGCCATCCTCCAAATTTTAGACCCCAAAAAATTGGAAAACTCTGGGAAATGATGTCAACTTTTACATGTAATTTTCTATACCACTTATAGAGCATCCATACCTATGTATTAAATCCTTTTAAACATACCTTGTAAAAAAATAACTCTGAAAATCCACAATTGAACTTGTCAACCTTCACGTTCAACAAGCACAATCAACCCAAAAACACTACAAAATTACCTTAAGGTATTGTTTCCTAACATGAGCTTTAGTGAGAGGATTTATTTAAGGTTATATTTTAGAATAATTATGTGGGTTATTTTATGATATGTTATTCCTGAGTGATGGTTATGATCTCATTAATTATATTGGATTATAAATTTCATGTTGTTTTTGTTTGATGTACTTTCATATGGATCTCGTAAGGATGGATTAAGTATCATCTCTGAAGAGATGTTGGATGGTCCCTAGATATTGGAACTAGTTGCTTGAGGTTATATCAGTTGAGATTTAGATACTATGTTTCAAGATCATAGTTTTTAGAGACTTTAGTTTGTGTTTATTTCATGGTTTTACAGTTTCAGTTGGGTTCCATTGAGTTGGTGTTAAGATGGTTCCGATAGAACTATTATGGTTCCCTTTTGGGTGAGGTTATGCTTGAGGATGGGTTGTATAACTTTAAGGATGGATGGGTTTTTTCTTATTATGTTATTTTCCCTAAGTTTTCTCTTGTATTGAGGATATCCCTTTAGGGTTTACTTCTCTTGAGGTGGTCACGAGTACTGTTGAGAACACCCTTGTTAGCATGGTGGTGATCTCGGATGCCCTTGTGGGCATGCTATTTATTAAGGGTTAGTTGGATATAATTGAGGGATGCTTGTAGATAATTTATTATGTCATGATTGGCCTAAGGTTATTTACATATATAGAGGAACCACCAGTTAGGTGTCACATTCTTAATATAGCCTTATGGTCATTTGAAATTTTTTTACAAGTGTGGCCTAAGATATTGGGTGCATCTAGGGAGCCCCTAGTAGGGTGTCTCATTGAGATATGGTCTTAGGTGATGTGGTGTCCCTAGGTTTTGTTTGGACCCTTATATGGGTTAGTGATATCTTGTGGTGAATATTTTATAGATAAGGTGATCCATGGAACTAAGGGATCCGCATGCCTTGTTGGTTTAGTTTTGATCAGTGTTGTTAGTTTAGTAGTTTGGATGATGGATTAAAGAGTTGATTGACCTATTCTTTATGGCTTATTTCAGGATGGGTTAATTCAATTATTCCAAATAAATATGTGAGAGGATTTTTTTTTATCATGGGACCAGGTGATGGACCTGAGTTTGATCCGGTTCTCTCCTCTTTTGTCGGGCAGCTATTGTTAGATGGGTCTAGGGAGCTAATGGATGATCTA
This sequence comes from Viscum album, assembly GCA_963277665.1. Classification (NCBI taxonomy): domain Eukaryota; kingdom Viridiplantae; phylum Streptophyta; class Magnoliopsida; order Santalales; family Viscaceae; genus Viscum; species Viscum album. The sequence continues at coordinate 137,627,765 of OY728164.1, forward strand.
GATGATTCCATCCCTCTAGTTATGAGTTTTGAGATGGATAAATATTTGATTTCATGGATTTTTATCACTCGTAATTTATTTTATGGGACCAATGGTATTGTGTTTATGTTGTTCCAATGGATAGAGGGACCCATGGGTTGGTGTACACTGTCAGGCCCTCGTTTAGAGCCCGGTTTTCTCTACTAGACTTTTAGGACGTGACAGTTATCTAGGGTTTAGTGTAGAGTCTTGAATCCAATTAAAATTGTGTTATTGGTTCCTAGAGTATATTATATTTATTCTATTTTTTTGGATACTAAGGATGAGATCCTAGGGTCATACATTCATTCCTATTGTGTTTTAGATGTCATAGAACTCCTGTGTAGATCCATCAGATGAACTTGATACTATGTAGAGGGGTGAACCATGTTTTATAAATCATCTAGCATGGTCTGGAGTGGGGGTAGTTTTATCTAGAGTGTCATTCTATAATGGGTTGTTTTTTCTTTTTTTATCCCCATTTACTAAATCCAATATTTATTTTATACCAGTTGTTATTAGTTGTTTACTAGGTTGGGCATATCACATGTTCATGCACTTATTATAACAAAAATTTATAGGTTCATCATTGGGGTGTCCTGGTTAGATTTATTTCTCACACCCAGTATATGCACCTTAGTGTGTGTCCATAATGTATATCTACTTTAATTTTGGAGCACATGTTTCATAGTGGATCGAGCAGAGGCCTAGTATTACTTAAGTAAGCAGAGTTATTTGTGTGGAGTCTCAAGATCAGGCTGGTGTAGCTCACGAATCATGGAGACTAGGTATGTGGTATGGATTAGAGTTATCAATTGATCCTTTTGCATTTTATTATCTGTTTTTTTTGTTTACTATATGTGTTTTTCCTAGTGGGTGACCAATTTCTATATATTTTAGCATGGTTTTAGTTTGTTTGAATATATGTCTCATTTCATTTATTATATAAAGTTTTTGTTTTTGTTTATGTATTATGTGAACTCTAATGGTTAATTATTTGTATGAGTTTGGTTATTTTTCATTGTTTTTTTACTCTGACTAGAGGGTATAGTCACCCTGTTATATCTTTTTGACCCTCACCACTAGTTGGCAACCTCTGGCATATAAAGAGGCATGCTTGGGGTTATATGGAGAGCCATATCATGTGATGTATCAGGTCTTCCTGGGTTGGTGTGCTAAAAAATATTATTTGATCTGTCTTTTCTAATGATTTGTGGGTTTGGTAGAAAAGTGTTCTAGGAATGTTTCAGAACTTGTGATAGATATCAGAATGGTTTTTTTCAAAAACCATTGTCGATAGGATGTCCAAGTTTATTGGGTATGAGATTGTTTTTCTTGGTTTCTATTTTTGTAGTTGTGTGATTTCACCTATTGTGATTCACTTGATTTTATGTATTTATGGATTATTTTTGGTTTTTGGATCTTGTCCCATGTACAAGAGTCTAGTATTCATTCATAATAATAGGAACATATAATTCACATGACATATGCCTATCTGTGTGTAATTTAACTGATGATGGGGTTTCAATTGTTTAATGTGTCGAAAATGACCTATGTGGTGTGTCATGTATAGCTCCTTGGTGGAACTATACTTGACTAAAATTCATGTATATATTTTCTTCTAATTAAAGGATGTGTGGATAGTGTATAAAGATGTTTTTTAGTGATAGAGATACAGTCCATTCGTCGAGGAATGTGTGGTGAACCATGTGGTTTGGTGAAGGATCTTATTTATCTATTATTGTTGTTGGTGGCTCTATGATGGAAAAGAATCCTTAGAGATTTTTTGGATTGATCTTGAGTTTCCCTAAGGTTTATGTTTCCCTTAAGTTTTTAGTTCAATTTTCTAAATAGTGATTTTGTTCTTGCCTCATGCATTCTATTGGGTTATGTGATGGGTCTTTATGTGCCTACAGTCACTACTGGATTATCTAGGCATGGCTAATATTTCCTTTAGTGGGGTTCTTTATGTTATTCTATCACTAGGAGGTTTTGGAGTTTTAAGGTTGTTTGGTGGTTAGGCATGATAATGTTTGTTTTTTGAGTTTTTGAGTGTTGGGAGTGTTCCTAGTCTCATGGTTGACTTGAGAGCGTAGTTTTGGTTAGCCACCTAGCCCTATTTATTTTGGTTCTACTTTGGATAGTAATTTTGGAGTGTGGTTAGGTGATCTTAGTTTTGGATTAATGTTTGAGTAGAAAGTGGTCATGTGGTTGATTGTGGCATGAAGGAGATGCCTTGATTTTGAATATGAGTGTCGAGGGTGCTTCGACTTATTATAACTAACCTACATGAAGAGCATAGTTAGTGTTTTTAGTTGCATTGTCCTAGGTTAGTTAGGACTTTTCATGTGTGTGTTAGAGACTTGTTTTGTTTTTGGAATCATGGTAGATTGTGAGAGGTTATTGGAGGATCACTCTACCATGAAGAGGAGAGTGGTGGTTGGTGTGGATTTTTTAGAACAAGCCTTGTTGTGTGTGGGAATGTGCACATGGGTTAGGAACAATACTGGTTGGTTCATGATTTGTTTCAATGGGTTATTTGAGGGTCTATTGAGTGTGTTCGGGTCTTGGGAGAACCTGAGTACTATGGATATGGTGGACCCATTGATGTTAGATATTAAGGATCAGTGTAAGGAAATCCTTATATTGGGGAGTTAACCATAGGACTTTGGAGGACGTGATCCATGTTAAGCAGTTTTTTGAGGGTGGAGGGTGTAATTCCTAGTGAGCAGGGGATGAGTGATTTTTTCCTATTGATGATTAGGTGAGATTGGTTTGGCCATGTCCAGTCATTTCATTCAGTTATAGAAATATCATGGGCCATGGGATTTTTTGTTTGGGATAAAGGGGTAATGATAAGGATACTCCTATGATGGGAAGCATCAAATCAGTCATAGAGGAATGTATCTCATGCTAGGAGAGAGTTATGGGAGTTGTAAGACCATTTAAGATAGTGCCATATATACCAATTCTTGGAGTGATATCATGGATTTTAATTTACCATTGAGGATTTATGGGAGTGAAAAGCATTTATGCTGGGAAGATTATGATGATCTCCTTCATCACAGGTTGAAAATTAGGGGAAATTTTATTTTTTATTTCAGGGAGTGTTTCAAGGGTAAAATGGTAATTTCTAATATGATATGATCTTAAATAATTTTTTTGACCACTCCATTGGTCCCAAAATAGGGTTTTTACCCTAGGATTGTAGTTTAGTGTAATTATGATCCATTCATATTTTCATGAAATAATTAGTATTAAATATTTAATTAAAAAATATTAATTTATTTGAACTGATTTTAATGGTGATATATTTTGAATGGAGTAATGGATTGATATTTTAACTCCATGTTTGAGTCTAAAATGGGGGGGCTTTCCTAGGCATGACATCACCATATCATGGGTTTCGGGGCTGGACTCGATCCCCTTTTTCTTTTCATTTTATTTTTTCTTTATTTTTATTTTCTTACCTTTACTTTATTTACTCCATTGTCTTGTCTTGTATGTTGGTTCTCCTCCCCTGTCAGTTTCATGTAGCCGATAAATAAGATGGAGAGACAGAGGGAGGACGCATCACCTGTTTGTCTGATCGAACCAAGATCGAGGTGGAGCATGTGTCGGGAGCGGATCCAAACATGAAGCTTCATTGGTTTACACCCATAGGTAGGTCATTTTTTATTTTTTCCATATATCCCTATATATTTGAAACTTTTTAATTTTAAATACCTTTTATGATTGGTAGGGAACCCTTGGGGTGATCTATGGGTTTTTCCAGGAAAATGGGGGTTTCGGAAGGATCACATGGGTTTCCCGTTAGAAAAACCTAATCACACAACATGTTGTTTCTAGAACACATTCCATGTGTTCTTATTGTCCGAGGAATATGTATTTTTCGGGACTACACACTATATATCATAAGTACACATCATTTAGTGGGACAACGCCATGTGGTCGAGTACTTAACCAGACACCTCGTGTAATGGGGACATGGTTGTGTAATAGTACATGACCATACCCCAGGTGTATCCTGGTCATGTAATAGTACATGGCTAGATCCTGAGTGTACCTAGAGAATTCAATAGTACATGTCTATTGTGAAGATTTTGGAGTACATTTCAGGTACTTGGGGTGCATGTCGTGTATTTATCCTTTGTTACCCATTTGAGGGTTTAAAGTGATTTTGTGCCCTAGATATAGAATTAGACATAAGAGGAGTCCATTTTGAGTGTCTTTTCATATAAATCATGATGGTGTAATCCTTTCATAATTTAGAGGCTTTTGGGATGGGGTTTTGGATTGGGTGAGGTTTGGTGGGAGGATTTATTTGAGATTTTGCTTTAGAATCCTCTCATGGGTTGGGTTGTGCAATACAAGACCTGAGTGAGGTTCGTGAACTCATTAGACATCTTGTATTATAGACCCAAGGTTTTTTTTAGTATATTTTGAACAAATCCCAAAAGGTGGGATTGAGCAGCATCTATGAGGAGGTCTTGGATGTCCCTAGATGTTGTGACCAATTGCTTGAGGTTGAAGAAGTTTTGGTTTAGATCATGTGTTTTAAGATCATATATTTTTTAGCCTTTGGGGTGGTTTGACGTTATTTAGTGGTGATTATGGTTGGGTTTCATTGATTTTTTGTTGATATGGGTCTAAGGAACCTGTTATAGATTCCCTTTTGGGTGAGTTAATTCCTGAGGATGGGTTATGTGTTGGGAAGGTCGAATGAGGTTTTCTTGCAATAGGATTTTCCCTAAGTTTTTTCTCGTGTTGAGGGGAACTCTATAGGGTTTCCTGCTCTTGATGTGGTTATATGGATTGTTGAGAATCCCTTTTCTATCATGGTGATTCTCTTGGATGCCCCTATGGGTGTACTATTAATCAAGGATTAGTTAGAGGTCACTGAGGGCCACTTAGATATAATTTCTTGTGTTGGGATTGGCCTGAGGTTTTTGGATGAGATAGAGGAACCCTTAATAGGGGTTTCTATTATTATTATGGAATTATGATCATTTTATCTTTGTTTAATGGGTATTTCCTGAGATCTTGGGTGCATCTAGGGAGCCCCTAGTAAGGTGTCCCATTGAGCTATTGCCCCAGATACTATAGGAGGCCCATATTTGGTTTGGCCCCTTGTATCGATCAATGAGAACCCATGGTGGCTATTTTATGGATGAGGTGATTTAGAAGACCAAGGGATCCCCATTCCCTATTGGATGAGATTTTATTGGTGTTGTTAGTTCATCATTTTGGACGATGCATTTGATAATTGATCGACTTGTGATTTGTGGCTTATGTCAGGATGGTTTGAGGTTGTTCTACTCAGGAAATATGTGAGAGGATACTTTTTGGAATATTATGGGATAGGATTATAACCCTAATTTTGATTTGGTTCTCTCCTCTTTTTTCATATGGTTGTTTTTAGATGGGTCTAAGGATATAATCAATTATTTGTATGAGTGAACCCCTCTTGTTGGGAGTTATGAGATGGCTAGAGGTTTTATTTCGTAGGTGTTGATTTCTCTTAGTTTCTTGGATGGGACCCCTGGGATAATTTTTATGACATGCCCATAGATGGAGAGACCCCTGGGGTGTTTCACACTATCAATCACACATTTGGAGCTAGATTTTTTCTATAGGAATTTTAAGACATGAAAGGTTCTTTAGGGTCTGGTGTAGAGTCTTTTAACCAGTTTAGATCGTGCCATTAGAGTCCTAGAACTTAATAGATGTGTTTTTTGGTTGTGGGTGTTAAGGATGAGATCCTAGGATCTGATATTCATTACTATTTCATTCTAGAAATTTTGGATATCCTATAAATATCTTATGGATGTGCCTAATACTATGTGGTGGGGTGAGATGCATGTTATAAATCCTCTAATGTGGGCCAGAGCGGGGGTAGATTTACCTCAGGTGTTAGACTAGAACCTATTGTTATCTATTTTTTTATCACCATTTATTTTATATAATCCATTATTAGTTTTTGATTAGACTGGGTATATCACATGTGCATGAACTTATTGTGATATAAGATTATAGGTTCGCCATTCGGGGTAAAAAACTAAGATTTATTTCTCACCCCTTGTATGTGCACTTTAGTGTGTGTGTGTGTGTGTGTGTGTGTTTAGACCATGTATTTTCTTTTAAGTTGGATTATAGGTTACATAGTGGATCGGGTGAAGGATTAATGTTTCTTAAGAGAATGAATATGCTCATGTGTAGTCTTAGGATCAGGCTAGTGCAACTTAAAAGACCTGAATAATAGGTATGTGAAACTGCTCAAAGTTAGAAGAGGATCCTTGTATATTTTATTTTCAGTCTGTTTATTTTGTATATGTTGTTATTCGAGTGGGCGATCAGTTTTTGTATGTTTTAAAATGATTTGAGTCTTATAATTATATTCCACATTCCATTTAATATATCATGTTGTTATTTTAGTTTATTTATTATAAATACTCTGGTGGTTACATATTTGTATGAGTTTGGTTATTTTCCAATTTCATTACACTCTGGCTAAAGTTTATAGTCTCCCCATGATATGTTTTAGACCCTTGATTCTAGTTGGTAGCCTCTAGAATAAAAAGAGGTATGCTTGAGGCCTTGTGGTGAGTCAGGTCGAGTGACATGTCAGGTCAACGAGGGTTAGTGTGCTACACACCTCTTGATAGAGTCTTTGAATGTTCTTCATCTTGATTTAACCTTTTTTTTGTTTATGTGATCAAGAACGAACATGAAGAAAAGAAGAATTTAATGTTTGGATTTAAAGAAAAAATAACCTCAAAATGAAAAATAACTACAAATTCATATTATCAATCAATGATTAATAAATATTTATAAATTAATTATGTGACTGTTATGATATCACTTGAAGGTTTCAAGTGCAGTGGAAGTGCCTATTACACATAACCAACTTTTATTTTTTTCATAATTGATGAATAATATGAGTTTTATATGATGGAGAACTTCATGAATAATGGAATTAAATTTAATATTAATTGACTATTACACAAAAATCAAGAAGTTAGGGTCATCACATAAAATATATTATTAATTTATTTAAATAAATAATTGTCTTATGTTGAAATCATTTCTTTTTTGACGAATGTAGTGATATAATTATGTCATACCTTTTTTGTGTCATGTAAATAAAGGGTAGATTCCCTCTAATAGTGATCCACATATTCACCACAAACCTCTGATCGTCATTGTTGGGTGCTTTTGTGAAAGATCCTAATGCTTTCATTATTCATTATTGATCATCATGAGAATCGCTTCGAGTGGAAGGACTCTCCTTGATCTCTCTAGTCGTGAGATATGGGTGGAGGAATATCATTCTCAATTCTTAAGAGAGTTCTATAAGAAAATATTTCTATGGATTAAGAGAATTATCTTTAGAAATTAATTATGCACAATAATGATTAAATTTAGAAATGACATAATTAGGCAAAGATAGACATAGGGTTAGATAAATAATAATTTCTATCTGGCCCTTATTATTTTTCTAAATCCCCAACAAACCCCATGTCCAAAATAATAATATTATTATTATTTACTTGACATGAAGTAAACTTGTAGATAAAATAAATATTATTTTTCTAAAATAAATAAATAAATATTTAATATGTATTTTATCATTGGGATATTAACTTGGCATGTATCCTTCTCAATATTTATCAGTCCTTGAATAGATTTCATAAATAAATATCACTCCATATTCACCAACAAAGAAATAAATATTATATACACTAAAATAACACATAAATATTTATTAAACATTAAACTCACTTATATTCTCCCAAATAACAAGTGACTGAATATACATGGTCAATGTAACATGAATAATTATTAAACCACATATGAGAATAATATTTATTCAACATTTTAAATTCATATATAATTTTATAGGATCGAAATGATACTGATTATAGTATCAAAATAATGATGTAGATGCTCAATATACAAGAGGGGGGGTGAATTATATACTTTAAAACATTATTTTGGAACTTTTAGAGTTGGTTAGAAACCTTTATATTGTTTAACAAAGTTAAATAAGGTAAATTCACAAAACCTCTAAGTTCTACAAACTTGATTGATTCTGGAAATGTAGTTCCGAAAATGAGATTCCAGAAATGTGGTTCCGGAAATGAAACTATACAAAAGTTTACAAAACAAAGATTCTACCTTAAAGCATATAAAATCTTATCTAATCAGAGTACAAGTATAAGAAATTATAAGATAGTTTATACTTTCCTTATCAATCAAAATATAGTGGAAAATAAACTTGAAACAATACAAGTAACAAGTAGTAAATATTTTAACCCAAAGAGAAGGGTATTCAACAACCTTTGATAAAGGTCCCTTGATTTATAATTTCAAGAAAGTCTGTCTTACCCACACCATGGTAATCCCTCAATCCGAAGATCGGTATCTGTCTTGCTATCCCCACAATCCCTCGAACTTCAAGGTAGTCAGCACCTTCGTCTTCCTATCCCCAGAAGCCCTGGAATGTACTCAGCAACATTCAGAGTCGCATGAAGTAGTTCTGAACAATATTTTTAGTACACACAAAGCATGAAAATTTCTCTCTCTATAAATCACTTTAACAGCATGTAATCTCTAGATTGATCAACTCATAGTAATTTCTGAGCTCTTTCAAATGAGCTCCTATTTATAGGTACATATTCAACGGTCGGCTCCCTCCTCCAATGGTCATATTTTTCCTTGAATTTTGGAGGGACTAGTATAAGTGTCACTCAAACAACGGTTAGTAAATAATAGAATGTACGACATCATTTTATAACTCAAACAAGAGTAAGTAGAAAAATATGGTTGCGTAACCAAAACCATTTTTCTGAATGTAAGGAAAAATAAAAGTTCAGAGTCTAACCAAAAAACCATTCGGTGTCTATAATACATGAATATTCGGATTTTGTTTCTCAGGGATTCGTAATCATAATTCTATAGAATTTGGAGTCTGAATTCTGAGAAATTATAAATTCTAATTTCAAAATAATTTGGAGTCTGAATTCAGAGAATTTGGAGTATGAACTTAGAAAGTTCGGAGTTTGAATTCAGAGGAATTCAGAATCTAAACTTAAGAAAGTTTGGAGTATGAATTCAGATGAATTCGGAACCTAAACTTTAGAAATTTTGGGTTCTGAATTCAGAGAGTTCGGAACCAGAGATCAGATCCTAAAAATAGAATGCTCTATATATAAGTATTTATAAGATTCTGAGGTTTAATATGTGAAACCAAATTTTAAACTTTGAAATAAAATGGGTTATATTATGACATGAACAATGAAAACATGGTAAGGATAAATTTTCCTTGGGGAAGGAAAATTTTCCTTTATTAAGGGAAATATTAGGGGAAATGAAGTTTTCCTTGAGATAGGGTGTTTGTGATTTTCAAAACCTAAAGGAATGGTAAAGTCATAAGGAAACCTTATTGACTCAACAATCTCCCCAAACATGAAGGAATGTAAAATTAATAAGGAAACCTTATCGACTCAACAAATTTAACTGAAGTTCTAGATGTACTTAGCATGTGAACCTCCAATCCTCTTTCTTAGTGGCATTAAGAAGAACCACCTAAAGGAAAAAAGTTAGCATTTAGAAACATGTCAAGGCACCCATAGTGAAAGAAGTTAATTTTTTAATGACATAAAAACTCATATGAATTGTCACTATGTAATGTAATTCCTTTATCCTGATATCTCTAATAAAGTAGGTTTCAGGTCGGTGTCATCAACCTATATGTCTTATGTCACTTTGTTTGATATTATATAAATGAACCTTCCCACAGAACAACATGGACATAGATTTAATTGGGTTGTTACATACCATAAAAGGGCCTACGATATCAACTTGCATTAAATAAAATATGGTAAAAATATTTTCTTTCATTATTCATTTATGAAATATCACTTATGACGCACTTAATGTATCCTACTTTTCTGCAAGATTATGTTTTCATAGTTGTTATCAATACATCAAAGTATGAAACTCATGAAATACATTAATAATAATCTTAAATTATAAGGACCAATACACATGTTCATATAAATTAACATCCAATGACACATCTAAATGTGGATTTCCTAATTAGAGGTCATGTTCTCATAATCTCCTACTCTGAAAATTACGAACGACATACACCATTAGAAAGTGTCTCAAAGTCCCATGAGTCTCTACACTTGATAGCTTATATCATTTTCATCTCATCAAATGATATCATATAGCTATATAACATATATTCCAAAATACTATCATGGAACTTCTAGGTTCTCATAATACTAGGGAATTGTAATATCCTGTGTTTTTTTACGAATTGCGAAAATGATCATAAATTTGAATTTTTAGTTTTTGGTTACTCATGAGGAGTAAAATGATTATTTTTTTCCAATGAAATGATCTCAAATAATTTTTCAAAACACTTTTTTTGGTCCTGTAATATATTTTTTACCATAGGGTTGGATTTTGGTGGAATTATGAGTAGTTTAAATTTTGGAAGAATATTTAATATTTATTTAATTAAATATTACATTATTTGTGCATGTTTGAATGGTGATATATTTTGAATAGACCATTATACTTAGATTATGTATCTATGGTTTATTCCAGAATGAGGGGTTTTCTCTTAGTTTAGGTATAAACTCACTTCAGGTTCCAGGACTCAGGATGGTCATTTTAAATGGGCATTTAATTTATCTTAATTAATAAATTGATTAAATTAAATTAGTTATACCCCCACCCCATTCCTTCATATTCATGATAGAATTTTTTAGGTATATCCCTTGTGTGATGACCAAACCAAGAGGATATATATGAGAAAGTGTTTTCAGAATTTTTCTATAGCGACGATCGATATCATATCGTAGTGTAATGGCTTTTGGGTTCGGATTTGGACCCAAAGCTTCAGCCTTTTCTCCATGAGGTTGGACCATTTTAATTTTAATCCATAAATACTCATAGATATATAATTTTTAAGTTTTAAATACCTATAATGATTTTTGGGGAACCCGTGAGGATTTATTTCTAGTTATTTTTGGTAAAACGGGGGTTTCAGGATGATTGTAAGGGTTTTTGTTTGGGACCAATCACATGACATGTGATTTCAAGAACATAGGTCATGTATTATTACTATTTTGGGAAGATAAATTTTTTGGGACTACACACCTTGTACTTGGATTACACATTGTGTAGTGGTACATGGCCATGTGTTCATGTACCTGGGAAGATGCCCCATGTAAGGATGGACATAGTTGTGTAGTAGTACACTTAAAAACCCTAGGTGTGTCTTAGACATGTGGTAGTACATAGCCAAACCCCATGTATACCCTGGTTGTGTTTTAGTGAATGGAAAGACCCTGGGTGTACCCAGGCCATATATAATTACATGTCCAGGGTAGAGGTTTTAGAGTACACATCGTGTACTTAGGGTACAGTCCATGTACTACACCTTTGTTACCCATTTGAGGGTTTTGGGTTGTTTCACACCTCATAGATAGAATAGGAAGAAATAGGTGTCCATTATTAGAATTTTTTTGTATATAATGTGATGGCATAACCCTTGGACATTTTTAGGAATTCTAAGAGGTGTTTTGGGTGAGTAAGTTATGATGGAGAGGTTTTCTTGTAGTAATTGAATTTGTAGGTCTACTGGGGGGACATAGGATGAGACTCAGATGGGGATAATGGGAATGGTTGGTATGCATTTCATGGGATCACCAAGGTCTATATTGGGCGTCATCTTGGGATATTCCTTGGTTAGCAGGACTAGGATGCGACTCAAATAGATAGATAAGTTTGGTGTTTAGGCCAACCTGTAGTGGTTTTAAAAGGGGGTGGTCTTGAGGCCATCACCCTTGTGAGGTTTTCCCTTTAGAGACTATGTTTCCATGAGATGTTAGAGACTAATTTTTGGGATGTGTAACCTCGAGATATGGGCATTGTCCCGAGAGACTGATCTATGATTGAGGATCCCAAGGGAGATTTCTTTACTTGGTTATGACCTAGAGGATCCCAAGAGGGATGCCTTTACTTTTATATTAATTCTAAGAATCCCAATAGTGATTCCTCTACTTATGTGTTGACCCATAAGACCTAAGTTGATTCTATTGATAGACCAACCCTGAGTGAGTATGTGTGTTTGGGTAGTGATGGTTTTTAGTATCACATAGAACCCAAACTGATGTGTAATCTCAATGGGACTAAGATTATAATGATTGGTGTGGTCATTTGGATAACCCTTTTTTTGTTTTATTTTTTTTTAGTTTATGTTAGAACATGGTTTACTCTATCTGGTATCTTGTGATATGGTTGTGCCTCCATGGTTATGGGACTAATATATGGTTAGGCTATCACGTTTTGGAACTAGATATTATTGGAGTTTCCACAATCATAGAGCTTGATGGTTGGATCTACCTTGGATTAAGATCTCGATTCATGATATGGGATTCCATGGATTTGGAGCCCATATGATAGGGTTTTCATATTCTATATCCCTGAAGTTTTGAGGACATGATAGGGGATACCATGGATTTGGAGCTTGAATGATAGGGTTATCGTAGGCCTCATCCCCAGAGTCATGAGGATATGATAAGGGATTCCATGGATTTGGAGCCCATATGATAGTGATATCATGGGACTCATCCCCTAAGTTATGAGAATATGATAGGGTTTACCATGGATTTGGATCCCATGTGATATGGTTTTTGTTGGCCTAATCGTAGATTCTTCAGTATATGATAGGGGATACCTTGGATTAGGAGCCTGTATGGTAATATTGTCATGGGCATCATCCTCAGAGTCATGAGAACACTGATAGGATCTTCCCTGGATTTGGAGCACGGATGATAGGACTATCATGGGATGGGTCCTCGGGGTCATGAGGATTTGATGTGGCTACCATGGATTTGGATATCATATGTTTATTAAGAAACATAGGCATCAATACATGCTTAGAGACACCCTAACATTGGTCAAATAAGGTATGGTATATCAGGTTTATAGACCTAAGGATCAATGGTGGTTTTATTTTATTTTTATTCTAATTATGTCTTGACTAAGCTAGACATATTTCATGAGTATTCACTTATGACAGCAAGTTATAAGGTCACTATTGGGGTTATCCTACTGAGATTCATTTCTCACCCCTATACATTCACCTTGGTGTGGATGAAGACCTTGTGTATACTTTTAGGTAGATAACATATGCATGATGGTTAGGGTAGAGGCTCGAGATTGTATGACCAAGTGGAGCCTCTCATATAGAGTCTTATGATTGGGATGAATCATCTCTACAGGGTTTTGGAGATTGGGTATGTAACACAACTTGGAGTTAGAAGTAGATCCTGATGTATTTATTTTCATTTATTATTTTATATTTGTGGATAAACTAGGGGTGGTCAACTATTGTATGTATGATATGTCTATTCAGACCTTTACTACATTCCATTTATTACAGCCTTATTTATATTTATCTTCCTCCACTTTCATTTTATCATGATATATGATGCTTGGTTATTTTATTTATTATTGTGAACTCTAATATACGGGGTATAGTCTCCCCAAATTACCTCCTTAGACCCCCATTTCTATTATGCAACCTCTAACTTATGGGGAGGTGCACCTAAGGTTTTGTAGTGAACTGGTCTGACTATTGTTCATAGTTTGAGTTGGGGAAAGACGTTAAAAAGTGGTATTAGTGAATTGTTTTATTTTTTTTCTACAGTATCAAGATCATTTAGACTAGATATTTATAAAAATGTCAAAGCTTGTGATGGATATTATGCTGGTGAATTGAGAACACTTGATTCAGTAGGAATTCCAGGTTACCTAGGATGGGTTTGTTGTTTTGGTTTGCAATGTTATGGATATATTTGATTTTTTATTCAAGAGACACGTGTGGATGTTTGATATTTCTGATTATTATGGATTTATATCTCTTGTCCCATTGGAAAGAGTCTAGATATTTGATTTTTACTCTTATCCTGTTAATTCAAGTGGCATATCATGAATCATATCAGGCATGTAGGATCTATATTTTATAGGCCTGTTAGTGTGTGATTTCACTGACAATAGAGGATGAGTTGTTTAAATAATCACCAACTTCTCATACAAAATTTTAATATATAATTACTTGGTGAAATTATACTCAAATGGGACAACTTGTATATATATTTTCTTATGAATTAAGTTTATATGGATCTATGGTGAGACATTCAATAGTGAGGATGATGACTCATTCCTCGTGTATAGGAGGTGTAGTGACCCTAGTGGGTCAGTATGGCACATAGTTATTGAGAGTTGGATCCCTTGTGGGTATTATATTTTTATGTTTGGTTATTTAAAATTCTAGTAACAACCTATATATTGGTTTCCCACATATCTTGGAATGACATTCTAGTGAACTGAATTGTGGGTGTGTGTTTCCCCTAATACAGGTTGTCTAGGATGATGTCATTGGTTATGGGAAGAGTTTACAAATGAGATGTGATCCTCCAGTGAGAAGTCCCACATATGGATACTCATGAGAATAGGTTCCTTGTTTATGGGTGTTGGTAATCATGTAATGTCATCATATGTTATACCTCATGAGTGGGTATTGGGAAAGTCAATGTAATGGTATGAGACGAGAGCAAGGATAATGCCCCATGAGCTATTTCCTTTTTCATACTTTACTAGTAGGTCTAGGTGGGATACCTAGATACCCTTAGTTATGACTCAAACCTCAATAATTTGGTGGTTGGTGTGATCAGGGGGTGACCTATCAAAGGGGTTGGTATGGGTTGCTATTTTATTTAAGGTGGGAATCAAGAGAGGTGATTCAGGAGAATAATGAACATGAGGTAATTGGGATTTTTGGCATAAGAAGGGTGATGCCTTTGGTTTATGAGGAAGCACCTAGAGTACCTGGGTATCAATACTATATTAGGCTGGAAAACCAATTTGAACACCTAACCCTGTTGATCAGTGGGTGTGGTTTAGATGTAAAGATAAGGTGATGTTTGTCCCTATGTATTGGATATACTTTTAGTATCATGGTTAGAGTGTGGTTAGATGCTCATGATTCGGATAGTTCTAGGTGGTGTCTAAATGTGTGGATGAGGTTGATACACCATTGAAAAAGGATAAGATCCTACAATTCTAGATGATTCCTATTAATAGACTGTCATGGGATGAATCAAGGCATGGGTAATGTGCCTGATTATAAAGAGGAGTTCCTAGGGAGATCCTGTCGTGTCAAGACTGATGTGTCATGGTGCATGATCATCTTATCTTTGGTGATGTGGGACCCATAGAATCATTATTCTAGTGGTTTGATCGAGTGGTGTGTGATTTTACACCCATTTTTGCAGGGAAATATAGGAATGGTACATTATGGTTGTGCATTTTACCATTTAAATAAAAAATCGGTTAGCATTCATGTGCAATACAAGAATAAATTATTTTAAATAACTATTGGGGAGTGGTTTCCCAAGAGTTGTGATAAAATGATAAATGTTACTACATGGTAGAGGAGGCATCTAGAATGGATTAGGTGCAATGTCATGACCAATAAGGCTTAATCTCGATCAGGTATTGATAGGATGGGGAGTGTGGATTGGGAGAAGCAACACGAGCATAGTGCTGGAACCTAATGATGTTTCACTTGAGGAATAATGTAGGGTATACCATATTTTGGTGAGTACACTATTGGCCATTTGAGGGTGGTGACCCTCATTATGAGTTTAAATTTAGGGATTTTCATGGGAACCATTCTTAGAAAGTGGAAACAGGTGATGTTTTGGTGTTTCAGGTTGGTGCTCAAGAATGAATGGGTTTGGCTATGCCAGTCATTATGATTGGTGATGGATGGATCATGGATTATGGATTTGGTGTTTGGTTTTGAGGTGATGAAAATGGATACTCCTATAGTTGGGAGTATCAAATCAATCATGGTGATATGACCCTTGTGTGGGTAGGTTCAAGGATGCAGTGGGAACTATATCAAGGGGGTTGGTGGACTAATAAGGATGTGTTCTGATAGGTGATTCTAATAGTGGGAAGCATCATGGATCGAAATCTACCACTGTAGGTTGAGTTTTATAGTGGGGAGCACTATGAACTTAATGATGAATTGTTGATGATGTTGTGACATCTCAAGATAGATAGGTGTATTCAGACACTATCTTGGTAGCTTTATGATGGTGTAAAGTGGTGTCTTGACCTTTTATGGGTTATATGCCTCATGTTTGAAGTTTTTTAGATGAAAATTGGTTGTCATTCCAGAGTAGAACTCAATAAGTTAATGATGATTTGATGATCGAGGTGGGTCGACATGTGTGGTTGGAAGATCACTAAGGCTTCTCAGGTATGATAAGTGTTATGGTGGGAAGATTTTAATACTGTGTGTTTTTTCTAGGTTTCAAAAATAAGTAGAAATTATAATTTTTAGATATGGATGTCTGTGAGGGTTAAAATGATAATTTTCCCCTATCATATGATTTATAACAATTTTCCTAACTTCTCTGTTGACCTCAAAATAGGGTTTTTATTCTGGGGTAGGATTTTGGTGGAATTTCAAGTCATTTGAATTTTAATGGAATATTTAAAAAAAATTAAATATTAAAATATTCATGTGTGTCTGAGTGATGATATATTTTAAATGGAGTGTTGTATTGATATTCTTTCATCGTGGTTGAGTCTGTAAAAGGGGGTTTTTCTTAGGTGAGGTGTAAACCTACTTTGGGTTCTGGGACTCTGGATAAACATTTTAAATGTCCATTTAATTTAATTTAATTAATAAATTAATTATACCCCCCCCCCCCCCATTATCTCATTCATTCCTACAAAAGTTAGAAGGGGGAAGGTATCTCCCTTGTGGGATGATCAAACTGAGAGGAGGAGGAGGAGGAGGCACCACTGGACTTTGTCCATGGTGTAAATTAAGACTTGATCAAGGTGAAACAGCCTCCATCCAGGGATTTGGACTTGAAGGTTCGGTTTTTTTATACAAGGCAAGAACATTTTAAATTTTATCAAAAAATACGCATAGATCCGTAGTTTTTAAGTTTTAAATCTCTATAATGATTGATAGGGACCTCGTGGGGGTCAATTTGTAGCTATTTTGGGGAAAACAAGGGTCTTAGGCTAATTTTAAGGGTTTTTATTTAGGAAATACTAATCAAATGGTATGTGGTTTCAAGAACACGTTTCATGTGTTCTTTCTATTTGGGGAAGATAAATTTTTTGGGACTACACACCAATTACTTAGAGTACACATCATGTAGTGGTACATGGTCATGTGGCTGAGTTCCTGGGAAGACACCCCATGTAAGGAGGATATAGTTATGTCATAGTACATGGACATACCATAGGTGTGTCATGTTCATGTATTAATACATGTATAGACTCCATGTATTCCCTGGTTGTGTGGTAGCACATGTCTAGGCCATGGGTGTACCCAGGATGTATAGAAGTACATGGCCATGGTGGAGGTTTTGAAGTAAACACCATATACTAAACCTTTATCATCCATTTAAGGGTTTTGGGTGGTTTCACACCCCAAATAAAGAATGGAAAAAAAATATTCCATTCTGAGTGTTTTCTATGTAAAACATGATGGTGGAACCCTTGGATAATTTTGAAGATTCTAAGAGGTGTTTCAGGAAAGTAAGATGTGATGGAAATGTTTTTCTCAATAAATTGAATCTATAGGTCTTCTGAGGGAGACATGGTATGAAAACTAGATGGGGTCATTAAAGTGGTTGGTGGATATGGAATAGGATTTCCAAGGTCCATGTTGGGAGTTATCTTGGGGTAGTCCCTAGTTAACAAGACTGGGATGCGACTCGATGAGATAGAAATGTTAGGTTTCTTGGCCAACCTAGAGTGTCTTAAAAAGGGGATGGGATTGAGTACATCACCCTTATAATGTTTTCCCTTTAGGGACTATGAGGTCATGAGATTTTAGTGACTGGGTTGTGGGATGTTTGACCTCAAGATATGGTCATTGACCTGAAAGACTAGTTTGTGACTAAGGATCACAAGAGGGATGCCTCCACTTGTGTTTTGACCTAAAGAATCTCAAGAGGTATGACTCTGATTTCACAATGATTACAAGGATCCCTATAGGTATGCCTCTACTTACATGGTAATTTATAATACACAAGTGGGTGTTGTTGATAGACTGACCCTAATTGGGTATGTGTGTTTTGGGTAGTGATGGTTGCAGGTGTCTCCTAGAACCTAAATCGATGTGTAAGCTCGATGGGACTGCGATGATGATGATGGTAATGGGTGTTTTTTCATCCCTTATTTTGTTTTGTTTTATTTAGTTTATATTGTAAATTATTTTACAACCTTAGGGCTATTGTTATATGGTTGGGACACCATGGTTATGAGGCCATTATATGGTTGGTTTTCCATGTTTTAGAGCCAGATATGATTGGGGATTCCATGGTCATGGAGATTAGTAGTTGGAGCATCATTAGATTAAGAGATAAGTACATTATAAGGGCTACCCTAGATTTGGAGTCTGGGTGATAGGATTGTAGTAGGAATCACCCATGAAGTCATGAGGATATGATAAGGGCTTCCATGAATTTAGGGCCCAAAATGATAGGGTTATCACCAGCCTTATCTCTAGAGTCATGAGGATATGATAGGGGATTATATGGATTTGGAGCCCATATTATAGGGTTAGCTTGGGCCTCATCACCAGATTCATGAGGATATGATAGGGTATTCCTTTGATTAGGAGTTGATATTATATGACTATCATGGACCTTATCCTCATATTCATGAGGATACTGATAGAATCTTACATGGATTTGGAGCTTGGATTATAGGACTTTAATAGGATGGGTCCCATGAGTCATGATGATTGGTCGGGTATGCCATGGATTTAGAGAACATGTGTTACATAGGATTCACATTCATCAAGATGTGATTAGATACACCCCAACACTAGTCAAAGTATGTATGGTCGTCAGGGTCATGGACCTAAAGATCAATAGTGGTTTTATTTTATTTTTATTCTAGTTGTGTGTCTGCAAGGTTGGGCATATTTCATGATCATAAACTTGTGAAAGTAGGTTATAGGTTCCCTATTGGGGGTGGCCTATTGAGATTAATTTTTCACCCTATATATGTGCACCTTAGTGTGAATGTAGGCCTTATCTTTGCTTTTAGGTTGATAATAGATTCACAACAGTTAGGGTGGAGGCCTAGGATTGTATGATCGAGTAGAACCACTCATGTGGAGTCTTATGATTGAGCTTGAGTAACTCGACATGGTTTTAGAAATTGGGTATGTGGTATGGATCAGAGTTACTAATGGTGCCTACTATATTTATTTTCATTTATTTTATTATATTTGTGTCCAACCCATTAGATGGTCAGTTGTTGTATGTATGATATAGTTGTTCAAGACTTTATTGAATTTAATTTATTACAGCCTTTTTTATATTTATCTACCTTCATTTTTAGTTTATCATGATATATAATGATTGGTTATTTTATCTATTATTGAACACTCTAATATAGGGGGTATATCATCCCCATAGCACCACCTTAGAATCCCACTTCTAGTTGGAAGCCTCTAGTATATAGGGATGTGTGCCTAAGGTCACATGGAAAACCGGTCTAACTACTATTCATAGAGAGATTTGGAGTGGAAAATATAGGAACTTTTATAACCTTTTAACATGACAGTTACTTGTAAGACATTATCACATACTATGTCGTATATAATAAAAAACACGATGTGATAAGAACTTTATTAATATTAAAAATAATTAATATAGGTAATCATAAAGTAAATAGAATTTTGTTTTAGGGAACTAACTCTAACACCTTGGAGATCTCAAATAACTCATGTCTATCTCTCTCATGATGAATATCACAAAGATGATTGAGCATGGTATTTGAATCTATGTTCTCATGTGGCATATGAAGTTTATTAGGAACGGATGATAACATCAAATTACAGACATCTAGAACATAATTAAAGTGTTTTAATTAAATATGAATCTCTTATTCACTCGCCTCCTTAATAAAAAGATCAGGAACCAGGGCCCCATCATGTAAATATTCTTTTACTGGTGTTGTACAATGCACAAGATCATGAACAACTCCTAAAAGTTACTCCCAGAGAGGTGTTTTCCTTTCTCTAGAATAGATCATAGGGATATTGATATAACTTCCATATTTTTTCAACAAAATAAAATCATATTTATTACATTATCTAGGTTACCAAAATATGTGATATATAATAGTTTTAATCATCTTATTAATCTCTCACTATTTTATAAACTCCCAATAGCCCTCACCATCGAACTCTGAATGTTCTATCATGTGAAAATTTTAGTGTCAAGGATCCATATTTCTATTCTCATAACCTATAAAGGGGTATATTAAATTATTACAAGGTATTCAGTTAGGAATTATTTCCAATTGATAGCTAACATATCCTTGATCCATTGAGTGGGTTCCTCGATCCTGAAATCCTGATTTAGATTTCCTCAACACTTGACTTCAAATTACACCAATTCTAAAAGGGGATTCTCTTCTTGATGTCAAATTTTTTAATTAAACCCAAAATTATCATTAAAACTCCTCGATAAAAGTAGGTTTCATAATAAGAGCCATACCAACACTTAGTTCTATGGTTCCATTCTAAATAAAGTAATAAAATGATTTTGGATTTAATATTTACTTGATGGATTTTTTTATTTATGAATAAATATTCTAACTTTATCTATCACATTTCTTGTTAATATTATATTGATTTTAAATAATTAATTAACCATGTATCTGATAAAATAATTTACATATAATCCATTTATTTTAGTTTAATTAGTTCCAATGTAAAAAAAATATTAATAAATAAAATGGAAACCAAACAACCAAAGCCACTGGGGCCTGGAGGGACCTATGGGGGCCAGAAGTAATGAAGGCCCAATGAATATCCCCTAATCAGATTGACCCCCTTAGGTGAAAATCTGTTCAAATTATGAAGTAAAATTGGAACAGGCCCAGGAACTATAATAGATGCAAGGTGGTCGGCAACATGGTTTCCTTCACGCCAAGAATGATCAACTTTGGTGTGGTTTCCAAGAATGCCCCGACACTTTATGATGATGTATTAGATCGACCATGAGGTGGATCCAATTCCATGAAAGGCATTTTGAAGAAGTAAAGAATCCATTTCAACCTCTATCAACTTCAACCTCTTCTATTGGAATAACCTGAGGCCATGAAGCATCACCTTGGCTTTTTCTTGAAGGGATGAACCGTGACCCATTCTCCCATAAAAACCCATGAAGGCTGAGCTAGCATAATCACGGACGATGCCACATCTGTGAAGAAACCCCAAAACATAGGATCTATCCGTATTGAGATTCAGGACCTTGGAAGGGGGGACCAGGAGACCCAGTTGCTGATGTTAGAACTGTTACCAGGGAGGGTATAGGGGTATGGCACTTGAAGTTTCTGAAGGGTGGGCGTCTCCCGTCAGTTGGATAATAAGATGACCATGTCAAGGAGGAGGTTCTTCATTCTAATAATAATGAATCTGCCTAATGCATGGCCTTATTAATACTTTCACTTATTACTCACCTGAAAAATACACCAGCAGCCTATGTGTAGGACCATCATGCGAGCCAGCCTCTCCAAACCCTTCTCACCCACACCGTGGAACCACCTCTCTAGGAAGTCCATATCCACCATGTTTTGAGAAAGAATAGCAGTGAATTCACCAAATTACTCCCACACAGTGCTCACCCATTCACCTTCAAAGAATAAGTGGGCCGCAAAATCCTCCCTATATTGTCTACAGTATGGGTATCTCGAGACCAGAGGGATGCCACAACCTTTGACATTGTCATCGGTTGGAATAGCTTTGTTCCTAATCCTCCAAGTAAGGAATTTGTACTTCACAGGTATGCCTCGAGGCCAGAGGGTCTCATTCAAGCGATCTGTCTAATCATGCATTGCCTGGGAGCATTGGTAATATTTGGTTGTGAAAGATCTAGAGGTAGAGGGAGTAAAAACACATCTGTCCAGCTCCGTATTGAGTTAAATGAGATTGAATATGTCCTGTTAATCCTCATCCAATACATACTTGATAAAATGAGGGTAACGACTAGCCTCCCTAAAGGAGATAGAGTTGACAGGGCATCCCAAGAATCCAAGGGGGAGCCCAGCCCAGTTGAGATGCCAAAAGGAGATGTCACCCATCCCTATGATCCATCGATCATGGGGTTGGATATCCATTATCAGAGGGGATATCACAGACTAGAGCAGGGAGTCTTGGCCCATAGGCTGAGTCAAAATTTCAAAATGGGAGTTATACATGGTGATCCCCCAGAGTGTGCATTGTTCGAGCACTTCCCATGATAGCTTTCCATGCATTCATGTAAAGGTATTAGTGAGGTTTAGAATGTTAATTCCACCTTCCCCTGCTGGTCGTGCCACCTTGTGCTAGGATGTCCAGTGGTGCCTCCCTTCCCTGGTAGGGTCCCATATGAATCTGTCTAGGAGCTTCTCAATCCTGTTAATAGTGCCTTTGGTGACTTTGATGGATGAGAGAGCACGAACAAGGGTGGTGAGAAGAACATTGTTCACCGGCATGATTTGGCCCCCTAAGGATAAATATATGTTCTTTCAATTGAGGATCTGGTCCATAATTCTGCTGATCAGGAAATCAAAGTCCCTAATTCAGATCCTGCCTAAGGAAATAGGATCCCCCAAATACTCCATGGATAAGGACCCTATTTTCATGTCAAGGCTATAATGTACAGTGGAGATCCATCCAGGAAAACATCTTTTGGAGATGAAGAAATTTCTTTTAGACTTATTGATGACTTGGCCACTCTAGTGGCAATACCCTTCCATCATCTTGTTGAAGGCTCTGATATATCTTTTGTTGTCATTCATGAATATGAAAGTATCATCCACAAATATAAGGTGGGATATGGAGGGAGACCTCTGATGTCTTCGTAAAGGCTGGATCAGTCCATTGTTGATGCTCCTATGTAAGAGGTGACTAAGAACATCCTGGGTGATGATAAAGAGACTTGGAGAGATGGGGTAACCTTGCCTTAGGCCAAAAATGGCCTTGAAGAAACTATAGGTCTTCCCCATGAAGGTGATCACCAACCATGAAAAGGTGAAGAATATAAACAAGAGATCAATGTTTCGTGAGGAGAATCCCATGTCTGCCAACACATTATTGATGAATCCTTACTCGACACGGTCATAAGATTTTTTCATGTCTAGATTTATGGATATATTAGAGCCATGAGTCTTGAAGTTAATATCATGGATCATTTCTTGTGCTAGAGAAATGGCACCCTAGATTGATCACCCCTTCAAAAAACCATGCTGCTCCAAGGAAATCCATTGGGGAAGATGAAGGGAGAGCTTGTTGTTGATTAATCTAGACAGAATATTGTAGGGGAAGTTGCAAAACTCACTATTCGGTAGTGCGAGAGGGAATAAGGGTTATTTTTTTAAGTAGTAATATGGTAGTGACACATGAAACCTAAGGTAGGACACCCCCCCTGGAATGAGTCCTGGATGGAAGAGATGGTATCCACTTTCACCACTTCCCACAAGGATTTGTAGAAGGAGCCTGGAAAGTCATCCAGTCCTGGGGCGCTTTTGGGGTTCAGGCTCATCATTGCACCATGTATCTCCTTTTCACCTAGGATTTATCTAAGGCCTTCATTTTCCTATTGCGAGATTTGGATGTGGATCACATCAGGAAGCTCATTGTTCCACTCCAAGTACTCATCTACTATTCAGGGATTTTGTCCAGCAAGGAGGTCCCTAAAGAAGTTGTAACGCAGACAACCCACGGTATCTCTGTCATCCATGTAGGTGTCGTTGTCTAGGAGAATGATTGGTTTCACTATACGCTTCCTCTCTGTGATACATGCATGGAATAAAGTCGTGTTATTGTCTCCCTCACTAATCCATTTTATCCAGGAATTTTCTCACACCAGATGTTCTTGTCTGAGGATCAAATCTAACAGAACTTCTTTCTTTCTAGATAGGACGTCGAAAATATGATTGTCCCAGGCATTCTCCAAACTATTCTCAAGACCCTCAACCTCTTTCATGGAAATGTTGATGTCACTGTCGATGGAGGGGAGCCTTTTTTCCCACACCTGTAGATTCATCTTGAGGATTCTCAGTTTGTTATGAATTTCCACCCACGTATGCCCCTGAGCATGATCATTCCAGACTTCTCACACCAGATCGTGAAACCCTGGGAAGATGGCCCATTGCTGATAAAACCAGAATCTATCCTAGAAGTTATGACCTGGAGACAAAGAGATCAGGAGAGGATAATGGTCTGATAATCCACAAACAAGGTAATTAACCTTGGTGTTAGGGAAAGAAAATAGGGATTGCATGTTCTCCAAATAGTGTTCCAGGCGGCTCCAAGTGCGATAAGATCCTTTTTGGTTATTTCACCAGGTGAAGCGATCACCTGAGAATCCTAGATCATTGAGGCCTTTCCCGATCATGAACTTCTTGAAGTCCAGGCTAGCCTTCCTATTAAAGGGACCCCTTCCTTTCTTCTATTCCGGATTGGAAATGATGTTGAAGTCCCCCCCAACAATCTATGGGAGGTTTTCAGGATTTAAGGAGTTAAGGTCTTTCCAAAGAGCTTCCCTTTGGCATGCATCGCAGCTTCCATAGATAAAGGAAATTAAAATAGAGGTGTCATCGTGTGACACCTTCATCGTGATGAATTTATCTCCAGATTGAACTAGATCCATAGAGAGTTCCCTATTCCAGATGATCCAAATGTTCTTATTGATGTGGTCAGCCTACATGGAGTCATGCATATTGATTCTCCTAGGAAAATCCTTTATCTTGTTGTAGTTTTTCTTATGATCAAGGATAGAGACAATCAAGGCTTTGTTTTTCCTGAATTCGGTGGTGAGAAAGTATGCCTTAACCCGATAACCTAGTACCCAGAAATTCTATATGATTAAATATATCATTGGGAGAAAAAAGTTCTGGATTTGGGTCTAGAAATCTTGGCCTTCTTAAGGTGGTAGGATGAGAGATATTTTTGAATCTTTGATCTTGATCTTGTGCAGACACCATCATCCATGGAAACCAACGAGGTAACAGGAAGGAAGGGGCCCTAGGGAGAGGATAGGTTTATGCTTCGAGCACTGGGGGAGCTCTCAAAGGCCTGACCTTGGACACTGAGGATAAGGTTTGGGGAGCCCACTGATAGACTCAAGGGAGAGGCAAGAGCAATGAAGGGGGACTGCCCACCTGGGGGTCTAGCATGGAAAGGGAGGTCAGGACCTGGAGATCCAAGTAATAGGGGAGGCCCGCCAGGGGAAACCTCCAAGGAGGGGAGGGTATGACTTGGAGAGCCAGGGGGATCCTGGGGACTAGTATTAGGAAGAGAGGGGCGGGGGAGGTGCTAGCCGACCATCGGGTAATAAAGAGCAGCTGAACAGGATCTCTTCTAGGTGAGACTCTTGAAACACTAGGGAGATTGGGAGGGGTGGAAGATCAAGACCAGGCTGGAGGGAGATCGATCGGAGAGGGGATAAAGGAATTAGGTCCAAGAACCTCAGTGGTGAGATAGATAGAGATTTTGGAGGCGGCTCAGGTGTGGGGAGGGGGGAACCAGGGAGAACCTCCATAGGAGAGACATTCGTGCATTGGTCCTCATCTAAAGAAAAGGGAATAATGGGTGTCGAGTCTGGATGCATGACTTGAGCAAGATCGACCATGGGATAGGGTTGACTGACACTGTGAAGCTTCCTTCTACAGACCTAAAGAGAGTTCCCTTGAAGCAGGCAGTGGGGGAAATACCTAGGGAAGACTGGGTTGACAATGACTTGGATCCAAGGGGAGCATCCTGCACCCTAAGATATAGGTGATCGGGTGGGGGAAGGGATAGGTCCATATCGACACAAAGTCGAGCCATCGATGCATCTACACATTCTTTAGTCCTTTTATCAGAGTAGAGGAACCCACCAAGGGAGTCTCCCATCGCTCTAAGGAAACCGCCATTCTAAAAGGGGAGAGGAGCCCTGGGAGGGATAACCAAACTATGGCGAGTAGACTTTCATTTACCCTGTGGACCTATATGGACTAGAGAGAGAGGTTGAAGTGCCACCATCCAAGAGATCAGGGAGCCTTACACCATGCGTGAATGAATTCAACATCCTTAGAGAATATTAGGTAAAAAGAGTTCCTATGGACTGGAGAGATCTGAATTGGGCCACAGATCCCCCACGAAGAAAAAGAAGCACTGGAAGACACTGAGCGGAGGGATTTCCACACCAAAATAGGCCACGAGAGTCTAATTTAGGCATGATTCATCATTTGTAAAGGCCGATGTAGGGAACTCCAGAGAAAGACAACTGCCATACCTTGAAGCCTTCAGAACAGGCAAGCCAATATCTAGGAAGCACACCTGCACTGAGCCGCCTAAAGAGCCACAGAGAACATCTCTAAAGGATCCCAACTTGGGGGGGCCACTAGGGGGCAGCAGGGGAAGCCAGCTGGGGCACATAGGTGGAAGATGCGGGCTCCAGAACCTGGGTAAGGGAAGGATCCACCAAGATCTGGGAGCGAGGGGACAAGGAGGGGTCTGTTGGGAGGTAGAGAGAAGAGGAGCTGAAGAGGATCTAGAGTCGAAGAGCAACATACCTGACGGCGACCAAGCGAGTGAGGATGCAACGGGAAAAAAGTTTGAAAACCCTGACGGTGCGTGGGGTGCGTTCGAGCAGACCAAATACATTCACTATTTATTTTAGTTTAACTTACATGTTTTGTTGTCTTATTTAGTCTATGTGATCATGTTTAACATCATGTAGATATGCATCACATAAAATAGATAACCATGGACTTTTACAAAATAAAAAAATAAATTGAATTGATCATGAGCATTAAAATACTTAATTTATTGATCAGACAATAAATTAACCTATGACCCTAGGTAAAAAGACTATTTGAGGTGGTATTGGATAGAGTTATAGCACTCCACCATCGACCTTTTTATTTTCTTAGCTTATTTCACCTCATTTTTTGTTTTGAACTACTTCATCTCCTTGGTGATCCATCCTTTACACGTTTTACTCACAT
The DNA here is from genome assembly GCA_963277665.1 of Viscum album. Taxonomy (NCBI): domain Eukaryota; kingdom Viridiplantae; phylum Streptophyta; class Magnoliopsida; order Santalales; family Viscaceae; genus Viscum; species Viscum album. The sequence goes on from OY728164.1 coordinate 137,654,900, forward strand.
CACATATGAGGGGAACTAGGGGTATGAGATGCATAAAATAAAACATGGATATGTAGGTATTACATAGTAAATGTAGAAGTAATGACTCATAAAACAACATATAAAATTTAATAAAAATTTATCATATATAAAAACCCATAAAATAATATTAAACCCAACACATACATTTTTCGTTCAAAATCATGATTAGTTACATACATGAAATGACATGTATTCATACATGCTATCATTTATTTCAAATAGATCTATTTAATTAATATAAATTTATCTTGAATTAATAATTAATGGTCTTATAAATTTATTAATTCTTTATCTTAATTATTAATCTAAGAAATCCTAGAGATACACACAATTTCCATCTAGTGTAATGTTTAAATATATTAAATTAATTAATTTAATTTAAAATAATTTAAGTGCATGACGTTTACTTGGAGGAAATATTGTGTGTACCCATATAAATAACACATTGTCTCATTTGATCCATGTCATTCACTATTCACTTACATGAAATGAATTGTATATGGAATGTCATATATTACGCAACATGTAGTTTCATGTGACAATACAAGTAGTCAGTTTGGTGCGTATGACACATGACACACATTAATATATGTAGTGTGTACCACTATTATTTCTTGTGTGAATTACATGGTGTGTACGATAAACATATATGGTGTGTAGTTCTGAAATAATGTGGAAATTAATTAGGAATTTAATATTTTGTAAAACCCAATCAGATTATGTGTGCACCATTTACACGTCATGTAGTTTATTTCTAATTTTGAAATTAATTTCATTTTTCATAATTAACTTAAATGGTTTATATCCTAGATTGGTAGGTACTCTACATAAACAAGTATGTGTTACACGGTGTGTACATCCTACTACATGTCATGTAACACTTTCTATGGTCATATATGGTAAAATCCTAGGGACTCTATGTGTAATCCATATGGAATAAAACTATATTACACAATGTTTATTCTATATACACATCATGTAATTACTTTCATCCTATGTTACTTGTCTGGAAGTTAACATGTGATATGTAATTAATTACAGTCCATGTGTATTAATTATATTATGCATACATTGACCACATGACCAATGTGTCATATGAGGTTACATGACATGTATTCCATCCATATGTTTTGTAACCCTATATATTGTGTGTCACCCTGACAGTCAATATATGGTGAAATTACACATTGCGTAATGAACTACCACATGACTAGACGTGATTGGCACAACCATGTATGAATGTGGTTGATCAATAATGCATGAAAATTAATTGTTTTACACAAATTGTAATATGTTTTTGCAACCAAAATATTTGTCACCTTTGGATGGAATCTCCATGCATTCATCACTTGTTCTTGGCTTGTTATTGGTCATATGATAGTGAATGAACATGTTATCTTAACCTAATGGATTAAGAATGAAAATTAGAATGAAAATATAAAAAATGAATCATGATATTGATCAAAAAAATTAAATAATTATAAATTTTAACATGATTACTTTGATACTGGTTAAATGTTTCAAACATAGTGGAAGCATCGATCGAGCCCATGCCCGATTAGTATTTTGTTGAATTAAACAAATAATATATAATAAAATGAAAAATAATTTTCATGTCTAAAAAATTTACCCAAAGAAATTAGAAAAAAAAATGTTGGAACCAGTACAATAGGATCATTCATTTTTAATTTATGTTTAATTTAATAATAAGAATTACTTAAATCTTGAGATTCTTCATTCAGTGAAGATATCAATCGTTCAAACTCCTTAGTTTAATTGTAACATCATTATGATAAGAGGATCCAAAATAGAATATCTCTAGAAGTGATCCACATGTGCTCCTTGATCTCCAAATGACATAGATGGAACTCCAAGTTCTAGCATGTATGATCCAAACATATCATGTTTCTTATATTGATTGAAACACAGCACTTTAGTCTTAGTGGATTGTATATGTTGTTCTCTCAATCTATATAGGAGTAAGGAGGTGGAGGAATTATATTAGTCTTGAAAGAAACCCTAGATATGTTATTCATTGAGAGAATTCTATAGGATAGTATGTTGTGAACAACTACAGAATTAATTTTTAGAAATTAATTATCCATATAGATAAATTATATAACATGAGAATATATAGTAGGATTCATTATTGGAAATTTCACACAATTCCTTGGTATAATAATGAATTAAATACATTCCCCATTACAAATAATAATAATAATATATTGTGTAATGAATTGACCTGCATAGTTAAATATCATATTATTTATTTAAATGATATTTAAGATTATATCATTTATGTTACCGAGTATAACCTGACTCATACACCTTTATTTTTACCAACCATCAAATAATAAAAAACTGATATTCATTTAATAAATAAATAAAATTATTTTCACAAGATTGTAAATAAATATTTTTTTAATATTCAACTCACATATAAATATGGTGACTAGATATTTTCAATCAATAAATCGTCAATAAATATTATTTTTCATACTTGATAATAATATTTATTCCAACTATTAAATTCACATTGAAATTAACCGAGATCAATAGATATACTAAGTGTGTGACCCTTTAGACCTTTTCCTTGGTTTCATTAGGTAGTATTTCTTAAATTCCAATATCAAAGTCTAAAAAAGAATAAATTCACTCATAGAGGAAGGATTTGATGTTGCAACAACAACAACCACAAGTGAATTCTTATTGTGTAATGTAATCCTTTTGTCATAATATCTCAAATAAAATAGGTTTCATGTTCATGTTATCAACCAATATGCTTGATATATCTTTCTTTGACTTCCTAAAATGAACCTTTTAATCATCATGCCCATAAAATTTTAGTTTTATGGTTCCATTCCAATCAAAGGGCATGATACATCAACTTCCTTAAACCATAAGGGACAAATCCTATATTGACTTATTCATCAATGTTACATCACTCATGATGCACCCAATGTATCCTACATCTTCATGAACATATATTGTCATGGTTTTGGGAAATACATAAAAGTATGTGACTCATGATATGTATTAATAATAAAATAAAGTTTAAGGATCATTACACACATTCACATGCTTTAATATCCAATGACACATAAACATGTGGAATTACTACTAGTGTGCATGTCCTCATAATCTCTCATCCTGGGAATTACTAATTGTGATCTCCATGAAATGAAGTCTAATTTACTTAAGAGTATCAATCATATGAAAATAAAACATACTATGTGTCTCATCATAGAATTTTATCTTGACCATAGGATATACATTTAATAATATTATCACAACACTTTAAGACATCGTAGCAGGGAACTACTTTGATCTTTCAATGAAAAAGATATTCTCGGATATTATCACATTAATGTTACACAAAGTAACAATCAATATGTAATAATTGATTTATTAATATTCAATAATTTTGATATATATCTAACTTAAAGTAAAAATTAGGTGGTTCTATTGCACTAAATCCAACATTTACTATGTTCACATGCATTGGGATACATCCATGGAGCACACCCTTGATAGCGTGATAGTATGATAAAATTCATTAACTCATTGTTATGTGAATAAAAAATTAATATGAATCCACTACCAATTTAAAATACCACTCCATATTCCCAACTCTCTCTCATTGATTCAAATATATGACATGATGTTTATAAGATTTCAAGCCTTAATAAAATCAGTATGAATAAAATGATAACAATTACACCTATGAATTTTGATTTTTTTGTGAAATTAATCTTCATTTGTTTCCTCATCCATCAATTTAATGATATGAAAAACTCTATGCAAAGAGATTTAGTCCATTATATTCCACACAATCCTTATAGTATATTTAACTCCCTCCATTAAGGATTCCGAAAAAAATCAATTCTATATTGATATAATTTTCTATGATAAGATATATCTTCTTATCCTTTATTAATTTTCTAGATATGTTATTAGATTTCCATTTATGAACCTATTCACCTTTTAAACTAGATTCATCAATTACATTCTCTATATTTCCTTCTTTATTCTCTACTATTCAATCCATATTTAAGCATCAAGATCCTTAAATCATGAAAAAAATGGGCTATGATGTATCCAAGATATTATCAATGAGTTATTACTTATCAAAACCTGACCCTAACTTATTAATTATATTTAATTTCTAGTTATATTTATCCTCTTCTTTGAGTTTTGGGCTGGACCAAGTTTTAAAATTTTAATTTTTAGATTTTTCAACATATGCACATGGTTATAGCATGGTGAGTAGAAACATGCAAAGGTGTATGTAGTTTTTAGCAGATCCAACTACACAGTCAGCGCATAGTTTCCCTAACCATGTGGCTTACCCATGTGGGGTGTCTAGGGCCTCCATTAGAGGCACACAGTTGGCGTATGGTTTGGCCAACCATGCAGTCAAACCGTGCATGGTTTCCAGGCATTAAAAAAATAAAAAAAATTATTATTATTGATATTATTATTATTATCATAATAATTTATTATTATTATTATTATATTATTATTATTATACCCTCCCCCTTACCCATTGCACCCCACCCCCTCCCCATTCCACTCTATGCCACATAACCCATCCCCCTCCTCCTCTTAGTCGTGCACCACCACCCCCTTCCTCTCCCTCTGGTAGTCAATTTCTCTATTAATTTATAGCGTGATCATACTTAGTGATCTTGTCTTCTCCTCCTCTTCCTTATTCTTCCCTTTTCCTTGGATTTATTTATTTAATATGTGTTGTGCGTGCTATGGACAAACCCTAACCTATTTTTTGGGTGTTACTCTTGCCAATTATTGATGCCTAGGGTCATCGGGTTATGTTGACTCTGATTTTATCCATGACTACTAAAGGTAGTGGATTATCCTTTGTTTTCATGTATGTTTTCTTTTGTTTTAATTATTTGGACCAATTTTAATTAGGGATTTTATAATTTTTTAGTTTTTGGTATTTTTCTAGTGCATTTTGGACCATCTTTCATGAAGGAAACTTACACACATATTCATAGGTAAGGCGTGTATATAAATACACCTTGTTTATACATATTACCTCATGGAGAGAGAAATATCTATATTTTAACTAAGGGTGTATATATATGTGTGTGTGTGTGTGTGTGTGCATATGTTTGTAAGCATAAAAGGAGGGCCTCTTTTGCTTCTATGGCCCTTTTGGGGTGCCTTGGGATTGCCATCATCAAAAGAATAATGTTTGGAGGTAAGTTCCCTATGCCCAGATATTTAATTTTAATTCCATGATTGCTTGATTATTTTAAAAAAATCATTATTATATGATAATTATATTCTATGTAAAGTGACTTTTGATTCCTGTAAATTAATTTTTACTCACTTCCCATACTTTACCAATGCTTCTAAAAAAATTTCTTTGTTTAAGCATGTTTTTCAGACCTTGTTTCAAGTGTGTAGTATTTTAAATGTCCCATTTGTTATCTAAATGGATTTGAATGTGTAGTGGGTAATTTCAAGTATGTTTTGGTGTGTGTGTAATGATGGTGAAATGGATTTCCCCTATATCTTTATTAAAAAAAATACTTTTAAATGATAATGTTAGATTTTAATGATGGGGAGTTTGTGTGTGATTTAAAAAGAGTAAAAATCTATTATTTGGAAATTTTTAGCACTTGGGAACCCTGGGTTTCTATGTGGGTTAATATGGACTACTATGTTGACTAAGTCGGCAATGCAATGACCTAGGCTCCCAAGAAATTTTATGCTACAACACTAACTAAATTAATGATGATGCTTTTAATACTTCTAGAACTTTGGTTGTGACCTCTCTAATAGTCCGTTCACTAGAACGGAGTATAGTGATTGATTACCAAGGTACGATGATCCTAGGGACCTAATGACCTAGCTAATTAGAAATTTCCCGCGGTGCTTTATCTCTTTTATTCTTATTTTTCATAATACTATTTTAAAATTATCTTTTGATTAGTTTACTCTATTTTTTTCTAGTTTCATTATAAAATATAATCTTTGGTTTGTTTTCCATAAAGATACACCTGTATAGAATAGGTTATATTTTATAAATAATTCACTGAAAATTTTTCCATGCTTTGGAAACTATTTTGAAAATATAATGGAAATTAGTTTTACGTAAATTTATTAACTCTTTAATTTTATTAAAAGGGTATAAAAACCAATTTTTATATGTATTTTTTTCAAAATAGCATGGATTGGTTTTATTTTAAAGGAAATGCATTGGTAATATTATATTTGAGCATGCCTACTAAGTTTTAATAATCACACCTATATCTCTATATTTTTTTTATCTTTTGATGCTGCTTCTAGCTCGGTCTCAATTTTAATAGAGTGATGTTGGTTCAGTGCATGATTGTGACCCATGAGGTCACATTGAAGTATGTCTAGTGCTTACTTTTATTAATTTAGTTTCACATTTCTTTTCCATTTCCAGTAATATTTTTACTTATTCTATTTTATTTATCTACTTTTTATGGGATAAACTGTTTCCAATTAAGTTGTGCTTGAAACTCAATACTAGTTTCTAGATTGAGAGGATCAGGAATGCATCTCAGGACTTGTTTTGGGTTGGATCGGGTGACTGTTTTGGGGTTGACCCAAGTTGGTTTATGATAAAATGATATCATAGAATTATCCATTGTTATTTGGGGATATCTAGTAGTTTGGAGATATTATTGTTGGAATTCAATTGGTCAGTTACGCGTAGGATTTTAATCACCACCTATTCGGAAGGATTATTGAATTTATAGGGTAGTTTGGGATAGTTTTGACTCAAAATCTGATCTTGGATCTCAGATGTTTTCAAGGTTATTGATTTTTTTTAGTGTTTTTGGTTGGATTTAAGGAATTTTTGGTTATTATGGGATGTATTTATAGGGTGTATGGTTGTTGTACACAATATTGAAAACCATTAATAGACCATGAATCTTACTCTTATGACCTCTAATGTTCTCAAACAGTTGGTGCAAGACCTACCAAACTGTGTAACCAAGTCATGCATAGAAGTTTTTCTTTTAAGATTTTGGGATTTGTAATCGAGTATTTGGTTGTTTTGGTTTTTTTCTATCAATTTGATTTCATTTTAGGGTTTTTATTTTGGAATTTAAAAATGGAATCTATTTTATCAAAGTTTATTTTCTAAAAATGAAAACCTTGGGTTGATTATAAATTAAATGGGTTGATTTGGAAACTAAAATTGTTTTGTAAAATGGAATTGTTTTTTGCAAATGTTTTGGGGAATTTTAAAAGTTTTGAGAAATGTGAAATTAAAGTTTCTTAAAAAATGAGAATTTGAAAATTCTTTGTTTTTGGATGATAAGGGGTGTCTTCAAATTCGTTTGGAATTTGAATTTGGGATGAATATTTGTTTTATTAATTGAAAATGTTTTGAATTGACCCTTAGTATTCTTATGACCGATCACATATATGAATGTACAAATTTGGAAAGTGGATAGTTAGTGTTATGTGTAGAGGTGTTCTTGAGTTGATGGGGATGTGTATATATATGAGGCTTCATTAAATACCATCGTTAAGTGCCCAACTTTTTTTAGCTTATTTTTCTTTATGGAAATTCTTTTTAAGGGGGGGGGGTTGATTCCATTGTGTAGGTATTTTTTTGAATTGGTTTTTTTGGGTTGGAATGTTATCTCGTCTGAGTTTTGGTTTAGATTTGTTTTGATATTAATTTGTTTGGGAGTTTTTATTTATTTTAGATTATTCCACCCAGAAAGGTCTTGAAGGTTTATAAGGAGTCTCTTCTGGTTGTTAGATTTTTTCAAACTCTCATTGGAGTGGTAGATTCAAGTTCTTTTCATATATTTCCAATTTTTCATGGTGATCGAGGATCGTTATAGGTTGAAGGATAGAATATCTTGTGGGTGTTCAGATAGGTCAACATATGGTGAAGGGTTGTGTTGACCATCTTAAATAGGCTATTTTTTTCCTAATATTTATAATTGGGTGATTAGTTGAAAACTACTCTCTTTGTGTGGGGTCTCTGTCTAGATATCAAGGACCGTGTTCTCTTTTCTAGGAAAGTTATGTTCAGGGAGTTGGTTAATTCGGTGTCCTTAGATGAGTTGGTTTGTATAAGTCAGTCTATGTCATTTTTCAGTTTAGTTTCTCAAGGTGCTTGTGAAGGGTTCTCCATCCAGTGAGGAGTGTAAACTGGAGAAACCTATTCCTAGGGTGTCTCCTTTTTTAGTTCCTAATCCTCATTCCTTGTATTTCATGCTCATTTTCTTCTAGTGTGGTTGTTTTAACATATTTTCATAATCTTCCAAAGGATTTTCCTTAGTGTGGCTGCTTGGGACACCTGGATTAGTTTTGTAAGTTTCATTTCTAGAATAGGAAGTCTCTCTCATAGGCTTTCAACTTCTAACTGTGGGGCAGAAGATGATTCAAGATATTAGGGCTCCAACCATAGGTCTTGAAGTGAATCTTTTCACACAGTGAAGGAGTTTTCAAGTGTGGGGGGATTTGGATCCAACTTTTTGTCTATGACATCATAGAAGAAGACATTTGAGTTTTCCCTTCCTCTAGTTGTTTGTTTTGGAACCCCTTTTTTTATGGATTCGGTGGATTTATTTTGGAATTTTTTTTGTTTTTGAGTAGTTCCTTTTTAGAGATTTCTTATGGAAATAATGAATCTTGGTTCGTTCTAGTGTTTAATTTTAGTCTCTTTCATTGGGACCCCTTGTGTTGGGGTTTTTTCTATGATAGTTGGTTTTTAAATGGTGTATAGACCCACTATGGTTATCATTGATGTATTCTCTAAAAATGGTCAGGTTTAATTTAGGAAGTTCATATGTCACATCGGTGTTAGAGTTTCTTTTTGGATCTTTTAGTTGTTTTTGCCTAAGAAATAGTGTTTGAGAAAAGTCCCAAAATGGTGGGGAGACCACCATAAAAAGGGGATCATGGTAAATTAGATCGTAAGCCTTATTTATGGGTATACACTTTTTTACCCTCCCAACCAACCCTGGTGATTTTATTTTTTGATTTATATGTTAGGGTTTGGGGTGTTTCTTGTTTTAGGTTATGTTCAGAGACATGAAACTCCTTCTATATCCTTTTTTAGTTTGATCTCTAAGTTTATTTATTCTCATAAGTTATTTACTTAGATTTTGGTTCATTTTTTAGGATGAAATTTTGGATTAATTTGGGATCTTAATGTTTGGGTATTTGAGAGGGAAGTGAGTTTTCTACTTTCCGTCTTTGGGTGGTGGAGGTTTCATTTTGGGAGGTATTTTGTCCTTGTCTCATGTCTTGATCAGCTAAGTATTTTGGGTCTTTCTAGGGGTATAAAGTGTCATGGGGAGGAGAATTGTCACACCTTGACCCTTACTTATTAATTATATTTAATGTTTCAATTATATTTATCCACTTTTTTTAGTTTTGGGCTGGATCAAGTTTTCAATTTTTAATTTTTTGGATTTTTCAGCAAAGGCGCACAGTTAGGACGTGATTAATAGAAACTGTGAGCAGTCTATGTGAAGGTGTCTATAGCTTTTAGTTGAGATGAATTTATAGTCGATGCATGGTTTCTATAATAGTGTGTTCTGTCTATGTAGGGTGTCTAGGGCCTCAAGTAGATGTGCACATTTGGCACAAAGTTTTGCCAATCATGCGGCCAAACTATGTACAGTTTCAAAGCTTTTGAAAAAAAAAATAGATAAGAAATTTGTTATTATTATTATTAATTATTTATTATTATTATTTATTATTATTGTATTATTATTATTATACCCTTCTCCCCCTTACCCGTTGCACCCCACCCCCTCTACTTTCCTCTTTACATCGAACGACCTGGCCCCCTCCTCCCCCTCCTCCTAACTATGTGCCACCACCCCCTTCTAATTCCTCTGGTAGATTATTTCTCTACTGATTTCTAGTGCAATCATCCTAGGTGATTTTCTCTTCTCCTCCTCTTCCTTCTTCTTCCCTTTTTCTTTGTTTTATTTCTCTCCTAGGTGTTTTGTATGTTAGGGCCAAACCCTAACATGATTTTTGGGTGTTCCTCTTACCAATTCTTTATGACTAGGGTCCTTGGGTCCAATTTTTTCGATTTATAGCCATTTACATTGAAGGTGGAATAATTTTAATTATTGGTTTTTTAGTTTTTGTGTTTATGGTATTTTTTAGTGAATTTTGGACTGTCGTTCATGAAGGTTACTTATACACATGTGCATGGGTAATTAGTATATATATATATACCTTATTTGTACATATTCCCTAATTATGAGGGGAATATATATATTTAATATAGGGTTATTTATATATGTATATGTATGTATGTATTTGTGCATATGTGTGTAAGTGTAAAAGGAGGTCCGCTTTTTCTTCTGTGTCCCTTTTTGGGGTTGTTTCAAATTTTTATCATCAAAAGTAGCATTTTTAGAGGTAGGTTCCCTATGACCATACATTTAATTTGAATTCCATGATTTATTTATTATTTTAAAAATGTGTTTTCATTATTATATGAGATTAATATACTATTCAAAGTGAATTTTTATTCCTTGAAATGAATTTTCACTTGCTTTTTATACTTTACCAAAGCTTCCAACATAGGTTTTCTTTGTTTAAGAATGTTTTCCAACCTTGTTTGAAGTTTATAGTATTTTAAATGTATCATTGGTTTTCTAAATGGATTTGAATTTGTATTGGGTAATTTCAAGGATGTTTTGGTGCATGTGTAATGACAATGAAATGGATTTCCCCTATAGGTTTATTGAAAATTAGTGATTTGATATGAGAATGTTGTATTTGAATGGTTGAGATTTTGTGTGTGGTTTAAAAAGGCTTAAAATCCATGATTTGTAAAATTTGATCACTTGGGAACCCTAGGTTTCTAGCTAGGTTAATATAGACTAGTACGTCGGCTGAGTCGGTAGGGCAATGACCCAAGCTCCCCATCAAGTATACACTACAACACTAACTAAACAAATGATGGTACTTTAGGTACCGTTAGAACCTTGGTTGTGACCACTCTAGTGGATCATGCATGAGAACATACTATATTGATTTATCACTGAGTTATGAGGATCCTAGGGCCCTAATGACCCATATTCTTAGGGATTTACCATGGTGGTTTCTCTCTTTTACTTGTATTTTTCATATTACTATTTTAAAATGATCTTCTATCAAGTTTCATTTGTTTTTTTTTTCTAGTTTCTTTATAAAATGGAATCTTTATTTTTCTTTCCATATTGTGATATCTGTATAGCATAGCTTATCTTTTATAAGGAATTCACTAAAAAGTTTTTCATTCTTTGGAAACTATTTTTAAAATATAATGGAAATTAGTTTTACTTAAAATGAATTTTTTTTGTTTAGTTTACTTAAAAGGGTATAAAAAACCTATTTTTATATGTCTTGTTTTCAAACTATAATGTCTTGGTTTTCTTTTAAAGTTAAGGTATAGGGAATGGTTTATTCGGTCTTTCCTACTGAGTTTTAATACTCATTCTTGTATCTCTATCTTTTTTATCTTTTTGTGCTCCATACAACTAAATATTGATCACTATAGATTGATGTTGGTTCAATGGATGATGGTGACCCATGAGGTCATGTGTAGGTATGTATAGTGATTTCTTTTATCTATTTAGTTGCCCATTTATTTTCTGCTACCAATATTAGTTTGTCCTATTCTATTTTATTTATCTATTTTTTATGGGATAAATCATTACCAATTGATTTTTTCTTAATTTATGGCACTATTTTCCAACCTGGGGGGATTGTAAATACCTCTAAGACCTTATTGTGAGCCAGTTCAGGTGACCGGTTTGGTGCCAAACCTGGTTCATGACATTTCTAATTAAGGTTCGTTGAAAATTTATAATAAATTCCAATAAAATATTTCAAATATTATCTCTAAGTTTCCAAAAATGATCAATATATTAATATTTAGATTTTTAAAAAAATCTTCAATACCAAGACTTAGTCATCCTCTATGTTGAAACCCCATAGAGATATATGATGAGTTCTTTATGAGTTTTAGGGTGATTGTTGAGGTGGTAAATGGACACTCAGTATCTACATGTGTTGTATTTTGTTTTCAACTAAATTAATCTTAATATTCATGTTATTAATTGATATAGTTGACCAATATATTAAAAATATGATAAATAAGTCCATAAAGGTGTTTGGATTAAGGAGAATCTCTAAAATGGGGTTTAAGAGGCATTGGATGATGAAAAAATTAAAAAGGAATAGCTGTATAATATTGAAAGATAAAATAAAATGGTTTCATAGTTGTGATTTTATTTTATGTAGGATTTATTTTCAAATTTAAATGGTTTCATAATAGTTAATTTTGTTATATAATAGTGAAATTGTAATACCAAATTCTAGGTAAAAATTGCTTTCAGTTGTGTAGGTGTGAAGCTGAAAAATAAAAGCCTGTGTAATGGTTGAATATAGGGAAACTAATCTATGTAATAGTGATGGATAATTTCTAAAATATGTGTAATGGTTGAAGCTATAAAAATTTAATTGCATAATATTTTAGCTATATAATAGTTGATGTATGGGATTGAAATGATATTTCAATATACCATATAAGACTAGATAAAATTATTCATAAGTTATGAAATGGTGACTTGGATACTTCTTAATGGTGAAAATGTTTTTATAAATATTTCATGAGTGATTTAATTTAGAAAATAAGGATTTATATATTCATGATTTTTCTTCAATTTCTAATCAATTTATGAAAATTAGTTTTCAAAGATTATTATAGATTTATTCACGCATCAAACAAACCAATAACTATTAAGACTATTGGGGGTCAAGGGAGTATAAGTTTTTATGTATTTTTTATAAAATTATGATCATTTAAGTATATAAAAATAATTTATTTTGCTAGAATAGTGCTACATGGGTGAGAAAAAAAGAAATGGATTCATTCTTTCCTTTAGTATTCTGATGGATTATTTGTTGGTTGGATTGGTGCTAAGTGTATATCAATAATGATGAAAATTTTGATGGTTTATTTGTGTTCACCTGATTCGGTTTTGGATTCTTGTTAGTGTTCTTTCTCAAAGATGAAGTTCTCTGATGATTTTTTGAAGGTGTTTTCTAGTTTAATATTTTAGGTGGCTTCATTAGCTATGGTTTTTTTAATAGGTTGTGGTATTGGTAGTGAAGGGCGATTGAGTTCCCAGTTAGTATCAAATGGGATAGTATAAACTCGTGACTTAAGATTCTGTCTAGGTCATTGTGTTAGAGGATCTTGACTTGAGGTCATCTCCAACTTTCTCACCTACACACCATCTTCATGTTTTTTCAATTTTTTATTTTGAATATGGGCACTGCTGTTTTTTTTATGGTGGTAGTTATGTTGTATTGGACCTGAGATGCATTGTATGTTACCACTAAACTCAAAATTGTCTTTAAAAATTTTCAAAAAAATGTTTTGGGAAGTGTAGATGTTGATGTGGTTTTATATTATACATTTTTTCCTCAACATTTCATACCATTTTTAGGTTTTTTAAATGTTCAATCGATAGTTAAATATTTAATTTCATATGTTTTTATGATCTGAAACTAAAATACAACTCATTGAAAATATAATGTAAAATTTGTATTTTTTTTGATTAAATAAGGTATGTTTTGAGTTTAATTATGTTTTGTAGAGATGTTTTTTTTTCTTGTAATATTTCAGAATATTTCTATGAATATTTTTGGATCTAGGAACTGAGATAATACGTGATTCTGTGGCCCAGTGAGCCTAAAATTAATTTTATAAAAATATTAAATATATTTTATATCACGTACACATATATTTTTATAAATAATGGAATATATCCTTAATAGATTCTCAGATTAGAAATATGAGGCCAAAGTTGAGTCTAGAACGTGGATTTTACCCTAGGTGCGACCTAAGGTTGGTTGGCACTGAACTTCCAGTTAAAGAAACTATTTGGGGGTATGTTTAATTAAAATAAATAAATAGTTTATTTGTTTAATTAAATGAATTAATTAAAATCCTATATAAATACCCTCTTATGACTGTTTTCCAAGGGTTATCCACATAACCCTTTCTTGATCTAAGAGTAGGGGGAGAGCGTTCTTCATTGGTGGATCGCGATCAGAGAATGACAGACAATCGGATTCAGGATAATCATGAGACAAATGATGAGAATAGTGGGATCATTACCTTCATTTCTATAGGATGCATTATTCACCAATTATTGATTCATAATCGAGGTAGGGATCATCATTTGTGGTTTTTTCCATTTTGATTAAAATATTGGGCATGAATTTTATCTAATTTTGATTTGTGATAATTGTTCTTCACATGAGCCCCACAATTTATTGATTATATTGATCCGACATAATTATTCCCTTATTTCACATGTTATCACCCTATTTATATAATATTTGTCCAATAATTCTTGGTCAATAATGGTTCACTTTGTTCTTGTGTTTTCACCTCTCTATTCATTGTGTTATTCATTGTTGTCTAATGGGGTCACGGTTCAAAATTACCAGGGTGGGTTCAAGAACAATCGAACCCCCAGATTTATTATGGTATAAAAAATGATATTTCAATTGATGTTTTGTGGATGGATTGATGAATGAGTTAGACAGTATTTTGTGAATAGAACAGATTGATGTCATGGGTGCAAGTGTGTGATCATGGATGTGATCGAGGTGTGGTGAGGATGACGGTTGATCAGAGGTGGTTCAGTATTGGATTAAGGATATCTATTTTAATGATTGATGCATGGATATTATGTGTGGTGTGATGGGATCGAGCGGCAGGTGCATGAGAGGCACGTACAAGGATGTGTGGTTTCCACAGATGAATGTGTATGGTTTTTCGGTGAATAACAGTCAGAATATGATTTCCATCTGGCCATGATGGGTGGTGTGTGTTATTATTATTGTTAATAATAATAACATGTGGTATCTATTATTATTTTTAATAATAATAACATGTTATATTTATTATTATAATTATTAATGAAATATAAGAAAAATGAGGAAATCGATGGGGTGTGTCTGGGCGTGATGGGGGGATGAATTCATACCCCTTTATCATCATCATCATTATTATTATTATTATTATTGTTATTATGGTATTATCCAAGAGAAAGGAACTTTAAGGAACCAACTTTGGTGCAGGAGGTCTGTGAACGTGAAGCATCAAGCGTGAAATGCTACTCTTTTGTGTTCATTTATAATTGTTTTTAATAATAAAAAATGATGGAGAGATGGTTGTTCATGGGCTTACCAAAAAAGAAGGTGTGCACTTCATGTGTGAGAAATAGGAGGAGAGAGAGTCATCCTTTATTTATTATTATATAATTATTATAATACTATTATTATCAAAACCATGTTTCATCGTAACTTCTCTATGCTACGTCAGAATGATGTGTCATTTGTAGCATCATGATCATGGAATTGAGATGATCAATTCAAGAACAATGTTGGATACCTTTTTAGACTCATGGATTGGATCCATGAAGTGCCCAGTATTATTTTTGTTGTTGTTATTATTATTATTATTATTATTATTATTATTATTTTGAAATCTAATATCTGACACACCTTTTTTATACGGTATCGAAATGATGAATTGTATGTTGCATCACAACCCTAATATTGAGGCGGAAATTTCAAGACCAATATCAGGTAGTTAATTCAGGTTCATGGCTCGGTCCCATGAAGCACTATTCGTGTATTATATAGTGAATTTTTTTTCTCACTGGGTGTCTGATTTGGGCAAATAAATAGCCTATATCAAGCGTTATTACATGATGATTGGAATAGTGTGATCCATTTAGGCATTTGTGTCCATTTTTAGCGACATATTAGCAGTTTTATTTTTTTCACCCATTAGACTGACGTCGATCCTAATGCGTTCATCAATATTTTATCCAGACATGTAGTATACTCTATGAGTACACAGTAACACCTAGGTGTACATAGGTATGGATCAGTACCCAAGCACATCTTGGTACATGTCCGGGCAGTGGAACAGGACCACACATCATGTGGACCCCCTTACACACCATGCACTTCTTTAAGAAACGTCTTCCTCTTGTAACTTATTCATCTTGACTCGTATTTTGACATGTGAGTAGCCTATCCTAAGTGTTGTTTCATATAAAATGTGATGGTGAACTTTTTATTGGATTTTGAGATATGATGTGAGATGTTCCAAGAATGATGCTTCCTTAGGTAGTGCTCAGTGATGACAGTGATCAGGAAGGATCATCAGAGAGTGGCTGAAGTGGTTCCCCCTAATACACTAGGGTGGGGTTCCTCTACTGATAATTACTTATTAGAAACCCCCCATGTCATTAGGGTGTGGGTCCTCCATGCTCTGAATGGTTCCCCCCTGTGGACTAGGGCATGGTTCCTCTATTGTAGCACCTTGTTACCTTTCTTTTAGGTATGTTCTAATATTTTATTTTGGTTTCCTTTCTCATAAAGAGATTATTTATAACCATAAATTAAGAGGATAATTATAATGGTGAAGTTAAGGATTTGTTAGAATTTTCAGCATGAACTTGGAGTTTATAATTCTTTCTAGGAAGTTATAAAACATGTAATGAGATTACACAATGTGTATTGGATTCCAGAAAAATCCCGTGAGTTGGATTTCACAACATGAGAATTTCACACATTGTGTAATATGAAAATCTAGTTTTTAATTAAAAAGGCAATGCATTTTTTCATTTAACATAAAATAAAAGGATTGAATGATGTGTAAAATATTTCATGCCATGTAATACCTCGAGTTATATCATTTTGGGTGTTGTACAGGTATTTGAGGATTTATTATCTTTTTTATCCTTCTCTTCTCATCCAGAGATCTTACCCTAGGAATTTTTGGGTGACCCCCTTCCCTCTGGATCACCCCATTCAGTGATTGATCAGCAGGCCTAGGCACTACATCTCTTCGGTTAAGTCTTTGCGGCACCATTTACGATAGGCATTGGTGATCAGATTGTGTTTTATATCAATCATTTTTAGTCTTTTTTCATGCCTTATCTTCTGAAGGTAAATCTTGTGGTTTTCAATCCCTGTGGTCAAAGGCGGTAAGGTTTTCTACATCCTTGAGGTAGGTAGATATGTTCAATTGTTCTAATTTCTTGAATTTATTATAGTTAAAATTGATTCCTTGATATTTGAAATGGAATTTCATGTGTTTAAATTGAAAAGAGCATGGGTTCACATTTGAAAAGGGATTTTTTCTTTGAAAAGAAAATTTCCTTGATTTGAACTAGAAAATGGATTTTCAAACCCTGAAGCAGATTAGTTTGGATTTGAAATGGTTTTATAAAAATGAGCGTGGTTTTTAAAATATAAATTGGAAAACATTGTATAGTGGGGACCTTGGGTCTGTCGAGAAATATTCATGGTGGCCTTAGTGTGTGTGACACCACTAAGAGGTAACCTTTTGTATGTCGATGGTCTATAGAAGGCCTTAATGTTATTTGTATCCAACCTTATGCCTTATTAATATTTTTATTTTCTAGTATGCATTGTCCCATAGAAAAGTTCACAGCTAGTAGGTGCATTTTTTTGGTTGTTTATTGCATTATATATTATTTCATGGATATTGTCTCACATGCATATTTATATTTGGTATCCTTACCTACTTTTTTGGATTTGGAAAATATGACATGAAATTTTTGAAAACTCAAGTATTGTTTGAAAAATATTTTCAAATTGTTTTATTTATAAAAAAAACTTGTAAAACTGTTTTTATTTTAAATCTTGAACTTGTTCATTATTGTTCTTACAAATTGTATATATTTCTTAGTGGTATCCTACTAGGATCTATTTCCCACACCCTACTTTTTCCATTGGGTGGTTGTAGACCTTGTTTTGTAGGATATAGGTAAATTTAATGGAATTCTGTAGCATGTTGACTTCTCTTTACATCAATGTATCAGTTTGGGGATGGTTTGGAGGTGATGGTTAGTCACACATAGACTAGTTTTCAAGAATTTTAATAATTTATAGTTTATCATGTTTAGATAAGTTTTATATCCATTTTTATACTTTGTACTCTAGTTATATTTCTTTTTTTTATTATATACGAGACTTGTTTTGTTGCCTTTGTTTTACCCCACCTCGTGATGGGATTACTTGGGTGATTGGTCTGGTTGACCAAGGTTGGTGTGTTAAAATTTGGTATCAGAGCGGTTACTCATCCTAAAGTGTGTCAACACTGCCTGAGTTGGTTCTATGTCTTGGGTGGATAAGAGTAAGATCATCGGAATCTAGATAGTAGGTGTAGAAAAAAGGCCTGACTAGCTCACTCTCGTGACTAAATCCAAGTTTCCATGGGTAGTTAAAAAAGTCTTTACTAATTACACAACCTATTATTTAGGTTCATTTGAATAAATTATATGGTAAATTTGTTAAAATTGACCTATCTAAAAAGTTTGGGGACTTGGTGTGTGTATGGTCATTTGAATAAACTAAGTAGTGAGCTTATTTAGATATACTTGTTTCTTTCTAAGGGTGTTTCCCTTTTGTGGTATAATTCATAACTGCTTTAAGTTATTATTATTCTAAAATAATTTTTTTGGATTCTTATTTTTGGTTTAATGGTTTTGGAGTTTCGTGTGACTGGTTGGTTATTTTCTTATGTTTAAATAGACAATACCTCCTAGAAGATCTCTTCCAAATGTAATAGGGGACACTGTGAGGTAGGTTCCTTATATGAATCCTCTAGTGGAACCTTATTTGTTTGAAGAATTGATATGTAACATTCATAATCTAGGGTAAGTTATTGAAATGAACCAAGTATGAGTAGTGTATCATGGCTCAAAATTTACCAAGTAGCATCCACCTGTCTTCCGTGGTGACAAAGGACCACAAGAGTCAGAGGAGTGGCTTGAACAGATTGAGAGGATCTTTAACTTCTTGAAGAATCTTGAATATTATCAGGTGGGTTTTTCCAAATATATGTTTGAGGGACCAGGAAGAAGATGGTGGGACTCTATAGTTCAATATGAGTTGTAAAAAGGTTAAACTTGGGTTACTTTCAAGAAAATATTTAATAAAAAGTTTTGTCATGAGATTTTATATGCAGAAAAGACTGATTAGTTTTTGACCTTGGATCAAGGTAAGTGTAATGTCTTGGAGTAATCCACCTATTTTGTTAAGATGGTATATCTAGAACTAAATCTTTTAACCAATGATTACCTAAAATATTGAAGGTTTGAGATAGTAATGAGGGATGATGTTTGGTTGATACTAGTTATTTTTTTGCTTTATGACCTTTGTGGAGGTATTGGATAAAGAAACTTTGGCTGAGGAAGACATATATAAAAGGACATGCTTGGGAAGATCTTCATTTGGTAGAGTGGTTAGCCAGGGTGCTTCTTCGAGTTAGAAAAGGAAGTGCAAGAGTGGTCAGTTTTTTATAGGACTAGTTTTATGGGATTCTATAGGGTAGCAACATGTTATTTTCTACCAGTGTGAGAGGCATGGTCATACCAGGCCTCATTTTATGAAGGCTCCTAGGAATTTTCATCTTTGTGGGAATATGTCCATATAAAATTTTTTTGTGTTAAGATGTCCCAATGCAATAAGGCAGGATCCACTATCACCAAGGGATTGCAAGTTTAGGTTAACGCTTCCAAGGGTGGTGGGTTTCATTCTCAAACCAAAGGGGATGTCTAAGTTTATGATTCTAGATGGATTTATGCAGTATATCGTGCACTAGATGAATCTAAATCGTGGCCAGCTACTGTTATAGGTATGGTGTTTATTTTGTCTTATATGGTGATAGATTTATTCGAAACAGGTGCCACTCATTCTTTTATATTGTCAAAGTTGGTTGAAATGTTGGGTTTACATTTGTAGATTATTCTATCCTTGTTGGATCTTTCCACACTTTTGGGAAATAGGTCTGAATAAGGTTTCAAGTGTCCTGTGTGTTGGGTGGTGATAGGTGACTTTCAAGTGGTTTGGGATTTCATAGTGCTTAATCTTGAAATCTTTGACTTGATTATCAGCATGGATTGGTTGATCATAATGAAGGTCCAAATAGACTTTTATCACTATCAGGTATAATTCTTATCTACCGATGGGGTCACTCATGTTTTCTAGGGTGAGTGGGACTCTAGATCTGGAAGGGTAGGTCATGTTGTTCCTTATTCTAGTATAATCTCATACCAGTTTTTAGAAATTTCTCTTGATGAATTTTACCCTTGATTAGGTGGTCAACTACCTTTTTTGTGTGTGCATACCCTGAGGTATTTACAGATGATTTTTCTATTTTACCGCTATAGATATAGGCCAAATTTACTATTAACCCACTTCTGGTAATGATTCCCATTTCTATGTCATCCTATCGAATGGAACCTGCCGAGTTTTTGGAACTTAAGATCCATTTTGAGGACCTATAGGTGAAAGGATTTTTCAACCTAGCATGTCACTATGGGATTAACCTATAATCTTTTCTAAGAATCCATACGAGAGCCTTAGACTTTTTATTTACTATTGAAGGTTGAATTGGGTGACTGTTAAGAATAAATATATTTTACCAAGAATTGATGATCTCTTTGATCAACTGAGAGGGGATCGATGGTTTTCTAAAATTGACCTATGGTTGGGGTACCACCTATTGAGAGTCCGAGAAGTGGATATACTCGAGACAACATTTTTTAGATATGGTATGGACATTTAAAGTTTTTTTTGTGCCATTTAGTCTCACTAATTCTCCTACAGTATTTACGGATTTGATGAACCGAATTTTCATCAGTTCTTTTACTCTTTTGTTATTGTGTTCATAGATGATATCTTGGTGTACTCAAAGAAATTTGATGAGTACATAGACTACTTGGATATCATTCATTAAACCTTGATAGAATATCTTCTGTATTGTAAGATTTCTAAGTGTGAGTTTTGGATCTATGAAGTGAAGTTTCTGGGGCATATGATATCTAAGAGGGGTGTCTTAATGGATCCTGAAAAGGTATAGACAGTTATGTCTTAGTATCACCCCAAAAATTTGTTTGAGATTTGGAGCTTCTTGGGTTTAGTAGGTTACTATAGATGGTTTTTTTGAGACTTCTCCAAGATTTCATATTCGATGATATCTTTAACCCGTAAGGGTGTCAAGTTTGAATGGAATAATAATTGTCAGAGATCTTTTGAGGAACTGAAGATGAGGTTGACTTCAACACCAGTTTTGATTCTTTTTATAACTAGTGTAAGGTTATGATGTTTTCTTCAATGCTTCTGGTACAAGTTTGGGTTGTTTCTTGATGTCGGGTAAATAAGTCTTAGCTTATGGCTCTCGCCAGTTATGCCCTCATGAGAATAAATACCCTACTCATTACCATGAGTTGGAAGATTTTATGCATTCACTAAAAATGTGGAATCAATATTTATTTGGAGAATAGTTTATGTTATACACTAATAAAAAATCCTAAAGTATATTTTTACTCAAATAGATATGAATTTGAAACATAGACATTGGGTTGAGTATCTTCAGACCTTTTATTTTGATATCATATATACCCCCAGAAAAGGAAATTTGGTATCTAATGTGTTGAGAATAAATTTTTTGACATAAGCAGTGAAGGAATCAGTTGAGCAGTGGTCTTTGATGAGTTTGTTTACCTAGATGAGATTGGGACTAAAGGAGGTTGGCGTACAGGTGTTATTGGATTCAATAAAGGTTGAATCATCTTTTCATCAGTGATTTCAACTTGAGAAGATGATATACACTGATATCTAATGATTAGAAGAAATATTAAATGGCAGGAAGACCTCAAGTGAGTGGTCTCGGTCTCTCAGTGAAGCTTTGTGCTTCTAGAGCAAGTTGGTTGTTCTGTTTTTCTTGAGGTAGGATCTTATTAATAGTGGAAACCATTCATGTTGGTCTATTCACCCTAGGTATAAAAAGATATACCACAATTTGAGGTGTCGGTATTGGTGGTCAGGGATGAAGTGGCCAGTTGCAGATTTTTTATTATAGTGTCTCACTTGTCATAGGGTTAAGACAAAACACCAGAGGCATGTAGGTTTTTTGGAGCCTTTACCCATTCTGGTATGGAAGTGGGTTGATATTTTCATGTATTTAGTCATTGGTTTACCATGGAATCCTAGTAGGAAGGATATTATTTGGGTGATTATTGAAAGACTCACTAAAACAAAGTATTTTTTACCAATAAAGGAAATGAAAAAAGTAGAACATCTTGGGAAATTATATTTCCGAGAGATTGTGAGACTTCATGGGGTTCCCTCTTTATTTATTTCACATTGATACTCTATGTTCACATCCATATTCTATAAAGGTTTGGAGGATGCAATGGATTCCCAATTGAAATTGAGTATGGGATATCATCTATAAATGGATAGACAGATAGAGAGGGATATTCATGTTCATAAGGATATACTCTAGGCTTGTGTTCTTGATTTTGGTGGATCTTGTGATAAGAATTTTCCTTTAGTAAATTTTTCCTATAATAATTGCTATTAGTCTTTGATTAGGTTGGCACCCTTTGAGGATTTTTATGGTTGGCCATGTTGATCTCTTTTTTGCTACGTAGAGTTGGGAGAGAGGTTCTTGGTTAGGCTGAGTGTTTTTAAAAAGATGATAGAGGTGGTTTAGTTGATTAGGAGGCATTTGACCATGGTACATAATCATTAAAAATATTATGCAGACCATCGACAGTAGACGTTATAGTTTGAGGTCGGTGATCAAGACTTTCTCATAGTTTTACCTCGCTTGGGACATAATCAGTTGGGTAAGCAAGGTAAGTTTTCATTGAGGGTTGTAGTCTCCTTTGAGATCATTGAGAGACTGGAGAGGGTGGCCTATCTATTGATTTTACTATCTATATCAACTTATATACATGACATGTTTCATGTTTCCTAGTTGAGGAGGTATATACCATATCCTTCCCATGTGATTAGATGAGAGGATTTTGATCTTGATATTGATACCACTTTGGTTGAGAATCCAATTCAGATTATAGATCACCAAGAAAAGGTATTGCATAGTAAAACGATCTCCCTAGTCCAAGTATTGTGTCGGTGTGAACAGGATCACCATGAG
This sequence comes from Viscum album, assembly GCA_963277665.1. Lineage (NCBI taxonomy): Eukaryota > Viridiplantae > Streptophyta > Magnoliopsida > Santalales > Viscaceae > Viscum > Viscum album. The sequence continues at coordinate 137,677,971 of OY728164.1, forward strand.
TGGTGGGGGTGGGTGTCATTTATGAGGCATTAATGGCCTTCTCCTTTTGCAGATCTAGGATATTGAGCTCTTTTTGGGGATATAAATATTTAATGGTGGGGAGATTGTAACACCCTATTACATTTTTTTAGGTATGTTCTAATCTTTTCTTTTGGTTTCCTTTCTCATCGGTTGAATATTTCTAACCATTAATTGGCAGGATACCTGTAATGGTGAAGTTAGGGATTTTTTGGAATTTTTAGTATGAACCTGTAGTTTATGATGATTTTTGGGAAGTTACATGATGTTTACTAAGATTACAAAACATGTATTGGATACCAAATAGATCTCATGAGTTGGATTTCATATCATGAGAATTTCACACATCGTGTAAGGGTTACATGTCATGTAATTTGAAAATCCAATTTTTAATTAAAAAGGTAACACATTTTTTAGTGTAACTTAAAATAAAAGGATTTCAAGATGTGTAAAATATTACATTCTATGTAACACCTCGATTTGTAGATTTTAGGGTGTCATACAGGTGTTTGAGGCTTCATTATCTTTTACAGACTGCTCCTCTCAGCCAGATCTCTTACCCTGGGAATTTTTTGGTGACTCCCTTCCCTCCGAATCATTTTGTTCAACAATTGATCAGTAGGGATAGGAAATTTTCCTCTTTAGGTAATCCTTTCCTCTTAGTTTCTCTCTGCTTTGTGGTTGCAGCACCATTTGTGGTAGGTATTGGTAATCATATTTTTTTTTCTATCAATCCTTTTTAGTCTTTTATCATGCCTTGTATTTTGAAGGAAAATCTTGTGGTTTCTAATCCACATGGTCAAAGGTGGTTAGGTTTTCTATAACCTTGAGTTTGGTGGATCTGTTCAAGTGTTCTGATTTCTATAATTTCATGTATCTCTTAATGAATCCTTGTTATTTAAAATGGAATTACATGTTTTGAAATTGAAAAGGGCATGTGTTCACATTTTAAAAGGGGTTTTTTCTTTAAAAATTTAATTTCCTTGATTTGAAAAGGAAAATGGATTTTTAAACCTTAAAGTGGATTTTCTCGGCCTTGATATGGTTATATAAAAAATCATGGTTTTTAAAACAGAAATTAACAAACATTGCATAGTGAGAACCTTGGGTGCGTCAAAAAAGATACATGGGTGGCCTTAGTGTGTATGAAACCACTAGGAGGTAACCTTTTGTATTTCAATGGTATGTGGTAGGCCTTGATGTTAGTTGTATCCAACCTTATTCCCGGTTAATCTTGTGAGTGTTTGCTACATATTGTCCTATAGGCTAGATCTTGGTTGGTAGGTTCATTGTTTTTATGGTTGTTTATTGAATGATAGATTATTTCATGGATATTGGATCACATGTATATTTATATTTGGTATCCTTACTTTCTTTTTTCTATATTTGGAAAATATTACATGATATTTGTGAAAAAAACAAGGATTGTTTGAAAAATGTTTTCAAATTGTTTTATTTATAAAAAAATTCTTGTGAAATTGTTTTTGTTTTAGATCTTGAACTTCTTCATTATTGTTATTAGAACTTGTATGAATTTCTTGTTGGTATCCTACTAGGATCTATTACTCACATCCTACTTCTACTTGTGGGTGTCTATAGACCCTTTTTTTTAAGATACAAGTAAAGGGAAGGGCATTCTATAGCATTTTGGATTCTCTTCACATCACTATTTCGGTTTGGGGATGGTTTGAAGGTGATGGTTGCTCACATGGAGACTAGTTTGTTTTGGCTTGTCTTAATTTCTAGTTTATCATGTTTGGATCAGTTGTATCTACCTTGTTTCCTCTTTGTAATCTAGTTGTATGTTTTATTTTTCCTTATATATGAGACTTGTTATTTTTTCTTTGTTTTAATCCACCCTGTGATGGGCTAACTTGGGTGACTGGTCTGGTTGACCCAGGTTGGTCTATTATATCTATCTATTGAGTGGTAACCCCCCCAATGAACTAGGGAACGGGTCATATATCTACTAAGTGGTACCCCCTAGAGAACTAGGGTTTGTGTCCTCTATCTACTGAGTGGTACCCCTAAGGGACTAGGGAATGGTTCCTCTATCTACTAAGTGGTACCCCCTAATAGACTAGGGTGTGGGTCCTCTATAAACTGAGAGGTATCCCCTAACAGATAGGGTTCGGGTTTTATACCTACTAATTGGTACCCCCTGATAGAATAGTTCATGGGTTATATATTTGGATATTATTCCCCCTCGATTGTGTGACATAGTGGCGAGGTTTGGGTCCCCTACATGGTTACTTCTTTAGAAATATATGTGATATGCTAGGCATCAATAATTGACTATTGGAACTGTTGGTAGACTCATTGTTCTTAGTTGGGATATAGAGATGGTGATCCCTTTTCTCTCTCTTTTGGTCTTATTATTGAGAATATATGATTTTTTATCATGTTTTTTTGTCTCTTATACTGATTTACATACCTTTATTGTGATGATATGGCTACTTATATCAAGTCTTTTATTGATTCCTCTTTGATTTTTAGGGAATCCTACTAGGTATGTATATACTCACCCCTTCATGGGATATGCCCACACATGTTGTGTCTTATGCATACGATGGATAGGGTAGAGGTGATTTCATAGAATCATAGGGATACTTGGTTGAATTTGACCACGTACTGTGGTTGAGGCTTGGATATTTGGAGTCATGGTCTCTTAACATTTCTTTTCCAGTTTTTGTTTGGTTGGAACATATTTTCTAGTTGGGCATGTGTTTTTTCCCTTTACATTTTATATTACACTATTGTACTCTTTTATATTCCCTAGAGGTTATTACATGAATGGATTCTACTCTATATGTTACTGTATTTTATTATTATTCCTCTTCACTTTCTCATCAATATAATTGGGTGAGTGCGTATAGGTACACTAGGTAAAGGCCTCCCATTTTAGTTATGCCTTTTGGAACTTGTCGTCATCCCTTGGCCTATAGGGGTAGGCTTGGGGTAGTTTCAGCCTAGCCTTCCACTGGCCAGGTGGGCCTTGATGGGTTGGGTTGTGACAAATTGGTATCAGATGTGGTTCAACTTTAGGATGGTGTTTGGAATTTTTCCCCTTACGAGGTTTGGTTGGGAACCTAGAGAAACAATGTTAATGTGTCTTGAGTGTGTATTTTAGGCCAAGGATCCCAGTGTTAGTGCGACAATATAAATATCCATTAACTAGGACTCTAACTACCTGTTTTTCAACTCAGTATACCGAGACATCGGTTTTAAGGAACATTGGTACATGCATCATATAGTATTTATTCCTTTGACTATATTTCTTAAGTCAACTCCATGGATATGTTCTTTGACCTTGGTATGTCTTGATAAATTTTATGATGGATCCACGATGACACCCATCTAAGATTTCAAGATAGTTTCATTATGAAGATTGGTTGAGTGATGTGGCCTCAGTTCAGGGATCTACCCATGAGGTGTTTTCTCTAGGTGGGCACTGAGCAGTACTACCACCTATTGAGTAGTGCATGGATCCTTTAATAGATTAGGAGGATGATCGTCTGCAAGTTGATTAGTTGATGTATCTATTATAATGTTATGATGTTTCTCACAAGATTAGTTCATTATGAAAATTCTAGAAATGGTGACCACTGAGTTTCTATGATGAGACAGACCCTCGGGTAGTAGAGCTTTTACTCAAGACAATAGTCTAAGTTTTTTTGGCTTGTGCAGACACTGAATGATCAAATGGTTTCTTTGGAGACTAGTCTTATCCATGTAGTAGTTTTTTGATCTAAAGGTACCATAATATGATTCACCTATATTGAGTACATATCATGGGCTTCATAGATAGTGATCACCCATTTTTCATGGTGATCCAGACCCCCCCCCCCCCCTTCTCGTGTGGTATAGGACTGGAATGAGTTTCTACTATGAATTTACCACTTGAATAGGACCCCTCTTAATGGTGATACCAGTATAAAGAATTCTCTAGGGTGACACAGGGTGTTGGTAGAGCCCTATGTTAATGATGTTCGATGTGGATTTAGATATTCAAGAAATAGGGACACTTCCCCCACCAAGACACATTCTTATGAAACGATTTAAAATCACGAGAGTGATCTAGTGCCGCCCAAAGTGGATAATTTCAAGGTGTGGAAGATGAGTTCCTTGACTTGTAACTTTGAGGTCATTCTGATGGGAAGGTGTCAGAGTGAGCCCTGGTTAAGGAGAATAGGTAGGAAGTAGGAAAGATGGCTCTAATCGGTGTAGGCTTGTGACCCTGAGGCTATGGGTGTGTTTGAGGTGCAACCTGCATCTTCTCTATTAGTGGTTTCATATTTGGTGTGTGGTCCTAAGACACTTTCCATGGATTTAGCCCCTATTTGATAATTAGCAATACCAGTGGGGGATTTTTTCTATACCTTTGTGTTGGAGGCTTTTGTAGAGAGGATAGGTGATCACATGTTTCTATTGATGGTGTAACCTAACTTTACAAGGAGAGAGATCCTCACATGAAATATTTCCATAGTGTAAGTGGGATCCTATGGTTTTTTCCTCAAGATAGGTTAGTCCTTTACTATCCATTCTTAGATTATTTCTATCAGTGAGTTTAGCAGTGCTTTTGATTTGTTGGCGTATAGTTTTACCCTTTGATAAGAAGTGATCCCCGAGCAAGGTAGGATGAGCTCATTCACATGATAAGTTACAACTACTTCCTTATCAGTTGTCTAGTATTACCCTTGGATCATCTGATGCAATGAGATTTCAGTTTCCTATGAAGGTGGAGGAATGTGAGGGTATCCTTATTGAGGATGTTTTGGGTTTACCTCACCATTGAGAGTTTTCTTTTTGCATGTACTTTCACTAGGGACGGCCCGATATCTTCACTAGTATATCGGATGACCCCATATAGCTATCATATTTGAAGGTGAAGTTAGAGGAGTCTACAAAGATGGGGCTTCATAAGACCCAATGTGTTTTCTTGGTAATCCCATTGTTGTTCATCTAAAAGAAACATGAGAACTTGAGGTCAGGTGTGGATTAGCATCACCAGAGTCAGGTGACTATCTGGGAGGAGTATCCACCCCTAAGAATCAATGACCACTTCATCCAGTGGATGGAGGTGAAGTGGATCTTAGATTTTAAGTATGGGTTATCACAAACTTTAGGTTTGAGAGGTATATATACTAAGCATTTCCTCATAGAGTTGTTGTGGTTTCTTGAGTTCTTGGTGATACCCTTTGGCATGTTGAATGCCCCAATGGAGTTCGCACGACTTATGAGTCAAACACTTAACCTTTATTGGGTTGGTTCATGGTATCCTTTTTCAATTGTACCCTCGTGTCCTTAGCATCATAGTTGAAGCATGCAATAAATGGGAGGTTGGTGATAGTGATGGTTGTGAAAGGGGTTCATTTCATCCATGGGTGGATGAGGATTTCCCAAAAAATGTCAAGATTCCTTTGTGGACTAATGAAAGTGTCCTTATAAGTTCAATGAGGAGATCATCTATTTTGAGATATCTCTCCATGTCAATGATCACAGAGATTTAGTCAGGATGGAAGACTATATCTAAAGATCATAAACCTTTTTTCCTGTTGTTGTGTGAGGTCAGTGAGGTGGTGTACCACTTAACCTCATAACCATAGTATTTTGGTCACTTTTTTCCTTCACATGTCACAACTAAGTAGGTATGTGAACTACTCATTGTACAATACCGAACTAGGTAATTTGGGCTATTATAACATCACAACCTAGATGCCACTAAAATGGTTCTCTGGTCAGGATGGTTATGAGGCCTTAAGCATTCCTCCCTATACGTTATAGGCATCCAACTAGCAGTAAGGGCCTATTGTGTGATAGTGTGGAGACTATGCCCTCATATCAGAGTGATAAAACAACATAAATAGTTAATTATCATACACAAAATTAAATAAATAGAGTTTATAAGTAGTAAATAATTGAAATAAAACATGATGTAATCATAAATGAAAAATATATAAAAGCATGAATAGTTATTCCATACATAAAACATGGGTCACCCACTGGGCCGACCATACAGATAAAGAAATACAAAAGAAACTGAAATAAAGTTATAGGGATCAACTAATAACTTTGAGCCAAACCATATACTTGGTCTCTAGACACTGTTAAACTGCACTAGCCTAATTATAAGAACCCCACAAGTAGCTCCACTCGAACATTCAACTTAGGTCCTTAGCCCTATATCCATGCAAACCATGCTCAACCTAAAAATAAGACATAAGGTCTACACATACACCAAGGTGCGCCTGCATGGATATGAAATAATCTTAGTAGGCCACCCTAATGATGAACCTATAAAATACACTGTTATAAGTATATGAAAAATCTATATTCTCAACCTAGATGAGACACAACTGAAAAGATAAGTAAAACCAATAACATGAAACCACAATCAAACCTTGGGTTCATAATCTCGGTTAACTGGGTGCCACCATGGATTTCCATATCTATATTGATATACATGTATAGTACCATAACTATAAATATATATATATATATATATATATATATATGAATATTCATGATTAAGGTGAATAAAATAACATAAAACCCATTCGAAGTTAATCCTTGGGTCCATAATCCTGATCACCTGGACATCCTGTGCAAGGGAATTTATCTAGATGTCATACTATTCAATTCGTATATCATTAATTCAATATCTGGGTCCATAATCCCAATTGAAATATACCTACTTCGTCCAATGTCAAAATGTATCTAAGAAATCTATGTTCCCATAGGTGGGTACTCATCCTAACCCTTGTCTCACTCGTACTCACCACCAATCACTGTAAATAAGGATTTCAGGGAAGTACATCTAGACATCCTATAAATTTCCATCGATCTAGATTTCATGCTACTCATTCCATGTAAATCCAGTCCAATGTTTTATCCCTAGGTCCCAATCCATAGGAGGTCATAATATTTAGAACTAAAATAATCTATAAGGGTCCTACCCTTAGGTGATCTACCAGGAGAACCTACCGGTGAGACACCATGCCCACCCCTAGATTTTCTAATAAGGGAGAGTGGAATCATCCCTATCATCTAGAAGAAAATAATCATTATGGGTAAGCAATGATGTGAGACTCTATGCCCAACACCATGGTCAAGTAACTAATTAGGGAGAGCATAATCATCCTTATCACTCTAGAAAGAGTAATCATCCACGAGTATAATTAGATCAAGGATATCATAATTACCCTCATCACACATCATCCAAAGGAAAGTGGAATCATCCATGAGTATCATTACTAGAGATGCCATGCCAATATATCATAATCATAGGCTCAACATTTAGATATTAAGAAACACCTATGTATATCCCAATAAGATAATAATCAAATATAGAGGATCAATAGACATGTCCCAAGTAGTACCTCTGGGTATACCAGTAAACATAAGAAATAACATGGCTCAGAAGCCAAATCCCAGGAAGAACGTCCGAGAATCACAAAGAGAATGAAATAATCCTCGAGTCATGATCAATAGACACCAATTAGGAAGAACCTATGGTAATCATCGTTGCATCTATAGTAAACAGGTGAAATAATAAATAAGAGTGTGGGTGGATGAATGTATAAACCCAACACTAATGCCATATCCCCATGGGCTTACAAGTTCAGTACGGGTTCTAAGGTTACACCCACTACAATCTCTATCCAAACCCGATGTACTAGCTCAGTTTTGGTCAAACATTAGGTACCCACTAGGACCCTCAAGTCAAAACACTGAATAAGAATCCTACTTGGGATCCTCAAGGTCTGCAAATAATAAAAGGAATCCTACTTGAGATCCTTAGCTAAAAAGTTAAAAGGAGGAATCCTACATGGGATCCTCTAACAGAAATTCAATATAGGCATCCAATAAGGGATACTCATAATAGTACATAGCTAAAGGGATCCTTGTAACATCTCGGTTCCAGAATCCACCCAAAGGCACCCCATACCCGGTTGGTCACATGGCCTCAAGCGCATTTCCCTAAACACCAGAGGCTGCCGACTAGTAGTGAGGGCCTTGGGTGTGATAGTGGGGAAACTATGCCCTCATTGGCAGAGTACACAGTGGAAGTAAACAAAGCATACAATAGCGGAAGCAGTAAATATCCAACAATAATAAATAGCGGAAGACTAAAACAATAAACAATTAGAGCACACATGTATATATGAAATGATGCACGATACACATGTCTAGGAAAGAATACAAACAAGTCACAATGCTGAATAAGATACTAAAATAAAGTACAAAAGAAAAACAAATAAGCAACGCCTCAGCATCGCAAGCCTCAGCTTGGTCCCATGCTTTCCTGCTCCAAAGCAATCAAGTACCAAAAGTTGAAGGGTGCTTTCCCTTGTCTATACCTATAACAACATGGTCTGTTTGGGCCCAAAAGCATGGCCCAAACAGGGTGTGAGACTAAAATCTCAGTAGGCAACCACCCGAAGATCTGTGTCTAATAGTTAGTGAGTATATGGTAGGTAATAGTACAGTTAGTAGTAAATAGTAATAGTAAACAGTAAGCAGTAACATGATGATATAAAATAGTAATCAATCCACATAACAACAAGCAACAGTGAAGAAAACAGCTAACCACAACAGGAACCCCTCTGGGAAGTACTCGAAGCCAACCCCTCTGGTCCCATCCAAGAAGTACCAACAACCCTCTGGGTAGTGCACTCAGCCTAACCCCTCTGGTTTGGTCATACGAAATTATAAGACTCTCTAAGGAAGCTCGCTCAGTCAATTGCCCTTATAGTCTAGAGTAGTTAGGGACTCTCTGAGGAAGATTACGCGGTCTGACCCTCTTATATCCCCAAGGTCTAGAAACTCTCTAAGGAAGCTCACTCAGTCAATTCCTCATATAATCTCAGGTCTATCACAGACTCTCTGAGGAAGCTCGCTCGGTCAATTCCTCCTCAAGCCTAGAATGGTTTAAGAAAATTCAAACAAGTAAATACTCTCTTAGGAAGCTCACTCGGTCTACCCTCCTGTATTCTATAATATCCAAGACTCTCTGGGAAGCTCACTCGATCTACCCCTTAAAGTCTATAGCACTAGGTTCTCACGGTACCATGCCAGTCAGTGCATAATAATGCTATAAGGCTAAAGTACACCTACGAAGCTACTTGGCTAACCAGTCTACAATAAAACAATCATATCAAGAATATCATTCCATCCTACGGTCACAAGGCATGGAAAACAGGTATAACGGAAAAAGGCTAACAAGACCCAAAGGTTGTAAATAGAAAAAAGCATGGTCAATACATCCAAGCATAGAAATCTATCCTCATACATGATCAAATTACCTCTACACAAGCATACAGGTAAGGCAGGAAAACAACAGGGGCAAAATGGTAAACACGCAATACTCCGTTCACGGGTATTGGTGAAATTTTCACATAAAAATCAAGGACTTCTAAAGTTAAGGCACAAACCACCTACCTTGATGCTAGGATATCAATATACTAGAACCACGAGGCTTGATTCTCCTTAAAACGGCGTAGAACTATGAAAACGCACAAAACATTCAATCCAAGATATCTTGAGAAAGAGGGAAAATCATGGAATGAGACTCAAGAAGAAGGAAGAGCTCACTGATGCGGTTCCAACGCAATCGACGATGGTCGATTCGGAAAACAGACAGAGGCTCGGGGGCTCAGATGATGTTCGTGGTCGTATGGGTGCTCTCAGTTGAAGAACCTAGAGAAGAAGGTGTTTCTGTTGATTAGGCGTGACCCCGGTCCATTTAATGAAAAAAAAAGTACACGGCGTGTACTTATGGATTACATGGCGTGTACTTTTGGAGTACATGGCATGTACTTGGATTTTCCGTACTCCTCTTTAAGTGGACTCCACATCGCCCCTACACACTGTGTGTGTGGCCTGGACACATCCAACACACGGCCTAGCGCAGTATTGAAGTACACGGCGTGTACTTATAAAGTACATGGCGTGTATTTTTAAAATTTCTAGATTTTCCTCTTTTTCTCAAAAATGACCAGAAAAGGAACAACATACCTGAAATGAAGATCTAGGTTCTTAAAAACTTCCCCCCTTAAATAAATTCATCCCCGAATTCCCTAGAAATGTGTAGAAGAAGAAACCCCAAACAGCTCTGGCCACTACGATCGTACATCGGCCTCCCTCTCCCAGGTCTCGTCCTGTACTCGCTCGTGCTGCCATAGCACCCGTACTAGAGAAACAGACCAGACACGGAGAACCTTCATACGGTGATCGACAATCCGGATAGGATGATCCTCAAATGATGCATCCTCTTCAAGATCAACATCCCCGAGTTGAAAGACATGAGATGGGTATGAAAAGTATCGTCGGAGCTGAGATGTGTGGAAGACGTCGTGCATAGCCCGGTACCTTTGAGGTAACTTCTACCGATAGGTAACCGGCCCAATTATTTCCAACACCTAAAATAGCCTGACATATCATGGTGAAAGCTTACCCTGTATCTGAATCCTCTTGTGTCCCAACCTCGTTGTGACACACAGGAAAACCTGATCCCTGACCTCGAACTCCAGAGGTCGTCTTCGCTGATCAGCATAAGACTTCTGTCGAGACTGTGTTATAGACATCCTCTTCCGAATCAACTCTATCTTCTCTGAGGTCTCCTGAACAAGATGAGGTCCCAGAAAAGCTACCTCTCATGCCTCCATCCAGCACAAAGGTGATCGGCATGGCCTACCATACAAAGCCTCGTAAGGTACCATCTGAATAGTCGCTTGAAAACTGTTGTTATAGAAAAACTACACAAGAGGTATATGCTTCTCCCAAGAACCTCCAAAGTCTAGAATGAAAGCTCGGATCATATCCTCAAGCACCTGGATCATACGCTCAGATTGTCCATCTGTCTGGGGATGGTATGTTGTACTCAAAAGTACATGTGTACCCAAAGCTTTATAAATCCCCTGCCTGAACCAAGAAGTAAAACGCACATCCCTATCTGAAATAATGGAGTGTGGAACTCCATACAGTCGTAAAATCTCTCGGATGTACAACCTCCCCATCTCATCAACATTGAAGGTCTCCTTGATCGGCAAGAAGTGAGAAACCTTCGTAAGTCTGTCAATGACAACCCAAACAGCATCACTCCCTCAAGGTGACCTCGGTAACCCAGTCACAAAGTCCATCACGACATCATTCCACTCACACTCGGGAATGGGTAACTGTTGTAAAATCCCCACTGGTCACTGATGCTCCACTTTCACCTGCTGACAAGTAGAACATCTCAAGACAAAACCAGAAACATCCCTCTTCATACCTGGCCACCAGTACAGGGGGTGTAAATCACAATAAATTTTGGTGATGCTAGGATGAACTGCCCAAAATGAAGAATGAAAATCCCTCATCAGTTCCTCTCATATGTCTACTAGAACCCATACGCGTCCCTGTAAATGCAAGATCTCATCCTCGTCCACTATCCATCCAGGAATAGGTTCCTCTCCTGACACACCCTCCTGCAGGACTAGGCCTTCTGAGTCTGATAGCTTCCTCATCCATACCATATCAAGAAGGGTAAAGGTAACAACTACATAAGATAGAAAAGACTACCCCTATTTTTCTTTCACCACCAAATGCATCTTGGAGAACGGAGCCATAAGATTCCACTCACTGATGGCCTTCTGAACTGCCTGAATCTGAGTTCTCCTGCTCAACGCATCACCCACTGTGTTTCCCTTTCCCGACATATAGGCAATCTCAAAGTTAAAGGACTGAAGATACTCGACCCACCTACATTGTCTCAAGTTTAGATCACGCTGATTGAATATGTACTTGAGACTCTTGTGGTCGGTAAACACCGCAAAGTGCTCTCCCAGAAGGTAATATCTCCAACAGCGTAAGGCATGAACAACAACTGCCAACTCCAGATCTTGCATCGTGTAGTTCCTCTCATGTGGCCTCAACTACCGAGACATGTATGCAACGACCCCATCTCCATGCATAAGCATAGCTCCCAGCCTGATACCTGAAGCATCGCTGTAAACAGTATAGCTCTTGCCCGGCTCTAGAAAGACTAGTATCAGTGCTGATGTCAACCTCCCTTTCATCTCCTGAAAGGTTGTCTCACAAGAATATGACCATAAGAACTTCACCCCTTTCTTGGTCAGACCAGTCAACGGTGCTGAAAGGCATGAAAATTTCTGTATGAAATGCCTTTAGTATCCAGCCATCCCTAGAAAACTCGGCACCTCAAAGACATTCTTCGCCTGCTCCCAGGAAACTACAGCTCTCAGTTTCTCTCAGTCTATTGATACTCCTATCTCTGAGATAATGTGTCCCAAGAAGTGAATCTGATCCATCCAAAAGTGGCATTTCGAGAGCTTAGAATATAACTGATGCTCTCTTAGTCTACTCAGAATGATCTCAAGATGGGTAGCATGGTCATGTCAATTGTGAGAGTACACCAAGATGTTTTCCACAAAAACCACCACGAAGGAATCCAATTATGGATGGAAAACTTGGTTCATCAGTGCCATAAAAGCTGTTGGCAAATTCGTGAGACTGAATGGCATGAATGTATACTCGTATAGACCATACCTACTCCTAAAGGTTGTAAGAGGTATATCTAATGGTCTAACACGCAACTGATGATAATTAGACCTCAAATCAATCTTCGAGAACACCCAACCTCCTCGAAGTTGATCAAATAGGTAATTGATCCTCAGAAAATGATATCGGTTCTTGATCGTCAACTGGTTCAGCTTCCGATAATCCACGCAAATCCTAAGGGTGTCGTTTGCCTTCTTCGCAAACAGGATAGGTGAACCCCAAGGATAAGTACTGGGTCAGATGAAACCCTTTTCCTACAACTCCTCCAACTGCTTCTTGATCTCCTATAACTCAGGTGTATCCATCCTATAAGGAGGAATGGACACCAGTGCTGCTCCTGGTACGAGCTCAATTGAGAATTCTACCTCACGCTCCGGAGGCAAACCTGAAAATTCCTCTAGAAAGATATCCCTGAAACGATCCACCACTAGGGGAAAGTCTAACTGTGAAGTCCCCTGGTCATCCAGATAAAGACTGGTAATCTGGGTGGTAACTCCTCCTAGCCCATGATGCTCTGGTCCAGCTCTACCCACCTGGATATCCCACTCACCTCTATGAATAAAAGATCTTCCCTTTGGTGATACGAAACTCACCCTGTGGTGATAGCAATTGACAACTAGCTGGAAGGGAACTAAACAGTCCATACCGAGAATGACATCATAGTCTGTCATCTCTAGGAAATAGAGGTCCCATAAGAAGTGAAACCCTGCAACCTCAAGAGGGAACTCTCTGCACTGATGTATGCTAGACGTCCTCGTTCCCAATGGTGTATCAAGAGTCAACATGTCGGAATACAAAAAGATACAGATCCCAAGTCTCTCCACAATAGCAACATAGATAAAGCTATGTAAAGCACCAGTATTGAAAAGGTCTAAAGATTAAACTGAGGCTACTAAGATCGTACCTCAAACTATAGAAGGTCCAGGATCCTGCTCCTAATAGGTCTGCTCCACGGTGAAAGTATGGCCTGTACTGCAGCCCTGTGCCTCTGGATGACCACTCTGAGCTGATCCACTCTAATGTCGTTGGTAACCTGGTGACTGACCACCATGGTCGCGACCTCCACCTTAGCCCGAACGGCCGGAAGATCTCCAGTTCCCAGACTGGTGAGAAACTGGTGATACATCTCCTGTACGCAGGGTCATAGAAGAACCCATATTACCAACTGTACGTGAGAAGATTTGACAAAAACACTAAAGATGGTCCATCTTTTCGCAAGATCAGCACTCCATCGGGTCTCTCTGGCACTGAGGCCTAGTATTCCCAATCCTAGTGCATTGGTAGCATACTACGTGGCTGCCCGAAGCTACATTCCGCCTACCCTACTCTCCTCGAGCAGACTCCCTACGGCATTTCCTTCTATCAGTAAGAGGAACACTAACTCTGGATGTCGAACTGCTTTGGATCACTACTCCAGAATCCCTCAGATTGCGCTCAGTGATCAGCGCCTAATTAACGATAGAGGATATCAAAGTCAACCTAAAGATATTCACTTGGGAACAGATCTCCTTCCTGAGACTGTCCTCAAATTTTCTAGCAAGGAACAACTCATCACCTGCTAGAATTAGCGTGAAGCGCTGTAGCTCGGTAAAACGAGACGATTACTCCATAACATAAAGCGTACCCTACTTGAGACTCATAAACTCCCGGGCTTGGTCGTCCCTCAAGGTATCTGGGTAGAAGTAATCATAGAAGATGCGCTGAAACTCATCCAAAGTCATACTCTACTGGCACCCTGACTGTGAGATCACCTCCCACCACCTCCTGGAGGTGTCTAGGAACATATAAGTAGCCATTTTTACCCTTTTATCTGGAGGTATCTCCAGGTGGTCAAAGATCGTCAGCGTGGCCCCTGGCCATGACTCTGCAGCCTGGGGTCCTCCATCCCCTGAGAAAGTAGTAGGATGTTGCTACTGGAAAACCCACATCAACTCAGCCTTCGATGGGGCAGGAGGCGATGCTCCCCGAAAGGTCTGCATCATCCTTAGGAAGTCCCCCTTGAACTGCGCATTGGTTCCTGCAATGGGTATAACCGCTGGTGCCAAGGCTGGCATAGCAGGAGGATATGCATGTGGTCCCTGATCAGCCATATTCGGTGTATGATCACCATCTAGAAGATGACGTACAACCAGAGGACGTATCGCAGGCATAGCTCTGAAAGATCAAAAGCACACCTTAGATCAGGATTATCAAGGATAGAGAAAACAAGAGTAAAAAATGGGAACAGGAGAAATAAATGCTCAAGTTTACTAAACATGACTACACGGCGTGTATAAAAACTACACGGAATGTTCCTTAAGGCCATACACATGGGTGTGTACTTCTGTCACAGCTGGTCGTGTAACACCACAGACTACACGGCGTGTTGTGCCCACACACGGCGTGTACTTCATCTCCATTCCCCTGCCCGAGTCTCTTTACACGGCTAACTCACATAGTTATATTAACCCTAGACTACACGGTATGTTCACTAAGGACACAGCATGTACTAGACAAGGTTTTGGAAACCCGTGTTATTAGTTACACGACTGGCTACACGGCTGACCCTTACATGGCATGTTCCGAACAAACACAGCGTGTATAGGAGAGATAACACCGACCCATGTTGTTCGTGACATGACCGGGTACCTAGAACAAGGATACACGACATGTTCGTACCAAAAACGGCATGTACTACACAATCTTTCCCGACCTGTTTTTTTAGTGACACGGTCGGGTACACAGCTCACTACTACACGGCGTGTACCTACCATACACGACGTGTTCCTGAAAACTTTTTCACAACACCATGTTTCTGCCCACACAGTTAGTGACACGGTTTAAAACTACATAGCATGTAGTCATAAAGTACATGTCATGTATTATGGGTTTTTCCGGGCAGTAGCTCAGAAACTGCACTGAAGCCCAGAAAACACTGAAAAACAAACATGTAGGTGCCAAATTCCAATCCGTGAGGGCCCATACTCCCCACGAATCAAAGCTTTTCATCTTATACAAGTCATATAAAAGGGAAACAAGTCAATGATACACCAATTTCTGATTCATGAGGTCCCATAACACCTCAAGAACCAAAATTTGGCATTCATTTAAACAAGGTACAATACAAAAAATTTCTCTATCAAACTGCAGGATTCTATAAAAGCATCTATCACAATAGCATGCATAATCTACACAACGTCTATCACAAAAACATGCAATCTCTAATGCACCCTCAATGGTATGGAAATAATGCATGGAATTTGATTTCTAACAATTGCCTATATGATGCATGAGATGGAATACCCTCATCTCATCGGGTTGCGACAGAAATAGAACCGCACTAGCACAACAATAACAACACAAGGCATGTGAATCACTCTAGGTGAAATCATATCAACCATAAAATCTCAAAACTAGAAAAATGAAATAAACAAGTTAGATTGGATTTTCCCTGTACACGGGTTGGCTACTCCTGGGCACAGCTTATTACCAAGTACTGAATCCTTCCTATCCCTGGCTAAAGGATCCAAATAGTAAATCAAGAGAAAATAATCCCTCTGATACCACTTTGTAACGTCCCGGTTCCGGAAGCCACCCAGAGGCACCCCGTACCCGGTTGGTCACATGGCCTCAAGTGAATTTCTCCAAACGCTAGAGGCTACCGACTAGCAGTGAGGGCCTTGGGTGTGATAGTGGGGAAACTATGACCTCATTGGCAGAGTACACAGTAGAAGTAAACAAATCATACAATAGAAGAAGCAGTAAATATTCAATAACAATAAATAGCGGAAGACTAAAACAATAAACAATTGGGGCACACATGTATATATGAAATGATGAACAATAAACATGTCTAGGAAAGCATCCAAACAAGTCACAATGATGAATACGATACTAAACCAAAGTACAAAAGAAAAACAAATAAGAAACTCCTCAGCATCGCAAGCCTCGGCTTGGTCCCATACTTTCCTGCTCCAAAGCAATCAAGTACCAGAAGTCGAAGGGTGCTTTCCCTTGTATATACATGAAATAACATAGTCTTTTTGGGCCCAAAAGCATGACCCAAACAGGTTGTGAGACTAAAATCTCAGTAGGAAACCACCCGAAGATCTGTGCCTAACAGTCAGTGAGTATATGGCAGGTAATAGTACAGTAAGCAGTAAACAGTAACAGTAAACAGTAGGCAGTAAACATGATATACAACAGTAATCAATCCAAAGAACAACAAGAAACAGTGAAGAAAATAGCTAACCACAACAGGAACCCCTCTGGGAAGTACTCGCAACCAACCCCTCTGGTCCCATCCAAGAAGTACCAACAACCCATTGGGCAGTGCACTCAGCCTAACCCCTCTGGTTTGGTCATATGAAATTATAAGACTCTCTAGGGAAGCTCGCTCGGTCAATTCCCCTTATAGTCTAGGGTAGTCAGGGACTCTCTGAGGAAGATCACACGGTCTAACCCTCTTATATCCCCAAGGTCTAGAAACTCTCTGAGGAAGCTCACTCGGTCAATTCCTCCTATAGTCTCAGGTCTATCACAGACTCTTTGAGGAAGCTCACTCGGTCAATTCCTCCTCTATCCTGGAATGGTTTAAGGAAATTCAAACAAGTAAAGACTCTCTAAGGAAGCTCACTCGATCTACCCTCCAATAGTCTATAATATCCAAGACTCTCTAGGAAGCTCACTCGGTCTATCCCCTGTAGTCTATAATATTCAAGACTCTCTGGGAATCTCACTAGTTCTACCCCTTAAAGTCTATAGCACCAGGTTCTCACGGTCCTGTTCTAGTCAGTGCATAATAATGATATAAGGACAAATTACACCTACGGAGCTACTTGGCCAACCAGTCTACAACAAAACAAGCATGTCAAGAATATCATTTCATCCTATTGTCACAAGGCATGGAAAACAGGTATAACAGCCAAAGGCTAACAAGACCCAAAGGTCATAAACAAAACAAAGAATGGTAAATACATCCAATCATATAAAATTATCCTCATACATGATCAAATTACCTCTACACAAGCATAAAGGAAAGGTAGGAAAACAACAGGGGCAAAATGGTAAACACGCAATACTCTGTTCACGGGTATTGGTGGAATTTGCACATAAAACTCATGGACTTTGAAAGTTAAGGCACAAACCACCTACCTTGATACTAGGAGATCAATATTCTAGAACCACGAGGCTTGATTCTCCTTAGAATGGCGTATATATACAAAAACACACAAAACATTCAATCCATGATATCTTGAGAAAGAGGGAAAATCATGGAATGAGACTCAAGAAGAAGTAATATCTCACCGTAGCAGTTCCAACGCAATCAACGGAGGTCGATTTGGAAAACAGACGGATGCTCAGGGGATCATAGTATGTTCGTGGTCGTACGGGTGCTCTCGGTCGAAGAACCTGGAGAAGAAGGTGTTTCTGTCGATTAGGCACGACCCCGGTCCGTTTAATGAAAAAAAGGTACACGGTGTGTACTTCTGGAGTACAGGGTGTGTACTTGGATTTTCCATAATCCACTTTAATCGGCCTCCACATCACCTCTACACACCATGTGTGTGGCCTGGACACGGCCATCACACGGCCTGGCATGGCATCTAAGTACACGGTGTGTACTTATAAAGTATACAGCGTGTATTTTGAAAATTTCCAGATTTTCCACTTTTTCTCAAAAATGACCAGAAAAGGAAAAACATACCTAAAACGAATATATGGGTTCTTAAAATCCTACTAGGGATTACCTAGGTCATCATTTAATAAAAGGCATCCCATAGGGGACCCTTGGTATATAAAGAAGATAGAGGCATCCTTCAAGGGATCTCTAGTAACAACTAAATGCACAGCCTCTTAGTCCAGAAGGGTATATCTCACAAGGGAGATGTCCTTAAGGGAAACACTACAAAAGAATAAGTATTAAGAGATAGATCATGGCTCATATAAGATCAAAGGTCTCACTCTCGGGAGGCAATTGGATTCGATTACTGAAGGAAGAACCTCTCCATTTGGAAAAATCCTAAAATGCCACCTAGGAGTCCTTAAAACACCAAAAGGGTTTCTCCATCTCAATATGCATGGAAAGATACTCATAATGGACTACTCATGGGTCTGATTCTGACTCCTAGGTGAAAGGACACAAAATACCAAAAAATGGTTGCAAACGGGGTAGTACACGACGTGTCTCCCTAAGCACACAATGTGTACTCCCAAAGCCCCACCTGGGCATTTACTCCCGCTGGACTTGGCATGTAAATGCCCAAGTACATGGTGTGTTGGCCCTGTACATAGAATGTACCCTACATGGGATACCTACCCATGTACCTCACATGTCCCGGCCATGTACATCGCCTGGTCATGTACCTATACATAGTGTGTGACCCACATGGGTTCTAGTCGTGTACTCCACACAAGATGTACCCCATACATGGGCTGCCTGAACAGGTACTCAGATACATGGATGAGTCCCAGTACATTGAATGTACACCCTATACATGGAGTGTACATCCAAAAAAACTCATCTTCCCCAAACAGGAAGAACACGCGACATGTGTTCCCTGAACCACGTGTCGTGTAAATGGGTTTTCCCGAATAGAAAGCCCCTAAATCACCCTGAAACACTCATTTCCACCCCAAAAGTAGTAGATCATAACTCAAGGGGTCCTAAGAAAGAATATAAAAGGATTAAAACTTTAAAATATAAAATCTATAGGTATGTATGGAAAAACTTAAAAAGATCCTACCTTTGGGAGGAATCTCGCAAATTTTCACCTATTTCCATGGTCTATGGTCATCATATGATGATCTGGAACATCCCGAGCTCCGCAACGATACCCTTATTCCTCCCCCTCTATTTCCCTATCTCTCCCTCTCTGTTTATCTCTCTTGACTATGTAAAAGAGTATCCCCAGCTATGTACACATAAAGCTGGGAGGAAAAGAATAAAAGAAAATAGGAAAAGAAAAGAAAAGGGGTCTCAGGCTGGCCCTGATGCCCAACTCGAGTTTATGCCTCACTTAAGAATAACTAAATGTTCTAAACTCAATGGTGGATATGAAATCCCAATCCAATTCTCCATTCAAAATATATTTCCAAACAAACCTACATGAATAAATTAATATTTAATTTATTAAATATTAAATATTAATTATTATGCTAAAATTATAATAGCTCAAAAAAATAGCCAAACTCCTATAATAGGGTAAACACCCTATTCTGAGACCAAAGAAGTGGTCATAAAAATTATTTAAGATCATATTCTATAGTAAATTTACCATTTTATCCCTTATAATCATATAAAAGACAAGATTAAAATTTATTCTCAAAACTCCAGTCTATAAAAACATGGGACCTTACAATCTCCCCACCAAAAACCTTATTGTCCCTAAGAAGATTGGTGGCAATACTAGTAGCCATGATCTCAATATAATCATTTTTACAACAAGCTATCTATACTTTCCAACAACCATCCTCATAGCATCAACAATTGTCTCCTACATGGAGACATTTAACTAAAACCAATATGGAACTCCCACCCCCATATAAATACCTTTATCATCATATCAAAACCAAACTCTAAGCATAAAATACCATGGAAAATTTTGAATTTCAACTGAAAACTAGGGTCACCACCCTTAAACAGCCAACAGTGCACTCCCCACCATATGGATTACCTTATAATGATCCTCAAGAGTAGCCTCAATGGGTTTCCTTCCTCAACCAAGGAATAAAATTTAAAATAAAAGAAGGTAAACATAAATTTGATGCTCTTTCAGTATACCTAGGATGAATTCAAGATAGAACATGATTGTCTCTAACTAGGAGTACACTAAGATTCAATAAAAAGGCATGTACATCTCTCTTTGATCCATGCTCACCATCCTATAAATACCTAACCATGATTCAACCATTGTTCAACCATCTTGTGGTACTCGATCATTCTTGATGTCACCTCTACCATGGATTTACATTTATCATTTAAACAACTCCTAGGAAACCAAGCCTACAGAAAGTATTGGAAATATTGGTACTCAGCTTTCATCCATCCACTCAATGATTAAGATTCAAATGATGTTACACACAACCAGTGTGTACCTTTATCACCTGACTCATACTCTAGAGAGATTTCCATTACAAGGTTAAGCTGATTATGATACATGGCATGTCAGTTTCATTAATCCAGAAGCTCCTTGGGAACTCCTCTTAAAAACTAAGAACCTTGCTTGTGCTATGATTTATTTCACAACCACTCATTGAATGGCATCATTCTAGTCACAATAATCTACCCATGCTTTGAATTTATTAGAAATAGTGGAAACACTGGTTGACTAGGCCAGGAACTCAGACAATCCTACTCGTTGAATCCAGTCTTGATACCAAAGCACCCAAGGTGTTTGTCAAAAGCTGAAGGTATTAGTATGCCTATAATACAAAACTTGAGAACCTATCATGCCTCAATCACAAAATGAGAGTAAAACCAAGATCACTATCTAAAAATATATTAAAACACAGGCCAACCTCTCTCATATAGGTTTCCTTTAAACAAAATGGATGTCTACCTACAAGGGTCTGAGTCAAAACTAACAGACTATAGGTCTCCCACTTGTCCGTACTGAACAAGTCTCATTATTGGATCACAAGGTCTAACCACCTAGACCAAAATATCAAACCACTCTAAATAAATTTAAGAGAAAACCTACCTACAGTGGTGAAAATAAAAAACATAGCCTATGAGGGTCAGATCCTCAATGGGAATCCTCAGAAGGAACTGCTCCCTAGAGGTCACATTACCAACACAAAAAAAAGAGGTTGAACTGACACTCATTGGGCATTAGTATACGGTAATACCCCCTTGAGGTCCAGTTCATGAGAATCGTCCCGGTACCTATTAGCATCGTACTCTTCAATCCAACTAGATAACCATAGCATAAGAAATAACACCCTACAAGGGGTACAATATAAGAGAATCATGTACCATATCGACCTATTAGGGTCACTACACCTCACGTACATAAGGAATGATTCATCATCCTCACCACCAATGCCTCAATGTAGATCCACATAACCTACCATCAAAATGAAATTTATATATGTAAGTAGGACCAATTAAATAGTCCTCAATCATTAGTAAAACACACACACTAGTAGGCCTGTATGATGTGAATCCTACATGCCAATCATGATGCATGAGACACCTCTTACCTCTACCATCCAAGAGTCAAAATCCATATTTGGACTCTTACCAATGTCCAAGAGACAAAAATCTATAATAAATCATCACATCCATGAAACATGTGCATCACTTAAGGAGGAAATCATATACAACTGTAACATTTCATATCAAAACAGCAATCACATACCCCTAGAAACCATGACTTATTACCGAAACAAGTGTTCTCGAAGCACCAATCTGATATCCATCGCAGGTCTTGAAACATTCATAATACCAATTTCTACTATATCTCAAATAATAAAGACCAGGAAAAGAACATCTCTGATACCACTTTGTAACGTACCAACCCGGATGCCACTAAAACGGTGCTCTAATCCAGTTGGTTATGAGGCCTCAAGCACACCTCCCTATACACTAGAAGCTACTGACTAGTGGTGAGGGACTAGGTTTTGATAGTTAGGAGACTATACCCTCATATTAGAGTTATAAAACAACAAAAATAGATAATTATCATACACATTAGTAAATAAATAGAGTGCGGAAGCATTAAATAAATGAAACTTAACATGCTCTAATAATAAATGAAAAATCTATAAAATCCTGAACAAATATTCCATACATACAACATTGGTCACCCACTAGGTCAACCATAAAAATACATAAATATAGAATAAACAGAAATAAAATTATAGAGCTCTACTACTAACTCTGACCCAGACCACATACCCAGTCTCTAAACACTATTGAACTGCACCATCCCAATTAGAAGAACCCCATGAGAAACTCCGCTTGAACATGAAACTTAGGTCCTCATCTCTATCCACCATGAAAACTATGCTCAACCTAAAAATTATACATAAGGTCTACACATACACTGAGGTTCATATATAGGGGTGAGAAATAATCTCAGTAGGACACCTCGATGATGAACTTATAAAATACGCTGCTACAAGTGTATGAAAAAAAATATGATCAGCCTAGCTAAGACACAATTGAAAAGATAAGTAAAATCAATAATGTGAAACCATCTTTTAACCCTAGATCTGTAATCCTGGTTAACTGGTCAAGTACCACCATGGATTTCAATGTCTATATGCATATACATGTATAGTTCCATACCTATACATATATACATAAATATGAATATTCGTGAGTAAGGTGAATGAAATACATAAAACCCATCAGCATTCGATCCTTGGGTCTGTAATCTTTATTTTCAGGACATCCTAGGCAAGGGAATTGAGTTGGATGTCATACCACTCAAGCCATGTATCGTTAAGTCAATCTTTGGGTCTGTAATCCCAATCAACATATACCTGATTCATCTGATGTTGAAATGTCTCTAAGAAAGATACGTCACTATATGGGGATACTCATCCTAACCCTGGGTTCACTTGTACTCACTTCCAATCACTATAAAGAAAGATTATAAAGTACATCTATATATCCTATAAATGTTCACTGATCTAGATTCCATGTTTCTCATACCATGTAAATTCAATCCAATGTATGAGCCCCAGGTCCCGGTTTGTAGGTCGTTATGACATTCAGAACTCGGATAATCCCTAAGGGTCTGACCCTTAGTCGATCTGCAAGGAGAACACACTTTTGAGATGCCATGCCCACCCTTGGATTCTATCATAAGGGAAAGAGAAATCATCCCTATTATCCGGAAGAGAATAATAATTCTGAGTATCTAACAATGTGAGGCCCCATGCCCAACACCAAAGTCAAGTAACCAATTAGGGAGAGAGTAATCATCCCTATCACTCTAGAGAGAATAATCATCCATGAGTATAATCAGATCAAGGAAAGTATAATCATCCTCATCATATATCATACAGAGAAGAGTAGAATCATCCACAAGTATAATTACTAGGGATGACATGCCCATATATCATAATCATAGGCTAAACAGCAGGATACCAAGAAACACCTCTGGATATCCCAATAATATAATAATCAAATATATGGTCTCAACATCTAATCCCCAGGTAGTACCTATGGGTATACCAGTAAACATAAGAAATAGCATCGCTCGGAAGCTGGATCCCAAGAAGAACATCCATACATTGCAAAGAGAAAGAAATATTCCTTGGGTCATGCTCAATAACCACCAACCAAGAATCACCTCTGGTAATCATCGCTGCATGAACAGTAAATATGTGAAATCATAAATAGGAGTGAGAGTAGATTAATGGATAAAACCAACACTACTACAACCACTCCATGCTCTTATAAGTTCAACATGGGTTCTAAGGTGAAACTTGCTACTATCTCTACCCAAACCTGATGTACTAGCTCAGGGTCGGTCAAACATCGAGCACCCATTGGGTCCCTCAAGTCAAAACACTGAAGAGGCATCCTACTTGGGATCCTAGAATCCTATACATAAGAGAAGGAATACTACTTGGTATCTTTAGCTAAAAAGTTAAGAGGAGGAATCCTGAAAGAGATCCTCTAATGAAAAGTCAACATAGGCATCCTATAAGGGATCCTCAGAACAATACATAGGTAAAGGGATCCTACTAGGGATTCCCTAGGTCGGTATGTAAGAAACGTTATCCCATAGGGGACCCTTGGTATAGAAAGAAGATAGAGTCATCCTATAGGGGTGCAATGTCCTAACCCGAGTACCATGCCCCGATGCCCCGAGTCGAACCACCACATGACCTCATGTGTGCCTCCCCATAAACCAGAAGCTTCTGAATAGCAACGAGGGTCTAATATCGATCATGGGAAGACTTTTCCAACTTTTATTAGATTAATACACTATCAAAAAAATAATAAACAATAATTTTATAACATATAATCATAAAAAAAATAGTACCAAGATCACAAGATGACCAAAACTAAAGATACAGTATATAAAACTGAACTGTAAATATGCCTTGCTAAAGTACATGCCAAGTCCCAAAATGTAAACCCAAAATTAAATACATTGATGACTCCCAAGAAGGTCTTGAACCATGTATGGTTCCCTCAACCATGAACCATACTGAATTATCCATCTAACATATGGATTTTTCCCTTATTCTATCTTGAAAAAAAATGAAATCTATTTTGGTACCGATCTGGCAGCTCGAGTAGAGTGTGAGAACAACTCAATAGGCCACCACCAATGGTGTCTAAAAACAATATCCAGTCAATATAGTGTATGCAGTTGTATAAAAAAGTAAATAAAATAAATAAATTAAATAGTTGGAATTTGTTAAATTACTCTTTATTTAACCACATAACACCAGGGATCCCAAGGACACCTAAACCTCAATACCTACTTCGTCTTATGCCTGAGTCTAAATCATGTCACATAGTCAATCCATAAATTCATTATAAAATATGGTCTTTCATTATAAATTTTAAATCAACACATAATATATCTAATTGGAACTATGGTCCAATGCCAACATTTTTTAGTCTAGTTCTCCATACCTAAGACCCCGTGGGCTTTTGATGCAGCAGACCATATCCCACACACGATTATCAATTTATCACTATAATCTTTTGACATAGCAGGCCTTGTCCCACACACGAATATCAATTTATCACTATGTTATTTTGACACATCAAGCCTTGTCCCACACATGAATATCGCATAATCACATATATCAAAAATTCACATATGTCATAATATTATATCAGATAGGATTAATCAACATTAATCCTCTTACCACATTTTTTATCACAATTTCTATTAATTAATTCACAAATTAATTAATCACATTAACATTAAATATTCTAAAAATTAATTCAACAATTAATTACCCTGATTTCATAATCACAAAATCTCAATAATTAATTCCACAGTTAATTATTCCAATTCTACAATTTCATAATCACAACAATTCTCATAAATTAATTCATTAATTAATTTATAAAATTAAATAATCTTAATATTACATAATTAATACAACAATTAAATATTCCTCAAATCCCCCCATTTTAATATTTCAATAATCAATTAAATAATTAATTATTCAATCCACAATTTCACAATCTCAAAATTTCTCATAAATTAATTCGACAATTAATTTATACAATTAACGATATCTTAATTAATTAATTAACCAAATTAATTAATTAAATCAATAAATATAATTTCTAAAAAAAGAATATAAATTTTAAAATTACATACGCATAATTGACATCATGACTATGGTATTTGAATAATAGACCACCTACCTCAACTCGTCAATGAACGATCGCCCTACAGAAATCCCTAAAATTTGAGCAGCACAATGATGTAGAATGATATCCAAATCTAAAACCTTAAATCAAGATCAAACAAATAAAGAACCTTCATATATATATATATATATATATATATATATATATATAATCCTAGATCTAGATCTAATCAAAACATGAATAACAATACTTTCTTGAATGGGAGAATAAGGGAAGAAGAATGGGAAACCAAGCGGTATGAGATCCTCTTACTGTGAGGGGTATAGATCTTCGATCTGGTTTTTGAATAACCAAGAACGGAGGTTGGGAGAGATTGGAATTCATTCAGGAGGCTCTGAACTCATAAAATAACATTAGGGGTAAAATGGGGTTTGATTTGGGTGAGTTTTGGGGGTTCAGGTAATCTAAAACTAATTTTAGGGTGATTTAAAAAGTCACACATGGTTTTCCCTAATTGTGCATGTAAACCATGTGACTCTATTATAGGGGTACATGGTTACTCATAATAGGGTTCATGGTTTGAGAAACTATGCACAAACCATGTCTTTCCCTTATCCCTTCCAATTTCCTCAAATTTCACCCAAAAAATCTTCAAGTTATAACCCAAACAAAAAGGTACTCAAACAAGGACAAAAGATTACCTAAAAACAAGCACAAGACAACTCTAGAAAAGGTCGAGATCTTACAATCTCCCCACCTTATAATAGCTTGTCCTCGATCTTCACTCCCAAGCATCTCTAAAATTATGAGTCAAAAATATTGGTCCACTGAGCCCACATATCATATTCTCTTTCTCATGTCTCCTCCTACACATGTCTATGTTGTCACAATACACAAACTATTGGCACAGTCTTTCCCCGAAACACTTTCTCCCTGTGATCTAAGACACGTATCAGATGCTCCTCAAAGGACAAATCTATCTCAAGCTTAACATCATCCACATCGATAACATGATAAGGGTTAGGGTGTTATCTCTATAGTTATAATATATGGAAAGAATCATGCATAGTACAATATCTCTATGGAAGATTCAATCAATACACCACCAGCTCGATTCTCTCTAAAACATCAAACGGTCCAACAAACCTGGGCACCAACTTGACCTACCCCTGTATCCTTCAGTGACCCAACCTAGGAGACACCCAAAGGAATACATGATCACCCTCTATAAACTCTAGGGTTCATTTGCATCTATCAGCATATGACTTATGCCTACTTTGAGCCATAACCATACATTTCTAAATTATTTGAACCTACTCTGACATCTCCTGCATGAGACTCGGTCCCAAAAACTCTAACTTACCTGCCTCCATCTATCATATGGGGGTGATCTTCATGTATTACAATAAAGAGCCTTGTATGGTTTCATATGTATAGTTTTCTGATAACTATTTTTATAGGAAAAATCCACTAAAGATAGGTGCTTCTTCCAAGACCCACTAAAGTCAATAACACATGCTCACAATATATCCTCCAGCACCTATATAGTATGTTCTGACTGCCCATCTGTATGAGGGTTAAAATCCATACTCAATAAGACCTATGTACCAAGAACCTTCTATAATCCCTTCTAGAAGTGAAAGTAAATCAGGGTTCACGGTCTGAAACAATATTCTGTGGCACCCCATGCAAACAGACTATCTTCCAAATATACAAATCTCCCAACTAATCCACTAATAAAAGCCTCCCATATAGGCAAGAAATGTGCTAATTTCATCATTCGGTCCAAAATCACCCAACTAGATTCATTCTTCCAAGGTGTAATTGGGAGACCCACCATAAAGTCGATAGTCACATCATCCCACTTACACTTTGAAATGGTCAATGACTATAGAAAACCACAAACTTCACCTATTGACAGGTGAAGCATCATGTCATGAACCCTGCTATTTCTTTTTTCATTCCTGGACACTAAAAATATCATCATAGGTCATGGTACATTTTGGTCACACATGTATGTACCACCCACTTCGAGGCACAAAATTCCCATATCAACTTCTCCCACATACTCATAGTCATAATAACTCAATTATTGACATAGATTATTTCTTCCTCATCTATGCTCCAGACTAAATGTGTCTACCCACCTTCAAGGCTCTCCCTCAAGGATAGAAATTTTTTATCCTCATACTACCAATCTCTAATCTATCTCAAAAGTGTAGACTCCACTGAAATTGATACGAGATTAATTTGTTCCTGACTTTCCAAAACCACAACATGCATCTCATCCAGAAAATTCATCATCTTACATTAAACACTAGTCTCCTGAACTGCCTGATTTTGTGTCTTAATTCTTAAATCATCGGCCACATTGTTTCCCTTTATGGTCATATATTCTAGATCAAAATCAAACAACTGTATATACTCAAACCATCTCCACTGCTGGATATTCAAATCTCATAGTGAAAAAGATATACATCAATAACTGGTGATTTTTATACACAGTAAATTTTTCACCCAACAGATAATGTAACCAACACTTCAAATAATAAACCACTACTACTAACTCGAGGTCATGCATAGGGTAGTTCTGTTCATGTGGCCTCAACTACTAATACCCATAAGTCACAACTCAATCTCCCTGCATCAACACAGCTCTGATTATGATCCCAGAATCATTACAATACGCCATAAACTCCTCACTTGGCTCATGTAGGATCAAGATCAGTGTCAATTTCAAGTGCTTATTTATATCTTAGAAGGAATTATCATATGCTTCTGACAATTCAAACTTTATCCCCTTTTTGTTCAATCCTATAATAAGTGTTTCCAATTGGGAAAATTCTTGGATGAATCTCCAATAATATCCATCCAAACCCAAAAAATGTGGATATAAAAAATATTCTTGGGTTTCTCCTAAGATACAACTGCCTATACTTTCTATGGGTCCATTGTCACACCTTACTTTAAGATTATGTGACCTAAGAAGTGTACATGATCAATCCAAAATTGATACTTAGATAGATTGGAGTATAGCTGGTGCTATCTCAGTGTACTTGGGATGATTCAAATATGTTAAGAATGATCTTCATGAGTCTTGGAGTACACCAAGATATCATCCACAAAATGATCCAAATACGGATGGAAGATTTTGTTTATCAAGGCCATAAACAATGTTGGTGTGTTCATCAACCCAAACAGCATTACAATGAAATCATAATAGTCATACCTGCTTCTAAAAGTAGTCCTCGGTATATCAGAAGTTCATACTCTCAATTGATGATACCCTGATCTTAAGTAAATATTTGAGAATCCATAAGCTCCTCTCAACTGTTCAAATATATTGTCGATACACGGAAGAGGATACCAGTTCTTCACAGTCATCTGGTTAAACTTCCAATAATCAAAACACAAGCATAGAGTCTCATTATCTGTCTTTGAAAACAACACTGGTGAACCCCAAGGCAACATAATTGGGTAGATAAACCCCTTATCATCCAACTCTTCCAGGTAAGTCTTAATCTCTTAAAGCTCAGTTGATTCCATTTTGTATAGTAGAATAGAAACTAGCTCATCCTCAGGCATGAGTATAATTATAAATTATGCATATCTCTTAGGTGGCATCCTTGAGAAGTATTCAGGAAACACATCCTGAAACCTGTACATTATGGTATGAAAGAAATCATGTTTCATATCTCTATCATCCAGAAATATACTTGAAACATGGGTTGTGAACTCTCCTAGTTACTAAGAAATTATCCCCACTTGGCCTGCTTGGATATCCCACTCTCCATGGTGAATATAGTTTTCACCCTTAGGAGATGTAAATGTCACTCACTTGCAGTAATAATCAATTTGGGCTTGGTATTCTACTAACTAGTCCATTCCCAAAATCAAGTCAAATTCTGACATGTCAAGGATAAAAATATCCCATAGAAAATGATACTACCCAACTTCGATAGAACGCCCCTTTCACAAACAGATGTCTCTAGACCGCACTCCCAACAGCGTATCTATCGTCATTATCTCTCTCAAAAACTCCACCACAAGGCTCAAACCATGAATTTTTTTTGTAGATATAAAGGAATGAGAGACAAAAATATCAAATAAGGCACTAGATAATATAGAATCTACAAGAATAGTACCTCTCGTTATCGATGGTCCAGCCTCATTATCCGCAAGTGTAGATTGCACCATGTGCAACTATACTTCCCCTATTCCCTATGATGCGTCTCGCTCCCCTGAGTTACATCACCCTGATGATATGGGATCTCTTGAACAAATTCACTGCATATACCTCCTTTACTACCATGTCCAGTAGAACTCCATCTGTCATACTGATATGGTGTATAAGATCCCCTTCCCACACTCTGGTTCGGTCTAGATCCTCCATTACTATTTTTTTTGTTACGGGTACCTGAAAAACCTCTATATATGTCACATATTTTTGTAGTCTTGGCACTCTATTAGTGGTCGGGGGAACTGCCTCTAAAAGTGTTCTGACCTACCACACTAGTGAAAGATCACTTGAGCGATGTACTATGTAACTGACCCCTCTGTCTGGCCACTTTTATTTCCAATTATCTAGCTAAAATTTTCATAAAGACACTCCCTTATCTCAAAAAGGCTTACCTATTAACCATCCAATAGGGACCACCTTCCCTCCACTAGAATCCTCCTTCAATTTCACCTTAGATATGAGATCCTAATTCACTACCTCTATAAACTTCTTCAACCTAAACATTTTTACTTGGGATTTAATTTCACATTTAAGCCCATCCTGAAACTGTTTTTCCATAGTAGCCACATCTCCCACCAACACTAGAGCAAATCACTGTAAATATATAAAGCGGCTAGAGTATTCCATCATGGACAAAATCTCTTGAGTCAACATCATGAACTATGCTACTCTCTCCTACCTTAGAGTCTTTGGAAAAAAATGCTCCAATAAATTCTCCTAAAATTCTTTCCACTCCATTGTCTCCATCTATCCATCTCGAGTCTAGATATACCACCATTGCTTCTCCTGACCACATAACATATAGGTATCCAATTTGAATCTTTTCTTGGTAGGAGTCTCTAAGTGGTCAATTATATTCTGGATAAACTCAATCTGGAACCTAGCTCCCTCAAGTCCACCCTCTCCAGTAAAAGTCAGAGGGTGATGTAACTGAAACCCTCGTATAAGGTTGAGCATTCTTTCCATAACCCACCATGGGTTTCTTTCCATATTATTCATGAATTGATCAAAGTTATCTCATAATTTCTCCCCGAATTCCTCACCTGTCACTATTAGTTCCTTAGGTTCCACCATTGGAGGATCATCAACCACCATGTCCTTAGGTCATCCTCTAAAAAAGCATCATTATAGAGGCATATTTCTATAATTCCAAACACATGTCTCAGGACACGTAACACCACTTTATCGCATTTATGAAAAATTAAAAACACAATAAGACAAAACAAGTATTTTCCCCAAGCCCCACCACATGATTCAAACTGAGGCGTTATCACTACCCTTAACCATCTTACACCTAGGTCATGGTTATCAAGGATAAACTCAGTCTCATTTTTAAATTTCCTATTAGAAACCCATTTATTCTTATATTACATCATTTTTTTAAATTTTAAATTTCATATTATACACCAATTTCAATTCAATTTCACAATAAAGGAAAAACAGTTCAAGTTCAACAACTTACCCAAGACCCATTTTCCTGTGCATGCCTAAAATGATGCATGCATTCTCAACTCTCATGTCATACCAATCCATGAGTAAAATCTCAAAAAATATCAGAAATAATTATCACATCACACAATAAGTGTGTTACTCAAGGTGAAATAATATTCACCTATAACAACAAACAACAATAACAACAATCCCACCTTGGGTACTTGGATTTCCCCCATACATGGGTTTTTAAACTCCCATGCACGAGCTCATATCCAATGCCTGAATCTACCTAATATCCTGTCTACCTTTCCCAAATAGTTATATAAAATAAAAGAAAAGAAAAATACTATGATAACACTTTTTAATGTCCCAACCCGAGTGCCATGCTCCAGTGCCCCAAGTCGGACCACCACATGACCTCAAGCATGCCTCCCCATATGCCAGAGGCTTTCGACTAGTAGTGAGGGTCTAATATCAATCATGGAGAGAATATAACCTCTTTTATCATAGTAATACACCAATAGAAAATAATAAACAGTAACTGAATAACATGTAACTATAAAAAGAATAGTATCAAGATCATAAGATGACCAAAAATGGTGATGCAATATATAAAACTGAACTATAAATATGTCATGCTAAAGTACATGCCAAGAGAAAAAATGAAAACCCAAAAGTAAAGACATTGATGACTCCCAAGAGGTTCTAAAACCACATTTGGTTCCCTTAACCATGATCCATCCTAACTCATCCATCTAACATAGGGTCTTTTCCCTTACCTTGTTCTACAAACATGAAATCAATTCAGGTACCGATCAGGCAGCTCGAGTAGGGTGTGAGTACAATTTAGTAGGCCACCACCAATAGTGTCTAAAAACAATATCTAGTCAACATAGTGTATGTAGTTGTAAAAATAATAAATAAAAGCAATAAAGTAAATAGTTTACATTTGTTCAATTACTCTTTATTTTACCACATAACCCATGAGATCTCGAGGACACCCGAACCTCAATACCTTCTTTGGCCCGTGCCAGATTCTAAATCATGTCACATAGTCAATCCATAAATTCATTATAACACATGGGATTTCATTATCCATTTTAAATTAATTCATAATATGGCTAATTGGAACCATGGTCCAATGCCAACATTTTGGGTCTAGGTCACCATACCTAGGACCCCATGGGCTTTTGATGCAGTAGACCATGTCCCATACACGAGAATTAATTTATCACTATGGGATTTTGATGCAGCAAGCCTTGTCCCACACATGAATATAAATTTATCACTATGGTATTTTGACACAAAAATCCTTGTTCCACACATGAATATCACATAATCACTTGTATCACAAATTCACATATGTCATAATATTACATCAAATAGTATTAATCAATATCAATCCTCTTACCACATTTCATATCATAATTACCATTAATAAATTAAAAAATTAATTAATATCATTTATAATTAAATATTATAACAATTAATTGTCCTGATTTCATAATCAAAAAATCTCAATAATTAATTACATAATTAATTATTCCAATTCTATAATTTTACAATCTCAATAATTTTCATAAATTAATTCAACAATTGATTTATACAATTAAATAATATCAATATTCCATAATTAATTCAACAATTAATTATTCCTCAAATCCCACTATTTCAATATTTCAATAATCAATTAAAAAATTAATTATTCAATCCTCAATTTCACAATCTCAACAATTATCATAAATTAATTCAATAACTAATTTATAAAATTCAAAATATCTTAATTAATTAATTCACTAAATTAATTAATTAAATTTATAAATCTAATTGCTAAAAAATTCTAAAAATTCAATAATTACATACACATAATTTAAATCATGACTATGTGATTTTAATAGTAGAACACCTACCTCAACTCTTCGATGAACGATTTCCCAACAGAAATCCCCAAAATTTGAGCAGCACAATGACATAGAATGAGATCCAAATCTAAAACCCTAAATCAAGATCAAACAAATCAATATCCTTAAAATTTAGATCTAGATATACAATATTAGATCTATATATAATCAAAATATGAAGAACAACCCTTTCTTGAATGGGAGAAGAAGTGAAGAGGAATAGGAAACCAAGCAAGATGAGATCCTCTTTTCAGGAGGGGTACAGATCTTCAATATATGATTTGAATCACCATGAAAGGAGGTTAAGAGGTCTTGTAATTCGTTTGTAAGGCTCTGAAATCATAAAATAACATTAGGAGTTGAATGGGGTTCTATTTGAGTGAGTTTTGGGGGTTTGGGTAATTTTAAATCTAATTTTAGGGTGATTTAAAAAGTCACACATGGTTTTTTGGGTAGGGGAGCACTGTTTTACTTAATTGTGTGCCTCTATTATAGGTGTTCATGGTTACTCCTAATAGGGTGCATGGTTTGAAAACCCATGTGTCAACCGTGTAATTCTTCTATGTCTAGGGTTGTACAATTTGCTGGGCTGAGGCGCACAGTTATTGAAACCCATGCACCAACCATGTACTACCCTTATCCCTTCCAATTTCCTCAAATTTCACCCAAAATATCTTCAAGTTATAACCCAAAAAAAGGTACTCAAACAAGGAAAAAATATTACCTAAAAACAAGTGTGAGAAAACTTCATAAAAGGTTGGGATATTATAATGGAATCCTTGGTAATAACTAAACTCATAGCCTCTTAGTCCATAAGGACATATCTCACAAGGGAGACATCCTCGAGGGAAAAGATGCCAAATCATTGGTCTCAAGAGATATCTCAAGGATCATCTAAAATCAATAGTCTCACTCTCAGGAGACAACTAGATTTGATTACCGTAGGAAGAACCTCTCCATTTGGGAAAATCCTAAAACTTCACCTAGGAGTCCTTAAAACACTACAAGGATTTCAACATTGTGGACTACATGAAAAGATACTCAGAATGGACTACTCATGGGTATGATTCTGACTCCTGGGTGAAAGGTCATGAAAAACCCAAAAAGGGTTGCAAAATGGGTAGTACATGACATGTCTCACTGATCACATGGTGTGTACTCCGAAATCCCCACATGGGTGTGTACTCCTGTAGGACTTGGTGTGTAAATGCCAAAGTATAGGGAATGTTGGACCTGTATATGATGTGTACCCTACAAGGGATACCTGCCTATATACCTTACATGTCCTAACCATGTACATCGCCTGATTGTGTACCTGTACACGACGTGCGATCCACACAATGTGTGGCCATGTGCTCCACATGACATATACCCCTTACATGGGCTACCTAATTGGGTTCTCAAATACATGGCTAAGTCCCAATAAATAGTGTATACACCATATACATGGTATGTACATCCAAAAAGTCATCTTCCCTGAACACGAAGAATGCATGATATGTTTTCCCTAAACCACATGTCATGTAGACAGGTTTTCCCAAACATAAAACCTCCAAATCACCCTGAAACCCTTGTTTTCACCCCAAAAGTAGTAATCAACCCACAAGGGGTACTAACCAAGAATATAGAGGGATTAAAACTTTAAAATGATAAATATAAATGGATCTATGAAAAAAAAATAAAAAACACCTTTGGGCAGAATCTTCTGAAGATTCACCTGTTTTTATGGTCCACAGTTATCCCACGACGATCCAGCATGTCCCGAGCTCTGCAGTGGTACCCTTCTTCCTCACCCTATCCTTCTATCTATTTGACTCTCTCATTATCTCTCTCAATTGTGTGAAGTAGGATCCCCATCCATGTGTGTGAGAATCCTGGAGGAAAATAAGAAAAGAAAAGAGGAAAAGAAAAGGAAGAAAAAGAAAAGAAAAGGCAAAAGGGGTTTGGGCTAGCTTCAACACCCAACTCAAGTTTATGCCTAACCTAAGAAAAAATCCTCATTCTAGACTCAATGGTGAAGATGGAATCTCAATCTGACACTCCATTCAAAATATATTCTCAAACGAACCTGTATGAATAAATTAATATTTAATTTATTAAATATTAATTATTAATTATTCTACTAAAATTAAAATAACTTAAAAACTGCCAAAATTTTGTGCTAGAGTAAACACCCTATTTTAGGACCAATGGAGTGGTTATAAAAATTATCTGAGATCATATGCTGGGGGAAATTTTCCATTTTACCCCTTATAATAAATTAAAAGCAAAAATTAAAATTTCTACTCAAAACTCTAGTCCAGAAAAACATGGGACCTTACATCTATGAGAGTGGAGTTTTATTTTTCAAGGAGCTAGAAGCGTTGAGAATAATTATAGAAATAAACTTTATGGGCAAGTTTTTTCTTTGAGTTAATTTTTATTGGAAGCATAGAAAAACTATCATGGGAGAGGGAGAGCCAAATGCGGGCTCAGCATCAGCACATTTTTGCATAGTTTATGCTTTTTGGGAATGAAAATATTTGAAGAAGGGAATAATTTAAAGACTCTATTTTTTCTTTTAATAATTTTTAATATTTCTAGTAATGTTTTTGGAGCCATGCGCTCAGACGGCGTGTGATTCCGATGCCTGATGAACCCAGAATTAATTTTATAAAAATATTAAATATATTTTAAATCACGTGCACAAAGTTTTTCAGAAATAATGGAATATATCATGAATGGATTCTATGATCATAAATATATGACCATTGTTGAGTCTATAATGTGGGGTTTACCCTAGGCACAACCTAAGGTTGGTTGGCATCGGGCATCCGATTAAGGCAATTGTTGGTATATACGTTGAATTAAAATAAATAAATAATTTATTTATTTATTTTGTTAAATGATATAACTAAATCCTCTATAACTACCCTCATATGATGGTTTTCTAAGTTTTTTCTGCATAATCCTTACTGGATCTAGGAGTAGGAGGAGAGCGTTCTTCATTGGCGAATTGAGATCGGAGAACGACGAGCAATCAGGTCGAGGATAATAATGAGATAAATAAAAAACACAGCGGGATCATCACCTTCATCACTATAGGATGCTTTCGTCGCCAACAATTGATATATAGTCTAGGTACGTCTCATCATTTGTGTTTTTCACCCTTTTGATTAAAATATTGATCATGGATTTTATCTACTTTTGATATGCGATAATTGTTCTTCGCATGAACCCCACAATTTATTGATTATATTGATCTGGCATAATTATTCCCTTGTTGAAAATTTTATCACCCTATTTATATAATCATTGGTCAAAAAATTTTGGCCAATAATGGTTCACTTTGTTCTTGTGATTTCCCCTTCTCCATTCATCGCGTTCTTCAGTGTTGGCCAATAAAGTCGTGGTTCGATATTGTCGGGGTGGGTTTGAGCGCAATAAAACCCCCAGATTCATTACGATAGAATGAACGACATGTAGATCAAAGGTTTATGGAAGGATTGATGAATGAGCAGGATGGTGTTTTGTGAACAGATCATATTGGTACTACGGGTGCACGAGAGGTGTGTCTGGGGACGTGTGGTTACTACAGATGGATGTGTATGGTTTTTTGGCGAATAACGGACAGAATATGATTTCCAGGAAGTCATGGTGAACGGTATGTGTTTTTATTATTATTATTAATGACATGTGGTATTTATTATTATTTAAAATAATAATAAAATTTGGTATTTATTATTATTTTTAATAATAATAACATATTATATTTATTATTATTGTTAATAATAATAATGAAATATATATATATATAAAGAAGAAATCGATGGGGCGCACCTGGTCGTGATGGGGGGAGGAATTCATACCCCTTTATCATTCTTATTCTTATTATTATAATTATAATTACTATAATAATAATGGTATTATCCAAAAGAGAGGGACTTGGGGGCTTCATATTTGGTGGAGGGGTTCTATGTGTGTGAATAATCAAGTGTGAAATGCTTATATTTTATGTTCATTTATAATTTTTGTTAATATTAATAAATAATGGAGAGAGGGTTGGTCATGGGATTGAAAAAGTAGAAGGGGTGTGCTTCATGTGTGAGAAATATGCTTTTCATCGTCTCCATTTCCGACCTGGATAGGTGGGTTAATTTGTGCCCTGTGATTCTGACACATGCCCCTCACAACATGGCACCAGATCCACCGAGTCACCTGAATTGTGGTTTTTAATACCGTCGATGTTATTTATAAATAATGATTATAGAGAGAGACAAAACTGCAATCCACTAGATTGACAGGTTTCCCAACCCTAGTGTTTGTCAAAACCCTCTTGGAATAATATCGATGACCAAAATGGTGTGGATTTTCTGTCGGGCCAAATTAACAGATTTTCTAACCCTAGTGTTCTTAAAAACCCTCTCGAAATAATAGCAATGATCAAAATGGTGTGGAGTTTCTGCCAGGTTGGAGTAACAATTTTCCCACCCTAGGTCTCATCGGAAGTTCTCCCCTATCGAAATAATAACAATGACCAATACAGTGTAGAATTTCTGCTAGGTCAAATTAATAGGTTTCCCACCCTAGGGTTCATCAAAACTTCTACCAAGCTGGAATAACAGGCATAGAAGAAATGGTATAAGCTTGGATATCACCTGATAGAGGCAAAGGAGGTATGTGATGTAACACATTCATTTAAGTGGATGATCAGAGGTGGTAGAATCATATCTTGAGGAGGTTAAAAACAGAGATCTATTTGTTAAGATTTTACCATGATCTTGTCCAGTGATGAAGTTGAGAAGACAAATATTGAAGAGGTTTTTTCTTTCTATTTCATTTTTTTCATTATATTACCCCCACCCCAAATATCCTGAAGGCCTTCTTTTTTTTATTTATTTTTGATAACCCCATTTCAAGGGATGAGGGTGAACCCTTACAAGGACCGTAGGAATAAAGATTACATGACTAGTAGGTCTTAGGAAATATACAAGCTATAACTACATGGAATTGCTCCTACCCAGCTCTTTCATCGTGATTTCATCTCTCCACCTTCATATGGCTAGTTCATATAGGCTTCTCGTGCAACCACAGGCTGGTCCCGATGGAAAATGTCATACCCTTTCTTTTTGAAAAATCTTCTTAAGCTTCTGCTCTGGTGAATGTGCCTGCTTTGAATCCTCATCTGGAGTCTACTCGTTGTAGAGTCTTCCTGGTCATTAAGCCCAATTTCAGGTGGCTTGAAGACCTTGAGGTGGTCTGAAGGCCTTAAGGTGGCCCAAAATACTTAGTGTACCAAAGGCCTTGGGTGGTCCGAAGGCCTTGAAGGACCCAAGGCCCAAACCGGTGGCCCAAAATCCCACTCAAATGAATAGTCTTGGCTGCTACAGTACTAAATAGTGCCTGCTACAGTACTGCTATAGTAATCCGGAAATTATGTCTTCACCTGATTTTGAACTCGGGTCTCTTGGATACACTTGTTGAGTCCTCACCAACTGGGTTGAGGCTCTTTTGATTCGTTATATTACATATCTATCAATTGGGTCTATAGTTATAGATTCGTGACTTGATGTTTACCATTGAAATTTAGGTACCTACATTGTGTCAATGTGGTAATGATGTGGTGGATAGTGTATTGTGCGTCTGCAATAGGGAACCTAAAGTATGAATGACTTTAAAATATCTTGTTAATTCCCATGAATTTTATATTGGTTATGCTAGAAGAATTGTTTTTAGTGTGCGTTTTCAATATAAAAATAATATTTATAAATAAAAAACAAGAATTACATCAGTTCTTTATACTTGTAGTAAGGAAGGGTACAAAAATAATGATAAGTGTATTTTATTTTTGAAAAATGCGCGTGAAAAGACAAGGAAAGGTTGTCATGCTCGTATGTCTAATTCTATGTTGTCCTCAAGGGAATATTCGTGTAGTTTATTTATAGATGCTCACAATCATCCATTGCATTATGTTGACTCTTTTCATTTTATGATATCCTAGAGAAAGTTAAATAAATTTCAGGTTAAAAAGTTATAAGTTAATTCTTTGGTGGGAATTGGGTCGTTTGATTCCTTCTATTTGGTGGCGATTGTTGCTGATAGTCAAGAAGTTTTAGGTTATACCCGAGTTGACCAAATGAATTTTCTTTGATCAAAACATCAAAGGA
The DNA here is from genome assembly GCA_963277665.1 of Viscum album. Classification (NCBI taxonomy): domain Eukaryota; kingdom Viridiplantae; phylum Streptophyta; class Magnoliopsida; order Santalales; family Viscaceae; genus Viscum; species Viscum album. The sequence continues at coordinate 137,717,553 of OY728164.1, forward strand.
ATTTGATTTTGGGTGATGGTGTATTCATGTTGGAGTATTTGGAATAAAAATTTCAAGACAGTCCATCATTTTTTTATGCCATTTAATTTGATATGAATGAGAATATTACAAATATTTTTTGGGTTGATTTAAAAATGAGTCTTGATTTTGAACAATTTGGAGATATAGTTGTGTTCGATGCAGCATTTAGTAGAAATAGGGAATCCATACCTCTAGTTATTTTTGTTGTATTTAATCATTTTAGAGAAAATATGTTTTTTTGTGTGGCATTTTTGTGTGATAAAACCACTAGTTCTTTTTCATGGTTATTTCATAAATTTGTTTAGGTGCACAATATGAAGAGACCATTGACTCTATTTACTGATCAAGATGAAACTATTACAAAATCAATATTTCAGGTACTTTTCAATACTCATCATGTTCTATGTGTATAGAATCTAATGAAAAATGGCATAAAACACCTCGGTATTCAAGTTTCCTTCAGTCTTTGAGGAAATTCATGTTTGAGTACCATAATGTGGTTGATTTTGAGGTAGAATGGGAAGCTATTAAAATTAAATTTGGTGAAGGTAAATTTTCTTGGTTAAATGATGTTTAAACTTTGAGGGAAAAGGGGATCATTACTAATACATTAACATTGGGAATACATAGCATGCAATTAAGTGAAATTTTTAATGGTGTCCTAAAAGATTTTGTTCACCGTAGATTGAGTGTTGGTGATTTTTTCAAGCACTTTGAGTAAGTTGTTTCCAAATGTAGATATCGATAAATAAACCTTGACTTCCAAAGCAAGGAAAAACTTCCACGAATTTTGTTCCATTTCCATCCATTGGTTAGACAAGCCGCATATACATACACTCCAAAAAAATAGCTATTTCAGAATGAATATCAACTAGTTGGGGCATGTTTTATTAAATCCACTCATTAAATTTAAGTCCCATACTCATATGTTTTTGGCATAATGGGGTTTAAAAGAGAGTTTCAGATTTAATATGATCAGTATTCTAGAATGGTGAACTATTTTTGAAAAAAAAAATTAATCGGTTGGAATATTTTGTTTTCATATCTTAAAATTATTTTAGAGGCTTGATGTAGATCTATTCCTGAACATTACATTTTGAATAGGTGGAAAAAAGAACAAAAATTTGACATTGGTGGAGGTGATCTTATTGATAAATAGTCCGATAAGAATTTACTTATAGCAAAAAATTACAATGAACTTTATTGAATAGTAATGAAATTGGTAACAGTGTCATGTGAAACCAATAGTGGCTATGAGGTTGGTTGTGTAATCCTCAAAACATTTTCTAGGAACACAGATAACATCAATATCTCTATTCCAGCTTAAAATGTGCCAAGTAATTCTTCTATAGTTGGGAAAGTTGTTAATCTTAAAAATAATCAACCTTGAAGAGGGGGAGATCATTAGAAAAGCTGTTTAGAGAGAAAAAAATCAGAAGAAATGTAAACAACATAGAGATGGTCTGGTAGAAATTTGTGACAATGTATGTATTTGTCTTTGTTTTCTATTTAAAAAACAGGGTACACTGACTATTGAATTTTTTCATATCATATAGTAAGGGCTTCCAATAACTCTAGGGCTCTGAAAAAAGAGATTTGTATGGTGGAAACTTGTTCAGTGCATTTTTCTAGAGAAGTGAATTTTATGAAATAATATTTTTTTCAAAAGAAAATTTATGAGTTCAAGTTTAATGATATTATTAATTTTATATCATCTTTCATTTGTAAAAAAACTCTATTTTTTATTAAGATATTGACTTAGTGTGATGCTATTAAAAATTAAAAATAGAATGTGTAAATGGAATTATTCACAAAAAAAATTAGTGAATCACATGTTTATAAGTTGATTAAAAAATCCTCCACTGGTACTGTATTTCCTTCTACCTATCACTGGAAATTTTCAAAATTCTCCTTGCACTAAAATTAGTCTCATTCAAAATCAATCTTGGATGATTTAGGAATTTGTGTAATATTGAGACCCTTATATCATCTATGTTTTTCTGTGATAATTAAGGGGATATGTCCAAACCGGATGTTATTCTCTCAATAAAATAACAAACAGCAATGTCATATTCCGAACTTATGGAAGCCTGCTATGGAGTTTCTTTAACTCGTAGATCAATTTAAACTTTATAGTTTTTCACATTATATTGTGAATTCCCAATCAATTACTCAACATATTCTTTCTACAAAACAACATTATATAGTTCTGTAACTAGACGAATCTAAAAAACTAAAATTCTTACCATTGTAATGGCATCTTCTATATATCTATCTCTACCCCTCAACCCTGACTTTGGTTGCATTGAATTGAAGTATGAAAAAATATTTTCTTTTATATCCAAAATAATTAATGTCCAATGCAAGTTTTTTGTATTGATAGAAAAGAATAAGAATCAATTAGATTGCAAAAAACTCTAAAATTGGGTTGTCGTTCAGGGTTCTTCTCAATGATTCATTTCATACCTTGATTATACTCTATAATGAAAAATGTACACATTCAATAAATATTTGTTATAGTCACCTACATTTAAAGTGAATAAATTTCATACTTATGATACAAGCACTTGTAATGAATAATGCTTTCTATGGAAAAATATTTATAGCCCCAACTTCATTACACTTTTCCTTAATGATCTCACAATAGGCATCAATAAACTAGTGTGAAAATATTTATAATAAAACTATATAATTATTTAAAATAAAGACTGTAACACTCACACAGTTGGATGTCATCCCCTTATAAATCAGTTATACAAGGTATTTCATCGATAATCGTTGATTTCTATCACTTGACTCCTACACATATAGCCTATAAATATTATAATGATGAGAATATAGGTAAGTAAAGTAGATGTAAATATTGAATTTAGGTAATTAAAGGATCTAATGTGATCATAACTTACGAATCAGGTCCCTTTTTCATTATTTTGAAAAAAGTACAATGGGAATTAACTATAAAGTTTTTCTTTTTTCTAAACCATTTAGGAATGTTAATAGATTAATATGGACTTTGAACAACAACTATTGGTTGTGGTGTGGTTATTCGTTGTCTCTTTCCTGGTCCAAGGCTATAGACATATTTCAAGTCCAGTTCTTTTTTCTTTCATGACCTAGACTTCACCATCTTAATCATTGAACGTGTCTAGATTCTATTTGAACTATCACAGGTGAACACCACTACTTTATTTGGGGAAGTCAAATAAATTTTTATAGCTTGAGTATTTGATTAAGATTATACTCCAATGGGTGAACTCACCTCAGGTTTTCCTTTATAAGGACTTAATACTATTACATCATCCATGGTATCTCTTTGTAGAGGCATTTCGTTTTCATTTATCAAAATCTTGAACAAACAAATATTCTTGTTTTTTCCTGAAGTTTCTATACAGCCTTCCTTAGATTTTATATTTGGACCTGTAGTTGTTCCACTATATTTACTTCTTTAGTAACATGTTCTATCATTTCTTATATTTTTTGAGAAACTTTATCTATCTTAGTAGACATTTCACTTGAATATTTGTACTACTTATTCAATGTGGAGTTCATCACACTAAGGTTCCACTTTGTGAATGCATCTTTCCAACCCCTTCCCTTTGATTGTATAATTTTACTGACCTCACAAAACCAATAATGCATATTGAATTGGATCATAATCTATACATGAATAAATAGTTTGAAAATGTTATGGAAAGTAAAATATGTTTGAAACTTAACAACAATGATACAAATGAGCCATATACATTCCCATGATTTTTTAGGAGGATTGTATAGATAACATGAGATATCGATGAATAGCTTGTGACCATGATGCCAACGAGCCCATACCTGAGGTAAGGGCTCCTTCTTGGAATCCAAGAGACCCAGGTTCAAAATTGGGTGGAGGTAAATTTCGGGTACTATAGCAGTATTGTAGTAGGTATTGTTCAGTACTGTAGCAGCCGAAAATATTCACCTGATTTGGGATTTCGGGCCACCGGTTTGGGCCTACGGGTATCAGGACCTTCGGGTCGTAAAAGGCCTTCAGGCCTTAAGTCCTTCAGGCCATAGATACCATGGAGTATCCCAATTCACACAAAGTAGGCCCCAGAAGAGGATCAGAGCAAAAAATAGTAGCAGTCACTAGAAACAGAGCTAACCGGATTGGAAGAATGAGAGTGTATGGAAACCGCCATCCGGACCAAGCACCATGAATCTTTGTACGGGGAAATTCTAGTCAATCATCAATGCAAGGTGGGGAGATAGGTGTTCAATGATGAAGAAGCTAGGGGAGGGGAAGTTCTAGTGGGATGGACCTACGGGTCATGTTATGGGCATAGCATGCCTCTAGGCCTTCGGGTCATGTATTGGTCTTCGGGTCATGCCAGGCCTTGTGCCTTAGTCCTATGGGTCATGTAATGGTTCCCCTTCAACCCTTAAAAGGGGGATTATCCATAATAAAATAAAAATGAAGGCCTTTGGTCCATTCGGTCTTATGACCATGCTAACTATTTCATGACATGCTCATTGTCTATAAAGTGGATGAAACCCCATCCAAGATAGTTACCACTTAGAGGGAAAAATAAGGTTTCACACATGTAAAGGAATAATAATGTTGAGGTTTAATTATAATCTACTACAACCTTGCCTTGTACCACATGTGTAATAGCAGTCCTAATTGCATTTTGAGTTAGCATATTTCCACGTATACTGAATCTTCTCATCAGGATCTATGAGTTTTTTGGTTTGTAAGTATATGATTCACTTATTGGGATTTCTCCATCACTAATGCCAAATATTCAATGAATATCATCTTCCTAAAATTATACCTCTTTTCCTCTAATGTTGAACTTCCTTATTTGGACATTATACAATCAAAATATGTGAATCACAACACTGTCAGACCTATTGGTTTCTAAATAGGATACCTTGTCCTTCAAAATCAGAATAAACAAATTCCAAAAAGGTTTTTCCTTCAATGTTGACTTATGGTTTTTGGTGAGGAGAGGGGGAATTTCCTTTAATAAGAGTTGAAGAGATAACATGTTTGAATAATAATATAGTGTGCCTCACCTGGAATTTGTTTACACATATACATCTTCATATAAAAATATCAAATTCATACATCATAGAATAAATTTTCAATATACAAAAGTTCCAACTGCATAGATAAATATCATGCAATATCACTAGTTCTTCAAAGGGATGTAGCTACAATTTTATCCCCAAAGGTAGATTTCCAGTTCCAATCATTAAAATCTCCTACAAGGGATTTCCATCATCATTAAATTTTATTGGATTAAAAATAAAAAACCCTAAAAAATAAATTTCTACATCATGTGGGGAATAATTGTATACCAAATTTAGAATTTCAAAGAAAATTATAGTGAAATATCACTGGTTTTTCAAAGGGAAGCAACTAGAGTAAAATCCCTAGGTGGAGATTTCTACTTTTGAAGTTGCAAATCCCCTATCAGGGAATTGTATTATCATTAAATTTTCTTGTATAATAAGGATAACAACCTTAAAAAAGTTAGTACATAATGTTAGGACTTATAATATACATGATTTTAAGATTCATAGATAAGTAGTGGTAAATATTACTGTTTCTTCAAAGGGAAGTGGTTACACTAGAATCCCTTGGTAGAAATTTCCTGTTGTGGTGCTTGAAATCCCCTATAGGGTATTTGTAGCCTAATTCAATATTGTTATATTATGGGGAAAACAACCTCAAAAAACAAGTTTTTACATCATGTATGGCCTTTCACTATACCATAATTTCAACTTCAAAGAAAATAACCATGCACTCTCACTAGTTTTTAAAAGGTAAAGGGATAGATTAGAATCCCTAGGTGGAGATATCCATTTCTCATGATACAAATACCCTACATGAGATTTACAACATCATTACTTTTTTTTATTCCAAGGAAAGAAACCTTAAGAAATTAATATGTACATCATGTGGTTACTTTTACTATACCACATTTGCAACTTCAAAGACAAGTACAATACATTATAACTAGTTCTTCAAAGGTAAGAAGTTAGTGGTGAATCCCCTGGTGAAGATTTCCACTTCTCAAGCTCCAAATACCCTATTGGGGATTTTAACCTTCATTTCATTTTCTTGTATTAGAAGGATAAAAACCTTAACAAACAAATTAGAACATCATGTCAGGCCATATTGTAAAATGTAAGTGGTTCCAATAGAATTGATTCCACTAGAATCCCTCGGTGGAGATTTCCTATTGTGATTATACAAATCTCTTATAAGGTATTTGTATCCTAATTGCATGTTTTTAGATTATATTGAAAATAAACTCAACAAATAAGTTTGAATATAATGTTATACATTTCTTTATACCAGATTTTAAACTTCAAAGAAAAGTACCAGGAACTATCAGTGGTTCATCAAAGGGAAGTGATTACACTAGAAACCCCAGGTAGAGATATCTAGTTCTGATATTGTAAATCCCCCGTAGGGTATTTACAACATCATCACATTTTGTTGAATTTTAAATACAAAAACCTTAAAAAAATTCTACATCTTTTTGGGGCCCTTTACTATAACATATTTGGAACTTCAAAGATAAATATTGTTCACTACCACTAGATCTAAAAAGGGAAGCAACTAGAATAGAATCCTCAGGTGAATATTTCCACTTCTAAAACTAAAAATCACTATAGGAGATTTGTAGGATCGTTATATTTTTTTGGATTATAATGATGAAAACCTTAACAAACATATTTTTACATCATGTCAGGCCTTATACTATACTATACTTCAAGCTTAATATAAAGGTATGTTTCACTATCATTGGTTTAGAAAAGGGAATCAGGTACACTAGAATCCCTATATGGAAATTTCTAATTTCAATCCTGCAAATATCCTAAAGGGGATTTTTAGGATGAATTTACTTCCAAACTTCAAACTTTTTAACACATATATACCAATATACAAGTAAAAAATGAATACTTAATAGTTTCTAAATTGAAAAATTCGATCAAAGAAAAAGTTTTTACATTACACATTTAGAACTCTAATAATTCCAAGATTTTGATTAAAACAAAATCCATAAGTATAAGTAAAACAATTACAAGTATGAAAATTTCCAACAAATATATCTTCATCCCATAAACTTGAAACTTTATCTTCATAAATTTATATTTCATGTTTTCAAGAACATTCCCCCGATGTTCCATTTTTTACTAACATTGGACCGAAATTACATCATCTTTGCCACATGCTCGACTTTGAAATTCATGCACTGGTTCTAACCAATTGAAAAAACTAAATTTATTAATTTCACAAGTAGAAAATAATCTATCCATATTTCTATTAGTATTTGATATATTTATGGATACTTTCTTTCTATAGTTCGAGTTCTCACATAGTGCTCTAATCGCACCACTTGCAGAACTCTCTGTAACTACATATTCTAAAGAAAAATTTCAGCAACAAGACCATTTATAATTTATACAAGAAACACTACTGAAAATCAGGTCTTTAACAGCGCTAGTAAAGTGGATTTATCATAGCTATATAAGCACTGATAATTTAAGCGATGTTAAAGGGTTATCTTTAACAGCGCTCATAAAAAATTCTGATAAAGGCCCCCTTTAAAAGTGCCTTTTTTAGTGCTGATAAAGAGGATAAATGTTTTTTGTTCATGACCCCCCCATCAGTGCTCCTCTCTTTATTAGCTCTTCCCCCCACCCCTTTATCATCACTTTAGATAATCCCACCCTCCCACACATGCTCCTACCTCCAGTGAGTTTCGAACCTGAGACCTCCAGCTTATACTCCAATGCCTTTTCCACTCCCCTATATTGTTTTGTTTTACATTATTTGATATATATATTTATATATATTTCTCTATATTTTTTTATCCATATATGTATATATATGTTTATATATATATTTATATATATTTTTTTAAATAAATATATTTTTGTGTGTGTGTATGTGTATGTTTATAAATATATATATAAACATACATATATCATTTATAGATATGTGTGTCTGTGTGTGTTTGAATCTATAAATATAATTATACATGTTTATATTTATTTTCATATATTATATATTAATATTTATTTACATATATTAGAATATATAGATAAATATATATTTGTTTTTCAATGCACACACAAATATATATATATAAAAAAAACATTTTATATATATATTTTTTTTAATTGTATGGGTATATAAATATTCATACATTTTTATTTTAAATAAAATGGATATTATTTTTTATTTATATAAGTTTTATATATTTATAAATATATTTTATATGTAAATATGTTTAATTATTTATTTATAAAATTAAATTTTTATATGTGAATATATAAAAAATGTGTATATATTGTTATATATTTGATTATAAATAACAGTACATTATAAAAAGTGATACATTTTAAAATCCATAATACCAATACGAATGTAACTCATGGGAATAAATTCAGTCCCCGCTAAAAAAAGGAAAAAAGGCCCCCTTAAACAAGGCTGGAAACCCATCGAATGTTAAAAAAATTGTGTACCCCGACTAAAAACTCAATTTTAGAGGCCTTTCGGGCCTTTTATCCTAAAAAATAGTGACTAGGGTCACCCAAGGTCAAAATGGTATAGATATCATTGCAAGCTTCGATTTGATATGTGGTAAAGCCCAAACGAACACCCGAATCAAAAGTTATAGCCGTTTGAAGTTCGAGTTATGTTTTCAACTTATTTTAGATCTTTTATTAATTTTTTGATTTTTTAATCTTCAAAATTTTATTAAATTACTATTACTCAATAAAAATTAGAAAATTATTAATTAAAAATATTTTTTAAATTATTTTATAAGCCATTTTCACTAAATATCTTATATATTATGTGTAAATACCTCTTTAGCCTTATCTAAAACAAAATTAAAAATTATATTATATTTATATGAATATAAATATATTTATATATTAATATATTATTTTTAATGAAACAGACATATATTTTTAAAATATAACCTTTATTAGTGCTAATAAAAATGTGCTCATAATGGCCTCCCTTTATCAGCGCTTTTTTAGAAGTGATGATAAAGAACCCTTTTTATCAGTGCTTTTTTACTGGCACTAATAATAGGGGGCCTTTATCATCACTTTTATAGAAGTGCTGATAAAGGGACCCTTTTAAAAAAATAGCACTATTAAAAACCCCATTTAATAATGCTAAAAATTCTATTAAATACCCCTTTTAAAAGCATTTTTCTAGCGCTAACAAGAGGGGTTTTAAATAGTGCTTTTAGCTAGTGCTGTTAAAACCCTAGAATTGGATAAACCTAGTTTTGTAGTAGTGAAATGAAGTTCTCAACTATTTAATTTTTAATGATAGACATTTCATAAAAACAATGTTCATCATCTCTAGTTGGGTAACAGAAATGAACACCGAGTATTCCAGGAAAACGTATACACTATAAACTATAATTGTAGTATATGCCTGCTAAAAATATCGCAAAGTTCCCATAAATAATAGTTTATAGGGTAAATACCAAAATAATTTATCTTTGGTTGTTGAATCCCTGAATCCTAAAATTTCTCTGTTCTGTGGAAATGAAGAATGATGGTCATTAGAGAATGAGCTGAAACGTTGTTGCACTATTGCCCTATAAGTCGAATGAAACCCTAATGACCAAGTAACGACATGCACCTGAGGAGAATGATCCCAAATCCAAATTTGGAGTAGGTGAGATGAAATCTAGAGATTTATTTGGTTCTAATTTCTTGGGATAATGGACCCTCGATTCCATAGGGTAGTAAAACGAAAAAGAAAAATACAATAATATGGTCATTAAATCAAATGGCTATGCTGAAACTAGGACACATGGCATAATCATAGGGCACAAATTAACCCACCTGTTCAAGTGGGAAATGTATATGATGTTAATCATGATAAATAGGGGGAGTCACACTTCCTTTATTATATTATTATTATTATAATATTAATAATAATATTATTATTACTATTATCAAAACCCCATTTCTAATATAACTTCTCCATGATACATAGGAATGATGCGCCATCTATGGCATAGTGATCATGTAATTGAGATGATAAATTCAAGACCAATGTTGGATACCTTTTTTGAACTCATGAATCAGGTCTATGAAGCACCCAGTATTATTGTCGTTGTTGTTGTTGTTGTTGTTGTTGTTGTTGTTGTTGTTGTTTTTGTTATTGTTATGAAATATAATTTCTAATGTACCTTCTTCATATGGTGTCAAAATTATGAATCATCTATGACATCATGACCCTGATATTGAGGAAAACATTTCAAGACCAATATCAGGTACTTAATTCGGGTTCATGATTCGGGCTCATGAAGCACCGCGCGTGCATTATATGGTGAAATGTGTCTTTCTTACCGGGTGTCTAGTTTGGGAAAGTAAATATCCTATCTTGAGCATTTTTATATGAGGATCATAACAGTGTTATCCATTTGCCTATCTATGTCCATTTGTAGCAGCATATCTGTGGTTTGACATTTTTACCTATCAGACCGATGACGAACCTCGTGCGTTTTTCAAACTTTTGGAAAAACACATCATGTACTCTAGGAGTATATAGGCACACCTATGGGTATACAGTGATGAATTTATACCCAGATACAACTAGGTACATGGCCAGACAGTAGAGCGGGATCACATGCGGTGTGGACCCCCTTACACGTTGTGCACTTCTTTATGAAACTTCTTCCTCTCATATCTTCTTCATCTTCGCTAGGATTTTGATCTACTAGTAGCCTATCCTAAGTGTTTTTCTATGTATAATGTGATGGAAGCCTTACTAGTGACTTTTTAGATACGATGTGAGATGTTCTGAGTGTGACGCTTCCTTAGTCAGTGCTTGACGACGACAGTGATCGGACATGATCATTAAAGAGAGGCTGGAGTGGTACCCCCATGACGCGCTAGGGCGTGGGTCCTCTACTAATACTTACTAAGTGTAACCCTTTATGGAACTATGTTTTTATTCCTCCATGCACTGAGTGGTACCCTTTGATGGACTAGGGTGCGGGTTGATTGCACCACGATTCGCTGTTTTATTTTCCCCCTTTCACCACTGTGTTAAACTAGTTTTATATTGAAAATAATAAAAATAATAACAAATTTTACTTCATGTATGATTAAATATTTTTTATCACTATTAAAAAGTTCAATGTTTCTTGTTTTTATAATTTCATTGAAGGTGGAGGTGATTTGGAGGGCCCATGATGAAGTTCAAGAAAAATGGTCCAAACTGTGCAGGATCCAAGCACACCAGTGGACTCAACCGCACACTTTTACTAAAACGTGAATCCAAATGGGCTGATATTTTGTAGGATAGTCATAAATTCAATGGGATACATTTCATATGAAGAAAACTAAGCAACATTCATCAATATAATGGATCATCTAGAGTGATCTATCCAATACACTGAATCTGATTGAAGTCAAAAAGTGGGTTCTGTATTTCATCCATATCTCCAGCTGTGATTGTCCAAATGGTGTCAAACGTTTGGTGGAGATATTCATGAGGTGGGGATATAACTTTTTAGTTTTTTAAAAAGTGATATAATACTGTCTGGACATTGAAAATCATGGGCCAAGTGGTTTTTTAAAATTAGGGTACCCAAAACCACCTTCCCATTTCCTATAAATTGGAACCTTGGGCCCCCCATTTTTAAGTTAGGAAAAGGAGTGAAGTTATGAGAATTCAGAGTTCAAAATGAGTCTTATACTCATCCTAGAAGTTTTTGAGGCCCCTATCCTCATAGGAGGTCAATAATTAAGAAGGAGTTCCACCAGAGCTTCCTCCTACTCTCGGTGGTGGGCTAAACGATGGGTGATCATTGCAAGGGAGATACACACTTGAAGAGAGAGTTACAAAACATAATTATCTACTATTTTGGTGTATATTGTGGTTTTTAATTATTCTTTTATATGTATCTTAACTTGTTATGATTCATTTAATTGAAACACTTTTTATTTCATAACTGATCTTTGTGAAATTCTAAGTGTGTGGCATGTGTTGTTCTGATTGGACAACATAAGACACCTATTCTTTCCAAAAAATTTAAAATTTCAGTGTTCCTTTAAAAAAATTAATTCATTATAAGGGGATGTAACTTTACTATATGATTATTATGTCAAGGTTTAGTTCTATTTTCATTGTTTTAGGGATGTGGGTACCCAAGATCTTGGTTAACCCTCAATCAAAGGATTACACCAAAACTTAATAATCAATTAAGAACAAGAAAATTTTTAAGGGGTGTCGTGACTTAGAAGTGATCATATAATTATCATATATTTTCAAAATATAATTCTTTATCAACTATTAAACTCTTTAAATCAAGTCATATTCTTAAAACTCTTTCCAAAACCACCCCCCTCTTGTGTTCATTTTTATTAAAAATTCACACTATAAACTACCAAAAATTCTTGAGAGGCAACCTAGGGTCTTCCCTATACTATAAATCAACCTTTAAAACATAATCAATTTAACGTTTCATGACAATGTGGTAAAATTTTGGTGTCATTGATGAGGATCACTTTTATTTTTAGTGTGCATTTTTTTATAAAAAAAATTGTTAATTTTGTAAATATTTCTTTTCTTATTTCCTTCCTTAATTTTTTTAGTTAATTTATAAAATATTCCTCTTATGTAAGTTTTATTCATGATGTTTTATACTATGGGAGACTTACCACCTTTTAAACCTGAACTGGAGAGGATCCTACATCAGCGACACCAAGATGAACACAAGAACCCTTTCAAGGAGGAAACACAAAACATTGAAAATATTCTTGATCCTTCTTATTATTCTAGAAGAAACATCAAAACTAAATTAAAATTATATAATATGGCTGAAAACAACCAAACATTAAAATAACTAACCTCATCTGATGTTGATATCCAACTCACCTATATTCAAATGCAAAGTGAGGCACCCAATTTTGAACTGAAATCCAGTTTATTTCATTTATTACCAAGATTCCATGGACTCACGAGAGAAGATCCACATAAGCACTTAAAAGAATTTCATAATGTGTGTTTTACATTAAAACTTGATAATGTGGATGAAGAACAAGTAAAACTCAGAACATTCCCATTTTCATTAGAAGACACTTCGAAAGACTGGTTGTATTATGTTAATTCACCAATTAGAGGTTGGACAAACATGAAACACCTTTTTCTTGAAAAATATTTCCCAGCCTCTCGAAGCACAAAAATAAGGAAAAAAAATTTTGGGATAAAACAATCACAAGGGGAAACACTTCATGAATATTGGGAGAGATTTAATTATGTTCAAGCTATCCACACCACCAAATAAGTGATCAACTTTTAATTCAGCATTTTTATGAAGGTTTAATTCCTATTGATAGAAATATGATTGATTCTACTGTAGGTGGTTCACTAGTTGATAAGAACCCAATTACTTCAAGAACCCTAATTGAGAACATGGCGTAGAACACTCAACAATTTGGTTCAATATCCAATGCACCCATTCGAGGTTTCTATGAGGTGAAAAGTAATAAATTCAAGAAGAAGGTGGATATGAAGTTCGAAGAGGTAAGTACCCTTATTCGACAACTTACTCTTTCCCATTGGAAATACCAATCTTCTCCTCTCATCCACTTTGGAATATGTTCTTCTGACACCCATTATTCTGACCAATTCCCCCAACTAAGATAAACTTTTGAGAGTTGTGAGGAAATCTTTCCAAGTCACCCCTATAACCAACCCTTTAGGAAGGAACCTTATTATCCATCCAAACCTGGGTAGAAAGAAAACCAAGATTATAGGGAATGGGGTATTCAAACCAACCTCAACAACTATGGAACCAACCAGGGTAGAGCAGTCAACCACCACCACCCATAAATCCTCAACCACAATAAAGGTCTTTCCAACAACCCCCTCAAAAACCTGAGCCTAGCCTAGAATACATGATGAAACAAATGGTTGCCAACAATATCCAATTCAAACAAACCACCCAAGCTACCATACAATACCTAGAAACCCAATTATTCCAACTAGCCAACTCAGTGGGGGAAATCCAAAGTCATGGATTGGGTAAACTACCCTCCCAACCACTTTTCAATCCTAGGGATAAGGGAAATGTCAGTGCCATCACCCTTAGGAGTGAAAATCAATTTAAAATCCAAATGAAACCTCCTTTAGAGTCATCCCCTCTTAATGAAAACACCATCCCAACCATTGAAATTGGTACAAATGTTGAAAAACCTTATCCTGAGAGAATCCCTTCCAAAGTAAAGAGTGTGTTTGTTGATGAGTCACCTAGCCCAACCATTCATATTTTATTTCCTCAAAGGGCCACCCAACCTAGGAAATAAAAGGAAATTGAACTTGATAAGGAAATATTATAAACTTTCAAAAAAATCAGTTAAAATTTATTTTATTGATGTCATGAAGAAAATTCCAAGATATACCAAGTTTCTGAATGAGATGTGTACACACCGAAGGTGACTTCGAGGTGATGAGAAGGTGAGATTGGGGAGGAATGTCTCATCATTGATAGAGCCATAACTTCCCACCAAATTCAATGATCTAGGAACATTCTCAATTCTATGCACCATAGGGGAGTATTCCTTTTACAATGATATGCTTGATTTGGGTGCTTCTATAAATGTTATACCTCACTCCATTTAATATTCATTGTAGGTCGGGGAACTGAAGCCTGCTGAAATTTTTGTTCAATTAGAAAATCAGAGTACAACACATGCCTCTGGTGTGTTAGAGGATGTTCTTGTGAGTGTGAAAATTTTATTTTTTCCTTCTGATTTTTATGTGCTAAAAATGGAAGATGATAGGATGAATGGACATGCCCCAATTATATTGGGGATACCTTTCCTGAAAACTTCCAAAAACATAATTAATGTCCATAATGGTACATTATCTATGGAGTTTGGTGGTGACATTTTCTACTTCCACATCCTTGATTCCATGAACCACCCCTCAGAAGAACATTCATCTCTCTCTATTAACTCTATAGATGTACTCCCTTCCCCTAAAAAAACTTTTCTTTCCCCTGATCCCATTTATGAGTTTTCATAACTAATTGAAATTTTGGGAAATGAATCATGCATAGAATGTTGTAGTGGTCTATAAAAATGTCATGCATGATTGTTAATTGATGATTTCTTGAACATTGAGGATCACATGACCATCAATGATACTACTAAGCTTGTAAAATCGCATTCCTCATCTAAGAATGATACCATTGAGTATTTAGATGAGATTAGTGGTCTCTCACTTTCACATAGACTCCCATTAATCCAAAATCCACCTAAATTGGAACTGAAACAATTGAATCAATATTTAAAATATTCATATCTTGAGAATGGAAACTAGTTTCCTATCATCATTACTAGTTCACTCCCTCCAGAGCATAAATTGTGACTACTAGAACTTTTGAGGGAGTATAAACAAGCTTTGGTATGGGAACTTATGTACATTCCTATTATTAGCCCATCAATTTTCACACATCATATATTGTTAAATGATGAGGCTAAACTAGTGAGGTAATCACAACGTTGATTGAACCCAAACCTCCTAGATGTTGTTAAAAGGGAGGTAACAAAATTATTGTCTACTGGAATCATTTACCCCATATCTGGAATCCAATGGGTTAATCCAGTATAAGTGGTTTCTAAAAAAATTAGTCTTACAGTAATAAAAAATGAAAAAAATGAATTGGTTCCAACTCATGTGCAGAATAGTTAGTGTGTCTATATAAACTATTATTGATTAAAGCAACATACTAGGAAGGACCATTTCCTATTGTTATTCATTAACCAGATGCTAGAGAGGCTAGCAGGGAAGTCCCACTACTATTTCCTTGATGGGTATTCTGGATACATTCAGATCCATATTGCCCTGAGGATCAAGAAAAGACAACATTTACTTGCCCCTTTGGCACATTTTCGTATATAAGGGTGTCATTTGGTTTGTGAAATGCTCCTAGTACTTTCCAGTGATGCATGATTAGTATTTTTTTGGATTACCTGGATAATTTCATGAAAGTATTCATGGATGATTTCATTATTTATGGATCCTCTTTTTGATGAATTTTTGAATAGTCTTGATTCAGTCCTACATCGTTGTATTGAAAATAATCTCATATTAAATTATGATAAATGTCATTTCATGGTGCGACAAGGTATGGTTTTGGGAAATTTCATATTTAGGGATGGAGTCCAAGTAGATAAATCAAAAGTGGGTGTCATTTCTTCCCTACCATTCCCCAAAAATGTATAGGATGTGCAGTCTTTCCAAGGTCATGCTGGATTTTACCGTCGTTTCATTCATGAATTTAGTAAAATTACACTCCCCCTCTCCTGATTTCTCTAAAAATAAAAGGAATTTGTTTTTGATAAATAATGTGAGTAAGATTTTAATAAGTTAAAATGGATTCTCAAATCACCCTCGGTAATCCAACCACCTTGGTGGGATTTACCATTTGAGCTAATGTGTGATGCCTCTAATTATATAGTTGGGGAAATCTTGTCACAAAGGTTCGATCAAGCTCCACATTCCATTGCCTATGCATCATATACTTTGGACCCTTCCTAAGAAAACTACACTACAACAGAAAAAGAATTCCTTTCAATTGTGTTTGTCTTGGATAAATTCAGGTCATACCTTTTAGGGTCCAAAGTAATTGTGTTATCAGACCATCCAGCCCTCCAGAATCTCCTTAAGAAACCAGAAGCCAAACCACATCTCATTCGATGGATACTCCTCCTTCGAGAATTAAATTTAGAAATTAGAGATAAAAAAGGAGTAGAGAATTTGGTGGCTGACCATATCAGTAGGATCCAACCATCCTCGAACATTGACTCATCCTCCTATATTCCAATAAATGTCATGTTTATAAATGATAAATTGTATTGAGTACATGATGTTATTCCTTGGAATGTCAAAATTGTAAATTATTTGGTATCATCTTTCATTCTTGTTGATTTTAATAAAAACCAGGCCGACCATCTAAAACATGAGTCTCGTTGGTATATTTGGGATGACCCCTACCTTTGGTGCACATGTAGTGATCAATTCCTCAGGTGTTGTGTTCCCAATAGTGAGTTTCAGTCTGCTCTTAGGTTCTATCACACTCTTACTTTTGGGGTCCACTTTGGTCCCCAATGGACTGCTCACAAGGTCCTTGATTCTGGTATCTTTTGGACAATACTTTTTTAGATGCTCATGATTTTTGTAAATATTGTCCTCATTGTTAAAGAATAGGGAATGTATCTAAAAGAAATTAAATGTCACAATAACCCTTTATCTTCCATGACATTTTCAATGTTTGGGGCATTAAATTTATGATATCATTCCCCAATTCATTTGGGAACTATTACATTCTTCTGGCAGTGGATTGTGTTTCAAAATTGGTAGAGGTGCAATCCATAGGGAATGATGATTCTAAGTAAGTTGTGGAATTTTTGAGAAACAAAATATTCTATAGGTTTGGATTACCTAGGTCCATCATCAGTGACCAGAGTTATCATTTTTGAAACTAAACAATGCAATCTCTTTTGTGTTGGTATTGGGTTGAGAATCGAGTATCTAGTGCATATCACCCACAAACCAATGGTCAATATGACGTGTCAAATAGGGAGGTAAAACATATTCTTGAAAAAATGGTTCAACCTAATATAAAATATTGGAGTCTTAGACTTGATTATTCATTATGGGTTACCATAATTTATTTAAAATTTCCATTGGAATGTCACCATATCGGCTTGTGTTTGGAAAGATTTGTCACATCCCTGTTAATATTGAGCATTGGGCCTACTGGTCCATCGAATAATGAAATTATAATCTTTCTGGTGCAGGTGATCAAAGGAAGTTGTAGATTTGGGATCTGGATGAAATGAGAAGAGATTCATTTGAGAACTCCCAGATTTATAAGGAGTGAACCAAGTCTTCCCACGACTGTCTCATCCTTCATCTCCAGTTCCACATTGGGAAGAAGGCCCTCCTCTACAATGCAAGGCTAAATTTACATCCATATAAGCTTTGTTCCTGCTATTTTGGACCATACACTATTACTAATGCCTCTCCATTTGGTGTTGTTCAAGTTCAAAATGAAGAAACCAAGAAACCCTTCATTGTCAATGGGCAGCGGCTGAAGCACTTCCACAAATACATTTTGGATTCCCCGATAGAGGAACTCCAAGTTCAAGAATTAGTCTATGAATGAAACCCACCAGGGTTTATCCTTCCTTCCCATATTCTATTTATTATAATGAGGACACTACACACTTTAGGTGTGTGGGATGGGTATATTCCTGGGTTAGTTAGGAATTTCCATCGTCTTTCTTTATTTTTATTTTTTTCTCTTACTATATAGTATTTTCACTTACCCCCCCCCCTATTTCCCCCTCCCTTTTTTGCCGAAATGTTAGTTTTTTATGCCCACTTTATCATGGAAAATAATTTCTGCTTAATCATGGAAGTTATTGAAAATTCATGAGGAATTTTCATATTTATTATTGTTTTAATATTAATTTTTTTTGATGAAATGTGCATTTCAGCAAGAATTAAATACCATGGTGTGACTTTATTTTGAAATTTGGTTCTTTGTCGATGATATAAATGGTTGTATCATTTTGAATCCTTTGAGAAGAATGGTACCCTTTGTATGAGTAGTTTAAGGGAAAATTGTGTCACTTAAATTCTCCACAAACCTTTTCACCCAACCATGAAGTGTGAAAATGTATTAATTAAAATAAGGTAAATATAAGTTAGGTTAATTTTTATCTACTTTCAAAAATGATTTTTCCATATGTTCATTCCTTATCTGATCTATTTAATTATTGTACCAGATTAACCTATGTGTGTGTACCTATTATCTGATTGTTGTACACCCTCAAAAAATAATAAAAAAAGGTTTGTATATTGGGAATGTAAAAACCCACTCTTCCTTGAATTTTGATCTTGTTATAACTATTACAATTAGTGTTGTGAGGAGATCAAACAAGGGTTGAGAGAAGAGTATGAGATTTGTTCCAAGTGAAACTTTTGAAAAAAATTGAGGGAAGTGTTGAAATGTAAAATATATGGGTATATCTAGGTCAGGAGCTCATGGTTTGACTTCTGGGAATTCCTAAGTTAGTGGGTCTTGAAATTTTATTGCAAAGGGTGTAGGGCAAGTTTGGTAGGAAAGGATCATGTAAGTAGACAATTTTTAAAATGACTTATATTTACTTGATAAAAAGTGGAAAGAATATCATGAAATAGTTTTCACACACACACGTGGAGAATTAGTGACATTATTAAATTTTGAATTATTTTCTTATATTGGTATCATGCATCTCTTATAATTTCATTTTGATACAATTTCTGAGATTTCTTTTTCCATGATCACTAAGAATAACTTCTCAGTATGATTTTTTCCTTGATCACATTTCTATCAAGAATTAAATTTTCATTGAATTTTAAATCTTTATGAAGTTGGAAATATCTATATGAATAATTTTTTGAAATATTACTTTTCCCAGGAGTGAAAATGTTTAGGTGTAGAGGTGTGATCGCACCATGATTCACTATTTCATTTTCATCCTTTCACCACTGTACTAAACTAGTTTTGTATTGAAAATAATAAAAATAATAACAAATTTTACTTCATGTTTGATTAAATTATTTTGTCTTTATCACTGTTAAAAAGTTCAATGTTATTTGTTTTAATAATTTCATTGAAGGTAGAGGTGATTTGGAGGGCACATGATGGAGTTCAAGAAAAATGGGCCAAACTGCACAGGATCCAAGCACACTAGTGGACTCAACCGCACACTACTACTAAATATTGCATCCAAATGGGTTGATATTTTGCGGTATGGTCTTGAATTTAATGGGATACATTTCATATGAATAAATACAAGCCCCATTCATCCATATGGTAGCCCATCCAGACTAATCTGTCCAAGACACTGAATCTGCTCAAAGTAAAAAAGGTGGGTTTTGTATTTCATCCATATCTACAGATGTGATTGTCCAAATGGTGTCAAACTTTTAGTGGAGATAGTACTGACATGGGTATCAAACTTTTTAGTTTTTCTAAAAGTGAGATAAGACTATCTGGTCATCGAAAACCATGGGCCAATTGGTTTTTCTAAATCAGGGTTCCCAAAACCACCTTCCACAGTTTCTATAAATTGGCACCTTGGGCTCCCCATTTGTAATTTCAGACGAGGAGTGAAGTGATGCCAATTTGGAGTTCCAGAGGATTCATATCCTCATCCTAGAGGTTTTGGAGGCCCCTATCCTCATAGGGGGATCAATAATGAAGAAGGAGTTCCACTAGAGCTTCCTCCTCCTCTCGATGGCAGACTAAATGGTGGGTGATCATTGCGAGGGAACTACACACTTGAAAAAGGATTTCCGACACATAATTCTCTACTAGTTTGGTGTATATTATTGTAACACCCCAAGGTTTTCTAAAAATAAATTGAAATTCTTGAAATTTTGTTTAATTTAGATATTTAGAAGTATCCTTTAAACATAATTTTATTGCTTCTATGTTTTGAATTTTGAAAAATGGTTATCTGCAATTGTGTTCAGTATGTTATTTGGAGTCTATTGGAACCAAATTGTTTTTTTGGTGAATAGTAACATACCCTTATGAATATTAATATGACCCTAATGAATAGTAAATTGTATTAATTATTTTATTTTCTTAATAATTTAAGATAATGACATTTTAATTAATTTTTTAATGTGATATAAAAGCAGTTATAGTTTTTAAATTATTAATTTTTGAATTAAGTATGATTTTATTTAAAAATTAAATTTAAAATATTTAGAAATTTTTTTTCAAAAAATAGACTTCATTTTTTAATTCTACATTTCTATAAATGGTTCAGGTGAATTTTGGGATTTTTTCTGAAACGGTTGATTTTTCGGTAAATAGTAAAAAATACTGTTTTTAGTTTCGGTGTGTTAATGATATCATTAATGATGCAATAATGATGTCATAAATCTAGTTGACTTTTGTATAGTTAAATAAGATTTTATGTGTCCCAATTGGCTTATACCATGGGCAAATACCATGGGAAAGCCCATGGTTTTGCAAATACTACTCATGAGGTGTCCCTTGGAAATTATTAAAATATTCCCTTACTTTTCCTATAAATACCAACTCATTCCTTCATTAACTTCATTCCCAATTCCTCCTCAATAAATCTCTGGACTCCTTGACTTCCTATTGGTCCTCCTAAGGTTTCCTCAAGCCCCCAAGGTCCCAACCTTCAAGTTCTAGGGTTTACTCTACAAGGTAAGAAAATTCTCAATTTCTTTCTTTTTTCATTAAAGTTCTCTTTTATGTGGTATAATTTTCAAAGTTTCCATAACATGTTCTTATTTATTTATTATTATTGATCTATTCTATATTATGATTCATTTATGGATGGTTTACCATTGTCCCCTCTCTTTTAAATTTTTTCTAAAACCCTATTGCATAGTCGTTGGGCTGCCGAATTTTTGTAAGGGATTTCTCGCTTATTCTTTTATTTTAAGTTCCTTTCTCATTCTTTCTTCATATATTCTTACCCAATAGGAATTAAATATCCATAAATAATGTATATTATGGATTTTATCATGTTAATATAAAATTCATCATCATTATTTTTCTCCTCTCCCACTTATTCAAGGAATAAAAACATTGTTCGTGATGTGTCAAATTATCGACATCGTGGATGATATGATTTCAATTTTCATTAAATATTTCAAGTCTGGTTAGGAAACCATTTTTATGGTTGAAAAAAGTTATAATATATGTATTATGTCTCATAAATGGTTCTGGAATTCTTTTTTTACTCATGGTTTTAATTTATAAGACAAAATGAGGTTGTTATTATCAAAGAACCACCAAAATGATCTAAACGAACATCATTAATGTTTTAACTTATGAATCATCATAATATAAAACATAAAATTTATAAATGGTATAAATTATGGTAATATAAATATTTAAATACCTTTCCATTACAATTCTGGAGTTTCACTTCTAATCGACAAGAACATCTATCATGAACCGATCATGAAAATTATTTAAATAACTCACCCTAAACAATGCAAGGAGAAAAATACTAACAATTAAAGGGTGAAATGAAGTTATTAAATGATCATATAAGATGTTATAAACATGAAAATGTTTCTATAAAATATTAATAACGCTCTTTTAACCATTATACATGAGGTTTAAATAAGTTGGAAGTAAGACAACCCGAGGTAAGGGAATTCTTAACCCAATTTCCATTCTTTGGTTTAACCTTCTACTTCATTGTTACATGGTATTAAAATTGTTTGTTTGATGAAATTTGTTTATAATATGTTGAATTATGTTTATTTAAAGTGTATATACATATTAAATACACTCTATTAATCCTCTCTTCAATTTTATTTAATTTATAAGTGGTTTTCCTTTTTAAAAACCTCTTTTAAAATTCGGTTTTATGAAATTCCAAAGCAATGTTTTTATGGAATTATTCATGTGGTATGATTATGTTTTGGTTCTTGTTAATTGTTTATGATTAAGGGTGGGACCTATATTTCCCTCCAATGTATTGTGTATGTGTAAGTTGGAGGTCAGTCGTATGGTTACTCCAAGTGTAACTGTGATGGTTACACAACATGTAAGGTAGCCGTGAGGGTTACAAATTATAAGGTAGATGAGAGGGTTACAAGATTATGTAAGTAATGACCCAAGATACCTTTATGGTTATACTTATGTTCTTATGTATTGTGGAAATATCATGTTTCACAAAGTAAGTATATATATATACTGGTGATAAGTATGTCTTTTTAAAATGATTTCATACGACTATTGTGTTCTTCCCTTCTTTTTATATCCCTTACTAAGTTTTTATGCTCATCCCAAGTTTTAAATGATTTTCATAGGTTAATGGATGTGTAAGAAAAATAAGGAATCCATGTCAAATGTTTAATAATTGTCAAGGAGTCATGTTTTAAGTTTTAATGTTTTATAATTTGAAAAAAATAGAAACTGTTTTTATGGTATCCGCTCTATAACAATGTGTAATGTTAAGAATGTATTATGTCCCAATTATATAAATCTCTAAAATTGAAAATATACTCAATGTAAAAGGAAGTTTTTTATTGACTAAATTCAAGATTATGTATGTAATAAGGTCGGGTCCTTATAGTTGGTATCAAAGGATGGTTTAGATAACTTTAGGGGTTAGGATGATGTTAAAAGAATATAGTAAATGATTTTTACTCTATGATTAATTTGAAATGTTTTAGCATTTAAAGATTAACATGTTGCTTCATCTAAGATATGTTTGTTCAGAATGGTTGTCCATAGAAGGAACAGGGATGCTGAAGAGGAGAGGCACCGACAGAATGAAATCCTTCCGGATCTACAGCCAGGAATGGTAGGGATTGGAACCGAGAAGTTTGTGATAGTAATGGCTCAGCTAACACAGGAAATAAATGGTGGTGTAATCCATATAAAAAATAGAGTTACCACAATGGAACATGATAATAGTGGAAAATTTTATGAGACAACACCCTCCTGCTTTCAATGGATCTTCTATCCTAGCAACATTTAGAGGATGGATCAAATCCCTTGAAAAGATATTCGATGCTATGGGATGTTCAGACAATCAAAAGGTAAGTCTTTCCATTTATCTTTTTGAAGGGGAAGCTGATCATTGGTGGTCAATGGTAAGGAATATCAGAGGTGGAGAAGATTTTTATGCCTTAGAGTGGGATGAATTTAAAAGTCTTTTCCTTGACAAATATTTTCCTAAGGTGGTTTGACTTAGGATGGAGAATTAATTCCTTGAATTTAAGTAAAATGAGGAGGATTCAGTGGTTGTTTATGAAGCAAACTTCACCCGACTGGAGAGGTATGCTCCAAATATTATTCTGGATCTTGATAGCAAAATCATCCGCTTTTAATCAGGATTGAAGCCAAGGTATTGAAGGGCATTGGCCTCCTGTGAGTTAAAAAGTTATGAGAAACTTTTCTAATATGCTGAGAGGGTAGAGATGGAGTTTACTGATGATCACGTGCATTTTGAAAACAAATAGAATAAGAGGTCTAGGTGGCAAGAGATGGGTAAGAATCAACCAAAGAAATCAGATGGTAAGAAAATCCAATTTCCAGTTTGTGAAAATTGTGGTAAGAAACACCCTGGGTAATGTCTTAGCAAAACTGGGAAGTGTTTTAAATGTGGTAAGTTTGGACATATGGCCTGAGATTGCAATGAAAATTATCCTAAGACTAATCCTGATAAGCAAACTGTAAAGTGTTTTAAATGTGGTGAGATGGGTCATTATGCAAATGTCTACCCAAAGAGAGATTTGAATGATTCAAAGAAGCCAGACTACAAGCAGAAAGATGTCGTGAGATCCTTTGCGACTACGTCGGTAGATGTTGGGACATCCAATGAAGTTGTATCAGGTACTTTGTTTGTTCACTCATATTTTTCTAAAGTTTTGTTTGATATGGGGTGTACACACTCCTTCATCTCTAATAAATTTTCTGGTAAATTGGAAATATCACCTCAAAAAATGAGACCAGAACTTGTTGTTAAAACACCAGGGGGAAATATTATAGAAAATAGGAATTATAAGAATATTTCTATTGTGGTCTGTAGAAAGAATTTATCTTCGAACCTTGTTGTTTTTACCTTAGTTGATTTTGATGTGATTCTGGGAATGGATTGGCTTTCTGTTTATCATACTAAGATTGACTATAGAGCTAAAGAAGTTGTTTTCTATAAAGAGTTTCAGTTTGTATAAAATAAATAACCAATACAATTGATAACATATTAGGAAGCTGGGAAACCGTTGAAATATGTAAATGAAAGTTATCTAACTCATATTGCTGAAAACAAAGGAACTATTCAGATTAATGATGTGTCAGTGATAAATGAATACCTTGATGTTTTTTCTGATCAGGAAGTTAAATTCACAATTGACTTAGTTCCTAATGTTAAGCCAATTTTAAAACTCCCATATCATATGTCTCAAATATAACTTCTTTAATTGAAAAATTAGTTGTAGGATTTTCTTGATAAAGGCTTCATTCATCCTAGCACTTCACCATGGGAAGCTCCTATTTTGTTTGTTAAAAAGAAATATGGTTCCATGAGACTTTGAAATTATTATAGAGTTTTGAACAACATCACTATTAAAAACAAGTATCCTTTGCCTCATATCGATGACTTGTTTGATCAGCTCCAGGGAGATCAGTACTTTTCCAAGATTGACTTGATATCTGGATACCATCAGCTAATGGTGAAGGAGGATGACATCTTGAAAACAGCCTTTCGTACTAGATATGGGCATTATGAATTTTTTGTTATGTCATTTGGATTAACTAATGCACCTACTGTATTCATAAATCTTATGAATAGAGTATTTCATGAGTTCTTGGATAAGTTTGTGGTTGTGTTTATTGATGACATTCTGGTATTTTCTAAAAATAAATAGGAGCATGAAAAACATCTAAGGTTTGTTTTACAAACCTTAAAAGAAAATAAACTGCATGTAAAATTCAGCAAGTGTGATTTTTGGTTGCAACAGATTTCAATTCTTGGGAACATTGTAAATAAGGATGGAATAACAGTTGATCATGCCCAAATAAAAGTAGTTGATGAATGGACAAGACCCACAAGTGTTACAGAGATTCCTAGTTTTCTTGGGTTATAAGGTTATTACTAATGGTTTGTTAAGAACTTTTCATGGTTATCTAGCCCAATAATTAAGTTAACACGGAAAGGAGGTAAATTTGTTTGGACAGAAGAATGTGATGTTTGTTTCCAAGAACTGAAGAAGAGATTGGTGAATCCTCCAATTTTGGCCTTACCTACCCGGAATGGTGAGTTTTTCATCTACAATGATGCTTCTTTGAAGGTACTTGGTTGTGTTTTGATGAATAATGATTGGGTAATTGTCTATGATTTGAGACAACTTAAACATCATGAGCTAAATTATCCCACACATGATTTGGAATTGGCAACTATGGTTTTTGATTTGAAAATTTAGAGGCGTCATTTATACAGAGCCAAATTTCAAATATATACTGACCATAAAAGTCTGAAGTATATATTCACTGAGAAGGAATTAAACATGAGGCAGAGAAGATGGCTTGAACTAATAAAGGATTACTATTGTATGATCAATTATCATCCTGGAAAAGAAAACAAAGTGGCAGATTCTATGAGTCGAAAACATCATGTATCATTAACCATGTTACATTTGGAACATGATCCCTTGATTAATGATTTGATAAATTTTGGATTAGAAGTTTTTGGTGCAGGGAATAGATCTGTTTTGTCTCAGGTTTTAGTGTAGTCTTCATTGTTAGACAGAATTAAGCGAGCACAGAAGGAAGACCGTGAGCTACAGAAAAAGGTATAATTGGTTAAAATGGATAAGCTTCCAGAATTTAACCTTGATAAAGTTTGTGTTTTAAGATTCGGAAAAAGGTTGTGTGTGCCCTGTGATTATCAGTTGAAGAATGATTTGTTGTGTGAAGCTCATAGTTCTCCATTTTCGGTTCATCCTGGCAGTACTAAGATGTATAGAGACATCCGGGAGTATTACTAGTGGGATGGAATAAAAAGGGATATTGCTGATTTTACCATGAAATGTTTGACATGTCAGTAGGTTAAAGCAGAGTGGAAGTTACCGAAGGGGATTCTTCAGCCTTTTTCAGTGCCATAGTGGAAGTGGGAGAATGTATCCATGGACTTTATGGTGGGACTACCTAAGACATATTGAGGTAACAATGCAATTTGGGTTGTTGTGGATCAGCTGACAAAGTCTGCACATTTTTTTTCTATTCGAGATACAATGTCTTTGGATCAGATTTCTCGATTATACCTCATGGAGATTTTCAGGTTACATGGATTTCCTCTTTCCATTGCATCTGACCGGGATCCCAAGGTCACTTCTAACTTTTTGAAGGGAATTTAGAAGTCGTTGGGCATAGAGTTAAATTTCAGTACAACTTTTCATCCTCAATCAGATGGGAAGTCAGAACGAACGATTCAAAATTTGGAGTATATGCTTTGATCTTGTTCAATGGACTACCTGGGAAGTTTGGATCAACATCTTTCTTTAGTTGAGTTTTCTTATAATAACAATTTTCATTCCAATATACAGATGGCACCTTTTGAGGCTTTGTACGGAAAGTGGTGTCAGAATATAGTGCTTTGAGATGAAGTCGGTGAGAGAAAGTTGATGGGGCCAAAATTAGTGGAGGAAGTGGCTGAGAAAGTGAAGATGATCTAGCATCACATGAGAACAGCTCAGAATAGGCAGAAAAGTTATGCAGATAACAGAATGAAAGACTTCTCTTTCGAGGTAGGTGACCATGTTTTCCTTAAAATCTCTCCTTGGAAAAGTGTGATGCGTTTTGGTAAGAAGGGAAAGCTAAGTCCATAGTTCATCAGTCCTTTTGAAATTCTCGAGAAAGTTGGACTAATTGAATACCGAGTAGCTTTTCCTCCAAGTTTGTCTCAGGTACACAATGTTTTTCATGTTTCTATGTTGAGAAAGTATGTTCCAGATTCATCACGTGTTTTAATCCCAAAAGCAGTTCAGTTGGAAGAGAACCTTTCATATGAAGAGAAACCAGTTCAGATTCTTGATCGAAGGGAATAGGTATTGTAGAATAAGGTAATCCACCAAGTAAAGGTTTTTTGGAGAAACCACATGGTTGAAGAAGAAACATGGGAGTCTAAAAATGCTATGAGGGAAAGATACCCTCACTTGTTTAATAAGTAAATAAAATTGTGAGGATGCAATTTCCAGAAGGTGGGGATAATGTAACACCCCAATGTTTTCTAAAAATAA
Source organism: Viscum album (assembly GCA_963277665.1). Classification (NCBI taxonomy): domain Eukaryota; kingdom Viridiplantae; phylum Streptophyta; class Magnoliopsida; order Santalales; family Viscaceae; genus Viscum; species Viscum album. The sequence continues at coordinate 137,745,418 of OY728164.1, forward strand.
ATTGAAATGCTTGAAATTTTGTTTAATGTAGATATTTATAAGTATCCTTTAAACATAATTTTACTACTTCTATGTTTTGAATTTCGAAAAATGGTCATCTACAATTGTGTTCAGTATGTTATTTGGAGTCCATTGGAACCAAAATTTTTTAGTGAATAGTAACATACCTTATGAATAGTAATATGACCCTAATGAATATTAAATTGTATTAATTATTTTATTTTCTTAATAATTTAAGATAATGACATCTTGATTAATTTTTAAATGTGATATAAAAGCAGTTGTAGTTTTTAAATTATTAATTTTTGAATTAAGTGTGATTTTATTTAAAAATTAAATTAAAAATATTTAGAAAATTATTTTCAAAAAATGGACTTCATTTTTGAATTATATGCATCGATAAATGGTTAGGGTGAATTTTGGGAAATTTTCTGAAACAGTTGATTTTTTTTGTGAATAGTAAAGAATACAGTTTTTAGTTTCGGTGTGTTAATGACATCATTAATGATGTAATAATGATGTCATAAATCTGGTCGACTTGTGTACAGTTAAATAAGATGTTAGGTGTCCCAAGTGGCTTATATCATGGGTAAATACCATGGGAAATCCCATGGTTTTGCAAATACCACTCATGAGGTGTCCCTTCGAAATTATTAAAATATTCTCTTACTTTTCCTATAAATATCAACCCATTCCTTCATTAACTTCATTCCCAATTCCTCCTCAATAAATCTCTGGCCTCCTTACCTTCCTAGTAGTCCTCCCAAGGTTTCCTCAAGCCCCCAAGGTCCCAACCTTCAAGTTCTAGGGGTTACTCTACAAGGTAAGAAAATTCTCAATTTATTTCTTTTTCCATTCAAGTTCTCTTTTGTGTGGTATAACATTCAAATTTTCCATACCATATTCTTATTTCCTTCTTATTATTGATCTATTATATATTATGATTCATTTCTGGATGGGTTACCATTGTCCCCTCTTTTTTTAATGTTTTCTAAAACCTTGTTGCATAGTTGTTGGGCTGCCGAATTTTTGTAAGGGATTTCTCGCTTATTCTTTTATTTTGAGTTCCTTTATCATTATTTCTTCATTTATTCTTACCCAAGAGGCATGAAATCTACAGAAATCATGTATATTATGTATGCTCTCATGTTCATGGAAAATTTATCATCATTATTTTTCTCCTCTCCCACTTATTCAAGGAATAAAAAATATTGTTCGTGATGTGTCGAATTACCGACATCGTGGATGATGTGATTTCAATTTTCATCAACTCTTTCAAGTCTGATTATGAAACCATTTTTATGGTTGAAACAAGTTATAATATATGTATTATGTCTCATTCATGGTTCTAGAATTATTATTTTTACTCATGGTTTTAATTTATAAGACAAAATGAGGTTGTTATTATTAAAGAACCACCAAAATGATGTAAACAAACATCATTAATGTTTTAACTTATGAATCATCCTCATATAAAACATAAAATTGATAAATGGTATAAATTATGGTACTATAAATATTTAAATACCTTTTCATTACAATTCTGTAGTTTCACTTTCAATCGACAAAAACATCTATCATGAACTGATCATGAAAATCATTTAAAGAACTCACCCTAAACAATGCAAGGAGCAGAATACTAACAATTGAAGGATGAAATGAAGTTATGAAATGATCATATAATATTTTATAAACATGAACATATTTCTGTAAAATATTAATAACACTCTTTTAACCATTATACAGGAGGTTTAAACAAGTTCGAAGTAAGACAAATCGAGGTAAGGGAATTCTTAACTCAATTTCCATTCTTTGGGTTAACCTTCTACTTCATTGTTACATGGTATTAAAATTTTTTGTTTGATGAACTTTTTTTATACTATGTTGAATTGTGTGTATTTAAAGTTTATATTCATATTACATCCACTCTATTAAGACTCTCTTCAATTGTATGTAATTTATAAGTGGCTTTCCTTTTTAAAATTCTCTTTTAAAATTAGGTTTTACGAAATTCCAAATCAATGTTTTTATGGAATTATTCATGTTGTATAATTATTTTTTGCTTCTTGGGAATTGTTTATGATGAAGGGTGGGACCTATATTTCCCTCCAATTCATTGGGTATGTGTAATTTGGAGGTCGGCCGTATGGTTACTCCAAGTGTAATTGTGATGGTTACACAAATTGTAAGGTAACCGCGAGGGTTACAAATTATAAGGTAGCCAAGAGAGTTACAATATTATGTAAGTAATGCCCCAGGATACCTTTATGGTTATACTTATGTTCTTATGTATTGTATAAATCTCATGTTTCAAAAAGTAAGTATATGTATATATATACAGGTGATAAGTATGTCTTTTAAAAATGATTTCATACGACTAATGTGTTCTTCCCTTCTTTTTATATCGCTTACTGAGTTTTATGCTCATCCCAAGTTTTAAATGATTTTCACAGGTTAATGGATGTGTAAGACAAAGAAGGAAGCCACGTTAAATGTTGAAGAATTGTCAAGGAGTCATGTTTTAAGTTTTAATGTTTTATAATTTGAAAAAAAATGGAAACTGTTTTTATGGTATCCACTCTATAACAATGTGTAATGTTAAGAATGTATTAAGTCCCAATTATCTAAAGCTCTAAACTTGAAAAGATCCTCAATGTAAAAGGAAGTGCTTTCTTGACTAAATTCAAGATTATTTATGTAATAAGGTCGGGTCCTTATAATTATGGTTTGTAATTTTTCTTTTATATGCATCTTAACTTGTTTCGATGCATTTAATTAAAACACTTTTTATTTCATAACTGATCGGTGTGTGACTTGTGTTGTTCTGATTGGAAAACATAAGACTCCTCTTCTTTCCGAAAAAATTGAGATTTCAGTGTTCCTTGAAAAAACTTAATTCATGCTAAGGGTCTGGAACTTGGATATATAATTGTTATGTCAAGGTTTAGTTTTATTTGCATCGTTTTAGGGATGTGAGTACCCAAGATCTTGGTTAACCCTCAATCAAAGGATTACACCAAAATCTAATAATCAATTAAGAACAAGTAATTTTTCAAGTGGTGTAGTAACTTACCAGTGATCACATACTTATCATATATTTTCAAAATCTACTTCTTTAACAACTATTAAAGTCTTTAAATCAGTCATTTTCTTAAAACTGCTTCCAAAACCAACCCCCACTTTTGTTCCTTTTTATTAAAAATTTACACTATAAACCACCAATGCACCATGAGAGACGACCTAGGATCTTCCCTGTACTATAAATCAACCTTAAAAACATAATCAATTTAACGTGTCACGACAATGCGGTCATGGGTACTCTATCTACTTAGTGGTACCCCCATGAAAGAATAGGGTGTGATCCCTATATCTACTGAGTGGTACCCCCTTACGAATAAGGGCATGGGTCCTTTATCTACTAAGTGGTCCCCCCTAAGGGATTTGGGCATGGGTCCTCTACCTACTCAGTGGTACCCCCCCCCCGATAGACTAGGGCGCGGGTCCTCTGCCTTCTGAATGGTACCCCCTTACAGATAAGGGTGCAGGTCCTTTATCTACTGAGTGGTACCCCCTAAAGGACTAGGGTGTAATTCCTCTACCTACTCAGTGGTACCCCCTCCCCCCAACAGACTAGGGCACGGGTCCTTTGCCTATTAAGTGGTACCCCCGAACGGGCTAGGGCATGAGTCTTCTACTTGGAGATTGTACCCCCTTGACTGTGCGGCACAATGGCGAGGTGTGGGTCCTCCACACGGTTACTTCTTCAGACAAATACACGAGATGTTGGACATCGATGATGGAATCTTGGAACTGTTGGTAGTCTCATTGTTCGTAGCTGGGCTATAGAGATGGAGATCCACTTTCTTTCTCGTTTGGGCTTCTTGTTGAGCATATCTGAGTTTTCGTTTTGGTTGTTGTCTCATATACTGGTTGTCATACCTTCGTTGTGATGAGTTGAATACTTCTTATATTGTGCCTTCTATTGTTTTCTCTTCGGATTTTCGGGGTGTCTTGTTGGGTATATATACTCACCTTGCATGGGTTTTGCCCACACACGTCGTGTCATATGCACACAACAGACAGGTCGGGGTGATTTTGGAGGAGCATAGAGACACTTGGGTGCATTTGACCAAGTATGGTGGTTGGGGCTTGAAGATCTAGAGTTGGGCTCTTTCAGCATTTCTTTTCCAGCTGTTGTCTGGTTGAGATATCTTTTCCGGTTGGGTGACTATTTTGCACTTTACTTTCCATATTACACTGTTGTACTCTTTTGCATTCACTATAAGTTGTCACATGCATGCCTTTTACTCAAGATGTTACTGTTTTTTATTATTATTCCTCTGCATTTCTGTGTGGAGATGATTGAGTGCATGCGTACAGGTACACTTGGCAAAAGCCTCCCATTTTAGTTATGCCTTTTGGCGTTTGTCACCAGCCACTGACATACGAGGGTGAGTTTGGGGTAGTGGCAGCTTGGTCTTTAGTCGGCCAGGCGAGCCCCGATGAATCAAGTCGTGGCATGTTTTTCATGCTTTGATCATATGTTGTTAGTCCTTGTGTATTTTTAATTGAAGTTTGCGTTTTAATTTCAAAACTTATTTAATCTTTGTATTGATTTAATCAATCTATATCTAATTGTTAAGTATTTGGGTTATAATACTAATTTTTAATTATTATTTTAATTTAGAATTAAATTGATCATTATATATTTATAATGCATTAGTGGTGAATTGTAATTGGCAATATATTATAAATTATATTTTTATAAGACGGTGGTATATTTATTTCTTAGTATAATGTTTTGTTTTATTTAACAATTATAATAGGTCGCGGAACACATCACAATGAAGAAAATTACAGTAAATCGCAAGTCCAAGAACTTAACCCCGAGACCTACCTCACACCCCTCCAATCTATTATAGTCATGATATGTTAGATAATTTAATTATTGTTAATTTAGCCATTTTGAATAATGGTTCTAATTTAAAATGCAACTTTTGAATTTTATAAATTATATCTTTATAGCTATTTAATTAAATTCTGTATAAGTATTTTTTTTATTATTAAAAATAACATTTATTTGCAATTTTTTTTTTATATTTCTGTATTACTGAATTTATTTATTTAAGTTTTTTTATTTAAATGCAATGTTGAATTTATGTTTAATATAGATTTTGATTGGATATTTTGTATTTGATGTAGGAATTGGCGTTGGGCTTAGATACGTTTGATCTGGGCCCGCGTTGATGGATTCTCACCGATGGATTTCAGCTGGAGTATTGTAGCCATTTGATCATATGATGCAATCGATATGACAAGGTTTTTAGGTGGCTGTGTTTTCCACGATACTTAGCTGATGCCCTGGGATCGAGATGGAGATCACTGCCTGGAGGGATCCCGATTATGTCATTGTTGTTGTTCGTCTAGAGAGATGTTTGGGGATCGCGCTGCACACCAAGACGGAGGTCGTTCCGTTTGGCTATTTGAGTGAAGCGGTGAAGCCCAAATCTGCTGCTGAAGCTGAATCGGTTGTTGGATTTTGCTTGTGTGCTGCCATATGGAGATCTGAAAGATCTTTTCAGAGATCTATTGTGGGAGATTGGATTGCTTCTTGTTTTGGTAGTCATTGCTGAAGGGGAGTCCATAATTTTTCACTATAGGTGTTCGATTGAAGGTTGAAATTCTACCGTTCAATTACTGTATTCCGTGACTAGAATTTATAGGTATTTGGAGTACACATGAGCTGTTTGTTTGAAGTGCATGGAGGTTAAGATCAGGGAAGCCGCTATCTCTATCCAAGATGAAGACGGAGAACACTTGAGATGCTGCACTGAAGGTGTTTGTTAAAAGGCAGTTAGCTGCCCAAAATCTGTTCGAGAGCTTGGAAATAAAGCTGGTCTGTGAATGTTGCTTCAGTTCAGAGTGCATCAAGTCCAGCTCAGTTTGAATACTAATTCCAGCCCAATAAATTAATGAAGCCCAACACTAGCAGGCCTACTTCATCTACTCAGGTTCATCCCAGTTTTTAGATTCCATCAACTCAAATGTGAGGTGCTTGACTAAGGTATTTGCTGGACTAACCTTATGAAATAAGTGAGCAGTTTTATTTTGAGTGAGCAGCGAGGAGGCTGTTTTTGAGTTTGTTCTAGCTGCCGTTGAGCCAGAACTGGCCTGGAAAACCCTTTGAAATTTTGTTGCTCAAGACCAGGAGCATAAATGTTGCCCCAGTACATCTACAGTAGAAATCTCATTGGTTGCCCTAGCCCACGGGCTTGTTGGGATTGCCCTAGGGCCGGCTCTGCGTAGTGCTGAGTCATTGTTTCACTGGGAGTTGACCGACATTATCTAACTTCGAACCTTAAAAGTAGAGGTAGTTTTCTATTAGAGATAGATGCTCATCGAGTTTAAAAGGGACACGTCCAGACTTCATTGGACAACACTTGGGATGACGCTTCTAGATAGAAGCAGTAGGAGGAAGCTGAAAATTTTAGGAAAGACTCTTCTCTTCCTTCTTCTTCCTTAGTTCTGTACTTTTATATGTTGCATTATTGCCTGTTTGACTATGAAATCATGTTAAGCTGAGTCGTTTGAGAGGAATAGACTGATCATGTTGTAAATCATCATCTCCTTCATTTTTCTTAATCCATATGGATTGTTTAGCACTTTTATTACTTCATTCTAATCTAAGACTGCAACATTTTATGGACACATGCATTGGTAAATCTGTTTTGAGATTATTTCTATATTCATTGGTTGTAATTGAAAAATAAAACCTCTGAAAATATGTATTTCAGTGCTGCATATTCTACAACATACTATGATTATTAGGTTGATTTCTGTTGTATTGCTGCTGCATGTGTTGGGTTGCAATTCAAATTGTTTTATACGGTGCCTGTCAGTTTCCTTGCTTCGGTTCATGATTCTCCTGTTTGCATGGTTTGCATGGCACTCTGTAATTGCAATATTCATTTGTGGCATTTTTTATCTATCTCCCCTCGTTTAAACTTGGATTCTCGGCTTTTGTTTTCTATTTATTTAGCGGGTTGATATGGGATTGTTGATCATATTGATCCAACGACCCCTGTGTGTTTCTTTGGTGCGTTTCCTCTCTCTCAAACTGGGCTCAATCCTCGCCACACTCCCGCGACTACCCATGTGCTTCCACGTGCCCTAACCTGCTGCTCGTATTTACTCGAATGACCTCTTTCATCTCGGTCGTCCATGTGTTGCCACCCCGAGCACCTCGCCTGCACTGCCTGTCGCTTCAGCTGGGCATCATCGTTGCGTGACGACTTCGACCTTCGGCATTCAGTTCGAATCCCTCATTCAGTTTTGGTTCTGCCCGGCGAGAGGAGAGAAACCCCTCTGGTTTCCAGTGATATCTCAAAGAGGAAGAAGGGAACTGAGGTTTCAACCCTGGTGGTTGCTCCTTGATGCTCAGAGTTCTGATCCCCTTCAGTTGGATCACTCGTTTGGTGAAGATTCAATGGAGACTTCAGCGTGGAACTAGAGCTGGATGATCCTTGCACAAAGCTTGGTGGGTGTCGACTTATCCTTTCAATCGTAACCTGATTCCGGTACAGAAATCCGGCTCTGTAAGCGATTCATTTTCTTTCTTGAAGTCTTTTGTTGTATCTTTTATGTTGTGTGTGTGCGTGAGTTCGTCCAGGAGTGAACGATGCCAACTCCTTGTGACAGAGTTCACCACCACCATCAGGATTAGCTTAACCGACCTCATCAGATAGTTCTCTGGCATTTGTTCTTGCATTTGAGTATGTATATCTTATTTTGCTCCTTTAGAAATATAACTTGCTTGGGGTGGTGTTCTCGTGGTGCATGTAGGATCAACATGATCTGAAGCATGTTACTTCATGGTGTTCTTTACTGTTTCCATAAAAACGTCCATCTTGTAATCGGTTTCACGTTTTCTTAATAAAACAGTTTTTTTAATCACCTTGTAACCCATAAAAAACGCATCATTGGATCTTGGTTGTTCTTAAGGACATCCGCATCAACGCTGCCCTTAAATGCTTCCACTACAAACAATCTAGACACTTGTCCTAACAAGAAGAATGTTTATAATGAAATCAATATTAATCGCTCTTTGTTAGTTGAATAAGATTTCGACACGAATGACGCGTTGAATGTTTGTGACCATCTTACCTTCGAGGAATGGATCGTGGATTCAGGATGCTCCTTTTGTATGTGTCATAATAGGGAGTGATTCACTAAATTAAGGGAGAGTGAATCAGATATGTCTACCTAGGAAATAATATGAGTTGTCATATTATGGGTATAAGTTTTGTGTCTTTGGAACTTCATGATGGGCTGGTCAAAACTCTGGAAGAGGTTAGGTGGGTACCCAAACTTAAAAGAAACACCATTTCCTTAGGTATTCTAGATCTAAAGGGGTATACCTTTAGGTTTGGTTCTGGTAGTCTTAAGAATTGCTCGTAGCTCCCTTACTATGATGAAAGGAACTCTCTTAAATGGCTTGTATGTTCTAGAAGGTATGACTCACATGAAACAACTCAATGTTTTTCATGCCTCAATGTTAGATGATACTACCCTTTGACATAAGAGACTCGGGCATGTAAGTGCCAAAGGTCTTGATGAGCTTAGGGAGCAAGGCCTATTGATTGATGCAAATCTTAGTAGCCTGCCCTTTCATGAAGATCGTGTGTATGGTAAGTCTAAGCGAGTGAGTTTTAGTAAGTCGTCGTACAAAGCTAGAAGTCCTCTCGAATGTGTCCACTATGATCTTTGGGGTCTCTCTTGGACTGCTTCCCATGGTGGAAGCTATTACTCATCCATAGATGATTGCCCTCGTAAGGTCTAGATTTACATACTACAACAAAAGGCAGACACTTTTTTAACTTTTTAAGAATTGGAAAACTATTGTAGAGATCAAATTTGGTAAGAGGCTGAAGGCTTTAAGGTCCGATAATGGTTTGGAGTATTTTTCCACTGAATTTGTTGAGTTATGTAGCTCTGAGGGTATTTATAGGTAGTGGAGACTCCACAACAGAATGAGTTAGCTAAGATAATGAATAATACCGTTCTAAAAAGGGTGCGATACATGTCCCATTTTGGTCCACTTATGTCCTTTTTTGGGCTGAGGTTGCCACCACGACAGTGCACTTGATTAATCGTTGTCCATCATCTGCTAATGCACTTAAAACATTGCAAGAACTCTAGATAGGAAAACCACCCAGTCTTGCTCACCTTAGGGTTTTTGGATTCATAACGTCTGCACATTCTAAAAATGATATGCTGGAACTTAGGACTGTCAAGTGCATCTTTATTGGTTATTTAGAAGATGTTAGGGTTACAAGTTGTGGATAGACAAACCAGGATATTTGAAATGCATCATCATTCATGATGTTGTGTTTCGTTTGTCTTGTCTGCCTAAAGACAAGACTGTTGAGTCCGGTGAAACCGATACACCCCAACCTTTGGGTGTCGAGGTCAGTTCAAAGTCTAGAGTTCACCCAGAACCTGATTATGTCACTGTTGATCCTCCCCCACGAGCATAAGGTGAATTTGAGTCTGACTCTAGTTCCGAGCCAGCGACTAAGGGAGGTGACCTTAGAAAATACCAGTTGACTTGAGACAGAGCTAGGAGGATCGTCAGACCTCCCGCTTAGTTCATCCATGTTGACATGGATGCCTATGCTTTTAATGTTGCTCAAGATATAAACAATGATGAACCACAAACTTTCAAGTCTTAAAATCCAATGAATCCCAACAATGGTTAGCTGTCATGAATGATGAGATGAATTCTCTTCTTAAGAACAAGACTCGTGTTGTTGTAACCAAACCCTTAAATGAAAAAAAAAATCATTGGTTGCAAATGGATCTTTAAGAAGAAAGAAGATAACACTGGGTAGGTAAAAATCAAACATGAAGCTAGGTTAATTGCCAAGGAATTCTTTCAATGCGAGGGGCTTGACTAGGATGGGATTTCCCCCCTGTTGTTGAACATTCATCTATTCGGATTATGCTCACTTTTGATGCTAAGAATGATTTCCACATATAATAGTTAAATGTTAAAACTGCCATTTTGTATGAAAAATTGGATGAAACAATTTATATGAGGCCTCTTGAGGGTTTTCAAAGAATTTGAAAATGAGTCAAGTTTGTCTTAAAAAAAATCCTTGTATGGCTTGAAACAATCTTCAAGACAGTGGTATAAACATTTTAGTTTTATGATTGGAAATGGTTTTAACAAAAGCAATTTTGATGACATGCTTGTTATTTGTAAAAACATGAGGTTGATTAGTCATATAAAAGCCCAATTGAATTCTATTTTTGAAATGAAGGATTTAGAAAATGCAAAAGAAATTTTGTTAATGAAAATCATTAGACATAGAAAAGATAAAACTTTGTGTTTATTGCAACATACTTATGTTAAAAAAGTTTTAAAGCGGCATTTGCTTGATCACATTAAGTTTGTTAGCATATGTAACGAACCAATCCAGAATACCTTCGAAAAGCGGCATCCAAACCAATCTGCCACTAGTCTGAGGGGTGTTCTTAATTCCCATGGGTTGATGACAAGCGCCCATACGTCGGTGAGAACGAAATGAGAACGATTTCGCCCATCAACACAAGCATAAAACATATAACAACGAAAAGAAAAGACAAACGAGGCATAAACTGAGATATCCAATAGTAAAAGATACGATAGAAGAACAAATAGGATAACAGGGTCGATGACAGATACAACTGATAATAAGGAAATAGATACCAAACCACCAACATCTTGATGTGCAAGTGAGGCAACGCCACACACACCTCCACCAAAGCTCGAACCCAAAGCTATAAGGATATCCACTACGCCAAGCAGCATGCTAAACCAATAATATATATAGGCGTGAGCTAAAAGCTCAATAGGTCATCACTCACTGACCCAAAACATAACACTTTAAAATAGAATCCATATCATGCGAGTTTGAAAATAATAATTCAAAATAGGTTTTCCAGGTTCTTCTTCAATACAATGAGTATCAACCAATTACCTTAAAAACACATATTTTTCAAAAAAACAAGCCTTTTCCCAAATAAAACCACAATTTATTTTCTCATAGCAAAACATTCATAAATTGCAGTTTAAAACAGTTTTAAATGCACATTAAGGAAAACATGTTATCATTTCATAAATTTCCAAAATAACCATGCCTTGGAAAATCCACATAAATCATCGTCATGGAATCTAAAGGTGTTAAAGGGAAACAATCTATAATAGTGATAAAATGACCATCAATGAAGCGAAGTTTGTGCGTTGGAATGCAATCAATACATCAATCAACCTTACCAAAACACTCGGTCTTATCCTATCCTAGCCTAACCAATGAGCAAATCCCTTAGGTTGACCTAAGTCCCACTTAGGGTCGCTAGTCCGAGCATGATTCTAAACTAGTGCACATGTGTACCTATACTTCCCACCTAGCAACCCAGGTCTTCCCGTGACATTCATATAGGTTAGCATTTCAAAGTAGTAGCATACCACATATATCACATCATATCATCATGTTTGCTAACAATCCCCAGTCTTGCTCACACCTTTGAACACCCATATAGGAACATCCCCTTTATCAAACATATCAATTCAATTCAAATCAACTTTTCTCAGAGGGACATTTCATTACAAGCATTCAAACTCCTGTCATTTCTATCACACATAAAAGAGCATGTCATATGAGTTTTCCACTTTCCAATAAATCATTTAAAGTGATAATTGAGTCTTTTCATATTCAGCTTGGATTACTGAGCCGTTCAAAACAATTTAAGGCCATTTATAAAACCATTTATAAATCATTGCACTTTAATAAACAAAGCATTTTCTCAAAAAGGGTGGAACGCACCCAAGCTTAGAAAACCACACTTTTGGAAATCATTAACATCAACAACTCAAAGACATTTATCAAGAATCACCCAAACAATTCAATTTCCAAAATAAGTGGATATACCTTTAAAACAGTTTCCACATCATATCATGTCAAAAATACCCATTTTCCACTTTTATCAAAAGATCAAGAAATCGTCAATTGTTGACATAGCTACCAGATATAAGCGGAAACATTCGAAGACATCGAAAACTCAGGATGAAAGCACAAGCGATCATATACTCAATTTTAAAGGGAGATGATTGAGACACCTATCTTGAAATATTCAGAATCTCAATCACTGAAAGGAAAGCACATGTCGGAGAAAGAAGCGACTTAGAGAAATGAGGAGATCCCTAGAGACACAAATCCCAATTAGAAAACACGAATGAACTCCCATGGCTTCCATAGCCCTTGGGAAAGAAGAACACAAAGAAGATGAGGATCCATGACCAAGATAGAGAAAGACTTACCAATCGGGAACCACCGTGACAAATGACACTTTGATCCACCAAGAATTGAGGCTGGGGAAGCCAAAATCATCTAAGGGAATCCTCTAGGTTCGCATTGGTCAAGGAAAGGTTAATGGAGGATATAAAAAAATAAAACAAAGGTTTTAGGTAAAAAGATATAACAACCCCCTATTAAGTCCCGTGTCTAACGATGCCACCGGCTGACCGATGGCTCTCACTGACTAGCCGGTTGACCACGTGCAGCTCCTAAGGCTGCAGGTTCAAGTCCACTACTACTCCGAGCTTCTGAGCAACCCTTCGACCCCTCGAGCGACTTAGAAAAAATATAAAAGCCATCCAAAGATGGGGGCAAAGTCGGGATGTGATAATTCTCTCCACCATTTGGCTCTGCCCCGAATAGCTTCATGGACAATGATTAATCAATAGAAAAGAGGAAAAGGCTCAAGAAGGACAAGATGACCAAGGCTACATTATAGGACCAAAACACGAAAGCATCTCCAAATGATTGTTGGATTGGTGTAGCCTGATCTGTTTGGATGATGTTGAGTCGAATGTTTGCGGCTCATACTGCGCACCAGGACGCAACTCTCACGAGTCGAGCTCCGCAGTGAGCTTGTTGGGGGTTACAGGGGGCAACACGTCCCTACTCTAGGGAACTATAGAAACTATGACCGCTTGTAGCAGAGCTGACCACCCGACACCAACATGACATTGTAGCAGTGCAGACTTTGATATGGTTACTACAACAGCTCAGACTTTGGAGGCAACGGTACTGTAGTTCTATAGACTTTTTTCCACCGACCACCCTATTAGCTTGGACATGGGTGGCCGCACCACTGTAGCAGTGCAGACTTCCATCCACCGTTCACTGTAGTACAATGGATTCAATGTGCGGTTAGTGGAACAATGCATCATCTTCTTTATTAGCTCATTTTGGGCTAGTGTTTCTGTGCTGTGAAACTTTGATATTCTCCCTGTAATTTGTGCTCCTGGCTATAATGATATTTCTGCCTCTCTGTGGACGTAGGAATTATTCTCGAACCACGTAAATCGCTATGTTAGTGTTCTTCTTCTTCTTTTTCTTCTCTTTTCATCTTTTCTTCATCTGCAAACCTTTGTCATGTGACTCCCGGCGTTTTCGCAACAATGCTCAACCCATAGAGATGAAAATTGAAAGAGACATCAAACTGCACCAAGTGTGAACTCGAGATCAGTAGACAACTACTTCAGAGGTTAGATTCACAAAGACATACTTTCAAACCAAATGTTCTGCCTTCATAAATCGGATGACGAACCCTCAATAATTCAAACAACGAAGAACCCAACCGCCAAACCCTGATGCAACCTCAAAAGCACCACACATGAAAGCCTCAGGCGTCACGTTGAAATAAGAGACCCAAAAAGATTACCGTTTGGAGATAATCTAACCAAATGGTCATGCAAGAGGACAATAGAGAACAATTGGAATTGCATCAAACAAAGACTTGCCTCATCAAGAACTATATAGTCTAGTCTTTAGGTCAAGTGAGGGTAACCCGAGATCGCATTCTCAGAACATCGAATCCTCGTAATTCCAATCAAAACATCACATCATCATCAACACCACCTCCCAACAACCCCAACACTTACCCAAACTCTACTATGTACAACAAAATAACAAGACCTCTGGCCCAACAAAGATCCACATCGCTGACTGAAACTTCTTTTTTTTGATTTTCAAATAAGTCACTTTTTGGGTTAGTGAGAACCTACAAAATATCAGACAAAACACCATTTGGATCACTGGTTTCCAATCCCTTCCACCTCACGATCTCATCATCGCCATTTACCACCGCTGTTGTCATGTAATCGCCGGGAACACCAACCACCGCAGACCACAAACCAGACATCCATTCATCATTCCACAAATTCACAAAAACAAACAACAAAAAACCGAACCACGATCACAAATTCATCCAACGTGCTACAAAACCGCCACAGCAAGTCCGTGCAAATTGGTCTGCCACTGTGAATCCATCACAGAACGCCGCACATCACCCAAAACCAAGATTTCGTTCATCAAGCGTGCATCACCGGTCGCCGGAGTCGAATACTGTTGCGGAATCACCGGGAGACAGAACGACAGAAAACGAGAAAACGAAAGAAAGAAAAGCAACAAGGAACACGGCGATTTACGTGGTTCGGGAAAAATCCCTACGTCCACGGGAGAGGCAGATTTTCACTATGATTCGGGAGCAATTACAGAGGATTTTCCAACATTACAAACCCTAGCCCGAAATGGGCTACATATGAAGAAGACGGTCTACTGTTCTGAATAGTAGTCCGCGTTGCTACAGTGATCGGCGGCTCACTTTGTCAAAAGTGCTACAGTGTCTGCCGGCTGGAAGTCAAAAGCGCTACAGTACTGTTGACCCCGAAGTCCGCACCGCTACAGTGCATGTCGGTGTCGGTCGGTCAGCTCCGCTACAGTGGTCAGAGATGCTATAGTGCTGAAAAAATTGGGCCGGAGGCCTTCGGCCCCCGGACCCCCGGAGCAGGGGCGCGTTGCCCCCTGCAACCCCCAACGAGCTCACCGCGGAGCTCGACCCGCGATAGTTGCGGGCCACAAGCATTCGGCCCAACCGGATCGGGCAACACCAATCCAACAATCTCCCACTTGTAGCCTGATCCGCTGCACTGCTATGCTTCGATGCAACTGATGAAGACAACTTACTTAATCTAAGTTCTTCCTCTTCTTCACTCACCAGTGGCGTGCTTTCACAGATTCATGAAATACAAACTGTTTTCCTCTTCTGCTCCCATCAAGTCCTCCATCATTCTGCCTCTCATCCTCCGTTCATCAGTGGAGACCAACAGAGGCACAGCAGTGCCTCAACTTCTGTATCACCATAGGCTTTGTCAACATGTCTGCCGGATTGTTGGTTCCACATATCTTCTGCAAAGTCAGCAACCCATCCTGTATCAAACCTCTGATGAAATGGTACTTCAACTGAATGTGCTTCGTCCGGGCATGAAACACTGGGTTCTTGGCAAGATGTATGGCACTCTGACTATCACAGTGCAATACATTCTCCTCTCGCTTTCTTCCCAATTCATCCAAGAAGTTCTTCAGCCAAACCATCTCTTTCCCAGCTTCTGTTACAGCAATGTATTCTGCCTCTGTGGTGGATAAAGCCACCACCTTCTGCAATTGTGATATCCAACTTACCGCAGTCCCTCCACAGGTAAAAACATAACCCGTGGTACTCCTCCTGCTGTCGACATCGCCTCCAAGGTCAGCATCCACATACCCCTGCAATGAAGTTCCTTTCCCAAAGCACAGAGATACCTCCTTGCTGCCCTTCAAATACCTCAGTATCCACTTCACAGCTTCCCAATGTTGTTTTCCAGGGTTAGCCATATACCTGCTCACAACTCCCACTGCATGAGCAATGTCAGGTCGAGTACAGACCATGGCATACATCAGGCTTCCCACAGCTGATGCGTATGGAACTTTTGCCATGTACTCCACCTCTTCTGCCATCTTCGGTGATTGCTCCTTTGATAGTTTGAAGTGGCTCGCCAGGGGAATAGAGACTGCCTTTGCTTCCAGCATGCTGAATCTTCTCAGAACCTTCCCAATGTAATCAGCCTGTGACAACATTAAAGTTCCAGCTGTGCGGTCTCTCTTGATCTTCATTCCCAGAATCTTGCCAGCTTCTCCAAGATCCTTCATTTCAAACTCCTCAGCCAATTGCCCTTTCAGCTCATTAATCCTCTGCATACATGATCCTGCAATGAGCATGTCATCCACATACAGAAGCAATATAATATATTCATCACCGAAGGACTTGATGTAGCAACACTGATCCATGCCACATCGTTTATATTCATTTTTAGACATAAATGAATCAAACTTCTTGTTCCACTGTCTCGGTGCCTGCTTCAGTCCATATAAGCTCTTCTGGAGTTTGCACACCAAGTCTTCCTTTCCAGACTCTACATATCCCTCTGGCTGCTGCATGTAGATATCTTCCTCCAAATCTCCATGAAGAAAAGCAGTCTTGACATCAAGCTGCTCAAGGTGCAAATCCTCTGACGCCACAATGCTGAGAACCACCCGGATGGTGGTAAGCTTTACTACTGGTGAGAAGATTTCAGTGAAATCTACTCCCTCCTTCTGTTGAAAGCCTTTCACCACCAGCCTTGCCTTGAACCTCCTCTTTCCATCATGTTCTTCCTTGACCCGGTAGACCCACTTATTCTGCAATGCTTTCTTTCCTCTTGGCAGAGGTGTCAGCTCCCAAGTGTTGTTCTCATGCAATGAGGAAATCTCCTCCTTCATAGCCAGCTCCCACTTGCTCGACTCCTTCAGCTGCATTGCTTCTTCAAAGCATTCTGGTTCTCCACCGTCAGTCAATAAAAGGTAATGCAATGATGGTGAATACCTCTGCACGGGCCTTCTCACCCTTGATGATCTCCTCAACTCCACTGGAGTAGTAGGTTCCACTGGTTCGGACTTCTCAAGCTCAGACACACCTTCAAGCTCCACTTGCTTTTTGCATTCTGATTCAATGTTCCCATTTTCATCTTCAACTGCATGGCGATCTTTGTACATGACACCTTCATTGAATACCACATTTTGGCTCCTGATGACCATCCTGTTGACATCATCCCAAAAGCGATACCCAAACTCCTCACCACCATAGCCAATAAGGAAACATTTTTTGGACTTTGCATCAAGCTTGTCCCTTGCATTAGCATCAACATGAACATATGCTAAACTGCCAAAGACTCGTAGATGTGAGAGTTTTACCTCCTTACCAGACCAGAGTTCCTCGGGTAGACATTCCCCCATTGGCACAGAGGGACTCCTGTTTATGAGATATGCTGCCATATTCACTGCATCAGCCCAAAAAATCTTGGGTAACCCGGAATGCAGCCTCATGCTCCTGGCACGTTCATTCAGTGTTCTATTCATCCTTTCTGCCACACCGTTCTGTTGTGGTGTTCCTGGGATTGTCTTCTCCCACCGAATTCCATTTTCAGAACAGAATTCCCTGAACTCTTGACTGCCATATTCTCCACCATTGTCAGACCTCAAGCATTTCAGCTTTACTCCTGACTCGTTCTCCACCATGACTTTCCACTTCTGAAATATCTTAAACACATCAGATTTGTTCTTCAGAAAGTAAACCCATACCTTCCTCGTTGAGTCATCGATGAATGTCACATAATATTGTGACCCTCCGAGAGATGGTACTGGTGCAGGCCCCCAAACATCTGTATGCACCAGGTCCAGCTTTCCGGCCTTCGGTGTTCTGCCTCCTTTTGCAAAGGACACCTTCTTCTGTTTTCCAAAGATGCAATCTTCACAAAAGCCTACTTCCACCGATTTCAGCTCTGGTAGCAATCCTTTTGTTGCCAGCACCTTCATCCCCTTTTCACTCATGTGGCCGAGTCTATAGTGCCACAATTGAGAGCCTCCGACAGCTTCGAGTGATGCGGCCATGTCCATGCATGTTTCTGTCATGTTGTACAGGGTGCCATTCTTTGCTCCCCGAGCTATGACCATTGCTCCTTTGGTGATCTTCCATGCACCACCAGTGAATGTGGTACTCAACCCTGCATCATCAAGATGTCCCACAGAAATGAGATTTCTTCTTAAACCAGGGATGTACCTCACGTTTTCCAGAACCAGCAAACTCCCACTGTTGGTCTTGATCCGTGCATCTCCTTTCCCCACAATCTGCAAGGGCTCGTCATCAGCAAGATGTACCTTGCCAAAATTTCCTGAAACAAAATTGTTCAGGAAACCCTTCTCCGATGTAGAATGGAACGACGCCCCAGAGTCTAAAATCCAAGACTCCATCGGGCTGTCCACGCTAAGCAGTAGCACGTCATCAGTTCCTTCAGCTACTGCGTTTGCTCCACTGGTTTCAGGTCCCTTCCGGTTATCTCTGCACTCCTTCTTGACATGTCCTTTCTTCCCGCATGTCCAGCAGGTAGGACCAGGCCCCTTTGCCTTGTCTCTGCTCTTTCCTCTCGACTTTGATCGTCCTCTGCGATTGTCCCGCTGTGGGTACCTTCCTCTTCCTTCAACGTTCAAAGCAGAACCAGAGAATCTGCCTGATTCTCTTCTTCGAACATCCTCACTAAGGATGAGATCTCTTATATCCTTCAGAGCCATCTTCGTATTTCCCGAAGTGCTGCTCACAGCTGTTACAGTTGCTTCCCAACTTTCAGGTAACGAAGATAATAAAACCAGAGCACATACCTCATCACCAAGGTCAATGTCCACCGATGACAACTGACTTATGATGGTATTGAACTCGTTGATATGATCTGCAACAGCTCTCCCTTCAACCATTTTCAGGTTGAACAATCGTCGTATCAAATGCACCTTGTTAGCCGCAGATGGCTTCTCGTACATATTTGTGAGGGCTTTCATCAGGTCCACCGTCGTCTTCTCTTCTCTGATGTTGAACGCCACGTTTTTGGCCAACGTCAGGCGCACAACACCCAGAACCTGTCGATCCAGCAGCTCCCATTCTGACTTCTCCATTTCCGCTGGCTTCACACCCAAAAGCGGCAAGTGCATCTTTTTCTGATAAAGATAATCCTCGATCTGCATCCTCCAGAAACTGAAATCAGTTCCATCGAAGCGATCGATCTTCACTTTGCCTTCATCCAGAGCCATCGTTGGAGAATTCCGAACTCACCCTTTGATACCAGTTGTTGCGGAATCACCGGGAGACAGAACGACAGAAAACGAGAAAACGAAAGAAAGAAAAGCAACAAGGAACACGGCGATTTACGTGGTTCGGGAAAAATCCCTACGTCCACGGGAGAGGCAGATTTTCACTATGATTCGGGAGCAATTACAGAGGATTTTCCAACATTACAAACCCTAGCCCGAAATGGGCTACATATGAAGAAGACGGTCTACTGTTCTGAATAGTAGTCCGCGTTGCTACAGTGATCGGCGGCTCACTTTGTCAAAAGTGCTACAGTGTCTGCCGGCTGGAAGTCAAAAGCGCTACAGTACTGTTGACCCCGAAGTCCGCACCGCTACAGTGCATGTCGGTGTCGGTCGGTCAGCTCCGCTACAGTGGTCAGAGATGCTATAGTGCTGAAAAAATTGGGCCGGAGGCCTTCGGCCCCCGGACCCCCGGAGCAGGGGCGCGTTGCCCCCTGCAACCCCCAACGAGCTCACCGCGGAGCTCGACCCGCGATAGTTGCGGGCCACAAGCATTCGGCCCAACCGGATCGGGCAACACCAATCCAACAAATACGAGTCCACACCGTGTGCCGCAAAGACCATCGCACCACAAAACCACGAAAAACGCACAGAAACAAGCGAACAAACACAAACCAGGCCAGATCTCTCTGGTAGGGGACACCTCCGCAAGCCTATGCCGCAAGTCCCGTCACCGCCTTCAAAACCGCACCCGGGGCTAGATCTACCCATCACACCCACAGACGATGCAAATCACAGCGGCAACCCCCAAACCGCAGCATCTGAAACCACCCTAGACCAACATCGCGTCACCATGGGAAGCCCTAGCCAGAGAAATGGATAGGGGCCTTGTGCCGCAACAAGGATGTTATCCAGAAATGGAAGGCCACCGTCGATGGAAGATCCTGCGAACCACGAGAGCACCAAGCAGAGGGAGAAGCCAAGGTAGATCTGCAATGGGGGAGAGGAAGGCGACAACGAGTGGAACCCTAGCATCGAGAGGCCCCTTACGGGCTCATCCGTCCTTCGTCTCCTCAAAAAATTCCATTTACTTTGTTCTCAACAATATATGAAGCAACAAGAGGACCATCACCATCTCCCTAACAAAGATCCACATCGCAACGAGTGAAGAGAAGAAAAAAGATCACAGAGCCATAAACATTCCCAAAACAACCACCATCCCACAAGAGATAGTCAAAAGAAGTATGCAAGAAAATGAACACACATAGGTCATCTTTAAAGAACCCAATCCAAACCAAAGAACTCAAACTAAGCTCACTCAAGGAGATAATCGCACATCCTTTCACAGAGACATTTTCCCGATCAAGCTTGAAAAACCTCATCGGTAAAACCCGTGCATTCCAAATTCTCCCAAACACGAACCACTAGGCCGCTACCATAACACGGGAAGCCATAGTTATAGAAAAACTAGGAAAGAAATTTGAGCAAGAACATCCTTATTTGATTACAACATGAAGAGGAATGTTCAAGTCCAAGGAAACCACAATCCTTATTTTGAGTCCGCCAGAACATGAAAAAAGAATTCCTAAGGAAAAGAAAGGACAATCTCTCAACACGAGAAATTCAATAATGGCGGTCTCCCCACCATATTTGAATTTCCCTTATATTCAAACTCCCCCAATTCAACTTGTAAAAAAACCGGGGATTCAAACAAGTGGAAGAGAATGTGAAAAGACAAATAAACCAGATTCTTGTATCATCAAGTTAAAATCCAACAACAAGACTGACAATCTCAAAACATCACTATAGAAAAACCAGAGTAACCAAAACACTGTTTGGTCCTATTGAGATGACATGATTGACTAGATGGGGGTGGATAGTCCTTTTAAAAAAAATTAAACAAAATATAAGTATCAAATTAATAAAAAATGCAACAAAAAATTAAAATATGAACACAATATTTTTATAGTGGTCCAGTTCACCAAGATCCTAGCCCACTTTCAATTTTATCTACTCAATGAGAAGATCAATATTCACTGAGAGACTCACTTTTGTTAGAGTGATAATCCTGTCACAGATGTACCTTTTGCTCACATGGTAGTATAACCCTAACTGACTTTTACATGAGTCACAACCCACCCGACCTTTTACAAGAGTCACAACCCACCCGATTTTTGTTTGGAAGTCATAATCTGACCTTCCTTTTGAATATGAGGAATAAACTAGACATATAACTATTGTATGAGAAAATCTTAAACCGAATCTAGAAGCACAAATAAAATATAGGAAGATACAACAATGAAAATCCTAAAATAATTAAGAAAATAGTGGAGCAGATGGTGAATGTTGATGCAACTCAAGAACTTCGATCACTTCAGTAGTGGATGATCAAACAATGAAGTCCTTTGTGATCACTCCAATGGAACAGTAGTCACAATAGGGTTTCAGTGCTTCACAATTCTCATATGAATGTTGTATTCCTCTGTATGTTTCTTCTCTCTCTATTATCGTATGTGAAAAAAAACTGTTTCAAGTTTATTTACCACATTCCTCATTGATTGCAGTCCAACGGCTAATCCTGTGTCATTAATGAAGATATTGGGGCGTGCAGCGAAAGTCAGTGGGCTGGGGATTTAAAAATTTTCATCCCCAGAGTGGCGAAACTTGTCGTCTTCGGCGATCCGAGCCCTGGTAGAGGTCCGATGATCTCACGTGAATTAATCAAAGCACAAAAATAAAACCTGACAAATAGCTTGTTCGAAACAAAGCTTGTTTGACTGCAGCTCGTCATCGATGAGCTTTACTCGAAGGATATGAAGTTGAACCCCTCTAGATCGTCCAATCATGCTCCAAGAATCCACGTGCTTGCTGTTTATTGAATTTTGAGTGTTAGAATAGAGCTCTGGTGAATCCTTCGACGACACGACGATCACCTCGATCCCGTGCCTTCAATCCGTCAATGACATTCTTGGATCGATCGCTTGGAGAGAGACTCTCTATTTTGAAGGTGAGAGGAGAGATAGTCTCCCATTCCGTTGTAATGAACAACACATGAAATGAGTGCGTCTCTTCTTCTTATATAGTGGGAGGCTCAAAATATCCAAAAGGGTTCCCCAAATCCTGAAAAAAAAAGTCCACTAAATAAGCAATAAATGACACGTGATGATGAACTAATTGCGTCATATTGTCATTTGTATTTTTATCATATACCTGTAATATATAATAAATATATTACGTGATAAAACCCGAGTCATTAACTCGACTCGTATTTCCCGCTAATATTAAACGAACCTTGAATATTAAAATAATATTTGTTCGTATAATATTTTTCATGTATTTACTTAAAACACTTGTAAATACTTTTAATAAATAAATTCAACCCAATTATTCTGTACTTGAATAATAATGAAATTTTTTATTTGTTGGTGATCATTAATATTTGGACAACTCTCGGATCCTGTGGTGGGGCCCACCATTTCCTATATTCTTATTACTCAGAATATGATAGATTCTTGAATACACTATTGTGTGTAACCATTTAGGCTCTTATCTCTATAGTAGTGGATATTATTCACAGACCAAGAGCGGAGTTTAGCAACCCATCAAATCCCCTAAAGAGATAAGGAATTATCATAACAACGATAACCATCATATGAACACACACTGTGTAATATAATCTCTTTATCTTTAGATATCCTATAAAGTATGATACACACTTGTGTAATATAACCTATCTACCTTGGCCGTGGATTTATGAAGGTACTATCATCCTGATCAACTTGGCATGAGATATTACTTCCTCAACTCGGAAGCGAAAAATTCTATCTTGATCATTCAACCAATATCATACCACTAATGATGCACCCAACACAAGATACATCGCCACGACTTCGTTGTCATGATTTTTTTCCTTACATCAAAGTACGTGATCAAATGATACACAATGATAATGATCTCAAACCAGAAGACCAATACACATGTCAGTAGATAGGAACAACCAATGACACCTGAAACATGTGGTGTTCCTATTGTTAGGTTTGTTCTCATGATCTCACATACTAAGATCACCAAGTGTGAACTTCATGAGAAGAAGCTTCAATGCTTATGAGCCCCCAACACCTGATAGTTAGACATCAATTGTGTCCAGTTAGTATGATGTATCTAGTCCATAAGACATATTTTTAAGATTAATATCATAGTATCTTGAGGTTCTCATTATAGTCAGAGAACTGCTATAACCTTTTGATAGAACAAATAATCTATGGACATTAAGATCACGTTTCTGTTGAGTCGTGACTTTAGTTGTTGGGTCTACCACGTCTCTGTTGTGTTGCTATTATGCTATGTGCGACCTCACCTCCTTGAGTAAGACTCCTCAAGAGATGTAATACCCGAGTGTATTCCTTTCTGTCCACTGTCATAACTTGACATCTTGGCTAGTACTAGTAATAGAATTATCATAATGACGATACTTTACTTACTACCTACAATTCCAAGAACTGGAACAATTCATTGTTTATTTTACACTGCTTCTTTAGCTGCCTAAGAAGCTGCAACACACTCAGTATTTTGTAGATATGACTACCACAAGAATAGTTTGCATTCCCTGAAAACTAGTATCATTTCCTCTCCACATACCAGGTATATATATCCTTTGTATCACTCTAGTACTATTGGATTGTTCTGACTGCTTCCCTTGTAGTTCTCATGGATATACCCGAATGGCCCGAATGCCTTTTTTTTTATTGATTTTTGATAACCCCCCCCCCCTTCAAGGGATGAGGGGGAAACCTTACAAGGCCCGTGAGTTTAAAGATTACATGACTCATAGGTCTTAAAGAAATATACAGACTATAACTACATGGAACTGCTCCTCCCCAACTTCTTCATCATGATGTCATCTCTCCACCATCACATGACTTGTTCGGCTAGGCTTCCCATGCTTGCACATGCTGGTCCCGATGGCAATGTCATACCCTCTCTTTCTGACAAATCCGCTTAGCTTCTGCTCTGGTGAATGTGCATGCTCTGAATCCCCATTTGGAGTCTGCTCCTTGTAGAGTCTGTCTGGTCATTAACTAGGTCTAAGCAGTTGTTAGATCCACCTTAGTAGATCTTGTTCCCTAGAGCATAGGTTTCTACTTTAAGTCAATCTTTGGAGAATTACTTTTATTTTGGCGTTGACTAGCTGTAAGACCAATAATTGTTTTCCATATGTTATCAAACATATTTTACTTGGAAAACAGTGACGCCCCCACTAACCTCTTGGTAGACATATGACAAAGATTCATTCCAAATGAATGTTCTAAGATTTTGTTGCTTTATCCAAAATTGGATTTCGGTAACTTACACTCCTTATTAGCATTCTATGGTGTCACTATCCTTTTCCAGTTGCATCGTATAGACACCTTCCATGATTGATGGTGTTGATATCCAATGCTCAATATAATGATTATAGAAAGTAGATATGAAAAGTAAAATTCTAATAGATTTGGGTATAACGACTTGATATTACCAATCGAGCCTTATTGGTACCACACTTGTACCATCCATGTATAGTTTCACTTGAATACCCACTATAGTATTCAAAATAATAAGCCCCCTATACTTTGATACACATAATCCATTATTTAATTTTAATTGATCTTGTCAATCTTAGCCAATTTCCATATATTGCTTACTTATAGGAATTATTATTCTCAATGAATAAAATATCATTGGTTGCAGTGAATATAAAACCATTACCATGGTTTTTTTCCTTCCTGTGTAGTATGTATCTCTGAAACATTCCTTTTCTACACCTCTTATAGAACTTGTTCCTTTGATAACTACTTGTGCATCTCCAGCATCGACTAAACCCAAGTCAATCTTGCTCTCGTTATCTTGAATAAAGATGTGCACCCTTTTATATTTTTTTTCTATCACTTGATTATAACTTTTCTATCATTGGGATTTCTGTAACATCATTAGAAAATTTAGGATAATTATTATAGTTTCAATGTGTGTTTTTCTCGATGAAAGTTTGATTATATACCAACCCTCTGCATCGAAACACAATGTTCTTATAGCATAATGGATTTTCATCATACTATAACTCATATGACATCCATCCGTCACGATAGTTGACATGTGGTTATAAGATAACACCGTTATTTGCGAAGCATGTCTTGAAATAGAATTTTTCGCAATGCGTATAAATTTCAACACTAATACTCCTTTTACTTACATCATGAATTTGATGTGTATAAGGAAATGTGTGTTTAGAAATTGCTCCATGCTGCATTTTATTGATCGATGTTAACATGAAGACTCGCCATTGATCCTCCTTATTAACATCATAGCTTCAATGTGGATAAGGTAATGTGCATTTATGAATTACTCCAGGCTAAATTATAATGATCGATGAATGCTTGGTCAAGATATTCTTCGGCACATGGGCCTAAAGCAACTCATATCTTCTGATTATGCATATACCATACTTCACTTTCACATTCCTTAAATGCTTAAAGGAATCTTATAAAGTATAGGAATATACCTATGTCTTAACCTTGTAATAGTTCACGCTCTGTAGCTGAATTAATTCCAAAAGCTTTGTGATTGAGTATATAAGTCTTACATTTTATATTCATTAGGTATTGTCAATGATTCAAGCATTACTGAACTATTAGCTGAGTATAAAATACCACAAACAACATTCATTCTAGAATTAGAATAATGTCTCCTTGTGTCCACATGACACATGAGATAAATGTTTTGGTTATACTCAATGAACGTTTTACTTGGATCATTTAATTGGAAATTAGAAGTTGCGTGCTTATCACCGCTGACTTAGGAACCACCATTTCTCAACTGTTTTGGGGAATACACCTTACTTATAGTAACGCTTCTATACTTGGTTGTTGTATTTAAAATCACATATGTAATAGGCATTGAAGATAATGTGGCAGAAGTAGAAGCCGGCGGGTCAGAGTTTTAAAATTTTTCATCGTCGGGATGAGATAACTTGTTGTCTTTGGTGATCTGAGCCTGATACGGTCTGAGGATCTCACGTAAATTAAACAGAGCACAAAAATAAAATTGAAAACATACCTTTTTCTGATCTGAAGTCGCGCTCATCATTTGCTTGTTGTCGGTGATCGTTGCTCAAAGGATCCAAAACAGAATCTCTGTAGATCGTCCACATACACTTCAAAAATCCACAGGAACATCGATCGTCGAATTCTGGGTGCTAGCACAGAGATTCGATGATGCCTTTGACGCCTCAATGATCACCACATCAATGTGGCTGCGATGCATGAGAGAGAACTTGATTCGATCATTTGGATCGAGAGTTCCTCTCTCTAGGAACCAGGAGAGGAGAGAGAAGCTCTCAAGAGCTCGCCATGAATAGTATCTAGCGAGAGCCTCTCTTCTCCTTTAAATAGTGGATGTTCAAATACCCAAATTGAGTTCCCCGACCCCCGTATATTTAACATCCATTAAATAAGTAATAAATATTAATTATGACGAACTAAACAACGTCACAAATATTATTTATATTTTATCACATACCTGTAATATATATTAAATATATTACATGATAAAACCCGAGTTATAAACTCGACTTGTAATTGCCTCTTAATATTAAATGAACCTGAAATATTAAAATAATATTTGTTCATATAATATTTTTTTCATATTCACTAAATACCT
This sequence comes from Viscum album, assembly GCA_963277665.1. Taxonomy (NCBI): domain Eukaryota; kingdom Viridiplantae; phylum Streptophyta; class Magnoliopsida; order Santalales; family Viscaceae; genus Viscum; species Viscum album. The sequence goes on from OY728164.1 coordinate 137,772,150, forward strand.
TGTGAATACTTTTAATAAATAAATTCAACTCAATTATTCTTTACTTGCATAATAATGAATTTATTTATTTATCGATGATCGATAAAACTTGGACAACACTCGGACCCTATGATGGGCCCCACCATGTCCCATATACCTATTCTCCAGAATATGATAGATTTTTGAATATTCTATTATGTGTGACCCTCTAGGCCATCACCTCGATAACAATGAATAGTATTCACAGACTAGGAGCAAAGTCTAGCAAACGATCAATCTACAAACACACACTGTGTAATATAATCTCTTTGTCTTTAGATATCTCATAAAGCAGGACACACACTTGTGTCATCATCCTTTCTTGCTTTATTATTTGTGGATGTAACCGAACAAATTTACACTCGAATGCCTTGACCAAAGACTTATGAAGACACTATCATCTTGATCAACCAAGCTTGAGATATATTACTTCCTTAATTTGGAAGCGACAATTTTCATCTTGATCATTCAACCAACGCCATCCCACCAATGACATATCCAACACAAGTTACCTTTCCATGATTTCATTATCATGGTTTTCATCTTTCATCAAAGTACGCGATCAAATGACACACATTGATAATGATCTCAAGTCAGGAGAACAATGCACATGTCTGTAGATATGAACAACTAATGACACCTAAAACATGTGGTGTTCCTATTGTTGGGTTTGTCTTCATGATCTCAACTACTAGAGATCACCAAATGTGAACTTCACGAGTAAAAGTCTCAATGCTTATGAGCCCCCAGCACCTGATAGTCAGACATCATCTGTGTCCAGTCAGTATGATGTATCTAGACCACAAGAACTATGTGTAAGATTAACATCATAGTATCTTGAGGTTTTCATTACAGCCTTAGATATGCTATAACCTTTTGATACGAAAATTAATCTATGGACATTACCATTAAATAGTGGACACAGAAAAGTCTACACTATAATGGTAAGTGTACATCATGCATATCTAATTGTATACATGAAATGATAATCTAAAAGTAATGTTTAGTTGGGTCTAGCGCACTCACTACTACAACACTCCCACTTGCATTAAAGTCAACTTTCTAACCACCCTTGTTAGCTCTCACATGATAAAGATCATGTTTCTACCGAGTCATGACTTTAGTTGCTGGGTCTACCACGTTTCTATTGCGTGACTATTCTGCTATGTGCGACATCACCTTCTTGAGTAAAACTCCTCAAGAGATTTAAACCTCAAGTGTATACCTTTTGTCCACTGTCTAAATTTGTCATCTTGGCTAGTACAGTAATAGAATTATCATTATGATAATACTTTACTTACTAGGTGTGATTCCATGAACTGGAACAAATCGTTGTGTTTAATAATTGCTTCTTAGCTGCCTCAGAAGCTGCAATGTACTCAGTATCTGTAGATATGGCTACCACCAACTTGTATGAGCTTGTCTCGCTCATTCTCTTAGCTTAACTGTGGTATTAGATCACGTTGATCTAAGGAAGACTAGTTTGTGTCCCCACAAAACTAGCATCCCTTCCTCTCCACATACGCTGTATATATCTTATGTACTCTCTATAGTATTATTGGGTAGTTATGGTTGTGTCCCTTACAGTTCTCCTAGATATAACTGATATTTGTCTACCATAAAGTAAATTCTGGCAATATCAATTCTTATACATATCATGACATATGTGATTGATCCATCACAAAAGCGTATGTAATTCAACTCACCACTTTAATCTCCTCCCATGCTTATGCATGTGTTCTTAGAGATATATATACCATGTGACATTGGTAACAATTCTCTCTTGAATTGTTTCATCTTGTATTTTTCAATACCATGTCAATATATGTACAATTGACTAGGTTTAAGCAATCATTATATCTACCTCAGTAGATCATGTTCCTTAGAACTTAGGTTGCTACTTTAAGTCAATCTTTGGAGAGATACTTTCATCCCGATCTTAACTAACTGTAAGACCAATAGCTTTTTTCCATATGTTACCAAACATATTTTACTTGGAAAACAATGACGCTCCCACTAACCTCTGGTAAACACATGGAAAAGTTTCATTCCAAATGAATGCTCTAAGATCTTGTTGCTTTTAATCCTGAAATGGATTTCAGTAACTTGCAACCCTTATTGGCATTCTATGGTGTCACCATTCGTTTCTGGTTGCATCGTATAGACGCCTTCCACGATTGGTGGTCTTGACATCCAATGCTCAATAAAAGATCATAGAGAATAGTTATGACAAGTAAAATTCTTTTGGATTTAGGCATAATGACTCGGTATGACCAATCGATACTTATTGGTACGACACTTGTACTATCCATGTATCATCTCAATTGAATACCCACCGTAGTATTCCAAATAATAAGCGCATGTTATTTGATACATATAATCCATTATTGAATTTTAATTGATCTTGTCAATTTTAGCTAATTTCCATATACTTCGTGCTTGTAGGATTTATTATTTTCAATGAATAATGTATCACCGACCACGTTGAATATTAAAACCATCACCATGGTTTTATCCTTCCTACGTTGTATGTGTCTCTATAACATTCCTCTTCCACACCTCTTGTGGAACTGGTTCTTATGCCAATTACTTATGCATCTTCGACATTGACTAAATCCAAGTCAATCTGGCTCCCAATATCTCAAATAGAGATGTGCATTCTTTTATAAAAATATAGCCTATAACATGACTATATCTTTCTATCACAGGGATTTCTATAATATCCTAAGAAACCTTTAGGATGATTACTTTAGATGCACATTGTGTTTTTCTTGATGTAAGTTTGTTTATATCCTAACAAACTCTTTGCATCTAAACACATGTTCTTATAACAAATGATTTCCATCATAAGACAATTGATATGATATTCATTTTTTCATTATAGTTGGCATATGGTTCTGGGATAACATCGTTATTTGCGAAGCACATCTTGAAATATAATGGAAGTTTCTACCATGCATATATGTCTCAACATTGATGCTCCTTTAACTTACATCATGACTCTGATGGATATAAGGAAATGTGCATTTAGAAATTGCTCCACGCTACATTTTGTTGATCAATGTTAATATGTAAGACTCATCACCGATCCTCCTTATTAACATCATAGCTTTGATGTAGTAAGGTAATGTGCGTTTATGAATTACTTCACACTACGTTATAATGATCGATGAATGCTTGGTCAATATATTCTTTGATATGTCAGCCCGAAGCATCTCATATCTTCTGACCATGCATATACCATGCTTCACTGTTACATTCCTTAATAATCTTAAAAGAATTTTATGAAGTATACATACCACTAGCTTACCTTTGGAATAGTTCACGCTCTCTTGTTGAACTAATTTCGAAATCCTTGTGGCTTACCTTTATCTCTAAATGTTTATTTGTCCAAAACTAAATATGTATATTGTCAATAATACCTAAGGTATTTAGTTCCACTGAGTCTAAATATCATACTGGGTATATCCTTTACGTCCAATTTTAGTTTTACTTGACAAAGAATTATCTTTCCACAACTATGTATATAAGTCTTACATTTTATATTCATCATGTATTGTTTATGATTCATGTATCACTGAACTATTTATTAAGTATTAAACACCACAAACAACATTCATTCCTGAACTGGAATAATTTCTCGTTGTGTCCATTGGACATGAGAGATAAATGTTTTTGTTATACTCAACAACTTGTTCAACTAGAATCAATTACTTAGTAATTAGAAGTCATGTATTTCTCACTGCTGACGTATAAACCACCATTTCTCAGCTTCTTGGAGAATACACTTTACTTCTTGCAATGTCTCTATACTTGGTTACTATATTTCAATACATATACGTGACAAACATATCGTATTTAATACCCAAGAAGTATGCTAGAAACAATACTTGTAATCGATGAATATACCTGAAGAATAAGAGATTACTTGCTTCTTTAATTCAGTTCATTGCGATTAAACTTCCATAGTTTTATTTCATAATATGAGAAGCAAATAACCTCATGTTTATTACCTCTCTCTTTGAAGGACATTGTGAAGGTGTCTTTGGCGTTGTTCTTTCCATTGGTCTTTTCGCCTTGTCTTTCAACTTGCTCACTATAAGAATTAAAGATTATACTTTCTTTAAATCCTTAGTTTTTTGGTAAACCTTACCCAAAAGGCAACATAGCACTTTCTCCATACTGCTCATTTTATAACCTTAAACGAGACTGGAGTAATGGGCAAAAATGATATGAGAATAGAATGTTTTGAATGATCGTGATGTGCCTTCCAACTTACACATAGCCAATGTAATCATCACATTCATATCTTGCTTCACTTTCTCCTTGCAAGCTTCTCAGAGATGAGACTACATGCAATATCATCCATGTCATGATGTTGTATCCACAAGTCATATCGGAGTTTGATGACAACATTATGACATAACCATTATATGTTGCACACATGAATCTCTTGTAAGCATTTTTACACCCTTATTTCTTGAGCCGGCTTAACAGGTATTAGAGACATCAACACCTTGAATTTTTGATATCATAGTATTGTGCGCAAGCGCTTGTACTACACTTGGAAATTCAAGCTAGTTTGGACATTTACTTTGTCCATGATTATCGCGGTGTGTTTTGTAGCATTACTTGCCATTTTCTAAAAAAATAAAATCCAGTAGATTGTACTTTTATCTTGACTACCGATTTAGACATTATTGATTGATTAATTAAATTATTAAATGTCTCTCACTATTTTATCAAATTCTATGAACCCTGTGTACTAGAATCAGAATACTCTGTCGCTTGAGTATTCTAGCGGTAAAGATCCTTAAACCTCCCCTCATAGTCTACAAGCTTTGGTTACGCCACCAGTCGGAGAGTTCAAGGTAGGCGTTTGATTGACCAACCACATTAACTCGTAGTTATTTGTTATGTTGAGTGAAGTCTCAGCTTCTAAAATCATAAACTGTATTTTCTCAACGCTTGCCTCTAAAGTTGCAGCAAGCTAGCTTTGACTAATTCTTTGATGCGAACTTCAATTAAGTCAACACATCACTCTCATAAGAACTCCCTGATAGTAAGAGACACCCTTAACTCTGGATAATGAGCACCCCGAATACTCGGTTTTGTTCAAATTCAAATGATGGAAGACGTTTAACAACTTAATATTTCCATAAGGGATTTTTATTTTTTTTCTTGACGAATATAATTCATTTCTATTAATCTTGTTTATCTATGTTGTTTTACTCACAACTAAACATTAATAGAAAAATATTCATCGTTTCTTTATGCATTTTACTATTTATTATTTTATGTGGTCCCCACTGTCATGCACATACATAAAATTAAAAAAATCATAAAAGAAATAAACTACATGACTAGTCTTGAACATCTAATATTGGTTGATCCATCTAAACTTAATGGATCAACCGTGACCTTGGAGAATTATATTCGAGTTGCAGCTTGACTCGTGATGCAACTAGTCCTCGTCCAGTGTGTTCACTTCTCGTATGGAGTATCGACTCATCTTGTTGGGGTCCACATCTCATCTGGTGTACCACCTCGTCTTGGTCGGGTCCACATCGTACATCGTCTTCATCAAAGTATAAACATACTCGCTTGTAGATGAGGGGGGCTAGAGGCACAATATACAACATATAAATCTGGACGCACAGACCTTTATACATATTGATCGTAAAAATGATGATGCGTTGGCCGTCTTATTTAATTACAATCATCGCACTCAATTAATTAATTAATTAATTAAAGCAGACATACACAGGTCGGTCATTTGCTCAAGAACAGTCATTGGGTAAAATAAATGCACGATAAAAAATTAAATTGTAATAAATTAAAGTACAAGGGTTTTTAATTAAATTAAATGAAATAATTAAATTCATATAATTTAATTATATTTGGTCCCTTAATTTAATTTCAATACAAAAAATTAAATTAATTAATTAATTCAATTTAATACCTAAATTAAATCAATTTCCCCCTAGTATTAAAATTATATTCTAAACCAAAATTAATTTAATTTAAACCCAAAATTAAATTAATTAACTTAATTAATTTTGATTAAATAAAATTATTCTCAGGCCGTGAAACCCCACCCCACGCAGGGCTTGCGCGGGTCGAGCCGAACCCGTGCGCGGGGTCATTCCAGGCCAAGCAAATCCAATGCAAGTTTTTTCTGGGTCTTCGGACACATTTCGGGTTGCGCAAATTTGGCTCGGACTATTCGGGAGATGTTTGGGTTGGGTCAATTAGGGCCCATGGAATTGATTGAAACCCAAGGCAGGGTGCCTGGGTTCGACCAGAAGCAAACACACTGGTGCACGTCGGCGGCTTGTCGCCGGTGAGGGGTCCTGACAAAACCGTCACGATGGCGGAAGGAGGGTCGCCGAGCGGGAAGGGGTGTCAGTGGCCTGTTGACCTTGACGAGGCGATGATGGTTAGACCAGTAGAGGCATGACAGCGGAAGGAGGGTCGTCGAGCGGGTCCGAGATGCGTCTGCCTGCTGTGGTGGGTGCTCAGCGGCTAGCTGAGGCAGAGGCGACTGGGGACGGTGGTTCCAAGGAGGGACGAAGATCGCGAGGTGGGCGGCGGTCCGACGAGCTCGCGACTCCTGGACAGGCGAGGCAGAGGGCGGAGGTGTCCGGTCGGGACCCCCGCGGCAGTCGGCTTCGGTCGAGGTGTCGCGACCGGGTGTGGCTGGCTTCGTGGAAGGAGGTGGGGGTAAGGTCTCCCCCATAATTAATATTCTATTCAATATTAATTATTTTATTGTTAGTTTAGTTAATAATAATAATAATAATAATAATAATAATATTAATTATTATTAAATAATAATATTTTTCATGTAAACTATTTTCTGTTTATTAAATTTACGACTAATAATACTATTAATAATAATGATAATGATCATGTAAATAATAGTATTTTTATTAAATATTATTATTATTATTAAGTAATATATTAATTATTATGACTTCATAAAAATAATATATTAATTATATTTACTATTCTTAATAAGTAGAAAATATTAATTATTTTTGTTTAATTAATTAATTACATTATTATTATTATTATTATGTCACATATTATTATTAATACTTGGTATTTTTTATTTATTATTTTTATAAAATTATTTTCATTTTGAGTTATTTTATATATTTTAAGTGCATGTCCTAAATTTCATTTAGAATCTAACTATAATTTATATTTTATAACCTTTTACAGCTCGTTTGGCAACGTTCTTTTAGGAGGAAAAGAGAAGATATGAGAGGAGTGTTTAATATCTTATGTACAAAACATGTCAAAATTCGGCAAGTGTTCACAATGAATGTACACACTCAACCCCTCACAAAGTGTATTACCTCCAACTCACTATCCCCATTGTCTATTTGTGCGGGTCATAACCAAGTAGTGAATAATAATGTGTAAACATAATCTTTTCTCCATTTTATTCTTTTGTTCTGTTTTTTTTTCAATGTACAGATTTTTTTTAATATATAGTTTTTTGGAGATAAAGAGGGAAACATGTGTAAAACAATGATGTAATATGGATCATGAACCCCTTGCCCAAGGAAAATGTAGACACCCTTTATATCAACCCATAACAATGATTCTCTTCCCATAATTCCCATGGAAACACCCTATCTCCGACACTTTCTGAAAACAAAAAAAGAATATACACAAGAGATGGGTAGGTAGGGATAAATTAGCTTGTAATTTGGCTACCTAACAAGCATTTCATGATCTATAAAGCTTAAGAAGGATAAAATGTAAAGGTGACTGATAATAGAGGATAATTGTACAAAGGGTTTTTTCAATGAACAATTGCCTATATCATGAATGTAGCATACTTTAATCTTATGGCTTCAAACAGAATCAAGGCAAGTTCTAATTTCTCTGCATGACCTGAAACTCTTAATAAAGTGATTAAAAGGAAGAATATACAATAAAGGACTTAGAATGTCTCTTGGGTAAGGGATCAAAATATTAGTCAGTGCTAATGGGATTCAAAAATCCATTAAACACCTAAAAATGATTTGAAAATACAAATTCTAGAAAAATATTCCATATCAACATTCATTTGAAAAATATTTTTCCAAAAACAATGGAATTTTCCACACAATCGACTCAAGCATGAAAAATGATTTTGGATATTATTTTTAAGATCAAATTTTATCTAAAAACACAAAATAAGAAAAAAAGAAATCAAAAATGAAAAAACATTTTTTTAATTTTTATTTTTTTAATCCTAACTATGACATGTCATTCTCCTCCACACCTAAAAGTTACACTATCCTCAATGAAAGTATTTTAAATAAATAGACAAGTAAATAAAGGTAGGGAGAAGGGACAACCTGCTAAGTGGTGTCATATGAGGCATCTATCAGTTGGATTTCCTCCACGAGATGTTTTGGAAAATACTCATAGAAGTGTTTGAGTCTCTGCCCATTGACAGTAATCCTCTGTCCACTCTTCTCATACAAAACATGTATAACACAAAAAGGGTAAACATCAGTAACAATATAAGGACCGAGCCATCGGGAATGAAGCTTACCTAGGTGGAGCTTTATCTTGGAATTATACATGAGAACCTTCTCACCAATATGAAACTTCTGCTAATAAATCATGCTATCATGGATAACATTTGTCTTATCTTTATAGATCTGGGAGTTCTCATATGCATCACGTCGAATTTCTTCCAACTCTTGAATCTGAGGCTTCCTATGCTAACCTGCATCTGAAATATTCATATTACATTGTTTAACATCCCAATATGCATGGTGTTCTACCTCCACCAGGAGGTGACAAACCTTTCCAAACACAATTCTGTACGGTGACATTCCGATTGGGGTTTTAGAAGTTGTACGGTACGCCCAAAGTGCATCATCCAAGCGCAAACTCCAATCTTTCCTATTAGGTTGGACCATTTTTTTAAGATTCACTTAACTTCCTGATTTAAGATTTCTGCTTGTCCGTTAGTTTGGGGGTGATATGCTATGAAGACTTTATGAACAACCCCATACTTACAAAGAAATTTTTTCATGTTGTGATTGCAAAAATGTGAACCCTAATCACTAATGATGAATCTCGGTAAACCAAACCTACTGAAAATTTGGGACCTCAAAAAATCAACAACCACTTGAGAGTCATCGGTCCTGGTGGCTTTTTCTTCCACCCATTTAGATACATATTCAATAGCCAATAAGATGTACAGAAAGACAAATGAATTTGGAAAAGGCCCCATGAAGTCAATTCCCCATGCATTGAAGATCTCACAAAACAACACTGGTTGTTGGGGCATTTCATTCCTCTTGGAGATATTCCTTGTGAATTGGAATCTATTACATGACTTACAAAACCGATGGGAATCTCTATATAATGTTGGCCAATAAAGACCTGAGTCAAGGACCTTTTGAGCCGTACGTTTAGAGCCAAAGTGACCCCCATAAGCCAAAGTGACAAAAGGTCAAAATAGAGGTGAACTCATGGTTAGGGACACATCGGCAAACAACTTGGTCACTACAAATTCTCCACAAGTATGGGTCATCCCAAATGTACCATCGAGAATCATGCTTAAGTCTCTGGGATTGTGAAGTGCTGAAATTAGTGGGGACCCTAGATGTTGCTAGAAAATTTACAATGTCTGCATACTAGGAAGTAAGGTCCACAACATCACAAAGGTTCTCATGAGAGAAGAATTCTCCAATGGGGAGGGGTGAATCAACATCATGGTCTAATAGTGGGTAAATCATACTAATGTGGTCATCTACCACATTTTCCACTCTTACCTTACCTCTAATATCAAGGTCAAACTCTCAGAGGAGGAGCATCCATTGAATGAGGGGGGGGGGGGGGGGTTAGCTTCATGTTTCTTTAGGAGAAAACGAAGGGCAACATGATCAGAAAAGACAATGATTTTTTACCCGATAAGATATGAATGGACTTTTTCCAAGGCAAACACAATAGAAAGAAGGTATTTTTTAGTGGTTGTGTAGTTTTCTTGGGCATGGTCAAGGGTACGTGAGGCATACACAATAACACGAGGAGTCTTCTCAACCCTTTGTGATAAAACTGCCCCAACTGAAAAGTTAGAGGCATCACACACAAGCTCAACGGGGAGATCCCACCTTCCTAGTTGAATGATGGGAGGTGATGCGAGACTCCTTTTTAGTGAATTGAAATCATCCTCACAATTTTTATCAAAGAACAACTTTGAATATTTTTGTAATAACTAGGACAAGGGAAGTGCGATCTTAGTGAAGTCTTTAATGAATCGACAGTAAAAACCAATATGAACCAAAAAAGATAGCACCTCATGAACACATTTTGGATATTTAAGGGTTTAAAATAATTCAATTTTTGATTTATCCACTTAAATTCCCTCTTTTGAAATAACATGCCCAAGAACTATCCCCCATTCAACCATGAAATGGAATTTCTCGTAATTTAATACAAGATATTTTTCTATGCAATGATAGAGGATAGAACTTAGGTGAGCTAAACAATCATCAAAGGTAGTTCCATAAACCATGAAATCATCCATAAAAAATTCCATGCAATTATATAGGTACTCAGAAAAAATACTCAATATACATCACTGAAAAGTACCGGGATCATTACATAGACCAAAAAGCATCCTTTTGTACACAAATGTGCCAAATGGATAGGTAAATTTTGTCTCTTCTTGATCCTCAGGGGCTATATGGATTTGGAAATACCCCAAATAGCCATCAAGGAAACAATAATGGGACTTACCAACTAATCTTTCTAACATATTGTCAATGAAAGGTAGAGGAAAGTGGTCCTTTCTCGTGGTTTGATTCAGTCAACTATAGTCAATACAGACTCACCAATTATTTTTCACATGTGTTGGAACCAATTCATTCCATTCATTAGACACTACTGTTATTCTAGTTTTTAGGCACAATTTGAACTAGGCTAATCCATTTACTATCAGATATAGGATAAATGATCCCAGCAGCAAGTAATTTACTGACTTCCAATTTTACCACTACAAGGAGAGTGAGATTTAACCGATGTTGAGATTTCCTTATGAGCTCAGCCTCATCATCCAAAAGTATATGGTGCATACAAATAGATGACATAATACCAAGAATATCAACCAATATCCATCCTATTGCCTTTTTACACTCTCAAAAGATCAAGCAATTTTGATTCCTATTGTTGGGAGAGGTTATTGGAAATGATGATGAGCAATTGGTCCATACCCTAAAGATAGACATATTTTAAATTAGATGGAGGTAGTTTTAATTCCAACACTGGGGGTTTTTTATTGAGGGAGGAGATTTAGGGGGAGTGAGGTTCATTAAACTTTCTATCTTCTCATGTTTATTCTCTAAATATAGAGAATCTATTGAAATGAGATTTTCAGAATCATCGACAGTCATGTGTACCTCAGAATGAACACACTCATCAATTAAAACACAAAATTTACACTTTTCAGAACCCACACAATACTCAAAACATGAATCAAATCTCAAATCATCCAAAGGTGAAGAATAATAAAATGAATCAGAGTATGGGTCAAGGAGGGAATTTTGTGTGTGTGTATAATTTGAGAGCACTTCCATCAAATAGATAGGAAGAATGGAGTGCTCTTCAACAGGGTTTTTCATAGCCTCAAGGATGTTAAAACTTACCTTTTCTCCACCGAGCTCCATGGAAAATGTGCCATTGAGAACGTTGATGATCATCTTTGTTGTTTTTAAGAATGGCCTCCCAAGTATTAGAGGGGCATGTCCTTGAGTTCAGGTATCCTCTATCTCAATAATATAGAAGTCAGCAGGGAAGATGAGATTCTTCACTTTTACAGGGACGTCCTCAACCACTCTTGATGGGTGTGTTGTTCTCTGGTTGGCAAGTTGCACTATTATTCCTGTCAGTTGAAGCTCTCCAACCCGCAGAGAAGTGTACATAGAGTAAGACATTATATTAATTGAAGCACCTAATTCTATCATAGCATCTAAAAATAATGTCTCCCCTATAGTGAAAGGTATCATGAAAGTTCCTAGATCCTTGCACTTGGTTGGAATTTCTAGTTGAATTAAGGCTGATACGTTCCTTCCCAAGTTGAATCTCTCATTCCCCTTCAGTATCCTTATATGGGAGTAAAGCTCTTTAAGAAATTTGGCGTATTGAGGGGTTTGTTTAAATGCATCCAATAAAGGAATGTTAACTTGAACCTTTTTAAATGTATCCATTATTTCTTTATCAATGTAATTATCAAAATTATTATTAGATTTAGAGAGTCTTTGGGGGAAAGGAAAAGGAATAGATTGTTCATGGGAATACTCAATGATAATTGGTTTACCCTTTTGGTTTTTTTCTTAAATAGAATCATTTATGGGTGGAGAAAGAGTTTTTTTAAGAGGGGGACATACCTGTTGTGTAGAATCAGTAGAAAGAGAAACTTCTTTACTACTATGAAGTGTAATTGCACATAAATTACCTTTTTCCCTTCATATTAGCAATGGGTTGGGATGGTAGTTGTCCAGAACCTTGCATCTTGATCTCACCGATAGTGTTTTCCAATTGTCCCACTTGAGTTCGTTGGTCTTGAATAGTTGATTGTGTAGTCTTTTGGAACTAGAAGTTTTGGGATCTTATTTGCTTCACCATGTCTCTAAGGCTTGGTTCACATTTTGGAGGAGGAGGATTATTCTGAGAAGTTTAGGGATAAGGAGATTGTATACCTTGGTCTTGTTGATACCAATTTTACTTAGGGTAGTTTGGGTTTCCTCCTTGTTGGTACTGTGGTTGTGCTTTCCACCTGAGGTTTGGATTTGGCCTAAATGGTTCTTGATTGAAGGGTTAAAAAAATGAGTGTTATCAGAACAAATATCACAATGTAATAGAATATAAGTAGAGTGTGATTTACCTTGTGCTTGAGCTAATTTTATTATAAGGGTATGCATTTCATCAAGTTTATTATCTACCTTTTGTTCTAGGGATGAATGAATTACCTCATGAACTCCTTGGGTTGGTGCAATTGCTCGTGTACCAAATTGTTGTTCATTTTGAACCATGTTGGCTATTAAGTCACGAGCGGCGGAAGGAGTTTTATCAACAAGGGCACCACCAGCTGCATCATCTATCATTCCACGATCCATGGGGACAAGTCCCTCATAGAAGTATTGAATTAGAAAATTTTCACTATTTTGGTGGTGGGGGAAACTTGAGGAAAGTCTTTTGAATCTCTCCTAATATTCATGATTGGTCTCTCTTTGTGATTGCCTAATTCCATAGATTTATTTTCTAATTGATGCAGTTCAGGAGGCATAGAAGAACTTCTCTAAAAAGAGTCATTTAAGGCCATTCCAACCCCCAATTGTTGTAGGAAAATAGTATAGCTAGTCTTTGGCCACACCATCAAGTGAGAAAGGGAAGACCCTAAACTTAATTAGGCCTTTAAACACATTTTGGGGTTTCATGGTGGAACACACTATGTGAAACTCTTTGAGATGTTTGTGAGGGTCCTCACCAGGAAGACCATGGAATTTGGGAAGTAGGTGGATAAGACCTGATCTCAACTTGAAGTTGGCTACTTCTTGAGGATATTGGATGTACACAAGTTGGTACTCCACATTCGAGGTGGTCAGTTCTTTTAAGGTTTGATTATTTACAGTCATGTTTTCTTGGATTTGATTGGGTTCAATTTTTGAGTGGTTTAGGACCACTTGAGGTTACAAAATGGGTTCCTTAGTGTTACTTGATTGACCTAATATAGATTCCCTAATTTGTAAGTGAAGCGTCTTTTCAATTTTAGGGTCAAATTCAAGCAGTTTTTATTTGCTAGATCTTGTCATGCAACAATGATGTCCGGTTTGATTGATTGATTGATTGTTGTTTTTTTTTGATTTTTTTAATTTTTTTTATGGAAGATGAATGAAATAAAAACAATTAATAAATGAAATGAGAAAAGAAAAGAGAATGTTATACTATAGATTTAGAGAGATAAAAAGAAGAAGAAGAAGAAGAGAGAGAGAAAGAGAAAACACATAAAAACAAACAAAAATAAAAACAAAAACAAAAAATGTGGGGATGAGATATTAAAATGAGTAATAATTAAGAATAAAAATAAATAAATGAAAAATAACTAAATAGAATAAAATGATCTTGGATCCCCGGTAATGGAATAAAAATTTGACTGCGTTGTCGAGCGCGTCAAATTAGTTATTTAATTTTTATTAGAATTTTTGCAGTATAGCAGTAACCCTAGGTCGTCTTTCAATGAAGCCTTAGATAATTAATTTAAAAATAGGGTTTTGATTATGAAAATAGAAGGGGAATGAGATTTTGGAAAACATGGGGTTTGATGATTAAATATGACAATGGAAAATGAAAGCGATAAAACAAAGTAGAAATGAACAAGATTAATTGAACATGATCAACCTAGGGAAGTCTCATGATGATCATCCTTTATCACTTCAAGAGAAATGGTATAGATATTTTAATAATTGGTTTGTAACACCTAGTACCATAATGTTACCGAGTTTATGCTATGATACCTCCTAGGGTTCAGTCAAAAACACATAATGATTCACCGGACACCGCTGATGATTGGGTGATTTGTGTTCGACTTGATAACCAAAAATCACCAAGGAAACACAAGAAAAAACTCGATGTGCTGTCCAGGTTTGTATGTTATTTCATTGTGATACCATGAAAAAAATGTACATGTCATTTACAATGATTCTATGAGTTCAATTGACCAATATGAACCACACAAACACCGCAATTGAATGAGGGATGAAAAAGGGATGAACGATGTGTGAAACATCACATGAAAGGGTACCCCCAAACATGATCATTTGAGTTTGAGTATAACATACCAGTATATAACTCAATTAAATAAAAATAGAGGATGAAGAAAAATAACATACAACATGGAATTAGAAAGATCATTCAAAATAATACAAACATGAAGCTTGAGATTACATCACGTTCCTCCTTGAGTGATCACAAGGGGTTTAGAAATCCATGGGGGGGGGGGGGAGGAAGAAGAAGATATTGAAGTAGTGCTTCCCATAGCCTTTATAACTTATAGGAATGATGATAAGACCCCATTTGAGACTCTAAAATGGTAGCACCTTACCTCCTGGACGAACTCCCAAATTGGGCACCCAAAGTGCCAATTTATAAGCAAAGTGGGAGGTG
The DNA here is from genome assembly GCA_963277665.1 of Viscum album. Classification (NCBI taxonomy): domain Eukaryota; kingdom Viridiplantae; phylum Streptophyta; class Magnoliopsida; order Santalales; family Viscaceae; genus Viscum; species Viscum album. Next base: position 137,787,348 of record OY728164.1, read on the forward strand.
GTTTTGGGAACCCTGATTTAGTGAATCCTCTTAGTCTATGGTTTTGTTTAGTCAGAAAGTCATAAATCACTTTGGAAAAAACTAAAAAGTTGTTTTTCGAAACCTTTTTTAGGTCCATGTCAAATTTGGAGGCCTGATATTGAATATAATAAGAGACATGGATAAAATATTGAGGCCAAGTTTTGATCCCATGCAGATTCATTTTATTGGACAGATGAGCTAGGATAGGCCTCTTATTGGACCAATTGGTCTTCAGTTCCTTCATTAAAGTTGTATCCCACGAAGATACATATCTGATCACAAAATTTTATACCAATTGGATTAAGGATTTCTCAAATTATGTAAAATAGTGGACATGTATTCATGGGCTTCCATGTAGTTTGACCCATTTTCCTGCTGCATCATCGTGGACTCTACGAATCACCTCCACCTTCAATGAAATAATCTAAACAAGTGAAATTTCCCTTTTTAACAGTGAAAAGAGCACAATTATTTAATCAATCATAAATTGAAATTTGTTATTATAATTATAATTTTCAATACAAAACTAGTTTAATACATCGGTATAAGGGTGAAATAAAATAGTGAATTGTGGTACAATCATGTGTTGATGTAGAAGAGATTACTCCTAAATGAAGAGGTCTCAGTGTAGGGTAATAACATTCAAATGATAGGGTATATAATGAAAGGTCTGTATCTCTACACTGAATATAATAATGAGGAATATATTTTGAATAAAAATGATAACATAACCATGAAGCCCCGAGAGAAAGAGTTTTCTTCCACTAAATTATTTGTGTGTTTCTTCTATTCTTTATTTGTGTTTTGTATTTTTAATAATATATATATATATATTATATTATATTTTATTCATTTTAAACCCCCCATTTATATTAGTTTAATATTTTTATATTAGTTAGTTTAAAATAGTAACAATAGAAATTCAATGCGTGTAAGAGGCCTCCTTATGATCAACCCTAGGGTGTGTCACTATAGTGCATTCTTAGGTTAATAAGAATTTAATTCAATAGTGGTTCTGAAAAACCACTCCTATAAATTTGGCGTCATTTCTAGTGAGGTCAAGTTCTCACCCATTGTTTTTCATAAAAACCCAATTTTTTTTCAAAAACTAAAAAAGGAGTTTTATTGTATATATTTGATTTCTTCACCCAATATGGTTTTTATGATAATTACTATAACTATTGGCCTATTGAAAGATTTTATGGAATTACTAGTAGGGAAAAGACATTGAAGATCCAAATGGAACAAAATTCCTTGATGCTTTAAGATAATTTTAAAGTTCTCAAAAATTAAAGAAAGATGGTTTCATTACTGGTCGCCGAAGTTGAAGAAGTAAAATCCCTATGGATGGAACGACAATAGAAAAAATCCGCGGAGAATGAATTTCCTATTTAACCTACCTTTCAAGAAGACATTGGTGAGGTTGAAGCAAAATTTTAATATCCACTTCCCTCTTCAACAAATAAATTCCTAGCTGCCTTGCTTGAAGAAAAACAATTTGAAGTTGAAAGTTTTGTGGGAGATTTAATTTTTGAGCCTCCTTTTTATTAAAATTTAATTAATTCTAAATTGAAAACTGATCTCCCTTATTCTGATTTTGATGATTCATCACCACAACTGCTGGCCCTGAATGAAGAATATAAATATATACCTCGCGTTGAGGAGAAAATGGAGGAGTTAGTCGATTTGTACACTAGTGTAAATGAGGATGATGACACAAAAGAAGAAATCCATGAGGAAACTTTTTCTAAACTTGAACCAGAAGAGAAGCCATATCCCTTTCTATTATATCCACCATCGGTGTACAAAAATACTCCAAATGAACAAACAAGGGAGCACCCCTACATTTTTTCCCTTCCCCTCTTGATCTCAAATTCTTTCTTTCATCTTGTCTGGGGGTTGGGACTATTTTTATTTTCATTAGGGGTTCTCAATCCTCTCATCTACTGATAGATTTTGGTAGAAATAAAATGTTGTGGTTTCTAATCAAGAAAACCCATCCACCATCATATTGGGGTTAAACCACTGTAACTACCTGACTATGGGCAGTAAAATCCTAACACCTTCTTAGGGGTCAAACCAAGCATTATCCCTTTTGTTTTCCCTTTATATTTATTTTTATTCATTATTTTATTATGTTTTTATTTATTTCATGATTTCTAGGTTTAGTGGAAGTAGCTAGGAGCTTATCTCAAAACTTCCACTGGAAAATAAAGTCAGGTTGTATCTTTCCTTCCATTTGTTTTTCTACCCTTATATTTATTTTTTATTGAGCTAAAATGAGGGGTAGTGAAATTTAATTGTGGGGGAGTTTCAACCTGCTTAGTTTTTTTTGTATGTTTTTTTTTCTTTTGGTTTTTCATTTTTAGGAACCTTGAGATTCAATGAATATTCTGATCATTTTTCACACATCAATTGATTTTGAGATTATTGAAATTATTTTTGAAGAAATAGATTTTAAATGATTATTGATGTGAATTTTTTTTCATTTATTTGGATTTTTAATAATTTTTATGAGTTTGAATGATTTTTGAAATCCATTTCCATGAAACACTAACTCCAATCATTATTTCAGTCATGTGAGGTATTCTGAACCATTTTGACATATTCTTTATAATACCTATAGTTTCTTGATAGAAACTTGGATTTTGTGTGAGAACCAGAATTTGTGATTTTTATCTTTCAAAGATTTGGATTTCATGGAATGTTTTTGATGTGATTGAGGCACTTATTTGGTTAACCACATATTAACTTGAGACCCAAATTTACATCTATCCTTCATTATCCCTTAAATTCTACGAATTTCCTTACCGGTTTAAGCTGCATTACATGCCGATTTTTCCTTACATACCCACACTCTTGGTATTTTTGCATGGATATTTCAAGTTTGATTATGGGGGAAGGGCCTTTTATGTGCATTCATTGGGATTTGTTTCATTTTTGTATGATGTGAGGTGTGTGTTATCATTCTAGGCTGTGGATAATTAGAAAATTGAGCTTAAGTCATCATTTCATTGTGCTTCATTTGTTTTATTCTATTATCCTTTATAAAAGAGAAAAAAGAAAAAAAAGAAGAAAAAAATAGAGATGAGATTGAATTTCTCATTGTACATTATTTTATGACTCGTTTCACTCTCTAAAACCAAGGGAATGATGCTAACTCATTTATTGTATTAAATTTTTAGCTTATCCTTCATGAAAAAAAAATCAAAAAAAGAAAAGAAAATAAAGTTGTACCTTTTGGAACTTTATAAAAAAAGAAAAAAGAAAAAAGGGGTAGAGTTTGGATGATATCATTTCTTGTAATCATTGATTGGCTCATGTACCATGTCATACAAAAGGGGGGTAGTGTTTTTTTTCACATTGGTAAGGGGATTGAGTGAGGAATTTCCTATGTTTCCACTTGATTATTCATGCATTGTACTCAAGAGTCAAACCTCTTTTCCTGCCTTAAAATTTTCAATCATTTTCCAACCAAACCTAAGACATAGAATCCACCTGAAGAAAGACCTCATGATTGAAAATATTTTCATGTTTTGCACTACGGAGAGATTATATTTGTCATAAGCCTATGGTGATACATGAAATTTCCAAGTATGAGCATAACTCCATATTTAATTTCTTTCGAGTGAAGAGTGACTTAAAATTCAAGGTAAGGTAGGTTGTGATTGAGTCATGGATGGATTTATGAGGTTGAGAAAATTTAAATGTAAAGAATGAAAATTAGAGGGAATTATTTTTCATAGAATATACATGATGGAATTTTATTTTGGAAATGATCATGGATGTTTTCTCATTTTTGATTGTTGTGTGGATTTTGATTTGAATAAATGATAATTACCCGGGAATGAAATGGTTAAGTGTGGGGGAGTGATTAAGCTATAATTTTCATAAATATTATTCTGTAATTCAATTTTTATAAACCCTCCATATTATTATTTTATGGGAAATTGTCACATTTTTGGATTTTAGTGTAATTTTGAGTTTAATTGTAAAAATGACCTAATTTTGGGATTTAACAATTTTATTTTATTCTGTATTTAGAACATAAAATTTTATACATCGAGTAAAATTGTGAAATTCATTTTTTAAGTTTCCTAATATTTTTCTACATTTCATCCTTAGGGAGACTAAGATCAATCTATCATTTGGAGGCCTAAAATCAGCTCATAATCCGGGCTTCGAAAACTATGCATAGATCTGTAATATTTTAAATATGAGCTTATATCTCAGATTGGGACAGCCCAAAAGAGTTGAAAATCAACATATAGATGTATAATACATTATATAACAACTTTAATAAAGGCGGAATCACCTGATTCTTCCTAATTAGAATACATAAATGCACGGAAACTTGATGCATTGGAATAGGAAGGGTCACCTAGACAAAATTAAATTATTGGAGTAAATCTTCCATAACTCCTACATAAGGCACCCAATACACCTGAAATTTGTAGGGTGAACACATATGAAATATTGGAACAACTATTTAGAATACACTATCCCATAATTATGTCATTTAATGGGGATAAAGTGTGACATAATCCGAAATACATAATTGGAGCCAAAATTTATCACCCATTTTCTCTATAACTTGTCACATCCCCTCCAATTACAAAGGATATGCATTTCAAGGGGGCAAGGTGGAGTTTTGTTTCTGTAATAGTTTTTTATATTTTCATTATATATTAGATTATATTTCTTCTTCTTTTGTGCATATCTATTCTTATTCCATTTATGTTTAATTTTTGTGTTCCTCCCACTGTGGTTCTTTCTATCTCCATGATTATGGAGAGCTAGCCCTCAATGTTGTTTGAGGGGGGGGGGGTGGTGGTGTTTGAGTTTTTTGTGCTTTCATGATTTCTCATATTTCATTCTAATATATCAATAGTGGTTAAAATGATTGTGGTGAGTAGTCGCCCCACTTTCTCTACTATTGTTGTCTTCCTCCTCATTCACACTTTTTTCCTTCTCGTTGATATCTAAGTCATTCAAATAGTGGAGTTTGGATTAGGTGTTGATGTGGAAGAGATCACTCATACATGCAGAGGTATCAGTGTAGGGTAATACAATTCAAATGAGAGGGTGTAGAGTGATAGGTATGGATCTCTACGTTGAATATAATAATGAGTAATATATTTTGAATCACAATGATAACATCACCATGAAACCCTGAGAGCAACAATTTTCTTATGCTAACTTCTTTGTGTGTTTCTTATTTTCTTTCTTTGTGTTTTTTATTTTTAATAATATATATATATATATATTATATTTTCTGTATTTTAAACCCCCATCTATATTAGTTTAATATTTTTATATTAGTTAGTTTAAAATAGCGACAATAGAAATTCAGTGCATGTAAGAGGTCTCCTTGTGATTGAACCTAGGCTATGCCACTATGGTACATTCTTAGGTTAATAAGTATTTAATTGAAAAATGGTTCATGATAAACTGGCCCTGTCAAACTTCCAATTCCATAGTACTTTGTGCAAGTGCCTGTACTACTCATTGAAAACTCATGCTAGTGAGGACATTAACTTTTTCCAATAGTTATCGCAGTGTACTTGTGGAATTACTTACATTTTTCTAAATTTTTTTAGCACATTATTACTTTTATCTTGATTACCAATTAGACATTACCAATTATTTAAATTATCACATGTCTCCCACTATTTTATCAAATCCTAGCAACCCTCTATACTAGAATCAGAATACTCTATCGCTTGAGTATTCTAGTGGAAGAGATATTTGAACCTCCCCTCATATTTTACAAGTTATAGATATACCACTACTCAGAGAGTTCAAGGTATGCATTTGACTGGCCAACAACATTAACTCACGACTGCTTGATTTGTTGAGTGAAGTCTCATCTTTTAAAATCATAAATATGATTTACTCAATGCTTTCCTCTAAAGATTAAACAAACTAGATATGGTTACTCCTTTTATTCCATCATTAATTAAGTCAACCCATCACTCTCAAAAGAAATCCTCAGTAATAGAAGACACCCTCAACTATGGATGACGAGCATCTCATACACCTAGTTTTGTTCAAATTCAATCGATGGAAGACATTTGTGATTTAATTTTTCTTTTAGGGTTTTTAATATTTTTCTGATGAATGTAATACATTTATATTAATCTATTCATTCTACTTTGTCACACTCATAACTGAACTTTAATAGAAAAACATTCATCATGTCTATGCATTTTACTGTTTATTATTTTATGTGTTTCCTAATGCCATACAAATACATAAAATAATAAACAAATTCATAAAGGAAATATATCTACCCGAATGGTCTTGAACATCTAATATTGGTTGGTCTATTTAAACTCAATAGATCAATCACGACCTAGGGGTATTATACCTGAGTCGGGTCTTGACTCATGATGTAGCTCATCCCTGTCCAGTGTGTCTACTTCTCATATGAATTTTGTCTTGACTTGGCATGGTATGCGACTTACAACGTCATCGTTATGGTATAAAAATACTCACAAACATGCGAGGGGGTCTCTGAAGTATATAATATAGATAAATTACTTTTATCTGGGTGCGTAGACCCTTATACATATTGAACAAAAAGAAGACAATGCACATACCATCATAAAATTAACTACTTATTACAAACATCACACGCAAGTAATAAATAATTAAATGAAATTAACCAGACATATACAAGGTCGTTCATTACTTAAGAATATAAAATGGGTAAATTAAAACAAAATAAAAATTAAATTACAATAAATTTAAAGTATGAGGGATCTTAAATAAATTAAATGAATTAATTTAATTCAAACAATTTACTTTCATTCTGTCCGGATATTAATTTAATTTTAATTCCAAAAATAAAATTAATAACACAATTTAATTTAATACCAAAGATAAATTAATTTTTTAGAGTATTAAGAATTATATTTTAAAACAAAAAACTAATTAAATTAATTTTTGATTAAATATTTTTTTTTCGGGCCTTGAAACCCCTCGTAGAGCCAATACGGGTTGGGATGACCTCTCGCATGCCCATTCTGAGCTGGGTAAACCCCATGTAGGAGAGATATGAGCCAGAAAGACCTTCCTTGACTCATTCTGGGTCAGGAAGACCTGCCCAGTCCCATTGCACGGTGAGACGAATTGGGTTTACCTATGAGTCACCAGAAGGAGCACCGATAGGGGTGCTGCGATGTGATGGCGGTTGCACGTGAGATATTAGTTGAGCCAAATTTGGCCACTAAGATCAGCGGTGGTCGATCCTATGGGAAGGACATGTGCGGGTTGGCTGGATTTGGTAAAAGATACCGTGGCGGTGACCGGGAGGAGTGGCGACGGGGAGTGACATGGTGGTTAGGCTCGATGAGGACCGACAACGGATGGTTTGGCCGTAACGCGCGTCAATGTCCAGTGACCCATTTTTATAATTCCCCTTTTTTATGAAAGACCCTCCAACCACCTTTTTCTTAAAAAAAATTATTTTCTTGATTATAAAAGGTTGAAGGCTATTGTAGAAGCCTTTTGAGATTTCAAAAACAAAAAGATTCCTTGGCCGAATGTAAATTTCTTACCGAAAATAACTATTCCATCCAAGACGGTATTCCTTGAAAAAAATATGGGGTCACCAAAAATTATTATCGTTGACTTACTTAAAATATATTTGACATATATATGCACTCATAAAATTTTAATAACAAAAAATGAACCGTAAAGGATCAAAATCAAAAACTTCAGATGACCATATCTTGGTCATCTGATATCATATCGAAGCACATTCAGAGCTGTTAGGACCAAATTAAATCCCTCTAATTAATTTAATTCAATTTTTTTGTTCATAAAATCCACTTCCTATGATACCAATCAAAGGCACCGGGGCACGCAGCCGATGCCGGTGGGATAGGGATTTAAAAAATTTCATCACTGGAGCGATGAAACTTATCATCACCAGTGATTTGAGACCCAATAGAGGTATGAAGATCTCATATAAATTAATCGAAGCACAAAAGTAAAACTGAACAAATACCTTGTTCGAAACAAAGCACACTAGAATATAGCTTATCACCGGCAACCGTTTCTCTAAGGATCTGAATCCAAACTCATCTAGATCATCCAAAAATTCTCAAAGAATCTACACACTCTCCATTCGTCAAATTCTGAGTGTCATCATGGAGATATGAAGAATCCTTCGGTGACACGACAATCACATTGATCTCGTCTCTTCAATCTATCGAAGGCTTTCTTAGACCAGTCATTTGGAGATATACTTTCTCTCTCTAAAAGGCAGGAGGAGAGAGAGGCTCTCCTTCCATTGGAATGAGCAACACATGGAATGAGTGCCTCTCTCCTACTTATATAGTGGGAGGCACAAAATACTCTAAAGGGTTCCCCAACCACTAAAAAAATTCCCTCTAAATATGTAATAAATGACATGTGATGAAGAACTAACTACTTCATATTTTATTTTATATTTTTATCACACACCTATAATATATAATAAATATATTATGTGATAAAACCCGAGTCATTAACTTAACTCATAATTCTCTCTAATATTAAAGGAACCTTGAATATTAAAATAATATTTGTTCATATATATTTTTCATTTATTTACTTAAACAATTATTAATACTTTTAATAAATAAATTAAACCAAATTATTCTATACTCGAATAATAATTAATTAATTTATTTTTCGATGATCTTTAATACATGGACAACTCTCATACCCCATGGTGGGGCCCACTATGTCCTTTATTCATATTCACCATAATAGGGAAGATTTTTAATACACACTTATGTGTGACCCTCTAGGACCTTATCTCGATAACAATGAATATTATTCATAGACCAAGAGCAGAGTCTAGAAACCCATAAATTTCCCTAAAGAGATAAGGAATAGGCATAGTAATGACAAACATCCTACAAACATGGACTATGTAATATAATCTCTTTGTATTTAGATATCTCATAAAGCCGGATGCACACTTGTGTCATTATCCTTTCTAGATTTATTATTTGTTGATCTAACTAGAAAAACTTACCTTCGAATTCCTTGGATTATTTATGAAGCTACTACCATCCTGATCAACTGGGTCCGATATATTACATCTTCAACTCAAGAGAAAAAAATTATATCTTGATCATTCAACCAACTTCATACCACCAATTACACACCCAACAAAAGCTACCTCACCACGACTTCATTGTCATGGTTTTTTCCTTGCATCAAAGTACACGATCTAATGGCACTCAATGATAATGATCTAAATCTAGGAGACCAATACACATGTCTATAGATAGGAAAAACAAATGGCACCTGAAACATGTTGTGTTCTTATTAGAGGGTCTGTCCTCATAGTCTCACCTACCATAGATCACCAAGTGTGAAATTCATGAGAATAAGTCTCAATACTTATGATCCCTCAACACATGATAGTCATACATCAACTGTGTCTAGTCAGTATGATATATATATACCATAGGACATATTTCTAAGATTAATTTCATAGTCTCTCATGGTTCTCATTATAGCACGAGAACTGATATAACCTTTTGATACGATAAATGATCTATGGAAATTACCTTTTAAATAGTTTATATAGAAATATAAATACTATAATGATAATTGTACCTTAAGTATAACTCATTGTATACTTAGTATGATAATTGAAAAGTACTGGTTAGTTAGGTCTAGGGAACCCACTATTATAAAAATTAACTCCAAGATCTTCTTGAATATGAAGGAGAGTCTAGATAACCAATCACATGGTTCCACCGGTTTGATAATAAAAAAATATTAAATAATACCATTTACTTGTAATTTGAATTATCACGATCATTATCATATATTTCTCATGCTCTTTTTATTCTTTCATAAAATAAATCTAAAATACTTCCAATATAATCATTAACACAATTATGTATTTTATAATTGATAAGACAATTAAGAATATATTGAATAAACTTAGAGTATATTGAAATATCAAATAATCACTAAAACATATCATTGTAACACAAATACTATATGCGTGTTTGAATAAATAATTTATGCAAAAAATATTTTATCAAACATATAATTATATTTTAACAAAATATAATCAGTTAAAATATTAAAAAAAAAGTTAAAATGTTTTTTCATAAGGTGCAGTAATAAAAAAAATAATATCTCTTATCTTAAAGTAGTAGATATATCTCTTAACTGATGGTAGTAGATGCTTTCTACCACTAGAATAGAGCGATAATGTTATAATAAGATTCTATCACTAGTTATGTTTCCCAACTGTTAGTTATACGTTGCTACCATTTAAACAAAACATGTTGCTACCATTAGAAAAAAATAGGTTACTACCATTACCATTCAAGTGAGTGCTACCGCTAGTTAAAATATGGTTGATACCACCAGTGTAAGGTAATGTCGCTAGATGAATACATGGGTGACACCGTTAGAAGGATAAGTGCCGCTACCATGCATGGGAGATCCCGTGTAAGGGTAACCGGATAGCTCATGTAAGGTTAGGATGTAAATTGCATTGGAAGCATAAGGGTAGGATATAATAGATGTGTAAAGGTATATCCATTCATGTGAATGTGTAAAGGTAAGTTCTTATTTTAACTACATGCGTAAATGTATGTTACACTTTTAACTTCATGTGTAAATGTAAGGTAGATCCCTATGTAAAGGTAAAGTGAATTGTAAATAGGCTACATAAAGGTATAATATAACTTGTTTAAAGGTAAAATCAATTTATTACTAGCTACATAGGGGTACTTTGAACCTTACATAAAGGTAAACCCAAGTTTAAAATATCCACGTAAAGGAGAGGGGGGTGAATAATCATTTTTAAAAAATTAAACAAAATATAACTATCAGAGTAATAAACAATATAGAAGGAATTGAAAATATGGACAAAATATTTTTACAGTAGTTCAGATCACTAATATTCTAGTCCACTCTTAAATATTCTCTACTTGGAGAGAATATTGATATTCACTAAGAGACTCACTTTTGTTAGGGAATGATAACCCTATTATAGACATGCATTTTTCTCACCTAGTAGTATAACTCTAATAGAATTTTATAGGAGTCACAACCCACCTGATTTTTTTTGGGAGTCACAACCCAAACTTTCTTTTGAATAGAAGGAATAACCTAGAAAAAAAACTTTTAGATGATAAATACTTAAACCAACTCTATAATCACATATATAAGATCGAAAGATTAAACAATGAAAAACCCAAAATAATTAAGAACATCAGTGGAGCAGATGATGATGAATGCCGATGAAGCTCAAGAACTTTGATCATTTCAATAGTGGATGATCAAATGATGAAGTCCTTCATGATCACACCAATGGAACAATAGTCACATTAGGGTTTTAGTGATTTAAAATTATCATATGAATGTTGTATTCTTCTGTATGTATCTTCTCTATCTATTATTGTATGTATAAAAACTGTTTCATGTTTATTTTATCACATTCCTCATTGATTGTATTCCAATGACTAATCTTGTGTCATTAACATCATGATCTTCTTGAATATAAAGGAGCATCTAGAAAACTGACCACATGTCACCACATGTTAGATAATAATAAAACTTTGAATAATACCATTTACCTGTAATTTGTATCATCATGCTAATTATCAGAGAGTTCTCACACTCTTTTATTCTTGCATAAAATAGCTCCAAAATACTTCCAATAAAATCCCTAACACAATTATTTATATCAAAATTGATAAAAAAATTCTGAATATATTGAATAAACATGTAGTATATCAAAATATCAAATAATCACTAAAACATAGCATCATAACACAAGTAATGTATGTGTGTTTCAATATAGAATTTATGAACAAAAATATTTAATCAAACATCTAATTATATTTTAACAAAATATAATCAGTTAAAATATTAAAATAAAAATTTAAATATTTTTTCATAAGATACAACAGTAATAAAAATAAAAATAAAAATATCTTTTATCTAATGGCAGTAGATATATTTTTTAACTAACTGTATTAGATTATTTCTACCATTAGAACAAAGTGCTACCATTAGAAGAAATTTCTACTGCTAGTTATGTGTTACTACCATTAGAACCAAATATGTTTCCACTATTAGAACAAAATAGGTTGTTACCGTTACTGTTTAAGAAAGTGCTACCGCTAGATCAAGATGGTTGCTATTGCCAATATTAGGTAATCACAGTAGAGGAATACATGGGTGCTACCATTAGAAGGATAAGTGCTACTACAGTACATGAGAGACATTGTGTAACATTAACTAGATAACTCATGTAAGGGTAGGATGTAAGTTCCATGGGAAGCATAAGGGTAGGATAAAATAGATGTGTAAAAGTTATATCCATGCATGTGAATGCATAAAGGTAATTTTCACTTTTAACTACATGTATAAATGTAAGTTCCAGTTTTAACTACATGCATAAAGGTAAGGTAGCTCACTACATAAAAGTAAAGTGAATTGTACATAGGCTACATAAGGGTAAAATGTAATTTTCATAAAGGTAAACTCAAGTTATTACTAGGTATATAAGGGTATTTTTAACCTCAAGTAAAGGTAAACCTAAGTTTAAAATTCTTTTGTAAAGGTAAACCTTATTTTCAAATACTTATGTAAGGGTATAGGAAAGTTATGTAATAGTAAATCATAGATTGTAAGGTTCACGTAAGGGTACTTTTAAGCTAAGTAAGGTTACTTAAAAACTTATATAAATGTAATTTTTTTAAGAAACTTATGTAAGGATACTCTAAATCTTGTAAAGTTCAAGTAAGGGTAGAAATAAGACTTATGTAAAGGTAATTTTATGTTCAGGAAACTTATGTAAGCATACAAAATAGTTATGAAAATCTAAATAAAATAGTTAAAAATAATATCAAAACCTGAAAATAAAAATAAAATAATAAAAGAATAATAGAAATGAATGATGAATAAAATTAATAAAATAAAACTTAATTAATTACTAATAATAACTTGATTTTCAATAAATATTTTTAAATGAAGAGATTTTCAATTTAACAAAACCATAAAAAAAATAAGATATAATACCAAAACAAAACTTTCAATGCTAACAATCTCCCCCCTTTTGTAAATCTCAAAACCAAAACCAAAATTTTTATTTAAAAACTCCAAATTTTCTCTCCCCTTTTGAAATTTATCAAAAATAAAAAATATATTTAAGAAAAAAAAATCCTCTACCTTTTGAAATTTAATCATTTATTTAATTTGTATATTCTTATACTATTTTAAACCAAATTTTCTCCCACGATATTAGAAAATAAGGGATACGTCCCCCTAAATTCATTAATTCTATCATAGATATAGGAATAATAAAACAAAAATTATCATTCTCACTAAATCTTTATTAAGCCAAGTTCAAACATTAATTTATCAAACCTCATAGAATCTAATGGTTTAGTAAAAATATATGAAAGTTTATTTTATATTGGATCATATTCCAGAGTGATATCTCATTATTAACATGATCTATTTAGAAATTAAATCTAACATTAATATGTTTTGTCCTAGAATACTTTAATAGATTTTTAGATATTGAAATAGTAGATGTATTTCTAAAATATATATGCATTTTGTCTAAATAAACATTGAAATATGATAGAGTTTGTTTTATATAAATACTTTGAGAAAAAAAATCTACAACAAAAATGTACTTAACTTAGATGTGGACAATGCAATTGAAAATTTATTTTTAAAACCGCATGATATTAAACATTTAACGATTAAGTGAAACATACTTGATATGATTTTCATGTCAAGTCAGCAACCTCCAAAATTAAAGTCAGAATATGATAAAAAATTGAAACAATTCTTATTGGAGTAAAACATAACAATGTTATAAATTAATTTAACATATCTGATTATTCTTTTAACTGAATTTAAATGAATTTCTTTTAGATTAGACTTCTATCTCGCACACATATAGGCTGAAAACATAATATCAGGCCTTGATGTGGTCAAATAAAGTAGGATTCCTATCATTCCTCTATACATTTTATCATTTATATATTTTCTAGTTTCATCAACATATTATTTAGAATCAGTTCTCATTGGGTTTCTCATAGTTTTACATGAATAAAGATTGAATTTTTTAACCAAATCTTTAGTGTATTTTCTTTGATTTATAAAAATTATATATTTTATTTGTAAAATTTGAAGACCAAAGAAATTTTTTTAATTCAACTATTAAGATCATATCAAATTAATTTTTCATTAATTTTAAAAATTCATTACTAAGAATATCAATTTTGATTCAAATACAATATCATCAACATATATTTGTATAATTAAAATATCATCAGTAAATTTCTTTATAAATAAAGTTGAATCAACCTTTCCTTTGTTAAAATAATTTTTCAAAACAAATATAGTTAGTCTATAATACTAAGATCTTGGAGATTTCATTAGACTATATAAACCTTTAAATAATTTAAAAACATGATTTTGAAAATCATCATTTCTGAAACCATGTGGTTGATTAACAAAAACCTCTCTAGAAATTACACCATTTAAAATTACACTTTTTTACATATATTTAAAACAATTTAAAATTTTGATAACAAGAAAAAGGTAATAGAATCTGAATGCCTTTTATTCTAGAAACTGGTGTAAATGAATCTTCAAAATTAATACATCATTCTTGTAAATAACCTTGAGCAACTAGTCTAGCCTTATTTCTTACTATATTACCACTCATCCATTTTATTTTAAAAAATACATTTAGTCCCAATAGACTGTTTATCTTTAAGAAACTCAACCTAATTCTAGATGTTATTTCTTTCAAATTGATTAAGTTCATCATGCATAACATTTATCCAATTTGAATAATTGAATGCTTATTTAACATTTATAGACAAAAAATCAGTAATAAAGGTAGAATTCACATAAAAATTCAAAACTACTTTTCTAGTTCTTATTCCATATTCAAAATTTCCAATTACATTTTCTAAAGAATTATCTATATTAGTTTTACAATTCATAGGATTAGATTGAGAAGCGATGTTCTCTCTCTCAATAGATTCATTACCATTTTTAGGTTTATCTTCATCAAAATTGAACTCTTTAAATTCTTCATCAGAATTATCAGAATATTTATTCCATTTTTCATTATTTTCAATGAACTTTACATGTAAATATTCCTTTATTGACATGATTATCTTATTCTATACTCTATAAGATTTACTGTTATTTGAATATCCTAAAAAACACTTTCATAACTTTTGGAATAAAACTTATCCAAATTATCTTTAGTATTTAAAATATAAACTCTACAAACAAAAAAATTAAAGTGACCAATCTTATCCATATTTTCATTAATAATTCATAAGGTTTTTTCTTTAACATGACTCTAATATAAACTCTATTTAAGATTTATCTAGAATTATTAATCTATTCAGCCCAAAAATATTTTGGTAAATTTAATTCATTTAGAATAGTCCTTACCATTTCTTGAATATGTCTATTTTTCCTCTCTACAACACCATTTTGTTGTGGTGTTCTAAGGGTATAAAAGTATGGAAGTATCCATTATCTTCACAAAATTTCTCAAAATATAAGTTAAACAAATTTTATTTCGTTATCACTTATAATTTATTTTATTAAATGACCTTTTAGATTTTGAATTTGTTTACAAAAATAAATATACTTGTTTAGGGTTTTACTTTTATAAGATAGAAAATGAGTCCAAGTGAATCTACTAAAATCATCTACAATTACCAACACATATTTCTTACTTCTTAAACTAGTAGTTATCATGGGTACAAATAAATCAATATGAAGAAGTTCTAAATTTATTTCATTATTATTATTGTTAATAGATATAAATGTCTTCTTTTGTTGCTTACCCTTTAGACAAGAGTCACACACAAAATAATTACTTTCTTTGAATTTTGGATGTTCCAGAACTTGTTCATGTTTTTTCAACTTATACAATTGTAGAATATTAACATGCCCCAAACTTTTGTGCTAAATAATATGGTCTATTTCTACAATATTTAAACACTTTACATTTTTTGGGTTAGTTATGAAAAATATATAGAGTAGATATTTTATTTTATATTAGCATTAAACAAAAAACTATTATCTTTATAAATAATCTATTTATTTTCTTTAAACCTTACACTCATTCCATTATAAAAAATCCATGAGATACTAATTTAATTTAATTTTAATCCTTCTATATACAACACTTTAAAAATTATAATATATTTTAATTTTCCAACTTCTCTAAAACCTATGACCTTTCCTTTAGAGTTATCACTGAAATTAATAGGGCCTCCATCACATGAATTAAAAGATAAAAAATTATAAAATCACCAGTCATTTGTCTGTAGCACCCACTATCTATATACCATGTATCTTTAGAACTCTTTAATTTGGTTTCCTATAAAACAGATTAAGTAGCTAATTATTTTGGTACCCAAGCTATTTTGGGTTCAACTGGATTAGTGATAAAACTTTTAAGAACTCATACTGATTTAATACATTTGTTTTAGGTTAATTTATAAGATATATTCTTAGATATAAAAGTCTTGGTATGACATAATGATTGATTAAATATTAATAAACATTCTTTTATGTAATCCCATTTCAAATTACATCTAAATCATGTAACATTTGATACATCCCCTTTACTACTTTTTACAAAATTAGTTCCATAAAAATTAGAAATCTAACTATTATAACCAAAGTTAGTTTTTTATTTTTTTGTTTTCTCATAGCCATCATCTTATTAATTTTTATTTGACTTGAACAAATAAAAATAATGTTTCTTTTAGTCTAGTAATTTCCCTTTTAATATTTTCATTTTCTTTTTGAATAACATCTAGGCCATCATAGATTTTCACTTTTGAATATGATACTATATCTATTAATTTATTATTTTCTTATTTGAGACTCTTATATTCCTTTTCAATTTTAGATAAATAATCACAAACCAACTTAAATATCCTGTCTTATTCTTCATTAGTTTTTGAAATGGAATCTTTCATTCTCATCTTTGATCTATATTAGTTAAAAATCTAAAAATCTTTTCTCTTCTGCATTATATAAAGAAGAAACTTTCACTTTTTCATTTTATTCTTTAATTTTCCTATTTCATCTTTGAAATTATCTTTATAGTTCATCCATTCTCAAAATATCCATTTTAAACTTTTCATTTTGTTTAGTTAATTATTTAAATTCATTTTGAATATCAAGCTCATAACCTGAACTAAATTTTGAATCAATTTTTACCTCATTAATTTTTGTTGAAATAAAGCATAGAATAGATGATTATTTTCTACTCTCAAAATCATCACTTCTCAAGTATATATTCTCTATGAAATTATATTTAACATGATATACACATTTTAACTCCTTTTAGTGTTTGTATTTTCCTTCTTATTTCAATTTTGGAAATTCTGATTTGATATGTCCCTTTTTCTTCCCTCATAGTATATTAATTTTAAAACATTATATTTACTACAATTACCTTTCTTATATCTCTTTATGTCATCCTTTTGATGATCTCTTCTAGAATTCTTATTTAAACCATTCTTTCCTTTCAAGTACTTATAGAAACCTTTAGTAAAATTTTCTATTTCATCCTTTTCACTTTGTTGAAACCCAGGATTAGAATAATTAGTAGAAACATTTATATGAGATTTGAATTATATACCTTTACTTTTGTCATGGTTTTCACCATTATCATTCTTCAACTCCAACTCATATTTAAGAAGTGATCCTATCAGTTTATCCATTGAATATTCAGTGAAATCATCATTTTCTTCAATAAAAACCTTCTTTGAGTGCCAAATTTTAGGTAGAGCTCGAAGTATTATTTCAATAAGAACTTTATTCTTTATGTTCTCCTCAAGTGTAACCATGTTGTTTATAATTTTAGTGAATCTTTTGTACATCTCATTAATTTTATCTTGATTATTCATTCTAAATTCTTGAAACTCATCCCTATGAATTTCCAACTTGGTTCTCTATAACTTATCAATTCCTTGATGAGTGACTTATAAAGTCTTCCAGATGTTAGATATAGTTTTACATAATGAAATATGGCTATACATATTACTACTTAAATAAAAATACATATAATCCATAACTTTGTAGTTTAGAACACATTTTGTACTATTGTTTCTAGCTAGAGTTTCCAAATATACCTCAAGAAAATAATAAGGTTTTGGTATGATAATCTAGAATTCAAGACCTATATTTTTTTAGAAATACCTTCATATAACCCTTCTATTATACATAATTTATTCCATTGAAATAAGCTAGTTTTATGGGATTCAACAGCCCAAATTGCTGATTTTCCATAACAAAGAAATAGATATTTCCTTAGACTATTAGGTCTAGGATAATGTTTAGTAAAAAAAGATAATGAAATAGTTATCACCAACAAACATATTAAAAGGAACTAAGTTATGATACTGATTATTGGTATCAGAAAAAGAATAATAGTGATAAAATATCCTTAAGAAGGTCCAAACATTCATACCAATTTTTAGGTCATAGTGAGATGGAAAGATTGACTGGGGAGGGGGTGAATAGTCCTTTTTAAAAAATTTAAACTACATATAATTATTAGTGTAATAAAAAAAGAATTAGAAATTAAAAATATGAACAAAATATTTTTATAGTGGTTCATATCATAGATATCATAGTTCATACTTCAATCTTATCTATTCAGTGAGAAGAAAGGTATTCACTAAGAGACTCACTTTTGTTAGAGAGTGATAACCCTATTATAGTCATACAAACATGACTCCCAACATCAAAAGTTCAATGAGAGGAGATGAAATACATCAAGGAAAATTCAAATAGTCTTCACTATGACACCTAGATCAAAAATCCGAACCAACATCAACTTTTGTTAGCAGATCCTCCACTACATGAAATTGCTTCAATCTAGTGGCATATGGGTGGATCCTTATTTAATTTGAATATTCTAAATGCACTGTAGTTCCATTAGAAGATGATTATCCCTGATTGTATTGAGGTGTATATAGAATCCAAAAAAACCTTTATAGATGACCCAGATAACCACAAGCATTATAGGATTTAAGAGGCTTTTGAAAATCATGCTTCATATAACCCACCATCATGCTTCATATAACCCACCTTTCCACACTAGTAGAAAACAAAGTTCTTCTTTCTAGAGGATGGTGAAAAAAGAAACAAGTCATCCTCTTGATTCCACTGCATGCAAGTTCTAACTTGGAATGCTTCCTTTTTCCCTTGTTGTAGCTTCCTCCATCACACTGAGGAACTGAAGAAACTTTTAATTCCTTTGTCACTACCAACAAGGCTACTTAAAACCTGATAGATTACATTAAAAAATATTTATATGTGTCAAGGTTTATAGAAAACACATCCTATGAAAAATATTTCCAAATACCTTCTCAAAAACACCAAGCCATTAGAGAGTCATCTACCGATAGAATAAGAGGATATGGAACCAACTTGATAAAATAAAAAGTATACTCCAACACTATTTTATCTACTTGTTGGTGGCCATAAAATTGCATAGCCTTTTATACCTTCATTTCATTTGAAAAGAATTCTTGAATGAACTACACCTTGAAAACTTCCCAAGAATGGTTCATCTATGGCTTAATCTAGATAATATACATCCACCACTTCGAACTCAAACCCTCTAACATGAAGGTAGAAAACTTAACCTTAAGAGATTCTATAATCTCATGTTGGACAAATATCTCCCCAATATTCTCCATCCATATCACCACTTATCGAGAATCATATTTCCCAAATAAATGATTAGGATTTAGGATTTAAAATTGTTGAACATAATCATCATGCTGAGGTATGAGAGGAAGAACACAGAGCCCTGAAATTTGACTTTATAGAACAACCATCCTAAGAGAATATTGATCAACCAAAGTGCCTGTTAAATCTAAATGGTGGAATACTATAAAAATAAAGAAAAAAATAAAATATAAAAGATAAAAATAATAAAATGGAGGGTACAGAAAAATAAATAAATTAAATCTCGTACCAAGACTTGAGTCTAATAATGCCACCAGCTATTTGGATGCCTCCACCAACTAGCTAGTGTTTTTTCATGACCTGAACTTCCCCAAGCCATAAACAAGGTCATCTGAACCCATGTGTCTCCCATAATACCTTTATTTCCTTCCCAATACACCAGAGGCTATTACTTATTAGTCTCACTTATTTAACTAATGAATGTCCCTATAGGTCAACACATGTTATTTCAGTGTGCTTTTTACTCACTAAAACACACCTTGGGAAAATTCCCAGGAGGTCACCCATCCCGACACTACTCCTGACCATGATCTCTTAATTATGATGTTTTAACCAGGAAGCCTCCTAAAAATAAAGGTGCACTATGTTAACATGAGTTGTAACATTTATTTTATTAGGTCTCATTTTTATAGGGGTGTTACACTCTACACCCCTTTAAAGAATAATTCCCTTGTTGTGGACCCCACATCTCAAACCTAGGAAGTTCCACTTCAATTTTGGTCGGGTATTGAATCTGATATCATTTTTCATGACCTGACCTTCCTCGGGCTATGAACCAGGTCATCTGACCCCATGGGTTTCCCATAATACCTTGGTTGCCTTCCTAGTACACCACATAGTATTACCCATTGGGGTCACTTATGAGACCAATGAATGTCCCCATAGGCCAACACATTTTGTTTCAGTGTGGTTTTTCCTTACTCACACACACCATGAGAAACATCCCAGGTGGTCACCCATCATGACATTACTCCTGGAAAATCTTGCTAAACTGTGGAGTTCTAATTAGGTAGGCTCCAAAAAAGAAATCTGCAC
The DNA here is from genome assembly GCA_963277665.1 of Viscum album. Lineage (NCBI taxonomy): Eukaryota > Viridiplantae > Streptophyta > Magnoliopsida > Santalales > Viscaceae > Viscum > Viscum album. The sequence continues at coordinate 137,808,207 of OY728164.1, forward strand.
CATGTTGACATGAGTAGTAACATCAATCTATTAAGTATCTCTTTTCTAGGGGTGTTACAACATACCCCTGGGGTAGAAATTTAAGTTTTACCCAAATCAGTCCCCTGTTAGTGAATCCAAGGTAGATTTCATGTGTAACATCCCATATGATAATGTTTTTGGGAGACTGATGTATAAAAGGGTTTGTTATAGACCATATATTTATTTTGTCATGTATAATCTGAGTAGGTTTATGGGAAAACTTGGGAAAACACACTGGCATGCTCTGAAATGTATCCCCATACTTGTTTCCATGTATTTTGATTTGTGTATTCGATTTGGAAAAAATGAAATTTATAGCAATGAAATTGTAGGTTTTTAGATTTTTATTATGATGCTAATATAGAGACTCATAAGTCTACTACTAGTTTTTTTCCGTACTTATGGTGTTATTGTTTCTTGTAAATGTAACATGAAATCAGTAGTTACACTATCCACTATTGAGGTTGAATAAATTTCTTTAACTGAATATATTAAAGAATCTATTTGGTTAAAAATCATTTTAACGAGAATTATTTATATAATTATAGTGTAGTTATACAATGTAATATTCAGATTACTTTACATTTTTCTAAAAACTATGCTTTCCATGGTAGATCAAAATATACAAACAATAGGATTCACTTTGTTAGGTAAACTATTGATTTAGGGAAAGTGTGTGTCACAAATATTCACACTAAGGATAACCTGACTGATAGTTTGACTAAATTCATTCCCTTTCTAAGTTTAAGAATTGTTTTTCTATAATGAACTTGGTCACAGTTCAATTGTGAAGTTTGTGATAACATCGTCAGTAAATATTTTAATTACAAGGCATAGATTTGTTTTATTATTGTTTCATGTGTTGGGTTTCAATTCAAATTGTTTATATGCTACTCGCTTGTTTCCTTGCTTCAGTTTGTGATCCACCTATTTTCATGGATTACATGGAACTCTGTAATTGTAATATTCATTATGGAATTTTTTAACTCCCTTTTTCTAAACTTGGATTAAAAAATTTTGTTTTCCATTTTTTTGAGGGTTCATTTGGGACCATTTATTATATTGATCCAACGACCCCTATGTGTCTACCACATGTTTCTTTGGTGTCTTTCCCATGTCTCACAAACCGGGAACAATATTCTTTACACTCCTACGACCACCTGTGTGCTTTCACATTCCCTAGCTGGCTGTGCTGCCGACTATAATGACCTAACCCACTAGGGCCCATCTGGTCATTATAATATTGGGCCGCCACAACCCCAAGCCCACCTCTGTAGGACAGGGTTTGGAGAAAATAATCAAGAAGGAATAACATAAACAATAGTCCTTTTTTCTAGTGTATATGTACACACACACCCAACCATATCCATGAAACAATATAGAGGAATAATAAAAAGGGATGTAACTTCTAGAGTTATACCATGCATGCAATAAACTCTAGGGAATATAGTTAGAGTATGATAGAAAACAACCAAAGTGTAAAGGGGAAAAATACATTCCCAACTAGAAATAAAGTCTCAAAATAATAATAAATATAATATAAAATAGTTGAAAGATCTTAACTCTTGATCTCTAAGCCTTCCCACCACATGCAACCTATGCACCTGAGTATCCTCATGCTCTATCAAAATAAGCACTGATCTATCCGTCGTCTGCATAAGACATGAAAAGTGTGGGAAAATACCATGCAGAGGTGAGTATATGGATACCCAATAGGAATCCCTAAAAAATGAAGAGGGGGAAATAGAAGACATGATATAATTAGTCATATCAACCCAAATAAAGAAGGAAATAAAACCCAATACATATACATGTTCATAAAAGATACCCAGATGAGAGAGAAAGGGGATATCCATCTCATAGCCCATCCCAGGTCGATTAGTAAGCATGAAACTCTAGTAGTACATCACCAATGACGAACATCAAATGAAATGTCACCAAAAAAGGTGTGTAGGGTACCAATCCTTGATACTATGTTCCACATACGAGGAAGCCACGCTCTTTGGAGGACCTCCACCCCATCGGAGCTTGAAGATGGGGGAGTAACACTACATAGATAGAGGACCACACCCATATAGGTTAGTACCATCTCTATCTGTGTAAAGAATATGAGGGGACCATAACTTGGTGTGATATAGGAGTACCGTCCCCATAGATAGAGGACCCGTACCCTAAATATGGGAGTACCATCTCTACCCAGGATAAAGAGTACAGGGGACCTGTTCCCTGGTGAAAAAGGGGAGTACCACGCACACAGGTAGAGGAACCGCATCCTGAATAGGGGAGTACCATATCCACCTAGTATAAAGAGCATGGGGGACCCACTCCCTAGTGCGACAGGGGAATACCATCCCCATAGATAGAGGACCCATTCCCTAAATAATAAAGTATCGTCTCTACCTATAATCTCTTTGATGATCTTTCCCTGATCAATGTCATCATCAAGAATCTACTAAAGAAGCATAATTCTTAGAACATATCACATCCTATATTAAAAACCACTAAGAAGGCCACTATAGTGTTCTATGTGGAAAAAAACTAAGGATAGGCTATACATAGGCCAAAATTTGAGCCAAAACGAAGGAGATACTAGAAGTAGAATACTCACATAGGAGTTTACAATGTGTATGGGGTACACATGGTGTGTGGCCCCTCTTTGCTGCCTTGTTGTGTTCTCCCTGAACATGGCTCGATAAGCTATGTAACCTTACACGACATGTAAGGGTCCCACATAGTGTGCCTCGACCACTCGAGGCCTACTCACGTGCTCCTGGTCATGCCCGTGTATTCCTTCCCGTTCCTGTGTACTCCAGTACACGACATGTTCGCCTACATAAGGCCCTGGGAATGTGCAATTGGCACATGGATTGGACACTTGGGAAGTGTCACACGATGAGTAGGCCCACTTACATGGCATGTGATATTTAACTTTTCCTGAAACCCTAGTACCACTGCTAGGGGAATAAACATCATGTGTTCTTCATACTACATGGTGTGTAGTCAGTTTTTTCACAAAATACATGGATTCCTTATGTGGTTTCCAGATCTACACCCATTTCCATGAATCTTGCATATTGAAAACCTGAAATTGATGTGGAAAACCTATGAATGTTGTTTCCCAACCGTTGATGGATAGAAACAGAATCCATTGATCCACTCAAAGTCCCACATACACTCTATGTGCGTCCCGATATTCCGTCTCTATTCATCCTTCCCGAATCCACAATGTAACACCTTCAATCCATCCCAACCCATATTCAAAACACAAATATGTTCATAGTTCACAAAAACTTCAAGAATATAGAGGTTCAATCATGCTTGAACCCACCTCGGCAATGTCAAGTCATGACCTCGTAGGCCAGCAACGAAGAACACAAAGAACAGGTGAGGGAAATTTTAGCACTAGGGCATGCAATGGAAACCGGTGGGCCAGAGGTTTAAATTTTTTCATCACCAGAGTGACAAAACTTTATCATCTTCAGTGATCCAAGCCCCGAAAGAGGGTTGGGGATCTTAAGTTAATTAATTATAGCACATAAATTGAAATTTAATGAGTACCTAATTCAATTTGAAGCACACTCATCTATCACATGTTTCCGATGACTGTTGCTTGAATAATATGAGGTTGAACCCCTCTAGATCATCCAAAAATGCTTCAAGAATATGTGAATTTTCTATCCATCAAATTTTGAGTGCTAGTGCAGAGCTCCAATGATTTTTTTGACGTTGCGATGATCACCTTGATCTTGTTCCTTCGATCTGTGAAGGCGTTCTTAGATCATTCTCTCAATTAGAGCATTTCTCTCTCTAGGATTTGGGAGGAGATAGAATCTTTCCATTCTGACTGATGAATAGTTGATGGAATGATCTTCTCCTTCACGTACATAGTGGATTTCCAAAATACCCAGTTAGGGTTCCCTGACCCCCATATATTTAATTTCTGCTAAATTAGTAATAAAAAAACAATTATAATGAACTAATTATGAAATAAACATAATTTATATTTTACCCCATACTTGTAATATATAATAAATATATTACATGATAAACCCAATTCATTAACATGACTCGTAATTCCCACTAAATTAAATGAACTTTGAATTTTAAAATAATATTCATTCGTATAATATTATTCTTTGTATTTACTTAAACAATTGTAAATTATTTTAATAAATAAATTAAACTCAATTATTATATAATTAAATAATAAATAATTTATTTATTTTTTGGTGATTGATTACTTTGAAAACTTTTAGACCATGATGTAGGGCCCACCATGTCCTGTATACCTATTCACTTGAATAGAGAAATTTTTTTAATACGCTATTGTGTGTGACACACTAGGCCCTTATCTTGATAGTAGTGAATAATATTCACAAACCAAGAGCAGAGTCTTGCAACCCATCAAGGTCCCTAAAGAGATAAGAAATAGTCATAGCCATGAAAACTATTCTATGTATACGCACTGTGTAAGATAATATCTTTTTCATATGATATCTCATAAAGTAGGAAACACACCCCTGTCATTATCCTTTATTTATTTATTATTTGTTGATCTAGCTAGAAATATTTACCTTAGACTACCATAGACATGTTTTTATGAAGGTACTACCATCCCAATCAACTAGTACTGAGATATTACTCTCTAAACTTGGAAGCGAAACATTATATCTTGATAATTGAACCAATTCCATACCACCAATGACACACCCAACACAAGCTAGCTCACCATAAATTCAATTTCATGGTTTTTCCCTTGCATCAAAGTATGCAATAAAATGATACACATTAATTATGATCTTAATTTAGGAGACTAATACACATTTTCATAGATAAGAACAACCAATGAAACTTAAAACATGTGGTGTTCCTATTAGCGGGTCTATCCTCATGATTTGACCTACTAGATATCACCAAGTGTGAATTTCATGAGAAGAAGTCTTAATGCTTATGATCCCCCAACACCTGATAGTCACACATTATACGTGTCCTTTCAGTATGATGTATCTAGACCATATGATATTTCTTTAATATTACTATTGTGGTATCTATAGGTTCTCATTGTATCCATAGAACAGATATAACCCATTGACATGATACATAATATATGGAAACTACCATAAATATAGTGGATGCATAAGTATCAACACTATTATGGTAAGATAATCACATGTATATATCAAACTATATACATGTAATGGTAATCAAAGTACATCCACAAGTTGGGTCTTGGGAACCCGCTTTCAAGAAAAGAACAAGAACAAAGGTGAAAATGTAATTGACCAAGAATTATTTCCCAACAATCATAGACCGTCGATATTTGGGTTGAGAACATGAAAAATAAATATTTAAATTAAATAAAGCAATTTGATTCAACAATGGGATCATGCGAAGGGTGTAAAATCGCCAACAAGAAATAAAGAAGATCAAATACATTCTTTAAAAAATAAAAAATAGGATGGAAACTACAATTTATGAGTCCTAATTTGATTATAGATCAATCGTCAGTAAAGAACACATTCACCAGTGATGTGGGGATCTTACTGCGTTTTCTGCCTTCTGATCCATATCGATCCGATTTCTCATGGTCCTCAAATCTCAATCTTCCAACAAAGAATGTTAGAGCTCTAAATATCCCCTAAAATATCCTAGGGTTATGCAGATAACCTTTTAAAATTTCTATAAAGAAAATATATATAGGAAATTTAGGTTTGGGTATTAAATTAATTTATTTAATAATTAAATTAATTAATTCACTTAACGTACCTGCTAACAGATGCCTCATTTGAACATGTAACACCAACCAACTTTAGGCCATGCCTAGGGTAAACCCCATGTTTCAGATTCAACCATGGTTTTAGATTTATGATCTAAGTCTCAATTTAGGAGATAAACCATTATTTATGAAAAATTATGTGCGTGTTATATTAATATATTTAATATTTTTATAATATCAATTCTAATCTCAACGAGCCTTGGAATCTAATGCCGTATTAACACATCGATCCAGAAATATTCCTTAATATATTTTAAATTATTTCAAGGAAAAAAAAAGAGTCACTACATTACTCCACCCTTCATGGATTTTCGTCCCCCAAAAGCTCAAGGTAAACAAAAAGGCAGGGATACTGAGCCCATATCTAGCTCTCCCATTCCCAGGATATCTCATGAATGATCTCATATTTCCATAATACATGAACCAAGGGAATGACCCATCCTTGTAGGATCCTCTCTTGTTGATCCTTGATAGCCATAAAGAACTTCACGAAGTTGGATCCATCCTTGATGTCAAGATTTTCCTAGTCAATGATGTACATACAATTGTGCACACATATCCTCAGCTGCAACACATGGAAGAATTCCTGCACTCACTCCAACTACAGAGGTAAGTCTAGGTGATAAGAAATCTCAACCACCCTCTATAAGATCTTGAATGGTATGATGAATCTCGGGGATAACTTTCCTCCCCGGCTGAACCTCCAAAATCCTCATCATGGGGAGACTCTCAAGAAAACATGGCATGTTTGCTCGAACTCCAAAGGACTATGATAAAGATCTGCATAAGATTTCTATCAAATCTAGGCTGTACTCATATTCCTACGAATCACTTGGACCTTCTCTTCCATAGCCTACACCATCTATGGTCCAATTAGAGATTCCTATCCAACCACATACAAACATAAGGGTGAACTATAGGGTCTCCCATATAAGGCCTTGAAAGGTTCCAAGATAATTTTAGAGTGATATCTATTAGTATATGTAAATTAAACCAATGGAAAGTGATCCTACCAGATCTAGATAAAATCTAAAACACAATCCCTTAGTATATATTCCAATACCTAGATAGTGTGCTCGGTCTTCCTATCTGTCTGGCGTTGAAATTCCATATTGATCTGTAACTGGATCCCAAATGCCTCCTATAGTACTCTCCACAACCATGACGTGAACCGTGCATCTCATTCTAATACAATAATTGAGGTAACTCCATGAAATTGGATGATCTCCCGTATATACAACTATCCTAGACTCTCCACTGAACTCTGTTCCCCAATTGAAAGGAAGTGTGATAACTTCATAAGTCGGTCAAATAATAAGGAATTATAGCCTCTCACTATCTGTAGAATCCTTGTCATAAAGTCCATGGATATTCCATCCCATTTCCACTCTGGGATATCAAGAGGATGTGTCAAACCTACTAGAACTTAGTTCTAATCCTTCACCAATTAACATGTGAGACACTGAGAGACCAACTTGGTGAAACTATGGATCATGCTAGCCCACCAAAACTGCCGTTGAAGGTCTCTATACATATTACCTATAACTGAGTGTATAACCAAAGTAGAGGTGTTAAACTACCTAATTATCGCCTCTCACATCATGACCAAAACTACCATCTATCCTTAGAGAAGGTTAATGTGTTCCCCTTCTCTAGAAAACCCATCTGGTGAATCTTCTAAAGATATCTAGTCATGAAGAACCACACAGTCAATGTCTGCAAAATGAGCCTCCCTGACATGCCGAAGAAGCAAAGGATTCAACGCGATCGACTAAAGATAAGATGAACCCCTCTCTTATACTATAGTCAGCTACAAAGAAGCCAACCACTCAGATGCATCCTCTACTAATTGAGAATGATAATTCCTGCTAAGGGAATCTACCATTATGTTTAAATTCCTAAGATTTTTGATTATCTCGAAGTCACAATCTTGTAGGAACTCCAACTAGAGCCTCTATATTTGGTTAAGATCACTTTGTGTGAAGAGGTACCTAAGACTCTAATGGCCTGAGTAAACAATAATGTGCTCTCCCAAAAGATAGTGTCTCTATATCCTCAGAGTGAAGAATATTTCTGCAAACTCTAGGTCATGAGTCATGTAGTTCTTCTCGTGGGGTCTCAACTGACCCGACCCATATGTGATCATTTCCTACCTTTGCATCAACACACATCCAAACCCATCTCCTGAGGCATTTCAATACACTACGTATTCCATACCCATATCTGGTAGTCTCAAAACCGGATCACTAGACAGCCTCAACCTCAACTACTTAAAGGCTCTCTTATACTACTTAGTATAGGTAAACAAATACCCTTTCTTCATTAGAGTGATCAATGATGCTGTAATCATGGATAATTTCACCATGACCCTCTTGTAGTACCCTACTAAGACAATAAAACTCCACACCTCTGACATGTTCTTAGGTGGATCCCAAGTAAGCACCACACCAATAATCACCGGGTCCATAGCTAATCCATGCTCAGATATGACATGCCCAATAAAGTGATCCTCATAGATCCATAACTGGAACTTTTGAGAGCTTATTATAAATTTGGTACTCCGAGAGTAAGTCTAGGACAATCCTCAAGTTCTCTACATGTTCCACCTATGACACAAAGTATGTAACGTCATGAATTTAATCAGGTACATACCATTTTAATTTTTTTTGTATAATCCTTTTAAGCGACCCAGGGCACGCGCCCTACACACCCCACTGTGGGTCCTAGGTATCTATTTAAATTAATTAAATGACCGCATGAGATTTATGAAAAGTGTTATACTGTGCTTTAGAGCGGTGTTCAAGATTTAAATAATTAATTAAGGTTTTAAAAATAAATGAGAATATATTTAAAGAAAATTTAAAAGAAAGAAAGAAGGGATAAAAAGAAATTTAAAAATAAAATAAAAAGGGGGTTACTGAAAAAATTAAAAATAATTAAAGTGGGAGCTACCATTTGTATTATTTTTATCTCCTTTATTTTCCATACTTTTTATTCTATTTTATTTTCCATTTTATTTTCCCTTTTTATTTTCTTATTTTTTATTTTTTTCCTTTTCCTTTTCTTTTTTTTATCCTCTCTTCCTCTCCTCCCTCTCTCACGTTGCGCCTCCCCCTCTCCCTAGGTGGCACACCGCCTTTCTTCCACTTCAGAAGATCGCTATTCCTCCGTTCATTGTCTATTTTCTTCTCCATCAGGTGTGGTGTAAACCTTACAGTAAGGCTAATCATACGTAGTTAGAATCAAAGAGTTTCGTTGAGTATCCTTCGCTTAGTATGCCGTGTAAGGATTTTACCCTATTTTGGTTTTTTTTCTTCTAAAATCATCCTTTTTCTTCTATTTTTGGCCAAATCAAAGCTTACCATGTATCATAGGATCATCTGCGACCATAAGGTAGGAATTCTACTCTCTTTCCCTCTATTTTGTTGCGATTTATAAAAAATGCATGGTTGTGTTGTTCATCGGTGCCCCCCAACTTTGTTCAATTTCACCCAATATTCTCAATTTAATTGTTTATATTAATCATTTCATACTTATTTATCATAAATTAAATTCTTTAAATTGTTGTTACATGGTTAGACACCCCATTGGGTGTGCCGACGTGGTCGGTTTAAATTCCGTTAGCCTGAGAATTTAATTTATTTAACTACATGTGTTGCACAATCCATTTTAGTTGTGTTTAAATTAAATAATCATTTTTAAATAATTATGAACCTTGAATTTTTGTATCTTTGGTAGTTGTTTGTGCCGATTTAATTATTTATTTAAAAGTTAATTTATCTTCTTGTACTGATACAATATCTTGCCTCGTTAAGTTTTTACACTGCAATATTAAATTAATACCTTGTGTTGCATGGGTGTATCTACTTAGATTTCAAGATGCAATTACATATTCATTCTATGTGATATTTTCTCTTGTGAAATTTTAATTAAATTCAGGGAGGAGAGAGAATTCAAGCTCCATATTAAGGTCCACACATGGACTCTCCATTCCTGACTGATTACCTCTATGTGCTGGGGGGCTGTGTCTTAGGCTTTTCCAGATCGAGACTTCCCCAGGCTTTCTAAATACTTATGAGTGAGACCAGTTCCAAAAGGGACCATCGGGGATGGATCCGTTGGCAATGTGGCTATGCCAAGCCTCAGATGATACTTGATCCCTTTCCTTACAAGATTGGGACAGACTCATGGTAAATCCATGCCCCAAATGATACTTGGTATTTCGAGAGATTGCCTTGGATAGGCTCGGTGGTATTGGGTAATTTGAAGGATGTACCGTAGTAATACCTTTGGGACATTCTTGGACTACAACTCTCAAATTTAACATATTAATAATGATTCACTGAAGGTTCATGTTAATGCTTCTTGAGTCCCAAGAGAGTTGTGATCCTTTCTGGTATGTTGAAGCACATATGGTTGAAACATAATTTAAACCCCAAGTTAAAGAACAAGCTTGGGGGTATTCCTCTTTTTTGTTTTACCTTGAATTTCTAGGATTATATATATATATATATATATGCATATGTGCATCTTGTTTATTACAGGTACTTCTTTCAGACTCCCGGCTTAGTTCGAATCAGGCGATTAGAGATAGATGCTGTTGGGAACCCATGCTGAGTTATTCTATTTTTCTATTCTTAATTTATTGTTTGAATTTATTATATATGACACACTACATTTAATTACTACACAAAATGGAAAGGTTTAGACACTATGGCTGCCAAACTACTGAAATTTTATCTCACATCCTGCTTGGGCATCGTTGACACCCGAGTAGATTATATGGTTGCAGGTTTTGACAAAGGGAAGTGTGCTACTCCCGATGCTTGATTGTTTCTTGCAGCTTTGGATGAAGATTGGGGAAGAGGACCAAGAATTGATCGTGATGCATTTGTTTGACTTTGTGTATTTTTTTAGTTGATATTATGCTTGGGTTTCTATTTTCCGTGCTTTCAGTTTAGTCATACATCATAGCATGACATTATTTTGTGAGCTTCCGCACATGATTCTTATTTAGTTGGATTATTCATAGTGCTTCCGCTATTTATTATAAATTACTGTTTACTTCTGTTGTGATAATACCTATTACCTATGAAGACATAATCTCCCCCGTGGACACAAAAAATTCCCCTAGTCGGCAGCCTCTGGCGTTCGGGGAGATGTGCTTGAGGTTATGTGGCCAACTCGGCTCAGGGCACCCTCCAGGTGGCTCCCAGGATGGGGACACTAAAAAGTGGTATCAGAGGATATTTTTTCCTTTTGTCTTACTATTTGGGTTAGATAGGAGACTAGGATACAAGGATTTGGAATGTACCATGTGTTTGGATGTAGCTAACCCATGTATAGGGGAAACCCAAATTCCTGGGTTGGGATTGAAGTTATTGATTATTCTAATTATTGTTGATATGATTTCACCATTGGGTGACTCACTTGTTTTACATTGTTATTAGTATTGGTATTGTTGAGATAATGGGTTTTACCATTTCAGCTCAATGATACGAGGGTAATATATTACATGCATCATATTGGGCACCATAGGATTAAAATTCCATGCATATTTCGATGCCATATCTACTTTCAACGTGCATTTTATTGTTTTCATGCGAGTGCTGTTGTGCCTAGTGGTATTTTTTTTATAAAAATGATGGTTTGTTAAATATAAATTTGTGATAGTTTGTTATTTGTTAACCTGAATTAACTTGGAAATAGATAGTAGACCTTGTTTATTAATCCTTCTAAGTTTTCTATTCCATATCAAAAGCTGGCTCTTGAAGTGGGTTATCTGTTAGGTAGTACTCAGCGGCAGGCTATATACCTAACCTGTTTTTGTGCCTTACCTATTTTTCCCCATCTTCTTTACTTTTTTCTAAAGGTGTGTTTAGCTATTGTACATCAATGCCGCTCCGACATATTTGTGTCGTGCCTCAGGAGAGTGGCAATGAGCACATTCCAGAGATGGTGCGTCCTAAACCACCAGTGGAACCTCTTGTAGTGCCTCCTATGGTACTACACCCTTCCGATCTTTCAAGGGACCCTTACGCTCAGTTCAGGGATAGTCTCCTTAGGTTTATGCATCCAGTTCAGAATATTCCCAAACCTGCCCCATATATGGCATACCTCATTCATGACTTTCTGCAGTAGCACCCTCCCACCTTCTCAGGGAGTGGTGACCCTCATGCTTCAGAGTCATGGATAGAATCCATAAGGTCTATCTTCAACCTCCTTGAGACACTTCTAGAGAAAAGGGTCAAAATTATAGTCTACATGCTTTGTGACTCCTCCAAGTGCTGGTGGGACATTTTTTCTCAGGCTGAGTAGACCAGTGACATGGTTTGAGCCGACTTCCAAGAATCTTTATATGATCACTTTTTCCTACGGACTTTGAGAGATGATTGTGCATGAGAATTCCTACATCTTTAGGGAAGTTCAGTTCTGAGACAGGGTGATGACTCTTATGGTAGTAGGAAACACCATTTTGAAAGTGAATGTGGGGAAAATCCTATCCAAATAGTACAATTTTGACAGTTTCTTCACATTTCATCAGTGCGATAGAGTTGGTCACAAGAAGCCACAATGCACGAGATACCCGAAGGAGTGCCGAGCTTGAGGCAAGATGGGTCCCCTTCAACATTTCTACCATTCTTTCTCTTCATAATCCAATGGTAGAAGATCCACACCTACACCCCCATTAGGTATGGTATCTATGACTCTACACTAGGATGGAAGTTCTTTTTTCAACGGTCGATCAGGCCGCGGTAATGGTGGAGGTCATGGTCGAGGAAATCAAGTTCCAGGTTATCAACGTCAGTAGAGTGGACCTGCTCAGGCCAACCAGGCAGTGTCTTAGGGTTGTGGTTTAGGTCTCATGTACACAGTGCAATCAACACCAAAGGAACAAAGTTCAGAACCATCTACAGTTAGAGGTACTATTCTAGTATCCTCTACTTTAGTCTCTTCTCTTTTTGATACCAGAACATTGCAATCCTTTTTATCTGCTGCTGTTATTTAAGGTTTTGGTTTTCCAATTGAGTACCCTTTCAAGATCATGTCTCTCAACACTTCATTAGGAGCCAAGATAGAGGGTATACTCCAGTGCCAAGAGTGCCCCCTTGAGATAGGTGGGTACCATTTCATTTGGAATTTCTATATCCTTGATATGTCTGGCATCAAAGTCATTCTTGATATGAACTGACTTTCTCTTTAGCATGCTAAAGTGGATTTATATCATCGTCGGGTGTCCTTTACATCCCCTGAGGGTGACACATATCTACACAAAGGAGAATGGTATATGCAGGTAGATTGAGCTATGCCTAAATATGCAGGGCTCAGCAGAGTCACAACTCAGTTAGCAAGTATCTTCATGAGCGATTAGGGAGAACAAATAATTGAATCCCCTCCAGTTGTGATTATTTTAAGGGACGTCTTCCCTGATGATTTCTCGGGCTTAACTCCTATGAGGGATGTGGAGTTCACTATCAAGCTCATTCCAGGTGCAACACTAGTGTATGTTCCTCCTTATAGGATGGCACCAACAGAGCTACAGAAACTAAAAAAGTAGCTTGAGGACCTCGAGGATAAGGGTTTAATTAGACCTAGAAAATCACTATGGGGTTCACATGTTATTTTCACCAAGAAGGCAGATGGTACTCTCAGGTTATGCATGAATTATCGTCGACTCAACCAGCTTAAGGTAAATAATCAATATCCATTACCACGTATAGATGATCTCTTCAACCAGCTCTAGGGAGAAACTATTTTCTCCAAGATTGATCTGAGGTAAAGATATTACCAGAGGTGTGTGAGACCATCTGGAATACCATGTAAAACATTCCAAAGAAGGTACATCTTGTACAAGTATCTGGTTATTCCATTCGGCCTCACAAATTCACTAGTAGTCTTCATGGATCTGATGAACTGGGTTTTTCACCCATATCTTGATTCCTTTGTGGTAGTCTTTGTAGATGACATCTTAGTGTATTCAAATTATAGACATGACCACGAATCCCATCTTGAGATCGTGCTGAGTACACTGAGAGAGCACCAGCTATACACTAAGCTCAGCAAATTCCACTTCTGGATTGATAAAGTTCACTTCTTGAGTCATATTATATCTGAAGTAGGAGTGTCAGTTGACCCAAAAAAGGTGAGTGCTATAGTTTCATGGGAGAAGCCTAAGAATTTATTCGACATCCTTAGTTTCTTGGGGATTATTGGCTGTTACAGGCCTTTCATCTAGGATTTCTCCTTCTTAGAAGTGTCTCTTATGGCCCTGACTAAGAAAAATGTACAATTCATCTAGTAAAAATCTTTTGAAAAGTATTTTTAGGAGTTGAAATGAAGACTAAAATTATCCATGATCCTGATTCTTTATGATATAGGTAAAAGCTATACTATTTACTATGATGCTTCAGGAATCGGACTGGGTGTAGTTTTGATGCAGTGTGATTGAGTCGTGGCTTATGGATCCCGCCAGCTGAGACCTCATGATTCGAACTATCCTACACATGACCTTGAGTTGGTAGTTGTGGTTCATACTCTATGATGTTGGAGACACTACTTGTTGGGTGAATGATTTTTTGTTTATACAGATTATAAAATCTTAAAATATATCTCCACTCAATGAGACTTGAACTTAAGACATCGTAGTTGGGTTGAATACTTGCAGTCATTCGACTTTGAGCTTACTTATAACCCTAGTAAGGGTAATGCCGTGGTAGATTCTTTAAGCCGCAAGGCATAGAAACAAGCTGTTTAGGTAGCCAAAAGTGAGTGGAAGATGATGAATTTGTTTTTTGATATGCATATGGAGGTTCAGGAATAGCGCAGGAAACCAGTCCTAACAGCTCTCATAGTGACATCCTCTCTTCTAAAGAAAGTCCGTAGGTGACATTTAACTGATCCGGAGGGGCTCGTTTTGAGGGAAAGCATTACAAGAGAGAACCCACCTTCTGGTTGGGTTGTTAATGGTAGTGAAACTTTCCTTTACCGTGGCCACGTATGGGTACCTTTGGGTATACAAGAAGAGATGATGAAGGAATCTCACACCTACGTTTAGGAAGTTCATCCTGGTTTGACCAAGATGTACAGATACATGTGTCAATAGTGTTGGTGGCCTGGTATGAAAAATCAGATAGCGGGTTTCATCACTCGGTGCTACACCTGTCAACAGGTGAAGGCAGAGCACCAGCAACCTGCTAAACTCCTATAGCCTCTATCCATTCCTTAATGTAAATGGAATGACATCATTATGGATATAGTTATAGGCTTTCCAAGATCTCCTCAAGGCAAATATGCAGTATGGGTGATTGTCGATAGGTTGACCAAGGTTTCACACTTCTTACCTATCTAATATACCTTTACAATTGATGAGTTTGTAAGGCTATATATCTAAGAGATAGTGAGACTTCATGGTGTAACTCGTTCTATTGTCTCGTACAAAGATTCCTGCTTTACATCATGGTTCTGGAAAGGGTTACAAAAGGCGCTGGGTTTACAGGTACTTCTGAGTAATACATATCACCCTCAGACTGATGGGTAGTCCGAGAGAACTATACGAGTGTTAAAGGATATGTTACCGGCATGTATCCTTAATTTTGGAGGTTCTTGGGAGAAACATATACCTCTTATTGAGTTTACCTATAATAATAGCATCCAAAAGACAATTCAAATGGCTCTGTATGAGGCCCTTTATGGTAGACAATGTCATTCAACTTTATGCTGGATCGAAGCAGGTGAGGCAGCTCTGTTGGGTCCTTATCTAATTCAAAAGACTTTTGATCAATTTTAGCTGATTCAGAAGCGTATGACTACAACTCAGTCCTGACAGAAGTCTTATACCAATCGTTGCTATAGACCTATGGAGTTCGATGTGGGACATTGAGTATTTCTACGTGTTTCTCTGAGGATGGGTCAAAGACGGATTAGGAGATAGGGAAAGTTATCACCGGGATATGTCGGGCCATTTGAGATAGTATAGAGAGTTGGTCCAGTAGCCTATCAGTTACTGTTATCTCAGAGGTACCATTCCATGCATGATGTTTTCCTTGTATCTCAGATCCAACAATATCATCCAGACCCGTCTCATTATTTTGACCATGACAACATAGATCTTGAGGCAGATGCATCATTTGAGGAGTATACAATATGTATCGTTGACTGTAGCACAAAGATCCTCCAAGGTAGGTCAGTTCCTCTGGTCCATGTGTTATGGAAACATAGATGCGTTCAGGATGAGACCTAGGAGCGAGAGACGGATGTACGTGCGCACTAGCCAGAACTTTTCTCTGACGACGTTCCACTACCCTCGGAAGGGTAACTCGGGGATGAGTTGTCTTAAGAAGGGGAGGTTGTAACATCCTGACATTAATCAGGTACAGACCGTTTTAAATTTTGTTGTTTAATTCTTTTAAGCGACCGAGGGCACACGCCTACGCACCCCGCTGCGGGTCCCAAGCAGCTATTTAAATTAATTAAATGACTACATGGGATTTATGAAAAGTGTTATACCCCACTTTAGAGCGTTGTTCGGGATTTGAAATAATTAATTAATGTTTTAAAAATAAATAAGAAGATATTTAAATAAAATTTAAAAGAAACCAAGAAGGGATAAAAAGAAATTTAAAAATAAAATAAAAAGGGGGTTACAAAAAAAAAGTAAAAATAATTAAAGTGGTAAACTGCCATTTTTATTATTTTTATCTCCTTTATTTTCCATCCTTTATATTATATTATATTTTTCATTTTATTTTACCTTTTTATTTTATTTTTTTTATTTTTTTTTCTCCTCTCTTCCTCTCCTCCCTCTCTCATGCCACGCCTCCCCCTCTCTCTAAGTTGCACACCACCTTTCTTCCACTTCAGAAGATCACTGAACCTCCGTTCATCATTTTTTTCTTCACCATCAAGTGAGTTGTAAACTTGAAGGTAAGGCTAATCATACGTTGTTGGAATCTTAGTGTTTTGTTGAGTATCCTTCGTGCGGTTTGCCGCAGAAGGATTTTACCCTATTTTAGGGTTTTTCTAAAATCATCCATTTTCTTCTGTTTTAGGCCAAATCAAAGCCTACCGTGGATCATAGGATCATCTATGACAATAAGGTAGGGAATATACTCGCTTTCCCTCCATTTCATTGCGATTTATAAAAAACGCATGATTGTGCCATTCGTTGGTGCCTACCGACTCTGTTCAATTTTACCCAATATTCTCAATTTCATTATTTTTATTAATCATTGAATCCTTATTTATCATAAATTAATTTTTTTTAAATTGTTTTAGAATAGTCGTACACCCCATTTGGTGTGCCTACGTGGTCGGTATAAATTCCGTTAGCCCGAGCATTTAATTTATTTAACTGCATGTGTTGCGCAGTCCATTTTAGTTGTGTTTAAATTAAATAATAATTTTAGAATAATTATGAACCTTGAATTATTGTATTTTTTGTAGTTTTTTTGTGTCGATTTAATTATTTATTTAAAATTTCATTTATCCTCTTATGATGATACAATATCTAGCCTTTCTAAGTTTTTATGATGCAATATTAAATTAATACCTTGTGTTGCATGGGTGTATCTGCTTAGATTTCAAGCTGCAATTACATATTAATGCTATGTCATATATGCTTCTATGAAATTTTAATTAAATTCAGGTCAGAGAGAGAATGCGGGCTCTGTATTAAGGGCCACACATAAACTATCTATTTCTAACTGATTACCTTTACGTGTCAGGGGGGGTCTTAGGCTTTTCCAGACCGAGACTTCCCTGAGCTTTCTAAATACTTATGAGTGATATCAGTTCCAAAAGGGCCCATTGAGGATGGATCTGTTGGCAATGTGGCTATTCCAATCCTTGGATGATACTTGACCCCTTTCCTTGCAAGATCATGATAGACTCATGGTAAAGCCATGCCCTGAGTGATACTTGGTCTTTCAAGAGATTGCCTTGGATGAGCTCGATGGTATTGGGTAATTTGAAGGATATACCATAACAATATCTTTGGGAAGAACTGAGACTCCAACTCTCAACTTGAACATATTAATAATGATGCATTGAAGGTTTATGTTAATGCTTCTTGAGTCCCAAGATATTTGTGATCCTTTCTAGTATGTTGAAGAACATATGGTTGACACATAATTTAGACCCCAAGTTAAAGAAAAATCTTAGGGGTATGCCTCTTCTTTGTTTTACCTTGTGTTTCCAGGCTTATATATATATATTCATATGTGCATCCTGCTTATTACAGGTACTTCCTTCAGACTCCCAGCTTAGGCCGAAGCAGGTGATTAGGAACATGTGCCATTGGGAACCCGGTCCGAGTTATTATATTTTTCGGTGCTTAATTGATTGTGTGCATTTATTATATATGACACACTACATTTAATTACTGCACGAAATGGAAAGGTTTAGACACCGTGGGTTCTAGCCTACTAGGATTTTATCTCACACCCTTCTCGGGCATCATTGACACCCAATTAGATTATATGCTTATAGGTTTTGACAAAGCGAAGCGTTCTGCTCCCAATGCTTGATTGTTTATTGCTTCTTAGGATAGAGACTGGGGTAGAGAACTGAGCCTTTCTCATGATGCAATTGTTTAAATTTGTTTCTTTCCTTTTTTGTTGATAGTATTATTGGGTTTATATTTTCTGTGCTTTCAGTATAGACATACATCATAACATGACATTATTTTGTGAGCTTCCGCACTTGATTCTTATTCAGTTGGATTATTTATATTGCTTCTACTGTAGTTTATTCATTTATATGCTTATTCTATTTATTATAAATTTCTTTTTTTTACTTCTGCTGTAATAATACCTATTACCTATGATGGCATAGTCTCTCCTACAGACATGAAAAAGGTCCTCGATGCTAGTTGGTAGCCTCTGGCATTCTGGGAGATGCGCTTGAGATTATGTAGCAAACCCTGCTCGGGGCACCCTCCAGATGGCTCCCAGGATGGGGACGCTGCATACTATATGAGTATGTCATCAATGAAGACAACCAAAAATTGATCCAAGTGTGACTGGAAGATTCATTTCATCAAATACATAAACATATAGGATGGATTCATCAAACTAAAAGGTATCACTAGGAACTCATGGTGTCCATAGTGATATCAAAATTCCAGCTTTAGAATATCAGCCTAAAAAATTCTTAAATGGTGATAGATGGACCATAGATCGATCTTTGAGAACTAACTCTTGCCTCAAAACTGATCAAAGAGGTCATCAATACTTAGTAAGGGGAACTTTTTATTTATCGTTTCTTAGTTCAGGTGATGATAACCAACACAAAGATTCAAGCTCCTAACCACCTTTTTCATGAAAAAACCAGAACTACCCCGGGGGATACACTAGTTTTGATAAAACCCTTATCTAGAAGGTCCTCCAACTGAACTCTTAGCTCCCAGAGCTCGGTAGGGTCCATCTGATATTCCCTAGAAGATATCATCATGGACCTGGGGTTCATGTAAATGCATAAGTCCATCTACTTCCTCATAGGTAGTCCTAAAACGTCCTTGGGGAAGACGTCCATAAAATACTATACTACCTAAGGAATCCATATTCCCAAAGATCCCACTACTATAAGGTATAAACTCTCCAAATAATGGGTGATTGAATGAAGCATCCTTCTCACAAGGACCACTCACCCATCCATGATATATCTCTCTCCCATAAAGGAGAATATCATCCCATCTATTTATAGGCATCTGACCCGCCTGCAATGAAAGTTGACACGAGATAAAACTGTAGAAAACCAGTCCATACCCACGGTGAATTCATAAGGTTTCATAGTGATGAACAAGATGTAAAATGTGAAAATCTCTCCACTGAATGATATCTCCCACTGCCAGTAGATAAATAATATCAAAGAATCAAACCTAGTCAGAACCTCTAGAAAAATATGATTTGCTAAGGTCTCAACATGGTGCTCTATCTCTCGTACAAGGGATAAAAAAATTAAGGAGTGGCTTGAACCTATGTCTACAAGTACTAGATAATGTTTAGAATAAACACATATCATACCTCATATCATCTAATAAGACACTAGGTCATAAGCCTCTATGGCCTGTAGCTACCCATGACCCCATATTTCAACTCCCTGAGCCTGGCATGGGTCACCTGGTGGTGGCGGTGGAAGTATCTCATAGTGTCTCCCTGTATAAAAAAATCCTCCTCTTGGAGCCCCACCTTCTCATCTTCTAGCTCTTCATCCTTAGGTAAACCCTATCCATGCCCGGGAGAACCCTAATCATGGTGTTGTCTCTGCCATGGCGGTCCATCCACTGCCTACTTGCCTACCCTCCTTAGCTCGACAGGTCAAGTAGTCATGAGTTATGTGAACATGACCATCACATGAATAACATCTCCCATCTCAGAAATAATCTAGTACTCTTCACGGTCTCTGTGCTACATGACTATGTGCCTGATTTTGAGCATGGGTACACATCCCATGCCTCGACAGCTATCATTTTCTAGACACTGCAGATGACTCAATCCTGTGATGCCCACTATCGATACCAACCGCCTGACGTACCTTTACTAAAAATCTCTTTGTAACTAGATATATCTCATGAAATCCCACATAGGTATAGAGACATAAGGATACCACACTAGATCAAATTTCTATATGAAGTCCCTACTCAAACTTCCTCACATAGAAGAATACATTTCTCACCATGTCAAGGGAGTACTGTGTAAGATCAGTGAACCTCATGACATACTCATCAACTAGTATACAACCATTTTTCAGCTCCAACCCCAAATAAAAACTAAGTACAAGAATGAGGGGTAGCACTCCTTATGAAACAACCACTGGAAGTCAAACCATGAGAGTACTGACTCATCATGCATATGTGTCAATAGACTCCACCAGCGCCCTGCTGCTCTATTGAAAAGACTGGCCTCCAGCACAACCATCTGATCAGTCAAGGTCCGAATGATCCTCAAGACTTGAATGACTAACTCAATATAATAATACACTATTTGGGGATCTGGATCACCACAAAACCTCAGCGGCATCTGGCACTGAAACACGTATAGTGCACTAAGCTTGAGTGCATCCTTAGTCTTCCCTGTTAGTACAATCTTCTTCTCAATAGGTAGGGGTACTTATACTTTCCCTCCTAGAGGAAAGATATCATGAGATGGCATGAGGCCTCATCGCTCATCGAATCATCATCACAATCTAGAATTAGTAACATAGATGACTATATTCATAGAGGAAACCTGATAGTAATCAAGATGTAACATGGTTAGATGAGAATATATATATGGTTAGATGACTTAAGAAGGATAGTCAAAGGACTCAATCTTTTATGATGAATGTACCAATTTCCCTTCAACCAATTCCTCTGTATCCTGAGTCGATAAGAAGGTAGTCATATTCTGTGTGTATGGATACGTCAGTCACCGCACTCACACTGGGTTCCCTGCCTCAAAATACACACTCAAGATACTTTGACTATATTTCCCTAAGTTCACAATAAATCCTCTCTATAAGTCTGTGTCTACACTAACCTGAGGATGGACCACCTTTGATACCACTTTATACCGACCTGACCTACCAGGGACCTCCTGACCGACTGAAGACCGGGTTTCCACAACCCCAAGCCTACCTCCATAGGCTAGGGGTTGGTGACATGCATCGAGAATACATAACATAAATGTGGGGACTTTTCTTAGTGTACATGTATGCATGCACCCAACCATCTCCATGCAATAATGTAGAGGAATAATAAAAAGGGCTATAACATCTAGAGTAAGACTATGCATGTAACAACCTCTATGGGATACTATTAGGGTATGATAGAAAAAAAGTTTAAAGGGTAAAAATACACATCCAACTAGAAATGAAGCCCCAACTTGATAAAAAATGAAATATAAAATAGCTAAGAGAGCTCAAAACCTGATCTCTAACCCTAGCCACTGTAGATAGACTATGTAACCGAGTATCCCTATGCTCCACTGAAATCACCTCCAACCTACAGTTATCTGCATAAGACACGAAATGTGCGGGAAAAGCCCATGCATGGGTGAGTATATATATACCCAGTAGAATGCCCTAAAAACTAAAGAGTGAGAAATAGAATACATGATAGAATTAGACAGTTTAACCCAAAGTAAGAGGAAAAAAAACCAATACATATATATGCTCATAAAAGAAACCCATACAATAGAGAAACAGGATCTCTATCTCAAATCCTAGCCCAGGTCGATGAGTAATCCTAATCTCTAGTAGTATATCACTAATTCCTAACATCAAACGTAATATCAACAGAAAAGGTGAGGCATCCCCCATGCTTTTCCACTATGCTCCACAATCGACAGAACCATGTTCCATGGAGTATCCATAACCCATCATAGCTCGAAGATGGGGGAGTACCACTCCATAGATAGAGGACTCATGTCTATGTATGGGAGTACCATCTCTATATGTGTAAAGAATATGTGGGACCCATGATATGGTGAGATAGAGGAGTACCATCCCAATAAATAGAGGACCAGTTCCCTGAATAGGGGAGTACTATATCTATATAGAATAAAAAATATGGGGGGCCCACACCTTGGTGTGATAGGGCAGTACCATTCCTATAGATAGAGGATCCATTCCCTAAATAGAGGAGTACCATCTCTACCTGGTATAAATAGTATGAGGGACCCAAAATCAAGTACGATATGGGAGTACCTCCCCCTAGATAGAGGACCCACACCCTGAATAGGGGAGTACCATCTCTACCTAAAATATTTCCAATGATCCTACCTTGATCACTACCACCATCGAGCATCGCCTAAGGAATCATCACACTTTGAATATATAAAATCATATCTCAAAATCCACTACAAAGGATACCATTATATTCTATACAAAAAAACACTCAGGATAGGCTACTTGTGGGCCAAAATATGAGTCAAAATGAAGGAGATATGAGTGGTAGATGATTCATATAAGAGTACATGACGTGCATGGAGTCTATATGGAGTGTGGCCCCACTCTGCTACCTAGATGTGTTCTCCCAGGACACAGATTAGGAATCCATGTCACCTTACATGGTGTGTAAGGGTCCTACATAGCATTCCTCAACCACTTGGGGCTTTCCTGTGTGCTCCTAGTCATGCTCGTGTATTTCTGATTATGCCCATGTACTTCAGTGCACAGTGAGTCTTCCCACAAAAGGCCCTAGGTGTGTGCAGCTGACACATGAATTAGACTCCTGGGTAGGGTCACACATTGTGTAAGCCCATCTATACATTGTGTGATATTTAACTTCTTATAAAACCCTACTACAGTAGCTAGGGGTCTACACGTTGTGTGGTATTCTGACCACACGGTGTGTGGTCGGGTTTTTCATAGAATCCATGGATTCCTCATGTAGTTTCTAGATCTGTGCCCGTTGCCAAGAATATTTATTATTGAGCTCTCGAAATTGAAGGGGGAAATCTCCATCCATCATTTCTCAGCCTCCGATGGTTGGAAATGGAATTTGGTAATCTTCTTGAAGTCTCGTGCACATACCGATCACCCTTTGTCATTCATCGATCCCAGATCCACTATATAACACGTATAATCCATCTATAAAACACCGATTTGTTTATCATTTGCCAAACCACCATGAATTTGTGGGTTTAATCACACTTGAACCCACCCTGAAAATGTTGAACTGCGACCCTGTAGGCCAACGATGAAGAATGTAAAGAACGGGTGGGGGAAAGACACAAGAACAAAGGTGAAAATGTCATTGGCCATACATTCTTGTCCAGTGATCATAGATTGGGGATATCTACGGTTAAAACATGACATAAAAATATTTTAATTAAATAAATAAACTTAATTCTAAAATGGGATCATGTGAAGGGTGTGTAATCACCAATAAGAAATAAAGTAGATCAGATCCATGCTTTAACGATTTGATAAAGAGGATGAAAACCACAATTGATGAGTCCTACCTTGATTAATAATTAATCATTGGTGAAGTACACATTCACCGGTGATGTGGGGATCCCATTGTGTTCACTTCCATCTAATCCACCTCAATCTGATCTCTCTTCCTCCTTCGATCTTGATCCACCAATGAAGAACGTCAGATCTATGAGTCTCTTATCAAAGCTCCCAAGGTTATGTGGATAACTCTAGAAAATTACTATAGCATCAATTATATATAAGAAATTTTGTTTTGGGTATTAAATGAATTAATTTAATAATTTAATTAATTAATTCTCTTAACATACCCACCACCAACTACCTCATTCGAACATTCAGTTTTGACCAATATTAGGTCATTCCTATGGTAAAACCCATGTTCTGGATTCAACCGAGGTCTTAGATTTCTGATCTAAGGCGTAGTTCAGGAGATAATCCATTATTTCTGAAAAAATGAATGTGAATGATATTAATATTTTTAATATTTTTATAATATCAATTCCGAGATCACTGGTCCTCAGAATCTTGCATTGTCTCAGCATCTAGATCTGAGAATATCCCTTAATATATTTTAAAGTATGATAAAAAAACATGGACACTACACCTGTGGTTACTTGAATGACCTCTTTCATCCTTGTCATCCACGTGTCACCATCCCATGTGCCCTTCCCATACTATCTATCACTTCACCTAGGAATCATCATTGCACAGAGAATTCATCCTTTAGTATTCAATTTGAATCCCTCGTTAGTTTTTGGTTCTTACTGATGGGAGAAGTGAGAAACCCCTTTAGTTTCTAATGAGATCTTGAAGAGGAATAAGGGAACCGAGGTTCTGACCTTTCTAGTTGCTCCATGGTGATTGGAGTTCTGATTCACTTTAACTGGATCACTCATCTAGTGTAGATTTTTCGGATACTTCAGTTTGGAACCGAAGTTAGATGATCATTTCACAAAGTTTGGTTGCTATTTACTTATTCTTTCAATCGTAATAGGATTCTGGTATAGAAATTTATCTCAATAAGAAATTCATTTTCTTTATTGAAGTCTTTTTATGTATTCTTTATGCTTTGTGTGTGCGTGAGTCTATCTAGGAGTGGATGGTGATAAATCATCATGAAAAAGTTCATCACCTCCACCATGTTTATCTTGTTTGACCTCCTCAAATAGTTTCTCTGGTATTATTTCTTAAATTCGAGTATGTATTTCTTTTTTTTTCTCCTTTAGAAATATAACTTTCCTGGGGTAGTTTTATTTCCATGAATTTAGGATCAACATAGTCCAAATTATGTTACTTATTATTTTTCTTTATTGTTTTACTTATCTATGTCTATAATAACTTCTATCTTGTAATTGCTTTCACATTTTCTAAATAAAATGATTTTTTCTAGTCACTTTATAACCCATTAAGAACATATTAGTAGAACTTGAATGTTCTTAAGTAAAGTTGTATCAATTATTCCTTAAAAAATTTCCTATATCATTATACTCGGATGATTAAAATAATTTAGCTTAATCTAAATAGAGAAAAGCTATATCTAGTGTTTAATATGAAAATGTCTTATACTAGAATCTTCTAAGAATTATTATTCTTTAATTGTTATTTTTTATAATGAATTAAGGAATAATAGAAGATCAAAATCATTATAATAATATTAAATTTTTCTTTTGATTATGAACAATTCATTTTAGTGATCAAGTTTTCATTTTAATAATAATAAAGATTCACTTATATATGTGCTAAACTAATTTATTTTCCCACCTCTCATCATTTTTCTCAATTTTTTCTCACTATCATTTTTATATTACAATATAATTTGACTCTTAATACTTATTTATATACCAACACAACATACCCTTTCTTACTTTTCTTTTAGTTTTTTCACTCAAAACGCTTAAGTTCACATTCTTTTTAGTTTTTTAGAAAATATTTCAAAAATAAAAAAACACATCTTTTTCCCCTGTGGATATTATACTTTACTATTATACCAGATTAGTATAGGTATTATTATGACACCTAGTGAATACTTAGGTTACATAAAAATTTATTTTTGTTGTCAGAAAAGAAATTATTGTGACTATTATTTCAAAAAAACTTAAAAAATAATTTTAAAAACTAAAAAAAAACTAAAAAATTGAAAAACATTAAAAATAACTATTTTTTAGCATGCTTAATTATGAAAATATGCTCATTGGTCTCATGAAAACACTTTTATATCACCATCTATTTATTATTTTAGCTATAATCACTTGAAAAATACTCTTTAAAACTAAAAAACACCTACGTTTTGTGTTGTTTATTATTGGGATTATGACGACTCTTCAAGTTTTTGTGTCAATTTACCCAAAGGAGAAAATATAAAGAAATATTTGGTCTTGTGAGAGAAAAAACAACAGGTTTTCAATGGTCTAAAATGATTTGTTCAAAAGGTACCATCTTTTTATGGATGTAGGCATAGTGGTTGGTTCACCGGATACTCATATTTTCAATTCATCATAAGTTGTGTTGTGTTGAGGTTAGTTCAATAGATGTTGAGATCACTAAAAAAGGGATTGTAAATATATTTAAATCACTCTTAGAATAGAGTTTTTGAGAAAGGTGTGAGGCATTGGAGAAATGTTCTTCTATCAGTTATTAGCATTTAAGTTGAGGAAAGCTATAGGGAATCATCCATCACTATTGAAAATCGATGGATCCATGCAAAAGGTAGAGGTCGATGCAATCGGTTGACCATCTAGGGACCTCTATGGTGGGATCACATGATGAGGCATTGAGCGATCATTAGGTTCAGTGATCTATGTGGTTTTGAGTCACACGTGTTTTGTAAAATTTGTACTTTCAATGAAATAAATGTGTGCAATGATTATCGCATGGAAATAGAATAAAAGTCTGAATCACATAAAACGTATTGTGTTATTTAATTGATTTATTTTTATTTAATGTTTACTTGAATGTTTTATGTGTTTAGAATAAATATGCTAGAGTAAATGAAACTCAGAGAAGTGATTTGGGTGAAGTTATTCTTCTAAGTTCTGGTACAATGACATTTTTAGAGTTCCATTTAGTGAAATAATTTACGCATTACTTTTATTTAAATGGATTAACTTCTAATGGTTGAAGTTTTGTGCAAGTATTCTCAATAATTGGTATCTGAGAAGAGGTTCTAAAAGGCTTGGTAGTTTACTTGAAAACAACTCAGGTAACATTCTTACCTACTCAGATGTTTTTTTGATTTAGAGGGAGTCATTGCATCAGAACCTAATAGATTTAGAAGATTAAAATGTATGTATAGATGAATTTTATAAAATGGATTTTAGTTTCTAGAGGATGTAGGTAAAGGATTATCTCATCCAGAAAGATCTGAAATTTCTATTGAAAAGTGTTAAACTAGAGAAAATTGAGAAAGGAGAATGAGAAAACTTAACAAAAATGATTTGAATTTAGTGAGGATGTAATTAGCCTGAAATGATGCTCTAAACATCTAAGAGAAGAATACTATATAAATGTTAAGGCTAGCCTTGGAAGATATGTATGAGAAGTATACCACACTTAACAAAGTGTGTTTTATGCGTTGATTATTTAACATGAGGCTATTGGAAGGAAAATCTGCCACAAATCATGTGAATGATTTCAACTTTATTCAAATATATCTTGAGTTTATGAAGGTAATATTCATAGATGGTGTCCGGTAAATATTACTATTGTCAAAATTTTCAGAATCATGGGATGAAATGGTGAAAAAAAATAACTCCTATGAAAAGAGTGAATTGATATTTAATGATGTCCATAACTTCATTCTTAATGAAGATATCCAAAGGAGGGAGACTCAAGAACCTTATCGAAATGAATTGAATACACAGGGAAGAGGTTTCTCACCTCATTAAAGAAGTTGAAGATGATTATAAGGTAAATAAAGAGATAGGAGTAGAATTAAATCTAACAAACCTGGGTCATCCTGTTGGAACTATGGTAAATGGTGTCATATCAAGAAATATTATCATAGTATTTAAGGAAATTATAGAAGACCAACTTACATAGGATTATGTTTCATGGGTTCAATTACTGAGAGTAGTGTCAACTTACTCTTGAGTGTCAAGACTCTCATAAAATCGTGGGAAATAGATTCTAAATCCTCTTTCCACTCCCCTGGGGAAAAGGGGTAAACCAAAAATTATTTATCCAGAATCATTGGAAGAGCACATACAATGGATGATAAAAGATCTTATTATTGTGGGGAAGGGAGATGTTAGAGTTCATGTGAATAATGTAAGTTTTTTTATGTTTAAGAAAGTTTTTTATATTCTAGATCTTTGAAAAACTTGATTTCAATTGGAGAGTTGGATGAAGATGGGTATAGAAAAACCTTTACAAATGGAATGTGGAAAATCACTCGGAGTTCCCTAGTCATAGAGAAAGTTATAAAGGATGACACACATTCTATGATCATAATGGTAGTGGTATCTTTAATTGTTAGTTCTTTAACTTCTAGAAGTTCAGATTTGTGGCACTACTGACTTGGGAACCTCAATGAGAAAGGTATGAAGGTTTTAGTGAAAAAATACATACTGAATATGGATCATTTAGATTCTTGAAGTTGTGAGAGTTTTATACTTGATATGTAATGAAAGGTGAGTTTTAACTTGAACCGAATAACACTAAAATTCTAAAATCTTGAACTTGTGTATATATATGTCTGGGGACTTTCCTTTGTTAAATCTCATGGAGGGTCATAATATTTTATGATATTCATTGAAATATCAATGAGGGGATTATATATATACTTTTTAAAACATAATAATAAGTGTTTGAATTCTTTTTTCAGTAGAAATCTATGGTTGAGAGGGAAAAAAAATAAATTGACATGTTTAGGGTCATAAAATGGTGGTGAGTTCATCAGAATAAGTTTTTGGAACTTCTACAAGCACATAGATATTAATCATGAAAAGACTTTACTTAAAATGTTTGAAAAGAATAACATAGTTTAAAGTATGAATAAAACATTAATAGAAAGGGAATAGGGTATGAAGTTTCTCTTAGGAATCCCCAAGGTTTTTTGGGATGAAATAGTGAACACAACAACATATCTAATAAATATGATCCTTTCCTCACAAATGGGATAGGAATTTCTGAAAGCTCTATGGATAGGAAAAACACTAAATTTTACTCACCTTAAGGTCTTTGGAAGTTTATCCTATTTACATGTGGATTCCAAAGACCGATATAAGCTTAAAGAAATGTATCTTACATGTTTCTTTATGGATCATGTAGATGGGAATCTCAGTTTTTGACTTTAGGATAGTGAAAAAAGATAGGAGATCAGGATTAAAAATGTGCTATTTAATGAGAAGGTTCTATGGAAGAGCCAAAATATAGTGGAAAATAAAGTTGAAAGTAAATAATCAACTTCAATCCAAGTTAATTTGAATAGATACACCAGAAGAGATCATGTTTTAGAGAATTTAGATGGATTTTAATCTATTTCAATATCACAAATTCTAGAGGAATGTTTAGAGGGAAACAAAGAAGGTTTGAGGTTATGATTAGAAAAAGATATACCTGAAAGTTCGAGAAATGATGAATATTGATTTAGAGTTTTAGAGGATGAAATTATGAAGGTTTCAACTTTGGATATATTAGGAGTAAAAGTTACATTGTGAAGTTTTACAAGAGTCAGATGGCTTGTATAGAGGTATGATGCTGATTTAAACTTCCTTATTTTAACAGATGGTGGAGAACCAGAGGGCCTGAAAGAAGTGGCTAACTTTGATTATTCTATAATATGTGAGTTTTCCATGAAGGAGGTACTTGATTCTCTTTATATGAATTAATATTGGGAGCTAAATAATCCACTACTCGGAAATAAGTCACTTGAAAACAAGTGAGTTTTCCTACTAAAAGAAAATTAAGATGGAAAAATAAGGTATAAGGCAAGACCGGTGCTTAAAGAGTTTTAAAAGGAGTATATAAACTTCTCTGAAATAATATCTCCAATAGTAAAAGATATTACCATTTGAACTGTGTTAAGATTGGTTACTTATAGAGGTTTATATCTAGAATAGATGTATGTTAAAGAAATTTTTTTCCATGGGTATTTGGAGGAAGAAATCTATATGAAGCTACCTACTGGTTTTTTGGATTAACAAAATTGGGGCTTGATATGAAAACTCAAGAGGATTTTTCTTTGAAACAAGTTCCAAGTTAGTGGAATCATAAGTTTTACTCATTCATAGAGGATAATAGTTTCATAAAAATATACATAGACCATTATTACCACTAAAAGGAGTATAATTATGTGAAATCGATCATTTTACTTTTATATGCGGATGATATGATTCTTGTGAGTTTGAACATTCATCGGATTCATAAACTGAAAAATTAATTTTTTTGGAGGTTTGAAATGAAAAATTTTGGTGAATAAAAGAATATATTCATCATGAGAATTCAGTGAGATAGGAAGACCATAACATTGGTTCTATCACAAAAAGACTACATTCAGATGATTATTGAAAGATTTGGTGAGTATATGTTTGTTAGTTTAAAATCCTGTTGTTGGTCACTTTAAACTTGTAAAGTAAAAAACACCATGAGTAGAGGAAGTTTCTAAGAATATAGTGAGAATACCGTATGGATTATTGGTCGGAAGTGCTGATTTTGGGCACATCAGAAGCATTTATCAGGACCAAACTTGACTTAACAATTATTGGATTTGATGGATCATTCACAATGTACAAGGCATGAACGTTATGAACAATGAAATTATTTTCCAAATAATATTGAAAAATAAAATGCTAAAACCAAGAGATGAATTTTTTCGCATAACATTTATAATTAATTTAAATATATTAGAAGAAAGAATACATTGTTTTGAGATATTTCTTCATCGAAATTGTTGATCGTTTGATACCCTTTTTAGTCCACTGTCATTATGCCTATAGGATACAAGTGTAAAATATATCTAGCTATGATCCACTCATGTTCCTTTAATCATATAACAACATTGATTAATTTTTGGGTTCTAGCGTGATCGATTGATTATCTTATGTTATTCACCTTTGACCGATTCATGTTTCTTTGAGCTTAAAGGAATCTCTCTTGTTCTTCTCATTCTTGATTGGATGAGAGGAGGAAGATCTTAAGAGGAATATATTATGCACAATGATTAACCCACTTTAGAAAATCACAACTGTCTATTTATAGATTCAGAGTTAGGGTTTATTATTTTATTAATTGTACAAGGGAACTTAATAATTTATTAAGCCCATATAAGTGAAGGGTTTTTTATAGACTAAAAAAAATTATCAGAAGATTTTGAAGATATTTAAAACCTATTTGATGAGGATCTCCATTAAATATAATATAAAACTATATATGAAATAAAAATTAATAACTACTATAAATCTAGCATACCATACACCAAATAGCCACTACATCATTCTCGATCTCCTTCGGATGAGTTTGATAGAAATTAAAAAAAATCAAACAAAAACAACCCACCTCTATAGTGTATCCATGGGATACACTTGAATCACTCAAAATTTGAGTAGGATCCATTAACATCCATGGTATGATAGTACCTCTATATACTAAGGAGGAAGATGAAAGAGAGTTATGAGTCATGCGAGTTTTTACCAAGTGCAAGGATCTCAATCCACAACCACACCCACTACCTTCGCATGGAAGCAATCTATATATAAAAAACTTAAGGACGTTACAAAGGTTTTGTACACATTAATCCATGTGTTAAAACACATGTATAAATACCATGGATGGTTCATGAATCATATGCATTTACCCATTATACATTTCATATAAATATGAAACAATTTAATTTAATTATAGCCTTAAAGGAGTTGAACTATTCAAATATTAACACACTTAATATTCTTCTATTTACTTGATCAAAGGTGATAGAGTGCATGAAATCTTATTTCAAGCCTGCATCTCAATTTACCATGCACATGATATAGCCACACATCACATACATGCTATAACTTTAGGGTATATCTCCTTCAATCTCCCACTTGAACTAAAGCCTATAAGACTTTGCGACATTTAACCTTATATTATATTGTATTAAATAACTTGTGAAACCATATCCAAAACTCCTTATGAATATCTTCAAAAACACTTTCATAAATCCATCAATAAATTCACCTTGTATCACAACATAAGTAGTACCTTATGAATACCCATCCAAAACATTTTTGGATTAACACCAAAACACTTTTAGAGTGGCTCTCTAAGTAAAACTCAATCCCCATTCAGTCAACCACAAAGTGTGACCTCATGAGCCTTTGTATCATTGAAAAAAATATGAATCCCTGAATCTATATAATTAAGAAAAGAGTGACCTTTATCAAAATGTCAATGCTACTCAATCCATAAAGGGATCTAGCATGATCTACATCAAAAACATGTATCTCTATACATGTATCCATTGGTCTTCATCATATGAAAACATGAATTCTCATATATTACCTTTGTCCAAGACATCGAGTACATGGGACATGAAACATGACAATCCCATAAAGACATCTCATATATTATCGACACTCTTAATATAGATTGATATGATTGATGAAATCATCACATGTCATTCATACTTTTGGATAAGAACATCAGATGTATCTTATCCATATATATATATATAATATCTAGGTGTGGATGCAAACTCCCACAATATATCTCAATTTAGGACCCAGATGTCATACTCATCATATGAGAGGAAAAATCCCATCTTTGTTAAGATCCAACCAACGACATGATCAGTAACATACCCAACCACCCATATATTAGCTAAGTAAATATGTAGACTTCCATAAGAAAGATATCAAAGTATGAAGTTTATAATGATAGGTATCTCACCAACCTCAGGTAGTGGGGACTCTAATACGATCCATGCACCCCTAGGATACCAAATATATCTCTGTATAACAATCCATGTGGTATATTTAGTAGGTTATCCAACACACACAAAGAATATTATTATTTATTTTGTGCCTTATTAGAATATTATGTATCTATATACAAGAATCCTACTCATACTAACCTTAACATTTCATAATAACCTATAATACTCTATGATAAATATCAGTTAGGGATAAACTCAAAGTCATAATTTGAAAGTTCAATTATCATCACACATTAAAAAATGTATATTTATATATAAACTTATGTATCCAATGTTAAAGAATGATAAAATGGAGGTTATCTCTTAATATGATACAGTTTAATATTCTTCGTATATTTAAGAATATTTAACAAACCCAATATAAGCACTGATTTAACATACCATATATGATAAAATACTAGACCAACCTTATGTTTATGAAATTTTATGGGTTTTCTTAATATATTACATCATATATAATCCATGTCACATCTCTATGTAATGATATGATAAAACCCTCCTACCAAAATCTTTAGTCAAAAACATCTATTAAGTAATACAGTTTGAATAATAGTGAGATTTAGGAATCATATTCCTAACTATTCAACTTTTAAACATATTCAAACTTCTTAACTTCACAACATCAAATGTTCAATGCAAACTTATATTGTCTACTTAAAACTCTTTCTATATTCATTATTATCATCCTTGGAATCCTATCCCATTAATTTTTTCCTTGAAATAATTTAACTACTTAAATTATTACTAAACAGTCCTCCTAAAATTTTAGGATAAAGTTAAAATCTTTTTATTATAGTAACTAATGTAACTATTTACATTTATCTTTACCTTCATACCCTAAACTCTTTTAGGATATCAAGTGTAATTCACTTTTCATTTTGACTGGTATAATTGTAACATCCTGAGTTTTATGAATTATTATTTTTCAAATAAATTAAATTTCCTTTATATCTTGTGTTACATGAAACCAAGTTAATATTTCACTACACGCAAGATTGGGTTAGCTTGCATTACACATGACACTGATTTTTTACAAAACCATAATATATTATTATCATAATTATTTAAACATGACCGATATAACCCATCTATTAAACTTAGTAGCATGAATAGTAATAATTAATTTTTAAATATTAATTATAATGGTTTTATATAAAGTAAACATATTTATAATAAAATGCATAAATTTTGGTAAAGTCTTTATATGTTTTAACAATACTATTTTCTCAAAAAAATGTTTTTTATGTCTTTTTATGAACAATAATAAAATAAAATTTTAAAAATTTCAGAAAATTAATTTGGTAAATTGAAATTAATTTTTGAAATCATAATTTTAAAATTATCTTAGGGTGAGTTTTTTGGATTTTTATGAAAAGTTTCATTTTTTGATGAATAGTAAAAAATACTGAATTTTAATTGAAAACTGCATTTTCATTTAATTTTTTTATAAAGTTAAAATGTATTTAAAATTGGTTTTAAATTAAAATCAGTTAAATAATGCATCCATTAATTCAATTTAGGTCTTTGGAATAAATTTCATATTTAATTTTTATATAAAAACCTTGTAAACTTTTGACCATTTTTTCTTCAAAAACCGACTTTCTGGTCACATCTGTGAGATTAATTTTGAATTAAAATTTTCCACTTATATGTATGGAATTTGAAAAAATGTATTCTGTATTTTGAATTATAATAATTTATTTTATATAATAATTTAAAATTAATTTTTTACAAAATTAATAGTAAAAAGAGTAAAAACGATTTACCTCACTTAATGTAAAAATGGGTTACCAGGGGGTAAACTAAAAAGATAAGGGTTAAAAATAACACAAAACTTGTCCAAAACACATTGGATGGAAATATTTTAAACTTATATATTCTAGGATCTATAATAATAAATTTTGGAGCCTTGTGACATGAAAAAAACTTGGGTGTAATTCTTCTTTTAAAAACATTACAAGTGTGCCTGATTCTTGCTCAAATTTACCCAAGAGATGAAGGTAGAACGGTCCTTGTAGTCTAGATTGGGTTGTCGAATCCTCAAAGACCTAAGAAGTAACCTATAGACACGCACATTCTAAGGATTTTTTTTGGCTATGAATTGGAAAAATTGGGTTGATTTTAGATGGGTTTAAGGTATCACTAATATTTTTAAGTTAATTAAAATTAAGGTAATGAGTTGATCCTAGGTTATCACTCGGGGTGGATTAGATGAATTCCTTTTCTAATGATTTCAATTTCTTATAATTGAGATGGGTTCATTTAAGAAGATCAAGCATAATCATCACTTAATGGTTTAATTCCTACACACCCTAATAATAATAACCTATACACTTGAAGGATCAAATCATTGAGCACTCCAAGTTAAAGGTTCTTATTAGCACTTGAAGTGTGTGGCCTTAAATTTAACAAGGATGATGGAGTTTAAAAATCATCAAATAAAAATCTCAATAAAAGAAGTGATTATACATTAATGGGTTGATAAATAACATCCAATATAGACCCTTGCTACTCCCTTGGATCAACCCATAAGTGTATTTACCCTCCATTGATGCTATTGTTTCAATGGAAGCGAGAAGTAAACTCATGAGGGAGGAATTGAAGAAGTAAAGAAAACAATAAAAAGAAAATGATCACTCCACCGTTGTGTGAATAAATTCACAAGGTTTGGTGTGAATAAATTCACACCTTTAACCAACAGTATCAAAGTGATATTAAGAATAATAGAATAAGAGGAAAAGAAGAGCTTTTATTAAGAAACTAAAGTGAATTGAACAACTTACATGTGAATGACAAACTTCAGACAACAAAATCGCAGCATAACATTACAATTGAACAAAGCACCAAAGATGATAAACTAATCCACCAACACTTCCTTAAATAGGAATTTTGGGAGTCTTGGGTCGATCCAAAAATAGTACAAAATATCTCACTTGAGTATGGTAGGCCTAGGGTGGTGGAAAGTAAGGGAGATGAGACTTTTCCACCTTTGACCCGAGGTGGCATCCAGATTTCATCCACTGAACAGACGCACTTGGAAGACCTTCTAGATGGCCGACTCAGAGTGGGACATAGAAGAAGAAAATGTATCCCCGGATGTCCCCTAACCTTATGTAAAATTTGGGCCTATTTAGAGTTTTATATACGGATATATGATTAGATTGGTGAGCTGTTTTTCTGGGACGCAGAATCTGGCCCAGAATTTTATCTCTAACTTGGGACGCCTAAATAACCACAATGGAGGCCGAATTAGCATCAACTCATGAAGAATTATTTGTTCCTTTATATGTCTTAGATCATACCACGAAATTTGGGCTTCATTGGGTTTGTAATGTGGGTCCCACATTCTCATAAGTGGGCTGGTGTCCAATCTGTCTTCTCTAGAATTGCTTCCATTCATCTCCAAATATCTCCATCATCCTTTATGAATCATCCATTGATCCCTGAATAAAAAATGTTCACATTTAAGTGTAGATAAAGTTACCAAAATATAAAATTAAAATATGGATAAATAAAATCCTTAAAATTATATGAATCATTGGGTACTTCAAATGATGTTCAAAAATGTACCACATAATAGTACATTTTAAGAAGGTATTACAATCATAATGTGAAATGATGTTAAAAGTGTAAAAATGAACTAAAATGGTGTTTAATAATAATAAATAACATGAATATTATATATATTAATAATTAATATTAGCCTCATTTAGTGTCTAATCAGTGCCACTCACCTCATTTATAAAAGGCCACCCTTATCCTCTCCTCTTCACACCTTAAAACACTTTTGTTTCAGCCAAGAATTTCCCAAATCACTTAAAAAAAATCCTCTCATATCATTCTGGAATACTTATTTTGGATATAAATTCAACCTAGGAAGGATTTTGGTGAAAACCTAAGGAATATACCTGAAGAAGATTCCACATTAATCAATGATAATTTTTTGTTTTATTTATTTCTCCACCACCTTTAATTATTATTATACCATTATAATATAATAATATCTATAACGAACCAAAGTTTTATCAATGGAATTAACTTCTTATAATTATTCATTATAGTATAATCATATTAGGAGGTACAATTACATATCATGATACTAAATACTATGTGAACATTAAACATAATTTTTCCACTTCTATGTTTTGAATTTTGAAAATCTGACATACACGGTTGTGTTTAGGGCGATTTTTGGAGTCTAATGAAACAAACATAACTTTTGGTGAATAGTAACCTACCATTATTAATAATAACCTACCCACATAAATAGTAATATGACCCTTATTAATAGTAAATTGTCCAAAATAATAGTAACCTCACCCATGAATGATTAAATAACATTTAGGCATCTTATAAGTGACAATACGACCATAACATAAGAATCCGTTTTTTTTGTAAGTCATAAATAAGTAATTACAATTAATTAATTAATTTAAAATAAAATTTATTTTCCTAAAATGTGTTCATAAATTAAAATTTTTATATCTTATGGTTTTAAGATAATTTTATAAGACCTTATGTAATTTTTGAAAGCATTATAAAATCAATTTTAATTTCAAAATATGTATTTTTTAAAGTAAATTATGATTTTAATTAAACATTAAATTAATCATATATAGAAAATTAATTTTGAAAAAATGGAGTTCATTTTTGGATTCTACACATTGAAAAATGGTTAGGATGAAATTTTTAGATTTTTCTGAAATACTTGAATTTTTAGTGAATAGTAAAATACATTAATTTACCGTATAAATACATTATAATTTAAATCCAGTATTTCTGACATCAAAAGTGATGTAAGAACCAAAATCTAGAACTCCCATGACCTCATTACTATTATTGGTCATGTAATCATCACTATTTCTTATCTTGGTGGAAATTAATAAACTAATGATTAAAATATTAAGAAAACCCCTCTCCCCTCCACTATAAATACCACCCCTCACACCCTCATTACTTCACACCTATAAAGCTTCAATAATTGTCTAAAATATGCCCAAAAATCTTCCCTATCCCTTCCCACACGTCCAAGAGCTTTTGGTCTCATCAAAATACCAATCCTAGGTTCCTTAAGGAGGATCTCAAGAGGAGGATTCAAGAGGTAATTCCTCTCTCTCTTTTCTTTCAATTTCCTTTCAAATTTCATTTATTTTCTACTATTATCCTCAACTTCTCTTATCAAAATTTCCTGATAACTCCAGTATGATTTATATAATGGTATGATATCATGTTAATGTAATATTATTCATTATAACCCTCCCTCCCTCCCTTTGTTAATAAAAAAGAAATCGTTGCATGTGATGTGTTAATTTACCTAAATCATGGGCGATGCACTTCCATTTTAATTCAACGCCTTCAAGGATGTAAATAAAACAATAAAATGGTTGAAAAAAGATTTTAAAGTGTATGTTTTATTACCTTTTATGTTCTGTAACTAACATATTTACATGACACTAAGTGATAAAATAAAACAAGTTCGTTGTGATCAAAAAACCACACAAATTAACCAAAAATGATCATCATTAAATTTTATCTAATGATTCATCCTCATGGTACATAACCAAATTCATTATAAGATAATTTATATCTCTTTAATTTCACTAATATTATATATATTAACAAATATGTATGTACAACCACATTTCAAATGAACATCCGTTCATGAATACAAGTGAAACGTTCATAAAATCTAAGGAAATTAACACTCCCGAACAAAGAATTTAAACTCTATAACTAATTCAAAGGCACATAAAAGAACTTAAATAAATAACAATGAACCATATTCATGTATAAAAGGTTATTAAATTTCTAATTAATTAATATAATGTCATTATATAGGACATTAAAGTGAATAAAGCGTTTGGATACAAGGTAAAGGGAAATTCTTAAACCCAACTTTCTTTCTTCAGGTTCTCACTCTTTCACTCCATTTTTGGTACGTTCACTCCTTAAAAATAATTTTTTCATCACTATCTTACCTTTTCTAGGATATAAATGTTTTCCACTATATATTATGTCAAACAAAATGTCTTCCAAAATAACTCTTCTTTCAAAAACTCACCTTTTACTTCTCACTCAAGGTTGATGGTTCTTGTATCAAGTATGTCATTCCCTCTTTCTTTTGGGAAACCAATGTTTATGAATGTGTTATTATGAGATGAAACCCATTAATTTACATGGGTTATTTATTATTATTATTGGTATATGTTCTATGTGGCATGCATGATAATGAAAACATTATGATGTGACGGGTGCGCCCGAAATTATACAACGCTCCAATGCATTGGGTAAAGTGATGAACCTCATGAGTTAAAGTGAAATGATGTGTGAATAAAATGATAGATTTTCTCACAAATATGTGTGGTATTTAACCACTAATACATTCTATTTCATTTTTTTTCATTGCCACATTTCAAGTCTTTTATTAATTCTTCCTCTCATGTTCATGATCCTTTGCCTATGTTATGATTGTGCTCACCCATTGTTATATGATTCATATCTATCATCTTACTGGGATTTTTGATCACCCCTTTTTGATGTATATCCTTAGGTGGATATGTGTACTAAGGAGTTTTCAAGGTACAGTAAGGAGATATAGAATAATGAATTAAATAAGTGTTTACATTTTATGTTGTAAATGTTATGTATGGTCTTAGTTTTCCCAAGACACTAAACCTTTGGATCCTCGTGGTGTAATACTATTATGTTGTTTATATATATAATGATGTAACAGTGCTGTAAGAAAAAGTCATGGTATCTATAGTTGGTATTAGAGATAAAGTTTAGTTAATTTATGAATTAGGATTAGTGAACCCTAGAGAAAACCTCTAGTATCGACTAAGTTCAAATATGAACACAATAAGATTTGATAAACATAAGGATCCCATAAGATATTTTTTTACTGTAAATTGTAAAAATTAATAAGTTATTTATTCATGAATTGTTGAATTATATTTTTTTATAACCTTTTCTATTTTAGAAAATGGTGGTAACCAGGAGAAACCATGCCAACAACCCGTACGAGGGATAATGCAATGATTGTCCGAATGACATCCCCAATGCTTTGGGAGGTGGAGTTAAAAACTTTATGGCGATTCTTACCCAACTATCTTAGGTTATGAATAATAACCTGAATAATGAGGAATGTCCTCCTTCACTAAAGAGGGAGCAGCTGGCTATCATGTGTTTCATGCAGCAACAACCATTGATGTTTAGTAGATCTTCTGATCCACTAGTTGCGTAACTGTGGGTCAAATCCATGGAGAATATCTTTTATGTGCTTCACTATTCTGAGATAGAGAAGGTGAAATTATCCATTTATCATCTAGAGGGAGAGTCTGATCAATGGTGGGATTTGATTAAGAACACCAAGCCAAGATACAAAATTTAAGAGATGGAATGGGAAGACTTTAAGATCATGTTTCTTAAAAATTATTTCCCAAGAACTCTTCATAAAAAGATGGAGAGAGAATTCATAGATCTCAATAAAAAGGAAGGAGAATCTATCACGACATATGAAGTGAATTTCAAAAGGCTTGGAAGGTACGCTTTGGGTTTTGTTATCAACAATGATAACAAAATTGATAGATTCTTTAGTGGATTAAAACCACACATTTGAAAGGATCTTTCAATTAGAGACTTTGGGAGTTATGAAGAAGTTGTTCAGTGTGCCCTAAAAGTGGATATGGGGTTTGGAGAATGGTCCCATGGCTATGGTGATAAGAAACAAAAGATGTAGTGTCAACCTGGAGAATCTAATGATAATGGTGGGAAGAAAACTCAATGACTCACATGCCACAAATGTGGGAATTTGAATCCTGGGAACTGCCTAAAAGGGATGGGGAAATTCTTTAAGTGTGGGAAAGAAGTCCACCATTCTCAAGAGTGTCGAAAATACATGGTAATGAAGGATAATGTAGTGGAAGAAAGGGGATCCCCACCCATGGTTCAATGCTACAACTGTAGGGAGCAAGGTAACTATGCAAGCTAGTGTACTAAACCTCAAGTCCTCGATGGTAATCAGCATCAATAGCCACCAAAGCCAAAGGAAAAAGGGAAGGATTATGCCACGACTACTGTATAAGTGGAGTAAAAAAATTAATTCATACAAGGTATACTTACTATTAACTCAATAATGGAAAAAGTCTTATTTGAATCTATTTCTACGCATTCCTTTATATCTTGAAAGTTTGCTAGAACTATAGAATCTAAGCCCTAAAACCATGAAGTAGAGATATCTGTACAAACATAAAGTGGTGAAATAATTAAAACCCAAGTGTTTGAATATTATCCTATTGGTGTATGTGGGAAGATTCTTCCAATAAATCTCATAATACTTCCCTTGGTGGAATTCAACGCTATAATGGGAATGGATTGGCTCTTGTTATATAGAGCACATATTAACTGTTGGGAAAAGGAAATATCTTTTCATATTCCAAACCATCCCATGATACTCTACAAATTCAAGGAAGACCACAAATATCTTTTGAAAAATCCTTCAATGTTGTGGGTGTTGATTCCCTATGAAGAAACATACCTCACCAAAATGGCTGAGTCTAAGGAAAGTGACAACCTTACAGAAATGCCCATTATGAGGGAATATGGTGATGCATTTCTAGAAGAGTAACCCAGACTTCCCCTAGATTGTGAGGTAGATTTCTCCATATAACTCATACCTGGAGCTACTCCTATCTCAAAGTGTCCCTATAGGATGAATCCTATCGAACTAGAAGATTTAAAGAAGCAGCTGCAAGGACATTTGGACAAAGGGTTCATACACCCTAGCGCATCACCTTGGGGTGCATCAGTTCTCTTTGTGAATAAGAATGATGGATCAATGAAGTTGTGTATCGATTATTGGGAACTCAACAAGATCACCTTAAAGAAAAAGTATCCTATTCCAAGGATTGATGACTTCTTCGATCAGTTAAGAGAAGATCAATACTTATCAAAGGTGGATCTTCATTCTGGATATCATTAGCTAAAGGTGAAGAAGGAAGATATTTAGAATACTACCTTTTGTATAAGGTATGGGCACTATGAGTTTCTTGTGATTCCTTTAAGACTTACTAATTCCCCTTCAATCTTCATGGATTTGATGAATATAGTCTTTATACATTACCTCAAAAAATTTGTGGTAGTGTTTATCGATGATATTCTCATCTACTCCAAGAGAAAGGAGGAACATTAAGAACATATAAGACTAATGTTGGAGACATTGAGAAAGGATAAGTTGTATGCCAAATTAAATAAGTGTGACTTTTTTATGAAGCAAGTAATGTTCTTGGGACATGTGATCACAAGTGAGGGAATTTTTGTGGACCCTTCAAAAACAAAGGTGATTAAGGAATGGCCCAGACCCTCTAATGTCACATAAATCCATAGTTTTTTGGATTATATGGGTACTACCAACGATTTGTGAGAAATTTATCATGATTTTCAAGCCCACTAACAAAGTTAACAAGGAAAGTGGAAAAGTATGTCTGGATGGAAGAATGTGAGGGAAGTTTCAAGGAGCTAAAGAGAAGGATGATCACTGCACCTGTACTCACATTACCGAAAAGTGGATAAATTTTTGTGATATATAGTGTTGCTTCAAAGAAATTATTGGGTTGTGTACTCATTCAAAATGATAATGTGATAGCCTATGCCTCATGGTAGTTGAATATCCATGAGCAGAACTACCCGATGCATGATTTAGAGCTTACAGCCGTGATTTTTGCCTTGAAAATATAGCAACACTACCTTTATGGTGAGAAGTGTGATATATATACCAATAAAAAAATCCTAAAGTATATATTCACACAAAAGGATCTCAACATGTGTCAAAGGAGATAGTTAGATCTAATCAAGGACTACAATTGCTTTATTCACTACCATCATATAAAGGCAAACAAGATAACTGATGCTCTAAGCAGAAAAGAACCTGCTTCTCTATCCATGTTACGGATTGAGAAAGACTCTATCTTCTTAGATATGAAAATGATGGATTTAGAAATCATAGGGGAATAAGATACATCCTAAATTTCCCAAATTATTATGCAATGATCTATCCAAGAGAATATTAAAGAGGCACAAAGGGATGATGTTGAGTTACAAAAGAAGGTGAATGCAG
The DNA here is from genome assembly GCA_963277665.1 of Viscum album. Classification (NCBI taxonomy): domain Eukaryota; kingdom Viridiplantae; phylum Streptophyta; class Magnoliopsida; order Santalales; family Viscaceae; genus Viscum; species Viscum album. The sequence continues at coordinate 137,850,945 of OY728164.1, forward strand.
TAAAGGATGGGAAGCTACAAGAGTTCCATATTGACGATGATGGTGTGATTCAGTTTCGAACAAGAATTTGTGTGCCTTCATCACCCGAGATAAAGAAGGAGCTATTGGACAATGAACATATCTCAACATTATCTATCCATCCTGGTAGCACTAAGATGTACCGAGATCTCTGAGAACACTTCTGGTGGGATAACATGAAGAAGAAGATTGCAGAATATATCTCAAGGTGATTAGTATGTCAGAAAGATAAAGTAGAGCGACAAAAGTCCAAAGGTATGTTGAAAAAATTGCCTATACCCATGTGGAAATGGGTGAATTTCATTATAGACTTTATCACATGTCTCTTGAAGACGTCCAAGAGAAATAATACGATATGGGTTGTGGTTGACCGACTCACCAAGACTGCCCATTTTATCACTATTTGGGCAGATATATTTCTTGAACAACTTGGAAATATATATGTGAAAGAAGTGGTGGTACTGCATGGTGTTCCACTATCGATTATCTCTAACCATGATCCAAGGTTCACATCTAAATTCTGGAGGAATTTGCAACATGCTTTGAGTATTTAATTAAATTTCAGTACGAACTATCACCCCCCAAACTGATGGACAATATGAAAGGACTATTAAGATTCTTGAAGATATGCTAAGAACCTTCTATTTATAGTTCAAAGGTGGATGGGATCAACACCTCCAATTTGTTGAGTTCTCATACAACAATAGCTTCCACTTGAGTATTCAGATGGCTTCATATGAAGCTCTTTATGGAAAGTGATGTAGAACTCCAACCTGTTGAGATGAAGTTGGAGAAAGAAAGCTACTAGGACATAATATTGTGCAAGAGATGACAGAAAAGGTTCAATTCATCTAGAAACATATCAAATCCTCTTAGAGTCGACAAAAGAGCTATGCTGACAACCATCAAAGGGACTTGGAGTTTTGAAGTTGGAGATAAATTCTTCCTTCGAATATCACCATGGAAGAGAGGCATGTGGTTTTGAAAGAAAGGGAAGATAATCCCAAAGTACATTGTCCCCTTTGATATCCATGACCGCATAGAAGCCATGGACTATTAGCTTGCACTTCCACCAAATATGGATCAAGTTCATGATGTGTTTCACATATCACTCTCGAGGAAGTACATACCAGATCCCTCACATGTACTGAACTCAGAGGTGGTGCAGCTAGAAGATGATCTATCTTATAATGAGCAACCAGTAAAGATTCCAAACAGGAGAGATAAGGTCCTATGAAACAATACAACCCATCTTGTTAAAGTATTGTGGAGGAACCATAAGTTTGAATAAGCTACTTGGGAACCAAAATAGGCGATGAAGGAGAAGTACCCTCACTTTTTTGTGTAAAATGAAATTTCGAGGGAGAAATTTCATAAGGGGGGGGGGAGAATGTAATGACCCAAAGTTTTATCAATGAAATTACCTTCTTATAATTATTCCTTATAGTATAATCACATTAATAAGCACAATGACATATCATGATACTAAATACTATGTGACCATTAAACATAATTTTTCCACTTCTATATTTTGAATTTCAAAAATCTGACATACACGGTTGTGTTCAGGGTAATTTATGGAGTCTAATAAAACAAATATAATTTTGGTGAATAGTACCCCACCGTTATTAATGGTAACCTACCCTCATGAATAGAAATATGAACCTTATGAATAGTAAATCTTCCAAAATAATAGTAACCACACCCATGAATTATTAAATAAAATTTAGGCATCTTATAAGTGATAATATGACCATAGTATATGAATCAGTTTTTTTTGTATGTCATAAATAATTAATTACAATTAATTAATTAATTTAAAATAAAATGGATTTTCCTAAAATGTGTTCACAAATTAACAATTTTATGTCTTATGGTTTTAATATAATTTTTTAAGACCTTTTGTAATTTTTGAAAGCATTATAAAATTAGTTTTAATTTCAAAATATGTATTTCTTCAAGTAAATTAATATTTTAATTAAAAATTAAATTAATCATATCTAGAAAATTAATTTTGAAAAATGTAGTTCATTTTTTTATTCTACATGTCAAAAAATGGTTAGGGTGAATTTTTGAGATTTTTCTAAAATACTTGAATTTTTGGAGAATAGTAAAATACATTAATTTACCGTATAAATACATTATAATTTAAATCCACTATTACTGACATCACAAGTGATGTAATCACCAAAATATCAAACTCACATGACATATTTACTATCCTTGGTTATGTAATCATCACATTTTCTTATCTTGGTGGGAATTAATAAACTAATGATTAAATTATTAAGAAAACCCCTCTCCCCTCCACTATAAATACCACCCCTCACACCCTCATTACTTCACACCTCTAAAGCTTAAATAATTGTATAAAATATATCCAAACATCTTCCCTATCCCCTAATTCACGTCCAAGATCTTTTTTTCTCATCAAAAGACCAAGACTATGTTCTTTAAGGAGGATCTCAAGAGGAGGATTCAAGAGGTGATTCATCTCTCTCTTTTATTTCAATTTCCTTTCAAATTTCATTCCTTTTATTCTCTTATCCTCAACTTCTATTATCCAAATTTCATGATAAATAAAATATTATTGATATAATGGTATGATATCATGTTAATGTAATATTATTCATTATAATCCTCCCTCCCTCTCTTTGTTAATAAAAAATAAATCGTTGCCCGTGATGTGTTAATTTACCTACATCATGGGCGATGCACTTACATTTTCCTTCAACGCCTTCAAGGCTGTAAATAAAACCATCAAATTTTTTAAAACAGATTTTAAAGTTTATTTTTTATCCTATTTTATGTTTTGTAACTAAATTATTTATATGACACTAAGTGATAAAATTAAACCAGTATGTTGTGATTGAAAAACCACCCAAATTAACCAAAAATGGCCATCATTAAATTTTATCTAATGATTCATCCTCATGGTACATAAAAAAATTCATTATAAGATCATTTATATCTCTTTAATGTCACTAATATTGTATATTAACAAATCTGGATATACAACCACATTTAAAATGAACATCCGTTCATGAATACAAGTGAAACGTTCATAAAAGCTAAGGAAATTAACACTCCCGAACAAAGAATTTAAACTCTATAACTCATTAAAAGGTGCATAAAAGAACTTAAAGAAACCATAATGAACCATATTAATGTATAAAAGTTTTTTTTTTAATTTCTAGTTAATGAATATAATGTCATTATATAAGAAATTAAAGTGAAGAAAGCATTCAGATACAAGGTAAGGGGAAATTCTCAAACCCAACTTTCTTTCTTCGAGTTCACCCTCTTTCACCCCATTTTTGGTATGGTCACTCCTTAAAGTAAATTTTTCAAAATTATATTTCTTTTTATGGGATATACATTTTTTCCACTGGATATTATGTCAAACAAAATGTCTTCCAAAAGAACTCTTCTTTCAAAAACAGACCTTTTACTTCTCACTCAAGGTTGATGGTTCTTGTATCAAGTATGTCATTCCCTCTTTCTTTTGGGAACCAAAAGCTTATTAATGCATTCTTATGAGAGGAAACCCATTAATTTACATGGGTTATTTATTTTCATTATTTGTATATGTTTTATATGTCATGCATGATAATGAAAACATTATGATGTGACGAGTGCGCCCGGAATTGTATAGTGCAATATGAATGTTTGAATGTGACAGGTGCGCCTGGAATTATACAACACTCCAATGAATTTGGTAAAGTGATTAACCTCATGAGTTAAATTGAAATGACGTGTGAACATAATTATATATTTTTTCACAACTTTTTGTGGTAGTTTACCACTAATACATGATGTTTCATTTTTATGCATTGCCACATTTCAAATCTTTTATTAATGCTTCCTCTCATGTTCATGATCCTTTGTGTCTATTATGATTGTGCTCACCCATTGTTATATGGTTCATATATATCTTATTACTAAGATTTTATCTCACCCCTTTTGATGTATATCCTTAGGTAAATATGTGTACTAAGGATTTTTCAAGGGACAATAAGGAGCTGGAGAAGAATGAATTAAATAAAGGTTTACATTTTATGTTGTAAATGTTATGTATGGTCCTAGTTTTCCCAAGACACTAAACCTTTGGATCCTTGTGGTGTAATACTATTATGCTATTTATCTTTATAATGATGTAATAGTACTATAAAAAAAATGAAGGGTCTCTATAATATCAGTATATTCCATATATTGAAATGTTTTTATGTTAATTTAATAACCTACAACCATCTCCACTTCCATAAAATGGGTTACATCATTGTTCGTGTGTACAACAGACTACCACCTCGCAAACCAATGTCATTAATTTTTCCATTAACACTTATCAAATATGGAAATAATGATTGATTTTTTATTTATATTATATATATATTATTTTATAATTATACTGGAATTATAATATCACACATACCTTCATACTCTCCATTTTGTGGGAATACGATAATATAGCTATTATGTACGACAAACTACTGGCTCACGAAGCGATGTGATCCATTTACGTTTTTCATGGAAGGTAATAAGGATGGGTTTAATGAAAATATGCGATATATATGACATAAAAATAATTATATAATGATAATATACCATTTAACTTTCTTTATTTTAATCCAAAAATAAAAGGGAATCATTGTTCATGCCTACGTACGACCTACCATCTCCATGAATGATGTATTTCACTTTCTATCACTAAATTTTATGGATTACTATAAATACATATATTATAAATATATATGAATTTTATATCATGGTTAAAATTATATATATGATTAAATCATGATCAAAGTAAGAGACAAAAAATAACAAATCAAAACATATATGAAAAATAAAGCAGTTATTACCTGAAACATAACTTTTACATGGAATTGGTAATAAATGGATAATAAAAGGTAATAAGAAAATCATTTATGTTATGATATATATAAATATTTTTCTATAATATATGTATAATAAACATATATTTATTATATAGTATTTTTGAACATGTATGACGAAAGTCAAGACTTACTTAACAGATTTTTGTCTAAATTTTCCTTTGAGATGTACGTTATGCTATGCACCTATATTATTTCATGAGGTGTATATACAACCTATTTAACAATTAATATCATGAATTTATTTATCCTCATGATATTTTATGTTCCATTTTATGTTATTATTTCTTGGGGATTATGATTCAAAGATACCAAAATGGTAATGATTTTATGTTACAATCTCATCATTTATCAGGATTTAATATGATTATGTTTATGATGATAAAGTATTATCATCAATATCTCAAGAAACTCATGAATTTTATTATTATATGGTTATTAATTATAATTTCATGTAATATTACCATTTTTTCACCCTTTGGTAATTAAAATAATAGATACTTTTTTAATAAAATTTGTATTTATTCCTCTCATTGGTCAAAAATTCATTTTATTCCAAAACTATGTTTTCTAAAAAGGTTTTAAATTATTATTATTATTTTCATTTGATTTTTAAGATAAATTTTTACCCATGTTTTAATTTATTTATAATTTTTTTAAAGTAATTGTCATGTCATTTTCTAAACAATGCCCATTTGGATTTTACCGAAAATGTGAAAGTAATATTTGTTTTAACTTGTACAACATGAATAAAATTTCCATCATCATAACCACTATTTCTCTGAAGATTCATTTATAATTTTCAATGTTATTTTCAGAGAAAAATATTTTCAAAATGTTTTATGTTTCAATTTTTTTTTCAAAGCATAAAGTATATTTTATTCAATAAATGTTTTAATTGATTGAACAAAATGAATTTACATCTAAGATTATATCCATTGATGTTACCTATGAATTAATGTGGATATGAACCAAGTATACCATTATTATTCTTTCTCTAGGTGGTTTATTTTTATGATAGCATGATGTTTATGAATTTTTTTTCTCTTCCATGGGTTATACCATGATAAGTTTTTTATGAAACCCGCTTCTTTTTCCATGAGTTTTGCTATGATGAGTATGAAACCTTTTTATTTTACATAGTTTATGATATGATAAAATGTTTATGAAACTCAATTTGTTTATGGGTTATTATATGATGAATTTTTATGATATTTTGGCACACATATGTATGATTTTTATTATGTGATGGGTGGTACCTATATCTCCCTCCAATGCATTGGGTAATGATAAATGTGTTATGATTTCAAAGGGTACACGAGTGGTTAGCCCAATCCCGAAAGGGAGGGTACATAGGTGGTTATCCCAAGATAGAAAAGGAGGGTACATGGGTGGTTAGCCTAAGTCCAAAAGAGGGTACACATGTGGTCATCCCAAGCCCAAAGTAGGGACATGATTGGTTAGTCCAAGAATAAAATATTATGAATGTATTGGTGTGTATCCATGAAATAAGATTTTTATGCTAATGTGTATGCCAAAAATCTATATATTATTCCAATTTTTTTCTCTCATGGCTCATGTTCTTTGATTCCATTATGATTCATGTCTTATGAACTACCGATATTTATTTCATGGTCCATGATGATGATCTTTGATATGTAGGGTATGGTTTTCAAATGTTATGATCATGTTCTAATACCCTTATGTCCATGTTATACTTATGTGTCTCCCTTGTTTACACTTACTGAGCATCTTAGGTCACCCTTTCTTATGTTTCCTTTCCCAAATATTTGAAGAAATATATTATGTATGATATTTCTAAGAAGGGTGCTACTAATGAAGATCTTAGTGGGAGATAATGCAGCTCACATATAAACTAGTTGTTTATGTTTCCATGTTTCCAAAGGCACTAAACTATTATGGTCCTCAAGCATGTGTTTGTGTAATGTAATTAATATTCATAAAAAATGATGTAATATATATGTATGATAAGACTGGGTCACTATAATAAGCCTTCAAGAAATACCATCTTCCATTTTTATCGATAATTAAATGTAACTCTTTAATTTTTTATTTATAATTACACATCCTAAACACTTTTTAGAATATTAATCGGAAAATAGTTTAAACATAGAGTAGTGTTATCCTTTATTTGTTAATTTTTAACTTCTCAAAGTCTAAACATACTACCACTAGCCTCTTAGAAACTATATTCTTTTCAGAATATCAAGATAAGAAACACATATTTTTGTGTGTGTTAGGAAAGAAGATTTATTTCCTTTTAATAGGAACATTTAAAAAATGAACTATAGTTTCTGTATCATATATGGAATTATATATTTTTTGAACATTTTTATTTGAAAGTAATATTTCATTAAAATATACCACTGATGGATGGTAGGAAAACATTCCTACATATGTTAACAAATATTTGGATAAACACTTTTATCCTCAATAATCATTTTTATCCAAATATTTTTCTCAAAGCATGTTATAGAAATTGATGAATCATAAAACATGTGTATAAATTTAATGATCTCATATTTTTTCATAACAACTTGATTCACGCTCAAATTTACCTAAAAGAATAAGGTAGGACGGTCCTTATAGTCTATCTTGGGTCGTCGAATCCTCAGAGACCTAAGAAGTACCTACAGAAACGTACATTCTATGGATTGTTTTTGGCTATGAAGTGCCCAACTTGGGTTGATTTAAGATGGTTTTAAAGGATCACTAATAGATTTAAGTTAATTCAAATTAGGGTAATGAGTTGATCTTAGGTTATCACTCAGGGTGGATTGGATGAATTCCTTTTTTAGTGATTTCAATTTCTTATATTTGAGATGGGTTCATTTAAGAAGTTCAAAAAAATAATCACTTACTGGTTTAATGCCTACACACCCTAATAATAATCACCTATAAACTTGAAGGATCAAAGTTTGAGCACTCCAAGGTAAAGGTTCGTATTAGCACTTGAAATGTGTTCCCTTAAATTCAATAAGTATGAAGAGGTTTTAAAATCATCAAATAAAAATATCATTTAAAAGAAGTGATTATCCATTAATGGAGTGAGAAATAATATCCAATCCAGACCCTTGATACTCCCTTGGATCAAACCATAAATGAGTTATCCCTCCATTGATGACATGTCTTCAATGGAAGTGGGAAGTAGACTTATGAGGGTGGAATTGAAGAAGTAAAAACAACAACAAAAATCAATCACTCCACCGTTGTGTGATAAATATCACAAAGTATGGTGTGAATAAATTCACACCTTAAAAAAACGATAACAACATGATATGTATACGAACATAATAAGAGTAAAGGAAGAACTTTTATTAATAAACTAAGGTGAATTAAACAACTTACATGAGAAAGAAATACGATTACAAACACAAAGCGGCATCATAACACTACAATGAAACCAAGCACCAAATATGATAAACTCATCCATCAACACTACCTTAAATAGGAATTTTGGGAGACTTAGATCGAGCCTAAAATAGTACAATGTATCCCACTTGATTATGGTAGGCCTAGGGTGGTGGAAAGATTGTGGAACTTGGACTTTTCCACTCTTGACCTGAGGTGGCAGCCAGCCTTCAACCACCAAACAGACACACTTGGAAGACCTTCTAGATGGCTGAATTAGAGTGGGACATAGAAGAATAAAATGAATCCCCGGATGTATCCTAACCTCCTATAAAATATGGTCCATTTGGAGTTATGGATTCTGAGATATGATTATATTGGTAGGATGTTTTCTGGGCCTCAGAATCTGGCCCAGAATTTTATCTCTAAATTGGGCCACCTTAATAACCACCATGGAGGCCGAATTAGCACTGGATCCTGCAGAATTATTTGTTCTTATACATTTATTCTAGCATAACACGAAATATGGGCTTCATTGGGACTGTATGTTGGGCCCCACATTCTCATCAGTGGGATGGTGTCCAATCTACTTTCTCCAGAATTGTTTCCTTTCATCACCAAATATCCCCATATTCCTTTATGAATCCTCTATTGATCCCTAAATGTAAAATGTTCATATTGAAGTTTAGATCAATTTCACAAAATATAAAATTAAAATATGGATAATTAAATTCCTTAAAATCAGATGAATGATTGGGCCTAAATTGGTGTACATTAGGCATGAAGTGCACGAATGATGAGAATGAATGTTCAAAATTAAAATACACTAACTCAGGCCCATAAGATCAAAAATGAACGTTTAATACCATTAAAATTTAATTAAAATATGTATTTTTATTGTATAATCAAACCCCCCAACTTGATATTTGATAGTCCCGAGAAAAATGTATCTAACAATATGAAATTCGAATTCCCTTTTCCAAAAACATTTTAATAAACAATTATCACCAAAAACCCTTATACCAAAAAATCATGAAACCCCATAAAAATATTTTAATACAATATAGTTTCATAAGCAGATCCCAATCCCAAGCCCATTCCTTTGTTCAAATTAATTTCCATATTTCATCCAATATCAATTAAGAGTGATAATGTGTTGTGTATCACATTAGACATGGGGTTCATCTTTATTCAAGAGGGAAATGATGGAAGCGCTTGGTGGAATCACATTTCAATATTAAGATGAGTATTCAATTTTTTTTTGTTGTATTTTTTTTGTTTTTTCAATTTTTCCATGGTAATTGAAATTGCACTCAAAAGAGTCAACCCCTGTAGTGATGCTTTACCGATGAATCCCAGGCTCAAAGACCTTAGGGTACCAAGTGAAGCCCACATACTCAGGAATCATCTCGAGTTAACTCAGTAAAAAAAATTCAAATTACAAAAAATAGAGATAAAATTACTAATTCTGGGACAGAAAACTATGGAGTCAAGATCCCCAAGTGCCGAAAGCCACGCATTAGGTCATTTCATTACTCTACACGCAAATTTATTGTTTTATTAATTTTTTTATTTAATACTCATATTAAAACTAAAATTATCACCAAACCTATGCTATTTATTTGGGGGACCCCATGAACTCAAAATAATACCCCACTATCCAAAGGACGTTCATTGTGATCTTTTTTTTATTTGGATGAAAATATAAATGATGAAATATCACATTGGATAGCCACACTTTCCAAAATCTATGCTCATGGAATTATACAAGGATTAAAATCAGAATCGGGGCATGCTAAATTATTTGATATCCAGTTTTAAAGTGTGCAATGTGTATTACCATGTTCAAAGTTAAAGGAATTTTTCCTTCCATTTAAACACATTTTTTTTCAAATCATTCATTTTTTTGACACAAAAGAATTTTTTAATTTTATCTCAACCAACTTAAAATAACACTGTCCCTAGTGTTTGAAGAAAAGAAAATTTAGAAGGAGGTAGAGCCAGATAATGGGAGTTCAAAAAGGAAATCGAAAACGAGGATCATGGAATGAAGTCACCTGGTGGTTGCAGTTGAAGTTCTTGCTGCTCCAATTTAGTCCTTTGATATCCATGTCACTTACAGAGTTCCCTAGTAGAAAAAAAAGAGAAAGAAGAAAAAAACAAAACAAAACAAAACAGAACAATATATATATATATATTTATAAAAAAAATAAAAAATAAAAAATAAGTATATATATAAAAATTATAGAATAAGGAAGCACAATAAGCCGTAGGTCAGTGGTAAGTGCACGCCCCTGTCTCCCTTCGGTCCCGGGTTCGAGTCCCCACGGCTTCGCCGGTTGTGACGGGGTTTTCCCCACGACCTATGATCTGACCTTTTTTTTATTATTATTATATTTTTTTTATATTTTTATTTTAAAAATAAAATGAACTGATGATACATTATCTTATTTTTAAATTTATAGGTAAGGTATTACTCAAGGATCACACCACGTGACACAGATGAATATGGTGCTCCCCTTTCGTACCCATCCATACTCATAATATAAGAACAGGTCAATAGTCTATTTTTTTAAATATCAAAATGATTCATTAATCCTATTAAAAAAATGATTCGCAAAGATGAAAACCACGGGTTTCCTCCCATGCAGTGCTTTGGTTTAATGTCTCTAGCTAGACTTAGACCCTTAATTATTTAAGTATTTTTCTCATATAAGGTTGGTTCACACAAGTTTTCATCAAATTCATTTTTTTTGGAATGGTTCAATGAATGGTTTGACTCTATGACCATTAAATTTAAAGGTTTGACCATTGGTGGGATCTTGAATTTCTACAGCCCCATGGGGGTACACCTTATGCACTATGTATGGACCTGACCATCTAGACCTCAACTTTCCTGGGTGTAAATGAAGTTTAAAACTATACAAAAGAATAGGTTTACCCGGTACAATGTGTTTGGTTTTAAGATTTCGAGATTGGTAGGCTTGTACTTTAGCTTTATTGATCCTTTAATTTTTATAAGCCTCCATCCTAAGTTCCTCAAGTTCATTGAGATCTAATTTCCTTTTTTTTTTCGGCCAATGAGAGGTCATAATTCATTTTATTAATAGCCCAAAAGGCCTTATGTTCAATCTCCACTGGAAAATGGCATGCTTTACCATAAACCAAACTATATGGGGACATTCCTAAAATGGTTTTATATGCAGTTCGATAGGCCCAAAGAGCATCCAAGAGTTTCTCGGACCAATCTTTCCTAGGAGGATTGAATGTTTTTTCAAGAATATTATTAATCTCCCTATTTGATAACTCATATTGACCATTGGTTTGAAGATGGTATTCAGTGGAAACTTTATGAGAAAGCCCATACTTAGACATGAGTGAAGAGAATGGACAGTTGCAGAAATGGGTTCCTCGATCACTGATTGTAGCCTTAGGAATTCCAAATCGAGAAAATATGTGCTCTTTTAGAAATTGGATCACAACATGATTGCCATTAGACTTATTGGGGATGGCTTCAACCCATTTTGAGACATAATAAAAAACTAAGAGGATGTAGATGTATCCCCTAGAGTTTGGGAAGGGACCCATGAAATCAATTCCCCAGTAGTCAAAGATTTCAATCACTAAGATGGGAGTGAGTGGAATTTGATTCCTTTTTGTGATTAAACCTACTTGTTGACACTTAGGACAACCTTGAAAAAATGTGTAGGAGTCCCTTGAGAGGGTGGGACATAAGAGACCACACTGAAGAATCTTAGAAGATGTTTTCTTAGAGGAAAAGTGACCTCCACATGCCTCACTATGACAGAATTTAAGGATGGACTCTTGTTCAGATTCTGGGACACACCTCATAATGACTTGGTCAGGGAAAAACTTATAGAGATATGGATCATCAAACACATAGTGTCTAACATCATAAAGTAATTTCCTTCTATCTTGAGTCCCTAAGAATTTTGGAATGAATCCTGTAACTAAGAAATTGGCTATGTCAGCATACCAAGGGAAGTCACTCACATAGTATAGGTGTTCATCCGGAAATGAATCATACACAAAAAGGTTATTTGAGTTGTCTTTTTATTACATCCTAGAGAGGTGATCAACTACAAAATTTTTAACACCCTTTTTGTCCTTGATTTTAAGGTCAAATTCTTGTAAGAGAAGGACCCACCTAATCAGTCTAGCCTTAGCATCTTGTTTTTGGAAGAGGTATTTTAGTGTAGAATGGTCAGTGAACAGAGTGATGGGGGATCCTAAGAGGTAGGACCAAAACTTCTCTAAGGCAGACACAATAGCATGTAACTACTTTTCAGTAGTGGTGTAGTTTATTTGGGCATCATTTAAGGATTTTCTTACATAAGAAATGACATAAGGATTTTTATCACAACGTTGTCCTAACACAACTTCTACAACAAATCCACTAGAATCACACATAATTTCTAAAGGTAGGTTCCAATTTGGATATTTCATAATGGGAGGAGAGGTGAGAGAGGATTTTAGGGTTGTGAATGAACCCTCATAGCTTTCTGTCCAAACAAACGGAGAATCCTTTACTAGTAGAGCACAAAGGGAACTAGAGATTGAACTAAATTCCTTGATGAATCTTCTATAGAAACCAGCATATCCTAAGAAAGACCTTCACTTCCTTAACAGTTTTGGGTGATGGAAGGTGACGAATGATGTCAAACTTTTATTTATCAACTTCAATCCCCCTACCCGAGACCAAATGTCCTAGAAAAAGTCCCTATTTAACCATGAAATGACATTTTTCCCATTTTAGGACCAAATTATTTTCTTCACATCTTGATAAGACTCTCTCTACATTATGTAGACATCCCTCAAATGTATCCCCAAATACAGAGAAGTCATCCATTAAGACCTCTATAAAATCCCCTACCATGTCTAAGAAGATTCCCATCATGCACCTCTGGAAGGTTCCAGGGTCATTGCATAAACTGAAGGGTATGCGTTTGAAAGAAAAGGTGCCGAATGGACATGTGAATGTAGTCTTCCCTTGACCCTCTAGGGATACCTCAATCTAATTTTACCCCGAGTACCCATATAAGAAACAGTAGAAGGCATGACCTGCCACTCTCTTAAGGACTTGGTTAATGAATGGTAAGGGGAAATGGTCCTTCTTGGTGAATGAGTTTAGCTTCCTATAGTCAATGCAGACCCTCCATCCACTAATCAACTTGGTTAGAATAATCTCTCCATCCTTATTGGTTATCACTGTGATTCCTACCTTCTTGGGAACCACTTGGATTGGGCTGACCCACTCACTCTCAGTTATGGGATATATGATACCAACTTTTAACAATTTCATAAGTTCCTTCCTTACTACCTCCATGAGATTAGGATTGAGTCACCATTGAAGTTGATGACATAGATTTGAATTAGATTTTAGAACAATCCTATGAGTACCAATAAGTGGGATAATCCCAGGAATATCAGAAAGGGTCCAACCAATGTCTTTCTTATGTTTCTTAAGGACATCTAGAAGCATCCTCTCATGATTGGATTCAATAGAGTAAGAAATTACAATAGGATGTGTTTGATTGTCCCCTAGTAAGGCATACTTGAGTGCAGCGGGAAGTTCCTTCAATTCAAGATCAGGTTGGTTCAGAATTTCATCAGAAGATTGGAACATTGGATCAAGATCAATTTTGTTTTCTAGAGTTTTAGATAGAATTGATTCCCCACATATATAATTTTCAGCTACTAGATTGGATTGATCAGATTTAGGGAAGGAAGTTGGAGTGGTCTCCATGAAAGTGGTTTCCTGAAATTTTTCACTGATTGTTGGAACTAAGACTTCATCATAAGAGAAATTTGAAAATGATTCAAGCCAAGGAGATAAACTTCCTTCACGTGAACAAATTAAATCAATCTCATCCTGACTTGAACATCCATCAAATATTCCTTGATGTTCTATGGAATCATTATCAATGCTTTCTATCATGTTTACTTCATGAATTTCCTCATCATCCACTATTTGTGAGCTTGAATTATAGATGTTCAAGTCTAGAATCATGTTTCCAAAGGTGATGGTCATGTTCCCATTTCAGACTCGGATAACAGAGTTGATTGTTGCAAGGAAAGGACAACCAAGGATGATTGGGGTTTTTTCCTTATTTCCTAAGTTTGGATGGTTTTCAAGGACAATGAAGTCATCAGGGTAGATGAAGTTTTCAACCTTTACCAGAACATCCTTTAAAATCCCTTTTGGAACCCTAATGCTACAATAAGCAAGTTGAAGTGTGACAGATGTGGGTTAGAGCTCTTCTAGGCCTAACTGGCAGTACACAACATATGGTATGAGATTGAAACTAGCACCTAGGTCACACAAGGCCTTGAAAACTTTTCTCTCTCATAGTTCAACATTAATGTAAGGGAAACCCGGGTCTTTTAACTTAGGAGGAATGATCCCTTGAATGGTGGTACTCACATTTTAATCCAAAAGGACTTGGTTTTTATGGGAATATTTTATTTTAAAAGTGAAAAAGTCCTTAAGATACTTTGATTAGGTAGGTATGGTTTGGATTACATCGAGAAGGGGAATGATCAACTTGACTTGTGAGAAGATTTCCCTCAATGTTTCAATCAATTCAAGCTTGGTTTCCCCCCTCATGCATTGAGAAAATGGTGCTGGTTGTGGGGTTGTTTGTTGAAGAGTTGTTTCTTTCACATTATTATTGTGTTTTTTAGTTTTATCATTTGGTTCATTTAAATTTTCATCCAAGTTTTAATCTTTAGATGGGTTCTGAATTAGTTGTTCAAGTTTCTCAATTAATTTCCCACTTCTTAAAACTATCACAGACTTTAGTTATTCATGAGTTGTTTGAGTACAAATTGACTCTCCCCTTGAATTTGAGGATGGTACCGCTTGAGTAGGCATGGGTGCCTTTCCAGTTTTGATGGTTTGAAGTTCTTGTCTTAAGGAAGAGACTTCTGAGTTCATTCTTTCCATTTGTTTACACAGTTGTTCTAGTAGGCTTTTTGGAACAGTTTGGGTTGGTTCTTGAGAAGATTGGTTTATCCTAGGGGGATATTTTGGAGGTGGGATGGTTTGTTGAAAATGGACTGGTGGCTATTGGTATTGTATAGGTTGGGTTTGGAACTGGTTATGGGTTTGGTAGTTCTTATGGGGGTAAGGATTTTGTCCTTGTGGTTGGATTGGTTGTTGGTTATCTTTCTAGCGGAAGCCTGGGTGGCCATTATACCTTGGGTTGAAGTTGTTTTGGTATTGAGGATTTTTAAAGTTCAAAGCATTTACTTCCACTGGGGGTCCTCCTAAAAGAACATCCTTGATGGATGGAATGGTTGAGAAGTTGTCTGTCTTATGGTCATGTTTGTCACAAATTGTGAAAACAGGGTCTACAATTTCGATTTCATAGACTGTACTAAGGTCTATCTCTTCAACCTTCCTAGAGAGTGCTGCGAGTTTAGCCCTAAGTCTTTCCTCTTCTCTAATTGTATGAATTCCAGTAGTTCTTTGTGGTATTTTAGAATAAGGTGAAGTTCCCCATGTTTGGTTTTGTTCAGCAAGGATTTCCAGATACTTATAAGCATCATTTGGGGATTTGTTTTTAAAGGTTTCATTAGACATCATGTCAATGAATTGTTTGTTCCCTAGACCCAATCCTTTATAGAAAATTATCACTTGTTTAGGAATAGAAAAACCATGGTGTGGAACCATGTTTAGAGTGTCTTTGAACCTCTACCATGTTTCATAGAATTAATCTCCCTCTTTTTTAAAAAAGTTTTGGATACTCTTTTTAATTGTAATTGTTTTGGGGTGGGGAAAGTATTTTTTATAGAATTATCTTTGTAGTTGGTCCCAAGAGTTGATGAATGATGGTCTAAAATTTTTTAGCCAATTTTTAGATCGATCCTTTAAAGAAAAAGGAAATAGCCTCATCTTAGCCGATTCTAGTTGATGTGGGGGACACATGGTTTCTACAATGTCATTGAACTCCTTAACGTGAAGGTAGGGAATCTCAGACTCCATTCCATGGAATGTGGGAAGGTGGTTTAGGACATGGGGTTTAAATATGTAGTTGGAATCTCCTATGGAATTGTGTCTAATGTATGAGGAGGAATTGGTCCAGGTAGGTGTGAGGTATTCATTCATGGTTTGATCAACTGCATTCACAAAGTTTGGGGCTGCCTCATTTGGGTTTCCATTTTGGTTTCCACCCAGGTTTATGAGTTGGTTTCTTTGAAGACCTTCCATTGAAATGGGATAAATTTTGGACTCTGGAGTATTAGGAAGATTAGGATCTAAAGGAAAGATTTCCCTTGGTGTACTTGACTCCCCAACCCCAGGACTATCCACCCTAACTAGATGGTTTGATTGATCGTGGGTGTAGGCGGACATGCGCCAAAAGAAAAAAAAACAAGAAAGGGACAAGATAAGAGAATTTGGATGAGAAAAGAAGAAATGGGGGAGAAAAGAATGGGTGTTTAGACGACTTACTTGGGTCCCCGACAACGACACCAAAATTTTATTCACGCTCAAATTTACCCAAAAGAAGAAGGTTGGATGGTCCTTGTAGTCTAGCTTGGGTTGTCGAATCCTCAGAAACCTAAGAAGTACCTACAGACACGTACATTCTATGGATTGTTTTTGGATATAAAGTGTCCAACTTGGGTTGATTTAATATGGTTTTAAAGTATCAATAAAATATTTATGTTAATTCAAATTAAGGTAATGAGTTGATCCTAGGTTATCGCTCGGGGTGGATTGGATGAATTCCTTTTTTAATGATTTCAATTTCTTATATTTGAGATGGGTTCATTTAAGAAGATCAAAAAAAATCATCACTTACTGGTTTAATTCCTACACACCCTAATACTAATCACTCGTACACTTGAAGGATCAAAGTTTGAGCACTCCAAGGTAAAGGTTCGTATTAGCACTTGAAATGTGTGACCTTAAATTCAATAAGGACGAAGAGGTTTTAAAATCATCAAATAAAAATATCATTTAAAAGAAGTTATTAGCCATTAATGGAGTGAGAAATAAAATCCAATCCAGCCCCTTGATAATCGCTTGGATCAACCCATAAAATAGTTATCCCTCTATTGATGACATTTCTTCAACGGAAGCGGGAAGTAGACTTATGAGGGTGGAATTGAAGAAGTTAAAACAACAACAAAAATCGATCACTCCACCGTTATGTGATAAATATCACAAATTATGGTGTGAATAAATTCACACCTTGAAACAAAGGTATAAATGTGATATGTATAAGAACAGAATAAGAGTAACGGAAGATCTTTTATTAAGAAACTAAGGTGAATTAAACAACTTACATGAGAAAGAAATGTGATTACAAACACAAAGCGGTAGCATAACACTACAATGAAACCAATCACCAAAGATGATAAAATACTCAATAACCACTGCCTTAAATAGGAATTTTTGGAGCCTTGGATCGATCCTACAATATTACAAAGAATCCCACTTGATTATGGTAGGCCTAGGGTGGTGGAAAGCTTGTGGAACTTGGACTTTTCCACTCTTGACCCGAGGTGGAAGCCAGCTTGCAACCACCGAACGGATGCGCTTGGAAGACCTTCTAGATTGCCGAATTGGAGTGTAACATAGTATAATAAAATGGATACCCAGATGTCTCTTAACGTTATGTAAAATTTGGTCCCATTTGGAGTTGTGTATTCTGAGATATGATTATATTGGTAGGATGTTTTCTGGGTCGCAGAATCTGGCCTAGAATTTTATCTCCAAATTGGGACAACTTAATACCCACCATGGAGGCAGAATTAGAACTAGATCCTGAATAATGATTTTTTCCTGTACATGTATTCTAGTATACCACAAAATATGGGATTCATTGGGTCTGTATGTTGGGCCCCACATTCTCATCCGTGGGATGGTGTCCAATCTGCCTTCTCCAGAATTGTTTCTTTTCATGACCAAATATCCCCATCTTCCTTTATGAATCCTCCATTGATACCTGAATGAAAAATGTTCATATTGAAGTGAAAATAAATTTACCAAAATATAAAATTAAAATATGGATAATTATATTCCTTAAAATCAGATGAATCATTGGGCCTAAATTGGTGTACATTAGGCACGAAGTGCACGAATGATGAGAATTGATGTTCAAAATTAAAATCCACTAACTCAGGCCCATAATATCAAAAATAAAAATTTAATACCATTAAAATTTAATTAAAATATGCATTTTTATTTTATAATCACAAATCTTTGTTATCTAATGACTTATCTTATAACACAAGTAAAATGAGATAAAGATACACATATTTTACTTTGATTCATTTGAGCTTGATAAAATCTTTTACATTAATATATAGAAACTATTTTCTTCCTGATTGTAAAATGAAATTGCAAAAAATTATTCCTTTGGATTTTGAACTCCTGTATATTTACAAAACTTTTAAAATATACATTTGGCATCATATACCTTTCAAAACCAAAGAATTAATTTCTATAACATTCATATCTAACATAGACATTCCATAGAGTTTCAAAAACTCCTCTAGATATATCCTAGATAATCTAATCATATTGAATTACTACATTTCCTAAAAAACCTAGGTTTCAATTAATTTTATTGGCCTCTTGAAAAAGTATTGTCTAACTCTTCATCTAACTTTTCTTCTAGTTTGAACTTTCACCTCTTCATCTAACTTTTCTTCTTCTAGTTTGAACTTAGAAATCACATCAAATGTTCAAAAATCATGGTAATCGATCAAAAACTCAGTTTTAGAAGAATTATGGGCCTTTTGAGCTGAAAAAATATTGACCAAGGTCCCCTAATTTTTTACGATAGAGATATCATCACAAGAATTAATTTGATTTGTGGTAGAGCCCAAATGGACACCCAGATCAAAAGTTATGGTTGTTTAAAGTTTATGTGTGATTTTAAAATTCTCTTAAAATAGTAATATATTTTATTCTGATAATTATTACCATTTTTTCTAATTTCATTTTAGTTCATTTCATAAATTTTGGTTTTACTATTTATGAAGCTCAAACGGACACTCAAATCAATAGTTACGGTCATTTGATGCAAAAGTCTCTATTTTCAACATTTTCTAGAATTAATTTATGTTTCAAATAATTAAAAAATAATTATTACAAATAATTAACAATTAATATATTCTAATTAATTAAAATTATAAATAATAAAAAATAATTATTAAAAACAAATAATAAATAATTGTTATTTTTTTTTAAAAAAATCCATTAATTTAGCGACACCTTTCAAAAACCACTTCTAAAAATGATGAAATAAACACTTTTAGCGGTAGTTTTCAAAACCACCTCTAATAAACTACCATGAAATCCCATTTTTCTATATTTTTATGAATTTTATATGCATTATTAACATGTTTTCATGGAAATTGGTTGATTTTAAAAGGTAATCTAATGATATTCTCTTTTAAAGAAAGTATTATGCCCTTTTAGGATAAAAAGAAATGTTTTTAAGAAAACGAATTTCATGGGTTCCATGTTTTCTAAAAAATACCCATGTTTGTCATTTTTTATTTATTTTCTTATAATGTGTGTTATGAACAACTTTGGGTAGTAAAAATTATTTCATTTTTATGTAAATTATTATTTGATCTTGAAGTTTATTATGTTAAGGGAAACCTCTCTTTTATGATCTCGTGATTTTAAAATAGACTAATGAGATTCTTTCTTATTTTTTAGGTCTTATACTGAGATTTTTGTTCCTATAATATGTTTTCAAAAATAATTATAGGTTTTATGGATGATTAGAAACAAAGACAGAGTCAAGTTGAAAATCATAAAGATTTTTCATGAAAATGAAACATGTTTTATTTTTAAAGTATTGTATTGTGGTAAAAATGGATACTAAGACAAAGTGTTCAAATTGTACTATATGGGTTTGTTATGTAAGAGTTAAAACCTAATTCTATAAAACTATAAACCTGAAAAGTTATCTAGTAATGCATGAAAATTAATCCTTCTTTAAAAAATAAATTAGGGACTGAATAAGGGTTGAGTTCTTATTATAAATGATATACATGGGTTTTATGAGTCTCCTAATGCTAAGGTTGGATTGAAATCATTCTCAATTCCCTATGGAATTTTATAGTTAAAGAGAAGATAAAAATGTGATAAATAACTTAGGGAGTTCCATTGTGATTTTAAACACTCACAAAACTCATATATTCCATTTCATAAATCTTAAACCACATTATATAGGCTTCCAAAAACACTCTGTTTCAAATTTTTTCATAAATATTCAATAATAACTATAATGTTTCATAAATATTAGTAATTATCATTACATTTATATTAACCTTATATTAGTTTTTAAATGTTTAAATAATTAATATAAACATTTAAAATTCCTTTAAACATCATTCAATGAAGTTATAATTGTTATATAGCTTGTGTAAAAGTAAAAAAAATAAACATTTGTTATATCATAACATGTGAACTTCCATTCACAAATAAACTATGTAATTAACTTTACCATGACTTAGTTTACTTAAAAAAATAATGATTTAATAACTCTCATAATGTTTTACTTTTTATTTAGTATAAATTTCTATCATGTTTAATAAGTAAAACACATTCTCTACTTTCACATATGGAATTTCAAAGTGGTTTTGAATATTTATTCTATGACTATTTATCTCTAACTCAATTGTCACATTATATATCATATAAAATTACCAATATATCTTCCATTAAACTAATAATTATTTTATACATAACCAAAACCACTACACCACCAATAACATCTATAAACAAATTTCTCATGAAATTATCTGTTTTTCTATTTTGAATTATTTTTCATTTTTATGCTGTTTTAAAATTATTTTTGAATCCATTAATTGAGTTAAAAATATGAAATTTTATACACTTATCACATGTCCGTGTAAATATTTTCTTTATGTTTTCAATTCACCATTTATAATATATTTTTTCATAATTTTTTTATTTCAATATGACACAAAATTATTTAATTAAACTTTTTTTCCTACACAATATATCAAATTTGTATTTAATTGATCACTATCCTTCACATACACACATATAAGTCCTTATATATCCACATAATGGGTTCTGACAATTAATATAATCATCAAAAGTCATGGATGATTCAAAATCATTCTCACTGCTATTTTGAATTTCAAGAACATCTTGCCTGATTTTTTAAAGTAAAACCTAAATTTATTAAAATCATTTTAAACCCCCAGAATTTTTTTTGAGTAATTTAATGTTAATTTTTTTCTATAATCATCTCCTCTAGTGAATCATTTAATTTATTCTTCCATGTAAGAAATACTTATAAAATTTGTACTTTAACTATATCAACCCTTTCACACCATTAACATTATTTACATAATTTGATGTTTGATGTTTTTTATTATTCTCCAAATAAGTGATATTTTTATACAATCCTTTAATTCATATTTTAATATGAACTCCATGTTATTATCATGTTTATCTTCATTACCACTCTCAACTATATCACAGTAGAATTATTGTTCATTAATTTTAGTAATTAAATATTATTCTCCATGATCCTTAAATTTTATAACAACATAATTTACACCGTTATCACTTTCTTATTCATCCGTCTTGAATATGAATTTTCATTTCTTCACATTTGATAAAAATTTCCCTTTACTTTTTTAAGGAAACTTTAAATTATTAAATCTTGAGATTTGTTTCATGAATTTTTTCCTAACATCACTCCATAGTCATCACTTTCACCCACATTTAGCTTTTGATATATAGTTAAAATGACCAATGGCTCCATAATTGATAAATTTTATTGAAAACATTCAATAATATTTTCTTAGTACTTTTTAAAAAATTCTTGAGGCAAGTGACAATAGTATTTTAAACATCAAATCAATTTCTTTATCTAAAACTAAATCATATTATTCTTCATTAACTTACTTTTAAAACTTATTATTCTTAAATTATTTAAAAATTATTTATTTCATTACCTTATCCTATTTAAATAAAAACATATTCTCATATCATATTAATTAAATATATTATGCAACTCAACTATTATGAATGAATTTAAATCATGATCTATAAAAACCAAAACCTCTGCATCAAATTTTTCTAGAAATAATGATTTAAAATATCTTATTCATAACCATGAAATATTATAGATTTTCTCCTAAACCACATATACAGATCACAATTTCATTAAATCTAGTAAATAATTCCTTCACCAGGTCACTATCATGAATTTGAACATCTTCAAACTTGGAACTCTAAATATATAACTTTTCTACCCTTTCTTTATCATTAGCTTTATATTAATTATATATCATATCTAAAATTCCCTTTTCCATCTTGATAACTATAACTTAGATGAATTATATCTTAGAAAGCTAGGGTATCTTAAAAATTCATTTATGATCACCATTCTTTGTGTTCATTCTATCAATAGTTTTCATTTTAATACCCTCTATAATTGGAGTGTATCCATAAGTGATAACATTAACCACTTCCATACTCAAAGATAACAAGTAGATCAACATTATCACTTTATATATATTGAAATTATTCATAATAAATATCAAAATCCTTTTTATATTCATTGAATTTAAATGATCCATTACATATACTAAATTCAGAAATCAAGTCATATTTAAACAAAAAACCTAAAAATGTAAACATAAATAATAATTTTGACTAATCTCATACTAATCGAGGAGGACCTAGTTGAAGAGACTCACACAAGGATTAAATAAGAGGTATGTGGCGAATCAATGAATGTATTTATCTTTTGTTTATTTTTAAACCTTTATTAAACCTCCATTAATTAATTTTATTAACTAACTAGTACTATTAAAATTACTTAGTGGTAAGAAGAATGTTAAAAATGTAGGATACAATTATTTATATTGCTAACCAATACAAAATTCTACATCCATGAAATATCTCAAAATACCCTATAGTAATACAATAATTTAGTAAAACCTAGTGGATACAAATGTTTTGAGTATATTTCAATACACAATAAAAATTAATTCATTATAATTTCAAAGTATTCTACCACATTTAAATAGATAATATGAATCTGAATAACACTAACCATCATTTTCTATATGTTTTTCTTCTCACAAGTTTTTTTCCTTTCCATAACTATTCATGTTATTTTAAAATTAATAATTATTCAATAATCAGCACTGAGAAAATTTGTGATAAAATTCACATAGAAATAATGAACTTAGAATATTTCCTTTCAACCAACATAAACTTCACCCTTCTTTATAGTTGGGAAGTAATAATAAAACATAAGCTACTATCATTTAATAAATGATTTAATTAAGTTCCTCTATAAATAATATTCTTCTATATTTTATATTTCCCTTCTTAGTTCTTGTAAGACTTAACTAAATCTCAAAAAACCTTTGAGACACTTAAGAAAACCATGAAATATTTACCCAATAAAAATTTAAAAATAATTACTATATAATTAGTGGGATTTAGAATAATAAATCATAAATAAATTTTGGGAACACTTCTCATAGTCTATGAAAACATTATCACATATATTGGGATTCTAGTCTACAGTATATCTAATGACCTATCTTGACCATCAAGAATTTGGATTAGAATATAATGGTTATTTATAAATGTTATTGTACCTCTTGTTGATTATTCATAAAGTGTAAGTAATATCATAATCAAACCAATAGATCCTTCTTCTATTATTTTAATTACAATAATTTCATAGGTAACTAGATCTCTAAGAAACCACATATCCATTAATGAGCCCCCATGTATAAAAAAAATAACCAATGCTACTACTTGATCTTACTATCATTCGGATATTGACAACATATAAACTAATTAACTATAAAATAGAAATATATCATCATATTTTCCATATATGGAATTAATATCTCCAAATAAGATAATAGACATCATTATCAAGCTAACTTATATTAAATGTAAATCAAACATCATGGAAACACATAAATTTCAAATATCAAGGTATACGATGAAAACCCATAAACAAAATTTAACAATTATCATGAAATCTTAAAATAAAATACATGTTACATAGTTAAATATAATATATATGGAATAATAATTACATAATCATAATGAATAAATAAAACACTCACACATCATTGAAATAAAAATCAACATCCATGGTATACATACACCCGTTAATTATCAATAATAATAATAAAGAAACCAATAAAAGTATATGAAATTAAATATTTAATTTATTTAATTCTCATTGAATTTTACCTTGGAAAATATTTCTCAATAAAACATATCTCTTGAAAAATAATATGTCCCTTTTAAAAAACTATATAATTACCCACTCTACTACCTCATGAGTCGTATTCCATTCCAAGACATGTTGGTACCACTTATGGGTCAATGTTCCTAAAATATTAAACCCATATAAATGTTCATAACAAAAAGATTATGATTAATATAACACAATAGATATTGAAG
The DNA here is from genome assembly GCA_963277665.1 of Viscum album. Taxonomy (NCBI): domain Eukaryota; kingdom Viridiplantae; phylum Streptophyta; class Magnoliopsida; order Santalales; family Viscaceae; genus Viscum; species Viscum album. The sequence goes on from OY728164.1 coordinate 137,875,701, forward strand.
TAAACATATGTATTATGATATTAGATGATATATGGAAGAAATATGAGAAATATATGATCTTGATTCATTCATTTAAAAATAAATAAACTTTAATAACAAATTCTATTTATATGAGTGGAAAATGAGAATCACCATAAAAAGTATAATAAACTATGTCTTTAAATTATCCTTCTTTAATGTTTTTTTATTGGTGGATTTTTAATTTAATAGGGTAATAGGAAGATAGAGGAAGAAGAGTGATATTGAAGAGAGTAGAGGAGGTCTGTTCAGCCAAGGGTAGGATGTACCACCCCTTTCTTCCTTGATGTAGGTTTTTACCCAAAAAAAATATTTCATATTAAATTACAATAAGACCTACAAGGTACTTGATTATCCCCTAATATTTTAATAGTTTCACCCAAACCAAATATGTATTTATTTTAGTCCAAGATCATTAATCCTGTTACCCCCATAAATTCTCTTCTAAACATTTCCATTGTAATGTCCCATCTTTTCATGAAGGTATGGATAATTTGTTTTTAGTTTAATTCCCTTTAAAATAACCTAATAATGATTCCTAATCAATTTTATATGGTATTAGCTGTGTTCAGGGATCATTTGGAGTATGGAGAACTGAATTGGGAAAAAGTGACTGGACCCCACAGTTAGGAGAAACTGTACAACCCACCCCTCACGATTTCCCTAAACCATACGGTTGTATATAGTGGGAAACTATAGGCTACGTGGTTTTTCTAAAACCATGTGACCCAGGGAAAAAATCCATGAGGGATTGAATACATTCCTGATAGTGGGATTCATCATGGTTTATGTACGGTTTGGGAACTCATGCACCACAATCATGTGGGGCATTCCCTTAAGCAGTCAATTAAGCACAATTTGCACATGGTTTGGCCAAAACATGTGCCCACTATTTTGAGGTTGAAATTAAATTTTCTACATTAATTAAACTTATAATCCAATTTTCTTTTCCTATCCCCCCATTCCAGCTTATGTTTTGGTATTTCTTCTCCCATATCCTCCTAAGATTCTCAAAATAGGTATTGAAGTATCTCCCATATCTGGTGTTTGATTCTGGATCCATCAAAGGTGTTGGATTCCTTAAGGTGAGCTCTAGAATCCTCCACCTTTCTGTCTAAGTTTATCATTGTATACATTTCTCTATTTAGGTTCAGTACCTTTTCCCCTATTTTTAGGGTGTTGGACCATTTATTAGATTTCTTCCAACCTACTCTAAACTTGAGGCTGATATAGAGTGAGGAATTATATAAGGTTTTTTTATAAGTGGTATCATCATTTTCCCCATGATTTTTGATTCTTCATAGCTTTTCCATTGTGCCACACACTAGTTTTTTCTGATCATATCCTTTTAATTGAGTTATTCATATTAAATTGAACCTATCACCTCGATACACACCTTTTGATCTCTATTTAATAGTTTACATATGATTGACATCATTCATGGACATCCCTTAGGTGTGAAAAGTTGAATAGAACTTAAATATTATTTTTTTTAAATTATGGAAACACATCTTTAGCTTTTGGATTAGAATTTTTGTGGAATTACCCTAGTTATATGAATGTTTAATGGAACCCAAGGCACATCCTAGGTGTTTGGCCAACCTATACTAGTAATTTCCCATACATAAAATTACCTCGATGACCATGACACCCCTTCAAATAACCTATGCATTTTATAAATGAAACTTCCATGCTTAGTAAATTGAATGGTTTGAGGTCATATTAAATGGATTATGCATGATGGATTCCATTATTTAAAATGAATTGAATTAATTAAATGAAATGAGTTATTAAGAGTGAAAAGGCCACACCATCACTGGCATGTTATATTAAATTCAATTTGTGAATTGAAATGCCTTGAATGAAATTAAACTTGGATATTCACACATGAAGGTATTACCTCAGGTATTATATTATAAATGTGATGATGCCTTTATATAGGCTGTGGTATGATGGTAAGTGCTCAGTTGAGCATGACAATATCATGTACCCTAACATTGAGTTTTCAGCACGACGTCTCACACCATTGACACTAGTTGGATATTGGGATTTACACGCAACACCCCTTGTTTGAGTGTTGAATGATGTAACACTCATCATATTGAGTGAAGAGAATGATTTCTCCCACTAATTATGAGATGTAGGTAATGTAACCTATTTCTTGAGATTATAGGATCGTTATACTAGTCATGGATGTCTGAGCTATGTCTCGGTCTAGCCAGCAATTAGTATTCCAGGTATATGGCCACTAGCGTCCACACACCCTTGGTTCATATAGGTAGATTCAATATATAATGATATACTATATATATATATAATAATATTATAGATATAATGATGGTTCATACTTTCATTCTTCCCATAATACAAAGTAGGTAGACCCACCATGTGTCCTTTATAAACATGAGTGGGCGATTATTTATTCCGCATTGTCTATAAATTAATATTTCATGCACATTGTTTAGTTACAAGAACTGGTTGGATTAATTATAGACAAAATTGGTGGTGGAATTCTGAAATTTTTATCTCACACCCTACTCAACATTCCTTTGGTACCTGAGATGATTATTTTTCTACAGCTTCGGATAAGGGCAAGCGCCCTGCTACAAGTTATTGATATGTTTTCTTATAGACGGAGCTTAGGAGAAGAGGACTACGACTTTTCTCGAGATTCTAGTGGAGTATATTTCTATTATTTTTGTAGTTTCTATATATGAAGTTCTCATATTCCTTTTTATCCACATTATATGCCTCTATATATGTATTTGAAACTACCTTAGTGGATTTTGATATTGTTATTTAGTTGATTAGTTATTTGTTGTTATACACTTGTTTATTCATTATATTTATTTATATGATATGATTCCACTATTTTATGTTTATCTATATCCTTTATGATACTCTAACATGAAGTTATAGTATCCCCACCATACCACTTTTACACCATCTTTTCTAGTCAAAGGCCTCTGGTGTATGGAGTGGCATGCTTATGGCTATGTGACCCACTGGCTCAGGGAATGGGTTAAGCAGATTCTAGGTTGGGATGTTACAAAGTTGTATCAGAGCCCTATTTTTCCTTTTTATTAATTTTTTGGTTTTAGACAGGATACTGGGAGTTAAAGGAATTTGTAATTGAACCTACTCCTAGATGTAGCTAATCCTTGTATAGGGGAAACCCAAATTACCTAGGATGTATAATAACATTTATTTATTATTCCATTTATAGTTTATACGACTTCACCATTGGGTGAAACAATTTTTTATGGTGTTATTAATATTGGTGTAACTGAAAAGATATTTATTTTACCTAGGCCTAATGAAATTAGGGATTTACATCACATGTATCAAATTAGGCACAATAAGACTGATATTCCATAAAATTTTACATCCCACGTCTATTTTTATGCATGTATTTTCCTGTTTCATATTATTAGTTCCTTGATTATGTATTTAAATGTGATGACATTTCTTGTAATTATTTTAAAACATAATTCATACTTAATTTTCCTACTTTAACCTAACCGTGTCTTCTTGAATTGGTTAATGTAGACACCCTAAGTATTCAATTAGTGAATTTTTAGGAATGGGCCATTGGTTGCTTGGGATGGAATGTATTATGGTGTGAGTTCTGTGGATACCATATTTTGGTTCATATAGAGTATGGGTACTTATGGATTGTAAATGGCAATCCATCTAATTTAACTATTTTAATGTGATTTAACCATTTTAACAAGCATAAATTTTAAATTAATATGACTTTTAAAGTAAGAAGAGATATCTTATATATATATATATATATATCTAAAATAGAGACTTAGACCCAAACCCAGTCTTAGAAGGGGGTAGTGGGGTATCTCTTATGTTCTTATGGCCTATTATGGTCTCTTCTACCTTTTTGTCTGGACTTTTAGAGAAGAAAGAGAGGTGTGATTGTTTCTATAAGAAGTATTTATGCCTATTATAGTTTCTTATCAACAATATTTCAAATTTTTATATCTATTATGAGGCATGAATTTGGCATTGTAGTATCATGACGCCATAATGTACTCTAGCCGTACGCCCTGAAGGCAGTGATGACCATGCTCCGAAGATGGAGGGCTCTAAGATGGTAGTAATTTATTTTATAGTGAAACTTGTAGAACCTCTCCCTATTCCTAATATGGGAACCGACTCATAGTTACATGAGGGATTTCTATGTATGATGTAGAATATGAAATGTGTTTCTCAACCTACCCCATGTATGGCAGAGTTGACTCAGGAATCCAAAAAGTAGAATCCTCCCACCTTTTCAAGGGATGGAAGGACACACACTAATAAGTCTTAGCTCGAATCTATATTTTATATATCCGAGAATATAGATATGCCTCCATAGTGGAGGGTCAAACTTACTACATATATGCTACATGATTCTTTATAAAGGTGGTCGGATGTATTCACCCAAGAATATAGACATAGAGATATGGTATGAGTGGACTTCAAGATGATCATCTATGAATGTTTCTTTCCCCCGACTCTGAGGGATAACAGGGCTATAGAATTCCTGAACCTACAGCAGGGATACATGACTATCATGGAATATTGTAATCATTTCACTGAGTTACAACGATTCACCCCTACTATAGTGGGTGTAGATCTTATGACACCCAGGTGATTTGAGGATTGGATGGATTACACTATCCAGTCATAGGTCAGTGTCTTTAGGTTGAATACCATATTTGAAATCATCAACCATGGACTTATCATAATGTGGAATTTGAGGAAAGATGTTGGTGTGAGTTAGGGTGGTTTGACACCAAGATCTATCATTACTTCTTCTTTTGGGTTGAAGAGACGTTTCGAGGCTGCTCATGGAAGTAGCAGTAGTTAGGCTCCTTATATTGGAAACTTTATGATCTGTCTCCATTACGGGAAGCTAGGTAACATGAATCCTCAGTGCATATGAGATCTATTGCAATATATAATATATGGTAGGATGGTCCATACTCAGTGCATATGCAGAACATTTCCTTTAGTTCCAAGTGAGTGGGGATATATACATACTCCCCAATGAGGAGTAGGGCCAGAAGGATCACGTTATGCAGGTATCAAGAATACCACCAGCCACTCAGGTCGAGGTGGTGGTCAAGGTAGAGGCAGTGAGACTCATGATTCTCAAAACCAATAGAGAAGGCCTACATAGGGATGTCAGGTAGTGACTCAGGGCAGTGGTAAATTCCAATTACATGTAGTCCAGTCTACGCTATATAATTAGAGAAGCAAACCTTCTATAGTACAATGTATTATTCTAGTAGCCTCCACATTAGTTTCTACTTTATTTGAAATAGGCGCATCTCAGACATTTATATCGAAGGTAACAATGGAAAGTTTGGGCCCCAAAATCGAGTACTTCAATGGTGTTATTAAGTTATATTCACTGTAAGGTATCCAATCAGAGGGAATTCACGATTATAAGGATTTTCCCTTAGAGATTAGCAGTTACCTTTTCATGTGGAATCATTTAATCCTCGACATGATGAGCTTTGGCGTAAACATTAGGATGGACTGGTTAGTTCCCAACCAATACCATATTGATAGCTACCGTAAGAGGGTAATGTTTAGATCACTATAGGGTGTTAGGAATGTACATAAGGGAGAATGGGATGTTAGTGCGACATGAGCTGGACCTGAGCAATAGAGGCTGGGTAATGTGAGAGATCAGATCACCAGTCTTTTCCAGGATGACCAGGGGTAACAAAACACTATTTTCCCCTTTTAGTGGAAAGTTTTAGGGATTTATTTACTAAAAAATTTTATGGTCAACCTTTGGTGTGATAGGTAGAGTTTACAATCTAGATAGTGTAAAGAGAAACAACTATAACCATTCCTCCATATTGAAAGGCACCTAAAAAGATTCTGGAGATCAAGAAGTAGTTGGAGGATCTAGAGAATAAATGTTTCATATGAACCAACACTTATCCTTTCAGTTCATTAGCTCTTTATTATTTAAAGGTGAATGGTACCCTCAGGCTTTGTGTGGATTACCAAAATTTTTACTAGCTCAAAATACAGAATTGGTATCCATTTTCCTAGAATAGATGGCCTCTTTGATCAGTTTTAAGGATTGAGAGTGTTTTCAAATATATATTTGAGGTCGGAATATCACCAGGTGTGAGTCAGACCCTTATACATTCCTCATATAGATTTTCAGGAGTATGTATGGTCTATAAATGTACTTGGTTATGCCTTTTGGACTCATGAATTCACCTGTTTTCTTCATGGCTCTCATGAATCATGGTTTTCACCCATATCTAGATTCATTCATGGTAGAAATTTTTATGACATATTAGCATATTCATGCTCTAGACATGACCATTCCAACCATCTTGAGATCATGCTGAATACACTGAGTGAGAATCATCTCTTTGTTAGGATTAGTAAATGTCACTTTTGGATTGACAAGTTCTACTTATTGGGTCACATTATCTTCAAGTCAAGAGATTTAATAGACCAAGAGAAAGTGGGATATGTAGTTTCCTAGCAGAATCCACAGAATATATTTGAAATTTGGAGCTTCTTGGGGCTAGACAAATTTTACAGACACTTCATCCAATATTTCTCATGCCACAAATTTCATCTTATAGGCTTGACAAAGAAGGGTGTGAGATTTGTATGGTTTGAAGCTTCTAATATAGCCTTTCAGGAATTGAAGGGTAATTTGAAAAAAGTGATGATACTAATTCTTCTAGAGTCATACATGAGATATAATGTATATTGTGACACATCAAATATCGGTCTTGGAGCTGTTATAATGAATAATGAGTTAGTCACCACATACAGGTCTCATCAGTTGAGGCCTCACAACAAAAATTACCTGACATATGACCTCGAGATAGCTATTTTATTTCACAAAATACACTATTGGAGAAAATATATACCTGGGGATAGTTTTGTGGTATTCATAGATCATAAATAACCAAGTACTTCTTTATCCAGTGAGATTTAAATCTCAGACATCAAGGTGGGTTGAGTACCTACAATCATTTGATTTCTAGCTTGCCTATACTCCTAGTAAGGGAAATTTTGTAGTCGATGATATAAACTAGAAGACTCAGACACAAGCGGTTTAGAAGGCCAGTGGAAAATGGAAGATCATGGGATTATTCCCATAGACTAACATTTAGGTTTAAGATAATCATAGTAAGACTATCCTCTCAGCCTTAGTATTGACATATACTCTTCTGTAATGGGTAAGAATGAGGCAACTATCTGATTCTGAAGGAATTGTATTAAGGGAAATAATTTTAGATGATAATACATATATACGTTGGAAAATGGATGGGGATGATACCTTACTATTCCACAATAATATATGGGTCCCAGTAGACATCATAGAGAAGATGATACCAAAATTCCATGCCTCATCATAGTTGGTTCACCTTGGTGTCACCAAAATTTATTGTGATCTAAGATTACAATATTGGTGGTCTGGTGTGAAATGTGAGATTTATAGATTCATAACTCAATATTCCTACTCTCAGCAGGTAAAAATCAAAAACTAGCATGGCGTTTGCAGCTTTTTTCTATTCCTGATTTGAAATGAGATGATCTATCGATGGATTTCGTGACCGGTCGACCCATATCACCTTGTGGCAATGATATAGTGTTGGTTGGAATTGATAGTTTGAATAAGGTCACACAATTATTACCTATGCAAGATACCTTAATGGTAGATGGGATAAGAAGGTTATGTGTCAGGGAGTTTATACGTCTTCATGGAGCCCCTCTTTCTATCATTTCTGATAAAGATTCTCACTTCATTCCATGGTTCTGGTTAGGGTTTTATAAAGACTTGCGTACACAGCTTCTTATGAGAGTGGTCTATCACCCATAGACTGATGGATATACTTAGTGTACATTTTTGGTTCTATATTACTTTCTCCATGAATGTGTCCTTGACTTTGGGGGTTCATAGGAGAAACACATTCCTGTCATTAAATTTACTTATAATAACATCTTTTAGGCTACTATCAAGATAGATCCTTTTGAAGAATTATATGGTAGGCCACATCATTCACCTTTGTGATGGATAGAGGAATGGAAGGTGGATATTATTGGACCACATCTAATACAAGAGACTACAATGTAGGTCCAACTAATTAGAAAGCACATGATGAAAGATCAGTTCAGATAGCAATCTGATGCCAATAGATGCCAGAAACCTCTTGAGTTCGACATTAGAGATTAGGTTTTCATGCGAGTATCACCCAGGTTGTGACATATACGTATTCAATGGAAGGATAAACTCTCACTAAGGGGAATCATACACTTTGAGGTTATGAAACTAATCATACATGTGGATTATCAATTGGAACATATTTAGAGATACTAGTCTATGCATTATTTATTTCATTTATCTTAGATTCCCCAATACTATCTAGACCCGTCTCATGTATTTCATCTTTATGAGGTTGAGTTGGATGTAGATGATTCCTTGGAAGAGTATCCTATTCGTTTAGTGTATCAAATCATGAAGACCCTCTGAGGCAGGTTCTTTTCTTTGGTATGGGTGAAATGGTAGAATGACCAAGTACAAGATGAGTCCTAGGAGTGGGAAGTAGATATATGAGATAAATAGTTTAAACTATTCACTAATGATACCTATTTACCCTCAAAAGGCCAACTTAGGGATGAGTTGGTTTAAGTATGGGAGGTTGTAATGACCCTTCTTTTCCTGAAGGTACATATCATTTGTTTTTAGTTTAAGTTCCTTTAAATGGACCAAATAATGATTCCTAATCAATTTAAGAAGGGATCAAGTACATCTAGAACTTGTTTGGTGACCACATCCACAAAATGGGATGAAAGGACTAGGCTGAACGGTTAGGAGAAACAATGCCACCTATCCCACACAGTTTCCCGAAACTATGTGGTTGCAGAAAGTGGGAAACTATAGGCCACATAATTTGTCTGAAACCATGCGACATAGGGCACACAGTCAGGCGTGATTTCAAAAATTCTAGATAGTGAGTTTTATCATGCTTTATGCATGTTTTGGGAACCCTTGCGTCCCAATCATGCGAGGAATTACCTTAAGCAGTGAATGGAACACAATTTATGCATGGTTTGGCCAAACCCTATGGACAAACCATGCACCCCCTTTTTTGAGGGTGAAATTACATTTCCAATCATAATTAAACTTATAACATTATTTTATTATCCTCTCCTCTCATTCCTGCATATGTTTTAGTATTTATTCTACCAAAGTCTCACAACCTCCTTAAACTTGGATTTGATGTTCTCCCATGTACAATGTTTGATTCTAGATCCTTAGAAGACGTTGGATTCCTTAAGGTGAGATCTCGAATCCTCTACCTTCCTATCTAAGTTTATCTTGGTATGTATTATAATATTTACATGAAAGACCTTTTCCCCTATTTTCTGGGAGTTAGATCATTTCTTATATTTCTTCCAACCAACTCTGAATCTGAGGCTGATATCTATCTAAAGTCATCTAAATCCTTAAGCTAGGTGTATTTTCATTTTCCCAATGTTTTTTGCTGCTTAATAGCTTTTCTGTTGTGCTGGATGCCAACTTTTTCTAATATCATCCTTTTAATTTAGTTCATCATATCAAATTTATCCTTTCACCTTGATACACACCCTTTGATATCTGTTTAGTAGTTTATAGTTGCTTGATCTCGTTCATTTACACCCCTTGGGTGTTCCAATTTGAATAGACCTTAAATGGAAATTGGTTTAAATTCTCGTAATGCCTATTTAGCTTTAAAATAATTTAAGTTGAATTTACCTAGATATATGAATGGTTAATGGAACCCAAGGAACCTCCTAGGTGTTTCTCTCAACTTATAATATGAATTTAACATGTAGGAAAATTTTTAGATGACCATGAAACCACTTTAAATAGCCCTTGAGCCTTATAAATGATATATCCTTGATTAGTAAATTTAATGGGTTGAGATTATATGAAATGGATTATGCAAGTAGGATTCCTTTCTTTAAAATGATTTGAATGAATGAAATACAATGAGTTATAAAGGGTGCAAATCCCACACCATATATTTCATGTCATATGAAATGCTCTTTGTGAATTGAAATTCCTTGTATGAAATTGAACTTGGCTATTGACACATGAGAGGTATTCCCTCATGTAATAAATTATTAAATTGATGAAGCCTTTATATAGGTTGTGGTATCACTAATACAAAACACACATTTAAAAGTGCTGGAATTTATTAGTGCTAGAAAAATGCACTAATAAATTCCATCTTTATCAGCACTCAACTAAACACAGATAAAAGAATCCCTGTATCAATTCTAAAAAAAGTGCTGATAAAGGAAACCATTTATTAGCCATTTTTAGTGCTGATAAAAGGTAACCTTTATCACCACTTTATTTTAGTGTTGATAAAGGAAACATTTATCAGTGATTTATTTTTAGAACTGATAAAAGGTACCCTTTTTCAGTGTTTTTTTAGCACTGATAAAATTTTCCCTTTATCAACACTTTTTTAGCATTAATATAGGTCCAGAATAAAAGGAAAAATTAAACAAATAAAAATAAAATGAGGCAATTAAGAAAAATATGAAACATTTTATTAATTAAATAATTATTGACAAAAATGAATAAATTTAATATACATATATATATTATAAATATTATTAAATACTATATATCAAATATAGATATATAAAATTAATAAGTATAATATATATAAAAATTTGATTAAAAAAATTTTAATGTCTTATTGATTTGTAATGTTGATTGATTTTCCAATTTAACCAATAGAAAACATCATGTGATTAATTTATTTCACATATTTATATATATATGTATGTATGTGTGTGTGTGTGTTAATGTTTTTTTAGATTAACACACACAAATATATTTAAGCAATATATAGAAACACATACACATAATATTTATGTAATTTATTCAAATTTTAGTATATTTTAGAATTTCATTATAACATGATACATTTAATTTATATTATGTTTTAATAGGTCAAATTTATTTAATTGTTTTCAATACAACAATTTCATTTATAACATTTTTTATTTTTTATTTTATTTTTGAATTTGACCATTTTCTATTATTTATTTTTATATATTTATTTACTATGTTTTAGTATTTTTAATATGTATTTATCCACTTATATATATATATATATATATCCATAGTTTCTTAATAACTTATATTTAATTAATAAAACTTATCCATTTTTGAATATTTTTACACTATACTCATTTTGAATTTTTCAATTTCACTCTATTTTAAAATGCATTTATTTAAGATTATATTTCCATTAATAATGTCAAAAATATATTTATAAATAAATATATTTATAAATTTATATTTACTATATTAATAATTATTATAAATAAATAATTATTATAAATAAATAATTATTACTTTTTAAATAATTATTTATATAATTATAATTAATTAATTATATATATTTAAATAATTATAAAATTTTAATAAATTTAATTAAATAATTATAAAATTATAAAAAAGTTATTTAAGTTATTATAATTATAAAACTTTTATCAGCGTTTTTCTAGTGCTGATAAATATCAATATTTATCAGTGCTAAAAAATAGATGTTAAAAGATATATTTATTAGTGCTAAAATTATATCACTGATAAATATATCTTTTATCAGTGGGTTTTTAGCGCTGATAAAGCTCGAGATTTACCAGCACTAAAAAAGAGCTGTTAAATTGCCTTTTTATCAGTGCTTGGAAATTTAGTGATGATAAAAGGGATCTTTATCAGCGCTTTTGTGAAAGCGCTGTTAAAAGTGTCCCTGATCTATTTTAAAAAACCCTAACCATGACTCAACTGCTCATGATTCTCAAGCTCTTGCAGAACTATTGTGATTCTAGCATGACTCATCTATGTTCCCTTGGATTGATCAAGGCTAAAACCCAATATATGTTATTTTCTACTCTTCATGTATCATTGTTTGATGTTTTGGGTTCCATGTTTTTTGTTTTTTCACTATTCTTAAACACGATGAACCCTAAATCTATTCTTGTCATTACTGAAATACAACGAGTGTGGTTCTATTTCTTTTTCTCCTTTTATATGTATATATATTTGTGTGTCCAACCCATTTTTCCCTAGATACACACATAGATGGTTTACTCTACTATAAACATTAACAAGTAGACCTCTCATCCCCCTAAATTATCTCTTCATTTGAATAATATAGGGTTCCAAAATCTAAGTAGTTTCTCAAATTTAATTCATCTTATATTCTAGACTATAGATTCTAAAGGCTTGATTATGAGGGCTTTTAAGGATTAGGGGATACCAAGTTGTGGACCTCATTTATGATTGATGAACATATAAGGAAAAAGGTAAGTGTAAAAATCTTTAAAACATGTATTGTGGATTTTGGTTATTCATGTAAGTTGTTAAACCATGAAATGGGTTATTTAGATTTATGATTTTTATGAACAATTTTTTATTGAATTAATTTTTTTTGAATTAGTTAGTAACCTTCCAAAAATGATTTTAGTTATTCATGTTGTGATATTTCTTTTTTTATTAATTCAATTTTATTTTTAAACATTACCCATGGGTTACAAAGAGTGATGGGGAATTTATTTGGTGAGAAAAGTATGCTCAATTTTTTTTAAAAATTCCTCAATTGGATAGGGTTGAGAAATCATTGGGTAAATGGATTTATAAATACACATCAACTTATAGAGATTGTATTTCCCAAAAGTAAGTGAGTTATCCATGGTTGGATATTTTATCAAGAAAAATATGATATGTGATTTATTAATATATTTACTAATAAAAATAGAGAGATAATTATTTTATAGGATAAAAAAATAATTTGAAAAGCCATTTAACATGTTGAATAACCATGGAGAGAACAAAAATTATTAAAATATACTTGTGATGGTTTGTATCTTTATGTCCTATAAGTCATGTAATTTTTTATCCATTTCCAAAATACAAAAAATGGAGATACAATCCCTCTACTATAATTAACACTTTGTTTTATTCCACATCCAAACCTCTATTCTTCTTTGATCACTGTTTATCACTAGGTTAAGGTGCTAGCACTCCTTCAGTGATCATAGGATGATACCCTAAAACTCATAAGTGGTATCAAAGACTTTTTATTCAAGGATATAATGTATAAATTTATTATTTTTTCAAATAAATTAATGTCATACTATATTATGTCAATATCATATATTATGATATGAGATATTTCTTTGTTCAGACATAACATATGGCTCTTATAAATCATATGGTATGAAATATAGAAAATCTAAGGTTTTGGACTACGTTTTATCATAAAATTTATGATATCATAAAATATGACTCTATCCACGATTTGTGTGAAAATAGAGGATCAAAGCACAAATACAATATCACCTCAATTGTTAAATATAGTAAAAGAAATACAATATCTTCTATCATATTTGGTGAGAGCAATCATGGTGTATGATTAAAGTTTCATCATAGAATATTATTTAGTTTTGGGAATACCTCTCTCCAATATTATTTTTTATAACTAATAATATCATTATCAGTCGTAAAGTTGGACATTTCTAGAGGTAATTGTAGATCTACTTCAATATATGAAGTATAATTTCCAATGATGAGAGTTATCTATAGTTCATATAAGATTTTATGGTTATATATAATAGTAATTTTAAATTTAGGATCAAATTGAATATATTAATTTACTTTATAATAGTAAAAAAATTCTAGATCAATACTTTTCATAAGTTGAAAAAATCACCATTAAAAGATATTTACATTATTGGATGGATCATATGGTGGATTAAAAAAATATCCAAAATTGGAAGGTGAGGAATCCTTGAGTAGATAGAAGTTATGTCCATTGTAGGTGGGGTGAGACTAATTTCTTCAAGACCATTACAGTGGAGGTATTCCAATTCCTCTTCAATTTAGGAGACTTTTTGAGTGATTCCATTGGTGTAGGTTCCTAGGACACTTTAATCCTTAAATGCTTTATTATCTTCCATCTCTTGATGATGGATTGGACACCCTCTTTAAAACTAGCCTTCCTCCCATTATCAAGAGATGGAAGCCAATAAAGTGTCTAAGGAAAGATTAAATAATGGTAATGATGTTCAGTTGTACTCTAGTATTGAAGTATTATATCTATGTTAAAGATATAAACAATTTTCATGCAATATAGATGAAATTGTAAACTTTTGTGCATGGAGTGTATTGCATTTTTATTATTCAAGGAAAATTAAATATTTGACTACTTATGCAGACAATGTCTTCTGAACATGATGATGTTTCTAATCCCGAGTAAGAATATACCTTTGATGATGAAACTATTTAATTATCAGGGGATCAAAAACATGTTGATGAAAAAAATTAAAAAACATGAGCATCACAGTTTTTCATAAAATTATCAAGGAAAGAAGTCAGGGTTTAAAATTTTAGGATGGTTGGAATCAACACGACCAACCAATTGACCCCCATAAGTCAACATTCATTAGTTATCTTGGGGTCACAATGAGGATGAATGTGTCAATTTATATTTACTAATGGCACTTCGTCTAACCTATAAAAAGGAAATCCTTTGGAATTATATAATGGTAATGTTACAATATACTTTCTCTATTTTACTGAAAAATTATATAATGAAACATTGATTTAGTTATCATTATTCCTTATAGGATTCTTTTATTTTAGAATATTTTCATAAGAAATTTGTCTTAATGGCCAGTTAAAAATCCCATAGTAGCTTCTTGACTCTTTTGATGAAATTATATCTTAAGGATGAAAATGGGAAAATAAATCCCCACCCACCACATAGTTATGCACACATTATGAAGTAGGAAATATGGACTGATTTCTACAATCATTGTAATGAGAAATCATTCCAGGTGCATTACAGTCGATAATATATTATTTGAAATTATTTATTTTATCAAACTTGATTCAAAATTTTAAATTTATGAAACAACGAAAAAATTCTTAAAATAAAGACTGTGCATCAAAATCGGCATACCCCATATCATAATGGAAAGATGGTGTATTCTTTATTAGATAAGAAATTGGTATTTATTGTAAATCAACAATAAATTTTTTATATTTTTATATGAAACAACATATGTACCTTTGATTATATATGGATTTATGAATAAAAATATGAATCCACTTCAAACCCATGTCATGTGATGTGGAAGGAGGATTGTACAAATAAGGATGGTATATTAGTTATTGAAAATAAAAAATCATTATGGGAAGAATGTGTAAGTGTGAAATAATTATAATTCATTATGATGTATAACAATATTACATAAAAATAAACATGTTCAAATTTTTTATATGTTTTAGTCATAAGAATTAGAAATGGACATACTAGAAGAAAAGTGACTTTCAGTATCTTTGAAACAACCTGAACAATATGGAGATACAAATTTTGAGAAGATAAAACCGCATGGAGATACATATAATATGGTGAGATTAATACAAGAACAAATAGACTCACTATAAGATATTATTTTGTTGTCTGGTTTGGTAGACCAATGTATAAGAAATGATCAAAGTGAACTGACGGTGGAGTAATGATCCACACATGAATGAAATGATCCCACTAGATTTGAGGCTAGTAATTCCTCCCAACTGCATAACTTACCCAAGGTAATCAATTTTTTCATTACTCATTCTCCTAAATGTGAGTTAAACAACTTCCAATAACTTTACAATACTAAAATTCAATAGGGTAAAGTTTCATGTGATTTTTATCTATCAATACCCACATACCGCCATATTATGATGGGTACATTGTATAATATCCTAGGAGACTAGCTACATAATCAAACCCTCCCAAAAAAACACATGAGAGTGGGTATTGAGGTATCTTATGGGAAAACTACTGAGTTGCATGTTCCACTCGATGGTCTAGATATTATAACGGTCGAATCTGCTATTGGAGCTTTCATAGCTTAGGAATCTAATCTTATAAAGACACATGAGGTACATCTTTAAAACAATCATATGAAAATATTAAATAGTTGATGATAAAAGGTATTATGTGAGGTATGTTATTAAATATGAATAAATTGGTAGAGAAATGAAAGGTTGGATCCAGAAAATTTAGGGAATCGACCAAGAAAACAAAACGACCTTCCGAGAGTACCTTCTCCCCGCCAATTTGAGAGAAATATTTATTATCATTACAACTTCATAAAGAGACCACATTTAATGATAAAAATATTTCTTACATTTAATATTAATAAAACATATATAGAGATTACTTTAGATTCATAATTGGTCTTGATACTCTAATTTATATTTTCAAGCATGAATGGATGGGTGTCTTAGTTCTGAATACATACGTAAGGTACATTTTCATAATACATCTATCCAAATAGTGATCTAAATATGTTTATTAACATTAATAACTATTCATATTTTTTTACAGGTACTTATATTAAAACAATATAAAGGGAATATCATGTGAAGCATGATTTGGATTCATTAACCCCTATACCGTTTCTACGCCAAAAATTACTTTGGATAAAGAAGAAATAAGGAAGAAAAAAGATTAGTTACTCAAAGCGTTAAACAAGAAATCATCAGACAACAGACTCATTTTGATACCTATAATGCAAATTTAAAACTCTATGATCTAATAAAATAAAATATATTTTTAATTGTTTCATTAATTAACTGTTTTTTCTTTTTTAGGGAACACTGTATGCTGATAGAAGTCAATATATACCCCCCCAAATATTTATTTTTTTGGATTAAATGCATGGATTTCCAACCAACCAACCACACATGATGTGTATTGTGAATATGTAATACACTATACTTAAAAATTTTATAGATAAACATCAAATTATGTGTTCAGTCTATTTTTTAATGATAATTTTGTTATGATAGGGAGGTCGCTCAATACAAGTTAAATCATGGCATGAAGTCGGTGTCTAAAAATCTAAAGCATGTGGATTAATATAACTGAAAAAAATTAAGTTATATATAAAAATATTTAACTATGAAAACATTTCAAAATAATTTACTTTTTTTAGTCAATTTTTTTGCAGTGTCCAAAATAAGATAATGATATTGATTGTGAATATTATATTTTCAAAAAAATGAGAGAAATCATCAGGCATGAAAAGACCAACATCCCCCAACTGGTAATTTCCGAAGGTAATTATAATTTCATTAAACATATTACATAATAATTTATTTGTCTATATCTTTTCTCATTACTATCATCATTTCTGATAATATAGTTACTCAAAAGAAGAAATCAATTTGTTTAAGGATGAGTGGGCAACATACTTTTTGTCAGAATGTATGCTGACAACAAATTTAGGTTATTACCTGATATGTTTGTGATCTAGTACGAGTTATGACATTCGAATGATATTTGGTGTGTGAAGCATTACTGTTAGAATGATTATATATTATTTTTGATCTTATTCTCAAGGAGAAGAATAACGGAGGAAATAAATTTGTTTATAAGTTTTGAACTTCAAACAATAAAATTATTATGAAATCATATAGGCATAGGTGAAGGTGGAGGCGGAGGTGAAGGAGGAGGCAGAGTCGATGTCAGAGACTGATGTGGAGGAGGAGGTAGAGGTGAAGATCGAGGTGGAGACTGAGGCAGGGGAGGAAAAGAAGCACTGTCTTGTAAAAAATAATTTTTTTGGGAAGAGAGGTAGAATAAATATCATACCATGATTGTGTTTGAGAAAAATTGTTTAAAAGTGTACAAAACACTTTTCACTTTAGATAAGATTCATTGTGCGTCTTTTTAGTTTAAAATGACATTTTAGTAAAAAATAGGCACAAAATACTCAAAACTAAGAAAACACATTCATATTGTTTTGGTACTTTAAGAAATTATCCATAATTCCTTTTTTATGTGTAGGGATCATCCACAAGTCAATTTGATGTATGGTGTGACCGGTATGACTCAAGTGTCTATTATCAGTTTAAAATTGACATTTTAATAAAAAAGTGTCACTCACTCAAAAATGAGAAAACATGATCATATTTTATTGATAACTTGGTAAAATGATTCATAATCCATTCTTGACATGTATGAATTAGTCTCATGTCAAACCGACACATGATTCCACCTGTATGCCTCAAAGGGCATGATTCCAGTTTAAAATGACATTTAAGTAAAAAACACACATGGCATACTCAAAATTGAGAAAAATAATTTGAATTATTTTGGTAATTTAGTAAAATGATCCATATGTCACTTGTGATTTATAGGTATTACCTAATCCTCAATCTGATGCACGGTGTGACCGGTATGACTCCAAGTGCATCTTTTTATTCACAACTGACATTAATTTTTATAAAAAAATTGGCATACTCAAAACAAAGAAAACACATTTGGATTGTTTTGGTAATTTATGAAAACAATACATACATTATTTGTAATATGTAGGGATCATCCACACCTCAATCTGACGCACAGTGTGACTGATATGACTTCATGTGTCTGTTATCAGTTTAAAATTGATATTTTAATACAAAAAAGATTCACTCACTAAAAAACTGAGAAATATTCTCATATTGTATTGATAATTTGAGAAAATTATTCATAATTCATTTTTTATTTTTTATGAATCAGTCTCATGTCAAACCCACGTATGATGCCACCTATATGGATCAATTTGCGTGTTTCTAGTTGAAAATGACATTTTTGTAAAAAACACATGTGGCATAATCAAAATAGAGGAAACACATTCTGATTGTTTTGATACTTTAGGAAAATTATTCATGATCCATTTAAGACTTTAATCATTCATTCGCGCCTCAATATGATTCGCGGTGTGACCGATATGACTCCAAGTGCGTCTTTTTATTCAAAATTAACACTAATTTTAGTAAAAAAACAAACATACTCAAAATCGAGAAAATTCATTCATATTTTTTTGGTACATTAGGAAAATGATCCATATGTCACTTTTTATGTGTAGGGATCATCTTTACCTCAATCTGATGCACGATGTGATCGATATGACTCTATGTGTGTCTTTTTATTCAAAATTGACATTAATTTTAATCAAAAAACAACTAACATACTCAAAACTAAGAAAATGAATTTTGATAGTTTTGGTAATTTAGAAAAATGATCCATAAGTAATTTTTGATGTTTTAGAATCATTCATACATCAATTTGACTCACAGTTTAATCGGTAAGACTCCAATTGCATCTTTTTATTCAAAATTGACATTAATTTTAATAAAAAAACAACTAACATACTCAAAATCGAGAAAAAAACATTCTGATTGTTTTGGTACTTTAGGAAAATGATCCATAAGTCATTTATGAAGTTTAGGAATTATTGAAACCTCAATTAGAATCACTGTATGACCAGTATGAATCCAAATGCATCTTTTTATTCCAAACTAACATTAAGTTTAATAAAAAAACAAATGACATACTCAAAACTTAGAAAATGCATTCTGATTGTTGTGGTACTTTAGAAAAATAACCCATTCGAAATTTTTTATGTGTAAGAATTAGTCACACCTCAATTTGACTCACAGTTTGAATGGTATGACTCCAAGTTCACCTTTTTATTTAATATTTACATTAATTTTAGTAAAAAAACTAACTTACATGCTCTATAACAGTGTTTTATTTTTCTTGTATTTGTGTTAGAAATTTTATTTCATTTAAATTCAGTATTTGTATCTGATTTTGGTAATTTTTGTTACTTCTTCTGCTGATGCAGTGTGTACATGCAACAAACTGCACATGTTTCTAGTGATGTAGTGTGTTGCTGCATCGTACTATAGTTTTCATCTCTATCCGTACTAATAAATGTGCTAATAAAAGTATGGTTTATCAGTGCTTTAGGGGTTGAAGCCTCATTTTTTATTATTAAATCAAAACAAATACCTATTTTAACTGGGTAGAGGTAAACCCATTACATATCCCGAAGGCCCAGTGGGATTGTAGCCCATTACATAGCCCGTAGGCCCAAATTTTTGGCCCAATTCACATTTTGTGAATAGTAACCCACTGCTATAGTACCCCACACAATACCGCCGCCGCTATAGTGCCCTGCCGCCACTACAGTACCCACTGATGAACAGTGCCACCACTGCTACAGTACTGCTACAATACTACTACAGTACCTACGCCCAATGGGTTTTGAACCCCCATTTTTCATGTAGGATTACGGGGTGCTTACCACTAAGCCAAACCCCAACTACTTTATCAGTGCTTTAGAAAGTGATAATAAAGAGTACTTTTATCAGTGAAAATAAAAGTGCTGATAAATATTATATTTATCAGTGATAAAGAAAATCAATGATAAATTAGGTCTTTTATCAGTGCCCTTATTTTTATTGATAAATCTACCCTTTATCGGCGCCTTTGTGGAATTGATAAAATCAATGGACTTTTAGCCACGCTAAGGTAGTCATATCTTTTCTAGCATTAATAAAGGATGATTTTGATGCTGTTAAAAGAGAATTTTGTAGTAGTGTTTGATGGTAAGGGTTCAGTGGATCATGACTATATCACTCTCCCTTACATCGGGTGTTGATCTTGACATCCCACACTAATGATAATAGCTGGATATTGGGCTTTATATGCCATATCCCTTGTTTGAGTGTTAAAATGAAGGAATAATCACCATCTCGAGTGATAAGCATGACATATTACACTCATTATGAGATTCAGGTCATGTACCATGTTTCTTGAGATTATAGGATCATTAGACAAGTCATGTATATCTGAGTTATGCCTTGGTCCAACGAGCAATTAATATTCTATGTATATAGTCACTAGCATCCTCACGTCCTTGGTTCATTTAGGTGGATTCAATATATAATGCTATATTATATATATACTATAATTATATATATATTGATAGTTCATACATTAATTCCATCCATGAGATGAAGCAGGTAGACCTACCAGGTGTCCTTTAAGATCCTGAGCGGGTGATTGATTATTTATTCATAATTTTCTATCAATTAATATTTCCAGCCCATTATTTAGTTACAAGCACTGCTTGTATTACTTCTAGTCACCTTTGGTGGTGGCCTATTGAGATTTTTATCTCACTCCCTACACGAGCTATCTTTGGTACCCGAGAATATTATTTGTTTTCATGTTTGGATAAGGTAAATCACCCTACTATAGGTTGTTGATATGTTTTTCATATAGATGGAGCTTAGGAGAAGAGGACCGACCATTCGCTCAAGATTCTAGTGGATCAACCTTTTGTTCTTTTTTTAGTTTTAGTATATTCATATCTTATGTTCCCTTTTTGTATCAGCTTTCCATGCATCTATATATGTATCTACGACTGCTTTAGTGGCTTTTGATATTGTTTTTATGTTTATTAGTTATTTATGATTCCCACTGTTTTATTTATTCTATTTATTTATATGATCTTCTTTCACAGTTGTATGTTTATTTGACATCCGTTGTTCTACTCTATCATGCGGGTATAGTCTCACCACTATACGACCCTTAAATCCTCTCTACTAGTTGGAAGCTTCTGGTATATGGGGAGGCACTCTTGAGGCCCTGTGATCCATCGGCTCGGGGAACGAGTTAAGGGGACCAAGGGTCTGAACATTACATCCATCATTTATTAAACTTATTTAAACTACTTAATAATATATAATTTAACCAATTAAAAATTAATTATACAAAAAAAATAAATCACTAAAAATGGAAGTTTTTACAAATTGAAATTTCAAACTCTTGAAGGGATATATAAAAAAACATGAGTTAAACCTAATTTTTTTGAAGGTTATTCCCTAATACAAGATGTTGGTCTGATAAGGTGAAAGAACTTAAGAGTGTGGTATGTGTGTTAATTTATTAATAAAATCATTAAATATTTTCACAAAATTGTCACCAAATATTATTTGGAACGAAAGTATTAGTGTTTTGGAAATTTAATAATTTACATAGTTTGAAACTAAGTGAAAATGGAAGGAAGATTAATCATATATCAGTAAGTGATTGGATATCCATTGGATGTATCTAATAAATCTATTTAGAACATGAATTTTATCAATACAATCTTACTTTTGAATTTATAAAAATCTATATAGTCATATGGTCATGAAAAATATCACAAATGAAAATAATAAGAAGAAGACGAGTGAAAAAATATTCCGGTATATATGAAGTATATTTTAAAAACATTAATTTTATATCCATACAATATATGAATATGGAAATAAATGAATAGAAACATTGATAGAGATACATGATCAAATACATACCTAATAAAATATCATTGATTTATAAAATGAATACTCTACTAAATTAAAGTTTAAATAATATAATAAAGGTTCATATAACTAAGTATTACATTGTTTAAAAACAAATAATGATAGATCATTTCTTATCCCTATATCCTAAACAATCTAACATTGAGTACAATGACTTCCCACACAATCCACTACTAAAAAATTTGTGATTGAACTTCTTATAAAATTATAGATAATATGGGAAGGGATAAAATTATAGATAATATGGAAAGGGGGTTAATCCCTCTACCTAGGATAGGTCACATTATGACCCATAGGGGCTACAACGGGACATGAGCCTCACATTGATGCATTATGACATGTCCCTCATGGTTATGACATGGCCAACTAATAGGTTTTTTAAAGGGAAGATTTAGAAATTAACACTTATACCCCTTTAACCCTCCTCTCCTTTCCCCTCAAGCTCCACTTGTTCTTGAATTGATTTAGAGATATTCCTTGGAATTTTGAGCTCCTAAACTCTATTATTTTTTCTATTTTGAATAACTATTAATTGAAGAGAGTTTATTTTGGAAAGTATAATCCCACCTATGACCTAGATCCCTCCTTACTTCTCAATTTTCTTATTTATCATCTCAACAAACTAATTATGAGAGTTATGGGGATACAGTTAGAGTTTAATGGGGTTTTTAATAAATATGATAGCATGGATTGGTAACTACACTCTATCAAGATTGAGGTATAAAGTACTTACCCTATTATAAATTTTTTATAAATTTATATGGATTCATTTTCATACGGGTGAATGTTTTAATCTTGTGGAGTTTTAGAATTGGTATCAAAGTGACCTGGTGGGTTCATATGGATGTGGTTGACCCCTTAGTGGGAGAGGTATGATATAATGGCTTATAAAGGACGGAATCCCACCACATTCTATGGATAGTGGTAAGGATTTCCACTAAGGTGAATTGGGCCTTGAGTGATAAATTTCATCTTAGTTAAGGTCAACATGACCAAGTATAGTGGTAATTCGGTATTGATGATTTTTCCATCACTTGGATGATATTAGATGTGTAAAAATGGATATGTAGGGAACCTTCAGAGGTTTTAAAGGGAGAATCCTAGAGGATACATTTGGTTACTTATTTAATTTTTTACTACATGTGATATGATAGTTTGGGAACTAATGTGTGAACTCCCCTATATAAGATGAAATAGTTTGGGAGGTGATGTGAGAACTCCCTTACATAAGAAATTATGATTTTGTAATTGATGTGAGAACTCCCTTATAAAAAAGGGGATAATTTAGGAACTGATGTGATACCTCTCTTGAGTAATAGGGAATGGTTTGGAATTTGATGTGCGACCTCCCCGTAGTAAAATTTGATGGTCTTAGAACGAATATTAAACCTCTATTGAGTAAGAGGGGAGGGTTTGGGAAGTGATGTGTAACCTCCATTAAGTAAGATGGTATAGTTTGGGTACTTAATGTGGGATATGAATTGTTGTTTGATGTGGGGACATACCTTGGGTGAGAGTGTACCAATCACACCCTAGGGAGTTTTTTTCCTTATATTATTGAAAAATAGCTCAAGAGGGTGGTGAATGGAGTTATTTTAATTCATTACAAATAAAAATAACCCAATTTAAAATCTACTATAATATATCCCACTCTTTACTAATGTGTATACCTTATCCTAATTTACTAATACTACTATTTCTCATATTGGTTAATCCTTATCATACCACTCTCTTATCCTTGACTATAATGAGTTTAGAAGAGATTAAAATAATCATTCCTTATTATATAGTCGATGGAAATCATACCCCAACTTCCCCAATGAGGTATGTACATCTTGGAACAAGCCTATGTAGGTGAGTTTATGGGTTTATTTCCACAATAAACTCAGGAGGTTAAAATAGAGATACAAATACAGAATAACAATCACCCTTATCATTTCCTAGTGTTGGATTCTTATAAATATGATATAGATAAATAAGAGGAAATACTTTAATATATCTAGGATTGATAACTATTTAGTGATATTGTTTTAAAAAAAAATAGCTTTTAGAAATTATTTTTGAAGAAGAAATAGTTTCTTTTGAGTGGTCTATGGCTATGTGGCTTAAATAAGGTGACCAAAACACAACATTTTTCTATTCCTTCATGAATGATAAGAACCATCCTTGTATACCCAACATTTATAGGAAGGATGGATCATTAAATAAGGATTTGGAGACTCTGGTAGGTATGAATAATTCTTACTTTAAATTTTCTTCTAGATAATTCTAATACTGACATATAATAATGGT
The DNA here is from genome assembly GCA_963277665.1 of Viscum album. NCBI lineage: Eukaryota > Viridiplantae > Streptophyta > Magnoliopsida > Santalales > Viscaceae > Viscum > Viscum album. The sequence continues at coordinate 137,900,272 of OY728164.1, forward strand.
ACCTCAGTGTTCATCTAAATATTTTTGATTCAATTACCATTATGTTTTTTGAACTTTTTAACTCGTTTTTTGTATTATACTAGAAGAAGAAGCGGTTTGGGAGGTTTTTCACTCCCTATACCCAAAAAGAACACCCAAACCTGATTGTTTTTCATGCTCTTTCTATATGTCTTTAGGGGATCTTATAAAGAGAGATCTTGTGGGAATCATTCGAGATTATTTTAGGGCTCGTGAGCTTCCTAGGGTGGCATGTGAAATAACTTTTTTCACATTCCAAAGGTTAAATATCCTTCCTTTATTAAATTTTTTAGAACTATAAGAATATGAAATTTTCCATATAGGATTCTAGAAATAATTATCAAAAGAAGACTCAAAATACATTTTACAAAATGAGTATTAGATGAAAAACATATTTTCATCCATGGGGGATCTACAGAAGCATCTATTAGCTTGGATTAAGAAATGATTGGTGATATAAACATTAAAAACCCCCAAGTGAAACAATACATTCTAGGTTGACATGGAAAAATCAAATTCTATAATGGAGTGGAGTTTCATTATCAATGTAATGACATGCATGGGATTTTCTACCCGGGTTGTGGACTAGTTTTTCCAGTGATTTTCCTCTCCATGAATTTTTATTACTCTTATGGGAAAGAAATGTGGGTTCTCCAAGTTGGTATTGGGGTTAAGGTAGGTTCATTACTTATCACCCAGTGTCTTTATCCTGGTGAAAGACACCTTTAGTAGACTTATCACTCGTTGTAACAATAATGGAACCATTTTTCCTTTTTAGTGAAAGTATAATCATAATGTTATCTATCATATATTATTCAATGATGACATACCACTATTTGTTAATGAGAATAATATATCTATTCAAAATCTTAATAAGGAATTGGTGGAGTAATGTAAGCGGAGCAATGATATTATTAATAGGGATAAAATAAATGTTTATATTCCAAACCATTATTTAGAGATAATGGATAAAATATTGAAATCACTCTTGGTATTCTCAAAAATCATTTACCCATATAATATTTTGGTGCTCTAATTTTCTTAGTTAGAGTTCCTATTCATCACATTGAGGGTTTGGTTGATAAAATTTTAAACCACATAAATAATTTAAAAAAAAACTCTACTTTGGGGGATGCATTTCCATGGTTTAATGTGTGATTAATTCTATTTACATGCAAGTTTTTTTATTCTAAGGATTCCTAATGATATATTTAGGAACATTAAAAAACTGATGATTTCATTCATCTAGGACATGCACTCTACTGGTCATCATCATTGGGCATCATGGGAGAGGTGGGAAGTTATTTCAAAGGAGAGAGGTATTAACATGATAAGCGTTTAAGGATCCATGAATTTCATGCAAGAGATGTTGTCATGGGATTCTTTGTAGGTTCGTTCCCTATGGGATAAGTTCATACTATGAAAATATAGAGTAAACATAAATTTTATAAAGTTTCAAACATCATGGATGTGGTATAGGCCTCACAAGAATCGTCTGATACTCCAACTTCACTCATGATGGATTATTGGATACAGATATATTAATTTTTAGAACCTGAATTTGGAGGGAGTTCCACTATGATTTATAGGGTGTCTAACTTAAGATATCTCTTTTTACTAGTAAATCGTGCATTTTACTTTAATTAAACGTATTTTGAACCAATATTAGTTTAATCTATTTTATAATACCATACTCAATAATGATCAGGATGAACAAATTTTTATGTGATCCTCATCAGTTCTCTTTTCAGCCAAGGATTATATCTTTTTGATGCATGAGAATATAATTAAATATGAATGGTGGTGTTTCCTCTATTGTTATGATATCCTTGAGAATTAAAGTTTCATTTTTAGGAAAATTAGATCTCATGACATATCCACAGACAATGAGTCCATGCGTAAAGGTATTTCTCTCACCTATAAGTGTTTATGTTGCATGTGCTCCCTAGAAGAATCATCCTATCATTTTTTCTTCAAAGGTGAATATGTGGCTGTGGTATGGGGGATTCTTGGTGAGTTTTTTTATTTTGATTTCTATATTTACATGACTGGTTATTTTTTTTGTAACTGGTTTTATGGAGTAAGAGGAAATAAAAAGGAACTAAAATTGAGAGTGATATTTTTTTCTGTGGGATGTTGGTACGTTTGGAATGAAAAGAATTAGGCAAGCCATGTGGGGGTTTTCAGTTCTTAGTTAGAATTGGAGGATAGATATCATATATTGAAATATGATCTAGGAATTCTCTTAAAATAGTTGGAAAAGGATGTTTCCCTACTCATGTGTATGGATGGCATAAACTCCTTTCCCCCACATATAGGTTGTATACTAAGGAACAATGGGTTAAATGGATTCCACCTTGTAATTACCTCAAACATAACACTAATGGATTGTGTATTCATGGTATCATGTAGGGATAAGGTGATGTTAATGATTCCTGGGTCTTGGATGTAGTGGATTTCTTTGGTTCTTATTAACATGGTGTTTCCCTTCTAATGAAGGCATGTGTACTGCTCAACGATATTAAGGTTTGTCTTGATAGGAATCTCATGTTAGAGTAAATTAAAACTAATTCCTTGATCATCCAAAATACTTATCAAGAGTAGTTTTCTATTTAATGGTCCATTATTTATCATATTTTTAGAACAAAATGCCTTTTGAACAACTAGGTGGAGGTTCTCTACACATAGAATCAAGGGAAAAAAGTCATATATTTCTTTTCTTCTTGGGTCACACATGATACATCATTTATTACTTTCTATAACATGGGATAACTACAACAAGAATTCACTAATATAGTTATGTAAGATATTCCTGGTATTTACTATTTTCACCCAACCTGACTTTTTTAGAACTTAAGTATTTTGAATCTTTAATAAAAATTCTACTTTTGATGATGCTTTTTATTTCAGTCCCATTCCTTATGACTGCAAAATTAAGTGTAAACAATTTCTAATTAGTAAAAATGATCCAAGATATTTTCCTAATCTATCCTTTTATAATACTTAAACATAGTCTTTCTCCCAAACTCAGTATAAGGCGCACACACTTATAGTATAAAATAAAAGATTACAGAAAATAGATTCTAGATTATCATATAGATTCATAATTCTAAAACTGATAGATGGTTGAACATCATTTAGAGAATGAGTATACTTCATATAAAAATAAAAAGGGATTTTTTTTATTTAGTGATATATTTATAGTCATAGTAATAACAACACATCCTATTTTTATAGTTTCGGAGAATGTTGACCTCATAGAAGAATCAACGTATGCATCTATATGTAAAATTAAGCCATTTATTTTATATTTTTATTTTAGTGTTCATTTATGTCATGACCCGACCCAACGGGGCTTGAGCCGCGACACCCCAAACCCACCTCCAATAGGCCAAGGGATGGCGTCTAGCACCGAGTAGGATATCACACACATGGGAGACATTAGCCTGATGTACCTATACACATGCACCCACATACACTTCAATTCAATAGTGCATAGATATATATAACTGAAAAGAAGATGCATGCATACAACTATCCCAAACCAGAGTGCAACAGAAGTACAAAAGGGAAAAACATGGCCCACCAAAAGAAAACTACAAAAGTGTCCAACCTGCTCAGAAGGAGGGAAAACACTGCCAAATAACCTGTTGGTAAGCTCCTCAACACAGCTCCAGTAAACACCCCGGTCAAACCCGCTCACTAAGCTCCGCCTGCTCTAGGTCCTCCTGGGACTCTGTCGAAAGGCCTGTGGTCTACACAAGATACAAACATGTGCGGGAAAAGCCCGTGCAGGGGTGAGTATAACAATACTCAGTAGGCACCCCAAAAACCCAAAACAAAAGAGAGCAACTAAAAGGAAACAGTCTGCTCATCCCAGCCAGAGGGTACCTAGATGAGAGAGAAACTCCATCTCATGACCATCCTCGGCTAAACACAACTAGTTAGCTCATCACTGCTCAGGTGTATTCCCACACATACACCTTGAACAATCCAGATATACTCAGCTCACACACCAAGCCACATGAGGTAACGACCTCATCACCAGCAACTGCCCACAACTAGGAGAGAACACTCCAAGATCACTATCATCCCATATGACACTCATCCGAGAGATACACTCCATCGAGTCCCACAAAAACATCTCAGACGCTTACCTGAGAGAACACGCTCGTCGGATACCGTCACTGAGGAAAACTCACTGAAACAACATAAACACCAAACTCCTCGGATAGGGGATCACTCCTAGGGTCCTCTAGGGTATACCAGAACCCACACTAGTATATGAAGATCTCACAGATAGGGGATCACTCCCAGGGTCCGCTGGGGGATACCATAACCTGATCTGGCATTTGTAAAACTCACAGATAGGGGATCAAGCCCAGGATCCGATGGGGGATACCACAACCCGATCTAGCACTCAACCATAGAACATCACTCAGATAGAGGATCATCACCCATATAAAGGTGGTCACAATGATACCAAAACCCTATATGGTATAACTCGCGATGTAGGGGATCGAACTGACGATGCCACAACCCTACAGAACTCACGCGCTGAGTAGGGGATCGCATAACCAATGATACCCCAACCATACTAAAATACTCATGTTGAGTAGGGTATCATATTCTCGATGATGCCACAACCCTACTGAGCACGGACCACCGCGTAGGGGATCATATTCCCAATGACGCCATGAACCCTACAGGGTTAACCAGCTAGATAGGGGATCACCGCCTGTGGATAAGCGGTCACAGTGATACCAAGAACCCGATCTAGGGTAACGATGCTAGAGGATCCCACTCCGGGACCACCAGAGGGATTCCACAACTCTAACAGATTAAGAATCTCATCGAGAGGATCACAAACCTATGCGAAGGATGTGAGGTCGCACGAACCCTCACAGGAACGAACCAAGGGAGTACCCTCAACCACTGCAGGTCCAAACGTCGCTAACCCGAGCGACCCGCTACAACACAACACCGTGCACCTATAAGGCCGAAATTAAGGCCACCATCGTGATCCATGCAGAAAAAAACACAGTATCGACTATTCATCCACCAAAATCAGACTCCTGGGGAGAAAGTTGCATTTCTCCGAAAATGAAAAAACCCGGCCTCATGGGTCCCACACCCCAAACTCGGTCCCAACACCCAGAAAACCTCAATAAAAGTCCTCCATATCATCAGGGTCTCAACTCCACTAATGACACTTCAATCAGACGCTCCAGGTAGAAGATACAATGGCCCGAAGTCAAATAATAATAAAATATCATTATTTTATTAGACGTTTCAAGATCCCAGGCCACGATCCTAAACCTTAAAATTCCTGAAACCATACTGAAAGGTTTAACTTGTCTCTAGGGTCACGTCATTGTAGACGGAACATGAATCCGATCCCCGAATTGCAAGAAATAGGTGTTTTAAAACCCCCTTGTGTTAAAAAGGGGTCGGACCGACCTGGGCTAGCCCGTGCTGGATGGCTCGACGTGGCCGGCAGCCCTCCGGAACGCCGCCGTGGAACCACAGCTCCGCCGTGCCGGTGTGGCGCACCGTCACACTTCAGCTGGCGGCCGTCGCCTTGTTGCGCCGGCCCGCCGTGGCAGGCCGCCACTCACCGATGAGTCTTCCGCGGACCGCCGGGACCACCCCAGTGGTCCGTTTTTCGATCCAGAGGCATCTGCGCGACCCTCGGGAACTGATATTCGCTGCTATGACAAAAAATCGAAGAAAAACACCGCATAAATGGGATTGGGGAATTAAAACTCAAACTGCCTGCCCGCACGATCCTGGAACGTTCGCCGTCGAAATCTAAGCTCAACGGCACCTTGATCGCATGATTTGGTCGCCGATTCGCTGTCGGAAGAGGAGGAGGAGGAGGAAGGATGAGTAGTTCCTCCTTTTCTATGCACCACATGTCTAGTGGGGGGGGGGAAGTACAAGAAGATTTTTTTTTAAAAAAATAGCTCCGGCTCCCGACTCGCCTCCGCCCGATGCCCGATGCAGACAAAGGTAAGGTCGCCCTTAGGGTAAACACGCCATTCTGAACGCAACTTAGGACTCATATTTTCAATCCAAGACTCCGTTCAGAAGTTATTCGAGCCGATGCTCGTAAATAAACTTTTCCGTTTATTTACAAAAACGCCCTTGGTGGCGTTTTCCACAACAGACCCGCGCCCGTAAAGTTTACACCTCTCCTAGGGTAAACGGAACATTCCGGACACAACCGTTCCCTCGGATTCCCGTTCCGAGCTACCGTTTATGAGATATAACACCCCACCATGTGAATAGTATAAAAATAATTAATATTTTTATAAAATTAATTCCGGGCACACTGGGCCTCGGAATCGCACGCCGTCTCTGCGCCTAGCTCTGGAATTATTCATAGAAATATTCTAAAGTCTGACAGGGCTAAAAACTGAGTCTCTACATCCTCCCCCCTTAGAACTTTTCATCCCCGAAAAGCCATAAGTACAAGGAAATCAACTGGAATCTCAAGTGGGTCTCCCACGCCAGCGAGTTCACCAACAAACACCCATGCCCGAACACATAAGTCAGAAAGAATCATCCACCACACCTCAACACTATCCGCTTTGGGTAGCACTGACTCACCCGCATGGTTTTATTCACGTCACAAAAATGCATCTTGATGGGGGAAGGATCCCTCTTCCTCACGCATTCAAAGCACGCCGAACAAAACCCTCACACAGGGTCTTACCAACTCCCTAGACAAAACTCGAGCAAGCAACAGAAAGGAAAGAGTACTGATAAACAGTGTCTAACAAGCTACTGCAGAAAGTAAAAAGGACATAAGGCATACCTCTATCCATCCACGAAGCCTCTGGGTCAACAGCCTCCAGGGCATGCAGTTGTCCTTGCCCTCAGCCACCAGCTCCCTAAGCTTCGCATGGGCCACCTGGTGGTGAGGGTGGTGGAAACTGATACCGCCTACCACCTCCTGCTGCTGCACAAGCTCCGTCGCCACATCTGCCGCCCTGTGGACCTCCTTGATTGAGACGCTTCCTCAGCCAAGGCAGTCCAGTGACTGACTCCCTCTCAGCAGCACGACAGGTCGGACAATCTCTAGCAAGATGTCCCTGACTGTCGCAAGTGTAACACCGCCTCTCCTACGGCTAACTAAAACTAGCCTGCGAGCCTTATGAGCCTTGAGCCTTAGATTCTCCATCCTGGGGTCGCCTCCTGAAACGTCGCCCACGTCTAGGAACCTGAGTCTGTCATCGTCTACCAGATGCTGATCCGACTGATGAAGTCTCAGCTCTTGCGTGCCCCACACTACCAGGGGGAATCAGCTCATCCAGAAAGCTCTCCACCACCAAAGCTCGCTCCAGCATGCTAGTTTAGGTGGGCAGGCACAAGGAAACCACATCTGCTCAGATGTACCTGCATAGGCCTTGATCGAAGGTCTGATCCCTAAAGAACGGGTCTCTAACTATATCTAGGGCGTAGCACAACATGTCTGTAAACCTCGCTGAGTACTCCGACATAGTTATGCCCTCCTGCCGAAGCTGCAGAAGCTCCTGAATCTGCACTGACCTTAGCCTCAACGGATAGAACTCTTCGCTGAAGAGCCCCTCAAACTCTGCCCACATGAGCGTCTCATCGTCATGGGACTACATCACCAAACTCCACCATCGCCCGACCGAACCATGCAGAAGGCTTGCTGCTAAGGACCACCATCTGATTTGGAGGTGTCCTCACTAGGAGAAAAACTCGGGTGACTGCTTCGAGCCAGTTATCAGCTGCCATGGGGTCTGGATCACCCTGGAACCTCAGAGGTTGCTACCTCTGGAACTCATGCAGCGCACTCAACCTACACGCAACCTCATCCTGCACTGCTAGCACAACCAGCTTCTCAATAGGTGGTGGATCAACTGGCGGACCACATGGAGGTCCATCCTCAGAACCAATGCCCTGGTCCACATCCTCTACATGGGGCAGATTGTCACCAAAATCCCACTGCAGAACCCTCATTGGCTGTCATTGTGGAGGCATCCTGAAATACATTCAAGATGCACCATAGTCAAAGAGTATATCCGGAGAGCTGACTCAAGGACAAGGAAAAACTCAAAACCCAGTCCTATATGATGCATGCATGTACCATTATGTCCCTATGACCAGTGTAAGAATGTCCCGAGTCGAAAGTTAGGTTATCAGAGTCCTGATGAATGGATACATCGGCTGCCACACCAACACTAGAGTCCCTGGCCTGAAATCCAAACTCAAAACATCCCAACACTGCCACTATGAAACCCAAACCAAACTTACAGCTAGACCAGCTACACCCTGAGATCCCAAAGGTGGAACCTCCCTCTGATACCACACTGTCACGACCTGACTCAACGAGGCTCGAGCTGCGACACCCCAAGCCTGCCTCCAGTAGGCTATGGGATGGCGTCTAGTGCCGAGTAGGCTATCACACACATGGGAGGAATTATCCTGAGGTACCTGTACACACGCACCCACATACACCTCCATGCAACAGTGCAATGATATATATAACTGAATAGAAAATGCATGTATAAAACTATCCCAAACAAGAGTGCAATGGAAGTACAAAAGGGAAAAACATGGCCCACCAAAAGAAAACTACAAAAGTGTCCAACTTGCTCAGAAGGAGGGAAAACACTTCCAAATAACCTTCCGATAATCTCCTCAACACATCTCCGGTAAACACCTTGGTCAAACCCACTCACTAAGATCTGCATGCTCTGGGTCCTCCCAGGACTCCATCGAAAGGCTTGTGGTCTGCACAAGACACAAACATGTGTGGGAAAAGCCCGTGTATGGGTGAGTATAACAATACTCAGTAGGCACCCCAAAAACCCAAAACAAAAGAGTGAAACTGAAAGGAAACAGTCCGCTGATCCCAGCCAGAGGGAACCTAGACGAGAGAGAAACTCCATATCGTGACCATCCTCAGCTAAACACAACTAGTTAGCTCAGCACAGATCAGGTGTATGCCCATACATACACCTTGAATAATCCAGATATACCCAGCTCACGCACCAAGCCACATGAGGTAACGACCTCATCACCAGAAACTGTACACAACCAGGAGAGAACACTCCACAATCACTATCATCACAGATGACACTCGTCCAAGAGATACACTCCATCGGGTCCCACACAAACATCTCATATGATTACTTGAGAGAACGCACTTGTCGGATACCGTCACTGAGGAAAACTCACTGAAAAAACATAAACACCAAACTCCTCAGATAGGGGATCAATACTAGGGTCCATTAGGGGATACCAGAACCCACACTGGTATACGAAGATATCACAGATAGGGGATCACTCCCAGGGTCCGCTGGGGGATACCATAACCCGATCTGGCATTCGTAGAACTCACAGATAAGGGATCACGCCCAGGATCCGCTGGGGGATACCACAACCCAATCTAGCACTCGAAAGGATCACGTCATTCAGATAGAGGATCATCACCCATATAAAGGTGGTCACGACGATACCAGAACCCTATCTGGTATAACTCATGATGTAGGGGATCGAACCGACGATGCCACAACCCTATAAAATTCACGTGCTGAGTAGGGGGTCGCATAACCAATGATACTGCAACCCTACTATAATCCTCATGCTGAGTAGGAGATCAAATTCCCGATGATGCCACGACCCTACTGAGCACGGACCACCATGTAGGGGATCATATTCCTGATGATTCTACATACCCTACAGGGTTAACCTTCTAGATAAGGGATCTTCGCCCGGGGATAAGCAGTCACAACGATACCAAGAACCCGATCTAGGGTAACGATGCTAGAGGATCCCGCTCCGGGCCCACCAGAGGGATACCACAACTCTAACAGATTAAATATCTCATCGATAGGATCACAAACCTATGCGAAGGATGTGATGCCGCGCGAACCCTCGCAAGAATGAACCAAGGGAGTACCCTCAACCACTGCTGGTCCAAACACCGCTAACCTGAGTTACCCACCAAAATGAAACCCCGCACACCTCCAAGGCCAACATCGAGGCCACCATCATGATCCACACGGAAAAACACACAGGATAAACTATTCATCCACTAAAATCGGACTCCTGGCGAGAAAGTTGCGTTTCTCCGCAAACACCAAAACCTGACCTCGGGGGGTCCGCACCCCAAACTTGGTCCCAACACCCTTAAAACGTCAAGAAAAGTCTTCCATACCATCAGGGTCTCAACACCACTAAAGACACATCAATCAGACACTCCTGGTAGAAGATACAACGACCTGAAGTCGAATAATAATAAAATATCATTATTTTATTCAACGTTTCAAGCTCCCGGGCCACGATCCTGAAACTTAAAATTCCCAAACCCATACCGAAAGATTCTCCCCATCGCCAGTGTCGCGTCTCCATAGACGACACACAAATATGATCCCTGAATTGCAAGAAACGGGGGTTTTAAAACCCGAGTGTGTTTAAAAGGGGCCGGACCGGCTTGAACCGGTCGGCCCGGCCGCCGCCACCGGCGGCCCTCCGCCACACCGCTGCAGGACTGCGGCTCCACCGTGCTTCAGGCGACCGCCGCCTTCTTTCTGCGCCGACCCACTGTGGCCAGACGCCACTCGCCGGCGCCGGTACCGCCGCACCGGTGTTGCACCGGTGAGTCTTCCGCGAACCGTCGGGACCACCCCGGTGGTTTGTTTCTCGATCCTGAGGCGTCTGGGAGACCCTCAGGACCTGATCTTCACTGCTACGATGAAAAATTAAATAAAAAATCAGAATAAATGGGATCGGGGATTGAAACTCAAACCGGCTACCTCACGGGTGAAACACTGATGATCCGCGCTCCAAAGCTTCTGCTGTACGATCCTGGAACGTCCGCCATCGAAATCCAAGATCAAAGACACTTTGATCGTGCAATTTGGTCACAGATTCGTCATCAGAAGAGGAGAAGGAGGAGTAAGGAGGAGGAGTTCCTCCTCTTTTGTGCACCACACGTCTAAGGGGGGGATACAAGAAGATATTTTTTTTAAAAATACCTCCAGCTCCTGACTAACCTCCGCCCGATGCTCGATGCAGACAAAGGTAAGGTCGCTCTTAAGGTAAACACACCATTCTGAATGTAACGGAGGACTCATATTTTTGATCCAATACTCCGTTCATAAGTTATTCAAGCTGACGCTCGTAAATAAACTTTTCCATTTATTTATGAAAATGCCCCTGGTGGCGTTTTCCACAGAAGGCCTGTGCCCACAAAGTTTACACCTCGCCTAGGGTAAACGACATGTTCTGGACGCAACCGTGCCCTCAGATTCCCGTTCCGAACTACCGTTTAGGAGATATCACACCCCCTCCACGTGCATAGTATAAAAATACTTAATATTTTTATAAAATTTATTCCGGGCACACCGGGCCTCGGAATCGCACGCCATCTCCACGCCTAGCTTTGGAATTATTCATAGGAATATTCCAAAGTCTGACAGGGCTAAAACCTGAGTCACTACAATTTAGTTATGATCTTGTATATTATAATAACTTTTTGAAGAAATATGTATGATATCTATAAAATAAATCTTGGTGCATACTTCCTAAAATCTTCTTTTTGAATATTTTAATAAGGTATATATTAAGTAGTTACAATCTTCCTCAGAATTATAAGCTTATTTGGAATCATGAAATTCAAAAGAAAGCAGTCAATACTTCTTTAAATATATTATAATTTGAAAAAAAAAATCAGTTGTAATCTAATCCTATAATTCAGTAATGGTTGAAAACTCATTGAATAATATTTATTAATTAAACTCCGAACTCAATAAAAAATATGTTCATCAAAATATATTCATATATAAGAAGTTATACTTCTAAAGATTTAAATAATTTACAAATAACAACCAATTCATAATATCATTTAATATATATGAAATTTGACCTGGGAAAATCCACTAAAAGATACATAATATTTTTCCTATGAAATATATTTAATATGTAAGAAGTATATTACACTTCACTAAATATGTAAGGATTTCTTCTTTGCAAGAAATATTAAATAGGTAAGAATTTATAAACATTAATTGTATATGTAACATGATTAATAAATCATTTAATAAGTATTACTTTTCATACTCCCTATAATATGTATCATTTTACCAATAATATTTGATGAGATAGACTTAAATTTTTTTATAAACTTCATATGTAAGATTTTCTTTTCAGAATTTAATATATTATTCCATACATAGAAAGTTATAATTAATAATATTTTTTATTATTAAAATATGTAAGTTATTTATTTTATATGTAATAAATTTATTTTATATATAAGAAGTCACTTTTATATGTATGAATTTACTTAAAAATGTAAGAAGTTGGACTTGGGTTTATTTTCAAATACTTTAATACATAAGAGAATTTCTAGTAGCTAATCCTATATGTATAAATTTAAACTTGGAAAAGTTTGTTTAACTTATAATATGATAAAATTTTAATAGTAATTATAGATTTATTTTTTTCAATAAAATATCAAAAGATAATATGGAATTCATGATTTCAACCTCAGATTTCATGATAACTTCTTCTCTCCTGAACCTGACCTTGGGGGCTCGCTTCATCTCTCACCATCTTCCATTCAACTCCTTTGACTGATTTTTTTATTCATAGGGCTTATAGAAGTGGGAGACTGTTTTCATTTTTGACAAGAATAATATTATGGTCTGGTTTTCATCGATGGAGGATCTGATCACATCTTGGTCTAGAGAACATTGTACTTGTATCAAGTCCCATTTATACCACCTACAATGATCCAATGATTTCCATATGAATAAGGATGATCTAAAAATGGAATTTTGTGTATGATTCCATAAACATACTCTTTTTTCAAAACAATTCAATTAATGAATTCGAGGAAAGATGGTTGGAAGGTTTTTATACTCTGATAATAGAACAAATTTTGCATGTTACCCTATTTCTCCTCAGATCAACTCAAGGATGATGTTTCTAAACCTCAATTAGTGTGGGTATGCATCATGGTTGGGGAAGACTTGCACTATAAATAGGTAGTGATCTTTAATCCTTGGACATAATGTTTTTCTTCTTTCAATCATCTGGGTCATTCTATCTCTTCATGTCGATGCAGTTGCAGTGATCTTTAAGGGGAGAGATCATCCCTAATCCTCATATGAATGGGAATAGTTCTCTTATAGATCACTCAAATGATATTTTTGAATTTAGAGAGGCAACCAATATTGATTCTCTTTATAAGGATTTGGGTCCTGTGTATCCTGATCCAAAGGTTGCACAAATATTCTCCAAATTGAGATACGATTTAGGGTATCACAAGGCATCTATGCAGGACTCATGGGTTTCTGGTCTGTCCCCTCCTAATGTCTCCCCTCCTTTTCAAAAACTATGATGGCTAGTAATAAGGGAAATAGGAAGGATGAGCCCAATTAATCAGATATTTTCAATATTGTTTTATGTAAATATCCAATTGATTCAAGCCTACTCTCTCAAATTCCAACTTTTCTAGGGAATAATGGAACAAATTCTTCGATGAGGGGATCTTCTAGCTAATGGGTTCCTCTTATCTCAATACATCTCTAGAACAAATTCATGCTATTGAATGAGAATGAAAAAAGAATGTTGATCCCTAATGATGGAAAACATTCATTACAAGATGTAAAAGGAAGGAGGTTTGGTCAAGGTCCCTTGATGAGATCAAACCATGTGATATGGAAACCAACACCCAACCAATTATGTATTATAAATAGGATCTACACAAAAATAAGAGTGTAAGGTCTAGTTTGAGAAATGGTAAACAAGGAAAACTCATTTATAGAAACTTCTCAGGAAATAAGGGGAAGAAAAAAATCCCCATAAGTACTAATCTATCTTATAAAAAACCATAAATACCATATCCTCAAGTAAAGAAAAGAAATATGGAGAATATGCTTGGCCGGTTGAATCAACACATAAAGAAGATATTACTTAGAAACATGGTAAGCCCAGAAATAAAGTTTACAATTCCAATAATAAGGCTATATAGGACCAACATGGTAGGAGTATTGACATGAAACATTTTATGGCATCTCGCCCTGGCATGGATTTTGACTCAGACCATAAGATGGCCTCAAAAGGTAGAGTTCTGAATGGTGTATATAAGGTAGAAGTTGAAATCCCAATATTCCATGTGATTATCCTCCACTATAAAGAAGAGATGTTAGAGGAGAATTTATTGATAAATATCTCAAAGGAGGATGGCCATAGAATGTTCAAAAGACACCTATAAGTAGATATTTTAATAGGAATGGATAATATGATTAATAAAAAAAGAGGTTTTGATACATTGCTTCAATGAGGGGAAAATGATATTGGAGGAACATGTGAAAACCTGTTCTATGATGGCCATCCATTTTGAGGATCTCATCAAAGATAATCTGAACTTGAAGGTAAAAACCATTGAATGAAATAATTATTAGTTAAATCATTCCCATTCTCTTAATTTTGTTTATAATTACCTAGTTATATCGATTGAGGTTTTGATGTTTTTAAATCTGGGACTTTTTTGGTTTCCCAATTTTCCTTAAAAGTGCTTCTTTAAATAAAAATATTTAATTTTTAGTAATTTGGAATTCATTAAAAGAAGGTTAATTTGTAAAAAAATAGGGGTTTTGTGATCATAAAATCTTAGTTAAGATTTAGATATTTTTTGATCAATATTATTATGTTCAATAATCCCTCCCTCTTTGATGATAAAATCCCCATTAAATTTAAACATAATATTTTTAAATTTAACAAGAATATATATTTTCATTATATAAAAAATTAATATAACATGAATGTACATAATCATCACTTATGAGTAGAATTTTTTGTATTTTTACTCTCTTATATCCCTTTTGTGAGATCAAGGAGAAAATTAATGTATAAAATATAACACATAAATATAACATATTTAAAGGATATAAACTACGAGAACATATCCCTAAAATGAATAATAATTTGGTGTTTAATTTTATTAATTATTAGTAAAATGGAACAAAGTAATAATAAATGAGATTAAAAATAATAACCAAATGAAAAGAAAATATCAATTTTTTGGCTCAAGGTTTGCCTTGTTTAAAAGATGATGGTTAGGTTAGGTGTGGAAAAAGGCATAATAGGGTCTCTTCTAGATGATTCAATGGCTACCATGGATATCTCATAAAAAGACATGAGTGGAGGAAAGATATTGTTCAACCTCTTACAAGTGTCAAAATACCTCTTTTGAGGTTTAGGTCTAAGGGACCTATTTCCTCTAAGTTAAAAAAGTGTATTACTAACTATATTTAACCTCTTTAAAATATATTTCTTATAGAAATAATGTTATAATAAATAAAATTTCCTAAGGGTAATTCAATAGAACCTATGAATTTTAGAAATATCTTTCCTTTTCATGCAATCTTCCATTAGAATTTTGAGAACATACAATTAATTATCTGACATAATAGCAGTGAGAATAGGATCAAACATTTTTTACCTCTAAAAAAACTTCTTTCCAATTAGATTAATTCCTAGTAATATTAGACTCTTAATTTATTTATGTTAAAAATATAGTAAATATTTTGAATGAAATTCAGGAATAACTTCCAACATATGGTATATTCCTACAAGTGTAAGATTTAAATTAGTATCCAAAGGAACTTCTCATATCTTCTATTATTTTAAAGTAATTTGAGATTCATTAATATTATCTACAATAATTTCCATTAAAAAATAAATTACTTCTTCATCAAAGGAGACAAGGTCAAACAAGTGTTTCACTATCCCTTTCAGAATATTCTTTACATTAGACTCAACTTTTGAAAATTCATAAGTCAAGTGTCTTTTAAAATTTTGAAAAAGATTTTATAGAGACTGTATCACACTATATATAAGATAATATTTCGTTAATCAAGGATAAATCTGATGAAATATATTTTAGTTAATCTTTGATAGATATAGATTATGTAACAAGAGAACCGGTGTGAACATTTCACATATTCATCAACATTTCAGATTGATCCTTCATCGAAACCTTAATCTCATTAAAATATGACTTAGAGACCATTTTATTATTTAAATCCTCATAATATATCTTTTAAAGGTAGTTCTCATTTATATCTATCAACTCTTTCCTAGATCCTTTAAGATCATATTTGAATCAAGTAATTTATTCCTTTAAGACAGTGAATTCTATAAAGATAACAGAGGAAAATATATATATTTTTGTATCTACAATAACTTCATTTATATTGATTTAAGGTATGTAACAACCCAATACCCAGATCACTAATCAGTGTGTAGACCATTGGTCACCATTGTACCTCAGGGAAACCTCCAGTAACACACCCTGTTTGAGGTATGTAACCCGTATTTATAACATTTTATGTATGTAAGGCGTTTTGGTAAATATTGGGAGAGTTTGGATAGTTTTTGGGAAGGCTTTGGGGATTTTATAAGGTCACATAGGTTGATAATGGTTAGTGAAAACCATGAAACACTTGTTAGAAACCATGAAATTTGAGGCCGAGTCTAGGGTGTTGGTGTCGTGCTAAGTCACATAGTTACCAAACCTTGTGGCCTCCCCAGTCTAACCATGCATCATGGGACAGTGGGCTTTAGCGTGGTTGGTGCACAGTTTGTCTAACCGTGCAGGCAAACCATGAATGACACCCTTTTGAGATATTAGTTGGCACATAGTTCACACACGATTTATCTAACTGTGGACAACAATAAAAATGGGTTTTTCAAAAAATGGAACTCACTCGTTTTTAACCCTAAACACCCCATTTATTCCCCTTTCCAAACCTCACTTAGTTTTTACTTATCTCCATGGTTAGGGAATATATCCCCATTATTTTTAATGTGATTTGAAGGGCGTTCTTAGTTGTTTGAATTTATATCTTCCTTGGTAAGTCTCTCTTCTTGGTAGTTTCTTAGTTTTCCTTAGATATACCATTCTCTATCTCTCAGTTTCTTATATCTACTTTCGTTATTGATATATATAGGGTTTTTGATTCCAATAATGGTTAGATTTGGCCTTATTGATGCTAGGTGAAGTAATCTAATGTGTTTTTGTGGAGTTTTCACCTGAATTTTCTGAGCATTTTTTCCGTTGGTTATTTTTTCCAAAAACCCTAAAGGTATGTGGATTCACTCTTTACTAATCTTGCTATAACATGAGGGATTAGGTTTTAAATTAATTCTTTGTTGAAATTGATTGTGAAATTAATGTGTGATGCTTGTGTGAAACCCCTTTGGTGTTGATTTATGTGTTTTGGGAGAGGTGTGATATTTTTGTGCAATATTCATTTTTATTGGATTTTAAATTGTTGAATTTTAAAAAAGGTTTCTTGGTATGAGTTTTTGGAAGAGGTTGTAAATATGGGTTTCAAAAAATATGTTGTTTTATTTAAATTTTGTTTGAAATATGTAATTTGGAATGGTTTTTTAGAATCAAAAGTTAATAATGATTTAGAATGGGATTGTTAGTGGTCACGAAGTACCACCATAAAATAATTGGGATGTGGTTATGGCGCACCATAATAAAAAGGTGACGAAGATGGATATAATGTTGCACCGTCAATGTTAACACCAAGATTGGTTGGTTTCATTGTGTTTGTTAAGGTTTATATGTATTTGTTTTCATGATTTGAAATGGTTTAGTCCAATATAAAATGGTAAATGATTTGTTTTGTTTCATTCCTTCTAAACGAGAGTATTTGGGTGAAAATGTTTTAGTAAGGTCATGTTCGGGTTCTTGAAAATTGTTAAACTGATTTAGTGGTTTTATATAAATTACTTTATATAGATGTGGTAACTTGTTTTATCCTAGTAGCGTGAGTATGGAAGTCATTTGGGGAAAGAATACTGATTATTTTTACTCACCCCCTGACTTTGCACATGGTTTATTTTTTAGATGTTGTATTTCGAGACATAGGTAAATGGAAAGCATCACATTTTTGTAGTGGCACATCATGATTCTTAGGTAGTAGTGCAGTTTTATCTTAGATCTTGGCATGGTGCTACAGAGTCATTTCATTATGTCTTGAGTCTAATTGTTTTTGTCTTCTTCCTGTTACTCTGATTTGATATTGGTATGGTTTTTTATTGTTGTTGTTGTCATTTGGTTGAATGGTTATATAATGTTGACTTGAATCATGTAGTTGATTTGGTAGTGATAAGTTTGGTTGGTCATTTTCATTTCAAAGTGGAAATTATCCCCCACCATTCATTAAGTCCTCAGAATTTATTTCCAACCTTTGGCACCTTGGGGTTGTTGATTAAGGCCAAGTATCATTTCCACCTTTAATCAAGCCAATGAGGACAGGTGGGATGTGAAAAGTGGTATCATTTTGTTCGGTCCTTTTGGCATCGATCACTAGTCTTGTAGTTGACATCCATTCTTAGTTTATTCCTTAAGTTGGGATGGTAGCGAGTAGGATTGTAAGAACATGAAATTTATAGAATAAAAATATGTAGATAACCTTTTTATGTTGAAATTCATGTTACCTGGGAGTTTTGGAACACAAGTGTTTTGAAGAAACTTTAAGGCATTAGAATCTCATTGTCATGGGTTTAACCAATGAGATAAGAATGGAATGCATGGTATAAATGAATTCCCACTAAAAATTTCATATCTCATTTTGAGTAATGATTTATGTTGTGATATGAATGTGTGTATTTTTTAAAAATATGGAATTTTTTTTAAATGTGTGATTTTGAAAGAAGAACAGTTATTTTATTTTGAATATAGGTTTATTTTCGAAAACATGGTGGATTTTTAAAAAATGATTGAACATGGGAAATGTTGAAATTTGAAAAGATTGGTTTTGACAGTTTTAGTGTGATAGAATTTGGAATTTTATGGATTCAGTTGTTATAGAGTGAAACTTATAGTGGTTCTTGTGTTGATAGAAATGGCACCAGGTATGCGTCATAGAGACCAATTGGAGGAAGCCACAGAAAATGTGGTTTCACCTGAATCATAGTTGAACCAATAGTTGGTTCAGATCATAGTGAAATATTTTAAAGAAATATATAATGGGAATAAAAGGGATGAGCCGAAGAACATGGATCATTCAGTTCAGTTTCATAAAACAAATCCACAAACTTTTTGGGGTGATTCAGAACTAGAAAAGGTGGAGGTAGGGATAAATAGAATAAATTTAATCTCTAATTTCCTATGAACACTGGAAAAGTTTAAATTCAAATTAGAAACATATATGTTGGAAGATCATACATGTTAGTGGTGGGAGTTTGTGATCCAAGCTAAGGGGGTGAGGATTTTGAGGAATTGTTTAACATAAAATTCTATCCCCAAACATTCAAAATTCAGTGAACAATGGATTTATTTAGATTGAAAGAAGAGAACCTTTCAGTGATGGAATATGCAGCTATGTTTATGAACTTAGTTTGGTTTTCAGCTGAAGTTGTAGGTAGTGCGCCCTTAAAGGCACTCATTTTTAAGTAGGCTTAATGAAGGAAAATTGTTCAAATATTGTGATGCTCCATATAATGGATTATAAAGAGATAGTAAGTATATATAAAATGTATGAAAGAGATATTTTTGGAGGTATGGAGATAGAAGGTATATTGATTCCCATGGGAAATAGTGGGAACTCTAACACGGGGAGAAATTGGAAGATGGACACTTATTTTCAAAGTGGGAGTATGGCTTAAAATCAGTCAATAGGATCAGTGAATCTTCTTCCGAAGCCTAAGAGTAAGCCGAGATGTTTTAAATGCGTCTCTCTAATCCACATGAAGTGAGAATTTACAACACAACCTAGAGAATGTAAAAATTGCAACCCGATGGTGAATCTCTAGTGTTATTGTCACAGTGCTCTAAGTTCAGCTATTTGTGACACTTCTAAGGGGTCGTATGTGTCTTATGTTTCCACGGGATGAGGGAAGTAACATACCCCTCATCAGTAGAGTAGAGTTATCCATAGTGATTCTAGGAACACCATGACTCCTCAGTAGGGTTTTTTTTATCAAGGTTATAAAGACAAAAGTGTGTAAAGTAAAAAGATTTTCAGAGTTGAGAAGGTTATAATTGACGATCAATTGGGACAATCCACAGTGAGAGGTGTGATTATTCTTAATTCAACCTTTATGAAAGAATTGTTTGATATGGGTTTGTATCATTATTTAATTGCTTCTTGTGTTGTCTGAGTGTTGTGTTTAAATGTTGAAATCATTCCTTCTATTTTGAAACATCAAACTCCTCTAGTTTAAAGAGAGCGTTGATCCTTTCTGGGTAGATCATGTCGTATAACTATCGATGGGGTTGAGTTGATATGGAAATTCTTAGTAATTGAGATGGATGTGTATGCTGTAATCTTGGGAATGGATTGACTAGATGTTTTTAAGTCCCATATCAACTGTTATGCATGAACAGTTAGTTTCACGACTGAAGATGGTGTCAAGAATCTCATTAAAGGAGAGAAGAAGGTAAATGTGGAAGAAACGGGATTGTTAACACCATCAGTTGGGAAGATATCATATCATTTTGTGGATTTTTTGTTATCATCGAGGGAAGAAATCAAGAAGCATAGTTTTTTGGTGGTTGTTGATTAGTTTATGGATGTCTCACCCAAATATTTTTCAGGGTTTCCACCCTTAAGAGAAGCGGAGTTTATGATTGAACTCCTTTTGGGGAACAGTCCTTTCTCACTTACATATTATCATATGGAACCAGAAAAATTTAGGGAATTGAAAATATAGTTGGAAGAGATAGAAAGAAAAGGGTTCATCTGACCTAGCACATCTGTATGGGTAGTATCATTCTTGTTCATTAAGAAGGTGGATGGAACTCTTCATCTGTGTGTTTATTATCATAATACAAACCAATTTATGAAAAATAATCTATATCCACTATCAAACATTTATGATATGATTGATCAATTGAGGGGAGCTTAGTGGTTTTCCAAAATCGATTTGTGATCAAGATATTGTCAATTGTAGGTGTAGAAGGATGATATTATGAAAATAGCTTTCAAGAGAATATATGGCCATTATGAGTATGTTTTTATGTCATATGGTCTTACAAATGAACCAATTATATTCATGTAATTGATAAATCAGATATTTTAGAGATATATGGATTCTTTTGTGGTGGTTTTTTTGATGATATATTGGTGTATTCAAGGACAAGGGATGAGTATGTACAAAACATAGTAACAATTTTGGGATTATTGAAATACCATAAATTGTATGAAAATTTATAAAAGTGTGTTTTTTGGGTACAAAATTTTCATTTCCTTTTTCAAGTTATTTATAAAAAGGTGTTTTAGTATATCCAAAAAAGATAGAGGCTATTATTTCTTGGAAACCACCAAAGAATGTTTTTGTGATACGAAGTTTCCTGGGTCTAGCTGGTTATTACCAATGCTTAATTCATGAATTCTCATAATTATCTTCACCATTGACAGATTTTACAAGAAATAATGTTACATTTTAGTATAATGATGAATTTTATAATTATTTTGAAGAGCTTAAGGTTTCCCTAACATCAACACCAATCTTAGTTTTTCCAGAATAAGGTAAAGGGTTTGTGGTGTATTTTGATGCATCAGGATTAGGGTTAGGGTGTTTTCTGATGAAAGTGGATCATGTTGTTGTGTATGTCTTATATAAGTTTAAGATTCATGATAATAACTACAAAAAACATGATTTGGAGTCAGCAGTTGTGGTGAAGTATTTGAAAATAGGGCATAATTATCTCTTTCATAAGAAATTCATTATGTTTACCAAACATAAGAGTTTAAAGAATATTTTCTCATAGATATATTTAAAAATGATGTAAATGAGATGGATGGAGTAACTTCATATGTTTGAATTTTATTTTATTTTATGTACACACTAGGTAAAGGAAATTTGGTGGAAGATACATTATGTAGGAAGTCATATGTTCATATGGAAAAAAGAAGCATCAGATCAGTGGAAGTTAATGTCGGTCATATCTGATATGCATTTGGAATGTGAAAATCAAGGTGATATAGAATTTTTCATTTTGGGTTCATTAGTTCCTGATTTGGTTGATTTTTTATAGAGGCACACTCGTCTGATTTAGAATGTGTGGCTATGAGGTCAAAACTCAGTGGTGGGGAGACCATTGAGGGATAAAAACTAGATGGTGATTTAGTGTTGTGGTTTTGAAATATGATGGTTAGACCAATATATCATCATGAAAAAATTCTTAGCGCATACCATCATTTGATATGGGCTGTGCACCCCCGAATACCAAAATTTTATAAGGAATTGAAAGTGCAGTTTTGGTGGGTGGGTATGAAAAGGAACGTGACTAATTTTTTATTGAGATGCTTGACTTGTAAGTAAGTTAAGGCAGATCATCAGTGACCAATAAGTATGTTACAACCTTTACCAATCCCAGTTTTGAAATTTTAATAGATAACTATGGATTTTTTTACAATTATTACAAGAATAGTTCAAAAACATGATGCCACATGGGTGATTGTGGATCGTCTAAAAAAGTTATACCATTTCATACCTATTTTTCAATCTCAAATGGTGAGAGATATGTCCAATGTATATAAATATGCAGTGGTAAAGAGGAATGGTGTACATGTTTCCATTGTATCTAATAGAGATCCAATATTCATGTCTCATTTCTGGAACTCCTTCCAATAATCCATTGGGACTTAGTTGACTATGAGTATGACGTATTTCTCTGAGATGGATGTGAAATCCAAGAGGATGATATAAACATTGGAGGATATGTTGCGGTCTTTTTTGATAGATTATGGTGGCTCATGGGAGGATCAATTACCATTAGTATAATTGTTGTATAATAAGAGCTATTATGACTACATACATATGGACCTATTTGAATCATTATATGGTCATCCATGTCATTTTCCACTTTTTTGGGTGGAAAGAGGTGAGACTTCGATGGTTGGGCTGAGACTTGTCCAAGAAATAGTGTAGAATATTATGTTGATCAAGAAAATAATGGGGAGGTCCTAGAGTCATCATAAATTTTATGTGGTTCATCTTTTATGGTCGTTGTCCTTCAAGGTGGGTAACCATGTATTCTTGTTAATCTCTCTTAGGCTTATAAATCGTCATTTTGGAATGAAAAGAAAGTTATCTCTAAGATATATTGGGCCTTTTGAGATACTTGAGTGGGTTATAGAGGTGGATTAACAGTTGGATTTTCCACCATGGTTTAGTGTGGTGAATAATGTATTTAATATATTTCATGTATTTAAGTTTAAGAAGTATCAGCCTAATCCTAACCATATTATTTGTTGGGATCTTGTTTAGATAGAATCAAATGCTTCTTTGGTGCACATGATAGTGCAGATTGTGGATAAGAAATAGAAAGTCTTGTGTAGGAAGATCATCGGTCTATTGTAGTTTTTTTGGAAACATGGTTATATTAAGGAGGAGACTTGGGAAGGAGAGAATTAAATGGTTGAGAAATAGCCCGATCTCTTTCGGTATTGTGATGATTTTCTACTTTTTGAGGACAAAAAGGCCAATGGTGGGGAGAATGTAACACCCCTAGTTTGAGTTATGAAACCCTTATTTATACATTTTTATGTATATAAGGTGGTTTGGTGAATATTGGAATATTTTGGATGGTGTTTGGTACGGTTTTGTGTATTTTATAAGGAAACATCATTTCAGAATGATTAGTGAAAACCGAGCAACACTTGTACGAAACCGTGCAAGTTGACGAAGAGGATAAGGTGTTAGTGTATGGTTAAGGCATATGGTTTTCAAATCATGTATCCTTCCTAGTCTAACCTTGAATCATGAGACAATGGGATTTGGAACATTTGGCGCACATTTTGTTTAACCATGCAAGGTACCCTTTTGAGATCGTATCAGGAACACGACTTATCTAACCGTGCGAGCTAACCATATGCAACATTAAAAATGGGGTTTTTAAAAAACATACATCACACATTTTTAACCCTAAACAACCTATTTGAACCCCATTTCGACCCTCATTCAATATTTTTTTCTTTCCATGGTTAGTAACATCTCCCTATCATTCCAGAAGAGATTTGAAGGGTTTTCTTGGTGGTTTGGAGTTAGGTCTTGTTTAGTAAGTATCTATTCTTGGTAATTTCTAATTTTTCCTTCTATTATTCTCTATCTCCTGATGTCTTATATATACTTATGTTGGGGATAGATCAAGGGTTTTTGTTGCCAATAATGATTATATTTGTCCTTATTGATGTTAGGGGAAGTAATATAAGGAAGTTTTGTGGAGTTTTCACCCAAATTTGGTGATAGATTGTATTGTTGTTTGTTTTCACCAAAAACATTAAAGGTATGTTTCTTTACTCTCAACTCCTCTTGCTAGAACATGAAGGATTTTGTTTTAAATTAATTTTTTTCTTGAAATTGATTGTGAAATTGATGTGTGAAGATTGTGTGAAACCCTTTTGGTGTTGAGTTATGGGTTTTGGGAGAAATATGATATTTTTTTACAAATGATTTTTTGTTGGATTTCAAAATGATTAATTTTAAAATTGGTTTCTTGGTTTCATTTTTGAGAAAAATTTCTGAAAATGGTTTTCAAAATATATGTTTCTTTATTGATTTTTTAGCATATGTGATTTGGCATTGTTTTTTGGATTTAATGGTTAAGAATGAGTTATAATGGGATGATTAGTGGTCACAAAGTACTACCATCAAATAATTGGGATGTGGTCATGAATAACCACAATAAAAATGGGATAGGTTTGGCTGTGAATTTACACTATCAATGTTAACACTGAGCTCAGTTGGTAGCATCATGTGTGTGATGAGTTGTATGTATTGGGTTTCATGAGTTGAAATGGTTTTGGAAAAAATGACATGGTAAATGACTTGTTTGACTTCATTCCTTGTAAATGAGTTAATTTGGGTGAAAATGTTTTAGTGAGGGATTTTCTAGGTTGTTAGAAATTGTTAAAATGTTTTATTGATTTTAAATAAATTTCTTTATATAGATGTGCTAACATTTTCTATCTTATTGGTGTGAGTAGGGAAGTCACTTGGGGAAAGCCTACTAAGTATTTTTACTCACCCCCTTCTTTGGAACTTGGGTGGTTTTGCAGATGTTTTATTTTGAGACATAGGTAAATGTAAAGCATCACATTTATATAGTAGAACATCATGATTCATGGACAATTGTGGAGTTGGAGGTTAGAGCTTGGCATGGGGATGTAGAGTCATGTTGTTATCTCTTGATTATTGTAATTTTGGTCTTTTTCTTGGTACCCTATTTTGTTATTAGTATGGTTTTGTATTGTTTTTTTGGAATGTGGTTGAATGGTAAAATAATGTTGACTTACATCATGTAGTTGTTTTGGTAGAAGAATGTCTGTTTGGTTGGTCTCTTTTCAAAGGTAAAATATTTCCCCACCATTCATGAATCCCTCAACATTTACTTCTAGAATTTATCACCTCTAGGATGTCCCTTAATACCAATTAGTGTTTCTTCTTCGACTCAATCCAATGAAGAGGGGTGGTACCATGAGGACATGATACCCCATGTACCAGAGTATAAACCATAAAAGAAATAAAAATATATCAAACACATACATTAAATAAGAGTATACTAATAATAAATTAGTGAAAAAATGTGATGAAAATAAAATATTGGTATATATAAATACAAGATAGACCACCCACTAGGCCAATCATATGTACTAATAAATCAAAAGGAACAAAATAAAGGTCCCTAATACAACTTTGAGATAAAACTGAACCCCAAGATCCATATACACACCCATGATATCCCACTAAATCAAAAGTGGCCTCAACCCAACCTAATCCAGCCACAATTGAGGGCTTCTTGAGTACCCAAATGTGATAGACACCTAAATAGGGTGTGAGTACATTACTCAATAGGTAACCATAAAAAAAATATTGTACATAACTTGAAATGTAGTGATATGTATAGGTGAAAATATATGAATAAATAAATAACTATTTAAAAAAAATAAAAAAAATAAACCTCCTTCGATCCTCAGGTCCATGACCTAATTAACTATACATACTTCAGCCAGTTCCAAAGTGTCTCTGAGCATGTAAAATGAAAATTCCAACCAATTAAAGTTAAATACTATAATCCCTTGTATATCATCATATGTGGACCATAATATCATGCATATTTTTCAATCACTAGGGTATAGCCCTAGGTGATTTAACAATAGTAGCAGGCATCAATGTTGTAACCTAGGTGATAATATGGTCATTCCAATAGTATCAAGCTCCATGTAGATCCCTAGGTATAACAACCCATGATTTTCATACTTGGATATTACATATTTTTTATGAACATTTCTTATGTTACATAGACACATGCATGTGGATCATAATGGTTTAGTGTCTCTAGAGTCTATTTACACAATCATCTTATCTAGTGAAACATATTAAAATTTTCCCCCAAATATATTCCCCTTTAGTACTATTCATGAACATACCCTACTTAATAGATTTATTCATAACCTAGGGAATGAAAACATAAGAAATGGCTAGCTCAGATGCTCATTAATGGGAAATAATGGAGATACCTAAGCATAACATGAGCATAAGGGTATGATACATGAGATTGACATTTTAAAACCATACCCTCCATATCAATGATCAAAAGTTTGAGTCATTATATAAATTTTGGAAGTTTATAAGACATTAATCATAATTAAATTAAAGGACATGAGCCTTGAGAGCATAACATTGAAAAAATATATGAAATTTTGGTATACACATAAGAATAGAAAATCATTTCCATAGTAGTAAATTCTAACTACCATGGCTATTATAGAGGAATTATTTCACTCCTCAAACCACCATAGTAGTCAAGGTTCACTCATAAGACCATTATAGTAGAAAAATTCATTTATTGAATCAGGTTCACTCTCCATTACAGTCATGTCTATATCATGATATATAATTTTTTACCCAATTAATTAGAGAGAGATATAGTTCTCACCAATCACATAATAAAAATCATACATATACATGTTCCAAGATCATAAAAAATTCATCATATCATAACCCATGAAATTAAACGAGTTTCATAAAAAATTTATAATATAATAACCTGTGCAAAAGATAGAGGTTTCATAATAATTTAATCATTTATCATAGCATAAACCATGAAAAAATTAGAATGTTTCATAATAATTTTATTACGGTATAACCTGAGGAAGAGAAGTATGTTTAATAAACATCATTCCATTATAAACACAAACCATTTAGAGAAATATTAATAACATCATCTGTCACGACCCGCCCTCGGGGTCCGTGCCGTGACTACCCCAAGCCCGCCTTCCATAGGCCAGGGGCTGGCGACTAGCACCAAGGCGTAAATCCCGATAAAAAGGGAAGACATTGCCTTTGTAAGGTAAACAAACACCACAGAGTAAGCAAGCGGAAAGTAAACACTAAACAAAAGCAGAGTACAACTGAAAGTGTGGAAAAGTAAATGGGCCAGAATACAAACCCAAAACTGAAAGTAAAGTACAACTCGAAAGGGAAAACAGCAACTGAAAAGTAAATGCCGCTACACCGAGCTGTCCACTGGAAATCCCACCTGAAGGGTGGGTACAGATAGCTCCTCTGCTCCACAGGTCCCGCCGTCTGCTCCGTGCACGTCCCGCCCAGTGGTCCACCTCTGAGTACCGTCCCGCTCTGCAAGCCTCAGCTAAGGTCAACGCTGTCCGTCGTCTGCAACCAACACAACGTAGTGCGGGCAAAGCCCGTGCAGGGGTGAGTATAAGCTACTCAGTAGGGACCCCGAGACTCCTGAAGGTCTCTCAAATCCACAAAGGATAAACCATGAAGAAAGGTATAATCACGAAGTAACAACCGAAACTGCTTAGGTATATGCCCATACATATACCTAAGTCATCAATTCAAATACGCTCCAACCTCCGAGCCCATGTACAACTCAGTCCACACAGGAAAGTAAACGTATTCCACACAGGAAAGCAAAACGTAATCCAAACAGGATTGCACAACACAATCCACACAGGAAAGCAACAGGTTTCAGCTCACACAGGTATACTTCTTCAAAGGACGATAAAGATGATCACTGATCCATCTAAGTCGTCGGACCCACGAAGGATCGATAGGTAACTAACCCCCGCAAAGACCCACACAGGATCGGGCCCACACAGGACCTGTAGGCGCTGGTTCACACAGGACCGCTGAGCGCAAGGACCCACACAGGATCGGACCCACACAGGATCGGGCCCACACAGGACCTGTAGCACTGATCCACGTAGGATCGCTGAGTGCTGTAGTCGTCGTCGTCGAATCCACACAGGATCTCTGTACTGTCGTCGTCGCAGTCACAGTAGCAGTAGTAGCAGTAGCAGTCACAGTAACAGTCGCAGCCAGCACTAGGGTTCCCGCACACAGCAAGCTCGTTCGGAGAGTCCGCTCCACGAGCCGAGAGGCTGATACATCAACTGTCACGAAGACCAGAGTTGATGTATCCAAAAGTTCCGTATCGTCAACAGGAACTCAACGCAACAGACGGTGCGTCGATCGGACGCCCGGTCTGAGAGTTATTGGCATTTTCGTCCCCGGGGCCCGGTTGGTTTTTAAGGAAAAACCAACCCGACCGTACTCCACCTGCGTCCAAACCTCGGGCGGAGTATGCCAAAAGATCCGTCTCACTAAGAGGAACACAACACGGCTGACGGCACGTCAATCGGACGTCCGTAGCTCTAGGTATGAGCATTTCCGCTCCGAAGGCCCGGTTGGTTTCGTGAACGAACCAACCCGGCCGAACTCAAAGTAATCTGAAACCTTGATTGCGATATACCGAAACGACCGTCTCGATCCAAGGATCGCGTTTCCGCAGACGGTTCGTCAATCGGAGGTCCGAGGCTCAAGTTATGGCCAAAAGACCGAAACTGGTTCGAAACGGGGGGTCCGGGTCCGGGCCGACCCGGCCCGACCCCCCCCTGGGTCGGCCCGGCCGGCGGTGTGGCGGCGCGGCGGCCGCGGCGGCCTGGCGCCGCTCGGGGGCTGCACGCGGGGGGCTAAGCCCCTGCTTCCTGGGAAGGGCGGCGGCGGCTACATGCCCCCCCCCCCTTTTTAAAACGCCCCCCACGTGGGGGGCCTGTTTGTGCGGAACCGGGGGGCCGGCTGCCCCCCCCTCAAGAAAACTCTCCCCCCTTTTAAAGAGGGGGGTTTTTATGTGATGGCCGGGGGATTAATTCCCCCGGTTTAATGCCATCCGGCCGGCCAGCTGGCCGACCGGTTTTCTCCAACGGGACCGGAAATTCCGGTCCCCCCTTCGGCTTCCGACGCCGGCGGCCCGGCCGCCGGTGTTCTCTTCCGCCGCGGCCCGGAACTGGCCGCGGTTTTCGTTATCCGGCGCGGTGCGACGACACCGCGCCCCTCCGCCGCATCTTGATTTCTTCAACGCGGCGCGACGATGTCGCGTTCTTAATGTTTCTTCCATGGCGCGGCGCGACGGCGTCGCGCAATAAGGATTGGGCGAATATCCTCGTGGTGCGTCGGCACCACGCCACCTTGATTCATCCACCCGCAAGCAATTCAACAAGAACGATGGAGGCGGTTCGGCCGTGTTCGTGCGGTCCGGCCCCCCTCACGTTAAATAACAACACAACATAAAATATTCAAAATTCCTCACATTAGTCATGCGATCCACGAGCAAGAATAGAATAATTAAAAAATAAACAAAAACCCCTACCTTGGGTATAAGTTCGAGGATTTGCCAACGCCCGCGGAAGTCGACGTCGCGGAGATCGGGCGTCGCGGTCGTCGTTCGTCAATTCCGTTGACGAAGAGATGCGTCCGATGTGATACGTCGTTGGCAAAACCTCTTATGTCGACGAAGGGAATCCGAGGAGGAAGCGGCGTTCCCTCTCGTTGACACGGAAGACGAAGAAGAGCGGAGCGGCGTTCTTCGTCGGAACTTGAGCGTTCTTCGTCAAGATGAGCGTTCTTCGTCAAGATGAAGAAGATGGAGGAGGAGCTCTCAAAATGAAATCCACACAAGTTGGCTAACAAAATAAAATAAGGTCCCTCCTTATTTTATTTACCAAGCCTAGGAATTCAAAACATCAAATTCAAAAACATAACACTTAATTAATTAACATGTCATGTGTAATTAATTAGATGTTAAGTTTACAAACATTTAAGAGGGAGAGAGGGGAGTTTAAGGGGGAAGTTGAGAGGTTTAGGTTCGTGTGGGTCCCACCACACTTAATCCTCTCAAGGGAGGTTAAGTGGGTGTGGGTCCCACCCCTAACTCCTTTTGAGAGGAGTTAACCTACAAAAGTGAAATAAAAAGAATCCACATTTTTTTATTCAACTTTTTATAAATCTCCCAAAAACTAACTTTCAACCCGCAACAAACGCAACTTCCGAAAAGGTCTCTTTAAGCTAATATCGGCGCTGCGAGTTCATCGGTGCCCTCGGATTTCAATTCCAAGCACCGGATCAAAAGTTAGGAAATCCCGCTCGTTCGTTCACTGAACGTACCCGAGCCAAACTTCAGAAATTGATTCCGGGCACTCCGGGCCTCGGAATCAGGTGCCGTCAGAAACCACGCTCTTGTAAAATTCTAAAGAAAATTAAGAAAAAAAAATTTCCCTTGAATTTTATGGGTCTTTACATTACTCCCACCTCAGGGCTTTACGTCCCCGTAAAGATACATCAAAACTAGGGAAACAAATGAGGGTAATGAGCACGCATCTGAGCCTCCCGCTCCCATGTGCTCTCCTGGAGATTCCCGTGCTTCCATCTGATGCGCACAAGAGGTATCGATCGCCCACACATGACCCGCTCCTGTCGATCCTCTATCTCCACCGGGACCTCCGTAAAAGTCGCCCCATCGTCAACGTCAAGCTCCCCATGGTCAATGATGTGCGTCGGGTCGTGCACGTATCTCCTCAGCTGAGATACGTGGAAGACGTCGTGCACCCGGTGCAACTGAGGTGGTAGAGCCAGGCGATAAGCCACCTCACCAATCCTGCTGAGAATCTGGAAGGGTCCGATGAAGCGCGGAGATAACTTGCCGCCTCAGCCAAATCTCCGAATACCACGTCGAGGTGAGACCCGCAAGAAGACGTGGTCGCCATCCTCGAACTCTAGTGGCCTCCGCCTCCTGTCAGCATATGACTTCTGCCGGCTCTGAGCTGTCCTCATCCGCTCCTGGATGACCTGGACCTTCTCTGTCGTGGCCTGGACCATCTCCGGTCCCACCAGTGCTGACTCCCCAGGGTCTGTCCAACACAAAGGTGATCTACATGGTCGGCCGTACAACGCCTCGTACGGTGCCATCCCGATGGTGGAGTGGTAGCTATTGTTGTACGCAAACTCCACCAAGGGTAGGTGGTCCTCCCAGCTACGACCAAAGTCGAGGACACATGCGCGGAGCATGTCCTCGAGTGTCTGAATGGTCCTCTCCGTCTGACCATCCGTCTGAGGATGAAAGGCTGTGCTCAGACGTAGCTGCGTCCCGAACACCTCCTGTAACCCCTTCCAAAGCCGAGAAGTAAAGCGAGCATCTCGATCGGAGACGATAGATGATGGCACGCCGTGGAGCCGCACAATCTCCTGAACGTAGAGACGTCCCAAGCTCTCCACTGAGCCCTGCTCTCTGATGGGTAAGAAGTGTGTCGACTTGGTGAGTCGGTCAACAATCACCCAGATGAAGTCGTGACCTCTGGAAGTGCGTGGAAGTCCAGTCACGAAATCCATAGATATGCCGTCCCACTTCCACTCCGGAACCTCCAAGGGCTGTACCAAGCCTGCTGGTACCTGATGCTCTGCCTTCACCTGCTGACAGGTGAGGCATCGAGAAACGAACTCTGCTACAACCTTCTTCATGCCCGGCCACCAGTGCTGTCGTCTGAGGTCCTGGTACATCTTCGCCACTCCAGGATGTACCGCCAAAGGAGAAGTGTGAAACTCTCTCAGCACTTCCTCTCGCAAAGCTACTGGTACCATGGTACGTCCTCTGAAAAGGATGTCGTGCTCTGCTCCAAGGGAGAAACCATCAGGTGCCTGTCCCGAGGATATCTGTGCACGCCGTGTCTCACAGTCAGCGTCCTCACGCTGTGCCTCCCTGACTCGCTGCAGTAGTGGAGGGGTGACTGTGAGAGACTGGAGGAAGGCTGCTCCATATCTATCCACAAAGGATATCTGCAAAGAGGATAGCTGCTCCGTCGCCTCTTCAAGTAGCTGAATGCCCGTCCTCCTGCTGAGGGCATCGGCTACTACGTTCCCCTTCCCAGGAGTATAGACTATCTCAAAGTCATAGTCCTGGAGGAACTCGAGCCATCGCCGCTGTCTCAGGTTCAGGTCCTTCTGCGAAAAGATATACCTGAGGCTCTGATGATCGGAAAAGACTGTAAAGCGCTCGCCCATCAGATAGTGTCGCCATGTCTTCAGAGCGAAGACCACTGCTGCTAGCTCCAGGTCATGGGTAGCGTAGTTCTGCTCATGAGGCCTCAACTGACGTGATCCATAGGCGATCACGGCCCGCTCCTGCATCAGAACACATCCGAGTCCGGTCCCTGATGCATAGCAGTAGACTACGTACCCTACTCCCTCCTCAGGCAACCTCAAGATAGGTGTGCTAGTCAATCTCTGTCTCAGCTCCTGGAAGCTCTGCTGACATCTGTCTGACCACACGAAGGGTTTCCCCTTCTTCGTCAAAGCTGTGAGTGGTTCTGCAACTCTAGATAAGTCTGGCACGAATCTCCGATAGTATCCAGCTAGTCCCAAGAAACTCCGAACCTCAGTCACGCCCCTGGGTGGCTCCCAAGCTAACACAGCCTCAATCTTTGCGGGATCCACTGCAACTCCCGCCTCAGAGATAACGTGTCCCAAAAAGTGGACCTCACATATCCAGAACTGGAACTTCGAGAGCTTACCATAAAGCTGGTGCTCTCGGAGTGTGTCAAGAACAACTCACAAGTGATAGGCGTGCTCCTCCTCTGTCGTAGAATAAATCAGAATGTCGTCGATGAAGACCACGACAAACCGATCGAGGTATGGCTGAAAGATCCTGTTCATGAGAGCCATGAATACTGCTGGAGCACTGGTTACACCAAAAGGCATAACCAAGAACTCATAGTGGCCATACCGACATCTAAAGGCTGTCTTCTGCACATCCTCGTCTCTGACTCTGAGCTGATGGTAGCCTGACCTGAGGTCTATCTTCGAGAACCACCGTTCTCCCTTGAGCTGATCAAAGAGGTCATCAATCCTCGGTAGCGGATACTTGTTCCTCACTGTCACCTGGTTCAGGTGACGATAGTCAACACAAAGTCGCAAGCTCCCGTCCGCCTTCTTGGCGAATAAAATCGGGGAAGCCCAGGGTGAAACACTGGGTCGGATGAACCCCTTGCCCTGCAAGTCCTCCAACTGTACCCGTAGCTCTCGAAGCTCGGCGGGGGCCATCCGATATGCTGGAGTGGATATCGGGGCTGTCCCGGGGTACAAGTCAATATAAAAGTCTACCTCTCTGCGAGAAGGTAGCCCTGGAACGTCATCGGGAAAAACGTCCGCAAACTGATCCACCACTGCAGGAAAACCAGGACTCCGCACGTCAACTGCTCCAAGGATAAGGCTAGCCAACTGATGAGTGATGGGCTGTCCTCTCCTCCACGGAAGTCCATCCTGTGCTGCTAAGGCTCCCTTCTCGCCAGTGAAGGTGAACCTGCTCCCGTAGGTGCGTACACATCGCACCTTGCGCCTAAAACAGTCAATCTGTGCATGGACCGTAGATAGCCAATCCATGCCCAAGATGACGTCGTAAGGCCTCGACGCTGCTACAAGAAGATCCCATCCGAAGCTCTCGCCTCCTAGAGTAAGCTCACACTGCCGGCACCAGTGCGTAATCGTCGAGTCTGCTCCCGTGGGAGTCTCTAGCCGTATGGATCGAGCCAACGGCTCTGTCGGAATCTCCGAGCTCCGAACAAGGGCAGCGGCTATGAAAGAGTGACTCGCTCCTGTGTCTAAAAGAACTGCAGCAAGGGTGGAATAGACACAGATAGTACCTCGAATCATCTCGGGTGCGCCGTGGTCGTAGGCCTCTGCTGCCTGGAGCTGTGCCTGTCGCTGCCCTCCAGCTCCTTGTGGTTGGGGTGGACCTCCTGGTGGTGGTGGTGGTAGTGCCTCAAAGCGTCGGCCACCACCGGCTGCTTGTCCATCTCCTCTGCCTCGTCCACCTCCTCCCTGCGAACCGCCACGGTCGACCCTCTGCCTCTGCCTCGGTGGTCCATCAACTGTCTGCTGCTCCTCGGCACGGCGGGTCGGGCAGTCACGAGCCATGTGGCCCTGCCCGCCGCACAAGTAGCACTGTCTGCCTCTCATAAGACTGCCTCCGCGCTGTGTGCCCCGCACTGCTGAGCTAGTGCCCTGAGATCGTCTTCCCGAAGGTATGGTCTGTCTGGACCCCTGAGTCATCCGTCGACTGCCTGCTGCAGATGAATCTTCCACGTGCCGCCCTGCGGTGGGTCTCTGTGCTGGTGTAGAGTCAGCAAGGAAGCTCTCGATCAGAAGGGCCCGCTCCAGTACTCCTATCTGAGTCGGTATGCTGAGGGAGATCAGCGATGCCCTGATCTCGTGTCTCAAACCCTGCTCGAAGGTCTGGGCCCGGAAGAATGGGTCCCGTACCATGTCGGTCGAGTAGCGCGAGAGATCAGTAAATCTCGCCGAGTACTGTGCGACCGTCATGCTGCCCTGCCGCAGCTGTAGAAGCTCCTGGATACGAACCGCACGAAGGGTGGCTGGGACGAACTCCGAGCGGAAGAGGCTCTCAAAGTCCGTCCAAAGAAGAGATGCCTCATCGTGCACCTGGAGCATCAGGCTCCACCATCGTCCTGCTGCTGCGTGTAGTAGGCTCGCAGCGAGGATCACCATGAGGTCTGCTGGTGTCCTCACTAGCCTAAACACTCGTACTACTGCCTCCAGCCAGTCCTCTGCTGCCTGGGGATCCGTCTCCCCGCGAAACCTGGGCGGTCGCTGGCGCTGAAACTCATGCAGTGCGCTGAGGCGACGTGCATCGTCAGCGGCTGCTGCTGGAAGCATCGGGGGCTCGGCGGGTAGAGCTACCGCCGGTGCCACTGCTGGCAAAGGGCCCTGCACCGAGGCCTCGTCGCTCGGTGGGCTGTCGTCTCGCTCGACTCTCGGAACCCTAGCTGGCTGCCGTCGTGGGGCCATCCTGAAAAGGAAACAGGTGCACCACGGTCAGAACAGTATACCTGGTGAAATCACAAAGAAAACTTTGAAACACACACGCAATCAATGTTTTCGTGCATTAAGTCGGAAATCAGAAGTCAGGGTCCTGGTGTACGGATACGTCGGCCGCCGCACCAACACTGGACTCCCTGGACTGATAACCACACTCAATACGCTAAACATTATTGCTTCACATAGAAAAGATCAGAGTTCGCGGTAGAACCGAACTCCTCTGATACCAATTTGTCACGACCCGCCCTCGGGGTCCGTGCCGTGACTACCCCAAGCCCGCCTTCCATAGGCCAGGGGCTGGCGACTAGCACCAAGGCGTAAATCCCGATAAAAAGGGAAGACATTGCCTTTGTAAGGTAAACAAACACCACAGAGTAAGAAAGCGGAAAGTAAACACTAAACAAAAGCAGAGTACAACTGAAAGTGCGGAAAAGTAAATGGGCCAGAATACAAACCCAAAACTGAAAGTAAAGTACAACTCGAAAGGGAAAACAACAACTGAAAAAGTAAATGCCGCTACACCGAGCTGTCCACTGGAAATCCCACCTGAAGGGTAGGTACAGATAGCTCCTCTGCTCCACAGGTCCCGCCGTCTGCTCCGTGCACGTCCCGCCCAGTGGTCCACCTCCGGGTACCGTCCCGCTCTGCAAGCCTCAGCTAAGGTCAACGCTGTCCGTCGTCTGCAACCAACACAACGTAGTGCGGGCAAAGCCCGTGCAGGGGTGAGTATAAGCTACTCAGTAGGGACCCCGAGACTCCTGAAGGTCTCTCAAATCCACAAAGGATAAACCACGAAGAAAGGTATAATCACGAAGTAACAACCGACACTGCTTAGGTATATGCCCATACATATACCTAAGTCATCAATTCAAATACGCTCCAACCTCCGATCCCAAGTACAACTCATTCCACACAGGAAAGTAAACGTATTCCACACAGGAAAGCAAAACGTAATCCACACAGGATTGCACAACACAATCCACACAGGAAAGCAACAGGTTTCAGCTCACACATGTATACTTCTTCAAAGGACGATAAAGATGATCACTGATCCATCTAAGTCGTCGGACCCACGAAGGATCGATAGGTAACTAACCCCCGCAAAGACCCACACAGGATCGGGCCCACACAGGACCTGTAGGCGCTGGTTCACACAGGACCGCTGAGCGCAAGGACCCACACAGGATCAGACCCACACAGGATCAGGCCCACACAGGACCTGTAGCACTGATCCACGTAGGATCGCTGAGTGCTATAGTCGTCGTCATCGAATCCACACAGGATCTCTGTACTGTCGTCGTCGCAGTCACAGTAGCAGTAGTAGCAGTAGCAGTCACAGTAACAGTCGCAGCCAGCACTAGGGTTCCCGCATACAGCAAGCTCGTTCGGAGAGTCCGCTCCACGAGCCGAGAGGCTGATACATCAACTGTCACGAAGACCAGAGTTGATGTATCCAAAAGTTCCGTATCGTCAACAGGAACTCAACGCAACAGACGGCGCGTCGATCGGACGCCCGGTCTGAGAGTTATTGACATTTTCGTCCCCGGGGCCCGGTTGGTTTTTAAGGCAAAACCAACCAGACCGTACTCCACCTGCGTCCAAACCTCGGGTGGAGTATGCCAAAAGATCCGTCTCACTAAGAGGAACACAACACGGCTGACGGCACGTCAATCGGACGTCCGTAGCTCTAGGTATGAGCGTTTCCGCTCCGAAGGCCCGGTTGGTTTCGTGAACGAACCAACCCGGCCGAACTCAAAGTAATCCGAAACCTTGAGTGCGATATACCGAAACGACCGTCTCGATCCAAGGATCGCGTTGCCGCAGACGGTTTGTCAATCGTAGGTCCGAGGCTCAAGTTATGTCCAAAAGACCGAAACTGGTTCGAAACGGGGGGTCCGGGTCCGGCCCGACCTGGCCCGACCCCCCCCTGGGTCGGCCCGGCCGGCCGGCCGGCCGGCGGTGCGGCGGCACGGCGGCCGCGGCAGCCTGGCGCCGCTCGGTGGCTGCACGCGGGGGGCTAAGCCCCCGCTTCCTGGGAAGGGCGGCGGCGGCTACATGCCGCCCCCCCCCCCCCCCCGTTTTTTTTAAAACGCCCCCCCCACGTGGGAGGCCTGTTTGTGCGGAACCGGGGGGCCGGATGCCCCCCCCCCCTCAAGAAAACGCTCCCCCCTTTTAAAGAGGGGGGTTTTTATGTGATGGCCGGGGGATTAATTCCCCCAGTTTAATGCCATCCGGCCGGCCAGCTGGCCGGCCGGTTTTCTCCAACGGGACCGGAAATTCCGGTCCCCCCTTCGGCTTCCGACGCCGGCGGCCTGTCCGCCGGTTTTCTCTTCCGCCGCGGCCCGGAACCGGCCGCGGTTTTCGTCATACGGCGCGGTGCGACGGCACCGCGCCCCTCCGCCGCATCTTGATTTCTTCAACGCGGCGCGACGGCGTCGCGTTCTTGATGTTTCTTCCATGGCGCGGCGCGACGGCGTCGCGCAATAAGGATTGGGCGAATATCCGCGTGGTGCGTCGGCACCACGCCACCTTGATTCATCCACCCGCAAGCAATTCAACAAGAACGATGGAGGGGGGTTCGGCCGTGTTCGTGCGGTCCGGCCCCCCTCACGTTAAATAACAACACAACATAAAATATTCAAAATTCCTCACGTTAGTCATGCGATCCACGAGCAAGAATAGAATAATTAAACAATAAACAAAAACCCCTACCTTGGGTATAAGTTCGAGGATTTGCCAACGTCCGCGGAAGTCGACGTCGCGGAGATCGGGCGTCGCGGTCGTCGTTCGTCAATTTCGTTGACGAAGAGATGCGTCCGATGTGATACGTCATTGGCGAAACCTCTTATGTCGACGAAGGGAATCCGAGGAGGAAGCGGCGTTCCCTCTCGTTGACACGGAAGACGAAGAAGAGCGGAGCGGCGTTCTTCGTCGGAACTTGAGCGTTCTTCGTCAAGATGAGCGTTCTTCGTCAAGATGAAGAAGATGGAGGAGGAGCTCTCAAAATTAAATCCACACAAGTTGGCTAACAAAATAAAATAAGGTCCCTCCTTATTTTATTTACCAAGCCTAGGAATTCAAAACATCAAATTCAAAAACATAACACTTAATTAATTAACATGTCATGTGTAATTAATTAGATGTTAAGTTTACAAACATTTAAGAGGGAGAGAGGGGAGTTTAAGGGGGAAGTTGAGAGGTTTAGGTTCGTGTGGGTCCCACCACACTTAATCCTCTCAAGGGAGGTTAAGTGGGTGTGGGTCCCACCCCTAACTCCTTTTGAGAGGAGTTAACCTACAAAAGTGAAATAAAAAGAATCCACATTTTTTTATTCAACTTTTTATAAATCTCCCAAAAACTAACTTTCAACCTGCAACAAACGCAACTTCCGAAAAGGTCTCTTTAAGCGAATATTGGTGCTGCGAGTTCATCGGTGCCCTCAGATTTCAATTCCGAGCACCGGATCAAAAGTTAGGAAATCCCGCTCGTTCGTTCACTGAACGTACCCGAGCCAAACTTCAGAAATTGATTCCGGGCACTCCGGGCCTCGGAATCAGGTGCCATCAGAAACCACGCTCTTGTAAAATTCTAAAGAAAATTAAGAAAAAAAAATTTCCCTTGAATTTTACGAGTCTTTACATCATCCTTTGATCATATCCCCATTAAAGCGTGGGTAACATAAATGGATGTTATCTTAGATGGAAAATGATTTTGAAAAGACACAAGAAACATTTATTGGGGAAAATAAATTTATTTGAAAATAAATTTTTTAAACTAAGAAATTAATTAAAATATAAATCTATTTATTTGAAAATAAACTTTTAATCTTATAATGGTGGCTTTAAAAATCATTTAATAAATAACTTGAAGAAAAATATACTTTTCATTTTGAAAATACTTTTTAAAATATAAAACATTTTGAAAATCCTTTTATTTTAAAATAACTATGAAAAAATATAAAGGAATATTTATTGAAAATTAATTATAATGATGGTAAGAAATTCCATTCATACATTACACATTAAAAAAATACTACTTTCACATTTTGGTAAAATCCAAATGTGCATTGTTTGGATAACGGCATGAAGATTACTTTTATTTTATTTTTTAAAAATTAAAAAATGGATAAAAAAGTTTTTAATAAATCCTTTGAAGAATTATAAAAATATTTTTGAAATCATTTTTAGAAAGCATGGTTTTGGATGAAAAAGGGGTTTTGACTGAAAAGAGAAATAAAGATGATTTTTATTAAGAACATCATTTTATACTTATCAGTACATAAAGAGAGAAAAAATGAAGAGAAAAAAGTGTATTATCATGACAAAAATAGAGGGGAATAAAATCCACTAGTTTCTTTAGAGATGGATCATAATATTTTATCATCCAAAACATAATCATAAACAATTCCAATAAACGATGAGACTGTAACATCAAATATTTACCACTTTAGTGAGATTGATTTGTAAGAACCATGAAAGTATTAAATTATATAAAATAGAAAATATTAGGAGAATAAAAAAATTCATGATATTACATGTCAAAGGGGTTGTATATACACCTCATAAAACAAGATTGGTGCATAATCAAACCAATGTCTCGAGGAATAATAATTGAGACAAAAATACCTTATTTCTTTTGTAAGTTTTGAACTATAAAACCAAAGAAAGAGAGATAATAAAATGGATACATAAATAATAATAATTTTCTGGATAATAATCATAAAATACATTCTTTATATTTATATACACCACATAAAATAAATAGGTGGTAAATATGGTGTGTGTTTCACATAAGTAAAAAGTGAGGCTGAAATCCCTTACAATAAGTCTCAAATTCCTTTCTACAAATTAAAACCTTTAACATAATAAATATATGTTTATTATAAATCTATTATATAATAATTATTATATAAATTATACCATATATAATTTACTTATGACAAATTATTACCCGTTTATTACAAATTCCTTGTTAAAATCTTACTTTGGGCAATAAGCACTTTGTTTTTTGTATATGTTTTGATCATTTATTTTTGGTTCTATTACTTTGATGAGGATTAAATCATATATAAAAAAATAATAATGTCATATTTATCATATTTATAAATAAATTA
Organism: Viscum album; assembly: GCA_963277665.1. Taxonomy (NCBI): domain Eukaryota; kingdom Viridiplantae; phylum Streptophyta; class Magnoliopsida; order Santalales; family Viscaceae; genus Viscum; species Viscum album. Next base: position 137,940,611 of record OY728164.1, read on the forward strand.
TACCTTTAATACCAATAATTAAAGGTATTATTGAGAAACAAATACATTAAGATCATGGAGACGGTAGGTTGTACGTACGCATGAGTAACGTTTCCATTTTTCAGAGATCATTATATAAAGGTAGTAAGTAATATTATACCTCTATTGAATGATTATAATATCATAAATAATATATAATTTCATTAAATAGACTTATACATATCATCCATGTTGTGTGAAGATGTAAAGATAAAGTCACATCGCTTCGTGAAGGCAGTAGTCTATACGTACATGAACAATGTTATCTTATTTGAGTGATGTAAAAGGTAAGAAGTAAAATGATATATTATATTTTAATAATAATAATTATGGAATTAATATAATAAATATTTCATTTAAATCACATATATTGATTAATTTTATCCTTATTATCTTCCATGTAAATAGTTAGTGAAAAATGAATCACATCGCTTCGTGAGGTAGTGGCCAACCTTACCCAGGAGCGATGTTATTGTATACTATATAGAATGGAAGTAAAAAAAATATGATATATTGACTAGATATGAATAATTATGTTACAAATATCCAATATATACTTTATATCCATCATCATACCCAATCTTGAGAATATTACCACTTCTTTAGTTATCCTTCGTAGGTTTGCACCAAAATAATTTATATGATAGATTTCATACCTAAATAATGCTTATAGGATGTTTGGATGGAATTTGGGAAGTTATTTGGCCAGGTATTGTCTGAAAAAAAGGGTATTAAGGTGTGAATAGGATAGGAGAGGGGGTTGCCTTTCATAAGTGAGGTGAGTGGATCACTTGTAATGTTTGAAAAGAAAAAGGTGTAACCAAATTTTTGCACATGTGACAAGGGTAAAAAATGGATTATTATAATGAATTAGACATTATAGGGTAGAAATATAGTTAGAAAATATAATTTAGAAAAGTTTTTAGGTCATTTTAATACTTATCTTTTTTGTTTAACCCCAGAAAACCCATTTTTACCTTCACTACAAAAAATCAAACTATTTTTGAGGGGTTATTTGCGATGGTATCCCATTGTAAATAACTCATCTCCAAAAACAGCGTCGTAAATACAATTGTTTTCGATGGGATACCATCCCATCACAAATAATCTAGACAGATCTTTTAAAAACATATTTGCAATGGGTGGGTACTTTTGTCACAACTAATTATTTGCAACAGAGGGTCCACCTTCCATAAATAAGTTAAAAAAACAAAAAAATTAAACAAAAAAATTATTTTTTTTAATAAAAATCAATAAAATAATAAAAAAATTAAAAAAAATAAAAAAAAAATTAAAAAAAATATTATATCAAAAAATTAATAAAAATTAATAAAATAATAGACAAATATAAAAAATCTAAAAAACATATTAAAAAATCTCAAAAAGAGACAAATAATAATAATAAAATATTTGCAACAATATAAAATATGATCTATATAGAACTGAAAATATATGAATTAATTGAAATATTAAATAAATATGTACATTCAAATTAAAAAAAAAACATAAATCACTATGGTGGAGGGGGTCATCTGGATGAGGTGGTGGATGGAACTCCATCCCTAAACTGTGACCCAGACATTGCATGTAATTCATCAATTGTTGGTGATGCTACTTTAGTAATTGACACATCTTCTCCTCCCGCTACAACTTTTGCTTCCATCGACACATCACAGTCTACCTGCCATGAGTTCTGTGGCCTAATGACAAAATTGGACATAGATGACACAAATTGGTTATTTATAATCACCTTAAGATTAAAAATTCTATGATTTACTAAAAAGGTAAAAAAACATAGATTTTAAAGTCATCAAATGATGAAACCAATTTATGTCAACCATGTCCAAATTTTTCATTGCACTAATTAATTCCCACCATGTCCAGTCATAAACACTTATTCTCTTCTTTATACTGCTACTGTCATCGACATGCCACATTTTGTCTTCCCTGATTCTAGAAACCTAATGAAAAAATTGGACATGGTTGGAACAAATTTGTTATTTCTAATCACCTTAAGATTGAAAATTCTATTATTTAATAAAAAGGTATAAATCATATATTTTATAATCATCGGATGATAAAACTAATTTTTTCCAATCATGGCCAAATTTTTCATTACCCCAATTTTTTCCAACCATGTTTAGTGATCAAAGCATCTTCTCCTTCTGCTACTACTATTGCTATTATTGACACATCATTTTCTACCTACCCAAGTATATATCAATCACACCATGTGTTGAATTGAGGTGCAATTGATTTTTACACGTCCCAAAGTCTCAAAAAAATACTAACTTCCAATGTAACCATGTTTCCATTGGCTTGTTATGTCGAACTGCCAATACTGCATATTGAATCAATGTTCTTATCAAAAACATTTCCCTATTTTGAAATTCATAAGAGCAAAAGAAGTTCATGTGATCATTATATCATGATAATTCACCACAATGGGAACATAATCTTCCTCCACTCACCTAGATTTCAATAACGAGAAAGGGTTTTCAGCTAACAACATCGATTCAATATGCAGTGTTGTAAGTTCAAAAAAGAAATGCATTAAATATAGAAAACATGGTTACATTGGCAGAAATAATCATTTTATCACTTTTGTAGCTTGTTGTAGATAGTTGAAATAAAATATGTATTCCAAAAAGATCTGTGAAAAAAACAAATTAGGTATTATATTAAAATAATAAGAAAATTAACATATATATTATAGATAAAATGATGAAACAATTGATAAAATAAGTAATAGGAACTCACCTTTTCCTGATGTTTGTATGAATTCTTGATGCATTTCCTAATTATTCCCAATTACTGCTAGTTATCACTAATTACCACTAATTTTTACTAATAACTGCTATTTACTATGAATTTCCAGAAATTACTGCTAATTACTGCTAATTACGGCTAATTACCACTAATTATTACTAATTATTAATAATTATTACTAATTATTACTAATTACAACTAATTATTACTAATTACCTCTAATTATTTGTAATTAAAAATAATTACCAATAATTAATGCTGATAACTACCAACTATTACTAATTATTATTAATTATTACTAATTATCCCTAATTATTAATAAGTATTACTAATTATTACAAACTATTACTATCTATTACTAATCATTACTCTAATTCCCTCTAATTACCACTAATTACTTCTAATTACTGGAAATTACGACTATTTATTATGAATTATTACTAATTATTACTAATTATTTCTATTCATTCGTAATTATTACTAATTATTACTAAATATTCTGAATTATTACTATTTATTACTATTTGTTACTAATTATTCTCAATTGTCACTAATTATCGCTAATTATCATTAATTATCACTAATTACCACTAATTATTACTATTTATTACTAATTATTACTAATTATTACTCATTATTACAAATTATTACTAATTATTATCAATTATCGCTAATTATTATCAATTACTTCTAGTTAGCGGTAATAATCACTAATAATCGCTAATTATTTCTAATTATTACTAATTATTACTAATTATTACTAGTTATGACTAATTATTACTAATTATGACTAATTATTACTATTTTTTATTAATTATTACTAATTTTTATTAATTATTACTAATTACCTATAATTATAACTAATTACCTTAAAATTTTCTGATTACCATGAATAATTACTAATTTTTACAAATTACTATTTATTTATAATTATTACTAATTATTACTAATTATTCAGAATTAGTACTAATTATTACTAATTTTTATTAATTATTACTAATTATCTTTAATTATTACTAATTACCTTTAATTTTTTCTAACTACTATAGTAATTATTACTAAGTTTTATGAAATATTAATAATTTTTACTAATTATTATGAATTATCAATAATTAACATTAATATTTATTAATGTATAATGTTTAATACTAATTTATATAATATATTGCTAACTATTACTAATTACCACCGATTATGACTAATTACCACCAATTATTACAAATTATCACTAATTTTTAATTTTTTTTACTAATTACTTCTAATCATTAATAATAACAACTAATTATTACAAATTACAGAAAATTAAAATAAATTATTTTGAATTAAAACTATTTAATTTTAATTTAAAACATTAATAAAAATTAAAACTAAATATTTTTTAAAAAATTAATGCAAAAAATGAATTAATTTTAATTAAATCTAATTACTAATAATCTGTAAAAATTATTACTAATATTAAATAAAATAAATAAAATAAAAAATAAAAAATAAAAACCTTAAAATTGATTGTTTCAGTGGATATTATACTTGAAAGTTGATCCCTTGTAACATTTGAAACTCTAAAAAATTTAAACTAAAAAATATCAAATCAGAGAGGGTTAGAGAAGTTGAGAGAAGTTTTGAATGGAAAAAATTTGGAGGGGGTATATATAGGTTAGATCTTTTGCGATGAGGTTATTTGCGATGAGACTCATCACAAATAGTTAGACAGTTATTAATTGAGGTGGGGGTAAAAAGTAGTATTTACGATGGGCCCTATTGCAGATAAACACCTGCTGATACATTATTCACGGTGGGGGTGGTTACCTATTGAAAATAATAGAAAACCGGGAAGGGTATTTGCAATAGGGCTAGTCGCAAATACCCACCTGCCGACACATTATTTGCAACGAGGAACCACAACCATTACAAACAATTGAAAACCGTGAAGGGTATTTACGACGGGGGTTATCCCCATCATAAATACGTATTTTTTTGGATTAGTTGTGATGAGACAAAATTCCTATCGCAAATATTATAATTCAAAGTACTTTTTGCAACAAGACATATTCTCGTTGCAAATACCTCACGCAAAAAGTTGAAATTTTTGTAGTGTTTAACCGTAGTAAATAAATTTTACTATTTCACTATTCATTATGGTAAAAAATTAAGTTGAACATATTATATAATTTAAATTATTATGATTACAAATATGGAATCCATTTTTTCAAATTAAATCTAAAGAATTTGTAAAATTTAATTTAAAATTAATTCCACAGACGTGATGAGAAAGTGTGTTTTCAAATAGAAAATTTTCAAACATTTATAAGGTTTTTATTTCAAAATTGAATATAAAAATGATTGCAATGAACTAAATTATGTTAATATATATATAATTAAAAAAATTAATTTAGAACCAATTTAAAATATAATTTAACTTTATAAATAATTTAATCGAAAATGGAATTTTCAATTAAAATTCAAATTTTTTCACTATCTATCAAAAAATTAGTGTTTTTAATTTTTTTAAAACAATTAACCCTAATAAATTTTTTTTAATATTATTTCAAAAATTTGATTCATTTTTTTAATTTTTTTTTTCAAAAATTGTCGAAAATTATTTTTAAATAATGTGTGCAAAAGGAGCTAAAACAGCTTTTTAGAAGAAGAAAAAAATTGTTCTGACCATAAAATTAGATTTATTCTTATATCTTGTTTAGAAAACATATAAAGTGAATATTAAATATTTTATTGAATATATACTATATACATTTCATTTAAATGATTCCCCAAAAGTCTTTGGATAAATTTATTTAGGAAAAATCTGTTTGTTTTCATAAAAATAGTTTTTCTGAAAACGATTTCCTTTCTTTTCAAAAAGTTTTTTTTTTCATTTTCAATTTATTGGTCACAACAAAATTTATTTTATATACATGTGTAAATAATATATTTCCATAATTTAGTTAATTCTATTTATACCATCCATTCGAACAGTTAGGTGATAACTATCATATAATAATATTTTAATAATATGACACATTTCATTTAAACTCAGTATTTCATGTGATGCAAAATATCACAACAATTAAATTCATTTCAAAAAAATATTTCACAAAATCTCAGGGTGCCACATTCTACCACCTTAAATGAATTTCTCCCTTCAAATTGACTTTAGTCATCATTGTTTTAACATTTTAAAATTACTTCATAGAAACCAAACATTGTAAAAAGGGTTAATAAAACATCCTCTTGAGAAAGGGAAAGGGATGTGTGAAAGTCATCTAGAATAACACATACTAGTTTTCTAAGTAGGAGAACATTGGTGGGAAGTGAAAACTTGAACATAGAAGAGAAAAATAACACCCAAATACTAAAGGAGAGTGATAGAGAATATGTCCAGGAGAAATTTAATGACCAAAGAGCTATAAATCAAGGATGCATAAAAAAGGTCATTGATGACATTAAAAATGATGATAACATGGGAAAATTTTATTTAAATATCCTTTTAATAATGTTTGTAAATTCTATTTATATATAGAATGTGAACATATAAAAATTTATTTATTGATATATTTTTATTTCATAAGCACAATTTCATCCTTTGGTGGTGCCTTGATCAATTTCCACTTCATCTATTACTCTAAGAGATCAATTTCTCATGCCTGAAGAACTAAATAGGTTTCAAAATGAATGATAAGTTGTTCTTTATATATCTATTTATTATAAAAAACAAAAATGGTTATCATAGGTAGTCCAATGTAAATAAATATTCATATATAGAATCAGTATATTAATCTCTAAAACCTCATCAAAAGATAAACTTAAACCATTCCATAAATGGTTAACCTTATAACTATTTGAAAATTAAAAATTTATAAATAAGGTCACTATATTTCTCAAAATTAACTTAACATTATTCCCAAATATATCATAAAGTAGCTCTTGATTTTCTCATATCAAACATGTGAATACCTTTATCATGTATTCTCTTGAAGCATTGTAATAACCTGACTTCCCATAAAACCTTAATGAAAAAATATGTTATTTTTTATTCATTAAATAAAAAATAGATTATTGAATATATTATTTAAATCTAAAAATATGATAAGCTCCATCAATGATAGAATAAACCACTTTGTCTACAAATTATTCATTAGTTCTAAGGTCATCAATACTATCCAATTTACTTTATTCATATTAATCATCTCTTTATCTCATCATCGTTATTTCAACCTCATGAACATATTAAGGGTTATCTTTCCCTTATTTATGTGTTTTTCATGAAATATCACCTTGAAATTAAATAAATTTTATAGTCTATCAACACCATTCAACATATTCTTTCAATTATTTAATGAAAATATTATACTGAAAAAACCTTATATATTTCATAATTCTCTAATTCTAATACATAAACACTTCAATAATTCAACTTAAATATTAAACTATTAACTATGATTCATAATATTATTCATTAATACCTATTTACTTTCATATATAATTCATGGTCTCTTCATCATCGACAAAAAAAATCACTTGCACAACCATGATGATTCTCTTTACGAGATTTCACCTTAGGGCATCAATTTGAATAATGTCCATACTTTCCACATTTGAAACATTCAATATTTTATGATACATTTGGGACACCAATATTCTCATCTATTCCCTTAACCAAAATTATCATTTTTTCCTTTGTAGTTAGTAACGTTTTTTCATTATTTTTTATAGCCAAAAAATCATCTCATTCCTCCGAGACATTCAATTGGTTACTTCTTCCCACATTCTCAACATATAAAAAACCAAATCTTCTTTCCTCCACAATCACCTTTACCTAAACTCCCAAAAAACTCTATCATTCTTTTCTTTTTTGTTTTTGAGAGTGGGTTAAGGTACAAGTTTTTAATCATATATCATGGTAACTAATTAGGTATCATTATAATATCTTTCACTCTAGTCATCAACCCACTGGGTTTGTCATCAACACATTATCTATCATATTCAACATCAACCCATTTACTTATGGATTCTTCCAATGAATAAAACCAAAAACCATAGTTTGATAAACACTAATAATAGTGGAAAATAAAATAATCATTAAAAATCACTTATAGGATATCTAAATAATTACACATTTTTTTAAATCTATGACACCTTTGGTTTATTATAGGCCATTAATAGTTATAATCTATTTAAATCCTTCACGATGGTTCATAAAGAGTAAATGAATTCCCAAACCATATCCCCTGAGAGTGTCAAACTAGTTGTGTAGTAATTCCCATTGTCACACATTATGTGATGATTGAGTTCATATCAATGATCCCTTTTCAGAGTTATTACACCTTGGTACCTCTATGCCATAGCCACATCCACTTGTAGTATTCAGATAGGGATGCAATTTCTTGGAAATAACTTTCTATATCATTTTCCAAAATTCTAGGATGTTTTCCTATACATTTACTTATCCTTAGACTTATCCTTAGTCATATACCTAGAAATATACTTATAAATTTCCCAAGGGATCCCACTAATGTTTTCTCATCCATGTATCCAAAGGAAAACAAAACATTCCCTCGGATACCTACTATAGTGACCTAGAATTTTCAAACATGGATATTACATCTTTTTTTATGAATATTCATCACATGACACAAATAAATACCAGAGTATCAAAATGGTTTAGTGTATTTTGAGACTAGGTACAAAATCATATTATCTAGTGACATATATTCAATGTTTCTCCCAAAGATCTTCCTCTTTAGAAATCTTCACAAACATACCCTACCTAAAACCTTTCTTCATAACCTCGGGAAAGGAAACATAAAAAAGGGTGAGCTTATATGACCATTAAGGGTAAATAAGGGAGATACATAATTATAACATGAATATAATGGTATGAGAACATGAGAATAACATTTGGAAACCACACCCTTCATATCAAAAATCAAAATCATGAGTCATGGCATAAATATTAGTCATTTGTAAGACATGAATCATAAGTAAATCAAAGTGCATGATCCATGAGTGTATAATATTGGTATAAGATAAAGAATTGTGGAATACACATAATCATAGAAAATAATTTTTATATTAGTCAATGCTAACTTACAATGCTATAATAGTGTAATTAGTTCACTCTAAAAACCATTGTAGTAGTCAAGGTTCACACCCAAGACCATTAGAGTGGAAAAGTCCCTTAATTAACCTGTCTAACTCCCCATTCCAGTCCATTATATCTATTGAGATATATATCTATACCTAATTAATTTAAGGGAGATAGAGGTCCCACCCATCACATAAAAAAAATATAACATATGGATTCCACAAGATCATAAAACATTCATCATACAATAACCCATTAAATGAAATGGGGTTCATAATAATTTCATTATATAATAACCTATAGAAAATAGAAAGGTTTCATAATCATTTTATCATTTCATTATAGAATAATCCATGGTAAAAGAAGTGGGTTTCATAATAATTTTATCATGGTATAACCCGAGTAGGAGAGACAAGTTTTTTAAACATCATGACACCATATATATAAACCATCCAAAGAATGAATAAGAATTCTATCCTTGGATCATATCCCCATAAAGGTATAGGTAATATAAAAATATGTCAAATTAGATGGAAAACAATTTTAAAAATATACTTTGAACATTTATTATGTAAAATAAATTATATTTGGCAATCGTTTTATTTGAAAATTTACTTTTAAACATAAAAAAGAATCTTTAACAATCATTTAAAACATTTTATGAGAAAAATTCCCTTTCCCATTTGATTTTTTTAAAATATAAAAAATATAAAAATCCTTTCCTTAAAAAATAAACTTAAAAAATTATAATGGAAGACTCAAAGAAAATAATGGTCATTATAGCGGGAAATTATATTCATGCCTTACTCTAAAAAACAAATATTAATTTCATATTTTCTGTAAAATCCAAACTGGAATTGTTTACAAAATGACATGAATATTCATTTCAATTTTTTTTTTAAAATTAATAAAAGTTTAAAAATTTATTTAATGAACAATTTTAAGGATATTAAAAACTTTTTTGAAAACATTTTTAGAAAACATGGTTTTGGAAGAAATGGATTTTCGATTGAAGAGAAAAATAAAGATAATTTTTCTTGAAAACATAATTTTGGAATCATTAGTACATAAATAAAAGAAAATTAATGCAAAAAATGTATTTTCATGGCATAAATATAGGTATGAAAATTCATGAGTTTCATTATATTTGGATAATAATATTTTTTCATCCGAAATATAATCATAAATAATCCCCATAAATGATAAGATTGTAACATAAAATCTTTACCACATTGGCGACACTGAATTATAATCCCCATCATAGAATAACATTAAAGTAAACATAAAATATAATTATAATAAACAAATTCATGATAATACATGTCAATGGTCTGTATATACACCTCATAAAATAATATAGGGGCATAACATAACATATGTCTCAAGGAAGGAAAATTGAGACACAAATTCCTTACTGATTTGGTAACTTTTGAACTATAAACCCCATAAAAGAGAGATATTAAAATATATATGTAAATAAAAATAATTTTCATGATAATAATCTTAAAACAAATTAAATTTTATTATCTACAACATATAAAAGAAATAGGTGGTGAATATGGTGTGTGTTTTACAGAAGTAAAAAGTGAGATGGAAATTCCTTACCACAAGTCTTGATTTCCTTTGTACATGTGAAAAAATCATGTATAATAAATATATGTTTATTATAAATCCATCATAGATCCATAATTACATATATTATACAATATATTATTTACTTATGACCATTCACTACCTTTTTATTACCAATTTCTAGTTAAAATCACATTTTAGGTAATAATCGCTTTGTTTTTCATATATGTTTTGATTTGTTATTTTTGAATATATTAATTTTATCATGGTTAAAAATATCTATAATAATAATAATGTAATAATTATAATATTTATACATCAATTATACATTTAATACTAATCATTAAAGGTGTTTTTTAGTTAATAACTACATTATAATCATAGAGAGTGTAGGTCCTACGTACACATGAACACCATTTCCATTTTTATACAATCATTATATAAAGGATTTAAGTAATATTTTATATCTAAAAATTAGTATAATTTAATAAATGACATATTATTTATTTAAATATAAATATAATTAGCATCCAAGTTGTGTGGTGATGAAAAGAGAGAGTCTCATCGCTTCGTGAAGGTAGTAGTCCACACGTATAGGAACGTCGTTATTATCTTTCAGTGAGTGAGAAGGTATTAAATAGAATGATATATTATATTTTAATAGTGATAAATATGTAATGAATATAATAATTTTGTAATTTATATCACATATATTCATTAAATTTATCCGAATTATATTCAATATAAAGTGTAAGTGGAAAATAAATTATATCGTTTCGCAAGGTAGTAGTCCACTATACACACGACCAACGTTATCGTATCTCCTATGGAATTAAAAGTAAATATTTGTTTATAATATTATGAATAAATAGTTATAATTATGTTATAAATATCATATATATAATTTATATATATCATTATACCCAATTGTGATATGTGGTAATGAAAAAATGAACGACATCGGTTAGTGAGGTGGTAGTCCTTTGAACACACACAAATAATGATTTTGTAACCCATTTGATGGAATTGGGGATGATTTTAGGTCAATAAATAAACATTAAAACATATTATTATATATAATATATTTAATTTATTATATCAAAATTTTTTTATAATAATTTAAGGAGGTGGAGGAAGAGATAAAATAAAAATGGTTGTTGAAGAATGTTACCTCTTCTTCGGGTATCCTCCTTAGGTTTGCACAATAATCCTTCCTAGGTAGGATTTATGAAAAAAATAATGATTATATGATGATAGGAGTGAATTTTTTATGTGATTTTTGTAGTTATTGGATTAACCAAAAGGTTATTAATGTGTTAACTGGAAAGGAATGTGGGTGGCCTTTTTTTAAGTGATGTGAGTGGTACACTTGCAATTTTCAAAATGAAAAAGGTGTACACATATTTTTGACATGAAAAAGGTGTATTATTATAGAGATTTATAAATTATAGGGTTAAAATATGGCTGGAAAATATATTTTAGTTAAGTTTTAGATCAGTTTTACACTTATCTTTTTAGTTTAACCCTTGATAAACCCATTTTCACCTTAACCGTAGTAAATAAATTTTATTATTTTTATTATTCATTATGGTCAAAAATTAAGTTGAAATTATTAGATAATATATATTATTATGATTCTAAATATGGAATCCTATGTCCTAAATTCATTTCAATGAAGTGGAAAATTTTAATTTAAAATTAATCTTATAAAAATGACAAGAAAACGGGTTTTAAAAGAGAAAATTGTCAAAGGTTTAAAAGGATTTTATTTCAAAATTAAATATTAAAATTATTAAAATGAAATATATTGTATTAATATATATATATATATATAATATTACTGATTTTAATATATAAATAATTTTAATTTTAATTTAACTTTATAAATAATTTAAACAAAAATGTTGTTTTAACTTAAAATTCACTATTTTTCACTATCTATAAAAATAAAATCTTTTCATAGATTTATAAAATATTCACCATAAGATAATTTTGATATGATGATTTGAAAAATTATATTTATTTTTTAAATAAAATTTCTAAAATTTTTAATGATTAGTTTTAAATTAAGTGAGAAAAAAAAACGATATTTTTTTTTATAAAAATACTGTTTTAAGCATAAAATTGAATGTATTCTTATCTATTATCAAAAAAACATAAGATAAATTTTAAATAATTTCTAGAATATATAAAATATAAATTTCATTAAAATCATTCTCCAAAAGAAGTTTGTTTAATTTATTAAGGTAAAACATGTTTTTTTTCCATAAAAATAGTTTTTTTGAAAAAAGTTTTCTTTTATTTTCAAATAGTCTTTGTTTTCAATTTTAATTAATTGGTCACCAAATTATTTGTTTATATACATTTTAAAACCATATATTTTCCTAATTTAGTTAATCCTATTCATACCCGTCATTCCAACATCTTGGGGATGACCATAATATAATAATATTTTAATAATATGAATTGTTTCTTTTAAACTCAGTGTTTCTTGTAATGAAAAATATCACAAAGATTAAATTAATTTGAAAAAAATATTTCAAAAAATATAGGGGTGTTAAATTCTACCCCCATTAAAATGAATTTCTCTATCAAAATTCAACTCGGTCAATAAAGGTTTATCATTTAAAATTCCTTCATCGAATCCTCATACCATAAAAAGGGTTGATATAGAATCCCCTTGAAAAAGAGAAATGGATGTGTGGAAGTCATCTAAAATAACATATACCAGGTTTTCAAATAAGATAACATATATAGGAAGTGAAAACATGGACATATAAGAGAAAACTAACACCCAAAAACTAATGGAGAGTGATATAGAACATGGTTAGAAGAAAGTTAATGACCACAAAGCCATAAACAAAAGTGGCATGAAAATGTCATTGATATAATAATAAATCATGATAACAGGACATCATCTTATTTGAATATCATTTTCCTAATGTTGTGAAATTCATTTTCTATATATATTGAGAACATATGATAATTCACGTGATATATTTTTATTTCATAGGCCCAATATCATCATTTGGTTGTGCCTTGATTAATTTCACTTCATCTCTTACTCTAAGTGTTTAATTTTTTATTTTTGAATCACTAAATAAGATCCATAATTGAATGATAATTCATTCCTTATATCTCTTGTTATTATCAAAAGAAAATGGTTATCACTAGTTATCCAATATGAAAAATATTCATATTGTGAAATAATGAATTAATATCGAAAATAACCTCCAAAATAAAATTAGACCAATATATAAATGTTTAACCTTGTAAACCTTCTAAAATTAAAATTTATAATGATTTTCACCAAATATCTCAAAAAAAAATAACATTAATCCCCCATATATCATAAAGTTTCTCTTCATTATCACATACCAAACATGTGAATACCTTTTTCATGTATTCTTTTGAAACATGGTAATAACAAGAATTATGATAAACCCTTATTGAAAACATACATGATTCTTCATTAATTAAATAAAGAATAGATTATTTGATATATTCCTTAAAACCAAAATACTATAAATGCCATTAATGATAGAATAATAAATTTTTTCAATAAATAATTAATCATTTCAAAGGTCATCAATACTATCAAATATACTTTATTCATATCAAAAAAAATCTATATACTAGCCTCATAATTTCAAAATTAGAAACATATTATAGGATATATTTCCCTTAATCATGTATTTTTTTTGAAATGTCACATTTCCCTTAAATCACTTTTATAGGTCATCAACACTATTCAACTTGTTTTTGAAATTACATAACAAAAAAAATATACTGAAAAAACCTTATATATTTCATAATTATTGAATTTCAATACATAAACACTTTAATCATTCTAGTTTATTATTAAACCTTTAACTAGGATTCATCATATTATTCCTTACAACCTATTATTTTATATGTTATTTGTGGTCCCTTCATCATAAACAAAAAAATCATCACTCCTATAACCTTTCCAATTATCTGCATAAGCATTACCCTTAGGAAATAACTTTTCATAATTCCCATACCTTTCACTTTTGAAACATTCAACAGTCGATGATAACTTAGGAAGACTATTATTCCCATCCATTGTGTTAACCAAACTTATCATTTTTCATTTGTATTTACTTACTTTGTGTTCTTTACCTCACACAGAAAATATTCATACTCCTTTGATACATTCACTTGGGTGTTTCTTCCCACATTATCGACATATAGAAAACTGAATCTTATTTCCTCAATGGTATCCACTACCTGAAATCCCCATGAACTCAATGCTTCTCTTCTTTGGTAAGTCTAAGAGTTTGTTAAGGGTAATGTTGTTAATCATATATTATGATAAATGAATAGACATATTAACAATATCCTTCAGTCTAGTCATCGTCCCATTTGGACTCTCATCAATAAGGTTTCTATCACATTCTATGTTAACCCAATTTTTTCTGGTTCCTTCTATTGACTAAAACAGAAAATCATAGTGTGAGAAACACAAATCAGAGTGGAAAATCAAAAAATCATGAAAAATAACTTATATGATATCTAAATCATGACACATTCTATTTAATCTATGATAAATTATATCACGACCCGTCCCCCGAGGCCTATGCTATGAATACCCCAAGCCCGCCTTCTATAGGTTAGGGGCTGGCAACTAGCACCAAAAGGCGTATTCCCTAAAATGGGAAGGAATTTAATTTAAACATGTACAAACACATGGTCCAAGAACACAACAAGAAGCAACTGTGAAGTAAACTATTATAGTAAAAGAGTGCTGAAAGCAATGGGGCCTGTATACAAGCCCAATTGGAAAAGTAAAAGTACAACTGAAAAGTAAAAAAACAACTAAAAGGTGAAAATCAACTCCTCGATCATCCACCACGGATCCTACCTGAAGGGTAGGTACAACTCACGATCAGTAGTCCATGAGTCACATCACGCCAAATGGTCCACCTCCGAGCACCATCCAGTCCTAGATCCCTCATCCTCGATCAATGTTGTACATCATCTACACAAGACACAACAAGGTACGAGCGAAGCTCGTGCAGGGGTGAGTATAACGATAATCAATAGGGACCCCGATACCCCATAGGTATCCTAAAGTTCCAAAAAGGAAAAACCAAAAATCAAGACATCAACTCCACTTAGGTATATGCCCATACATATACCTAAATCATCTAGATATACTCATCTCTTACATGAGGTAAGTATAACACAAAGGTAAAACCACAAAGGTTGAAATACCACACATGTATCACCACGAAGATAGTACCAAAAAGGTAAAAGTACCACACAGGTAAAATAATTAGTTCAAACAGAGTCTCAGATCTAACTAGGTATACAACTCAGGGAAATAGGATTATGATGCTAACCCACACATGATCACTATGAATGCTAATAGCCAACCACATATTCTCTAGGCCTAGGAACAAGTAACATTCCTAGTCACAACGTCGAATGCCTCAGATGCTGGAGAACTCCTCCTGTATCAAGTACAGTGGGCCTTCTGCGTCACACAGAGGCACTTCCCACTAACCTTGGACTGCTGAGGTACTCCTCCCCATCGCGTACCGTGGGTCTGTCGGGTCACACAGAGCCACTCCCCACTGTGGCCTGTTGAGGTACTCCTCCCCATCGCATACCGTGGGTCATCCACATTACATAGAGGCACACCCCACCGTGGTTATTCCGTGTCACATAGAGGTGCTCCCCACTGGGCCGTCGTGTCACTCTGAGTCGAAAAGATCAAAAATTGTCAAGTCTCAGCCAGTTATAGGGTTCTGTATGTAGTGCGCTTGGGAGAACCATTACTCAAACCATTGGTCATATTCCATCTTGCACAAAGTCTCACAAATAAGTAATCCGATGATCCTCCATGTCATAAAGGTTCCAACACAATAGACGGCACGTCAATCAGATGCTCGGTCTATGCGTTATTAGCATTTCAGTGCCGAGGGCCTGGTTGGATTCCAATGCGATCCAACCCGGCCATACTTCAAGTTTCACCAAAACTCTCATGGAGTAATTCAAAAGGATTATCTCTCTCCAAGGATCCCAACCCTATAGACGGTTCATCAAATGGATGTCCGATTCTCAAGATAAGTCCCTTTAAGAGTTTCTGGGCCCGGTCGGGCCTAGGCCCGACCCGGTATAGGCAGGGCCGATGCAGTCTCGACCCACATGGCCGAGGTCTGGTCTGGCCCAAAAAAGGGGCGGCCCGGCCCGCAAGGGGGAGACCCGAAAAGGGGAGGCCTGCAAATGGGTGGCCTGCAGGGGGGGGGGGGGGGCGTCCCAGTAGGGTAGCGACCAGGGAGGGCACCAGCCTAGCCGCATGAGGCACGACCCGCAAGGGGTGCACCCTATCAACCACTGAGGGAGTGACCCCCCAGTTTTCCCAAACGGATGAGGTCCGTTCGGTCTTCTCGCTTCGGCGACGCCACGTGGCACCACCAGGTGGCACGAAGGACCCGTGGGGGAGGGTCCTGCCGGTTCCGTCGCGGCCGGCCAACGTGCCGACCAACCTCCCCAGCAGCGCCCGACGACACACCACACCATCACCCGCAGCCGGCTGGTGTGTCGACCGCCTTCCTCCGGTCTCCACAGCTGATGATCCATGACCCTCCTTGTTCATTGATGGCGCGCGAAGACACCCCACGCCTCCTCCACGGTCGGCCAGTGCTAGTCGCTCCGAAAACCACGACGGCTTTGTGTCATGACCTCCTCTTTCGGAATTCATTGACGCGCTATCCCCCACATAGATGGTCAACATTAATGTATTGTCATTCTTCCATGGAGACACAAGGATGTAGTAAAGATAACAGAGGGTTCGTTTTGGGTTCTTTAGGCCTGTGCCCTACGCGTTAGCTCAAAAACATGAGGGGGCTTAAGGGTTTAATAACAATTGAATTAAATAACAAGATAAACCTCACAAGATACACCACAACAACCTCCCACAAATAATAATGAATCACAGGTCAACCCGTTAGTCGGTTGACCCACGTTATTCATATTATTCAAGAACAGGGAAGAGAAAAATCATTTAAAAAGAATAAACAAATAAACCCGCTACCTTGAATCGTTGGATAAATGCCCTCGCTTGAAGGTGGGCCAGTGTTCTTCATTCCCATAACTGGCTTCTAATGGCGTCGATCACGTTCCATCATCCATTTTGTGGTTTTGTGTCACCAGTCACCTTCCGCTGGGATCAGCTCCATCTTCTAAGGGTCTGGCATCATGGTGCTCCTTCATCACTTTTTTGATTGGCGAAGCTATGATGATACCCCTCCCTAAGCTCCATATATATAGGAGAGGGGTATGGTAAGTAAAACTGTTAGAATTTAATGGGGCTCATCAATTAGAAATCTTCCTAATTACCCAATGAAATTGTTACTTAGGGTTGGAAGGTCAAGCCATTTATTAGCTTGACATGTCACTGGCCCCACCCCTTCACTTTTCCATTGAAGGATATGAAATAAAATAATAAAATTATTTTATTTAATTTCTTTTAAAAAGTAAGAAAAATTAACTTTTTCTTTGGACCTACTTCGGTCAAAGTAAAGTCTCCCTTAAGAAAATCCCAACACTAGAGATTCAACGATTCCCTTAGTTTTTTAATCCAACCACCGGTTCAAAAGTTAGAAAACGCCGCTCACGCGTTTACTGAATGTACTTTAAAAAAGTTAAATAAATTATTAACGTTCACCCTCAACCCGCACCAATCAAGGTTAGGCTCTACCTAAGGAGAACTCACCCCAAGGAACTCAACAGTAATCTCAGATTTTCAATATGAGTTACCATTTCGAAGTTATGGATTTTACAATAAAATAATTGTCAATTAATTATTTTATTTACGGCCAAAAACTAACTTTCACTGGTGGCCCGTGCCGGCCAATGTTAGTATCATCCTAAGGAAATAATACCCTCATGAGTTCATCTGTGGTCCCATATTTTCAATCCGAGTTACCATTCGTGAGTTATAAGCATTTGAAAAATAAAATAATTTTATTTAATTATTTTATTTACAGTTATGCCATTTTTGGGTTTTCCCACTGGAAGCCTGCGCCGACTAAACTTATGTCGCGCCTAGGGTAAACCCGCCATCCTAAACTCAACAGTTCCCTCATATTTTTTTCCAGGCAACCGTTTACGAGTTATTCCACTTTTTTAGGAAAACTGCTTACACGTGCTAATTAAAGCTTAAGAAAAACTTTGATGGATCATTTTGGGCACTCCGGGCTTCAGAATCATGCGCCATCAAATTTCGAGGTCTCAAAATGATTACATATAATTAAAAAAAATTATATGAAAATTCAGAGAGATTACATTCACCCCACCTTAGAGATTTACGTCCCCAAAATCCAAAATAAAGGCAAAACAAACAAATAAGAGTACTGAGCACGAATCTGAGCCTCCCGCTGCCATGTTCTCTCCTAGAGGTTCCCATGCTGCTAGAAAATGAACACCATAGGGGTAGACCTTCCATGAAGGAATCACTCATGTCGATCCCCTATCTCCACTAGGAACACCGTAAAATTCACCCCATCATCAAAGTCCAGCTTACCGTGGTCGATGACGTGAGATGGGTCGTGCACGTATCTCCTCAATTGTGACACGTGGAAAATATTATTCTATTGGTGCATCTATGGGGAAAGAGATAGATAGTACACCACCTCTCCCACTCTGTTGAGAACCTAAAAAGGTCCGATGAATGTTGGAGATAACTTGATGCCTCGACCAAATCTCTGTAGTCCCCGTTGGGGAGAGACTCACAAGAAAACGTGGTCCCCCTCCTAGAATTCCAAGGGTCTCTGTCTCCTGTCAACATAAGAATTCTGTTTTCTCTATGTAGTCTTAATCCACTCCTGGATAGTCTGCACCTTCTCAATAATAGCTCGTACCAACTCTGGACCCATAAGTGCTGACTCCCCTAGGTCTGTCTAGCATAGAGGTGATCTGCAAGGTCGACCATACAAGGCCTCGAATGGTTCCGTACTTATGGTGGAGTGATAACTATTGTTGTATGAAAACTTCACCAAGGGTAAGTGATCCTCCCAACTATGGCTGAAGTCTAGGACACATGCACGAAGCATGTCCTCCGGTGTCTGGATGGTCTGCTCCGTCTGACCATCCGTTTGAGGATGAAAGGCGATGCTCAAACGTAGTTGAGTCCCGAATGCCTCCTGCAATCCCTTCCATAACTAGAATGTGAAACTTGTGTCACAATCAGAGAAAATTGTTAATGGAACCCCATGAAGTCGCACAATCTCTTACACGTAGAGTCATACCAAGCCCTCTACTGATCCCTACTCTTAGATGGGTAAGAAGTGGGCCGACTTGGTGAGTTGGTCAACGATCACCCAAATGGAATCATGTCCCCTTGACATACTTGGAAGGCCTATTACAAAGTCCATGGAAATCCCATCCAACTTCCACTCTGGCACCTCTAGTGGCTAGGCTAGGCTAGCTGGAACCTGATGTTCGGCCTTAAATTGCTAACAAGTGAGGCATCATGAAACAAACTCTTATAATGCTTCCTTTATCCCTGGCCATCAGTACAGACGCCAGAGGTCCTGGTACATCTTTTCCACTCCATGAAGTACTGTTAAAGGGGATGTATGGATCTTCATAAACACCTCCTTCTGAATCATCACTGGTACCATGGGACGTCTTTTGAAGAGGATGATGTGCTCCCCGCCTTCAGAAAATCCTTCAGGAGACTGTCCTGAGGATATCTGAGAACATCTGGCCTCATAGTCAACGTCTTAAGTTGTGCCTCCCCTAAATTTTCTCAAGAATTGGGGGAGTGAAAGTCATAGACTGGAGGTAAGTTGCTCCATATTTATCCACAAAGGATATCCTCAGCACAACTAGCTTCTCTAACGCCCCACTCAGCAGTTGTAGACTAGGCATCCTGCTGAGTGCATCTACTACCACGTTCCCCTTCTGAAATATCTACTGACACTTCTCTGTCCATAGGAAAGGATCCCCCTTCTTCGTTAAAGCTGACAAGGGTGCATTTAACCTAGAGAAGTCTGGTTCAAAACTCTGGTAGTACCCAGCTAAATCAGAAGTCCTTCTCCCTTCGGGGAGGTAACCCTGAAAACATGTTTTGAAAAGATGTCCCCACACTCCAACACTCCTGTTGGGAACTAAAAACTAAAAACTTCTGCCGCCATGAGATTAAGGTTGACCATATCAAGTGTGATCGGCTTCACCCCCCTATGCATGATTTTATCTTGTACTGCTTGTGTTTCCTTCTTCACCGACCAAGGAAAACCCCATCCCAAAATTTTAGATAAACCAAAAACATTTTGCCTAATACAGTCAAACTGAGTATGAAGTGTGGATGTCTAGTCTATACCAAAACTAAGGTCGTAAAGACTCGACGCTACCACCAATAGGTTCCAACCAAAAATCTCACCTCAAGGGTCAGATCACACTATCAGTGTAAGTGTGATTATCGAGTCTCCTCCCAAAGGTATCTCTAGACATGAGGTCAAGTCAACGTCTTAACCGGAAACTCTAGGTCTTGGACAAGATTCATGGAAGGAATGAATGATTGGTATGTATGTTCATTAATACGGTAGATAGTAGTATACACAAACCATACCTCGAATCATTCCTAGAGCCCTTGGGTCACACTCCTTGACCGCATGTAGCTACTCCCTTCCCCTGTCCTCCCGCTCCCAGATCCATGTGGGGACCACATTGGGGTGGTGGTTGTAACATGTCGAAATGTACACCACCTAATGCTGATCTCCCAGCTCCACTTTCACATCTGCTTCCCTGTAGAATTATATGTCCCTATCACATTCTCTTCCCAAAACATTTTACACGCCCAAGTCTCTAAGACTGGTTCCATTTTCCTACTTTCCCACTACTAACATTCATTGGTTGTATCCACTCATCCAAAGAACATTCAACCACAATGGTTCTCTCTAGAAACCAAACATAAGTAGGAATGCATATAGGAATAGTGATGGATCTCATGTCCTTAAACACACCCTTATCAGAAGTATGATCCCTGAAGCACTGATCGTATTGTATTCATCAAGCACCAAGAATGGTCGGTATGCCTCGAGGAATACTCAGCTACCGACATGTCGTCCAGCCGAAGCTGTTAAAGCTCTAGGGAACTCTCAGCCACCTCCTCAAGCCAGTCCTTAGCCGCCTATGAGTCAGGCTCACCTCAGAACCTGAGGGGTATCTAATGCTGAAACACGTGTAAGACACTAAGCCTACATGTGTCCTCTACCGGTACTACAGGTTGTAATTGCTAACCAATGGGTAGTGATATAGCTGGAACACTACATGAAGGTACCATCTCGG
Organism: Viscum album; assembly: GCA_963277665.1. Lineage (NCBI taxonomy): Eukaryota > Viridiplantae > Streptophyta > Magnoliopsida > Santalales > Viscaceae > Viscum > Viscum album. Next base: position 137,962,374 of record OY728164.1, read on the forward strand.
GAAACAGTCTAAGTACCAAAGCCTCATTACCCTGCAAACCATCCTCATGGTCACATAGTGGAAAAACCAGCATCTAGAATCACCATCTACTAAACTGGTGTCCCAACTAGGCACACAACTCTAGCCACAACCTCCTGTCAGTCCTCAGATGCCTGGGAATATGTCTCGCCTCAAAACCTTGGAGGCCTCTTACGCTGGAACTCATGCAACATGCTCAGTCAGGGTGCACCATCCACCGGTGCGGATGGTGGTAACTGCTACCCAACGAGTGGTGGTGCTGCTGGTGCACCACCCGAAGGTTCCAACACAGTAAGAGGGCCCTGCACTGAGGACTCATTTCTCGGTGGGCCGTCATCGTGCACTCTCTCAGGAATCCTATCTAGTTGTCTACGTAGCGACATCCTGATAAGGAACAGGTGCTCCTTAGTCATTAAGTTATACCTGGTGAGCTGACTCCAAAGAAATAAAAAGAAAAACTCTTCAAAAAAACATGCAATCAGTGTTTCAATGCACTGAGTCAAAAATCAGAATTTAGGGTCCTGGTGTATGGATACCTCGGCCGCCGCACCAACACTGGACTCCCCAAACTGAAAACCACACTCATTACACTTAACACTACTTCCACACAGAAAATATCTGATTCCTAGTTATTCAATAGAACTAAACTCCTATGACAAAACTTTGTCACGACCCATCCCCCAGGGCCCGTTCTGTGACTACCCCAATCCCACATTCCATAGGCTAGGGGATAGAGACTAGCACTGAAAGGTATATTCCCTAAAACAGGAAGGCATTTCCCTTAAACTTGTACAAACACACGGTCCGATGACACAACAAGAAGAAACTTGGAAGTAAATTACTGTAGTAAAAGAGTGCTGAATGAAAAGGGGCCAGTATACAAGCCCAACTAGAAAAGTAAAAGTAAAAATGAAAAGTAAAAAACAACTAAAAGGTGAAAAGCGCTCCTAGATCGTCCACCACTGATCCACCTAAAGGGTAGGTACAACTCACGATCAGTAGTACCTTTGTCATTTCATGCCAAATGTTCCACCTCCGAGCACCATCCAGTTCTGGCTTCCTCAGCCTTGATCAATGTTGTATGTCATCTGCACAAGACACAACAAGGTGCAGGTGAAGCCTGTGCAGGGGTGAGTATAACAATACTCAGTAGGGACCTCAAGAAATCATAGGTCTCCTAAAGTTCCACAAAGGAAAAACCACAAAGAAAGACATCAACTTCACTTAGGTATATGGCCATACATATACCTAAGTCATCTAGATATACTCATATCATACATGAGGGAATTATACCAAAAAGGTAACACCACGAAGGTAGAAGTACCACACAGGTATCACCATGAAGATAGTACCACAGAGGTAAAAGTACCACAGAGGTAAAATACTTAGTTCAAACAGAGTCTCAGCTCAAACCAGGTATACCACTCAGAGAAACAGGATTATGATGCTGACCCATAGAGGATCACTATGAATGTTGATAGTTAGCCATGGATTCTCTAGGACTAGGAACAAGTAACATTCATAGTCACAACGTCGAACACCTTGGATTCTAGAGAACTCCTCCTCTATTGAGTATAGTGGGCATGCCGCATCACATAGAGGTGCTTCCCACTAACCTTAGGCTACTGAGGTACTCCTCCCCATCGCGTACCGTGGGTCTTCCAGGTCACACAAAGCCGCTCCCCACCGTGGCCTACTGAGGAACTCCTCCCCATTGCGTACCGTGGGTATTCCACATCACATAGAGGCGCTCCCCACCGTGGGTCTACCGCGTCACACAGAGGCTTTCCTCACTAGGCCATTGAGTCACTCCAGGTCGAAAGGATCATTAATCATCAAGTATTGTCCAGTCACAGGGTTCCTTACATAGTGTTCTTGGGAGAACCATTCCTCAAACCATTGGTCATATTACATATGGTACAAATTCTCACAAAGAAGTAATCGTATGATCTTCCATGTCATAAGGGTTCTAACATAACAGATGGTGTGTCAATCAGACATCCGGTCTATGCATTATTCGCATTTCAGTGCTGAGGGCCTGATTGGATTCGGGTGCGATCCAACCTGGCCGTACTCCAAGTTTCTCCAAAACTCTCATTGAGTAATCCAAAAGGACCGTCTCACTCCAAGGATCCCAACACCATAGATGGTTCTTCAAACAGATGTTTGGTTCTCAAGATAAGGCCCTTTAAGAGTTTCTGGGCCTGATTGGGCCTGGGTCCGATCAGACCCGGTTGGAATGACCCAGCCTGACCTGATCTGACCTGAAAAAGGGACAGCCTGACCCACAAGGGGCGGCCTGACCCGCAACAAGGCAGCCTGCAAAGGGGCGTCCTGCAGGGGGGAAACCTGGTAGGGCAGCGACCCAGGAGGGCGCCAACCTGGCCGCATGAGGCGCGACCTACATGGGGTGCACCATAGTTTCCACCGGGGGAGGGACCCCCCAGTTATCCTGAACGACTGAGGGTCTTTTGGTCTTCTCACAGTGGTAGTGCCACGTGGAATAGCCAGGTGGCACGCAGGACCTGTGGGGGTGGGTCCTACTGGTTCCTTCATGGCCGGATGGCGTGCCAGCCAACCTCTCCAGCGGCTTGCGACGACACGCCGCACCGTCACCTACGGCCGGCCGGTTTGTTGGCCGCCTTCCTCCGGTCATTTTGGATGACGAGATGCGGCCCTCCATGTTCATCAGAAGTGCACGACAGTGCGCCACACCTCCTTTGCAGCCGGCTGGTGCCTGCCGCTCTGATGACCACCACCATTTTGTGTCGCGACCTCCTCTTGCAGCGTGCATCGATGTGCTATCCCCCATTTAGCCAGTCAGCATTGCTGCGCTGTCGATATTCCATAGAGGCACAAGGATGTATCAAAGATAGCGTAAGGTTCAGGCCGAGTTCGTTAAGCCTACACCCTCTGTATTAGCTTGAAAACATGAGGGGGATTAAGGGTTTAATAATAATTGAATTAAACAACAAGATAAACCCCACAAGATACCCCACAACGACCTTCCACAAAGACGAATAAATCATGGGTCAACCCGTTAGTCGATTGATCCAAGTTCTTTGTATTATTCATGAATGGGGAAGAGGAAAATCATTTAAAAATCATAAACGAATAAACCCCCTACCTCGAATCATCTGAGAAATGCCCGTGCTTGAAGGTTGGTCGGTGTTCTTCGTTCTCATAACAGGCTTCTAATGACGCCGCTCGCACGTCGTCCTACGGTTCGTGGTTTGGTGTCACCCATCACCTTCCGCTGGGATCGAATCTATCTTGTAAGGAACCGGCATCATGATGCTCCTCCATCACTTCATTGATTGGCGAAGCTATGCTGATACCCCTCACCAAGCTCCATATATATAGGAGAGGGGGAGGGTAAGTAACAACGTTAGAATTTAATGGGGCTCATCAATTAGGAAGCTTCTTAATTCCCCAACGACATCGTTACTTAGGGTTGGAAGGTCATGCAATTTATTGGCTTGACACGTCGCTGGCCCCACCCCTTTACTTGTCCGTTGAAGGATATGAAATAAAATAATAAAATTATTTTATTTCATTTCTTTTAAAAAGTCACAAAACATAACTTTATCTCCTGACTTACTACGGTCAAATTAAAGTCTCCCTTAAGTGAATCTCATCACTGCAGATTCAATGGTTCCCTCAGATTTTTAATCCAAGCATCGGTTTAAAAGTTAGAAAACACCGCTCACGCATTTACTAAACTTACCTTAAAAAAGATCAATAAATTATTAACATTCACCCTCGACCTGCGCCGGTCAAGGTTAGGCTCCTCCTAAGGAGAACACACCCCAATGAACTTAACGGTACTCTTATATTTTCAATCCGAGATACCATTTAGAAGTTATGGATTTTACAACAAAATAATTGTCACTTAATTATTTTATTTACAACCAAAAACTAACTTTCAATGGTGGCCTGTGCCAGCCAATGTTAATATGAGCCTAAGGAAAGAATACCCTCACAAGTTTAGTGGTGGTCTTAGATTTTCAATCCGAGTTACCATTCGTGAGTTATACGCATTTGAAAAATAAAATATTTTTATTTAATTATTTTATTGATGGTTATGCCATTTTCGGGTTTTCCCACTAGAGGCCTGTGCCGACTAAAATTATGTCATGCCTAGGGTAAACCTGCCATCCTGAACATAACGGTGCCCTCAGATTTATGATCTGGGAAATCGTTTAAGAGTTATTCTATTTTTTCAGGAAAACTTCTTACGCGTGCTAATTAAAGCTTAAAAAAACTTCAATGGATCATTCCGGGAACTCCGAGCCTCAGAATCATGCGCCATCAGATTTAGCGGTCTCAAAATAATTCCATATAATTAAAAATAATTATACAAAAATTCTTGGACCTTACAACTTAGTTTTTTCATAGGTCATTAATAATCATAATTTATTTAAATCTATCATTATGGTTCATAAGGATTTTATTAATTCCTAAATCATATCCCCCCCCAGAGTTTCAAAACATGTGTGGAGAAATGCCCCCTTTCGGGCACCATGTGACAATTGAATCCAACTTAATGAACCATTTTTAAAGCTCTTACCACTATGTACCTCTATTAGAAATCCACTTCCCCTTGTAGTATCCATACAATGATGTAATTTCTTGAAAAACACTCTCTCTATACTTTACAAATATTCCAATACAATTTCCTATACTTTGAATCATATTTATACTTATAATTAGTCATATACCTAGAAAAAGTCTTAGAGATATCCATAGGGATCTAACTAATTTTTTATCATCCCAGTTTCCAAAGGTTAACTAAACGTTTTCTATGATACCAACTATAGAGAGCTAGATTTTTCATACATGGATATTACATTTTGTAGATGAATATTCATCACTTTAACCAAACAGAATGTTGAGGATCATAATGGTTTAGTGTCTTTATATATTAGGTATACACTCATATTATCTAGTAAAATTTCATAAATGGTTCCCATAAAGATCCTCCCCTTTTGTACTCTTAAAAATATTCCCTACTTAAAACCATTATTTATAAACTTGGGGAAGGAAACATAATAAAGGGTGTGATCAGATGACCAGTAAGGGTAAAAAAGGGAGATACATAAGCATAACAAGAATATAATAGAATGATAATATGATCATAAAACTTGAAAACCATATGCTTCATATCAAAAATCAAAATAACTAGTCATGGAATAAATATTTTTAGTTCATAAGACATGAATAATAAGGAAATAAAAGATCATGAGCCATGAGATCATAAAATTTTCATAATACATGGAATTATGGTATAAAAATAAGTTTAGAAAATTATTTCCATAGTAGTAAAGGCTCACTAAAAAGGCTATCATAGTGGAATGAGTTTACTCCCCAAAACATCATAGTAGTAAAGGTTCACTCCCAAGACCATAATAGAAGACAAAGTATCTTATTGAACCAAGTTAACTCCCAATTCGGGTTCTATCCATCTCGTGAGATATAAATTGTTACCCAATTCCTTATATGGAGATATAGGTCCCACCTGTCACATAAAGAAAATCATAAATATGTGTGACATAAGATCATAAAACATTAATCATTTCATTAACCATGAAATGAAATGAGTTTCATAAAAAAATAATCATATTATAACATGTGGAAAAGATATAGGTTTCATAATCATTTCATCACTTCATCATAGCATAAACCATGGAAAAAGAAGTGGGTTTAACAAGAATTTTATCATGGTATAACCTGAGGAAGAGAATAAGGTTTCATAAAAATAATTCTATCATAAACATAAACCATTTAGTGAAAGAATATGAATTATATCCTTGGATCATATACCTAGTAAGGCATACATAACATCAAAAAATATCATCTTATATGTAAAATGATTTTGAGAAGTCACAGGTAATATTTCTTGGGGAAAATAACTTTTATCTGAAAATAAATTTTTAAAACTAAAAAATTTATAAAAATTTATAGAAATCCTTTTCATTTTAAATAAACATTTAATCTTATAAATTAATATTTAAAAATAATTTAAAACATTTTTTGAGGAAAATATCATTTTATCTTTGAAAAACACTTTTTATGAAATATTTATTTTGAAAATCATTTTATTTTAAAATAAACTTGAAATATTATAAAGTAAAATTCAATGAAAATAATGGTCGTGATGGTGGGAAATTTCATTCATGTCATACATGTTAAAATATGGACTCCATTAACATTTTTAGTAAAATCCAAATGGGTATTGTTTGGAAAATAAAATAAAGATTCCTTTTAATTCTTTTAAAATTTAAACATGGGTAAAAGTGAATTTAATATAGCATTTTGAAAAATTTAAAAAAAAATTTCAATTATTTTAGAAAACATGGTTTAACAAAAAGAAGGTTTTTTTAATCTAAGATAGAAATAAAGATGTTTTTTCTTAAAAACATCATTTTAGACTCTTGAGTCTATAAAGGGAAAAAAATGAATTGAAAACATTTATTCTCATAGAATAACCAAAGGATAGGAAAAGTAATCAATTTATTAAGAGATATATCATAATATTTTATAATTGGAAACTAAATCATACACAATCCCAATAAACGATGATATTGTAACATAAGGTATTTACCACTTTGGTGACATTGAATTGTAAGACCCGAGAAGGAATAACATTAAATGCAACCTAAAATATCATGATAATAAATAAATTAAATATATAAAATGTCAAAGGGGGTGTATATAAACCATATAAAATAATATAAATGCATAACATGACGTATGTATCAAAGAAGGAAAATTGAGACAAAAAAACCCTTATGCTTTCATAACTTTTGAACTGTAAACCCATTGAAAGGGAGATAATAAAATGGATATTTAAGTACAGATAATTTTAAATATAATAATAATAAAATACATTCCTGTGAATTATATACACCATATAAAATAAATATGTGTTGAATATGGTGTGTGTCACAAAGAAGTAAAAAGTGAGATGAAAATCCATTTCCATAAGTCTGTACTTCCTTCATACATGTTTGAACCTCCTATATAACAAATATAAGTATATTATACCTATTTTATAGAACCATAATTATTTATATTATACCATATATTATTTACTTATGACCATTCATTACCCGTTGAATACCAATAACCTATTAAAATCACATTTCATGTAATAATTGCTTGGTTTTAATATATGTTTTGATTTTTTATTTTCGGACCTCTTATTTTTATCTTCATTCCAAAATTTACATAAAAATAATATTGGAATATATATAATTTTTATAAAACATTTATACTTTTAATAAAAATAATTAAATTTGGTTTTGAGAAATGAAGTATGTTACGATCATGGGGATGGTAGACCATATTTATGCATGTGTAACATTTCCATTTTTCAATGATCATTATAAATAAGAGGTAAATAATAGTTTATATTTAAATAATTATTATAATATCATAAATAAAATATTATTTCTTTAAATATACTTATTCATATTATTCATTTGGTGTGGTGATGAAAAGATAGAGTCACATCGCTTCGTGAAGGCGGTAGTCCACACATACACGAACAATGTTATCATCTTTCATTGAGTGAAGAGATAAGAAAAGAAATGATTTATTATATTTTAATAATTATAATTATAAAATTAATATCATAATTATTTAATTTAAATGAAATATTTTCATTAAATTTATCCTTATTATATTCCATGTGAAGTGTTAGTGAAAAATGAATCACGTCGCTTCGCGAAGCGGTAGTCCGTCGTACACATGAACAATGTTATCGTATCCCCTACGGAATGTAAAGTAAAAAAATGAATATATTAAAAAAGTAATAAATATGTATAATTATGTTATAAATATCATATATATACTTTATATCCATCATCATACCCAACCATGAGAGGTGGTAATGGAAAAAATGAATGACATCGATTCACAAGGCGATAGTTTGCCATACACACAAATCATGATTTTTTAACCCATTTGATGAAAGGGGGGATCATTATAGGAACTGTAATAAAACTTAAATAATATATGTATATTTAATTTAATTTTGTTACTATATCATCCTGGTTTAATAATAATTTAATTATATGGAGGAAGAAATAATATAAAAACACTCTTTGAAGAACGTTACCTCTTCTTCGGGTATCCTCCTTAGTTTTTCGCCTAAATACTTAATAGGTTGGATTTATGTACCATAAAAGGCTTATATGATGAGATCATGGAATTTGGGAAGTTATTTTGGGTAGTTATTGGTCAAAATAAAAAGGGTTTTAAGGTGTGAAGATGAGAGTAGAAGGGATGGTCTTTTATAAGTGAGGTTAGTGAAACACATGTAATTTTTTAAAATAAAAAGGTGTAACCAAGTTTTTTACAAAAATAAATGGTAAAAAAAAGGATTATTATAGATAATTATAAATTATAGAGTCTAAAAATGGTTATAAAATATATTTTATACAGTTTTTTATTTCAATTTATCCCTTATCTTTTTTAGTTTAACCACCCGATAAACACATGTATACCTTAACAACTATAAATAATTCTTATTGTTTTTACTATTAACTATGGTAAAAAATTAATTTTACCATAATAGATAATATATTTATTCTTATTCCAAATATATAATAATTTTTACCAAATTCCATTCACATAAGTGGAAAAGTTTAATTTAAAATTAATCTTGTAGACACGATGAGAAAGTGGGGATTCAAAGAGAAAATGTTCAAAATATTACAAGGTTTTTATATCAAAATTCAATATGAAAAATTATTCCAATGACACAAATTATATTATTAAATATATAATTTAACTAATTTTAATTTAAAACCAATTTAAAATATAATTTAACTTTAAAATTAATTTAAAAGAAATAAAAAATTTCAATTAAAATTCTCTATTTTTGAGAACCTATAAAAACATATTTTAATAAAATTATAAAAAATTAAATCGACTATAATTTTTACATGATTATTTAAAAAATATATTTTTTTAAATAATGTTTCTAGATAATTCAAAAGTTATTTTTAAATTAAGTGTTTAAAAAGGAGACAAAACTATTTTTTAGAAAAATATTGTTTTTAACTGTAAAATTGGATTTGTTCTTATCTATTATCTAGAAAACCTATAAGATGAATGTTAAAAAGTTGATTTAATATATAATATATATATTTCATTAAAATAATTCAGAATTTTTTTGTTTAATTTATTGAGGTAAAATAGTTTATTTTCATAAAAATATATTTTTTTCTGAAAAACATTTACTTTATTTTCAAATAGTTTTTATTTTTATATTTAATTAATTTTTCACCAACAAATGAATTTTATATAAAATTTTAATATATATATTTCATCATTTTTTTAATCCTAATCATACCCATTAATTTAATGACTAGTTTATAACTTTTATATAATAATAATTCAATAATATGATATGTTTCCATTAAACTCAGTGTTATGTGTAACAAAAAATGTCACAAAGATTAAATTAATTTGAAAAAATATATTTCGGAAAATATCTGGGTGTTATACTAGGATGGAAACCCTTGGTGATAAATAATCATTATCTTTCATCACTAAACCCAAGGGGGTATCATCCTTGGTGTTTAAAACTATCATTTCTCATTTTTGAACCCAAGGGGTATCACCCTTGGTGTCCTAAAATATCATGCTTAATTGCCAAAACCAAAGGGGTATCACCCTTAAAATTAAAAAATATTACTTTTCATCTCCAACCCCAGATGGTATCACCCTTCATGTTTCAAAATATTAGGAAAAATTATTAAACCTCAAGATCGAATACTAAGTGTCACATAGTCATCAGGCATGACGATTAGATCCAATAAGATCATCTAAGGCATCCTATGAATCTCATACATCATAAAGGGTAGTACTTAATCCTATAAAATCTCCCCAAGGTTAGCCATTTTACCAATTTCATATCATTTAAAAAGGTCATCCTCTCCAAGGAATGAACTGAAATAGTCACTACATCCATAAAAGAAACACATCATTGATATGGGATCTAAGGTGACACCAATAGTCATCACTATCCATTATCCCATGAACACCCTATCACTAGGGTCAACAACCTCACTAAGGAACCTACTAGGGTTCCCTTGGTTACATCATAGTTATGACACCATTCATGGGTCCTCTTATCTCAAACATTCATCTCATATCAACACATGTCACTCATAGGGAAGAACATCCCTCAAAAATGTTAAACCTCATAAAGGCATAATTGGATTCCTAGGGAAATATATACTAGAAAAAGTCTAAATAGAATTATCAAGGCACTTATTAGTACCCAAGTCATCTTGACGGCTGTTTGAACACTAGACTTACTCATCCTACAAATCAGGGTCTACCCACCAAGGTCATCAAGACTCAATGGAAGAGGAATGCATTCCCCAAGGTCACCACACTTACCCTAGAGGCTATATAAGACCCTTCATGGAAAAAACCAAGTTTTTCTATCTCAGTTGATTAATACCCTCTTTGTGCTGGTCTTTAAGGTCTCATGCTATTAGGGTTTCTAGATTACATTATTCAAATATAATAAACACCCCACATGGGGTATTAGTGTCCCATAACACACATATTATATCGAGAACTACACCACTGGATGTTCAGGAAAACCATCCAATTCAGAATATACCATCATGTACCTTTTCACTTTGTTTTATTAAAATTAATTAAATTTCATTAAAAGAAAATTACTTATGTTTAAAAAAACCAGGCACCCAAATTGTTGTGACCACACTTATCATATTCCATAAAAAATAGGCATAAAAAATAGGTGTAGGCCTTGAAACTTGAGTATTTTTTCATATTACCCTAGTTAATATTTTATTTACATAAGTATTCAACATTGGGTGAAAACCCATGTTCGATCTCTTAAGGAGGCTGCTCAAAAACATAAATATTTATTTTATCACTATTATAAATATAACTAATATAAAACTTAATTAACTATTATAAATGGGTGGTTTTGAAATGAATGATATATAAGTATAATATATATATTTATATTCATATATATATATATATGAAAATAAAAAAAAAACAATGAATATTAATGATATAAATAAATAAGTTAGTGGAAAAAAGTTGTTGCTCTTGGGGCATTATAGTGGTTTTTTCATTATTATTCAAAATATTTTCACATTATTTTACTCAATGTAGAGATCAAGACCAATAACTATATTACCATTAATTATAATGATGTTACCCAACCCTAATACATCAGCATATATGATTAATCTAACTCACATAAATACCTAATCCAAACTCTATCATTTGAATGACTAAAATATCAATGAGAAGGAAAATGAGTGAATGAGGAGCAATAAAATAGTAGTAGAGAAAGTGGGGTGAACTCTCACCATAATTTTTTTAATAAAAAATTTAAATCTTAGAATAAAATAATTAAAATAAAAAAATCAGAATAAACTAAAACAAAAACACTCCCCCCACCCCTGAAAAAAGTTAGGGTCAGTTCTATATAAACTTAGAGATAAAAGGAGTATGGTGGGAGAAAATTGAAATAAAGAGAAAATTAACAGATGAAGAATAATTCTAACCTAATATAGATTGAAAATAAAAAGTAATTTTAAATCAGTAATACTCTACATTTTCTCCCTAAAAATGTAAATCCTTTGGTATGGGAGGTGACACACATATTTATAGGGAAACAAGTGAGAATTTGTTTTTTGAAGATATGTTTGATGAAATTTGTAATGTGTTAGCCCTATTAAATGGAATAATATTGTAAAGTGTTCTACATGAACATTGTTTCTATATGTCTCACACATTAACCCAAAACATTTGAGCTTTATTGGCCTCCCGAATGAAGGATTTATATCTCAATAAATTTTTAAAATTATTTTGGCAGGATGATTCTTTTAATCTTAAAATCTGGATTCCCATGAATTTATGGACTTTAAAGATGAAGAATCAGGAATTTAAACCTTTATGAAATATGTTCAATAATATCTTATATAACACTATGTATAATTTCATATACATTGGGATCTTAGTTATGGTGATATATGCCCGTTATTAAAAGTTTCTAGATCTGTGCACAGTTTTCGAGCCCCATCTTGTGAAAAAAATTAGGATCACCAAATGATCAAAAGATATGAGGATCTAGTATAATTAAATTAATCCCATGATTTATGGAAACCTAAAAATAATTAAATTTTAAATTTAAATTAGTTTTTAAAATTTTATGGATGAAATACATAAATATATTAAAATAGTTACAATCTAGAATTATGCCATTTTAGCAATTAAGCTCAAAACACCACTAAAACCTAAAATTGTGAAAATTTACCATAATATAAAAGTGTGTTGGGATTTAAAATTTTAATTATAGTATTAAATATGTGAAAATTGTTACTTCATCTTACCCCAAACTTAACCATTTCACTCGCATAGAATCATCAAACATAAATATCATAATCCACACAACAATTAAAAATGAGAAAACATCAAATATCATTCCCAAAATATAATTTCATCATGTCTCTTATTTGAAAAAAATTCCATCCCATTTTCATTACTAATATATCAATTTTTCCAATGTGATAAATCCATCCATAACCCAATCACAACCTAAATCACATTGAATTTTTTTTCACTCTTTACTCAAGAGAAATTAATCTAGAGTTATTATCATAATTGGAAATAACATGAATAAAAATAACCTTTAAGAAATTATCATCTATACATAGTTTGAAACATGAAATTATTTTCAATCATGAGTTTTTTTTCAATTATCTTACGTTGCTTAGTTTTGGAGGATAAAATAAAAAAAGTAAGGCTAGAAAGAGGAGGTTTTACTGTTGAGTAAAATGAATGAACATTCAATTAAAAAGATATGATAAAACTCACTAAAATCCCCTTGAAAATGTAAAACACAACACCAACCATTTTTTATATCATGTAACATGATCCAAAAAAGGATTAAAATTAACGATTCTATCCAATTTCTCTAACTTTTTTTCATTTTATTTCTCTTTTTGAAATATCCAAAAAGTTATAACCTTATGTATTTTTTCTTTTTTTGGTTTATTTCAAAAATAATGAGATGAAAAATGAATAAAATTAATGAATTAAAATTAATTCTATTGATTTTTTATAAGTAAATGAGTGATAAATGAAAGCATAATGAATAAATCAAGCTCTCCATTTTTTTCAATTTCAACATTTTTTTCTTTTTTTAATATGATAGAAAAAAACAATAAAAAATGATGAATCATGCCCAATTATATCTATCTGTACACTTACCAAAATGTCTAAACACTACCCACACCACCCAAAAATAAATCACATCCCAATGAACACATAGGAAAGTCCCTTACCCCACACTCAAACTTGAAATATCCATGCAAAAATTCCAAGAGTGTGGGTATGTATAAAATAACCAGTTTGTAATGTGGATTAAACCTAAAATTAAATTCAAGGAATATAAGGTATATCAAAGGATATATTTAAAGGATTTTATTAATATAAAAAATGTTTCTAGCCAATAATGTGCCACAATCTTATCAAAAACATTCCATGAAGTCAAAATATTTGAAAGAGAACAATTACAACTTTTGGTTCTCACAAAAAACCATGTTTCTCTCAAGAATTTGTGGGTATTAGGAAGAATATATAAAAATGGATCAAAATACTTAATAGGACTGGAAAAATATTTTGATTTTTTGTTTCATGGGAATGGATTTAAAAAATTGGACAAAATCATAAAAATGCTTGAAAATCCAATTCATGGAAAAAGATTCTATATCAATAATCTTTTAAAAACCATACTTTCAAAAAACTATGTCAACTCTCTCAAAATAAATTCAAGTTTGAAAAATTATAAGAATATTCATTGAATATAAATATTAATAAAAATGAAAACATAAATTAAAATCCCATAAAAACAACTAAGATGGTTGAAACTCCCCCACATATAAATTTAACTACCACTCATTTCAGCTAAACAAAATAAAAATATAAGTGTAGAAAAAACTAAAGTGAAATAAAGATAAAACCTAACATTATTTTATAGTGTAATCCTTGATTTAGGCTCTTATATACTACCACTATAACTATAAATAACTAAATAAATAAAATCATAATAAAAATAAAGAAAAATAAAAATAAAGTGAAAAGAGGATAAATCATGGTTTGGACCCCCCCATATAGGTGCTAGGTTTTTACCCCCTCAGGTCAGGAAGTTGAAGTGGTTTAACCACAATACAAAGGTGGATGGTGTTTCTTTCATAGAAAAAACCATAATTTATTTATCCCAAAATAAATAATTAGATTTCTAGAGTGAGTACCCCCAAAGGAAAGAAAAATATCTCTAACCCCCAAAAGCGGTTGAAGATAAAATTTAATGTTCATAGGGGGGAAATAATATAGAGGTTCTCATTACTTTTCTTAGATGGAGGAGTGGTGTGAACTAGTTATGAAGAAGGTTTTATAATAGTATATTTATTCTCTTTTAATTTAGGTTCATCAATTGATTATGAAATTACTTCTTGATTTTTTCCATCATCCTCAAATGCACCAGTGTACATCTCGATTGGGTCATCTATTTTCTGCTCAACACAAACAACTTATTCTTCTTCTCCAACTTGGACATGTTGTAATGGTACTGGATCTAAAAAATAATCATAATGGAGACAATTTTTTAAATTAAAATCATTAATTTTATTTAAAAAATAAAATTTAGAAATTAAATATCCCTCAAAACATTTATCTTCAACCTTGTTTTTATTATATAGGGCATCTAGGAATTCATTTTTTATAGAAACAAGTGGTCTTAAATATTTTCTTCAACCTCACCAATGTATTTTTGAAATGTATTTGCAATATAAATCAAATTCTCCACATATTTGTTTATTTCCATTCTAGACATATAAATTTAACTTATTTAACTTTGGAAGCTAGCGATGCAATTAACTTTATTTCCTTTTCAAGAACATTGAAATTATCTTGATTTATCATGTAATTTTATTCCATTTAAAAAATAAATGTTTATTCCCTTATATAATCAACACAAATGTTATGAAGAATCCAATAACTAAATTAATCAACATAAAAAACAATCTTGAACATTGAAATGAATTTTATGAAATAAAGATCTTTTTTGAGTTTTTGAACTTTTTTTTGGATTTTTAGGAAAAATAGTTTGTGAAAGAACTTGAACTACCCATAAATGGTTCCAAATTAAAATATCATGATTTAATAATTTTATAGATTCAATATTTTATTTATCTAATTATGAAATATAGGGGTCACACTAAGGGTTGTTCTCTTGAGAAGGCCACTCACACACACAAATTTTTCTATTGTCACTATTATAAATCTATCTAATATAAAACTAAATTTACCAATTTAAATTTTGTTTTTTGAAATTAATTAAATATAAATGTAATATATATATATATATATACACACAAAAAAATATAATCAAGTAGAATAACAAAGAAGTTAGCGGAAAGAAACCGTTGTTCTTAGGTATTCGTAGTGGTGTTATCATTGTTATTAAATATATTTACTCATTATTTTACTAAATATAGATATAAATATATTTAACTATAAAAAATATCATTAGAATGATATTAACCTACAAAAATACCTCTACATGTAAGAGTAATCTATTCCAAGTCGATACCTAATCCAAATTCCTCTATTTGAATGGCTCAAATATCAACGAGAAAGAAAATGAGTGAATGAGGGGGAATAAAATAGTAGTTGAGAAAGTGGGGAAACTACCCACCATAATAATTTAACCTACACTTATATTTTATGGTAAAATATGATAAATAAATAAATAAAAATAAACTCAAAAACCACAACTTCCCCCCTTGAACAACATTAAGGGTTAGTTCTCCAAAAATATAGATATTAAAGGGGTACAGTAGGAGACACACAAAAATGGAAAAGAAGGTAAAAGTCATAGAATAAGAAAATTTATACACAAATATATATAAAAAATAAAAAATTACTATTAAATCATCAATAATCCACCTTTTCCCCCTAAAAATGTAAATCCTTTAGTATAGAAGCGGAGACACATATTTATAAGAGATATTTTGACTCCAAAACATGTCTACTGATAGTTGTTGCCTGTTATCCCCATCAAAGGGATTAATATTTGAAATTTTTATTCTTGAAAGTTATTCCTCCACATATACCTCATTCACCTAAAATATTTGTTATTTATTGGACATGTAATGAAGGATTTATGGCTGATTTAATTTTGAAAATTATTCAGGCTAGAATGACTCTTCATATTCCGTAAATCTTGTTTCCCATGAATTAAAATCCATAAAATATGTAGAATAAGACATGTAAAACTTAATGAAAAAGTTAAATAATATATTATATATCCTGAATTATAATTTAATCTAATATTGGATTTTATTTTGGTAGATATGGTCCCATTACTAAAGGTGTCTAGATTTGTGCATAGTTTTCAAGGCCTGACTTGTGAGATGATTTTGGGCCTCTAAATGATGGATTGAGCTTTCGTTATAAGAAAAATTAAATGAATCTAGTGATGAATGGAATACTAAGGAAAATTAATTTCACAATTTTAATCAGCTTATAAAATGTTATAGCTGAAATACTGAAATAAATTAAAATAATTAAATTCTAGAATTAGCCCATTTTAACAATTATGCTTAAAATACCACTAAAACCTAAAAATGTGACAATTTACATTAAAATAACACTATTTTGGGATTTAAAACATTTAATTACAATATATAACATGTGAAAATGGTAGATTAATTAGTTTCAAAGGACCTCCTACCCCATATGAATCTTTTTCCCATTTAAGAACAACCCAATAACTTCACCCATGTTCATCCAAGTCTATTAAACATCATCCAAAACACCTATGGCCATAAATTGCAACAAAACATCAAAAAATTAATGATAAACCATTTATAAATAAACAATTTACTTATTTGAACAATTTGAAATTAATTTCCCAACAAATATAATTAATAATAAACATTCAAAATCTCACAGGGTCATCCTATCATGCCAAAACATCTTTAAACGAGGTGTATCCTACTAGAGATGTACCCTCAGGCCTAAGAAAAATGAAATTTCTAATTAAGACTACCATTACAATGGACAAGTAAATCAATATAGTTCAAAAACCCTTAAAAACATCATACAAGAATGTACATACATCAAAATAACACGTGACGACATGAACATCGATCGAGGTCCTTCCATATTGATTGTTCTTGTGTTTTCTCCCCTAATTCTTTGTTCATCATGGGAGTTCTTTGTTTGGCCTGCAGTTTGAAATATCTTGATGAATCGATCATTGTGAACAATTTTTTTCACAATGATATAAAATCCTAGATTTGGGATTGACATGAGACGATGGTGGTGTGATGATAAGAGTAACATTGGATCAAATGAATTTGGATATCCAATTTCATGTTCTTCACCTTGCAATGAATAATGATGTATAAATATGTTTTCTAATTAGATACAGGGGCCAAATATTTTTGTTTGGTAATAGAAAGGTTCTTCAGGCCTTGATTCATGATTTAATGAAAATGAGGTTGTCGGATCAAAGATCAAATTAAAGAATGAATGTGTGGAACCATATATGTAATTCTGGGAAATTCCACATTACACGGCATGTAAACAATATCTATAAGCCAGGTGGGCCCACTCTATGGAAACTAGGGTTTCAATAGATACTTAAGTATCACATGACATGTGAACCCTGTCACACAACATGAGGACTCTCCCTAGTGAACTCTTTATGTACCTCATAGGGTTCATAGACACGAAGTGGAGTGCACAGGAAGCCTACATTCCATGTTCTCCCCTACATGGACATGACCAGGACCAGAGTACATAGACTAATCTATGTACTTGTGAAAATGCATTGTTACACAAGCTAAGACATGTGCTGACACATGATTAGAGTACACAATCATCCTACATGTTGTGTACTTCTACAGGGACGCGACATGAGGCACGAGCTGTTTATATAGGCATGAGTCGGGTCAAGGTACATGGTGTGTGACCCTACTACACATTGTGTACTCTTCAAAAGATGTCTTAGGTATATTTTCATCTCTATCATGGAATATATTTTTAGGGTGCATTCCCCTTATCAATTCCCTAAGGGTTAGTATGAAATCATCTCCTACTCCTAGGAAAATGATGCATTTACCATGAATTCTTGGATAGAGTCATTGGAATCCCTCTGTGAGGCCCTTGGTCAGATCCTATATTCACTTCATTCCCTAGGTGGATTTCTTGGTGTCTTAATGAACAAAATCACATGGGTTCCAATCATCTACTTATCAGGTTAATATATATTGAGTTTTTGGTATCACCGTATGACCTTTTGAGTGATCCTTATCTATGTATCGCATCTATTCAGACTTTCTACGTATACTTCCAATGAAGAGACCTAATGAGTAGTACCTATTAGATGACAATCATCAGTGATATCATACATAGGAGTGTATTCTTCATGATGATTGCTTTGTGTAATGTTCAAGATGGAATCCTAGGATTTCATATTATGGTTGTTACTTACCTTTATACTATGTGTCTATGTTGAGTATATCTGGATATTCTTGTTATATGTTCTGTAAAAATATACCTATATAGAGATGACTATATTTACTTTGTTATATTATTTGTTATCTCTGGGATTCCTACTGAATATTGTTATGCTCACCTCTTTATGGTATTTCCCTGCATGTTTCCTCACTTTTGTAGAAGATCTACCTTTTGAAAGTTTCCTAGATAAACTAAGACAAGATGGTGCTTAGTGAGACCAAACAGACCGAGGTGTGTTCTTTTGTTATTCTAAAAATAGTCCCAATTTTACTTTCACGTTGGAATCATTTTTTAGTCTCTTTATGGTGGGTTTGTATTATGCCTTGTTTACTTTCCTTTACTTCCTGTAGTACTCTGTTTGTGGGATTTAGATGTATGCATGCATAGTTGATCAGTTTTTTTACATTTCAAAATTTTTTAGGGTTGGAGATGCGTGCATGTGTACATGTACCAAGGTTAATGCCTCCCATGTTAGTGATATGCCTTCTCGGTACTAGTTTCCAGACCCTGGCCTATTCGAGGAAGGCTTGGGGAGTCGTGGATCGGGCCCCACTAGGATGGGTTGCGAAAGAATGGTATCAGAGCAGTCCTTTCTACTTTAGGATCGTAGTCAATGAAATTGGTTTTGGGAAACCGTTTTAAGTGTTTTGAGTTCGTATTTTAGGGTAGGGACTCTAGTAATGGTGTGGAAGCTGACATATCCAAACACCAGGACTCTGATCACCTTCTTTTTGAATCAATACATGAGAAAATTGGTTTTAGGGAAAAAATGGTACATTCATCATATATGAATGGGGTCTGGTTTCCATATCCTTCTTGATTCATCTCTCTAGATTACTCATTGACTGTGGTACATCTTGTTTATCTCAAGATTCCGAAATGACATATTCCATCTAGGATTCAAAATCATGATCATCCAGATGATCCCCTTAGTGATGAGGCATTGATACAAGGACCAATTCACAATATGTTACCTCCATGTGGTGCACCCACTATACCAACACCTATAGAACAACACATGGTACCCACAGTACCAGAAAAGTAGGTGCGTAGGATGAGAGAGATCCATGAGTTTTAGTAAAAATTACCCCTCAGGTTTGGAGGTAAGACTGACCCACAAGCGGATGAGGACTATCTTGAGGTGGTGACTTGATTTTTCCATCTTGTTAGGACACCAACAGATCATATGGTGGTCTTAGTAGTGATCCTTCCAAACGGATCAACAAAGCGATGGTGGGGGATAGTGACCCAATATTAAGATGAGGCGACTCTTTCATGGATAGAATTTTAGAGACTTTTTTAAGAGGATTTATTAATAGCTACACTGTGGGGTGTACTTATCTAGGAGATTCTAGAGCTACAGCAGGGTAGTACGATAGTATCTGAGTATTCATCAATGTTTACCAACCACTATAGGTTCTTGATGGATATGGAATGAGATCAGTTATTCAGGGATCTTATCCTCAAGAGAGGGAATTATAAATAAATCCAAGCTAGTATTATCCCTCTATGTATTCCTACCTATGTTGGGGTACTAGAGAGGGATCTAGTGGGAGAGAGTTTATTGGATGAGCTTATACAACCAGTGGTTTCCAGTGGAAGGAACACAAGAGAAGTGACCTCAGTATTAGGGAGCCTACAATAGTATCAAGGACCTAGATGTGTTAAAACATTTAGGAAGAGGTTTTAGGATAGGGGATCTGTGGTTAATGGCTCTCAAAATGGGTCCATTCAGCCTAAATAGAGGCATTGATACTCATGTGATGATAGGGGATGTATTATATGAGATTGTTTGAATCTTTGTACATATAATAGAGAGACTATATATGGTCCATTTAGGTAGAGGTAGTGGCAGAAGAGGGAATGTTTGTAGGGAGGAGAAAGTGGAAGAGGATATGGGAGACCAGTAGAAGTGGATGATACTTTGACTTATTACCACCACTATCCCTAGGTGGTCCATTCTGGGCTTAGGGAGCTAGAGGATATGTGTGGGGACAACTAAAGGTGGTCAGAGCATACAAACCATAGGCTCTAGTAAATTTTTATGGTATGATATGGGTCTTTTATACCATAGATGTAGTACTTATAGACCCAGGTTCTAGTCATTCCTTTCTTTCGCCATCTCTTTTAGGATACATAGAGATTCTTGATGATCCATTTGCTTGAATTTTACACTTAGATAATTCTAATAGAGATTAATTAGAAATCACACACATGTTCTGACAGTGTGACCAAACTATTGGAGGTGAGAGTTTCAGTTAGGATCTCTTTATATTAGTGATGAGGCCTTATGGAATCATGTTAGGTATGGAGTGGTTACCTAAAGTTCATTCTTAGATTAACTATTTCAGATGGAGGATGCGGTGTGTCCACAGTGATGAAATAAGGTTCTCCTTTTTCATTGAAAAGGAAACCTAGGTAGCATAAGATGGACTCATTCAAGGGAGGGTCCAGTTAGTTACTCATAATTTGGTTAGCCTTTGGTGCGGTGGATATTTTGAGTTCCTAGTTTCTTGTAGTTGTGGTACATTATGAGGACATCCTCCCATAGAATGTTCCAAGTTTACCTCCCTGTGATGAGACAAACTTCTGCATTTATCTACACTCTTGAAAAGTCATATATATCTATGCCAACATATTAGATGGATCCCACATAGTTTCACGAGATGAGGGTACAATTGGAGGACTTGAAGAGGAAGGGATTTGTGATACCCAGTGTTTTACCCTGGGAAACCCCAATGTTGTTTTCCAAGAAGGTTTATGGGAGATTAAGTTTGTGTGTGAACTACCATCATTTGAACTTAGTTGAATGTGAAGAATAAGTATCCACTACTGAGGATCAATGAAATCTTTGATCAGTTGAGAGGGCCACAATGGTTCTTGAATATTGACCTCATTACATGATATCACCAGTTACGAGTATGGGATGAGGATATACCAATGATTCCATTCAAAATTTTCTACGGTCAAAATGAGTATTTGGTGATTTCCTTTGGCATGGAAAACAACATAGGAGTGTTCATGGGACTCATAAACAATATTTTTCATTCTTTTATATACCAGTTTGTGTCAATATTCATCGATGATATCCTTGTGTACTCGGTATCCAAGGAGGAGAACATGAGACACTTGAGGATGGTTCTAGATGTACTTAGAGAGCACCAGTTTTATAGAAATATCATGATGTTTTAGTTCTGGATTCAGGTAGTCCACTTTTTGTGACACATTATCTCAATATATGGGGTGGTAGTGGACCCTGTTCAGGTCAAGGAAATGTTATCTTGGGAGCCACCCAAGAGAGTGACAGAATTGAAGAGCCTCTATTGGATAGTAGGCTATTATAAGAGATTCATAACTTATTTCTCCAGGATATCAGCACCCATGAAATCATTGACCCAAAGGGGTATCCTTTCATGTGTACTGAGAAGTTCCATCATGATTTTCAATAGTTTAGGAAAATATTTACGAGCACTTCCATTTTGATATTTCTATAGGGAGTGTTGAGTACATAGTGTTATGTGATGCATTAAGAACTGAAACTGGTTGTGTTTTCATGATGAGGTCGGCGATGATTTCCTATGGTCCATGTTAGCTGAGAAAATGTAAGAAAAACTACATGACCTATGATATTGAGTTAGTAGCAGTAGTATTCACATTAAATATGTGGTGACACTACCTAATGTGAGAGTGGTTTATTATCTATTCTGATCACAAGAGTCTCAAATATATCTTCTCTCAGAAAGATATTAACTCCAGATAGAGGCGATGGCTACAGTTCCTCGATGATTATGAATTTGAAATTTTCTATACTACTGGTAAGAGGAATGTGGTAAAAAATTATCTCGGCATGATATATTGTTGATTTTTTTCTAAATGAGGAATCAAATTAGGTTTCCTCAATGTAGTTTTCCCTTATGGATGGAGATGGAGTGTATTGCCTTTAGTCAATGGTTGTGACATCTCCGCTCTTATAGCGAGTAAGGGAGGCACAACTTAGGGATGTAGACTGTGAGACCTTACACACTATGATATCTATTGGACATGATCTTGGTGAAATTATTATAGGTGGGGAGCATGTTGTCCTTTTAAAATGATGCATGATGGTACCAGTGATGTTTTTTGATGAGGTTCTGAGAGAGTTTCATAAATCTTCTTTGGAGGTGAATCCAGGTGTATAAAAGATGTACCATTACCTCTGATGCCAATTTTGGTGGCCAAGGATAAAGAAGGGAGTTATAGAGTTTGTCTCTTGATGCCTTACTTGTCAGCAAGTGAAGGCTAAGAACCAAGTTCCAGCAAGTTTATCTCAACCCCTTGAGGTTCTAGAGTGGAAGTGGGATAGGATATCCATACACTTCATGTTGAGTTTACCACATACATCCAGGGGACACGATTCTATATGGGTGATCATAGAAGGACTCATAAAGTCATCCTACTTCTTTTCTACTTAGGAGAAGAGTTCAGTAGAGTGCTTGGGACACCTCTATGTGCATGAGGTAGTCTGACTCCATGAAGTTCCATCAATGATCATTTTAGATTGTGATTCTTGATTCAAATACCAGTTGTGGAAGATATTATAGGTGGATTTTGGGACTCAATTATGATTTAGCAGAACATTTCACAGCTAAACTGATGATCAGATAGAGCGTACCATTCAGGTTCTGAAGGAAATGTTGCAGGATTTCATGTTAGATTTTGAATATAGGTTTGAGAATCAGCTACCACTAATGTAGTTTTCATATAAAAATAGCTACCATTACACCATTGGTATGACACCATTAGAGGCTTTGTATAGGAAACCCTAAAGGTTACCACTTTGTTAAAATAACCTAGGAGATTCAACACTTAGGGGAATAGAGTTTGTGTGAGCTACTATTGAGAAGGTGAAGATCATCCAGGAGAATATGAGGACTTTAAAAAGCCATTATAAGTCTTATGATGATGGTGATGGAGGCCTTTGGAGTTTAATGAAGGAGATCATGTGTTCCTACGAGTTTCACCTCGACATGGATTAATAATATTTGTCTAGGGTGGAAATCAATCTATGAGGTTAATTGGAACTTTCCAGATATTATGTAGAGTTAGTGAGATGGTGTACCACTTAGCTCTTTTTATGCAGTTAGATTGAGTACATGACATCTTCCACATTTCATAGCTGAGGAGGTACGTGCATGCCCCATCACACGTAACTGACTCGAGTGAGCTAGACATCGAGGATGAAGATAAATTTGTTGATCACCCGATAGATATTTAGGATTAGTAGGATATGATCCTTTGTGGGGAAGTTATTCCTTTAGTGCATGTCCAGTGGTAGCATGGTAATCCCCAAGAGAGCACATGGGAGCTGGAATCTCAAATTCATTCACAGTTCCCACATCTATTTGTGTAGACCTTATTTTGTATTTCTAGGGAAATAAAATCCCCAAGGTTGGGAGAATTTAATTACTCTAAATTTCTATGAATTATTTTTGGATATTGTATGGATTATTTTAGAGATCAGGATCTAAGACAGTGTGTGATTCTAAGGCCCAATGTGACTGGAATAAATGATTAAAATATATTAAATATATTAAATAGCATTCATGCACAATTTTCCTAAAAAGGTGTAGAAACATCTAAAAGGATTGTCATATCAGAAATCAAAGGGAACCATTGAGTTCAAAATGCAGGTTTTACCCTTAGTGTGACTTAATATTAGTTAGCGTGGGTTGTTTGTGGAAAATTCACCACAGGTGCAAAAAAAAACAAAATAATTTAAAAAAATATTTTAATTATTTTTGTTGATGAAATGATTGGAGAGTCCTTAAATATACTATTATGTTGGAATTATACGGTTATACACATAACCCTATAACTATTGGAGAGCTGCTGGAGAGTGTTGGAGGATTTCTATCAGATGAAATATGACCAGATCGTGGATCGAAGATCAATGAACAATAGATTCAAAGGATCTTTCCAATGATCAAAGTGAATCACCATTATTTAGTAGTAATTGATCTGAATTGAGGTAGGATGTTATTTTTAATTGGATTTATTTCCCTTTTCTTATTTTCTATAATGAACATGAATCAATCAATGAACATATTGATCCATAGTTTGGTCATCATACAGGATAAGTTTCTTTGTGGTATTTTATTGGGATAATTTATTCATGGTTTTTAATTCTTCAATTATTTTTCTAATGAGAATAAATTGATATTAACGTGAACAATGATCAAAGTCCATTACTCTTGATTTTTCATCTACATTTCTCCCTCTATTCTTCATTCATTGTGAGAATTCTTGGTTTGGATTACGGTTTTACATATCCTAATGAATAGATCATTGCATACCCATTTATTTTTGGAATGATACAAAATCACAGATATGGGATCAGTACAACACCAAAGTGGTGTGAATATGGGAGAGGTGATGGATTGGATGAATTTGGATACCTGATTTAGCATTCTTCAACACACAACAAAGAATGATGTATAAATATATTTCCTGTGAAGATTGAAGGACCAAATATTGTTTTTTGGTAATAAAAAGGGTTTTTGATCCTTGATTCAACATTATATGGTGAGGAATTCACCGGATCAAACATCAGATGAAAGAATTATCACACGAAACCAGATCTATAATTATATGAAATTACAAATTACATGATGTGTAAACCAGATCTACATGCCATGTGGCCCCCACTGTGCAGAGCCTAGAGTCCCAAAAGATACATAAGTATTAAAAGGATTGTGACCCCTTTCACTTGGTGTGTTTTCTCTCTTTTGTGATCTCAACATGTACCTCAGAGGGTACACAGACATGGGGTGGAGTACACGGGCATCTAACACGCTATGTACTCCCCTACATGGACACAACTTGGACTAGAGTACACGGACAAAGCCGTGTACTAGAACACATGCATGGGTACATGAGAAAAGACGTGTAATATCACATAGGTAGAGTAAACATACATCATACACACCATGTACTTCTACACAGACATGACATGAGACACGATCTTTTTACATGTGTAGGAACCGGGGTCCAGGGGCATAGTGTGTGATCTAATTACACCATGTGTGCTCTATAAAAAAGGCTTGGAAATCTTGTCCTCAGTATCATGGATGAGTTTTGTTAGGTTTATTTCATGTTATCCATTCCCTAAGAGTTAATATGGAATCATCTCATACTCCTAGGGCAGTGATCCCTTCAGCAACACTTCTTGGATAGAGTTGTTGGAATCCATCCATGAGGCTTGGAGTGAGATCATCTGTTCATATTTGTTCCCCAGGTGGAGTTTTTGGTATTTTCATGACTAACACCATGTGTGTGTTGATTATATACTTAACGGTTTAATCAAGATTTATTTGTTGGTATTACCCCATGGACTTGGGAGATATCCTCAACTGTGTATCATATCTATTCGGACTTTCAGTTTGTACATCCTATGATGAGACCTGAATATAAATACCTCTCAGATGTATGTAATAAATGCTATTAGACTCAAGATTTTGTTCTCTCGGATGGTTGATTTTTGGAATCATCAAGCAGGATTCCTTGGATGACATATTATGATTGTGACTTACCATTAGATTGTATGTCTTTATTGAGTATATCTGGATATTCTTGTTATATGTGATGTAGACATATACCTATGTAGAGATAACTCCATGTCATTTGTTATATTATTTATGGTTTCAAGGTGTCCTACTGAGTATTATTATACTCACCTCTACACGAGATTCTCCCACACACATTGTATCTTGTGCATATGATCAATATTTTGACATAGTCCTAGATGGACTCGGAATAGATGGTGCTTAGTGAGACTGTATAGGCCGAGGTGTGTTTCTGCAGTATTCTGGAAGTATTCCAAGTTTTACTTTTAGGTTGGACTTGTTTTCATACTCTTTATAGCATGCTTGTTTTTTACCCTTTTTACTTTACTTTACTTTCTATCGTACTCTTATTATGGGATTTAGATGTATAAATACATGGTTGATTAGTTGTTTAAAAATTTCATCATTTTATAGGCTTGAAGATATGTTCATATGTACAAGTACTTATGCTAAGGACTCCCATATTAGTGATATTCCTTCTAAGAACTATTCTCTATCCCTTTACCTTTTGCAGCTGGTCTTGGGGAGTCGCAACATAGGAACCACTAGGAAGGGTCATGATATTTTACCCATGACGTATTCAATGATTCTCACCATAAAAGTAACATTACCATCACCTGAAGAACCAAAACCATCATCATCCATAGCCTAAAACCCATCTATCTCTTAACATAATGATTAAAATTTCTAAGCTCCTTTATAACCAGGCACTTACAATAAACATCAATTTACTACTAATTCCCAAATTATTAGAATTTCATCATTCATATTCCACCAAAACCTATCAACAATGTGTTTAACATCTCAACGATCCATGTGATCATACTCATTAGGATTGACCATAATCTTGCCACTCACCTTTATCCATGCTTAATTCATCCTATTAGAACCCATAAGTCCTTATCTCATACACGGTTGTTTCTGATTTCAATTTCAACTGGTCACACAAGTAACAACTTGTGTTACCTCAATTGGATCAAAACCCATAGGTCACACACTATTTTAGAAATTTACCATAAAATTGGACTCATGACATCATGGGTCTCACATCATCAAACTTTGATGTCCATGTTACATGATAATTCAATTTTATCTAACTAGAGTTCCCGAGGAATTCCTCTTAAAAAATAGGAAAAAATCTTATCCTAATATTAACCACATGCTTGTCCAACATCCAGTTATATACTAAAACCAAGATAATCTACCAAAAATTACACTATGATTTTAAAGAGTATCTAGGTTTAATGGGGCCAAGTAATCAACTAGTCCTTCCCTCAAGAACTTTCTTTGATAGCAAAATCAAATACACCCAAGGTTCTTTCCTCACAAGAAGCCTAAGCCATCCAACCTAATTTTTTCTCAAAATCCTTTATGGGTGTTCACAAGATTAGGATAACCCCTATTATGGGTTTATATGGTAAAAAACTAGGAACTAACTCACTAATTTTTAAGTTGAATATAAGTTCTCTACCTCTCCCACATAGTCCCAAGGCCAGGTCTCTCATATACCAAAAATGATAGGGCATCGACCCTGCTCCCATCCAAAATTATTCATGGTATCTGACATTCCCAACATCCCACTCATGGATCTTGTAAAAAACTTATATCAAGAACCTCATTCCAAGTAATTATCCATCTAGGGCATTGATTCTCACTGAGCGTCCACCAATAAGACTTGTCCCTCGAGAATCATGAACTCTTCGATTATCATTTAAATAAAAGCGACATAGATCTAAACAATCCATTTCAAGGAACCATAAACATGAGGTTTGAATATATACAATTCATTCCAATGGAAGATGGGAAAACACCATATATTTTATTACATTAACTTTAAATAATTGAATCTCTAGGATTACAAGCAGATGGGCTCTAATTCCAAGGCATCTTGTGCTTATACCAACCCACTCCCAGGGAACCGACCCTCTTTAAGCATATACACATTAGACTGCTCCATGGGGGATATGGTGACACCAGAAAAGTATATACATACAAATGGAATCACCATATGATAATTATTTTTATAGTGAATCACCATCTCATGGTTCAGTTAAGTAGAGTATTATTGCATGCTATATGAGAAAACAATATATATGTTGTTACTGTCACTTTAGTAACATAACCTGAATAATAACAACCCACATGTGGTTTTTCATAAAGGAATTCAATGAATGTGTCAACCTACTGGGGTCACTACACCTTCCATGCATAAGGAACAACTTCACTATCATCATCAATGAGTATCTAACCATATATCCACAGTACTTTCCATCAGAAAGAAACATATGTGTATAAATAGATATCCATCTAATTATAATGACACTGAAAACTTATATAAGAATACTCAATATGAGATATTATTGACACTTTAAACAAAAAAACCTATATCATTAGTAATATAATCACACACAAGAAGGAATATATGTCATGAAAATCACTCATACCTCGTATTGATACATGAGACACCTCTTACCTCCATGACCAAGAGCTAAATCTAATAACCAACCTCTTACAATCCATCCAAGATACAAAAATCAAATAAGAAATCATAAATATAAAACATCATGTTTTCTTCATGAAGTGAAATTAGTCAACCATAATATCATATATGAATAATATCAATCTAATCCCTGGTAATTGGGATTTCTCATCAGAAATGGTGCTCACGATGCACTAGTCTAAGGTACATCACAATCCCCGACACATTCCTATGTGGCCTATATACCATATACCAAATATTATGAAAAATAAAAACACATCAATGATACCAATTATAACATATCTCTACCCTATACTACTAATCGTTTCCTCGATTAGTTGTCACCACTATACCTTAGGTGTGCATCCTCGTATTCTAGAGGCTAATAACTAGAAGCGGTGGTCTAAGGTAGTACCATGTGGTGAATATACCCCATGTATCAGAGCATAAATCATAATATATATATATATATAATATTTAACACATCCCTCACATAAAAGAATAAAAATAATAAAGCTACAAAACATGAAATAATAAATAAAATAATGATATATGAGAAGAAAAGATAGAATGGACACTAGGATGGTCACATGTACAATAAAATAAATGAAATAAAACATAGGCCTATACTAAAACTCAAAAAACACCTCATTCCAAGATTTATATACACACTTGAGTTATCCCACTTAATCAAACCTGACCACTACCCAACCTAAACCTGTGAGAATTGAGTGTTTATTGGGTACCCAAGTGTGATGGATTCTAGATAAGGGTGTGAGTATATAACTTAGAAGGGAACCACCAATATGGTCCCATACATGACCATCAATTTAGTAATACGTACTGGTGGTAGGATTTGAATAAATAAATAAATTATGAAAATAAATAAATCAATATTAACTATCGTCGATCATCAAGTCTATGACCCTGATGGACTATACCTACTTTGGCTAGCTCCAGAGCATCTCTGACCACTTTACGATACTATAAAAACCAAAACAATGAGAATAATCCCACCCCTAGGTGATCATATTGGGTGGTCTATAGTATCTAGAATAATTGATGATCCTCCGGGGGTTACCCCGAGCAATCTAATAATAGCATCAATCCTCACCACTGAATCCCATATAATAAACTATTCATTCCAATAGTATAAAGGTCTAATATGATCCCTATAAAGGTAACACTAGACAATCAATAATCATCAATCATTATTGTTGAACCCAAGGGCTATTACTATTTGTGTTAAAAAAATATTAGGTGTCATTGATGAAACCAAGGGATATCACCCTTGTAATTCCAAAATATTATGTATTATTGAAAAATACAAGGGGTATCACCCTTGAAATTTTAAAATATTATGCATCATTACTAAACCCAAGGGGTATCACCATTGAAATTCAATAATGTCAGGTATCTTCATCGAACCCAAGGGGTACCACCATTGGAATTACAAAATACTATACATCATTACCAAACTTCAGGAGGTAATTATGAGAATTCCATAGTCCATAAGGCATGATGACCAAATCCAAAGAGGTCATACAAGTGATACCATATATCTCAAACATCACATAGGGTAGTACTTCCTACCATAACATTTCACTAGTGATGACCATATACCCAAGACCGTTTATCATAATAAGGTCATCCTCATAAGGGAATGACTTATAAGGTTCACTACATCCATAAAAGTCTCACATCATTAAAAGTGGTTCTAATGTGAAACCAATAATGATCACTACCCATTTTCCTATACGCACACTCTCACTAGGTTCAACAACCTCACTGGGGAAGCTACTAGGGTCCCTGTAATTTTCTAAACCCTTCCATTATATTATGTTTTGAGTTTTTATGGTCAGGATATTTGAGATGGGTTTGTGGAAGGGAGAAGAGAAACTAGAGTCAAATATGTATCTTCAGGTGGTGATTCACAACATGAAACACTGGTTGATGATGTGTAATATTTTACAGGGTGGGTTCATGGCTTGTTCTGGAGTTCCGGTTTGGACTAATTGATAGTGTGAAACACTATTCAGGTCATGAAAAATTTTAGTGGTGTTTTTTAGGTTCTATATTTTAAGATTTAATGGAATAAATGTATATACCCAAAGCATGAAATCCCTCTAGGTTTCTTTTATTGAGTAACTTGTTTTTGTGCAGATGTTAATTGTTTGAGGCTTATGAAATGAATCATACATTCACATTGCGAATGGTCTGTTTTCTAGTTTGTATATAAATCTCAACCTACTATTGATCTCCATTAAAATAATTTATATTCTCTTAAATTTTTTCTAATTCCTAAAATTGTTTGGGAACCCTAATAGCCTCTGATCCTTGACTTTCACCCTTAGCTTCAAGAGATTCAATATAAATGGTCCAGTGTGACATATTTATCTCTTTTTATAAAAGTTATTAATTATTTATTCTAGGATCTTAGATAACCATGTATTATTGAGTTGGGGTCTATTGGGGTGCAATTTTGATACAAAATATTTATTCTTCATATTGATTGAAGAATCATTTGTGTGGTTGTGGCCCCATAGTTTATCCTCTCTTGGATTGTATTTATGCAACAAATTTAAAAGAAACCTTTGAGGTAGGGTATTTGAATGCTCTATTTTTTATATGAATATGTGGAATTATCATAATTTTAATTTATATTGGAAGTATAGTTTGAATTGTAATTATAAAGATAATAAAATAGATCAATGCGATTGAAAGGGGATGGTTTGATACGTATGAACTTTCTAGTTTCCCTTGAGATTATTGTTTTTTTGTTATTATTTTTGTGTTGACATTGTTTAACACTTTTTATAGAATTTTTACTTATAATTTTCAATTTATTTGAGAAAACCCTTTGAATGGTTAAATACATAAATATGTTAAAAGAAAATAATTTTTTTAATATACTTGTTCTATGATTAATTCATTGTGTATGGATTGGTGGAATTGTTTTTGTGTGGTTTGGTGCCCTTGATAATGTGTGTCTTGGTAGAATTGTTTGTGTGTCTTGGTGGAATTTGTTAATTGGGTTTTTTGGTCCTTGGTTCAGATAAGTTATCTTGGTGTGGTGGTTTTTCATAGTAGAGGTTTTGTGGATGTGGAATAATTTTGACATATATATATGTGGTTATGCATAAAGAATTTATTTATGTGAATTTAACATAATATGTAAAAAATAAAGTATTGGTGGATAATTTGTTAAATAAAATAAAGGGTAATGAAATTTGGGTTTTTGTTCTTTATGTGATTCTTATGGCTGTTTGTTCTGCATTAGAAGAAGTATATGGTGCTGTGATATCAGTAGTGGTCTAGAAATGGTTGTGGTGGTGTTTCCTGCGTAAACCCATATGTGTGGGATCATGTGAGAATAATATATAATTGTATTATTTTATGAATTTTCTACAAAAACCACCCAATTTGGTTAGCCTAACCAAAACCCAGATACATTGGGGGTATTTTCCCTAACATCTTGGATAGGGAGGATACAAATGATAGACTACCGCCTATCCCCCGCTCCCCCATCAGTAGTAGATTCTGATGATATTTGTGGTGGATGATGAGATATTTCTTGGGGGCCATTCATGATAGGAGGAGTACCCATGGTTGATGTACAATATTTTCATGATACCCTACTTCCCTGGTTACCTAATAATTGGTATGCAGTTGGTTCCATGAGGCATGATATGCCCTTGGTGTCATAAGACATGATATTAAATTGGTTCTTTCATTGGTGGATATGGAAGGGATGGGGGAAAGGGTTGTTTTATCTTTTTGGGGGAACAAAAAATCAGGGGGGAAGTGGTTGCAATGTTCCTTAATAAATATTCCTATGATATTACTTTATACTCTTGGATGTGTTATTTGGTGAGTGATATTTAGTGAGGTTGGGTGACTAGTTGACCTTTGTAGGTGTCGATTAGTTATGATTTTTGTTCACTGGGGAATTAATATTATCTTTTTTTTACTTTCACACTAGATATATTTTCTATGATCCTACTACGTATACATTTTATGACCACCATAAAAATAGAAACTATTTTGAGGTTTCTAGGAGGTCTTTGGTAATCAATTTGGATAATACTAGCTTGGAACTTGGGTTTAT
Source organism: Viscum album (assembly GCA_963277665.1). Classification (NCBI taxonomy): domain Eukaryota; kingdom Viridiplantae; phylum Streptophyta; class Magnoliopsida; order Santalales; family Viscaceae; genus Viscum; species Viscum album. The sequence continues at coordinate 137,995,177 of OY728164.1, forward strand.
GTGCTTGATGCCACAAGATTTTAATTTTTTTTGTATCCTTTTATCTTTGGAGATGTTTGTAACTATTTTATATTCATTCATATGGGATAATTATTTTAGGGTATTTTAGTTAATTTATATTATAGCATGGTGGATTGGATGGTGGTTTTATTTTATAATCCAAGGACATTGTGGGTAATTCTTCCCATGAGAGTGTCGTATACCCTCGACACTAGTCACCAAACTAAGGCTTATTAGACTCCGTCTCATCAATATTAGTCCACGAGGGGTACTAGTGGAGGGATGATAGAGTGGCATCAAAGGTTTCTATTAGATTATAGGGGATATTTTAGTGTTAGGAACCGGTGAGGAAAACATGGGTTGGTAAGGAAAGACTGTTAGAAAAAAAAAGCTAGTGATGAAAGAAAGGGAGACCATCTAGGAAACATGATTTTTTTCACCTCTATACTTTTATTAAAGGACCTTAATATCTCTAGATATACTAGGTAATGTGATGTTTCTTGTCAGGTAATGACCTATGATAGGTGCATGTATCATAATTTCTTGAGTTTATTTTGAACATGGTAGTTCTATAAATAAATAAATGAATTAAATAAATCCATTTATATCGAACATTGGTGTTTCTACATTATTTGAAGAGATGGTTATTTTTCATTTCCCTCATGTGGTCTGAGTTATGTAGGTTCACCTGGAAGACCCTATTAATCATTGGAGGGTTGTTCCAGGTTTGGAGGATTGATAATGGAAACAGAGATTGAATGCCTTTCAGCATCAGAGTCTTGAAAATTATGAGGGAGGCATCTCTGACCTATAAATCAAGCATTAGATGGAGGATATGGATATTTATTTGAGCCTGATATGAAAAATATTTTCCCCTATAAGTTATCTAGTTAAGGGGAAGCACATTAGTGGTGGATGTTTTATCTTAAGGAGTGGAATGAGATCGATGTGTTGTGGGATGATTTCCAAATGGAGTCTAGGTTTGATCTCTTATCGATGCTGTAAAAAAGTGAAAAAGTAGTAATAGTTTCTATCCCTTCCGTTGGAGATCATGAGTTTTTTGGGAAGTAGGTGTTATGTTTAAGGAACTTATATGAATTTACCTAGATTAATTTCTAGAGGAGGAGTCCCAAACATGGTTCCAATATGAGGCATTGTACCCCAATCATTATTTGTTAGTTTCACCATTTACATTGCCTAAATATTTGGATATATAAAAGGGTTAGAGCTAATAGATATGATGGGTGAGTGGGATATAACACCCGCAATTGAGATTTAATAGGGATATCAAGATATCTGAATGTTATATTGAAGGCCATAGATGATATCCTGGTTGAGGATTATTCCAATAGAGTAATGGAACAAATTTTCTGCATTATATTTATTGAGGTATGGAAGTTATCATTCATATATTGGAAGATTCATTGATTTGTACATTGGATATAGAGGCTGTGGTCATTACCAAAAAAAATATCCTCATACGTAGAGAGTTTTTATGTCTTGAATGGTTAAAACCCCTTTCCAGTAACAATAAGAGTTACCCCTGAGGTAGTTTCAATAATTGGGCATTCCATCTCATGTTAAGTAGTCTATTCAGAAATCATATTCTCATCCTAGTGTAGGTGGAGTTGGTAGAGGGAATCCCTAGGAAATCCCTGAACATCAATGTCCTAGACTAGAATTTGGATATGGAGGTCATCTGCCATGAGGTAGGGGATCCTGACGAGGAAAGATACTTGTGATGGAGGCTCCAATACTAGAGGGACTAGGGGTGGTTTGTGTTATGATATGTTTTTCATCTACCTTGGCTACTTCCTTGTTTGATTCTAGAGCTTCACACTCCTTTTTTTTACCCACCTTGTTCGATATTCTGGTACAATATGTGGGCATACATTCCATGTCCTTAGTATTATCCACACCGGTCAAAGTATAGGGTAGTTTTCTATATGTGTGTTGAAGAGACTGACTGATGACGGGGAGTCATAATTCATTTGAAGAGTTAATTGTGTTATAGATTTGACTACATGATTTCATTGAAGACATGGAGTGGTTGTATTACATTCACATAGTTTTTTTTGTTACTAGATGAGATTTATATTTCATGATATGGGAGGTTGATATGTGGTGTTCATTGGTGAGTGTGGTTTTTGGATGGGTAGTAGGTGAGTAGATTCCATCCTTTCCTTGATATTTGATTCGTTTACTAAGACAATGAGGTATAAGGTAACAGAGACCCAAGAGTTATTATATATTTTATGTATGTTTTCCCTAAAGAGTTTATGAAAATATCATCTTGAAGAGATTTAAAATTTTGAATAGATCTACATTTGGTTGCTACATAAATTTTTATGGATCCTTATCTGATAACACCCTCATATATGTAGGTGTTGAGAAACCCGATTAAAAATCTGATGCACAATGGTTTTTTGAATCCTAGTGTGTCATCATGGGTAGTTGTAGTTTTTTTATCCAAAAATTCAGATAATAGTATGTGGTTGTTAATAGATTATCAGAGATAAAATCTGGTGATGATAAAGATTGGTTACCCTATTCGGGAAATTGATGATCTTTTTGACCACTTGAGATGGGATAATTGGGTTTCTAAGATTTATTTGATGTCTGGATGTCATCATCTAAAGGTGTAGGAGGTAGATATCTTGAAGTATTATTTCTCATACCGGTATGAGTATATAATGTTTATAGTATTTTTATTTATAGTGTCTTTAATGCTCCAAATATGTTTATGATACTCATCAACTTTGTATTTCATGTGTTCCCAGATTAGTTCATAGTTGTGTTCTTAGAAAAATTTTCATATACTTGAGAATGGTGGAGGATCATTCTGAGCACCAGAGGATTATTTTCAAACTCTTTTATGTGACTATTTACATGGGAAATTATCCAAATTTATGTTCTTGATCCAATAGGTTCATTCCCTTGGACATTTGGTGTCCCAATAAGGAGTATCGATGGATATGACAAACATTGAGGCAGTTGTTTCTTGGGTAGCACTTCGAAATTTAGAAGAGTTTCATAGATTTCTTAGTATCACAAGTTATTATTGGTTGATTTTATTTAATTTATCTTAGATTTTAATAATTTTTAATTCCCTAACTAGGAAAGACCAAGATTATGTTTAGGTTGATCAGTGAAATGCATCATTCAACAACTTAAAGGAGTAGTTGGTCAGCACCCTAGTTATTTTGTTACATGAGGATGGTGGTATTTTTGATGTGTTATTTTTCTCTTTACTACATGAATACCCTAGGTAAATGGGCCTCCACCTCTGTCTTTAGAAATTATGTAATGAATATATTGGCTACACCATTAAATTTATTATGCTGTAATTTTTCAGTAGCCAGACCTCTCATCCCTTTCCTAATATTCTAGTGAACACCCAAGATCTCTACTAAAGACCAAACCACATCCAAAAACCCCATTTTGGTAAATTCTAGTTCTCTAAACCTATTTGAATACCTAATACTCAAAAAAACCATCCACCAAAATAAAAATTTAAATTCCCCCAGATCTTCATAACTAGTAAAAACATGGGGTATTACAAGGTACATCTTCTATTCAAAAATCAATAAAAATAGTGGGAATATTTTTATCCAAGACTAATCTATTCCTTTTTAGAAAAGAAAATTCATAAAAAAAGCATCGGAATCCTCATTATCTTCTCTTAAATATCCTATAGGAGCAACAACTTAAAAATAAATATAAAAAACTCCTTCCATATTAACCTCAACTTTTGTATTTCCAACACCTTCAAGAAACCCATTCTTGGTATCCATATGAGATTGACCATACATTTACTCTTCACATTTTATCCACTAAACATGAGTAACCACAACTGTTAGATCATTAATCCAAGTATCTACATTAGTAGATTTCTTCTCATGATTTGATTTTTTCACATAATTTTTTTTCTAGCAGTAATGAATACTTCTATAATAGGCTCATGGACTTTATCTGAGTCCACTACAACACCATAATATTCCAATAAGGTATTCTATGGTCTTACAACTTCATTTCTAGGTATAACAGGTAGCTCTCCAATAAATTCTCTTGGATTCCCCCCTTAACCAAGGAATGAATCTCCTCATTTTCATTTTTCTCCAACTTTATTATTCAAAATTAGTATATTATTCAAAGAGCAGTTCTAAGAATACCAAGCTTATTTAAAAGAATATCTCCCATGATGTTGATTTTATGACATTTCACATCTTCTAGATTATTTATTTTTAATTCGTTATTCTCAAACATAATGGTAATAATTCTTCCACAAGGGTAAAAATTTAACTTCTATTCCATTGAATATAATGATGAATTTATGGAAACATAAATTTAGGTATATTTAAATTATTATAATTAAAATAATATATAGAAAAATACATATCTCGATAAATAATTTTCTCAAATTCTTCATCTCTTTAGGAAATTATTGTTTCAATAAATTTAGATAGTACCTTTTACTCATTTTCTAGATCCTTTTAATGTTTCTTCTCGACAATAGAATATCCAAATAGAGAATATATAATTTAAATATGACTAATATCATTAGTATCAAAAAATTCAAATTATAATGAAATATAACTTCATGTGGGAAAGGAAAAAATTCAGGAAATTCCATAGTAAAAATGGAAAATTCCTTTTTATTAACTTTTGAATGAATCAAATCATTAGAATTCCCAAATTGAAGCTAAGAATTATCATAAAACTCAGATAATTACCTTTTTAAACAAAAATTCATTTATTATTATCATTTAAAATAGATATACATTCTCAAAATCTCATATTTCATTTTTTACAAAGTTCATTTTAATAAGCCAAGCTATGTCGATAACTTTACCCAACAGAAATCATCATTCAGAAGTAATATACTTAGCATTATTTGAACTTCAAAAAGATACATAATCTAACATCTTCTCCTTCAACATAACATCTGAATAATTGAATTTCTTGTGGTTTAGGGTTCAAAATATTGAGAAATTCTGAATCGAGATAGAAAGAGAATAATTTTTGAAGGATTATCAATTTGAATGTGTTTTAATCCAAAGGAGAAAAAAATGTAACAATGAAAGGAAACTAAAACATTGCATGAAATGATATATATTTTGAAATAAATAAATATTTAAGAAAAAAATTCAAAAAAATTTGAATAAAATATATCTTTCACAGTTAAATATATAAAAAATAATTCATTTTTAAAATATAATAAAAAATTAAACAAAAAAGAAAAAAAAGAAAAAATATATTAGTACTCGATGGAAGATGGAAGAAATGGAGAGTGGGAATTTTTTATTTTTCACTATTATCAATGAAATATCTTTATCGTTGGTGATGTTCTATGCCTAGTTACAAACAGAAGATATCACATATAAGGAATTAAACATGAAAATAAAAAATTAATCGTTACCTCATTCATTTTTTATCGAATGTGTGTATTCTCACTTATAGAGATCATTTATTGATGGAAAGAATTTCATATCCTTAGAGACCATCAACACATTCTTTAAAAGAAATCCAGTTTCCTGATCTACAATTTATAAGTGATAGCATAGAGAAAAAACTATTATTTTGATGACCTTGTGATCGCCTGAGCACCGTTCCTTCGATTTGGGTTGATGAAAATGGAATATGGTTCCCATGTATATTCTTTCTCACATTGATATTATGGAGAGAGGTGAGTGACTATCTCAAATTCAAGGGAATGAATTTACCCATGAATTTAGGATTCTCAAGTATTATATAGTTCGGTTTAAAGTCTCGATAATTTCACTTAGGACCTTGGGTAACTTAAAAATTATAAATAACCCATCAATGACACTAAATGACTTAGTACCCTTTTCATAAAAAACATTTATATTTTAAAACATACTTAAAACATCAAATATATGTTATGTGATAAAAATAAACCATAAAATCAACCCAATTATCCCAATAAATACTTAATCAACCTTGAATAATAATATTAATTTGAAAAATATTTATTTTGTATATAATTAATCAATTATGAATACAATGAGTAAATAAATACAAAACATATTGTTCTGAACTCGAATCAAAATGAATTTATTTATTTCTTGGTGATCATCAAACTTGGACATCACCAAACCTCTTGCTAGAACCCACAATGACCTAAACCCCTAATCACATTGAATGTGTTGAACTCTTGAATATGATTTGTCTATGAAACTCTAGGTACTTAACTCAATAATATTGAGTAATAGTATTAGACCAGTAGTAGAGTTTAGAAACCCATCAAGGCCCCTAGGGAGATAATAGTTGATCATAACCACAAAAACCTCCTACGAACACACACTATGTAATATAATATCTTTTTCTTATGATATATCGTAAAGAAAGTTTCACTCTTTAGGTCATAATAATTTCTTGATTTATTTATTCATGAACATATTGGATAGAATTACTTTCAATAAGAACCAGGGTTTTCATATAAGGTACAAATCTTTTTCTTTTCGGTTTAAATACCTTGTTATGGCCTTATGTGAATTCTTATCTTGATCACAGGTATTTTGGAAGTGTCTAGGGCTTGTTCAGAAGCCGAAACCAGGTTTTGGGTAGGAAATGGCCTTATGCACGGTTTGTGCATAGTCTAAGCACAGTTATGACAAACCATACGAGGGGTCTAAAATTTGATGTTTTTGGATAGAGAGGTTTTGTACGGTTACCCCACGGCTAGTCAAACTGTGCAGGGTAACCGTGTGAAGTGCCTGTTATAAGCAGAGAGATGCGCATGGTTTCTGCATGGTTTCGGAAACCGTGCGGGTAAAAAGTACGACCCTTGTTGTGTGTTTTTTTAAAAAATTTAATTAAAAAAATAATTTTTTTTAACCCAACGTAATTTTCTTTCTCCTCCATGCACATAACCGCCTCCCGTAGCTCTCCCCCTTTTTTAGCCTAAGCTAGGAATCAATCCCTACTATCCGTCTGATCTCCATTTTGATCGTCAATCATCTCTACAGATCTGAAACGGTAATTCCTTGATTCATTTTTAGCTATTCTTGATTGTTCAAAACAACGACTGTGCTATTTGGATTTAGGTTCATATGCCCTAATATTCTATTATTTTTTAGTTATTCAGATATATTCCAAATCAGGACGAATGAGGACATGATACTAGATGATATGTCTACTACCGAGGTGAGGTAGGTGGTTTATACTTTCATTCATCTTTTCCTGCTGTTTTTCAAGTGTTCGGCCGAAATTCCATTTTTTAAACTTTCCAGCGAGGTCTTGTTTTTGAGAGAGTAGCTTTTATTAGTTGTATTTGGACCTAGTGAGGTTAGACATGGGTTTTTTAGGTGTGTTGGCACCTATTTATCATTTCAAGGTCACCCATGTGGTGTTCCTTAAGGTAATAGCTTGTTTATGCCTGTTCAAACCACCCAAGGGGTGTGTGCTTGTGTTTTCCTAGTTAGAGGAAGCCCTTAGAAATCTTGATAGCTTGAATAGATTTTTTAGGAGAGGTACTTCCTCCTTGCATATTGATATATTGTGATGCTAGACCTATTTTGATAGATTGTCTTGATTGAAATGTGTTTATATGGGTGGTTATACCTATATGTAAATGATTAATGGCATGTAAATGGGTTATGTGGGAGGGTATAACTATATGCTTATGATAAATGGATTGCATGAGTGGGTATACTCATGGCTTGTGCATGTTAATGGGAGTGGGTATGCTCACATGTTTATAAATGTTTAATTTGAATGTTGAATACTTGATGGAATGGTTTGATAGATGCCTTGGAATGCTCTCCTTGGATCTAGATTGCAGTAGTGGATGCCTTGGATTGACTATACCCCTTGGGTCTTGATTTAGTGAGATGCCTCAGGACGTGATACCCTGTAGGATCCAACTTGCTTGGGCTCACACTGTACTTTCTATTTACTTTCTCCTAGGACCCCAACTAGTGCCTAAACGAGTTTCCACCCAGGATGCCTATGGGACTCGATGGGATGCCTTGGACATGCTCATTGGATCTGGCCCTCTATGGTGTAGACATTTTTACATGGATGCCTTGGTCTGCTTACACCTAGGATCCAACCCTTGTGGTCTACTACATCACTATACAACATGGACATGGGATTCTACATCACTTTACGTCGTGGATATGGATTATTGACTCCACCATATGGCGTGGTTGTAGGGTACAAGATACAGATGGATGAGTGACATGGGTGTGTGACTTGTTTACTGGGTTATAGCTTCCTTATTAAGAGATAACTCTCTTTTTCAAGTATCCTTGAGGGATTTTCAGTTTTACTTTATAGTAGACTTATTCCATGGGAATATTCACTTATTTAATGGTTATTTACACTTTCTAGCATTTGTATAATTGCTGTTATCACTGTATAGATCTGGGTGGTTTCCTATTGGGATGTTTATCTCACACCCTATTTGGGCCTCTTTGGGGACCCAAACAGATTATATGGTTATAGGTGATGATAGGGGAAAGCGACCTAGTACAAGTTTTTGACGGTGGCTTTGGAGTAGGGGAGCATAAGACCAAGCTAAGGCTTGCGATGCTAGGATACCTTTTTGGTCTTTTGTTCTTTTGGGGGCTTGTACTGTATTACATCACCTTGTACCTACATTGGATGTTTTCTTGAAACTTGAACCATATGTATCATTTTTGTATACAAGATACGTCTGGTTACTGATATGTATATTCATGTCTGCTTGTGTTACTTTTAGTTGTATTCTTATTTATTCACTTCTGCTATTGCATGTTTTTTACTTCTGTTGGGATACTATGGTAATGAGGTCATAGTGTCCCCACTGATTCACCTAGGCCCTCACTTCTAGTCGCCAGCCTCTGGCATTTGGGGAGATGCGCTTGAGGCATTGTGACCAACTGGGCTCGGGGCACCGTTTCGGGTGGCATCCGGGTCTAGGACGTTACAAAGTGGTTTCCGAGGATTTTTTCTATAATGGTTTGAATTACTATTTGGAGACATTTGATAGATATAACAATGAAATGGAATTTAGAAATAAAATGTGCCTGGGAGTAGCTAACCCACGTACAGGGAAAATCCAACTTTCCTTGAATTAGGTTCTGATTTTCTATATTTTGACTATTACTGTTGATCTGATTTCACTGTTGGGTGATGCACTTGATTTCTGCTATTACTGTTGATGCAATTTTTTTGTTCTATTTCAGTTGCAACCCAATTATATGATGGTGTTCCTTCTCATGCATCATATAGAAGCTTCTTAAAATCACATGCCATGAATCATGCCATGACATCTAGGATTCATTAGATATTGCATGCTGTTGTGATAGTTGATGTGATATTTGTGCCTGTTGTTGTGTTATTTGGGTGCAGTTGATAAAGGTGTGATGTCATCTTTCAATTCATAAGAAGTATGAGCCCTTATGAATTGAGAAATGATTCACCAGTGAAATGTAAATGTTAAATGAACTTGATATGTATGGTTTGGATGGGATCCAAGTTTTGGGTTCATGAGGTGCGGCCCTAATGAATTTGGAAATTGGTAAAATCTTGGAAAGGTTTCCTGAATAATTGAATTTGAAATAGGAATGACAACTTGACTGGTGAATAGAGACTTGACCTGACCCAACTTTTTACTAGGCAAGAGGCATAGTTTCTAGTGGTTCATTGGCTATTCTTTATACTATCTTGACTTTAAGAGTAGGCTGTAGGTTTGACTTGGTTTCTAGGAGGGTTTTTACCTATCCTACACTTTTGATCTTTGTGCCTTGATGTTGTTCTTTCTTGAGGAGTACATTTGGAATTGTAGAGACTTGCCACCATGACAACCTCCAGTGGTACATCGCAATGGAGGTGATGACCATACTTCAGCGATGGTGGGACATAGGCTACTGCTTGATCCTCTTATAGTACTTTCTATGGCACCTGAGGCTATTCCAGACACTGGTGATGAGGCACAGTTCCTCAAGGGTTTATTTCTCTATATGCAGACTTTCTAGGGAGCACCGCATCCAGCCTTGACTATGGCTGATCTGACATGGGTGTTCCAGCAGTAGCATACTCCTACGTTTTTAGGGGATGGTAGACCACAGGCTGTAGAGCTATGTCTGGAGACCACATTATCTATTTTTGAGCATCTGTAGATGCCTCCAGAGTGGAGGGTCAAGCTCACAACTTACATGATATGTGGAGAGGAAAAGCACTGGTGTGACGTTCTGAACCAGGTTGATGGGATACGTGATGTGGTTTGGAATGAGTTTCAAATCTATTTCTACAACTACTTTTACCCCATGACTCTGTGAGCAGAGCAGATGAGTGAATTCATGCATCTGGAGTAGGGCACAACGAGGGTTATGGAATACTTGTCACACTTTACAGAGATGCAATTTTTTTCACCGATGTATCTTAATAATGAGATGTCGAGGGAGAGATGATTTGAGAAAGGTCTCAGACATGATATCAGATCTCAGGTCAATGTATTCAGGTTTCCTTTTATCACTAAGATTGCGAATCAGGAACTGATTACAAAGTGGAACCTAAGGGAAGCTGGGGGTACAGAATAGGGTAGTGCTGTTTCTCGCCCCAGTGGATCTACGTCTTCTGGTAGGAAGCATCGTTTTGAGGCTTCTCGTGACATGAGTGCCAGTCAGGCTATGGGTTCTAGCATCTTGGTGTATTTCCATCAGTGTGGTAGGTGAGGCCATATGAAAAAATAGTGCAACCGTGACCCAGTCGAGTGCCGAGCTTGCGGAAGGATGGGGAACATGTAGTGGTTGTGTAGGACCTTCCCTCTAGATGTGAGTGATAGGGGGTTAGCTCCAACATTGGGTTCAGGAACAGGTTCTTCAGCTCTGCATCAGGTTAGGAGCTAGAGCAGTGCATGCCGGTCAAGCTATGGTAGTGGTGGTCGTGTTCGTGGTAGCCAGAAACTAAGTTCTCAGAGGCAGCAGGGCATATCAGCTCAAGGTAGCCAGGCAGGGTCACAGGGCCACGGTACATTCCAGACATATGCTGTGCAACAGACCCAACAAGAGAAGGATTTAGGACCATATACAGTGAGAGTTATGGTTTTAGTAGCTTCTACTATTTCATCTTCTCTTTTCGATATAGGCGCCTCTCACAGCTTCATCTCTGCACGAGTGGTAAAGAGCCTTTGGATTTTTTGTTTTTCTTTCTGAGGGCATTATGATGATAGAAAGGCCGTTAAGAGTTAGGATAGGTGATGTACGCTAGTGTATGGAGTGTCCCCTTGAGGTCAGAGGGTGTCACTTCATCTAGGATCTTTATTTCCTCAATATGATAGGGTTTGACGTCATTTTCGTAATGGACTAGCTTGTAGCTTATCAAGGGTACATTGACTGCTATCGCTGGAGGGTGACTTTCACATCAACAGAGGGTGCAATGTTTATTAACCAGGGTGAATGGGATGTACATGCGAGTAGATCTGGACCCAAGCATCGTGGGCTTGGAGGAATGACAACCCATATTGCTAGTTTGTTTTTGGATGATCAGGGAGTGAGTTAGGCAGACTTTCCTCCAGTGGTTGAGCGTTTCGAGGAAGTCTTTCCAAATTTTTTTTTTCTGGTTTTCCTCCCGAGATAGAGGTGGATTTTTCCATCGATCTAGTGTTAGGAGCTATGCTAGTATATATTCCTCCTTATAGGATCACCATGATGGAGTTGAAGGAGCTCAAGAGGCAATTAGAGGATTTGGAGGCAAAGGGGTTTATCAGAACTAGTAATTCTCCATGGGGTTCTCTGGTCCTTTTTATGAAAAAGGTTAACTGAACTCTTAGGCTAGGCTTTGATTATCCGAAACTAAACCAGCTGATGGTTAAAAACCAGTATCCCTTTCCATGAATAGATGAACTGTTTGATTAGCTTCGAGGAGATCTAGTGTTATAGAAGATTGAATTGAGGTCAGGATATCACCAGGTTCATTTTCAACCTGCAGATATACCTAATACTTCCTTTCGTAGCAGGAATGGGTTATACAAGTATTTGGTTATAACATTTGATCTCACAGATGCGCTAGCATTTTTCATGGTGCTGATGAACCGATTGTTTCATCCTTACCTAGATTCTTTTGTGGTGGTTTCCATGGATTATATCTTGGTGTATTCTCACAATCGACACGACCATGCCAACCATCTTGAGATCATTTTTAATACACTGAGAGAGCATCAGTTATATACAAATCTCACAAAGTGCCAATTTGGGATGGATCAGATTCACTTCTTGGGTCACATTATCTCTAAGAAAGGAGTGTTAGTGGACCCAGAGAAGGTGAGAGCTGTAGTTTCCTGGGAACATCCCAATAACATTTTTGATATACGAAGTTTATTGGGGATAGATGGTTACTACAAGAATTTTATATAGGTATCCCCAGACTTAGAAGTTCCACTGATGGGCTTGAAAAATAAGTGGGTGAAGTTTGTGTGGTTATAATCTTGTGAGACAACCTTTCTAGAGCTGAAAGGGAGGATGACATTAGCCCTAGTTCTGATACTTCCCGAGCATGGAAAGAGTTACAAAGTGTATTGTCACGCTTTAGGTATTAGTTTGGGGGTAGTGATGATGCAGGAGGATCGATTTGTATTTTACGGGTCTCGAAAGATAAGGAATCATGAGAAGAATTACCCCACACATGACCTCGGGTTAGCAACAGTTGTTCATGCGTTGCGTTGTTGGAGGAACTACTTACTGGGAGAGCGTTTTGTGGTGTAGACAGACCACAAAATCCTCAATTATATCTTTACACAGCGTGATATTAATTTGAGGCAGTGAAGGTGGGTGGAGTACCTACAGTCTTTTGACTATAATCTTACCTACATTCCTAGTAAGGGCAATGCAGTAGTCAATGCACTGAGCAGGAGGACTCAGATACAAAAAGTGCAGTAGGCCAGTAGTGAGTGGAAGCTTATGGCATTGTTCTTTGAGATGAATCTTTAGGTGCATGATGGATAGGGGAAGACTTTTCTTTCATCCTTAGATGTTACCTCTAACCTACTAGATAGAGAAAGGATGAGGTAGCTATTAGATTCATAAGGCCTAGTTCTATGGGAAGGTGTGGAAAGTGGGGACCCTCCTCCTAGTTTGACGATAGGAAATGATGAGATTCTACGTATCCATGGACGAGTCTAGGTTCCAGTGGATATATGTGAGGATTTGATGCGGGAGCTTAGTGATTCAGCATGGGAAGTTCATCCCAAGGTTACCAAGATGTATCGTGACTTGAGATGTCAGTACTGGGGGTGAGGAATGGAGAGAGAGGTGGCTAGTTTTGTTATGAGGTGTTCCACCTGTCAGTAGGTGAAGGCAGAACATCAACAACCTGCTGGGATTTTACAGTAGTTACTTATCCCAAAGTGGAAATGGGATGATGTCACGATGGATTTTGTGATGGGTTTTCCAAGGTCGCCTTGAGGCAATGATGTTTTGTGGGTTGCTGTTTACAGGCTTAAAAAGGTCGTACACTTCTTGCCGATCAAGAAGACCTTCAGTGTTGATGATCTTGGAAAGTTGTACGTCCAAGAGGTGGTACAAATTCATGGGGTCCCGCAAACTATCATTTCAAATAGAGACACCCATTTTACATATTGTTTTTCAGAAGATATTTCATAGGGTGCTGGGTACATAGGTGCTTCTGAGCACAACATACCACCCTCATACTGATGTCTAGTCAGAGTGTATGATATAGGTGCTAGAGGACATGTTGCGAGCATGCATCCTAGATTTTGGGGGATCTTGGGAGAGACACATTAACCATGTTGAGTTCTCCTATAATAACAGTTATCAGGAAATGATATAGATGTCACCTTAGGAGGCTTTATACGGTAGGTCATGCTATTCTCCCCTGTGCTGGTTAAAGGCAGGAGAGGGAGCTTTACTGGGACCACGTCTTGTGTAGGAGGCTTATGAGAGGGTCTAGTTGATTTATAAGTGGATGGTTAATGCACAGTCTCATCAAAAATCATAAGTCGATCACCACAAATGACCTCTAGAGTTTGAGGTCGGGGATTGAGTTTTCTTAAGTGTTTCACCGTGGTTGGGACACAGGTAGATCAATAGATAGGGTAAACTTTCTCCGAGATATATTGGGCCATTTGAGATTCTAGAGAGAGTCAGGTCAGTTTCCTATCAGTTGTAGTTACCTCAGAGGTACTAATCTATGCACGACGTCTTCCATGTTTCTCAGCTACATCGCTATCACTCAGACTCGTCTCACATTTTTCAGCCTGAGAAGGTTGAGCTTTAAGTTGATTCCTCCTTTGAGGAGCATCTGATTGGTGCCGTTTACAGGAGCACAAGGGTTCCTCAAGTTAGGTCAGTTCCTCTAGTATGGGTTCTATGGAATCATGGATATTTACAGGACAATAATTGGGAGAGGGAGGCTGACGTACATGCTCAGTGGCCAGAGTTGTTCTCAAATGAATCTTGACCACCCTTTAGAGAGAAATTCGGGGACAAATTGCTATAAGGGGGGAATATTGTAAGAACTTGGGTTTTTGTATGAGGTACACATCCTTTTCTTCTTAGTTTAAATACCTTTTTATGGACTTATGTGAATGATTATCATGATCATGGGTGTTTTGGAAGTGTGAGGGGATTTTTCAAAGACCAGAACCGGGTTTTGGGAAGAAAATGGCCTTATGGACAGTTTGCGCATAGTCTGTGCACGATTAGAAAAAATTGTTTTAGGGGTTTGAAAATTTCAGGTTTTGGACAGAGAGGTTTAGCACGGTTACCACACAGTTATTCAAACCATGTGGGGTAACCATGAGAAGTGCCCCTCTTAAACAGAGAGGTGCACACGGTTTCTGAACGATTTGAAAAACCATGCAGGTAAACCGAGAAACCCATGCCGTGTGTTTTTTAATAAATTTTAAATTAAAAAATAAATTTCTTTTAAAAAACACAATGGGGTTTTCTTTCTCCTCCATGCACAGAACCACCTCCCGTAGCTCTCCCCCTTTTGGCGAGTAAGATATGAATCGATCCCTACTCTCTATCTAATCTCTATTTTGATCGTCGATCATCTCTACGGATCTGCAACGGTAAGTCCTCAATTCATTTTTAGTCGTTCTTGATTGTTCGTAACAATGAATGTGATATTTTGATTTAGGATCATATTCCCTAATATTCCGTTCTTCATCCATTCTTTAGATTTCTTCCAAACCAGGGTGAATCAGGACATGATACCGGATGAGCTGTCTACTACCGAGGTGAGGTAGGTTGTCTATACTTTCTTTCTTCTTTTCTTGGTGTTTTTCAAGTGTTCTCTCGAAATCACATTTGTCATACTTTCCAACAAGGTATCCTTTTTGATCGACTAGCTTTTAGTACATGTAGTTAGACCTAGTGAGGTTAGCCATGGGTTCTATTTAGGTGTGCTGGCACCTGTTTCTCATTTCAAGGTCACCGATGGGGTGTGACTTAAGGGAATTTCTTGTTTATGCCTATTGAAACCCCCTAAGGGGTGAATTATTTTTCTTTTCTAGTTAGAGGAAGCCCTTAGAAATATTGATAACTTGAATAGCTTGTTTAGGAGAGGTACTTCCCCTTGCATATTAATATATTGTGACTCCATACCTATTTCGATAGCTTGGCTTGAATGAAATGTGTTTATATGGGTGGGTATACCTATATATAAATGATTAATGGCATGTAAATGGATTATGTGGGAGGGAATGACCCATATTATTATGATTAATGGATTGCATGAGTGGGTATATTCATGGATTGTGAGTGTTAATGTGAGTGGGTATACTCACATGTTTATAAATGTTTAATTTGAATGTTGAATGTTTGATTGAATGGTTTGATAGAAGCCTTAGAATGCTCTCCTTGGATCTGGAACACGGTAGTGGATTCCTTTGGTTGACTCTGCCCCTTGGGTCTTGATTATGTGGGATGCCTCAGGCCTTGATACCCCATAGGATCTGGATTGCTTGGGCTCACGTAGGAAATGCTATTGACTTGATCCTATGACCCCAACCAGTGCCTAACCGAGTTTCCACTCGGGATGCCCATGGGACTTGATGGGATACCTTGGACATGCTCATTGGATCCGACCCTCCATGGTATATACATTTTTACATGGATTCCTTGTTTTTCTGACACCTTGGATCCATCTGTTGCAGTCTTCTACTTCACTATATAGAGTGGTTGTGGGATGCTACTTCACTTTATAGCGTGGTCGTGGATTAATGACTGCACTATACAATGTGGCTGTGGGGTATAGGATATAGATGGATGTACGACATTGCCGTGTGACTTTTTTACTTGGTTATAGATTCCTTGTTAGGAGATGACTCTCTTTTTCAGGTATCCTTGAGGGCTGTTAAATTTTACTTTAGAGTAGACATATGACATGGGTATATGCACTTATTTACTAGTTATTTACACTTACTAGGACTTGTAGAATTTCTATTAGAACTGTATATATCAGGGTGGTTGCCTACTGGGATGTTTATATCACACTCTTTTTGGGCCTCCTTGGGGACCCAAATAGATTATATGGTTGTAGGTGATGATAGGGTAAAGTGCCCTATATCAGGTTGTTGACTCTAGATTTGGAGCAGGGGAGCATATGACCAAGTTGAGGCTTGCGATGATGGGATACCTTTTTGGTATTTTGTTTTTTTGGGGGATTGTACTATATTACATTACCTTGTACCTACTTTGGCTATTTTCTAAACACTTGTACCATCTGCATCATTTTTGTATGTGAGATATATCTGGTTATTGATATGTATATTCCTGTCTTCCTGTATTACTTTCAATTGTCTGCTTATTTATTTTCTTCCACTATTGCATGTTTTTTACTTCTATTGTGATACTCTAGTAATGAGGGCATAATCTCACCACTGACTCACCTAGGACCTCACTGCTAGTCAGCAACCTCTGGCATTTGGGGAGATGCACTTGAGGCCTTGTGACCAACTGGGCTTAGGGCACCGTTTCAAGTAGCATTCGAGTTTGGGACATTACACATTCAATCACATTGGATATGACATTAGTAAAGGTAATACCATCCTATTCAACTGGTCCCGAGATGTCTCTTTCTTTTGGAAGAGACCAATATTCACTTGATCATTCATCCAATTCCATAACACCAATGAAACACTTAATACAAGCGACCTCACCAGAAATCCAATTTCATGGTTTTCATATTTCGTCAAAGTAGGTGATCAATTGGTATATATTTATAATGTTATCAAGTCAGGTGACCAATAAACATGCTCATAGATAAGAATAATTAATGACACCCAAAACATATTGTGTTCTTATTGGAGGGAAAATCATTATGATCTCCTCTACCTGAGATCACCAAATGTGAACTTCATAAGAAAAATTCTCAATTATTATGAGATCCTAACACCTAATAGTCAGACATCATATTTTTCCAATAAATATTAAGTGTCTAGACTATAGGATATATGTTTATGAATATTATGATAGTATCTCATGGTTCAGATTATTGTTGGGAACTCCTATAACCCATTGATATTATAAATAATATAAGGACATTACTATGTAAATAGTGTACATAGAAGTATTAACACTATTTTGTTAAGATAATATCAATAATAACTTACTATAGAAATTATATGGAAATAGAAAATTATTGTTTAAGCTAGGTCTAGGGCACCGACTTTCACAACACTCCCACTTTTTCTAGAGGAAACTTGTTAACTATCCATGTTAGCTCTCACATGATAACATCACGATGTTTCTGAGTAATAAATTTATTTGTTGTTATTTTTTCATTTCCTAACATGGTTATTCTATTACCTATGAATTCAACACGTTGAGTAAGAATCCTAAAGAGATTGAATCCATTAATATATTCCTTTTATTCATTGTCATTGTTTGGAAATCATAGCTAGTACCTTTCATATAATTCCAAGAATTGTAAAAAATAATCACATATTTTTATACTACTTATTTATCTACAACAAAAGTCACAACATACATAGTATTTGTAGATATTGAAACCACTAGATTGAATGATCTACTATTTATCATTAACTTAGCCTAATTTTAATATTATATGATATTGATACATATTAAGACTAGTGTGCGTCCCTATATAACAAGTATCCTTTCCTCTCAAGTACTAGGTATATATCCATTGTACTTTGTCAAGTATAATTTGATAGTTTTGACAGCTTCCCATGCAGTTCTCTTTGATTTGAATAATATTTTTCTTCCATAAATTATATTTTGGAAATATCATATCTAGTACATAACATAGAATATGTAATAGATCCATCATAGAAGTGTATAGAATTATATTCACCATTATAACCTCCTCCATTATCTCACACATGTCTTCTTGGAGAGATATAGACCATGTGAAGTTGTCAACAATTATCTCTTGAATTATTGAAATACATTGTCTATATATGTACTGTGACCAGATCCATGTAACCTATATAATCCACATTAGTAGATATTGTTCCATAGAACATGGGTTATTACTTTAACTAAATCATTTTAGATTTACTTTAAATATTGTCTTAACTAACTGTAAGACTAATTAATATTTTTCCATATGTAATCAATATATTTTTCTTGGAAAACAATGGAATTCCCACTAACCTATTTAAGAAACAAGGAGAAAGATCATTCTAAATAAATATTCTAAGATAAAAATTATTTCATTAATCTAGAAATAGAAAAATATAACTTAAATTTATTATTATTATTCTATGGTGTCACCAACCCTTTATAGTTATGTAGTATAGGAAATTTCTAGGAAAGGTTTTCCTAACATTTAATGCTCAATATAATGATCAAACAAAGTTTATATTAAAATTGGAATTTAAATGGATTTGAGTATAATGATTTGGTATAACTAATCATGGCTTATTGGAACTACAACTTTACCATCCATATATTGTTTCTCTTAAATACTCACCAATAAATTTATATCAACTAGAGAAACTAAAAAAATAGAGACTTGATTTTTGTTCATGGAATCCATTTTTATAATTGATATGAACTTTTAAACCATATATTATTTCCATTTAACACTTCCTTATAGGATCTGTTATTTTCATTGAATAATATATCACCCTTATTTGTGAAGACAAAACCATTTCATGGTATTAATCATCGTATACATTAAGTATCTCTGCAATATTAATTTTCCATGAACTACTGTGGATTTTTTTCATCTTCCAACTATTGGTTCATTTTAATACATGAAATCTACATGTCAATATGCTCCCACAATCTTAAACAGTGATGTTAACCCTTTTATATAAATATATTCTATCACCTAACTATACTTTTTCTATCTTAGATTTTTTTCTATCCTAAGAAATATTTTTGGATAAACTATTGAGATTAAAATTTTGGTTTTTCTTATTACAAGTTTTTCCACTACTTTATCTATAACAAACTATCAGCATATAAACACATATATTTGTGAAATAATAGATCTAATTCATATCATAACTCATATTATTTTGAGTAATCATTATATTTTTCATATTATTATGGGTTAAAAATGTTACTTGTGAAGCATGTCTTGAAAGAAAATGGAAGACTTTACAAGGCTTATAAGATTCATCAATGATATTACATTTACTAACATCATGGATCTAATGTGTATAAGGAAGTGCGAGTTTAGGAATAAATTCACTCTTCATTTTCATGATCAATAAATTATTTCTTACGATATTCATTAACTTACCGGCTAGGAACAACTAATATATTTTAAACATGATAATTACTTACATTAATTTTACATTCCTTGAATATATTAAATTAATCTCTTCAAGTATATGAATTTACATCTTGATTATACATGAAATAGTTCACACATATGTTATTGAATGATTTCTAGAACCTTCATGTATTTATCACTTTTAAAACTAGAAATTTTTTTGGTATTCATAAACCTTATATGCAATCATGTGTAATACTATTGAGGTTTAGTTATCGAAGAGTCTAAACACCATTCCTAGTATTTACTTAACATATTCTTCTTTATTTACTTGAACAAGTTTTATCTTTCCACAATTTGGTTTCACTAAGTTTTATATTTTATATTTATCATTTATTACTAATAATTAACATATCATTGAACTATTAATTGTGTACATGACACAAAAAACAACATTAATTCAAAAATGTAATAATGTATCAGTGTGTTAAATGGACACATGAGATAAATGTTTCAGTATTATAGAATAATAAATAAAATTTCAACTATAATTAGTCAACTTGGTAAAATAATACTCATATTCTTCTCACTACTGATTTTGGATTGACCCTTTCTTAGTCTCTTTGGGAATGCACCTTACTTCTTATATTGTTTCTAAAACTTTCTTGTTTACTGTATTTTGATACAATTGTGTAAAACATGAATAATATTAAATACAAAATAATTAAAACTAAAAAATAATATCCAATTATGAATATAAAAAAAGTGGAAGACTATTCTTATTTCCACTTCAATCTATTGCATTTTTTATTCCTCTGACCTTTCTTTCCACATGAGTAGAAAATAACATCCTATATGTTACTCTTCATCTTTTACTTTTAAGGATGTTGAAAAGGTGACTTCGACATCATTCTTTCCATTGTTATTTTCACATACTCTTTAAACTTTATCACCATAAGAACTAAATACTAATCTTTCTTTAATGTTCTTATGTTTTTTTGATAACTCTACCAAAAAGATATTAAAGCACTTTCTCAATACTTTTATTTTTTTTAATCCTAAATGAATTTAGAGTAACTAGGTGAAAAGGTTGAAATAATGAGATTTAGTGAATAGTAACAATTCAATAAAAATCCATTTAAAATTTATACTTGTTTAGTGTAATCATTATCTAATTCATTTTTTATTTCACAGTATCCTATAAAACTTCTTAGAGATGAGATAAAATGTGAAACCATTTATGTTGTGATGTTATTTTTACAACTCAGTGTCTCCTATAAGCTTCTTTGCACCCTCACATGCTGAGGTGTCCAAATAGGTAATGGGAAAATTTGAACATAAAAATTCTTATATCATAGTACTTTTCACAAGTTCCTATACAATTTTTTGAAATTCATGCTAGTTGGACATGTTATTTGTCATGTATTTATCATAGTGAAGTTGTTGTATTACTTTCTATTTTTCTACAAAATAAAACTCAAGAGTATGCAAATTTTTATCTTTATTATTAATTGTTATAGAAATTAATGATGTATTAATGTTAAATTTATCCCAATATTTTATCAAATCATACTATCCCTAAAATATTAGATTCATAATACTCATTCACATTTGTATTCTAGTGGAAATGATCCTTAAAAAATCTCTGTATAGTCTAAGATAAGGCTATAAAAATACTCTGAGAGTTTGAACGTAGAATTTTGGTTATCCAAAAACATTAACTAATGTATCCTTAATATTTTGAGTGGAGTCCCATATCCTATAAATTATAACCTTTCAATACTCAATGATTTCCTCTACAGTTGAAATAAGAAAGTCAAAACTATTTCTTTTCTACCAACATTAGTCAATTTGACCCACCAATCTTATAAGAACTCCCTAATAGTAAGAGGCACCCTCAACTAGGTATGAAGACCACATCATACACCCGATTTTGTACAAATTTAATTGATGGAAGGTGTTACTAACCTTATATTTTCATTGTGGGGTTTTAATTTTTTTTGATGAATGTAATCCATTATTATTTACACTTTCTTCTTCTATTTAACCCCACTCATATCTTTACAATTATATAAATATAAAAACATTCACCACACATGTATATTTTATCTATGCATACCCACTTATTACATGATCACATAAATATGAATAGTCACAAAATATTAATAAACCATACAAAAATAAATAAATAATGAGAATGATCTTGATAATTTACTATTTATTGATACATTGAGTGAAATTTTATCAACCATGACCCTAGGGGTGAATATTTAAGTGTTTTCTAAATCATTTCATAGTTACGACTCCTAGAAACACATATACCTGTCATCTGGTATTTATCCAAATCATGGCATGTTCTATATCTTCATCCATCCTCATATTTACACAAAAATACTTGAACTCAGGTAAGAAAATCATATGAATGTGAAATACACATTTCAGAATGAACTCATGGAAAAAAACCCTTATACCAATAAATTTGGGAGAGATGATTCGTAAAATATCATTTATAAATAAATTATTAAAATAATCAAATACAATTTCAATAAAAAAACAAAAAAAATTCAATTCTAGATATACATTGGTTGGTCAAGCTCATGATTAGTTGAAAAACAATAAATTTACAAAAGAAATCTAAATTTAAAATAAATTTAATTTGAGGTTATTTAAAATCAATTTAAATAAACTAAATTAAGTTTAATTTAAAATTAATATGACACGTAGTCCTTGCAAAAATTTAATATCATTAAAAATAATTTAAATTAATTTATTATTTTATTTAATTTTTTTGATCCTTGGAGGATTCAAAACTACACCAGAGGGGATTCAAGTCATGGGGTGATCCAACCCACCCTAATGAGGGATGATCTGGATGAACTCTAGGTTGACTGGTTGATGTTTCCCTCACAAATGGTTTGGGATGGGGGTGGTGTTGTATGTGATACATATTACAGGAAAAGAAAGTTTTTTTTGTAGAGAACTTCAGCCCACATAGTGGGTGGATCTTTCATAAACATACCTCCCCCAAACTGTGGGGGGGGGGGGATGACATGGGTATATTTACCCCTAATGATTTACTTTTATTTTTTTTTAATTTTAATTCAGGCACTATACGCCCCTCAATCTGACCTCTTTTATTTTATCTCTATCATACTCTTTTAGGCTTTATAAATTAGGGGGTTTTATTTTAATTTTTTAAATGATAATAAATATAATTTAATATATATATATATATATATATATTAACATTTAAATTTCATATCATTGTGTAATTTATATCCATTGCGAAAAAAAATTCTCAAAATTTAAATCTGGCCGAACAATAAGTAATCTAGAGCCACCAACCACCCTGGGCTAATTTTTTTCCCATCAATATAAAGGCCAAATCAAACCATTCTGGACCATTTTAAATCTTCATATGACCATAAATTGGTCATTTTGAATCATATAAATGTGTCTTTAAAATTTTTGGGACCATTACGATTCCCTCTTCTTGAATTATTTGAAAACATAATTTTAACCAAACATAATTCATCACATAATCTCTCTAATAGAAATTATTGATATAGATTATGCAACAAAAGAATGAGTTAGTGGGAATATATTTTTTCCCTATAGTTAATGACATAATGTCATCACAAGTGGTACACCATGTCTCATTACAACCCGAGGATCTCATTTGGAAGGAATTAAGCATGAAAATATAAAACAAAGTGTTACATCATTTTTTTGATCAAATGAATGTCCACTCATAGCTAGAGATATATGCATGAAGAAGTCAATGTAATATCCCTATATATTTTAAAATATCACTTCAATAGTCTCTGGGTACATTGATCTATGGTTTTTTAGTGCTATCATGAAAAAAAGACACTTTTGATATCCTTGTGATCGCCTGAGAACCATTGCTTCGATCCAGGATAAAGAACTTGAATTGTGGTTCTTAGATATATTAATTATCATTATGGGACTGAGGAGAGAATTTATAGAGGATCTAAAATTTGGTTTAATGAATAGGACTACTAATTTTGTATTCTTTAGTCTTATAGAGGTTGGTTTAATGTCATGAAAATCGCAGTTAGTCCCCTAGATAACTAAACCTTCAAAATAATATCTTAATGACCATGAATGATTTAGTAAATATGTCATAAATGTCAATTATATTTTATAAAATACTTGTAAAATCAAAAATATGTTATGTGATAAAATTTTAGTAATTAACTCAACAAGCTTCTCCCATTAAATGCTTAATGACCCTTGAATAATAATATCCGTTAAAAATATTTATTTTTTATTCCCTTAATAACTTGTGAATATAATGAATAAATAAATTAATAAATAATTATTATAAACTCTAATATTGATTAATTAATTTATATCTTGGCGACTCATCATCCTAGGATAAATCTTAAGCCACATAGTGGGTCCATCATGTCCTAAACTCCTATTCACATAGAATAGGAAAGACTCTGGAATATGCTAAGTGTGTGACCCTCTAGGCCCTTTTCTAAATAGAGGTGAGTAATACTCACACAACAGTATTGGGGTGTAGAAACCCACAAATTCCATTAAAGAGATAAGGGTTAGTTACAGTAAAAACAAACTCCTATGAACACATACCTTGTAATAAAATCTATTTGTCTTATGATATCTGAAAAAGAATGATACACACTTCATTTCATCAACATTTATTTATCTATTTATTCATGAACTTACTCGATAAACTTACCTTCAATTAGCATGGTCATGGATTTAATATAATAACTATTAAAATGGCTAATGAGACCTAATATATCTCTTCCTACCAGAAGAGAAAAATCCTATCATGATTATTCAAAAATGTCCATACCACCAATGACACACCCAACACAAGCTACCTCACCACAACTTCAATTCTGTTGTTTTTATATTTGATCAAAGTATTCATTAAAATGGTTCAAATTGATAATGATCTCATGTTAGGATAAAAATATTAATGATCATAGATAAGAATGACTCATGAAACTTGAAACTTGTGGTGTTCTTATTGGTAGGTTAGTCCCCATAATATCATATACATAAGATCACCATGTGAGAATTTCATAAGAAGAAGTATCAATGCTTATAATCCCCCAACACCTAATAGTTAGATATCATATGTGTCTAGTAAGTATGATGTATCTAGACTATATGAAGTATGCTCATGATTATTATCGTAGTATCTTGAGGTTCTCATTATAGTCGGGAACTGCTATAACCCATTGACATGAAAAATAATATAAGGAAATTACCATATAAATTTGGACATAGAAGTATCAATACTAATATGTTAACAAAACAACATGCATAACATATTTTATACCTGATATAGTAATCGAAAAGTACTGTTCAAGTTGGGTATAGGGAACCTACTTTCACAATAATACAAAACCCATTTAAATTAAAATAAACCCAAGTCACTTTTAATAAAATAATAAATTTTAACATGAATATGATTAGTAAATATATCATCCAATTGATTTTTATTTTTAATTAATTCAAGATAGATGTCACCTTTTTGAGTGGGATCTCTCAAAATGTGACACATAATATCAATATACATTATTATAGAATAGTTTATTGGATTTTTTAAAATGATGATAGATTTTGTGTTATCAAATTTTATAGAAACATGATCAAAATTGAATCCAAAGTCTATTATAGTGTGTTTCATCCATAAAACCTATAAAAATGACCACTATATGAAATATGTTCCTCTTTAGAAGTTTTTAATTAAAAAAAGAATTACTTATTACTAGACTAGGAAACCGACAATTTTTCTAAGAAGTGAAAGATTATTAAGGTACTATTCTTATCAAATTTACACCCCCAAATAAATTTTATAATATTAAATTAAATAAAAATCAGATGTTTTTGGAAAAAATATGAAAATATAAACAATTTCATTTAAATATATTAAAATACTTTGGGAAGCATACAAATGATATTCCTTGGGATTATCTTGAAATATATCACAAGGACATACAATAATCATAATGCCTAGTCTACTAGTAGTTATATAAATCAGACTCTCAATGATTCCTCTATATAATTTTTTCACAATTTGTTTCCCAGATACATCCAAATCAGGTTTAATATTATAACTTATAATAGTTACATATACCTTATTTTTTTTAAGTAAAAACATTTTAAGAAATTAATTATTGTATTTAATTTTTTTAGAACAATCAAAATGTCTTTTAAAAAAAGTTAAAAACAAAAAAATTAAATTTAACTCACCCATCATGGTTATTTTGAATTATTTTTACATGATTTTTGAAAATTAATTTCTCATTTTCTTATTAGTTGAACAAAAAATCACATTATAAATATAAATTTTAACACATAAAATATTAATATATGTAGTTCTCATAAATAATTTTGTGCCATTCAATACTTTAGAAAGACCATTTGATAAAAGTAACATCCTCATACTTTGATACTGAGCTCTAGGGGTTTGTTTTTGACCTTATAATACTTTGGTGAGTTTAAAATTTGAATTTAGAAATATTATATTTTAAAAAATTAGAATTTGATCAACATAAAATTCCTCCAAATAAAAACCATTTATAAAGGTATATATTATATCCACCTAAATTTTTTTAAAATTATATGTGATGCATAAGATAAAAGATTTCTAATTGAATCTAATTAAGAATTTAAAGAAAAGGTTTCTTCACAGTATATTCCTTCTTGGTTATAGGACTTGTCCATTAGTCTAGACTTATTTTTTATTATTACAACATAATCATATTTATTATCCCTAAAGACCCATATAGTTCCTATAATAGGATAATATAAGGGCCCATAACTAAATACGAGGACTTATTCATCTTGAATTGGGTTTATTCCTCTTTAATAGCTAATAACCATATCCCATCAATCAAGGATTCATATAAATTTTTTAGGTTTAGGTTGAGATAATAAGGTAAAAAATTAATCAAGGTTTCTTGCACTCCTTATAGTCATAAACAATTAATTTGGGATTACAATAACAATATTTAAAATGGTTTATTTAAGGTTTTAGGCTGTAAAGGAAGAACACATTTAGGTTCATCATTAATCAACCATCTATTGTTGGTTTTTTCGTGATCAAGTTCTATATCATCATCCTTTTTAAATTGAAAATTTTGATCAAGTATGAAGTTATCTAATGAATCATTGAGAACATAAATTTATTTTTTTATGTTCAAAGATGCCTCTTTCATAAAAGTTTACATGAGTATGTTTTTCAAATATCTTTGACCTGTTGTTAAAAACTATATAATATTTATAATTAGTAGAATAACATATAAATATCCCATCACCATGATTTGGATCAAATTTATCAAGATTATACTTGGGGTTAAATATATAAACCTTATATCAAATAACTTTAATGTATCAAATTTTTGGGGTTAAATTATTCCATAACTCATAGGTTTTTTTCCTCCTGACAGGTCATATAAAAACTCTATTTATGACAAATAATTTTTTGTTAACAACTTCAACCAAAAAAATGTGTAGGCATTCTATATTTTCCTAACATTTTCTAAAAATTTCATACAAATCCCTATTCCTATTTTCAGTAACTCCATTACATTGAGGTGTCCAAGGGGAAGGAAGTGAATGTTTAATACCATGTTTTGAACATAATTAAATAAATTAATTATTCTCAAACTCTCCCCTATAGTATCTTCTCAACGAAAAAAATTTAACATCATTTTAATTCTAAAAAAGTTTTCAATTTTTTTAAAAAACAACAAAAGATTCACATTTATGTCTTAAAAAGAACACCCATGTAAATCTAGAGAAATCATCAACCAACATAAAAACAAAACATTTTACAATATGGATTTTTATTCTAGATGGAGCAAATAGATCCATGTGGATATGTTTCAAGGGTCCTTGTGTATAAACCCCATTGACGAATTTGATATATGATTTGGGTTTCTTAACCATTTCACATTAATCACATAACTTTTTTTTATCAAGATTAAGTTGGACAGAATTAGAAATGAAATTATTCTTAGATAATTTTCTCAAATAATAAATATTACAATTTACAAATATTCTATTCCAAATCCGTAATTCATTGATTTTAGAATTCAAAAAAAATTACATTTGTTCTATACAAAGATTTATGATATAAAGCATATAATTTTTTTTCAAAGTTCCTCTGATTTAAAGAATCATTCCATAAAAATTGAATATGAATTATTTAAAAAAGTGATAGAATATTTATCATCATAGTATTGAGAAATAGTAAACAAGTTATATATTAAAATTTCCATATATAGAGGTTTATTGATGGATATTGAATTTGGATCTCTAATTGATCCAACTCCAAAGTTCATGCCTTTTTCATTATAATAAAATGTAACAAATCCTCCATCAATCTTTGTTAGTGATTGGAATTTTGAAAATTATCCACTCATATGTCATGAAAAACCACTATACATGTACAATTTTGAATTGTATATAATGTGGGTTTTCCCTATAAAAAAATTAAAAAGAAGATATTATGGTACCCATATACTTTTGGCTCAAGTTGTGTTAGAAATTATAGATTTGGGTTAACAGATCTATCTATAATGAGTATAATTATTATTCGTAACCATAGATAAATTTATAAAAATATAAGAATTATTAATTCCATAAAATTGATTATTAATGAAAAAATAATCAATAAAATAGTGTCCATGAATTCTAAAATGAAAACCGTTGATAATGAGAATTCATTTTTCATTTATAACTAGACCTAAATTAGTTTCTATATAGCTTAGTACTTTCTCTATTACTTTATATTCCAATTTTTTCTTTAATTTTATTTTTTATTTCCATGTATTTGATTGAGGTTTTCCTCCCCACTTATTGAAAAAAGTAGTATCCTTTTCTAATGACTTAGCTTTAACTAATAACTCTTTAATCATATTATCATGTATGAAAAATGATGACATAAATTTATCTAATTTTGAATTTAATTAAAACATACATTTATAAATATAATCCTTTTCATATAGTATAGATTTATAAACTTTTTAAGAGTTTTATTATTTTTTTATCTGAACTATATTTATCTTTTAACATGGAATAATGTTTTTCTAGTTCCTCAAAATAGATGTTTTCAGACTTGGATTTAGAATCAAAAGAATATTATGATTTTACCTCCTATGATTGAGCTATAAAACACATATTTACTTTTTGACTTAAATGTTCATCTTCTAAATTAGAATATGAATTATCATTTTAGTCTTCAGATTCACCCAATGTGGACTTCACAGATATTTTTTTTCATTTATTTTGAAAATATGATTTTCTATAAAACTTCTTCACAAAATTCAAATTTTCTTTAAGTTGAGGGAAATAAGGATTGATATACTTAATTTTTTTCACTCATAACATCTTATTTATTTGAAATTTCCATCACTCTTTTTAAACATGTTAAATAATTTATTTAATTCTCTCGACTTCCTATAAACATTTTAAGCTTCCTAGCTAGCTGAGAAATTTCATTAAATGAATTAGAACTTATTTCTGATGATTTTTAGGGGCCCCACATGTGTGTCAATATGATGCTTGTGTACACTAGTGTGTTGTATCCCCACATTCCCAATTTCTAAAAGCGGGTGACTGTAATCAATTTCAATAATGATGTCTACTCCTTGGTCGAAACAGGATGATGAGATGCCAGTTTCTCCTTCTAGGGATTCATCCTTGGAACTGGTTTCAAATTTTGGGTATCCCTCATAGATTTAATTCATGTTTGTTTAACTCATTCGCGATACCATATCTTTGTAGAGGTTTGTTAATTACAACGCTTCTATCAAGACATTTTTATTCATCTTGATAGGGAAGTAACCTTAGGTCACGAGAGTAGTCTCATTGGGAATCGGTTGGAATGTCTAGACTTTGGGATGATTAGTCATTTATATTCTTCCTCTAGTGAGGTAATATCATATAACGAATCTTAAGGTGAAAAACCCAAGGAATCCCATGTTGATTAGAAGGTAACAACTCTTGAGGCATAAGTCTTACAAGGTTATCTTTGTCAGGTATCCCATACATATGCATAGGGTAGGTTTTTTGTTCAGGTCACAAGGTCAAAATCCTATGGAGATGGATCAAGTCATCTTGATGAGATGTATCAAGACATGAGTTTAACATATTTTAGACATATATTATGCATAGGTTTAACATCTTGTGGGGACATAATGGGAATAGAGTTAACATCTTATGATAATAGGATGAGCATAGGTTTAACATCCGATAAAGATAGGATGGGTTGGATTATAATTCCTCATAGAGGCGGATCCAAGAGGCATGTACATGGGATGAAATATGTCACACCTAGATAGTTTATCAATTCATGGGCCACCCCTTGAGGAAGACCCAAAATTATTGATCACAACACCCCTTGAGGTGGACCAAGTATGGATGGATTAGAATGCCCCTTGAGGTGGCTCAGGGAGGTATGTCCCTTGGAGGGAGAACCTAAGTTTACCATTGGTTTGGATTCCCATTGAGGTAGTTATGAGGGGTTGATCAAAATTCACCTTAAGGAAGATCAGGGAGTTACATCCATATGAGGGAGAACCTATGTTTATCATTGGTTTGGATTCCCTTTGATGTAGACCTGAGAGGTTGATTACCATACCCCTTGTGGTAGATCAGGTAGGTATGTCCCTTGGAGGGAGCCCTTAATTTTAATATTTTTTGGGATGCCCCTTGAGGCATGTATGAGAGGTTGATCAAAAAAACCCTTGAGTCTGATCAAGGAGGTATATCCCTAGGAGTGACAATATAAGTTTACCATTATATGGTATTCCCCTTGAGGTTGACCCGAGAGGTTGATCAAAACACCCCTTAAGGTTGATCAGGGAGGTACATCCCTAGGAGGGTAAACCTAAGTTTACAATTGGTTGGGAATGAACCTCAGGGATGCATCCTATATACCCTATCTAAAAGATATGGATCAAAACCCACATAGTTTTATTCCATAGTTTAAGGTCATGTGATAAGACTAATCCATGCAGTTTAACATATTGTGGTAAGTATGCTCATGCCACAAAAGAAACATCAATAAGGGATGGTCATACACTAATAAATAGTAGGGGGTTCATGATGAGAAAAAATCTTTAATCTATATTCACAAAGAGCATAACCTCAATAGACTTGATTCATGGGTTCTTCTTAGTGAACTAGACTCCTTGAACTTTTCTTTGTGAATTCTTTTTAGTGAACTAGACTCTAAAAACCCAACATTCACGAATAAATTCTTTAAAAAACAGATATCTATGAATAGGATTTTCGAATGATGCTCATGAACAAAGGTTAAATGAACAAATAAGTCTGGAATTAAATAAATGGTTAGGGAGTCGGTGCTGCTACATCTTGTTGGGGATAAATATCTAACAACATCATGATTAGGGATAGATTTCAAATAACCTCGCAGCAGAAATCATTTCTTGAACTACTAGAAGAGGCTTAGAGTGAGTACCCATTTTTCAAGAGGCTACTACTTAATGAATTTGGGTTGAGAAACGATGTATTTATCCCTAAAACAAGTAGGGACAAGACAACTTACTAGTTTAGAGGCATACCAGGGTAGTACCAGTGGGATAGGGTTATTGCAGGCCACATATGGAAGGACCATGAACTAATTATATATGATTTCATCTACAACCACATCAATAAAATTTATGGGGAGAATATGGAAGATGAGGCATCCCTACCGCGATATGATATTATTATCAAGGAAGGTTTGGGGGATCCACTAAAAGGATGGACCAACAGCTGAGACTTATGAAAGGGTAAAAATTTCACTGATGAGTGGGATTGAGCCTACTAGGAATTCACATCATTCACTGAGTTTAAGGAAGAGATGAAGTGAGTTGGACTCTACAAATAAACATATTCTTTATAATTTCACGTCTACTATCAATAAGAAATCATTCCCATGTTGTTGAGAATATAGTCACTAGGGGATAGAATGCTTCATATATATCATGGGGAGGTTGAAATTATCCTTTGAGACCTTAATAAAATTGTTAGAATCTTGATTATGGAGGTTATATATGATGAGATCCTCCCCATGGATATTGTATGCGGAGACCAAGAGTAGCTTTTGACTACGGATAAGGTGATGCTGGATCTGGTGTAGGTAACTAATGAGAAAAGATAGGGATTAGGGATATCCCCTTCAAAAATGGTTCAAGTACTTCCAGAACAAACGAGTAGTAGATCCAGTCAAGGGGGAAGAGCTAAAAAAGATATTACCAATGAGGCCGCACACATGTCCCAGAGTATACAAGTGAGGAAATGACAGATCTTATTGAGGGATCTTGGAGTTTATCCACTGGAATATATGGGAATATAACATCAATATTGAAGTTTAACATGTTTTTAGGATAGAAGGTTTCATCACCATGCTCATATGTGGTTGGATGATCCTCATGAGGAATTCACACATGGGGGTGCGACTCAGAGCGTTGATAATGGCAGAAAAACCGGAGATGGGGTAGCACGTCAATATAGCTGTTCGAGTACTGGTGAAGTTGTACAAGGTACATAAACAAATATAAAAAGGGAAAACCCTACTTCATATGTGTGGTACCCTACACTTTTTTTAAAACTAGGTGGCCCCACACATGGGGGGTTATGAGTACCCAAACCCCATTACTCCTCCTACCACAAACTACCATACAGTGACTCTAAAAATCATGGGGAGTCTCCCATTAAAAATGGGTTTAGTGGATGTGATGAATATGTATGGGATAATAGAAGACTTAATATTTCACCCATTACCATTTCCAATGAGGATGGTGACTGATGAAGGTATAGAGACCGTCGAGCAGAGATCATACCTTCTGGCTTTTCAAGGTAGGGTTCCCATGATGGGTGTTGACTGTGAGCCAATATGTATGCCATTCATACCACATCGTTTAAAAGGTAATTTTAGGTTTCTATAGTCATTTTTATTGAAGGTATACTCATAGATGCATCATGAGTGTCACACTTTGGTATTGAGGCAGCTTTGGTGCAAGTTTACATGCGAGGATGGAAATATGAAGAATGATTTTACTCCACCTACTGCTGAGTGTGGTCTAGTTCATGAGTATGTGAAATGTTGAATGAGCACATATACTGGGGATATACTGAGTTTATGGTACACCCAATTCAATGATGGTATGTACCTTCAATTGTGAGGTTGGGGCCGAATGATGGTTGGAACATGCTAGGGTGGCTGAGTTAGCCCAGTGGGTGGGGCAGTGATAGTGGGTCTAGTTATTTTTAGTACCATACAGGTAGGATCCATAGGGAGAGGAGCAGAAACATTAGGCCCAAAACTCATGTTCATGTAGTCATGGGAATAATGGGATCCCTCTAGGGTAGTTTCAAGGACATTTTTTAAGATGTCAGGAATTGTTTGTGTAGCATGGACATTCTCAATGACATTTTATTTCATGATGTTTGGGAAAACTGGTAGGTCAACAAGTAGTTCTTCGGTGCTCGCAGGATATGGTATAAAATAAATAGATATGGGATTCATCTCACTGGTATTGGTCATTCCAAACCCATATCTAGAGGACATAATCCATTCGAGGGTCACTCCACATCCTCAGAATGACCAGGTGAGGGTGATGCTGAACATGACCTATCCCTTACAACTATCAGTGGTGGTGTTGGCTATGCACACAAAAATTCCAAAGGATTCAAAAAATTCCTAAGGGAGTGATACCTATAGAGGATCTTTCATGGAGGGAATAACCGACTAGGAAAATATCCTGAGTTTATGTGCCTCAAATATAACATGATCTTACCATTATTTCCAAACTCTTTCTACTTGAGTAGGAATAAAGCACAGAGGAGGTGGTGGTATAAGAAATACTTGAAATGGAGGGTGTTGGGACCTCAACCATTCAAGGGGTAAGTATGGGGTCCATCCATGATGTTTTTTCTGAAACAACCAACCATTAGTTCTTAAAACTAAAGTAGTGACCACAAAGGGGAAATTTCTTAGGAGACAACCTATAAACCACTAGGAGCTTCTCGGTAGAGTGTACAATTAACGTAAGACTCTTTTTTATTGACAAGCATTACTATTTATCTTTTCCTTACCACGATTAACTGATGAATTTGTAAATAGAAGTTCCAACGGTGCTCGGAAATTAACCACCAACACAATCACTTGTATTAATAGTACCAAGGGCTAAGGTAGCGATGGTAGATACTTCTATCTTTGCAATAATGGTTTAGAAAATAATGTTGTTCAAGTCAAATATGATGGTCTCATTGAAGGGTACTGATGAGACCATGACCTCAGTGAAGGGTGTGAAGGAATTTACCATGAAAAAGCTATCCTAAAGAGTTTTGGTTGATGAGTCAGTCATAGAGGCACCTCTAGAGGCAGCTGTTGGAGCTAAAATAACAATCGAAGAGGTGGTAATTATTATGGGGGATTAAGTGACTAGTGTGGATGAATTGGATGCACCTATCCTTGAATTTTCACTGGTGGAAGCTAGGGAAGATGAATTTTAGGTTGCGCCACAATAGGGGTAGTCAAGGAATTTAATACGATCTTGTCCACCTTAGTAGTGCCAAAATGTGTAGCAGCGGATTCTATCATAGGTGGAGATGATGGTGAGGATTTATTTTTGGGAGTGGATCTACATCTACTCATTCATGAACACATACACCCAGATGATCTAACTAATGATATATTGGCAATCTTCCCTCCATAAAATCCTGTGTCAACTAAAGATTTCGAGGATTCCATGTCGAAAGTCACCGAGGAGAACTAGATTATCTACCACAAGGCATGGAGGAATGTGCATAACTTTATCATTTGTGACAAGGTAGCTAATATAACAAGCTAGGTGGGTTATATCCACCACTAGATAGTAAGGTTTGGGATCAGTGGGGTAGAATTTAGCATCCCTTGAGTGAAATACTGAGACTTTTTCATCAATTGGACACATATAGAATGCTAGCACTCGACCTGCACTCGAAATAGGATAAATATAAGGGATCTATGGAACTTCAGAATGTCATGGAAGATACTTATCATCTGTATGGGAAGGCATAGTAGAAGATGATGGTCACTTCTACTCAGGATGAAATAATTTATAGTCTGAGGGAAAAACTAGCTAGCAGCATCCAAAGCCAAGGAGACTGACGCCAATGATATAGAGGTTGAGTATCGGGTTGATAAGAACATGCAAAAGGTTAGGGACAAAGATTTCCACTATAAGGCCGATGAGGATAATGAGTAAATGTAAATGCATAAGTGCACTTTGGAGGCCACTCTACAAAGGATAATAGATCTCTAGTTCATGATCATCAAGGTCAATCTATAAAGGAGTCTACAAAATAAAGAGGCTCCAATATGAGGATAACACTATGAAACTTTGGTTTGTTTTAAACATATAAATTTCTAAAAATGTTCTTTATTTTATTATCTCACCTCAATTTTATTTATAATAATACCAGAAACCAATCACCAAGGTCACATGAGTCATGCTCCGTGTGAGAAACATGAGACATCCATATGATTACTCATTTACATGAATGTGTCAGAAAATCATCAAACACTCTGTGGACTATTATTGTTGACTAACCATTGAGAGTGTTCAATCCAAGGGAGGATATAGCTGGAGAATAGGGATCTCTGAAAATCCAATTTATTTTTTCAAGTGTTCTATAGTTTATGAATGGGATAACTCCAAGGATGTTGAATTCTACCCAAAAAAGGGGAATGAAGAGTGTGAATCATGATGTCCAAAATTTGGAACAAAATTAGGGTGGTGAAACGATGCAGGATAACTATTGACCATGTTTGAGACCCAAAATTCATACTGTTTGGTCAGGAATGGGGGAAAATCAGGGGTCAGTCACTGACTATATTCAAAGTGTGGTACCACTCTAAAAGTTTCATAAAAATTCATTTGGGACGTTGGCCCAGGATGGTAGGTGATCCTTTTCCAGACACCATTTCGTTAGGGTGGTATCTTCAGACGTGGAGGAGGATGCGGATCACAATAAGGGAACATGAAGCATGTTAATGAAGTGATGGAATGTTTTAATGGATTCCATAATTCTTGGAATTATTCCACCATGGATTAGAGAGAATTGATGTGCACATAACAATCTGAGTGAAATTCAAACTCATATTCTTGGGGAGCCTCATCTCGGATGTCGAGTGATAACTGAATGAATGATGTGGTAGATGACTAACACTAGAGGTAAGAGTATCTTGGGTAGTGGCCTAAGATTCCTTGTATTTTTACATCATGAAATGAAGATGAAAGACACATAGGTTAACATAATATGGTGAGGACATTGAACAATCATTTTAACGTCGTATGGTGAGGATGGTTCATTGAACAGTTTAACATCATGTAACTAGGACACATCTCATAGTCTAGTATCATGTGACCAAGAAATCATGTGTGGGGCTTATGCATTGGTCTTCTCACCATTTCTTCCTCATGGTAGGTAAAGAGGGATTCCTTTGTATATTTTTTAGGTTATGATTACAATTTAACGTCATTTAAAAGGACATGTATGCACATAGTTTAATTTCATGGTTCTCAAAAAATGGATTTCACTTTAAGGTTATAAAGTAGAGCCCTAGGGAAAATATTTTGTGGAAATAATTATTAAACAATGGATCGTCTCAAATGGACATTTTAGTGAAGTAATTTGAAAAACTTTATATGAATGGAGGACCAAGTAGGCCCAACACCACACAACGCATCCCCAAGGAGACTTGTACATAGTTTAGAGTCATGATGTTTGTACTTGGGATCTTATCTTAGTTTAATATCTTTAAAGATAGAACCATAAGGTACCCTAAATCATTTTACATGGAATGAGGGAATAATAACCCAATGTGAATGAAGGCTGAAAAGTCACGCCTATCATGTGAAACATAAGGGGTAGGTTGTAAATAGATTAAGGTTGTATTAAATGTATTGTGATTTTATTTTAAGGACTTAAAGTTTGGGAAATGAAATTGGGGAAGGAAAAAAGGCCTCGTGGTGAGCCGAAAGGGGCTGGACCCAAGATAAAATATTCAAGGATCACTACATATCCCATGATGTTAGGAATCAATATGTATAGAGTTCTGAAACATGGTGTGGAAGAAGACTGATACTGGTATGAGGATACCCCCTTGAACAAGGGTATTTAATCTTGTCATGTTTTGATATGAGGCATCCTAAATTTACTTACGGTGAGGATACACTTTAATTCCATGTGCTGAGGATGAAAGAGTTTTTTCATATTATATCTTCCACACATGGCATCTTGGTTTGATGCAAGGTAAATCATCCCATATTCAGACGCATCCCAAACTTGTCTAGGGTAAGACTGTAGTTAAATGCTATGTATTGAGTACATTACTTCCTCATATCATGTGATAAAGGAATCTTGGCCAACTAATAAGGCAAGGAAACCGAATGGGGATTATACCCAAAATAATCCCATGGAAGATTTTTTAAAGAGATTACACTGCAAATAACATATGGTTTTGTGGTGAATCTATAGTTAGGCCTAGAGATGAGAAGTCTTGGAATCACTAAACATACCATTAGGATTGGAATCAATCCATACATAGTTCTGGAAGTGGATGTAAAAAATTTAAGGTCATACATTTTGGACCATGGGAAGATGGGAATTCAAGAATATTTGCCCGATGAAAGTGTTGAAACCTGAAGTGAATGATCCAAGTAGGAACTTCACAATGAGGAATGATCCTAAATCTGGTGGCTCAATGTTTAAGTTTATTTGGTATGGGACATGGACAAATGTTTAAATTCATGTTACTTGGACAAGGGGTAATCATCTTAAAGTCTTTATGTGTGGAAATTAAAATGTGTTTGCTGCAAGAATGGTAGTGCGAAACAAAATAGGTAAAATCTAGATGTGAAGGATCCAAAGGAATCTCAAATACCACAAAAATATCAGGAGAAAATAACACACTATTTTGGTTTGTAATTTTTGTACCATGGATAAAGGGCCAAAGAGTTGGAAAATTTGCAACTGGGACTAGAGATGAGAAGTTTGGGAATCACTACATACCCCATGAAACTGGAAATAAAGCCAAAGGTAGTTCTGAATCATGGTGCGGTAAGAGAGAAACACCAGTGGGGAACATCTTCTTTGGAAAGGGAGATTAAGGTATCCTATACTTGTTATGGGCATCCCATGTTTGAGTAATGGGGTAAATTTTTTTGACTATCCCATAATTAGTGTATGAGGAATCCTAATTTTAAATGGGAAAAACATAATCCTTTACTAAGAGGTTTCCCAATTTTTTATGTGCTAGAATCACATTTTAACATTATACGTTGGAGACCTCAGGCTTTATAGTTTAAAGTCAAAAAACATAGACTCTAGGGGATGCAAAAAGTTTAAGGTCATAATGTTTAGACCTATTATAGATAGATTATGGTCAAATTACCTGGACTATAGGATGGATATTAGTTAAGTTCTTAACACTAAAAACAAAGTATTATATTTTATGGTCATAGATATTTGACCATGAATAAAGGGCCTCTAAAACAAATATATATAGTGTGGTGGCATGCAAACCCTAACCTAAATGGTAACCAAGAAGGCCCTACAACACACCACAAATTACTGAGATAACTTTCACGCAATTTAATTTCATGATTCTTGGAATTTCACTCTTATTTTCTGTTCATAGAGTTTGGACCATGCATACCACTTATGTGAAGTACTACTTGAGAAACTTTACATTGGTTGGAGGTGTAATACGCTCTTCATCCATGGTGATCAAAGAGTATGAAGCATTGGAATTGTCCTTATAAATTATGTAAGGTCCTCCATGCTTGAAATATAAATTTTGTGGCTTCATGCCAAGTATCATCATCATTCTGAGAGCTAGTACCGTGTCACCCTAGTGAAAGGAGCGGAAGCGTACCTTATTGCTGAATGCTCTCTCTATCATGTTCTAGTGACTCTATATATTATGAAAGGTAGGGAGCCTATTTTCTTTAAGGGATTACATCTAAAAAATATGGAAATATTCTATTTTTACTAGTGTCTTCTAGTCATATAGAGCTATTTGAAGTAATGGAAACTGAACCTAGATAGGCATGACTGCCTCTATTCTATATACCAGGGAGTATGAAGTCACCTAGGTGGAATTCTGAGATATCATTTGATAATACTAGAGGGTGTTGGGGAGTTTGAATAGACTAAACTTATTTTTATGGATCACCTTCTTCTACATAGTATTAGAGAGGGTATTTTTCAGCTCCTCGATATTTGTGTCCACCTATGAATGATATAAGGAAGTATGGTTGGACCAGATATTATAATTGGCATACAGCCACTTCATCTTGGAAGCTCGGAAGTTGGTGTTGTTTTAAATGAGAATGAATGAGGGAATATAAATCAAAGGATGATATGGGAGATCATGAATTTGATCATGGATTAGGCCTTGAGTTCCTTAAGGGTAATATCTTCTGCCCACTTGGAGAAGAAATCCTTCACGATTAGAATGAACCTACATTAGTGATCTGTTACTAGAAGATATAGTCCCACAACATCAAGTCCCCAAACTACAAAGGCATAAGAATAATTATTTGTGTGGAGGAGCACCGGTGGATGATTCAAAATGGTGTGATGAATCTAACACACATGCCACCTATTGGAATAATCGATGCATTCATGAACCATGGTGGGCTAGGAGTAACCCAAACTCTAAATCTTGTGGGAGAGCTCCAATCATTCCAGATGGGAACTATAGGACCAGACATGAATTTCCTACATAAACTAGGGGATTTCAAATCCTTTGATGAAATGGAGAAGAATTCCATCGAACCCATGTATGTAAGAATCTTCTAAAGGTTAGGCCTGCTCTGAAGAGAAAACTACTCTATGCGCTGATGAATTCAATCATGTTCAACTGGATCTGGTAGGATAAAGACATGTTTAAGGAACTCGATGAAAGGAGTTTTCCAATCACAGATTCCTTCTACTATGGGGAAACCCGAGGGTCCTGATGTGGAAGAACTGAGAACCATCTAGTTTACTTATTGGCTGCAAGCCTTGTCTAAAATGATAGGAGTGATGAATCTCCAATGTGCCACATGAATGAATAGGTTACCCTACTCAGGCTCTATATAAGACATGAATAAACCAATTAGGGTGTCATCTCAACCATTCTATGACTGAGGGACATGGGTCAATTCTAAATGAGAATGTAATTGAGCTATTAACAAGTGAGTGCGCTCTATTAGTGAAAAAATATTTGTCTTACTGATGATATAATCACCATTAATCTATTTTATGACTAATGAAAATTCTCCCTTCACATGAAAAAGATAATATAAAACTCAAGGTCATTCTCATGACTAGTAATGAGAGCTTGATACTCTTCCTTGTTGTTGGTGAAACCTTCTAATAGTAGGAACGAGTATGGTAGAATAGCCTGGTCTAGGGTGATGAAGACAATCCCCAGTTCTACTCTATTGAGATTAGGATTATGGATCCTTCTACTGGTAGGGATATGGGAGTAACCATTATAATTAACATTCCTACATTGAATGACCATATCCACTGAGGTGATGAACTCATATAGGAAATAAACACTAAATTTTGTTCATTAGGGGATGGATGGGAATACAGAATGTCAATTAATTCCTAAACCTTGAAATATTTTTTTGGGAAAAACCTGATATTGAGCTACTGAAGGATCATAGCCCAATAGTCAAATTATCCTATTAACATGGGGTAATTTAGGATATAATTCAGAGGATATAAACCAGACACCAACTATATCTAATGATGTTGCAGATAATGACGCAACTTATGCACTAAAAAAACCAGAATGAGGGAGCTCGTCTCGATGGGGGTATCTGGCCTCTATGTCGAGGAGGATGTGACAGAGATATTATAACTATTTTATTTTCCCTTATTTTTCTTCTGGGAGAGAAGTTCACTGAGGGACCATTCTAGAGTGGTCACGTAAAGGAACAGAGGCTTCCTTGAGATGTGAAACATCAGAATCAAAGGTTGTATATAATAATTCTTGATTTCCTTAAAGGTGTATTGGAACTCCTAATACCATTGGTGTAAGGTTCCTTTGTTTATCATTCTTGATAATGGAATACACTTTCTCAATAGATTTGATATGAATTAGTATATATAGTCCAAGTTGACTTTGAGGACTTGAAGATCCTAGAGGTTGTTCAGGGGAGTCATATGACTAATGGATTTGATCATCCCCAGGTCGATCTTGATGGACTTGTATCTTAGGATGAATCTGAGAAACATCCTAGAGGCAACCTCGAAGTAACATTTCAAGGGGTTCATCTTCAAATGCCGGGAGCGATGGAAACTAAAAAAATTCTCATGGTATCTAATATGGTCCTGACACTGGCGTTATTTTACCCCCAAGTCATCCACATAGAATTATACTAACATCTAGAGAATAGGTTTAATGATATGGTTCATGGACCGATGATAAGTGGATATATTCTTCATACTAAATGGAATCACCTGATAGAAAAAGAGCCCTTGCAGTGATCTGAAGGTGGTTGAATCCTCATACCTAGGGGAAATCTAGATCTGGTTTTATCCATAGTACCCATCCATAAAGGAGAGGTTCTGGACCCCAAATGTAGCATCAATCAATAGCTTTGTCCCAGTAAGGGGAAAATTATCCTTCAAATAATGATTGCTGAAGTCCCAAAAGTCAATACAGCTTATTCTCTTCCAGTTTTTCTTCCATATAATGACGATGTTGGATAACCATATGGGGTATTTAAATTCCACTATGGAGTTTTATTTGATATTTTTTTCAATCTCGACCTTGAACATGGAACCATGAGAGGGATGCATTTTCCTAGGAGGATGCCTGAACCTGCAAAGACTTCCTAAGAGACCAAGATGGTGGACAATGACTTGAGAATATAGTCTTGGAATCTCATTATATCTCTAGTAAAATACATCATGGTGTTACTTTAGGAAATACATACAACCATTTATCCTATGGAGGCATGGCTACACTAACTAGAGTTGGAACCTAAATCAACTCATCGATGGTGGTAGAGACACCCTATTCAAAGAAAGAGGATTTTACTCTAAATCCTCTTCTTCATTTTATTGAGGGGAATCAGTTGGAGGAGATTCATCCCGACCTTCTGACTGAGGGGGACTGTTGTGCCTTCATGGGAATATACCAAATCATCACTGAGGGGTTCATGCTCTGCTGAAATAGTGACAATAGAATTTGTTGATCCAATTCCATTAGAACTTTGATTATGGTTGTGGGGTCCGTGCTTAATGTAAAATAAATGGTAGTGATTCATCCTTTGTTGACTCATCCCTTCTCTTCAGAACATGGGGGAGTTCCATGAAATAGTGGTCATAGGGAGAAC
The DNA here is from genome assembly GCA_963277665.1 of Viscum album. NCBI lineage: Eukaryota > Viridiplantae > Streptophyta > Magnoliopsida > Santalales > Viscaceae > Viscum > Viscum album. Next base: position 138,037,251 of record OY728164.1, read on the forward strand.
CTCTCGATACTTCATAGGTGTGGGGGATTCTGTTACCACCTTGGCCTATCCAAGATAGGGGTATAAGATAATCTTTATAAATTCACAATTTTCAGATATACAACAACCCTTCCTATCAGAAATGATGAAGAAACTTCTCAAATCTAGCTATGTGGGTTATGAACAGGGACTAGTCATAGTGGTTGTGTTCTCATTTTCATTGGTTAATAATTTCTTCCCCCTCTCTTATAATATTTGGCATGTGGATAGAGGGATTCACATAAGTTTAAGGGAGACACGTCACTTTGGAGTACCCCTAATCAATTTTTGAGGAAGTATTTGAGGAACTGGTGATACAAAGAGGTAAATTATGCATGTAGATGAAGTGAAGTCCTACCCAATATCATGTTGTAAGTGGTATCCTATGAGACTACCTTGAATTAGACACTTGCTAAAATTCATCTGAACTTGGTCTTTAACCATTTCCCACCACATAGAATTTTCTCAATCCTATCTTATCCCTTAATATTGAGGTAGAAAGGATCCAAATATAATTTGGTTAGCTCTAAATTTTAGAGAGTCTGAGTTATGATGATGTTAATCTTGAAACCTGTGGCGACTAGGGGGTGACATACTTCTACGCCATTGAACTAAACTATAATGTACAATGGGTGAATTTGTCCCTATATGAGGGTTCCCTCATCGTCTCTGAAGAATGGGATGATAACTTGGAATTCCCCTTACTAGAACTCCTCTGTATATTAGGTCTCTACGATGACGACTTATTTTTCAAATAGAAGAGGGAACTTCAAGGATTATTCAAGGGCCTAACACATTTTGTTCTATTGTAATAGTGGGTACCCTAGACCCAACTTAAATAGTACTTTTCATCACCATATCATGTATATAGATAGATATGAATTATGCTTACTTACCATTATAGTGTAGATATTTTTTCTACCACTATTTAATGATAATGTAAATAGATTAGTTTTCTTATCCAAAGGTTATAGAGGATACTAGGTTACAATAAGATCCTTGAGGTATCATGAAATCCATCTTAAAAAAAGTTCTTATGGTCTAGATACATCAAACTAATTGGACACAATTGATGTTTGACTATCATGTACTGGGGGCTCATAAGTATTGAGACTTATTCTCATTATGTTTTCAGTTGGTGATCTCTAGTAGTGAGATTATGAGGATAGACCTATCAATAGAAACACCACATATTTCAGGTGTCATTGGTTTTTCCTATCTATGAACATGTTTACTGGTCTCCTCACTTGAGATCATTATTAATGTGTGCCATTTGAGCACATACTTTGATGCAAGGAAAAAACCATGATATTGAAATCATGGAGAGGTGGATAGTGTTGGGTGAATCATTGGTGGTATGACATCTTTTGAATGGTTAAGAAAGGATTTATCTCTTCCGGGTTGAGGAAGTAATATATCTTAAGAATTATTGATTATGATGGTAGTAACATTATAAATCATTGTCTAAGGTAGTCAAAAGGTAAATCCATCTAGTTAGATCAACAAATAAAATTTTAAGAAAAGGGTGATGACATAAGTGTGAGTTCTTCTTTATGAGATATCTAATGATGAAGAGATTATATTATACAGTGTGTGTTCATAGGTTGGTTGTCATTGCTCTGAATTTGCTAATCATTTTAAGGGCCTTGATGGGTTGTTAGACTCCACTCTTGGTATGTGAATATTATTCACTATTATTGAGATAGGGTCCTAGAGGGTCAAAAATAATAGTGTGTTCAAGAATCTACCTAATTCCATTGAATAGGTATTTGGATATGGTGGGGCCCACCAGAGGGTCCGAGTGTTGTCCAAGTCATCAATCACTATAGAATAAAAAATTTAATTATTATTCATGTAATTAATAATTTTGAGGATTTTATTTGTTAAAAGTATTTATGAGTTAAGTAAATATGAGAAATAATATTAATTGAATGAATATTATTTTAATATTCTAAGGTTAGTTAATATTATGTAGGAAATACGAGTTGAGTTAAATGACTCGGTTTTATCATGTAATATATTTAATATATATATTACTTGAGTGTGCCAAATTATAAATGATATTTATGATGTAGTTTAGTTCATAAATAGTATTTATTTATTCCTTATTTAGTGGGTGTTTCATTTCGAGGGTTAGGGAACCCTTTCTAGGTAATCTACTCACCAAATATATAAACATGAGAGGAGTAGCTCTTAGGGTGCTATTTCATTCACTAAGAATGAGAGATTATATCTCATCTAGATTTATAGAGAGAGAATGCCTATCTTCGAGTGCCAATCCAAGAAATCCTTCGATGTATCGAATTCAATATATCATGGTGACTATTGTGACGTCGAAGGACTAATCAGAACTCTGCGCTAGCACCTGGATTATAATGAATAGTGAGCACATAGATTCTTGGAGTGTGTGGGCATGATCTAGAGGGGTTCAGCTTCAAATCCTTTGAGAAAAAATCATTAGCGATGAACTACAATCATGAATGATTTAGTTTCAAACAAGGTATGCGTTCATTTTAATTTTTTTCTCTATTTAACTTTTTCAATATCCTCAGACCATTCTAGGTCTCAGATTATTCCAGACGACAAGTCTCATCATCCGATGATGAAATGTTTTAAAATCACTATCCCACTAGATTTCACTAAAACCCTGATACCTTAAATTGTGATCAGAGTGATCACACGAATTTTCTAAACCTATAAAAATTAAATTTCATTAAAATTAAGTAAAGGGTATTAAATTGGTCCCACTGGAATAGACCGCACATCAATCTGATTTCAAATTTCCAAGTTATGGGCATTCAATTTTTTTAATATGAATGGATTTGTGGTTTATGAGTATTAAATTTTTGATGAAAATATATATTTAATATATGTTATTTTATCTTGACTTGATGGTAGAGGTTGATTCTAGTTAATCGAAACTATTCTATCTAGATACCATGGCTAGAATAGTGTTTTCTGGTTAAATTTTTATCGGTCGATATTATGGATTTTAACTATAATAACAATAATTATTATTTTATAATAATAAAAATAATTTTAGTATAATTATAATAATAATTATTATAATAAAAATGGTATAACCTTAGCCTTTATAAGTTTTTATTAAGGGATCCAATGTGTATTAAATAAATTATTTGAATTTTTTATTTTGTTTAATTTATTTAATTCCATGGTACATTATTTATTTTAGTTTAATCATTTGTCACAGAGTAATTATTTTAGCCACTCAATGGTGTTGGGAAATTGACTAACACGTGTATGACTAAATTTATTAAATTAAATATTTTAATTATGTTTAATGCATGTAAATAATTAAGATGGTTTGTGCATCATCTTTTATTTTTAATCAGTATGTATAAGGGTCTGCATGTACAATTTATCTAATGTACTTTGCACCCCTTGTTCCCCTCGCATGCACACAGGTATAATTTTATATTGAAGGAGACATTGTATGTCATGGACCCCACCAAGATCGGGAAATACACCATAATAAGGATGGTGTAAAATGTAGACAATGCCAAGTCAAGACAAAATCTAGATGAGAAGCAGACATACTAGATGTGGAAGAGATGCATCATGAGTCAAGATATGACTCATGTACGATACCCTTAGGTTTTGGTTGATCCATTACATTTAAACCGATCAATCTATATTAGATTATCTAGGATAGTCAAGTAGTTTTTTCCTTTATGCATTTATTTATTATTTTATAAATTTTATAACAGCCAGACAGATATGTAATATAATAAATATTAAAATGAATAAAGAAGTGATGAATGTTTTTCTTTGAAAGTTCAGTTGTATTGGTGAAAACATATTTGAACAAGATTAATATAAATGTATTACATACATTGAGATAAAAATAAAAAAACCCTCATTGAAATATTAAGTCATTAACCACCTTCCATCATGTGAATTTGAATAAAATTGGGTGATTAGGGTGCTTGTTATCCAATGTTATGGGTGATTTTTACTATCAAGGATTTCTTATGAGATTGATGGGTTGAATTAACTAATGTTACAACAAAAAAGTAGTCAAAGATATCTTGTTTCAATTTTAGAGGCAAGTGTTGATAAAATCAGGGTTATGATTTTAGAAGCTATGACTTCACTCAACAGATCATGAAACTGTGAGTTAATGTGGTTAGCTAGTCAAACACCTACCTTGAACCTTAGAAGTAGTGGAATAACCAATGATTTTATAGGGTACGTTCAAGGATCCTTTCAATTAGAATATATAAGTGATAGTGTATTCTGATCCTAGTACATAGGGTTCCTAGAATTCAATATAATAGTGGGGGACACTTAATGATTTAATTAATGAATCACTAATGTCTAATTTGGTAATCATGATTAAAAGTACCAATATTATAGAAATTTATTTTTGTAGTGAATGGAAAGTGATACAAAAAAAAATATAATAATTTTGGAAAAATTAAATGTCTAAAATAGCATGAATTCCTAAGTGTAGAATAAGATCATGAAGAAACTACTATAATATAAAAAATTCAAGGTTCTGGTATCCCAAAACCTCTTAAAAACTAACTCAAGAAACGAGGGTGTAATATTTCTCATAGGAGAAACATGTATTAATAATATAATGGTTATGTCATAATTCTATGACTGATATCCATTTTTTGTTGCGGTTACAACATAAGGATGTGGAAGATTACACGTGTTTTCTCATCTCCAAGAAGATTATGAGGATAAATTGAAGCAATATTTGAATTGATGATAAATTACACTAGAATTGTGTAAATATGAAATACATATCACAATATTTCAAGGAATCCAAATAATAAAACCAATTAACCTAGTATATTTTTAGGTCACAAATTGAATAGGATGGAGTAAATGCATCATTACCTTTTTGGTATGGTCTCCTAGGTAAATAAGGACTTAAATAAAGTGATGTGTTTAATTATTATGGTGAACAAGTTGAAAGGAAAGAAAAAAGTGCATTGATAAGTTAAATTAAAAAGGCACATTCACAACATCTATCAATGAAATAAGGTATCTTAATAAACTGGAGGTTATTTTATTTTCATATTATGATATTTATTTATGGAATTTTAATCACAATGAACCAAATTAAAGAAGCAAGTAATTGATTCTTATTTAAGATTATTCATCCATATTAAGTATAGTTTAGTACATAATTATTGGGAATAGAATAAAATATTCCTATTAAATGTTTATATTTAAACAAAGTAACCAAGTAATTATAGATAAATTACTTCATGTATTTTTTATTCTCAAAGCAGTTGAGAAAGGGTGGTTCCTAAGTTAGTAGTGAGAGGCACACAACTTCATATTGCAATGTTAATGATTTAAGTTAATCTAATATTGAGTATAACCAAAAAAATTATCTCATTTTTCCATTGTAAATTAGGATACTTTATTACATGTTTAGGAATGAATGTTGTTTATGGTGTACCATACTCAACAAATAGTTAAGTTTTACTTGAATCATAGGCAATATGATATGAATATAAAATGTAAGACTTATTCACCCACTTGTTACAAGATAATTATTTTCAACTAAAAAAAAGTTTACATCAAGGATATAAATAATTTGGTATTTAAACTCATTATATCTAAACACATTTGGTATTATCGATGTTTATAGTTTGGATAAAGAAACCTTTAGAAATAAAGGGACACCATAAAGCTTTTGGAATTAGTTCAGCTAGTGACTATGAACTATTCCAAGGGTAATCTAGTGATAACTATACTTTATAAGATTAGTTTAAGTATTTATGGAGTGGTAAAGTGATTTATGGAATATTCATGGTCAAAAGATATAAGATGCTTCAGGACGACATGCAGAAAAATGTCTTGAACAATAATTTATCTATTAATAAAATAGTGTGGATTAATTTATAAACACACATTACTTTATCCACATCATGATAATGATGTTTATAAGGAGTATTTATGATGAGAATAACATGTTAACATTGATCTACATAATTTAGAATGGATCAATTTCTATTTGAACTTTTTATACATCAGAGTCCTGATGTAAATAATATCAATGTTGTAACTTGCAGAAACTTCTATTATATTTCAAGACATGATTTGAAAATAACAGTGATATCCCATATTTATATGCTAAATATAATGAAAAATGGTTATCATATAATTCATATTATGGTGGAAATATATTATGTCATAAGACACGTGTTTGGATACAAAGTGTTTGTTTAGGATATAAACAAACTTGAATCAAACTAAACACATTATGCATCTAAGTAATTATCCTACCTATTGTTTAGGATATTACATAAATTTATATGAATGAAAAGTAATATTCATGTGATAGAGTAAATTCATATAAATGGGTGTACATATCTACTTGAGATAATAGGAGAAATATTGTCTAGGGTTTAGTCAATGCTAGAGATGCACAAACAGTTCGAATTGGAAAAAATGACACAAGTTCAGGTGGAAAGAGAATATTCTTGAGACACATACTTTTTATGAAGGATAGAAACATGGTAATGGTTTTATATTCACCATAGACAATGATACATTATTCCTTAAGAATATTAAATCCTATAAGTAATAAGTATATTGAAATCATCTATGAATGAAAAGGTCAATTAAAATTCAATAATGGATTCCATGTATCAAAGTGAAAAGGGGTTTGTTGTTTTGAATACTGTGGTGGGTATTCAAGTGAGATGATATATAGATAGTATAAGTGCGGTACCAATAAGGATCATTTGGTAATAACAACTCATTATTCCTAATTCCATTGGAATTTTACTTTTAATATATAATTTCCAAGATCATTTAATTGGCCATTGTATATCAAGACCAAATTTCATGGATGGTGTCTATACGACACAACCAAAATGGAATGATGACACCATTGAATACCAATAGGGTTTAGGTTACTAAAATATAGTTTAGATTTAAATTAAGACACATGATCTTAGATAATTCCTTATGAATTAATTGATTCCATGTGTCTATCAGAGGTTAGTGGGAACACCATTGTTTTCCAAATTAATATGTTCAGTAACATTTGGAAAACAGATATTGGTCTTAAAATTAGACCATGATTAAAGTAATTATCTAGTGATTTAATTAAAGTAGAAACCTATGTTCCAGGGGATGGGATCTACTAAGGTATATCAAACAGTTTATTAGATATAGTCAATCATACATATATTGACAACATATTGAAGAAATAAAACTATGAATAATTAAAGAAAATAACTATTTCCAATGTCAAATGGAATAAATCCCTCTAAGTATACATCAAAAAGACTAAGATGGGATTAAGTGGTGATTTGAGTTCCATATTCTCCAGTGATGGATGAATCACATATTCCATGATATGTACAAAAAATGATATTTCCAGTATATACTTAACAGTAGGAAAATCTCAGTGATATCTAGGAGAATTGAAAATAATGTAGTTAGAACTATCTGATTGTACATGGGAATGTACAAAAGATATGTGCCTAGTATGTGGAGAAGAATGGATACTAGTTGTAGTGGGACATAAACTAATATTCAATAGGATAAATTTGAACTTGTGCCATATTTAGGATAAGATGTTGAGTGATACAATATAATAAAATCTAGTGGTAGATATACCTAAAAATACCGAGTATGTTGGAGCTTCTGAGGAAGCTAAGAAGCAGTTATTAAATGAAACAATTTTCTCTAGTTCAAGAAATCACACCTACCTAGTTATGTTTTATCATAATGATATTTATTTTATTAGTAATATCCAATATGTCAAGTTTAGACCATAGAAAAAAGGAGATATACTCAGGGTTTCCATCTCTTGAGAAGTTATACTTAAGGAGATGAGGTCTTATGTAGCAGAATAACCACTCACTAGAAACATGGAATACCCAGAAACTAAAACTGTTAGAGAGTAGAAACATGATCTTTATCATATGAGAGATAATATGGTTCGTTATCATGTTATATCTAGTTCAAGTGGGAGTGTTGTAATAGTGGGTACCCAAGAACCAACTTAAATAGTAATTTTGATTACCATATCATGTATATAGTTAGATATGCATGATGTTTGCTTACCATTATAGTATTGATATTTATATATCCATTATTTAATGGTACTATCCAAATATTAATTTTCCTATCAAAAGGTTATAGATGATCCATGTTTATAATGAGAACCTTGAGATACCATGAAATTAATCTTCAAAAAGGTCATATAGTCTAGATACATCATACTGATTGGACACAGTTAATATTTGACTATTATTTATTGAGGGATCATAATATTTGAGACTTATTCTCATGAAGTTCACACTTGGTGATCTCTAGTAGTGAGATCATGAGGATAGACTCTCCAATACGAACACCACATGTTTCAAGTGTCATTGGTTGTTCCTATCAATGGACATTTGTATTGGCCTCTTGAATTTATATTATTATCAATGTGTTCCATTCGATCATGTACATTGATGAAAGGTAAAAACCATGATATTAAAAACACGGAATAGTATCTTGTGTTGGGTGGGTCATTGGTGGCATGAAATTGTTGAATTTTCAAGAAAGTATTTGTCACTTTTTTGTTGATTAAGTAATATATCTCGAGCCTTATTAATCAAGATGGTAGTAACTTTATAAATCCTTGTCCAAGGTAGTCGAACAGGAAATACTTGCGTTTAGATCAATAGATAATAAATAAATAAAAGGGGCATGATAGAAGTGTGTGCCCTTCTTTTTTAGATATCTAAATACAAATAGATTATATTATAAAGTGCATGTTTGTAGGTAGGTTATCATTGATATGACTTCTCAGGCCTATTGAGGGGCCTTGATAGTTTTATAGAATCCTCTCTTGGTCTTTGAATATTATTCACTAATATTGAGATAACATCTTATTTGGTCACACAATATAGCGTATTCAAGAATCTTCTATATTCTGTTGAGTAGATATATTGGACATGGTGGACCCCACCATGGGGTCTGTGTGATCTCCAAGACAACGATCACCGAAGAATAAATAAATTCATTTTTATTCAATTAAATAATAATTGGGAGGAGTTTATTAAAATTATTTACAAGTTAAGTAAATATAAGAAATAATTATAATCGAATGTATATTATTTTAATATTCCAGGATCCTTTAATTTTAATCAGTAATTACGAGCCATGTTAAATTACTCGGTTTTATCACATAACATATTTAATATATATTAAAAGAGTGCGATAAAATATAAATAACATTTATGGTGTTGTTTAGTTCATTAATATTATTTATATATTTCTTATTTAGTGGGTACTAAATTCAGGGGCTTGGGGAACCCTTTCTGGTTAATCTACTCACCCGCTATATAAGAATGAGAGGAGAAGCTCTTGGGGTGATATTTCATTCACCCATAATGATAGCCCCTCCCTCTTTCCTCTTTATAGAGATAGAAATCCACTCTTAGAGTGGTAATCCAAGCACGCCTTCGACACATCGAAGGCATAAAATCATGGTGATCATGGTGACATATAAGGACTCATAAGAACTCCACACTAGAATATAGATTACAAAAAATGGTGAGTGTGTGGATTCTTGGAGCATAGGTGGAAGATCTATAGTGATTCAACTCAGGATCCTTTGAGAAACGATCATTGGCGATGTTCTGTAGTCATGCACACTTCAGTTTCAAACTAGGTATGTGTTCATTTTAATTATTGTTATTTATTCAATTTACACGAGATCCTTAGACTGTACCTGGGCTCAAATCGCCAGTGATGGCAAGTTTTATCTTCCCGATGATGAAATTTTTTAAAATCCCCAGTGCAATAGCTTCTGCTGCGACCCTAGTAGCTTTAATTTCAATAGAAGTAGGGACTCAAGGATCCATAGACTCACAGTTATGTTGGTGTGGTACTTTAGCACATAATTTTATCATGACAAAGGAATGTTTCTACCCATAGGAGGGGTGCTCATTGGAAGGAGGTAGAACAAGTGAAACAAGGTTTACTACAAAATTCTAGATGGTACTGGTAATATCCTAATATTGACCAGTTGACTATCTCTTAATTATTATTTAAAGACTATTTGCTAATTGAGCCCTAGATTTGGTTAGACATGGACAACCACTGTGTGATCATAGTTTCTCTACTTGGTCAGTTAACACAGTTATCTACTACTGATTTTATGGATCAATTAACATAGTCAACTATGAGGACACATGTAATGGATAAGGTTGGTGATATTGTACCTGATGAGCTCTATGAAAAACCTTTTACCTAGTTTTTGTAGCATGCATGACATAGTCTGAAAAACTCTCTTGGGAATTCTACCATCTCACATGTCTTTGGCCTCTCGTACGATGACATCGGCTAGAGGAATTTTTAGGTTTTGTAGGGTATTACTCATCATTAGGCATTGTGAATAAGTCAACCAACTCAATGGTGTTCAATGAGGCATAATCTTTCTCATCATAAAATGGTTCTTCCAATTTTGGGAAGACCCTAGGGGAAATTCCCAACTTTGGAGATATGAAATCGCTAAGAGTATGTGAGTTTTTTGACACCGGTGGAGGATTCTGATCTCCTTTGCACCATCCGTATCTGCTCTTTTGGGATGTGGAAGGATATGGTGTAGATGAGAATATAGAGGATGGGGAAGAAATAAAGACTATTTGAGGCTTAGTCCTACCTAGGTGCGCACAAATTAAACCATGGGTGTGAGTGACTGCTCTATAATCCGACCAATCATCACACTTATAGGTTCCATGGATCAAGGCCTAACTATATTCACATGAACCCTCACTATCGCTGCTGGGAATGGTAGAGATATTAGTTACCAACATTAGGACATCTCCCAACTTTAGAAAACTGGTATCCACTTGGTCCTTGATCCAATCCTTAAACACATAGCATTTCCTTATGGAACATTCAAGGATCATGTGGTGAGAGAAATGGTCGAGGTGGTAAATATGTCCTACTTCTTGGGGCCTCTTGCGGATTGGATACTTCAGAATTATTTTTTCCAATGAAAAGATGAAATATTTAGGGAATTGTTTATCCATGAAATAATAGTTCCGGTTTCTTCAATCTTGGAAGAGCACTCAGGGGGCCTAGATTTGAAGAGGGGCCAGAGCCTGACGGGGGGACGTAGCCACATTCTCTCATCTAGGTGACTATTCTTGGAAATAAGGTTGCTAATGGTTTTTCATTGGGTGAGGTAGATCCTAATAAGGGTACACTCAGAGAGGATCGTCTATAAATGTGGCCAATGAATCCAATAGTTTTGGAAGCTCTACCTGCACGAAAGTGGCATTTTCTACCTTTTCAGATCTTCTTAAAGGAGCTGGAAGAGGTGACTGGAGTGATTGCTTATCCTACCATAAGGATTCCACTAGATGATGGACCTTATTATAAAATTACTATAACTCACCTGTAATGTTCTGGGTGATGAGGGTAGGGACTAACTTAGTTTCACCTTCCACATGCAAATCTTTAACTACTTTTCTTGAGTTAGCAACATGTCAAGTGAGTACGTGAGGCCTTTCCACTGAGCAAGAAAATATATGACTCAAAAATAAGGGAATTAATTTCCCATAAAGAGGTCAAAAATACTTGTATTGAACATGGTGGTGTTAAATTATTAGTGGAACTTCCTATAAAGTTCTCCCCAACCAGTTTTGGACCCAATGGGAATTAGTTTGTACTAAATTAATTCATTACCTTCCATGTTCTGAACAAAACATCTATGCTTGGAAGCCTCGTACTTCTTTGGGGTTAACCAAATATGCCTGAGTCATGAGATGAGGTGGGAAAAGTGCTTCTATGGGTTTCCCGTCCCATTGAATGAGGTGATTTTCAGGTTTCCAAACTCTAGGGGTGTTCACAAATTGTCCACCCATGCTGGTTACAGTTTCTTATCAGGTAGGAATTTTTGTTCTGTCACATCTCTAGGACCTTAAGGAGAGTGGTGATAGAGGATATCAAGTCATCATAAAAAGGGTCCTAGTATTGATGAGGATTCCTGAAGACCAATGCATTGATAGGATCATAAACTATGTAAGCGGACTTAGTGGATCATGGAGCGGCTCGATCTGGATCATGAGGAGGGTAGTTATGCTACTTGGGTGGGTTCATCGCCTTATACCTTCGTTAGTTTCCATAAACCGTGGAATATAATTTATCCAAATATATGGGGTTACCGAGATGGATTGGGGGAAACTATAAAATGATGACTTTTTTTTGTTTCCCCCTACAGGAGAGATGAGATCTCTCATAGTGGTATCATGATCTAAGCATCGACTAGCCATATAATCGGCGAGGATCTTATTATGCTCTATAAGAGAAAAGAGTAAGAAATATACAATGACCTCTTCCACTTCTTTCATCGCAACATCAGGTGGTTTGGAAGGCCCACCATGATCTTTCCCTTGTCAATGTTAAAATAGGTTGGAAATGATGGATCATGGGAGGGATCCTCGAGGTTGAGAACCTATCTTTGCTGGAAGGCGAGGGAACCTATAATAGGGTCTACATAGTACTGCACCACCTCTTACGACATGTTTTCACCAGAAAATTATATATCGGAATCCCTATTCCTGAGAGACTTGGGAACAACCATATTCACCATAACAATACCTAGAGGATAACCCTAATCCTCTATGGGTAGCTCGGGCTGTCTCAAGATGGGGCTGAAGTGGAGAGTATCATCTTATCCCCAACCCCTAATATTTACATATAGAGATAACTCTTCCATGATATGGTGGAGTACTATGATGCTCTTGATGCATTTCTATTAGAGGGTTTGGTGGTAGCCGGATGAAGAAGGGCACTGATACATCAGTAGTGTTTCTAGTTCAACCCTTCGACAATACTATTTGATGAACTCATGGTGCTCCGGGATTCCTAGGTAGGCTGACTGATGATCATAGAAGCGATGAACCATCATCCAAATGATCAAGTGAAAACACACTACCTATCCCTCTCTAAGGGACTCTAGAATGTTGATGTTGAGGGTTGATGGCATCCAGAAAACCCCAGGAAACTGATTTATGACCTGAATTTCCCATAATCCCTCTTGCTTATAGGTGGGTCCCTCTTCCTGTTCATCCCATACTCCAATCTTTGATGGCTGGAAGATAGGTGGTGGCACCGATGTAGATCGATTTGGAGAATGGTTTACTTAAAGGGGAGTCATATAGTGCAATTAATTTGTTCACTACACTCTGGGACATATCTCGAGGGCAGTACAAACTGCATTGTCACATTATTATAGAGCTCTGTGATTTCCATTGCCTTGTGCATGAGGTGGTGGTTCTCATCTATGGATCAATAGATTTCGTAATATCTATAGGAGTCAAACTAGAATAGAATAACTATATTTTATCTTGGTTAATGTTATATATGGAGACATTAAACAATGAGGATGATTGTAATGTGATCCCCTTGAAGGGAGATAGAACATTATCCTCCTACATATACCTATAGTGAGATTCAGGGATCTTATGGGTCTCAGATTACGGGATGGATAATCTCGCCTATCAAGATATTTCCCCAGACTCTTAAATTCATGGGGGAGGTGGCATTAAAAGTTCATATGTGTTCTCATAGTCTAAAATATCAACGAGGTATATGATGACCTGACGCTTCCTCAGATTTCTAATCTGGTGGTGGGTGTTCTCCCTTATTCCCTATGATGGATCTTTAGGGAAGAGTACCTCTTCAACACGGGGTGGACCTCAAACCTAGTAGGTTAGATAATGATTAGGTCCATTATGCCATTAGGTTGGAGTATGAGAAGGGAATTTTTACTAGTATGTTGGAGTGTAGAGAAGACGTTTGTAATGGTTGTCAAAAGAGGAGGAAGGATCTCCTCTTGGGTTAATAATGGTGCATGAAGGATCTCTAATTTGGATGGTGATGGTGTGGTGAGGACCTCCATGATGATTGTTGAAAGAGGAAGGAGCAACTCTACTTTTTTTATTGATGGGGCATGAAAAGCCTCAATTTTTAACCTCAATGCTACATGTCAGACCATAACAACTTTCAATGGTGCATGCAATTGAAAGGGTCAACCTACCCTACCTATTAGGTGGCTGGGGTATAGATCCCAATTGGGTGAAAACAGATCCATGCTTTCCTATTTTATAGATCTCATAGTATGCACTTGTGGTGGTAGGGGGCCCTATATCCATAAAATATGATGCCCCTTATTAAGAAATCTCCAAAACCATCACTCATCATTACCGTCAGGTGTCTTGGACTAAGGCTAGTAGAATAACAGTTAAGTTCACATGTTCCTTGGCCTAAGGGAATAGTCATTGTTTGATTTGAAATGTCATGGTGGGAAAACTCTATAGTGAATTCTAGGATGTTATCATGGTTGAGGTGACTCGAGTGTCCCACACATCCTCATCATAGGGGAGCGAGTCATAGGATCGCTCTTGGGGGAGACTCCCAAAGTGGTTTGATATTGGAACAAGGGGCGGTTTCCACTGGTGCGACCCTTGGGGGTGGTAGTGTAAGTGAGGAAATGATATCTCCAGGTGCTTGCGGGCCATGTACATTTTTGGAATGACCCCATACTACTTTTACCATCATATTATGGTGTTGATCACCATCTATTATATGATTTACAATGGTTAGACATTGAATGGGTGACTGGTTGATGTAGTGAAAACAAATTCAGTGGTAGATTTGTAGTTATGTGGGGTTGTCACATCCATATTAATCTTTCCAAAAAACCTACAATAACGGGATGGTTTATTTTCTATAGCATGGGTCCTAAAAATATAGTGGATTTAGCCATTAATACAATTACTATTAAAGAGATGCCAAATTCCCCAACATCGTCCAACCTTCCCAAGATAGAGATAGATCCACGCTGACAATGTCGCAGACTGAGGATGGCCAAATATGAACTACCCCAACACTCTGGTAAGTTATATATTATCCCCACCATTTTCTTGGTTGTACCTAGAATTGAATTTCTATATATGGAGACACACTAATCTGTGGATACCCCAATGCTAATAACCCCCATGTTGATGATAAAAGTTTATCATCAGTTTCAACATTTCTATTTCTGATGATTTTGTCGAGACCCCTCCTATGTGTCGACATGATCTGGGTGAAAACTATAGTATTGTATCCCCACATTCCCTCTTTTCAAAGGTAGGTGACTTTCATCACTTTCAATAGAAATTTCATCTTCTTGAAAAATTGGGATGAAGGGATGTCAGTTTCTCCTTCCATGGATTACTCCTTATAGCTCATTGTATATTATGAGTCTCACACATAGATTTCATTCATGTTCATGGAACTCATTCTCAGTACCATATCCTTATGGATTATGATTAATTACACTGCTTCTATCTAGATTTTCTATTTTCATCTCGATAGTGAAACAACCTTTAGTTAGGATAGTAGTAATGTTGGGAATCACTATGAATGTTTGGATACTCAAATAATTGGTCACTGATATTGTTCCTCTTTGAAGATAATTTCATATGAGGAAATATAATACATAGAACCCAAGGCATCCTGTTTTGATCAAAAGGTAATGATGCTAGAGGCATAAGTATTCCAAGGGTTTCTTCCTTAAGTGTATCATACTTATGAATAAGGTAGGTATTTGGGTCAAGTAAAAACTTCTACAAAATATGGATATGGATCGGGATCTCTCATTGAGAAATACCAGATAATGAGTTTAAAATGTTGTGTAGATGGATTAGGAACAAGTTTAATGTCTTGTGAGGGAATATTGGGTGTAGTATTAACATCTTGTGGGGATATGATGGATGCAGGTTTAAAATCTTGTGGGGAACAGATGGGTTGGATCCGAATTTTCCCTGGAGGTGGATCTAGGAGACATGTCCATAATAGAGAAGATGTCACTCTTAAATGGTTTATCGATGGATAGAACTCCCCTTGAGGTAGACCTGAAATTGTTGATTAGAACACCCATTGAGGTGGACCTGGGATGGATGGGTCAAAATGCCCCATAAGGTGCATTAGGGAGTTACATATCTAGGAGGGAGAAACTATGTTTACCATTGTTTAGGATAGACCTTGAGGTATACCAAAGTGGTTGATTAGAACACCCCTTGATGAGGTTCTGAGAGGTATGTCCCTAGGAGGGAGAACCAAAGTTTACCATTGGTCAAGATGCACCTTGAAGAAGACCCGAGAGGTTGATCATAATTCCCCTTAAAGAGGATCAAGGAGGTACATCAATAGGAGGGAGAACCTAAGTTTCCCATTGGTTGGGATTCCCCTTAAGGAAGACCTAAGAGGTTGATCATAATGACCCTTGAGGCAGATCAGGGAGGTATATCCCTAGGAGGGAGAACCTAAGTTTACCATTGGTTGAGATTCCCATTGAGGTAGACCTGAGAGGTTGATTATAATTCCCTTGAGGTAGAACAGGGAGGTACATCCCTAGGATGGTTTACTTAAGTTTACCATTTATCGGGATTGAACATTAGGGAGGCATCCTACATACCCTATTTAGAAAAAAGGGTTAAAACCCATGTAGTTTAATGCCACTATTTATGTTCATAGACATGATTGATCCTTTCATTTTAATTACATGCTATATGGATACTCATGTCATGAAAGGAGTGTCGATGGGGGGTGTTGTTGGGCTTTCTAATTGATGTTTCCCTTCGTAAAATGATTTCTATTGGTTGGATGGTGTGGGGTATACATATTGAAGCTGCCCAGAGGATCTCATTCCATGTGTGTGGTAGAGGTATTGGGGTCATCCCATGCTAATAATTCATGGATAATCCTATATATATCGTAGAGGGTAATACTATAGTTTTACATCATATGTTGAGGACATTATTGTAATATTTACCATCATATGACTAAGACGTGGAGCTAGGTAGTTTTACATCATGTAGCTTGAATGTGGGGGGACTCACTTTTTACCCCTTGGGATAACATGACCACTGCTCATGTTTCATTGGGTGGGGAATGACATTGGAATTTCTAGGGTACAATTATGGGATGAGTGGTCAATAGTGAGGGCCATGTTACTATCCCTATGTTGTTAAGTAAAAGGGGTTATGATACCTAAGTTGAGAAGAAAAATGATGGTGGGAGGCTAAATCCACACTTGGGATAAAGTGAGTGGACATATAGGTGGGTAAAAAAATTCACATAGGGACTCGAGGTGCAACTGGGCTGGTCCTGGATTGGCATGAGGGACCCAAGCACTCGATGTTCATGCAGGATAGTCAATAGAATGAATGCACAATGGGGAGACCTAGGAGAGAGGTTTTTTGAAGCCTGAGACCTTGCATAGAGGTGCATCATGAATATTATTTGCTTCTCAAAGGTCAGGAGAATCACGAAGGGGTATGTTTTGTGAAACAGGGTCCCCCACCTCAAAGTGGAGTCTTGATTTATAATGGGAGTGCTTTGCAAAGGATGAACTCTTTGTGAGGCCTAAAGTGACCCTTGGGGCCTTCTTCCTTAGTGAAGGGAGTAGGCCTTGCCAAATGGAATCTCCAAATAGGGTGAAGTATCTTAAGAACATAAAGAAATATGATACATGAATCCTGACTACCTTGGGCGATCCATTTCACTTTGGTTTGTGAAGGTCAGGAGGTCTTCAAATCATGTGTGGTTTTGTAAGGTGAAAGGCTAGGGGGTCGTCCCTAAAATATTGGACTAAAGGGGTATTTCTAGAAAAGGTGTTTCATGAATATTTTAGTACTTTTGGAATATATATGATCTTTTTAAATGGGTATAGATCTATGAATATGAGAGTATGATTCATGAAGACACTGTTAATATTTATTGCTTTTGCGAAGTGCTTCGTGACTCCAAGTATCACTGAGTTGTGAGTTACCATCAAGGATTCATGAATTCACATATGATATTGTATTTGTGAAGGATTTGGATTTTAAAAAACATACTCCATTGAGTTTTTTTTTGGCTATTTGAGCTCATATTCACTCTGAAATGGTCGCGACATCCCCAGGCAATCCAATGGTACACGTATTTCATCACAAAAAATTGATTCAATCCTATTAAAAATATGGATCAGAGAATATAATATATTTATATTTATCCTCATATTTTTGAGAAAAAAACATTGAGTAAAACATTATCCTTTTTGATCAACTTATAATAATCCACTTGAGATTTCATTTCAGCCTTATACATCCTAAGAGTTTCAATTAGATCTTTTATTTTTAAATTATTTAGTATATTAGACATCCCAATAGATACTAAAATTCTATTTCATTTTGGTGTTTCGATTTTAATAACCTTAAGAGCATGATATTTTTTAGTAACATCTATTCCCAAAATAAAAAAAAAATATTTACAACCTTTGAGAACCTTCCATTCATATGAGTGGTTCATTCACCATTAAGAACACAAAAAGTGTCAAAAATAATTTTTGGAAGTGTCATAAATGATATTTTTTTCATTATTTATTACTTTATAAAAAATAATTATGGTCTCAAACTTATCATGATCTATAACACATTACAATACTTGGTGAATCTCATCAGCATCTAAACCAAAAATGATATAATTCATGTATTTATATTTTATATCATATTCAATCATTTTTTAATCACTCCATTGCTACAATTCTCTGATAGTAATCTTGTAATGATGAAAAAAATCATATAGAATTTTAAATCAATATTCTTTAGGTCGATAAAAATTCTAGATTTCTAGTATCAATAATTATCTACATTGAAATATGGTTCTATCTCCATAGGAATTCTTTCCCATATATCATCCACTATAGCAATTAGAAATTGATTGTTGAACTTAAAATAGTAAAATTGGAGAACTCAAAATTCCTTAATTTGATAGAAAATTTTGTCTCGTTACTATTTCATAATAACTCAAGGGGGTGGTGTGGGGTTTAATTGAATTCTTTAAGTTCATGTCAAATAAAAATATCCCTCTTTAAAATCTTCTCAAATATGTCCCTCTATTTTTAATAGAGAAATGCATTATAAATAATAAAAATAAAGAGATAATGACACAATAATTTTTTATAGTGATTCGAGTCACTAAGATCCTCCCCTAATATAATTCACCAACTCTTAATGTGTTCTTAGTGATTTCTATTTTAGTTCTTTTCCTAAGGACTGCACAACTAAGTGAAAGAATCAACTACATACTAAAAATGATCCAAGTTATTTTCTCATGATATCCTTTTTTTTCAACTAATACATAGTCTATCTCCCACACCCAACATAGAAAGTGTACACTTACTATGTAAAATACAATATTATATAAAAGTGATTCCTGATGAACACAAAACTGTAGAATTTTTTAATTGGAATATGATCAAACAACCTTTATAGAATGAGTAAAAAATGAGTAAAACTATGAAAATAATTCTTTTTCTGTAGCAGTATATTAATAGGAATAATTGTAGAAACACTTAATCTTTTTATATTTTTTAGGAACATTGAGCTAATAGAATAATCACAGTATTCAACTCTTTATATAATCAATCCCTTTATTTTCTTTTTCTTTATTAGTGTTTGTTTCTTTATTATCTTGTATTTATTAATATAGTTTTGAAGAAATATATATTATGTCTAGAAAATGAATATTGATGCAGACATACCATAATCGTTTTCTTCGAAATATTAACCAGGTATCCTTTAAATAACAATAGTCTTCTTTAGAATTAAAAGTTTCCTAAGAATCACCAACTTCAAATATCTTAGTAAATCATTTTCCAAACTTTATAGGAATTAATAAAATTAAAGAAATTATAATCCACTCTCTTAGATAAAAATATATATAAAACTCCTAAAATAATATTTAAAATTTAAATCAAAACCTAATACGTGATATGTTAATCAAAACATACTTATACATATGAAATTATACTTTTTAATATTTCTATAATTTTTTAATACACAACCAATAAGTAATATAATTTAATATGTATGAAACATGAATTATGAGAATTACCTCATAATAAATTATATGTTTGTTTGGAATTATATTAAATTTTTAAGAAGTATATTAAAATTCTCTAAATACATAATATGTTTTACTTCATAGAAAATATTCAATACATAAGAAGTTAATAAACATTACCAAGGCATGTGAAATGATTAATATAGTATATAAGAAGTTTTATTTTTTAGACTCCCTAGAATATATAATATTTTCTTATTAATATATAATAAGATAAGATTAATAGATTCTATAAACCTCATACATAATATTTTATTTTCAAAGTGTAAAATATTGTTCCATGTGTAGGCTGTTAAACATAATCAAATTTTATATTATTCTAATATTTAAGATATTTATTTTATGTGTAAGAAATATATTTTCTACATAGGAAATATATTTTATAACTAATAATTTGCTTCAATACATATGAATATAGAATTGAGAATATTTTTAAAAACATTAATATGAAGGATAATTTCTGATAGTGAAGACAATACATATTATTTTATACCTAGAAAATATTTTTTTAACTTAAATAAGATAAAGTTAAAATAATAATGATAGATTGAAAAACATTATTAAAATATCAGATGAAAAATTGAAATACATCCAATTTTTATTCATTAGTAAAACATTAAAGGGTTTTTATGAGCATAAAAACTTAGGTCAGATTCAGATATATAAGATCAATATTAGTATGTTTAATAGGTATAATAGTGACATGTAATTACTATTCCTCCAAGTATGTAGATAAAACGTGTATGAATGGGGTTTTTGGTGGAATGATTAATGCATGATGACCTATAGGTAGTTTTATATTTGTTATATTTCTATTTCTATCTATGAATAAAACTTCATATATTTTTTTACTAATGCTAAATATGTGTTCATAATTCCTTATTGAGGATTATTACTCACACCTGGCATGGGAATCCCTATGAAAATGCATAATTTGTTATCAGGGATCCAAATAATGGATATTGTCTTATAATGGGATTTTAATACTGCAATGTTTGATGGGAATTTTCAGTGATATTGGGATATACTCATTGATATTTTTCTGTTATACCTATATCAGAATTTTATTCATTTTTTATTGTGTATGTATTGATCTGCTACATGTGGGTATCTTTTTGAATTTATTATACTAGTTATTGTATTTAAAAAAATAATTTATTTTATTAAAAAGTAATAAATTAAACACATATCAATGTGGTCTAAAGAAATTATGTTCGAGTGAAAGTTATGATGATTTTTTCTTAGACCATTGTGTTAGGATTTTCTATGGATAATGATGATCTAGGCCCCACATTTTCACTTTCATAAGTTGGGAGGATTTCCACCAAAAAGGTTTATATTTTTAGTTCATTCATCGATGTGGGATGATTTAATACAATTCCTTCCCCCTATGGAGTACTTCATGGAGTTTCTTTAATAATTTAGGTATCACTTATAGGTTTAAAACATGTTTAATAATTCCACTCATGAAATAACTTTAATGAAGTCATATATTAATAAATTTAATAGCTTCCATAATAGGGTGAACATATTTGGTTGAAGTGGTTGGGTTCATCAAGAATTGTTGGGAATCATGGTTATCTATTTTATCATCCTTAAGATGACTCATGTGGGAATACAATATTTTTCACAGAGGGAATCGTAATGTTGACACCCAAGTCATCATTTAATCATAATTAGTGGGAATTTATGCTTGTCAGAAGAAGAATATTAGGAATTTAACCTAATAAAAATTATTCACATCACCTAAGGCATCCCATGCTCATCACATCAGGGATCCTATTCTCATCACACAATGAAACCTAGGATAAAAAACTAAGGCATCCCCGAAACATCACAAATGAAATCCAATTCTCATTACATAAGGCACCCCATTTTCATAACATAGGTAAGAGTATAATATTAAGATCATCACATAAAAGAAAAATGGAGAGATCCTATTCTCATAGGCTTCTTATGATCGTAAAATAAGACATATCATGATCATCACATGAATTGGTTTATGCTTTTCATAATGGAGAAAATAAAATCTTAGGATCATCACCTAAGGGAATGGTATAAAGATCCCATAAACATCACATAGTATTATTATGATCATAATATAATTCATGATTTTCTCACCACCTAAGTCTCCCTAGGATCATCACCTAGGACTGGGTTTTAGATTCATCAATTGGGGGGTTATCCTATGCTCTTCACATAGGACACCTCATTCTCTTCACGTGAGGAAAGTGTCCATTATGATCATAACCTTATGGATGGCACAACTTAACTTCTATTAGGGACATATACATATATTTTTATCACTTATGGGTAGATAAATATTAATGTCCAGTGGTGATTCCATTAGTTTATAGCCCCATAGAGACTTGGGGGGGGGGTGAGGTGATAGGTTTATTATACTCCATAAAGATGAGAAGGATTTATAGATATCACCTACCAATGGGGGATATAGTGGTGATTATTCTAATATTGAACGTTAAAGAGGCATCCTATGTATCCTAATTGAAACATAGATAAAAAAACATGTTATTTTAGTTACACAATTTAATGTTCCATGATAATATCAGTCTATGAAATTTATCACTATGTGGTAAGGAATCTAGTGTTGAAAAAGGGTAAACATCAGGGGTGTGTGGTTTATGAAATGGTTTTTTCATGTGGGGATCATTTCTCATTTAGTAGATCAGGGGTTAAGCCCTCAATGAGCTCATGGTCATGTCTTATACCTATTATGCGGCCCATGGGAACTTATTGGTAACAATATGGATACGTGTAAGGATTACACAGTTTCCTTTGGGGTAATTATTGGGAATTGTAAAGATACATTTAGTGATTACACATATTCTACCAAATTTGATCCTAATCTTAAGAGAAAAAGGATCCGAGGCCACCCAAACCATGTTTGGTTCAATAATACTGATGATGAGAGTTGATGATACCATCCGAACATATGGATGTTTCATGATGGAAACCAAATCGTACGTGTATAGATATCATGATCTCTAATTTTTCATAAATTCTTGTGGCATGAAAGGAGGGAATTGAGTGAATTTATATGGAATAAGTTTCACACAAGTTGGGTGTTGTGAAAGACCTTGAGCTGTGAAAAAAATGGATTTTTTATAAATTGTATTCTCTATTGGGGTGAGTTTAATAAGAAAAAATCAAGCAGAAAAAAACATTGAAATACTTGATTGAGGTAATTCATGTTAGATTATAACCTATAGGAAGTCTAAGATGCTTTTGGTTTCATAAGTGTGTGGAATTTTGAGCTGTGTGAGCTAAAATATTCAGTATTAAAATCCCAAAGTTTGGATACTTCATATGGTTAGCATAGGGGTATTTAAATTCCTCCATCTCATTGAAGATGAATATCTCAGAAAATATTTGTGTTCTCGTGTAAGATTAACATATGTGTTGAATTTTTTACTTGCACAATGTTACCAGTTACGGGCTTACATAAGTCTGAATTGAACAAGTTGAGTCTTTTCTCAAGAACATCCTTTACTAGCTACATTTCCTCTAGAATCCCTTTATGAAATGTTTTTATATGAAAACAAATCCCCCCTCCGAATCAGATGTAATGGGGAATAATATAATGAAATTATGAGGGAAACACTAAATTTTGGGAATTTTCTCCCCCACTTTTATGAAACTTTGATCAAACCATTGACTCTAAAGGGGTATATGGGTCATAGAAGGGGCAATGACCACATGACACAAATTGAGTTGATGATATATTTTTACAAAAATTTTCCTTTTAAAAAAGTACTATGAGTTAAATCCATATATTTGGTGCTTCTCGATCTTGTATAAACTACTTTCAATGAGGTAGACTTATGTGATCATGAATTTTCCAAATAATTATTCAAGATATACATGATAGGACATTCATTAAATAGAGTTTCATAAGGATTACTTATATAAATCATACCACATCTCATAAATCTAATCAAATGGATAATTAATACACCAAGACCACCATAGATAGAAAGAATTAAATGACGGAGAAATTGGGGTTGGATTAGTCAAATTAAACTCATCCCCGCACTAGGAACTTGTTGACCTAATAATAGAGAAGTAGAGAGAGTACCTACCATCCAAGAAGTTTCCTCTATTTTCCATCAATATTATATATGATGTTTTAATTCTAAATTCTAGCCTTGATACTATAGATAATTATTTTATATGTTCATTGAGTTACATCTGATTTAAAATTACCACTTCCAAGAACATTCTTTGGGAAAATATCTTGATGAAAACATTATCTCTCTATAACCCAACACAAATGATCAATTAGAATCATCTAGTAGTCATTGTATCCCCATAGTAAGAAAGAATCTTTCATGATGGAGTATTGGATAGTTATTATGGGTGGAATAATGAGTGGGATATACACAGAGGGGGGAATTACTAATGAATGGATGTGTGAAATAGGATCCACCAGATATGTATAGACTAATGAGATCTCTTATACTATGTCAGACTCTATAAGGTGATGTGGCTCTCACAACCTATGTTTACCACAACCTAGTCATAATCCAGGTGTTTCTGACCATGTTTTACCCCCTATGAAAAAACATTCCACCTCAATCATTGTGATGTGGGGATCAACCTCTCGAATTTCTATAAGATTGGTGAAATGACCTTCCTTAAGGATATGTATTATAAGTTCCTACGAGGATTCTGTTGGCAGATATAAAGAATATAGTATTGTTACAAAATTTACTATTGTCTGTTTTGTGAGGAAAATAGGGAATAAAACCCTATATGTATTGACTTATTCATAAATAGGTGTAGATGTCAGATATCAAGGAGGCCAAAATAGTGATCGAGGACACATGAATAGAGTAATCCCATATCATACTAGTATTTATAAGAATGGAGTTAATATAAAGATTTAGGATTCAATGTTAAGCTATGGAAATTCCAATATATTAGGGTGAAAGAATTCTTAGCAACCTTACTCAGTGGATGGTTTCTACCAGTCAGGTATTCCCATATGGTTATGGGATTAAGGAGTTTTATTATAGTGAAAAAGATAACACAAGGTTATCAGATCATCCTTGCTGCACCAATGCCCACAAAAATCTTTGGAATCCTAAATCATTTTAGTATAATTTTACCCCATTTTCATATATGAACCAATCTAATTTTGGTATAAGTTGGTCTCTACACACATTATTGTGAACAAGTATCCAACTCCAACCACTAACCCAAACACTATCGTTAAGTCATAACTACTCAATATCATTAGGATCCATCCCCTGCGACTCTATTATACTAAAATGATCTCTATGATCAATGAAGAAAAATATATCAATTTCCTCCCATTTAATATACAAACTGAGGAAATTTTCAATCATGTTCATGGTATATTGGAGAAGACATTGTTCCCAGTGGCCTTTCGAGGCAAGGTGTTGTCTATGTGCATTAAAAAAAATTATATTTTAGATGTTGACCACCACCCATTTTTTATGTTAGTTTAACTACCTTTTATGATCAATGATACAGTTACACACCAATTTTTATTATGAACATAATTCAATTAGGGTTTAAAAAATTTGGTGAATGCTAATTCGGGAAGGAACTGATGAAAAAATCGACTTGTTGCTGGTCAAATCTCTAATAAGATTTGATATGATGTTTTAAAATATAAAATCATGGGGAATTATTATGGTTTTTAATGGTTCAGGTGACCTGTTGGAGTGGGAATAGGACAAGTAAGGTAAATGACATGCTTCTGTTAGGGGGGCTCAGTAGCCCTAGTGGAGATATCTTATGGAGGTAGTTATACCTATTGATGGGTTTATGATCTCTTCTACTCATAATCCGGGATATGATTTTGGTATGATCCCATCAGATGATGTAATATGTCCCAAGAAGTGTATCTGACAGTATCAAGATAGCTACGAGGATATGAAATATGTATTTTCTGTGGCTCTAGTGAAATGCCTTTATGACATAAGATAAGTTCCTAAGGCCATGATATTTTTACGAAATATAGTAAATGTTGGACTAGTTGTGGTTATATTTCACACATGATCAACTCCAAATTCCAAGGACTATGTTATCAGAGTTTTAACTTGTTAGGGCTATCAATAAAACTTGGTTTACAATGATAGAATACATCATAGACCTAGAGGTGTTGGAATACTGGTGTGATGAAGGAAATACCTTTACCAGCAGGGTCTAATAAATGTTTGGTGGGTGACCCATTAGAGGATAGGGAAGTACAGTGCCAATTAGGGATGTGTAGGTTGGTTATTAAATATATGTTATTCGAGTGTAAAGGAATCTTTGGGAAGTGCTATGGAGTTGACTGACTCTCCACCAGAGGGTATGGAGGCTCCATTCAAGGATGAATTAGGAGACTCACACTAAGAAAGGTAGCTCTCAAGAATTGTAGAATCATGATCCTTTAAGATGTCCTTCAGACGGCATTGAATTTGTTTCTCTGATATGTTTAGAAATAGTCAAGTGTGGAGACCCCATAGATATTGATGGTATATTCCCATAGAAGGTATCATGGGTAGAAACATCCTGATGGTTGGGTGGTTAGGGTTGTATCTCCTTCTAAATTTATGTGGGGACCCATACACTCTAATTAAATTTAGTTCTTAATGAAGCTAAAGATCCATCCACCATGAGTCTGAATAGGTAATTTCTAACTATATTATTTTATTAAGAATATTTTCTCAAACTATATATTGAATCACTTGATTTTATTATTGAAGATATAATACCTAAAGATAGGGAGTCTCTTGTGATGGTGGTAGAGTAACCCATTGGTGCTGAGGGGATGTAAGTTGTAGAGAAATCCTTAGATAACTCAGTCCCTATCCTACCCGTGGACATGATAATAGAGTAGGGTGAATATACAGATCCCTTAGTCACTCTGGTAGAGGGTGATGTTGGGGAAATATATGTGTAATTTTAGTCTTCAACTAGTAACTCTTTCTTTTATTTAAAACTATCACAACCTATTCCAATAAAAAGAACTTTCTTATGAGAGAGTACTATGAGGTGACACATTACCTAGAAAATAATGTACTCTCGAAGAAGGTCCGTATCCTCTTCTTGGTTTCTTGCGCAGAAGTTATCCATATTATATGGAGGATAAAGAACAAATATTGACATGAAAATTCTACCTTCAACCACAAAGATGCACTCTCAGATATTCTGATCATGTCTCAACAGACTAACCGTTTACATGATGATAATTGTGATAACTCAATCAAAGACTTTACAGTTCTGAGAAAACTGCATCTTCCTGGTAATTATCCTAAACCACTAAGCTCCATTGAGTTCTTCTAGCTACCTCCATTTACAGGCTGGATCAAATGTAATTCGGATGGAACCTCGAGAGGAAATCCAGGACCATCTGGCTATGTAATAGACTTCAGGGATCACAATGGTGATTTTCTTGCATAGGTTCTTGCCTCATGCAGACATGCCATTGGTCTTTAGGAAAAAATGATGTATTTTATCAAGGTAGTGGAATTTTCTCATCAAAGAAATTGGAATGAAGTATGGTTTGAAAGTGACTCATTCACCATTTTTCAAGCAGTTAGAATCATTCAAATTCAACTTGCATGGAAACTCACATCTAAATGGATAAATTTTATGGATACTCTTGCTTCAATACATTATATTATAACACACATCTATCATGAAGCCAACCAAAATTCTGATTTCATTGAAAATATGGGAGACTCTGGTGATACTTTCTCTTATCATTCTAGCATACCCTGTGAGATTCTTGAATTTATTCAAAGAGATAAGTTTAAATTTCATTCATTTTGACTCTTGTAACCCTATTTCTTTTTCATTATATGAAGCCTTGATGCTTACGTTTCTAAAAAAAATAAACATCGCTAAGCTAGATATTGAACCAAATTAGGTCCCTTCACTATTATATGGTTTTATCAGGGATAGATGGGTTTGGAAACCATGCCCCCATTCAATTCTTCATGATCACATAAAAAAGCACAGGTTACTAAAGGTGTGGTTATTTAACACCATTAGGTACAAGTTTATCATTAATGTTGTGTTATCTATTCAAGTAGTTGAACAATATATTTCCTAACTAAAATAGGAGAAGTTAAAGAAATAAGACCTCATATATACCAAGGATGATACCGACAATTGTATAATGGAAAATTCGGTAGTAACTAAATCCACATCAACCCATGTGACATCTTGAGTTGTGGAGTGAGAGACCAAATATGTTTGGATTCATTTTCAAGGGACCGAGGTGCATCCATAAGTTGAGTAAGAGATAGTAGAGTTTTCTAAACCATGATTATCTATTGAATCATCATGATAAAGGCCAAAAAATATTGACCAGACAATATATTAGTCACAACAATAGTCTATTGATGTAATATTTGAGAGTCTTTGATTTATGGATGGCCCACCTCACTTTTTTACAAGAAATAATAAAAAAGTTTACTTATTTTATTTTTTGTATCAATATATTTTTTAATCACAATTGTTTTAAGGAAGAAATTGATGAACAATAACCAATCCCATATGATTCATTCTTAGTGTGAAAGAAATAGATAAATATAATACCATTTAATTACATAAGAATGTTGGGATGGGATGAAAATGTTTGGATCATAATGTTGTCTTGATAACCATTGGGAAACTTCTAAAGATCAAGGAATCAAATAAGTGTAATTCCAAGAGTTTGATGCCCTATCAATGTACAAACTGCAAGAAGCCACAATAATATGGGTGTAATAATTCCACTTGAGTAAAGGGGAAGTGAGGAAAGATAAGTTATGACTCAAAGAGTCATTATTGGGGAATTAAAGAGGGGGATATAGGTTTAGGATAATTTTTGACCACATTAAAATCATGGGTTCCACTAACTACATAAAACAACCCCAAATCCAGTAAACTAGAGTTAATGATTAATTTATTACATTTTTTATCCTTGAAAATCATTCAAATATTCCATCTTCATATCTTGGAGAAAGGAAAACATAAAACTAGTGAGCTCAAATGCTCAAAAAGGTAATTTATACAACTTAATATATCATGAGAAGATAAGGAATTAACAATATCTTAATGTTGTTAATCAATACATATTCCATTTAATAAAAAACCTGAGCTTCAAAATGTATCCTTGGAAAATTTAAACCTAATAATAACATATATAATAATAACTGAAATATTAATGAAGGAAATGTATACTGTAATATGTCATGATATTATCATTGTGGGTTTATGAAAAAACATCATGAACATTACTATCATGTTCTTGTATTAATACATTTCAATGAATGGGTAGGTATAAATCAAATACCTAACTAAATTAGCCAATTTTTTATCTCATGAGACCTGTCGATGCATTGTGGGGTTATCTATAATCAGAACTCTCCCATCATGTACATATGTCCAATGAATTCCTTAGGTATTTAATCAAAAATATAACACAAAATCAAAATTCCTTATTAATCAAAAAATATTTATATTGAATAAAGAATACATAAAATCAACATTTCCCTAATATGGTTCCTTCAACTAACATTGTATATTGAAATGGTATATAGTTAAGAAAATATTGAATTATTATAAATAATAATGAATATATCCATGATACTAAACATATTTACATGGAGGAGAAAAATAAAATCTAATGAAAAATGGAGAGTGATAGAGAGCATTATCACATAGAATTGAATTACTTAAAAATAAGTTATAACCCATAAATTTGCAAAGGATGATATAAGGCCATAGATTGAAAAAAAATTAGGTTCAACATAATGGAAATTATTTTTATAATTATAGTGTAAAATATAATTGAAACATTGAAAATAACTTTCCTTAAATATCTTGTATATTTATTATAAAAACAAATTTATAAATAATTTCCAAAATTCATTTTAATATATGAGAAGATAATGATTTTTTAAATGTAAAATCTAAAATTCATAAAACAATGGAAAATTATTTTCTTTGAAAAAAATAAAAATTTATAAATGAATCAAAATAGAAATTAATGACCATATATTTGTGAAAATACATTCAGTCCATATACATTAAAAAGAAAATTCATTTCATGCTTTTATAAAAAGTAAAAAAATGAATTGTACATAAAAATTTAAAAAGATTATTTTTAAACCTCTCTAAAGAAAGTAAATGTTAGTATAAAAAAACTTTAAAAATAATTAATAAGTAGATAAAAACATCAATAAAATAACATGAAAAATATGTGTACAGAATAAAAATATTCCTAACTTAAAAGAAGAAATATGGTTTGGTTTTTGCAAAAAAAAAACTTCAGTCTTTGAGTACCAAAAATAAGAAAAGTTGGATGAAAAATATAGAAAACCCATAAATAAAAAATGATGTTAAAATAGATGGGGTTTCAAAAGATAAATAGTATGTAATTCTTCCAACATAAATTTAAACATGAATATTCCTAAATAAGAGTAAGATGTCAGAATAAACCTTTATAACTTTAATAACATTTAAATAAAAACCAATTAAAAATGAAAAAAAAATGAATTGAGAATTTAAATATCATGAATAATTATGAACTAATGATATAATATGTCAAAGTAGTAGTATATACACCATATTAAGTAAATTATGTACATAAATAAAATATTTCTTAATGGAGTGGGCTTGAGATGAAAAACCATTAAGTTGGATTCCTTCATTTTCAAATACTTTATGACCCCATGAAAAACCAATTTAAATTTATTAAATTATCCTTATGAATTTTTTTCATATATATTCCATTTTAATGTCCTTTTATAATCACTTGACATCCATTCATGAATAGTTCTTTCATAGGTCAAATACTTAAGGTTGTTTGGTTAATTTCTCTCAAATTACGTCGATATATAAATGATTTTTATAGGTGTTATTAAATGATTAATTCATATATAGATTTTAAATATTGTGAAGGATATATTTTTAATTCATTATATACAATTATTTATCACCCATGAAATATGGTAATATAAAAAACAAATCACATAACATTATTGAGGTGGTAGTCCACATGTATACATGATTGACATTATCACTTTCCAACCGATGGTAGGGGAATAATGAAGATGATATATTATATTCCCCGAATAGTATTTACGTTATAAATATAATATATATTCATAACTTCAATATTTATAACCATCTATATGATTTGGTGATGAAAAACAATACACATCTCTTCATGGAGGTGGTAGTCTGCACATTTGCATGTGTAATTTTTTTTCATTTTCCATAGGTTGGAATGGAGATAGAAAATGGATGTACCATTAACATAATAAAATATTAGTATTGTGGATATACTTATGTAATTATTTTAATGTGGTTAATTATTATTTTAATTAGGATTAATAATAATGGAATTTTAAAAATATCACTATGTACATAAACCACTTATTTTGGTATCCCCCTTGGACATACACATTAATTCTTCTTGAAGTTTTCTTTTGGTAAGCTCATGACCACTAGGTTGATAAAATTAAAGTTGGGATGGAATTTTTTCTAGTATTTTTATAGGTAAGTGACTCAAGTAGTGTGGAGAAGAGAGGAGAGGATGTTCCCTTTTATAAGTGAGGTGGGTAGAAAACTTATAAATACTTCAAACATTATTGTATAATATACTTATTACTCAATTCAATTGGCTCCAAATTATGAAATCATAAAAGTTGATAAGGTAAATGTAAAAATAAAACCAACCAATTAGATTTTATATTGTTTTTTATCATTAATACTTATTCCAATATGCTTACCCATTTAACTCATTTTACCCTTAACCAAGGTGATAAATATTTTGTATCATTATTATTAATTATGATTGAAAATTAATTTGAAATTATTATCTCATTTTGAATGTTATTATTATAAAAATGGAATCCATTTTATATGCTCCAATTACTTGAAATTTTATAAATTAATTTTATTTTAAGTTCTTAAAATGCAATGAAAACTATTTTTTGAAAAATGCATGTTTTAAGAATAAAAATTATTTTATATAAAAATCATGTATAACGATGATTCCCATGAAATTAATTGGATTAAAATAAGTAAAAGTTTACTCACTGAATTTAAAACCAAATATATAACAAACTTAACATATTGTATACTTGATTAAGTGAAAATAAACAGAAATTTTTCTTTTTCAAATAAAAGCATTACATAGATTTTCAAAATGTTAAACATAGATAAAAAAGATCAACATTATATTTTTAAATGAATTATATTAATTATTAAAAATATATTTGGTATAGAAAATATTTCCCATAAACTTTTAATTCATTCTTATATCATTATAATGTAATAAAAGTTACAATATTTGTAAAATCGTTTTTTTTAATTATTTACCCAAAATTTGAATATTACTAAAAAATCACAAAATTTACCATAATTTAATTTCGACCTGATGAATTTATAAAAAAAATAATTTAATCAAATTAAAAATTCAAAAATTCAAAAATTATGTTTTAATCTAATTCTTTATTAAATTTTTATGCATTTAACTATAGTTTATTTAGAATGAAATATTTACTTACTATAATTAAATATGAAGAGTTACATTCTTCCCCACTTAAATATTTTTTTCCTTTAAATTTATAGAATATCTCATAATGATAAAATATCATTAGTTATTAATCCTAAGTTCTTCATTTTCCAATATTTCCTCTTTTAACTTATGATTTATCCAAAGTTCCTTTACTAGTCGAGTCGTCTGATTCTGCATCACTTATTATCTAGTGTTATTAATCTAGATAGGATCTTCCCAATGAGATAGATCGGTCTCTAATTTAATTTGTTCAAAGGTTAATACATCTATATGTTATGGAATATAATTCCTCAGTGAAGAGATTTAGAACATCATTCATGTTAGAGATGCTTGGTGGCATTTCCAAACGACAAGACACAACTCTAACACTTTACAAATTCTTAAAATTATATAAATAGTTCTGAATTAGTTTTCATTCCTTTATATACCATATAACACCCTTCCAAAGAGATACCTTCATGGAAAAATAACTGCTACCTGAAATTTTAGGTCCTTCATTCGATTGTTGACATAATTTTTTTCCTAATTTGAGTTTCCTTTATATGACGTTGAAGAGTTATTACTTTTAACATTTTATACTTTATTAATTATAGGCCTAATGTCTTTCTTTCACTAAATTCATCAAAAAAAGTTGGTATTTGAAATATTTTTCTATAATACTCTTCGTATGGTTCCATTTGATGGCTTAAATGGAAGCTCTTACAATATGTAAATTCCACCAAAGGTAAATAATGACAACACATACCTTGAATGTCAAGTGAGAATAAAAAATTCTTGTTTTATAATATTTGAATAGTCATTTTAGACTGTCCATATATCTAAGGATGATAAGCAGCCCTCCAAGGCTATTTGACATCGAGATCCTTTTGAATAATTTTCCATAATTTCAGTGCATGTCTTGGATCCTGATAAGATACAATTGAAAGTGGTGCACCATGAAGACCTGCAAATTCAGTGATATAGTTTAATGTGAGGTTTTTTAGAGGAAAATTCTAACTTATAGCATAGAAATGTGTAGACTTAGTATAAAGATCAACCATAACCCATATGAAATCAACTCTTTTAAGATTATTTGGAAATCCAATAAAAAATTCTAAGTAATATAATTTCACTTCCACATAGGAATAGAGAGAGGTTTCATGGATCCTTTGGGATGTAATCTGTCAAATTTTACCTATTTAAAACCCAAGATTCATGATACATAGACAACAATTTCTGACTTCATATTATCCCACCCAAAAAATTATCTTAAATCCCTATACATCTTGGTGCTACCAGGGCATATAGATGGACTTTATCAAGTAATTATGTCTTATATTTAGGTATTTCTTGAATACATATCCTATTTATAAATTTCAACATACCATATTAATAAACAAAGTCTTAAAAATTCACATCATTCATGGAATTAACATTCATATTTAAACACTTATATTAATGATGAGTCTTTTTTATCTTCCTGAGTAAATATTATTTTAAAATATATAGTAAAATGAGTGATGTTTACCATTTCCTAGTGATCCTTATATCTAAATTTATTAAATCCATGAATATTGTATTTTTTTCAATCTTTATTTTATTCATAAATCATTGATATTTCACACTCAATTCATTAGCCTCCTAATTTTAATTCATATGGTGGTAGTGTATTGATAAATCATAATCCTTAAGTAGCTATAACGATATCCTTTATATTATGTTTATCTTATTTTTTGAAATTATGTATTTTATAATTTTTTGATCTGTATATATCTCATATATTTCACCATAGAGATAATTCTTTCATATCTTCAAGTAAAAGATTATTGATACCAACTCAAGATCATGTGATGGATACTTCTATTTATGAATATTTAAATATATTATTGCATGAGAAAAAAATTCTATAGTTACACATAACGGTGCATATGAGTCCTTTATTTGATGCATCTCTATATATCCCAAAACTATCCCATCCTGATGGTAATGTAAATATTTGTGCATTGAAAATCACTTATTCAATTCTTCAAAACCTTCCTAATATTATTCTGATAATATTAATTTAATAGATTTACTGGTCAAATTGGTTAACAAGTTATCTAGTAAGGGAACTTTTTTGAATAAATCTCAAATAATGACCTATTAATCAATGGAAACTATATATTTTAGTTACATTTTCTATTGTAGTACATTATCTAATCACCTTTTTCTTTAAAGGATCAACTAATATTCCATAATTTGAGATAATATAGATAAGAAAAGAAACTTCCCAATATCAGAATTATCAATTACTAAATTTCCCATAAAACTCAATCCATCCAATATATTCTAGAATGATTATAAAATGGATTTTATTCCCTTTATATATTTTTGATTATACCAATATTTTATTGATAAATACCAAAAATTAAATTATGAATATAATATTTGGATACACTATTAATCAGATCCATAAAAATAGAGGGTACAATTTTTAATCTAATGGGCCTTACTGTAAACTCATAATTTTCATACCTTGTTTGAAATTTTGACATTATAATATATTTCTCCCTTACTTGAAATTGATGATACCCAAAATGAAGAAAAATATTTAAAAAATATTATCTTCCTCTATGTTTTTAAAATAATTCATTAATTTTGGAAAAATAATACTTGTTCATTGTATTAATGATATTTTTTTACCTATAATAGTTGCACAACCTCATAGAAAATCACCCTTTTTAACACAAAGAATAGGGTCTACCCAAGTTGAAGCACTAAGGATAATGAATCTCTTATTACAAAAATATTTTAACTCTTTATTTAGTTCCACTAATTCCACTATATCTATTCTCTAGGGTGTCTTAGATGTAGGTTTTGAATTAGGTAAGGGTTTAATGGAAAAATCAACATCACGCTTGGGTGGATTTCTAGGTAACTCATCAAGATACACATAAATGTATTCCTATATAATAAGTACATCTTCTTTTCCAAGGTTATAGTTACCATCCCTAGGATTCATCTACACTTCTAATATTATAATTTCATTAATGAAACCTACTGGAGGTGGATCTAGACATTATTCATAAGATGAAGTCTCCCCTGTAAAGAAAAGGCATTCCATACCTCCCTTATAAATTATACAATATTTATATTGGAAATAAAATTTCACATTATTCTTTAAAAACCAATCGATTCTAAATATTAATTTAGAGTCACCCATAGGTTTAACAACCATGTTTGTAAATAGAAAATGAATATTCATCATAATAGGGTCTAAATGAAATATCCTTGTTTCAATAGGATTTCAAATAGGAATCAGGATTGAAAAATCTATTCTAATGGTTATAGGGAAATATTTCATGTTATTCGAAATAATTAAATATATAATGGAGTGTAAGATCTATAATAAAATAAATCATTATCTAAATATGATTTTATGCTCAATATACCATCCACCTAATCTTTAGAAACTTATACTTCATCTTAGTATTTGTATAAATATATAATTCTCACATTGTCCGCTTTTGTATTAGTTTCCCTTGATAATTAGGGAATTTGTTTTAATAATGACCCAACTATATATATTAGAATAACTAGAAAAAAGACTATTCACTTCCATTATATTCATGATAAATATGGTCCTTACCTTTGTAATTTTATTAAACTCCCATTATATTTAATCATTTACTAGGATTCTTCATTCCAAAATTATCAAATTATGGAAATCCCACGTTTCCTTTTTTTCTTCTTTGAAAAATTTATTTTTCATTGGTGCTCAACCAAACTCATATTTTATTAATTTTACCTTAAATATATAAGACCTAGAAACTTATTTATATATTTCAATGAGAAATTATACTATATAATTATATGATAAAAAATTTAGTGACTAGTTCCCATCAAAGTTTAGGATTATTCCCATTAAATAAATAATCAATATTTCTTTCTGGATTATGTATGTAGTCTATTGTATGCCTTGATAATCTTGTAAAATTAGTC
Organism: Viscum album; assembly: GCA_963277665.1. NCBI lineage: Eukaryota > Viridiplantae > Streptophyta > Magnoliopsida > Santalales > Viscaceae > Viscum > Viscum album. The sequence goes on from OY728164.1 coordinate 138,073,717, forward strand.
CCACATTCAATGAAACTTTACTCTTACTTTTGATTTAGGTTGAGGAAATATCTCTCTATTTCAACTCATTTCTCTCATGGAAAATATTTCTCAATGAAAATTACTTTAAATTTTATCATTTTATACTTAAAATTTCACCACATTCTTTAGTATTTTGGATGATTAACCACTATTGATTAATATCTACCTTTATAAAAATTACTACCAGAATAAACTTTTCCCTATCATTACTTCCCAACCCCAAGAATATATATTCCAAGGACTTAAACTAATTCTCAGCTACTAATGGATTAGTAGTTCTATTAAAGAATGGAGAATTATGTTGTATAAAGAAATCAAACATTGGAGTATTACGTAATAGAAAAATAGGTTGTTCTATATGGGAAAGGTTATTTTTCAAAATATGGGATATTTATTCAATATTTCCATGATCTACAAATCTCTAACACCCATTCTATTATTTTTATTTTTAGGTTAACCCCTATATTGACTATAATTTTTGACATGATTTCCTTTTATTTTTCTAGGAACCATACCATAACATAAAAAACCCTATATAAAAACTGTTACAACCCTAACGTTAGTAACCCAGTGTTAGTGATTACATTATTATATTGGTAAAAGATACAAGGTATCATAATAAATATGACCAATTACTTTATATGTGTTGGGATATAACATACAAACATTATTTCTATATTACATTGAAACAAAAACATATAATGAAAAAAATTATTTCATCATTAATGATTATTCAATGATTCCTTCTCATATCATGGGGAAGGGAAAATAAAAAATGATCAAGAATAAAATATCAATAAGGGAATGTGTACAATATAAACTATAATGAGTAGGTAAGTCATTAACCATATGGAAGAGTGGATAATGAATATGTAATCCATTTATTAAAAAACAGGAGCACCAAAATGTATCCATGGAAAATATCAACATAACAATTACATGGATAAAAATATATGAAATATTAATGAAGGAAATTCATAATGTCAAACATCATGATATTAAAAATATGACCTCATTTCAATAAATCATGAACCTTACCATCATAGCCTTATTTAAATACATTTCAATGAATGGATAGGTATTCACAAAATGGACAACTAATTCGAACAACTGTTTTTCTCATAAAACCTGTTGATGCATTGAGGGTTTATCTATAATTAGACCCCACCCATCACTTATATATTTAAAATTTATTTCTCATGTATTTATTCAATAATATAATAAAAAAATAGTCCTTATGAATCAATAAATATCCTTATTGAATCTAAAGTATGAAACATGAATATTTCTCCAATAAATGAGATAATTTTCTTAATGACCTTTATTTAACTAAAACCATATATTTAAATGGTATAAAGTTAAGAAAATATATAATTATTAGAAATGATATTAAATATTTATATCATACTGAAAATATAAACACAAACCATAAAAATAATTTCCAATGAATAATGGAGAGTGATAGAGAACATGATCACAAGAAATAGAGTGTTCTCAAAATATAGTATATTCCATAAATCTATAAAGGATAATAAAAATCAACCATTCATCATAAATAAAGGTTTATAATAGGGGATATTCATTAGATATTTAAAGAGGAATATTTATGTAAAACTATTTAATATATTTCCTCAAATAATTTTTATCTTTGTTGTAAAAATATAGTTATAAATCATTTTAGAAATTATTTTCAATATTTTTAAAAATTATGCCTTTTTTATTTTAGTGTTAAAACTAAAAATTTATACAATAATAGAAAATTATGTTCTTTAAAAAACTATATAAAATTTTATGGAATATAAATAGTGAATAAATACCATGGAGGATGAAAAGTTAATTTGTATCGTGTATGTTAAAAAGATAATTCTTTTCACACTTTTATAAAAATTCAAAAATGATTTTTTTTGAAAATTTTAAAAATATTCCATTTAGAAGTTATTAAATAAATTAAAATGTATTATAAAAATACCTTTACCAATTAATTTAATGTTTATAAAAACTTCCATGTAACAATTTCAAAAATATTGATATGGAACAAAAACATTCCAGACCTAAAATAGAAAATAAGGTCTGTTTTTCTTTAAAATATTCTTTTAGTCCCTGAGAACCGAAGAGACTAAATGATAGAAGAAAAACATGGAAACCCAAAAATTAACCAATGGGTAAAAATATAAGGGTTTTTATAATATAGAGGGCACTTAATTCTTTAAACATAAATTTAAACATGAACAATCCTAAATAAAAGTGATATTATAGAATAAACGTTTATAAATAATAAACACTGAATCAAAACCCCTTATAATAGAAAAAATTAATTGAATATTTAAATACTATTAATAAATAATAATTCATGATATAATTAGTCAAATGGGTACTATATACACCATGTAAAATAAATTATGTGAATAATATATAATATATCTAGAAGGAGTGGAATTGAGAACAAAAGCCCTTACCATGGATTCATTCATGATTGAATGAATTATATCCTTTGAAATAATCAATTTAAATTTATTAAATACCCATTTAAAAAAATATTTCATATATATTCTATTTTTAAGGTTATTTTATAATCATTTTCGATTAATTAATTGAATAAATCTTTTTTACGTCGACCACATATGGTTGTTCGATCAATTTATCCAAAATTACTTCAGAATAGTAACCATGTTTATAGGTGTTATTAAATTATTCTTTATCTCTAAAATTTTGATAATGTCATGAATATATAATTTATTCATTATATATAATTTATAATAATCCATTCCAGATTTTAATATATAAAAAATCCACATCTCTTCATGGAGGAGGTATTCCACACACACACACACAACATTATTTTTTCTAATGGAAGGTAGGGTAATAAGGAAGATGATATATAATATATATAGAATCAAATTTATATCATAAATAACATATATGTTAATTAATTATCTCTTTATAACCATCCATGTGACCTAGTTATTAAAAATGATGCATATCATTTTGTGGAGGTGGTAGTCCACACATATGCACAAACGACATTTTCATTTTCAATAGGACGGAAAAATAAAATAAAAAATGATGTACCATTAATAGAAAATAATATAAGTATGGTAGATATACTGATAAAATAAATTTTATGTGGTTATTTAATATTTATAGAATGTATAAAAATGAAGTAACATAAAAAATCTCGGTAAAAACATATACCTCTTCTTTTGGAAATTCCTTCTGGGTTACACCTTACACCTTCTTGAAGAGTTATTTTGAAGACACCATGACCTCTAGGTCAGGAAAAATAAATTTGGGAAGGTATTTATTATTTTATTGGTCAATTTAAGTGGATCAATAAGTTTGGCTAATAGTTGAAAGGATTTTAACTTTTATATTGTGGTGGATGACAAACATGTAAATACTTGAAACATTATTATATAATATACATATTACTCAATAAAAGTTTCTCTAAATTTGAAAATATTATAATATTATAAGTTTAATTTCTATATACAACCAAAAAATGAGATTTAATTATTTTTTTTATTTTGAAACTCTATCCCATTATTTTAACCATTTTAAATCATTTGACCCATAACTGAGGTGATAAATATTTACCACGATTACTATTCATTATTACCAAAAATTGATTTTAACTTATTACATAATTTTACTCTAAATGGTTCAAAATATGGAATCCATTTTACATGATTCAATTTCAATATGTTTTATAAATTACTTTTAATATAAATTCAAAAAACAAGATGAAAATCATTTTTTAGAAAAATTCTTTTTTATGCTTAAAAATCATTTTATAGAAAAATAAATCACAATATTGATTACATTGGAATTAGTTGGATTAAGTTAAATAAAATTATAATTTTTTGAATTAAAAAACAAAAATTATCCTTTTGAATGATTTACTAAGAGAGAATAACCATGAATTTTTTTTATTTGAATAAAAATATTACATAGATTTCCAAAATGTTAAAAATAGATTTATAAGTTTAAAATTATATTTAAATTAATTATATTACCTATTTAATACATATTTGATATATAAAAATACTTCAAAAATTTTAAATTCATTATTATATAATTATTCTATCATAAAACTAACATCATTTTTAAAATCAGTATTTTTCATTATTCACCAAAAAAAATATTTTTGAAAAAACCCAAAAATTTACCATAAGCTAATTTTTACATGATTAAATTGAAAATAAAAATAATTTAATAAAATTAAAATTTTATTTTTTATGAATTTTGTTTGTAATAACCTTCTTGTTTATTGTTAAGTGGATTATTCTACAATTTCTTTAGAATGAAATATTTACTTACTATAATTAATGGTTTGGTGTTATAGTGAATCCATGGGTGATTCTACTAGGATGTGTACCCTGAATGAGAGGTGGGCCTCTGGATAACTATGACATCATTATAGGGGTGTCCATTTTGAATTGATGAAAATGTCTCCTCCCTAAAATTCACCCTAGATGGGAGGTGGTATTTGGAGTGTAATTTCACCACCATATGGGTGTTTATTCGGACTTGAGAGGTGATGATGATCCAAATAAGAAATAAAAAGTATACATACAGGATAAATGGATTCCAAAAAAGTTTTTATGAACATGTAGAGTTGTGTGTTATGCATGGAACATATCAACAATGTGTGGATGTAGAGAATTTAGGCTAATGGGCTAGACACAAATGTTAGCTAAATATGAGACATGAGAATGGGATTTGATAATGCTTTGAGAAGGAGAATAGTGTAGTATTTGAGGATGTCAGTTTATGGGAATGTAGATTTTACCAAATAGGGGCTAGTGGTTTAATATTGGATTGCATGGAATGTATGGTTGTGTAATTGATGTTCTTATAGCTAAGACCAAAGTGAGATAAGACCTTCATTGTAATAGGGGTGAGGAAAATTTGATATGATTCGACAACCTAAGTATTATTAAGAGTATTATAAGGGTGGTTTCACACAATTATAGGCCATGATAATTTTTCCCAATGGTTTCTAAATATTAAAGTCATCCAGATTTTACCAGAATGGAATGATAGTTTATGGTCATGTAGTGTGGACCCTCTCCTTTGTGGAGAGAATAATATCAATTCCAGAAACATAAAGGGGAACCCTATTATGGCACCAGAAACCATGAAAATATAGAGGATATATGAGGTTTGTAGATGTGTATGATATAGGATATCTGTATGTCACTACATATCATATAAGGTGGGAATCAATCCATGTATAGTTATAGTATTTTTAATCCATGTGTACATATATGGATCATGTACAATGGAAAGGGGGAATGCTTTGATGGGAAATAAAGCATGTATGATGTGAATTAAGAATAAATTCATCACTATATCATAACTATTTTTAGATATGGATTTTATGTGTGGGCCTAGAAATGAAGAGCTAGGTTTTATTATTTATCCCTTAATAATTGTAATCAAGACACTCATACCTCTCGAATAAAGAATTTATATAGATCCAGTTCCTATGCATGGAAAATTGGCATTGTCTTAAAGATGGGATCGTAAAGGAGATAATCATGAGTTGAAGGAGTAGTATGAGTTCTAGGATAAAATGGTGATATCTATGGATGGTTTAAATATGCAGTCTCTGGATGTCACAATTCTTTCAATTAGGGTTGACAACCAATGTGGATAGACTAATCCTCTAATTTTTTATTATAATTCTAATTTAATAATGTCATATCCATCTATTTATGACCCGATAAATACCCATAGGACCCCGTATTAATGAATTTAATCACAAAATCAAATCTAATAGTTACTTCATTAGATTTTAATACTTGATTGAGTATCTCTCGTTGTTATAAATTGTTTATGAATGGAACTGTGGTCAGATCCCCCAAGATCACCCATATTCACTTAAAAATTCCATGGGTTTATTCGTCATAAATATTCGGTCTCTAGTAAAGAGAACCAATGATGACCTAGATACCTCTATGATCACCGTTATTCCATTTTATTGATCCAAAAGGAAAATTTTAATCACTTAATGGAACAAGGATCTTCTATATCTATGATATGGTAGAGTTGATAGTAGAGATCCAAATTTCTATAGGCTGACTAATACCTCTAATTAGAGAATCCACTTACTTAAATAGTTATATAAAAACACTAGGAAATCTCTCATTAACCCTGAATATTTATTACCTACTAAATAATTCATGAATGACATATTATGACCTATTAAATATGACATAAGTTTCATATATATATTTATCACTTAATTTTAGTATAATAAATATATTATGCAACAAAATATATCTATTAACATGAATCCCTATTATTTCAAATATTAAATGATTTTTTTATTATAATAATATGAGTTAATTAAATATTTTCCCTTAAATTCACTTTAATAATTGAAAATAAATTAAATAAATAAATTCAACTCCAATTATTTTATACTTGAATAATAATGAATTCATTTATTTATTGGAAATCATTTAAACACGGACATCCCCCAAACCCTGTCATAGAGACCACTATTTCCTAAACTCATATTAATAATAACATACCTATAATTTTTAATAAATGAAGTCTGTGACCCTCTATTCCCTTATCTTGATAGTAGTGAGTACTAGTCACAGACCAGTAGTGATGTCTAGAAACCCATCAAGGACCCTATGTGTTTTTCAATGGGTTCACTAGAATTAACACCACTTTTTACTTTTATTACCATTACATATGTGCAATTTGGTATATTCATGTGTTTATTCTTAACATAATAGTTTTTATACTTATGTATCTATTTTATATGATAATTTACTTTGGTTACGCTTCGTATCTATAGGTTATATTAGTTCCTATGTATAATAATAACCTCAATATATTGTGAATGTAATCTATAATATTTTTACTATAGAATAGATAAATCATACTAACATTAAACAAATGAATCCTAACTATGAGGTGTCAGGGGATCATTATCATTAATACCTCCTCTCATCAAGTTTTCACTTGGTGATCTCAAGTACATGAGATCATAATGAATAACCTACCAATAACAACCCCAGAGGTTTCAGGTGTCACTGGTTGGTCTTATCTATAAATATTTGTATTGGTATCTTGAATTGAGATCATTATTAATATGTACCATTTTATAACATAGTTTAACATAAGGTAAAACCCATAGAATTGTTGTTTTTGTGAGTAAGCATGCATTGGGGTTTTCATTGGTGGAATTACATTGGTTGAATGATGAAGATATAATTTGTCACTTCCATGTTGAGGAAGAGATATTTTGTGTGCCTAGGTTGACCTGGATCATAGTACCTTTATCAAATCTATGTGCTTGGTTCAAAAACATAAAATCATATGGTAAGGTCACAAAATGTATAAATCAATGAAATGATGATGACACAAGTGTGTATATTTCTTTATTAGATATCATGATACAAGTAGATTATATTACATTGAACACGTTCATAGGTAGTAATAATAGCTATAGAAATACTTATTTCATAAGGGACCATGATGGGTTTCTAGAATCTACTATTGGTACGTGGGTTAAACTCATTGATATAAAGATACAGATTTACAGGTCCATACACTAAATGTCTCCATAAGTTCTAGCTATTCAGATGAATACGATTTTAGGACAAAGTGTGGCCTACATTTGGGGGCCAATGAACATCTAAGTATAATCCATAATAAGTAAAAATAACTCAATTATATTATTCTTGTTTATTGTATGGATTATTGAATTAATTTCTCAAGGTATTCAAAAGTTTTTTGATTATAAAATTAAATAGGAGAAAATATAAAATTTTCAAACAAACATAATAAATTCAAGGTGCGATAAATTATCTAGGGAGTTTATGGGATGAGTTAATGGTTCATATCTTGTCATGTTTCATGTTAATGTTTTTATAAGTGATTGATAAAATACTTGTGACATTTATAACAAGTTTAATTAAGTAATAAGTTTTTGAAAGGGTCTAAAATGAAGGTTATTACTTTCTTGGGAGAAAATTAAAATTTTGAAAAATATACCCTAGGTATAACAGATCATTTTAACCTATTGAATAATGTTATTAACCATTTGGAAGAATTATAAGTTCTATAACTTCTATCTCATGTTCTAAAGTGAGAATCGAATGGAATAATAATGTTGGATCGATCCCACTTTCTCAATTGAGTTTTCATTCTTTACGCGATCAAAAGGAATTCCATGACACTCTTTGATTTCCTAATTTATCACACAAGAATCAAATATCGATGATCCTTGTGTTTTGGATCAGGTTTGATTTATCTAGAGGATACCTTGATTATAAAATTTTATCCAAAACACACTAATAGTGAGAAAATCAAATTGATGAATTCAAATGAATAAGGTACTATTTATAGTTTTGTTCAGCTGTATTTTTTAGTGATTAAATTAAATTTCATGGTATCCTTTGAGTGATATAGGAAAGGGGATTTTTTGGGTTTAGTGTTTTTAACATGAATACGAACTCAAAATTTTAAATTGTGTATTTTTTACACTACCATAGTGCCTTGAGTTCCTTCACTAAGTTGATTATTTATAGTCATATAAATAAAAATCGCCCTCAAACATGCACCATGTAATATATTCTTTTTTTCCCATGATATCTCATAATACAGGATGCACACATTGTGTCATCATCCTTTCTTTAATTATTATTATTTTAACTTATAGGATAGACATACCTTATTCAACTATGTATATGGATTTAGAAATGGTATTACTATCCAAACCAACCACCCCTAAGATATCAATTACTTTCAAAAACAACAAATTCTATCTTAAACATTGAATCAATGCCATACCACCCATTCCACACCCAACATAAGATACCTTATCATGACATAAATTAAATGGTTTTCATATTGCATAAAAGTATATAACAAAATTAAACACACTAATTATAATATTAATTTAGGATACTAATACCTGTGTTCAAAGATAGGAACAACCAATGACACTCAAAACAAGTGGTTTTCGTATTGTTGGGTTAGTAATCAGGATCCAATATACTAAAGATCACCAAGTATGAACATCATGAGAATATATATCAATACTTATGATACCCTAACACCCAATAGTCACAAATCATCTATGTATTATCATAATGATGTATCTATACCATAATAAATATGTTCATGATTACTGTCATGGTATCTCTAGGTTTTAATTATAGACTGGGAACTGCTATAAACTTTTGATATGACATGTAATCAATGGAGATTACTATATAAATATCACATATTGAAGTAATTATACTATTATGGAAAGATAAACACACACATATATTAAATTTTACACAATTAATGGTAATCAAATTACATATATGAGTTGGGTCTAGGGAACCCACTCACAACACTCACGCTTGCACTAGAAACAATTTCTAACAATCCTCAACCCACTAGCTCTCACGTGAGAATCATTCTTCTATTGAGATATGGATTCAGTTGGGGGGTCTTTCATTTTATCCTATATGGATAATTTTCTAACTATGACTTCACCTATGTAAGTAAAATTCATCAAGAGATGAAACTTTAAAAATATATGATTTTTCATATGTTGTGACCAATGTTCCTTGGAAAACACCACTAATAAACCATTATAACAATAAAAAATAACACGGTCTACACTACTAGGTATAAAATTAATTTCTGAGATAAATATTAATATCCATAATTCCTACTTATCTACATCATAATATACTATATACTCATATTATCCTATAAAATCAGTAAACACATGCTTATTTGGTCTCCTATAGCTCATCACATGGCTATTTAGGTAAAATACATAGCCTGATTATGATTTCAAATCATAATGATTTTTCTGGAAACATGTATTAGTGTATCCCCTTACTACTATTTACTCATATCTTTTATACTCTAGGGGAAATATTTGTTGTACATATCATGTACACCGGGATAATTTTTATAGATACCTAATAATGCTCTCATATATTAGATTTATATCTTCCCACCATGCATAAAGAAAAGGAAACATCAAACAAAATACATATCATGGAATACATGATAGGACCACTATTTAATCATATGGGATTATAATCATTATTTCAACCCTCTCTTATATTTTCTAATACATTTTCTTAGAGAGATTGATACCATACAACATCAACCACAATCCCATATTGGATTTTTCTATATTGTACCATTTGAGTACCTTGTCAATATATATACATTAACTTATCCCATACATCCCCTCAGATCTATCTCAATATATCTCAATCCCTATAATGCATTATGATTCACCTAAGTCTTTTATGGAGAAGCATTCATTTACCAGTCTTAACTGACTATTAGCCTTCCACTTCATTTACCATGATTAATAAAGCATCAAAATATAATACTAGGAATATTATGGCATTTTCACTAACCTTATTCTACACAAATGGATCACTTTTTTTTTCATAATGAATATAAATTATCTCATAGACTAATCAAAATGTACATTCCATGATTTTGATGCCTACTTCAACCCATATATTGATATATATAGCTTGTATACTTTATTAGTTCTTTTTGACCTAATGAACCCTTCAGGTCGAGTCATATAGACATATTCAACTAACATCCCATTTATAAAAGAAGTTTTATATCCATTTTCTAACTTTCATAACCATGTAAGGTTTCTATTTCAAGTTACATGATGATAGATTTCAACATTGTAATTGGTTAGAAGGTTTCATCAAACTCTAGACTTGAAATTTCTTGAAACACTTGACATCCAAGTGCTTCATAGGTATTTAATTTACCATCAAGGTACATTTTTTTCTTCAATACCCATTTTCATACAATGGGTTTTACATCAGTTGGAGGTTCTACTATAATTAAAACTTGATTTTGATATATGGACTCCATTTCTGAATGCATGACTTCTTTCCATTTTCAAAAATCATAGTCATGTGTTGATTCATTATAGTATATAGGTTCATAATTTTCTAGGATTAATGTGTCACATGACTTGGTGATAAGAAAACCATATCTCTCTAGTTTTTTAATGTAACACCCCAAGCTCCCACGATACTCTTCTCTTTGAATAATACAGTAGCGTGTGTTTTACGCAACTTCGAGTTCTAACACACCACAACCAATCAAACTAGCCGTTATGAATAGTAATACCCAATTTTTGAAATTTTATAAATTTTATATTTCAAAATAGACTTCATTTTTGGATTCGGAATATCAAAATTAGCTTAGGGTGAAATTTTGGTACTTTTCGGATAACTTTCATATTTTGATGAATAGTGAAAATTACTAAATTTTAATTAAAAAAACTTTTTTAATAGAAATAAGTAATAGTGATAAATTATGAATTTTAGTGGTTTTAAAGTATATTTAAAATATAGTTTTACCATTTAATACAATTTTGGTCATTGGACATGATTTTACATATAAACCAGACATAAACAAGTGTCAATCTTTTGATAGTTATTATTTCTTAAAAACACGCTTTTTGTTTTGACAACAGGAATTAATTTTAAATTAATTTATGCTAATTTTGTGTTTTGAATTTAGAAAAATGGATTACATATTTAGAATCAGGAGGTACAAATTGTGTAAATATGTAACTCTTATTTTTAGACATTTTGAATAATTACTTCGGTAAATATTTTATTTACCATGGTTAAAGGGTAAATCCGGTAAATAAGGGTAAAAAATAATATTATAATAATATTAATTTACTATAAAACATGTCCTAAACCTATTGGTTGATAAATTTCTGACCATGTTCATATTTGGGTCGATTTTGGTACCCCATGGAGCCACTTGAAGTGATAGGGACACTTCATATTAATTAAGTTAAAGTAAATACAAAAATGACATAAGCATATATCTTTTAGCAGAAAAATTTTTACATAGGGTTATATATGTTATATTTTAGACTATAAATACTAATTATAAAGATAAAAATATTTCTTACATAATGGTATTTTATTTATAATTTTTAGACATTGAATAATTAAATTTATTTATGACAGAATAATGATGCAATATTTTTCTTATTAATGAAAGAATAAAATAATTAGTATTATAAATGTTAAAATAAATATAATTTGAACGTTTTGATGAAATAAAAGACTTTTATTGATTAATATTACATATTAGTATTACTTAAATGAATTTTATTCGAATTAATAATGTTTTTATGACTTAAAAAAATCAATTATTAAATAGTATCAAAATTGACATAAATGAGTTTTTAAAACAAATATTATATTATTAATTCATATTATATTCCTAAAAATATAAGGTTCGGCCAAAGTACTTATATAATGATAGGTGTATCATTAATGGACAACTTTGGGGTTTCTTTTATGTATATATAAGTTTATTAACTATATAATATAAAAATACAAAGTGACATGGTAAATGTCAATCTAATTAACTAAGAGTTAAAACTAAAAGATAAGGTTAATATAATGACCCAAACCTGTATAAAATCTATTGGATGAAATTATTTCTACCCATAACCACCTAATAATTTTAATAATCCACTTTGGAGCCATTATAAATTGAATATGAATTTATTATAAATTAATACTTTAAGTTTTTCCTAAAGAGCCCCTCCTCCCCCTTATAAAAGGACACCACTTATAACCAATTATTAATACTTTCAAAGCCTTTTGGTTCTGCCGAAATCTGCCCAAATACCCTCTCAACTATACTCCATTAATACTAGAGGCCTTAATTTAGTCATAAATACAACCTAAGGATCCCTTTTGATCAAATCAAAAGGAAGAACCCGAAGAAGTGGTAATGTTTTCACCAACCCTTTTCAAGTTCCTTTCTTCTTCAAATTCTTATTTCATTGTTGTTACATTATAAAATAATAACTCCAGTATATTATATATACTTTTATGTTATTATAAATATGGTACAACCATATTCAATATTCTATCCATCATTCGAATGACATGTCACTATACGTGCGTACGTAAGGCCAACCGTCTCCACGTCATGGTGTAATTGTTATTCAATACATTATTATTTGGATTGGTATAATAATGATGTGTAATTCATGTAAATAATAAATATAACATGATAATGATTCTGTATATATGATATACCATCCAATTATATATTATTTTAATATCAAAAGAATGATATTGTCGCTCGTGCGTACGTACGGACTACCGTCTCCACGAACGCGATGAGATTCATTCCCCATCGTATCCATTCAAGTATAATTCTCATTTAATGATTAAAAATAATGTTTAAGGACTTTATATAATTCTTTATATTAATAATATACAACCTACCCATAATAAACATGACTTATGTAACAAAACCTATAAAAGAAAACAAGTAAGTTAACACCCGAAACGATGATAATACTAAGATATTATTAACACAACAATGTTAAAAGATCATATATGATATCATATTAATGTATATGATCCTTTTATAATTCAATAAAAATTATTTCACCATTATACAGGAGGCTAACCTACCCTCGACCAAGGAAAAAAATACAAAGTAAGGGGTTTCTTATCTCACTTTTAATTTCGTGAGATTTCCATTGTTCACCACTTATTTATTGCATGTGGTGTGTGTAATGCCCATGATTGTATTCATTGTGTAATATAATTTAATTTATGGATATTTAAATCATCATTGTATTATACTTATTTCATGGGTGTATGTTTCGTAAGTTACCAAATCGATAAGGGAATTTTAAATTTCAATTTCCATTCATTCGGCTTTACGCATACTTCATTGATTATTTTACTCCAAGATTATGTGTGGAATAAATATTCATTTTATTATGTCATAATTTCCACTCCTCTTTCTGTGGATATACTTTTGATACACATAATCACTCCATTTATTATTTCTCAAGTCATCTATATAAACTTGATAAGAGTAATTTTAACTCAATATCCATTAGTTGTGTTAAATATCCAATTCATTGGTCTTGTCTTTACAAGAATATCTGTGAATGTCCTCTGATTTATTTACACTAGATATACAATCATATTGAGTGTATTTATAATTGTCACACATAATTATGCCATTGATTTATCCTTAACCTAAGGATACAGTCTTTATAAGAAGTTTCATATCAAATAACATTCTATTGAGACTCCTTTGTTGTTATACACCAAATAACTTTTATATAGTGTATATAATATACTTTGACATAGTATATCATGAATCAATTTATTCTCATGATATTAAAAAGTTTTTATTACCTCAATTATTTGTATTCAAGTGTCTCTCCTTTGGTTAGAAACTCTAACTAAAATATTATTTTTAAATGTTTTGAAGATTTATTCTTCTAAATCTTTCTCATTAATGTCCATGTTTTAAAAATGGTTTTAAGGATTTATTTATATCGACATTAAGGTTTAAAATTAAAATTACTTTTAAAAGATTCAAAGTGGTATGGGAAACTTTGATTCAAAAATATATTTTTAAATGGATTCTTGACAAATAGTGGGACTTTTAAATGATTTCAAGAAAAGGGGGATATTTCTCTCTAATAGTTTTGATGATTATTTTAATCTATGTCAATATCCTTCATCATTATCAATTGAGGTTAATCTGATACAATACAATCTTTCATATTGTATCCAATGAGTTATGTTTGACTTTTGATGTGCTATTTTTATACCATTCATGGTTTGTGGATAAAGTATTGAAATTTCATATTCTAGTTTCAATACGAATGTTTATGTTATGTTTAAAACTTTTCATATGAGGAATGCATTGGACTTAGTATGTGAGGGGTGGATCCCGCTATAGCTCCTCAATGAATCGGTGGGTCTCATGAGACAAACTAGTGTCTTGGCACAAGGCCTTGACCAAATATTATTTGTAGTCTTCCCACAAGGCCTTGACTATGTGGTTATGATAGACTGACATTATGCATTCCATCATTATGAAAGTGGTTATTGATATTGCATGTGGTTATTAGACTAGTAGAATATCCATGTGAATAAGTAAATGGAATTATTTAATTTTATCTTTTCCATATTATGCTGAAGTTCAAGTTTAAAAGGCTTTTGTTTTAGTTAGACTTTTCCTTAAATGTTTATGCTTATCTATGAAAGTTTCTGCTATATTGTTATCCTTACCGAGCATCTGAGCTCACCCCTTTCAATGTTTTATTTTTCCTTGGATGTGAAGAAGTAATTTATGAATGAACTGAATGGATAGTATAAGGGGATATGAAGACAAGATGTTGTTGTAGTTTTTTTTACTTTATGATGTAATGTAAGACTTATGAATATATCTAGTATTTCCAGGACTACTAAACTAATCGGTTTTTCAAGACTTGATCTTTTGTGATCATGCCAATTTTATGTAATAATGCATCGACTCTGGGTAATTGGGATCAGGGCATTACAGTTGGTATCAGAAGAAGTTTAGTTCAAACCTTGGAAACTATATTTAGATAAACTCTTATTAGAGCACATATCCCTAAGATAGACTTCGAGGATTAGTATAGAAGAGCTTTCTAGAATTTTGGTATTGTATAGATTTTGTGAGTTTTCCAAGCAATACATCCCTGTCTAGATACAAGTAGGTATAGGTGGATCTAGAATAGATGTACCTAGGGGTAAAAACCAAAAACACCGCTTTGAGCTAGACTCGAACGGGAACTGGTGCAAGACAACGGGCCTTGCTGCACTCTTGGTTATGAAACTCCCGGGGGATATGATTAGGATAATTTTAATTTTCTTTACAATCCAATTTGAAGTATTTAAATATAAGATGAGAATAAATGACCTTGGTTAATCCTAAGGTGTTTCAAATTGAGAATATGGTGTCATGATATTTTCTAAATGATTTTATGACTACTGTTACTCACACAATGCTTTCTGGTTTTAGTCAATGGATGGAGTCCAAGGAAGTCATAGTAACTTTGAGAATTATGTACAAGGTGGGAACGATGGTGGAAATGGGCAAAAAAATGGAATGTTGATAGGCGTAAAAGATATCGTGTTCATGCCAAATCTGTTTTCCAAAAATATGATCAACAAAATATATATTAACCAACTCCCGGACTCAACAAAGAAGAGAAAGGTGATGAATGATAAGAGGTCCAACAGTGGAGACCATGGAGAAAAGAATCCTAAATTTCCATCATGTAGGAAATGTATAAGGATAAACCCAAGAAAGTGTCTCAACGGAACAAAGAAATGATTTACGTGCAGGAAAGAAGGACATAAAGTGAAGAATTACTGCGTAAAAATAAAGAGTACTATGGAAGAAAATAAAAAATGGTCTCAAAAATCCATTTACAGTCATTTTCCATAAATATAGGGGACCTGGCCATTACCTGAGTGAATGCCCCATTCTACAGGATATTTTCTTGGTCAAAGAAGAAGCTATGTGGAAATAAATGGTTGGAGGAATGTTTAAAAGTATTAGTGCTCCTTGTTGATGGGATTACTTTGGAATAATTTTCTCTTGTATTTGTAACCCCGTAGTTTTCCATGTGAGAATGATATTTGAGGAAGTCTTATCCTTTTCCTTGTGGATATAGTTATAAATAACCATTTGGTTTTATATGATCATTGGGATTGAGGCAATTACAAGTTATTATATTCTGGGATGAAAATACAAGGTATGAGATAACATTTCTGGTTAAAATTATGTTATGGTTATTTTGAGGAATATATATCATTTTGGTAATGTTACAAAATATAGTTTTTGAAAAAGGGAAACACGCAGACCGTGTGAAAACCTGTCAGGTTGGACAAATCTGTGGGAATCGAACCCACAACCAAAGTGCGATTGTGATTTATCGCCTAACACTAGACTATATGAAGTCCCTGGTTAGTATGACTAATTATTTTTAGTTAAATGATTTTATTTATCAATAATAAGTTGATTCGGATTCTTATGTCTTATCAAATGAATAACCTTAGTATAGGAAAATGATTTGGTGATTAAGTGATAAATGTTATTTTGGAAGATGTTTGCTTTGTTGGAAACACTATATGCCCAAGGAAAATAGAATACTATGGGGTTTCATTTGAGGAGTAATGGTGGATTTTTATCTCAGTTTTTATTGTGTATTTATAGTGATTTGGGTTATTTATGGAAATGATTAACCTATAATAGAGAATATGTGATTAGGTTAATTACTTTTAAGTATGTGACTTTAAGAGTAGTTGATGTCATTCAGAGATACAATTTAACATGGAAGACTACATAAAAAAATTCTTCTAAGTTTTGGGTTTCAATATTAGTTTGGATTATATTGAAGGATTTTAAGGGCAATTTTTTATTGAATGGTATTTATTTAACTTTGGGGTATTGTTGGTTTAATTTTAGAAATTAAGATTAGTGTTTCTTTCTCTTAAGGAATATCCTTTTGGGGGATCATCGGATCTTATAATAACCATTTTGGTTTTTATTAATCTCTAAAGACAAGGTAAATATATATTTTATCCTTCTTAGATCATGTGATTCTATAGAAGTTTATTATATCTCTTCCAGTGTGACCAAGTCTTCTTGAATACTCATCGTTTTAGAAAAATGGGTTAGTAGTAGAAATTTATTAAAGAATGAAACTCTACTTAAAAATTAAGTATATCTCTTTATGTTCATAGTCAATCTCAGAAATTAATTCCTCATATTTATGTAATGTAACTTAAAAAAAAAATTTTTTTGTCCATTTACTTTTCCTACTGGGAAACTAATGACCGTTTGTCCCATCACAAGTTCGTGGTTTTCTTGTTGTTAACTTTATCCTGATCATGTTTTATATCCCTCTTAATCAGAACATGACACTTAGTTTATCATCCATATCCATGTTTTTCTACATGGAATCCTAGTATAGGTTATCTCGGGTGACCTTTGTACTTGTCATTCTTTCTTTTAAAGTGATAGTTTTATTGACTCTTTTTTCTGATGTTGGACTTTCCATTATATTCCCAATCCCAATTTCAAAAATTTTTAGGATGAAATTTATTGAATGATGGGAGAATGTATCACCCCAATCTTCCATGATACACTTCTCTTTGAATAATACAGTAGTGTTTGTTTTACGCAACTTCGAGTTCTAACACACCACAACGAATCAAACTAGCCGTTATGAATAGTAATACCCACTTTTTGAAATTTTATAAATTTTATCTTTTAAAATGGAATTAATTTTGGATTCGGAATATCGAAATTATCTTAGGGTGAAATTTTGGTACTTTTCAGATAACTTTCATATTTTGACGAATAGTGAAAATTACTAAATTTTAATTAAAAACAAAATTTTTAATAGAAATAATTAATAGTGATAAATTATTAATTTGAGTGGTTTTAAAGTATATTTAGAATATATTTTTACCATTTAATACAATTTTGGTCATTGGACGTAATTTCACATTTAAACCAGACAAAAACAAGTGTCAATCTTTTGATAGTTATTATTTCTTAAAAACACGCTTTTTGTTTTGACAGCGAGAATTAATTTTAAATTAATTTCTGCCACTTCTGTGTTTTGAATTTAGAAAAATGGATTCCATATTTATAATGAGGAGGTCCAAATTGTGTAAATAGGTAACTCTTATTTTTAGACATTTTGAATAATTACTTCGGTAAATATTTTATTTACCATGGTTAAAGGGTAAATCCGGTAAATAAGGGTAAACAAATAATATTATAATAATATTAATTTAATCTAAACATGTCGTAAAACTATTGGTTAATACATTTCTGACCATTGGTAGATTTGGGTCTATTTTGGGACCCCATGGAGTCACTTGTAAGTGATAGGGACACTTTATATTAATTAAGTTAAAGTAAATACAAAAATGACATAAGCATATATCTTTTAAAAAAAAATTTTACATAGGGTTATATATGTTATATTTTAGACTATAAATATTAATTATAAATATAAAATGATTTCCTACATAATGGTATTTTATTTATAATTTTTAGACATTTAATAATTAAATTTATTTATGAAACAATAATGATGCAGTATTTTCCTTATTAATTAAAGAATCAAATAATTAGTATTATAAATGTTAAAATAAATATAATTTGAACGTTTTGATGCCATCCAAGAATTTTATTGGTTAATATTACATATTAAAATTACTTAACTGAATTTTATTCGAATTAATAATGTTTTTATGACTTTAAAAAAAATCAATTATTAAATAGTGTCGAAATTGACATAAATGAGTTTTTAAAACAAATATTATATTATTAATTCATATTCTATTACTAAAAATATATGATTGGGACAAAGGACTTATATAAGGATAGTTTCATCATTAATGGACCACTTTAGGATATCTTGGATGTATATAGTAAGTTTATTAACTATATAATATAAAAATACAAAGTGACATGGTAAATGTCCATCTAATTAACTAAGAGTTAAAACTAAAATATAAGGTTAATATAATGAACCAAACATGTCTAAAATAGATTTTATGAATTTATTTAGACCCATACCCACCTTAGACTTTTAATAATCCACTTTTGAGCCATTATAAAACGAATATGAATTTATTATAAATTAATACTTTAAGTTTTTCCTAAAGAGCCCCTCCTCCCCCTTATAAAAGGACACCACTTCTAACCAATTATTCATACCTTCAAAGCCTTTTGGTTCGGCCAAAATCTACCCAAATACCCTATCAACTATCATTAATTAATCCTAGATGCCTTCATTTAGTCATAAATACAACCTAAGGATCCCTTTTGATCAAATCAAAAGGGTGAACCCGAAGAAGAGGTAATGTTTTCACCACCCCTTTTCAAGTTCCGTTCTTCTTCAACTTCTTCTTTCTTTGTTGTTCCATTATAAAATAATAACTATAGTATCATATATATACTGTGATGTTATTATAAATATGTTACAACCATATTCAATATTCTATCAATCCTTTTAATGACACGTCACCATACGTACGTACGTACGGCCTACCGTCTCCACGTCGTGGTGTAATTGTTATTCAATACATTATTATTTGGATGGGTATAATAATGATGTGTAATTCATGTAAATAATAAATATAACATGATAATGATTTTGTATATATGATATACCATCCAATTATATATTATTTTAATATCAAAAGAATGATATTGTCGCTCGTGCGTACGTACGGACTACCGTCTCCATGAACGCGATGAGATTCATTCCCATCGTATCCATTCATGTAAAATTCTCATTTGATGGTTAAAAATAATGTTTAAGGACTTTATATAATTCTTTATATGAATAAGATACAACCTACCCATAACAAACATGACTTATGTAACAAAACATATAAAATAAAACAAGTAAGTTAACAACCAAAACGACGATAATACTAAGATATTATTATCAAATTAATGTTAAAAGATCATATATGATATCATATTATTGTATATGATCATTTTATAATTCAATAAAAATTATTTCACCATTATATAGGAGGATAACCTACCCTCTACCAAGGAAAAAGTACAAAGTAAGGGGTTTCTTATCTCACTTTTAATTTCGTGAGATTTCCATTGTTCACCACTTATTTATTGCATGTGGTGTGTATAATGACCATGATTGTATTAATTGTGTAATATAATTTAATTTATGGATATTTACATCATCATTGTATTATACTTCTTTCATGGGTGTATTTTTCATAAGTTACCAAATCGATAATGGAATTTGAAATTTCAATTTCCATTCATTCGGCTTTACGTATACTTCATTGATTATTTTACTCCAAGATTATGTGTGGAATCACTATTCATTTTCTTATGTCATAATTTCCAATCCCCGTTCTATGGATATACTTTTGATACACATAATCAATCCATTTATAATTTCTCAAGTCATCTATATGAACTTGATAAGAGTAATTTTAACTCAATCTCCATTTGTTGTGTTAAATATCAAATTCATTAGTGTTGTCATTACAAGAATATGTGTGAATGTCCTATGATTTATTTACACTGAATATCCAATCATATTGAATGTATTTATAATTGTCATACATAATTATGCCATTTATTCATCCTTAACCTAATGACACGGTCTTTATAAGAAGTTTCATCTCAAATTACATTCCATTGAGACTCCTTTGTTGTTATACACCAAATCACTTTTATGTGGTGTATATAATGTACTTTGACATAGTATATCATGAATCCCTTTATTCTCATGATATTAAAATGTTTTTATTACCTCAATAATTTGTATTCAAGTGTCTCTCCTTTGGTTAAAAACTCTAACTAAAATATCATTTTTAAATGTTTTGAAGATTTATTCTTCTAAATATTTCTCATTAATGTCCATGTTTTAAAAATGGTTTTAAGGATTTATTTATATGTACATTAAGGTTTTAAAATTAAAATTAATTTTAAAAGTTTCAAAGTGGATGAGACACTTTTTTTCAAAAATAAATTTTTAAATGGCTTCTTGACAAATAGTGTGACTTTTAAATGATTTCAAGAAAAAGGGGGATATTTATCTCTAATAGTTTTGATGATTATTTTCATCTATATCAATATCCTTCATCATTATTGATTGAGGTTAATCTGATACAATACAATATTCCATATTGTATCGAATGAGTTATGTTTGATTTTGGATGTGCTATTTTTATACCATTCATGGTTTGTGGATAATGTATTGAAATTTCATATGCTAATTCAATACGAATGTTTATGTTATGTTTAAAACTTTTCATATGAGGAATGAATTGGACTTAGTATGTGATAGGTGGAGCCAGCTATTTCTCCTCGATGCATCAGTAGGTCTCATGAGACAAACTAGTGTCTTGGCACATGGACTTGACAAAATCTTATTTGTTGTCTTGGCACGAGGCCTTGACTATGTGGTTATGATAGTATGGAATTATACATTCCATCATTATGAAAGTGGTTATTTATATTTAATGTGGTTATTAGACTAGTAGAATATCCATGTGAATAATTAAATGGCATTATTTCATTTTATCTTTGCTATATTATGCTGAAGTTGAAGTTTAAAAGGATTTTGTTTTAGTTATACATTTCCTTAAATGTTTATGCTTATCTATGAAAGTTTCCACTATATTGTTATCCTTACTGAGCATCTGAGCTCACCCCTTTCAATGTTTTATTTTTCTCAGTATGTGAAAAAGTAATTTATGAATGACCTGCAGGGATACTATAAGGGGATATGAAGACAAGATGTGTTGTAGTTTTTTTTAATTTATGATGTAATGTAAAACTTATGAATATATCTAATATTTCCAAGACTATTAAACTAATCGGGTTTTGGAGACTTGATCTTTTGTGATCATGCCAATGTTATGTAATAATGCATCGAATCTGGGTAACTGGGGTTAGGGCGTTACATTTGGTATCAGAGGATGTTTAGTTCAAACCTTGGAAACTATATTTAGATAAACTCAGATTAGTGCACATAGCCCTAAGATAGACTTTAAGGATTAATATAGAAGAACTTCCTAGAATTTTGGTATTGTATAGATTTTGTGAGTTTTCCAAGAAATACATCCCTGTCTAGATAAGAGTAGGTAGAGGTGGCTCTGGTACAGATGTACCTAGGGGTAAAACCCGAAAACACCGCTTTGAGATAGACTCAAACGAGAACTGGTGCATGACAATGGGCCTTGCTGCACTCTTGGTTATGAAACTCCCAAAGGATATGCTTAGGATAATTTACATTTTCTTTACAAACCAATTTGAATTATTTGAATATAAGATGAGAATAAATGACATTGGTTAATACTTAAGTGTTTCAAATTGAGAATATGGTGTCATGATATTCTCTAAATGATTTTATGACTACTGTTACTCACACAATTATTTCTGGTTTTAGTCAATGGCTGGAGTCCAAGGAAGTCATAGTAACTTTGAGAATTATGTACAAGGTGGGAATGATGGTGGAAATGGGAAACAAAATAGAATGATGATAGGCATAAAAGATATCGTGTTCATGCCAAATCAGTTTTCCAAAAATATTATCAACAACATATATATTAACCAACTGCCAGACTCAACAATGAAGAGAAAAGTGGTGAATGATAAGAGCTCCAACAGTGGAGACCATGGAGAAATGAATCCTAAATTTCCATCATGAAGGAAATTTGGAAGGAGACACCCAGGAAAGTGTCTTAACGGAATAAAGAAATGATTTACGTGCTGGAAAGAAGGACATAAGGTAAATAATTACCAAGAAAAAATGTAGAGTACAATGGAAGAAAATAAAAATGGTCCCAAAAATCCATTTACAGTCATTTTCCATAAATGTAGGGGACCTGAACATTAACCAAGTGAATGCCCTATTCTATAAGATATTTTCTTGGTCAAAGAATAAGCTATGTGGAAATAAATGGTTGGATAAATGTTTAAAAGTATTAGTGCTCCTTATTGATGGGATTACTTTGGAATAATTTTATCTTGTATTTTTAACCACATAGTTTTCCATGTGAGAATGATATTTGAGGAAGTCTTATCTTTTCCCTTGTGGATATAGTTATAAATAACCATTTGGTTTTATATGATCATTGAGTTTGAGGAAATTACAAGTTATTATATTTCGGGATGAAAATTCAAAGTATGAGATAACATTTCTAGTTAAAATTACGTTATGGTTATTTTGAGGAATATATCTCATTTTGGTAATGTTATAAAATATAGTTTTTGAAAGAGGACAACACGCAAACCGTGTGACAACCTGTCGCATCGGACAAAGCTGTGGGAATCGAACCCAAAACCAAAGTGTGATTGGGATTTATCGCCTACCACTGGACTACATGAAGTCCCTGGCTAGTATGACTAATTATTTTTAGTTAAATGATTTTATTGATCAATAATAATTTGATTTTGAATCTTATGTCTTATCAAATTAATACCCTTACTATAGGAAAATGATTTGGTGATTAAGTGATAAATGTTATTTTGGAAGATGTTCGCTTTGTTGGGAACAATATATGCGCAAGGAAAATAGAATACCATGGGGTTTCATTTTAGGAGTAATGGTGGATTTTTATCTACATTTTTATTGTGGATTTATAGTTATTTGGGTTATTTATGGAAATGATTAACCTATAATAGAGAATATGTGATTAGGTTAATTACTTTTAAGTATGTGACTTTAAGAGTAGTTGATGTCATTTGGAGATACAATTTAACATGGAAGATTATATAACCAAATTCTTCTAAGTTTTGGGTTTCAATATTAGTTTGGATTATATTGATGGATTTTAAGGACAATTGTTTTTTGAATGGTATTTATTTAACTTTGGGGTATTGTTGGTTTAATTTTAGAAATTAATATTAGTGTTTCTTTCTCTAAAGGAATATCCTTTTGGGGGATCATCAGATCTTGTACTAACCATTTTGGTTTTGATTAATCTCTAACGACAAGGTAAATATATAGTTTATCCTTCATGGATCATGTAATTCTATAGAAGTTTATTCTAGCTCTTCCATTGTGACCAAGTCTTCTTGAATACTCATCGTTAAAAAAAAGAGTTAGTAGTAGAAATTTATTAAAGAATGAAACTCTACTTAAAAAGTAAGTATATCTCTTTATGTTCTTAGTCAATCTCAGAAATGAATTCCTCAACTTTATGTAATGTAACTTAAAACAAAAAAAATGTTTTCCATTTAGTTTTTCTACTAGGGAACTAATGACCGTTTTTTCCATCACAAGTTCATGGTTTTATTGCTGTTAACTTTCTCCTGATCATGTTTTCTATCCCTCTTCATAAGAAAATGACACTTAATTTATAATCCATACTCATGTTTTTCTACATGGAGTCAAAGTATAGGTTATCTCGGGTGACCTTTGTACTTCTCTTTCTTTCTTTTAAAGTGATAGTTTTATTGAATCTTTTTCTGATGTTGGACTTTCCATTATATTCTCAAGCCCAATTTTAAAAATTTTGAAGATGAAATTTATTGAATGAGGGTAGAATGTAACACCCCAAGATTCCACGATATACTTCTCTTTTAATAATATAGTGGAGTGTGTTTTACGCAACTTCGAGTTCTAACACACCACAACCAATCAAACTAGCCGTTATAAATAGTAATACCCACTTTTTGAAATTTTATAAATTTTATCTTTAAAAATGGACTTCATTTTTGTATTCGTAATATCTAAATTATCTTAGGGTGAAATTTTGGTACTTTTTAGATAACTTTCATATTTTGATGAATAGTGAAAATTACTAAATTTTAATTAAAACAGAATTTTTAATAGAAATAATTAACAGTGATAAATTATAAATTTGAGTGGTTTTAAAGTATATTTAGAATATATTTTTACCATTTAATACAATTTTGGTAATTTTATGTAATTTCAAATTTAAACCGGACATAAACAAATTTCAATCTTTTGATAGTTATTATTTCTTAAAAACACGTTTTTTATTTTGACAACGGGAATTAATTTTAAATTAATTTCTTCCACTTCTGTGTTTTGAATTTAGAAAAATGGATTCCATATTTATAATCATGCGGACCAAATTTTGTAAATAGGTAACTCTTATTTTTAGACATTTTGAATAATTACTTCGGTAAATATTTTATTTACCATGGTTAAAGGGTAAATTTGGTTAATAAGGGTAATCAAATAATATTATAATAATATTAATTTACTCTAAAACATGTAGTAATTCTATTGGTTAATACTTGTCCGACCATGGGAATCTTTGGGTCGATTTTGGGACTCCATGGAGCCACTTGTAAGTGATAGGGACACTTTATATTAATTAAGTTAAAGTAAATACAAAAATGACATAAGCATATATCTTTTAGAAAAATAATTTTTACATAGGGTTATATATGTTATATTTTAGACTATAAATATTATTTATAAAGATAAAAATATTTACTACATAATGGTATTTTATTTATAATTTTTATACATTTAATAATTAAATTTATTTATGACACAATAATGATGCAATATTTTCCTTATTAATGAAAGTATCAAATAATTAGTATTATAAATGTTAAAATAAATATAATTTTAACGTTTTTATGACATGAAAGAATTTTATTTGTTCATATTACATATTAGTATTACTTAAATTAATTTTATTCTAATTAATAATGTCTTTATGACTTTAAAAAAATCACTTATTAAATAGTGTCAAAATTGAAATAAATGAGTTTTTAAAACAAATATTATATTATTAATTTATATTCTATTCCTAAAAATCTAAGGTTGGGCCAAATGACTTATATACTTATATGTGTATCATTAATTTACCACTTAGGGGTCTCTTGGATGTATATAGTAAGTTTATTAACTATATAATATAAAAATACAAAGTGACATGGTAAATGTCAATCTAATTAACCAAGAGTTAAAACTAAAATATAAGGTTAATATAATGACCCAAAACTATCTAAAATATATTGGATGAAATTATTTATAACCATACCCACATTATAATTTTAATAATAAACTTTTTATCCATTATAAACCGAATATGAATTAATTATAAATTAATACTTTAAGTTTTTTCTAAAGAGCCCCTCCTCCCCCTTAAAAAAGGACACCAATTATAACCAATTATTCATACCTTAAAAGCCTTTTTTTTCGGCCAAAATCTACCCAAATACCCTCTAAACTATCCCCCATCAATCCTAGATGCCTTCCTTTAGTTAGAAATCTAACCTAAGGATCCATTTTGATCAAATCAAAAGGAAGAAACCGAAGAAGAGGTAATGTTTTCACTACCCCTTTTCAAGTTCCTTTCTTCTTCAACTTATTCTTTCTTTGTTGTTGTATTATAAAATAATAACTACAGTATATTATATATACTGTGATGTTTTTATAAATATGGTACAACCATATTCAGCATTCTATCCATCCTTTTAATGACAAGTTCACCATACATGCGTACGTACGACCTACCGTCTCCACGTCATGGTGTAATTGTTATTCAATACATTATTATTTGGATGGGTATAATAATGATGTGTAATTCATGTAAATAATAAATATAAAATGATAATTATTCTTTATATATGATATGACATTCAATTATATATTATTTTAAAATCAAAAGAATGATATTGTCGCTCGTGCGTAGGTACGAACTACCGTCTCCACTAACGCGATGAGATTCATTTCCCATCGTATCCATTCAAGTATAATTATCATTTGATGATTAAAAATAATGTTTAATGACTTTATATCATTATTTATATGAATAAGATAAAACCTACCCATAACAAACATGACTTATGTAACAAAACATATAAAATAAAACAAGTAAGTTAACACCCGAAACGACGATAATACTAAGATATTATTAAAAAAAAAATGTTAAAAGATCATATATGATATCATATTAATGTATATTATCATTTTATAATTCAATAATAATTATTTCACCATCATACATGAGGCTAAACTAACCTCAACCAAGGAAAAAGTACAAATTAAGGGGTTTCTAATATCACTTTTAATTTCTTGAGATTTCCATTGTTCACCACTTATTTATTGCATGTGGTGTGTGTACTGACCATGATTGTATTCAATGTGTGATATACTTTAATTTATGGATATTTAAATAATAACTGTATTATCCTTCTTTCATGGGTGTATGTTTTGTAAGTTACCAAATCGATAAGAGAATTTGAAATTTCAATTTCCATTCATTCATCTTTACACATACTTCATTGATTATTTTACTCCAAGATTATGTGTGGAATAAATATTCATTTGCTTATGTAATAATTTCCACTCAAATTTATGTGGATATAATTTTTATACACATAATCACTCCATTTATAATTTCTCAAGTCATCTATATGAACTTGATAAGACTAATTTTAACTCAATCTCCATTTGTTTTGTTAAATATCCAATTCATTGGTGTTGTCTTTAAAAGAATTTGTGTGAATGTCCTCTGATTTATTTACACTGAATATCCAATCATATTGAGTGTATTTATATTTGTCACACATAATTATGCCATTTATTTATCCTTAACCTAAGGATACAGTCTTTATAAGAAGTTTCATCTCAAATTACATTCCATTGAGACTCCTTTGTTGTTATACACCAAATCACTTTTATATGGTGTATATAATGTAATTTGACATAGTATATCATGAATCCATTTATTATCATGATATTACAAAGTTTTTATTACCTTAATTATTTGTATTCAAGTGTCTCTCCTTTGGTTAAAAACTCTAACTAAAATATCATTTTTAAATGTTTTGAAGATTTATTCTTCTAAATATTTCTCATTAATGTCCATGTTTTAAAAATTGTTTTAAGGATTTATTTATATGGACATTAAGGTTTTAAAATTAAAATTACTTTTAAAAGTTTCAAAGTGGTATGGGACACTTTGATTCAAAAATATATTTTTAAATGGCTTCTTGAAAAATAGTGCGACTTTTAAATGATTTCAAGAAAAAGGGGGTTGTTTCTCTCTAATAGTTTTGATGATTATTTTTGTCTATGTCAATATCCTTCATCTTTCTTGATTGAGGTTAATCTTATACAATACAATCTTCCATATTATATCGAATGAGTTATGTTTGACTGTGTATGTGCTATTTTTATTCCATTCATGGTTTGTAGATACATTATTAATATTTAATATGCTAGTTTCAATACGAATGTTTATGTTATGTTTCAAAATTTTCATATGAGGAATGCATTGGACTTAGTAAGTGACGGGTGGAGCCCACTATAGCTCCTAGATTCATTGGTAGGTCTCATGAGACAAAATAGTGTCTTGGAATAATGCCTTGACAAAATATTATTTGTATTCTTGGCATGAGGCCTTGGCTATGTGGTTATTATAGTCTGGGATTATGCATTCCATCATTATGAAAGTGGTTATTGATATTTCATGTGGTTATTCAACTAGTAAAATATCCACGTGAATAAGTAAATGACATTATTTCATTTTAACTTTGTCATATTATGCTGAATTTCAAGTTTAAAAGGCTTTTATTTTAGTTATACATTGCCTTAATTCTTTATGCTTATATATGAAAGTTTACGCTATATTGTTATCCTTACTGAGCATCTGAGCTCACCCCTTTCAATGTTTTATTTTTCCTAGGATGTGAAGAAGTAATTTATGAATGACCTGCAGTGATAATATGAGGGGATATGAATACAAGATGTTGTTGTAGTTTTTTTACTTTATAATGTAATGTAAGACTTATGAATATATCTAGTATTTCCAAGACTACTAAACTAATCGGTCTTTCAAGACTTGATCTTTTGTGATCATGCCGATGTTATGTAATAATGCACCGAATCTGGGTAATTGGGGTCGGGGCATTACATTTAACATCTTGAGTAGACCTGTATAGTACTTGTGTCTTAAGAATATCTTTATCACCCACTGTTTTTTGTGGTTATTATTTCTATAAAAACTATTGTCCACCTAGAGCATCAAATTCATCAAAGTAAATATTAATCTCACTATTTACATTCGAAATGTGTTCCCTTATATAATTATGGAATGTATTTATTTAATATAATGGGATATATAGGTAATAACCTTTAGTTTCTTTTGGATAAACTATAAAAATGTACTTCATTATTCGGGATGCTAGTTTTTCACTAGTTATAGTCATTAAAAAATCATTGCTTCCCCATACATGTATGTGAAATTTATTGGGTTTATTTCTATACCATAACTTATATGGAATCCCTTCTATTTATATAGTTGGTAAAAAATTAATGGTATATTCCATTGTCTATAGTGAACATACCTAAAAGTATAATGGAAGTTATTATTAACTCATCATTGATCTAACCATGTCAAGTGAGTTTTGATTCTTCCTTTCACTAACACCATTAAATTAAGGTGTATATAGGGGAGTGAGTTTCTATATTATCCTACACACCTTCAAGTGATCAATGAAGGAATGGTTAAGATACTGTCCACCTCAATATGAGTGGAGTGTCTTAATATTTTTATCAAGCTATTTTTATAGGTCCTACTAATATTCCTTAAACATTTTAATGGAATATAAATTATACATTATTAAGTAGATATATATACATATCTACTATAGTCATCAGTAAAATAAATGAAGTAAAAAACTCACCCCTTCCCTCTCTTGGAAATAGACCTATACATTAGTATTAATTAACTCTAGTAGGTATGTGGATATTTCTCATTTCCCATTGAAGGGTGCTTTGGTCATTTTCCCCTATAAAAAAGTGTGTCATACATCAAATTTTTTTAACTTAATAGTTTCTAAAAAACAGGTTGATATAATTTATTCAAAATATTTTCCGATACATGAATAATCCAGAAGTTCTTTAGGTGAGTATTATATGAGTCATATTAAATGGGTTTATAAAATATTTCAAATATAGGGTTTTAAATCTCAACAATATAGAATCCATTATTAATATACACCTTAAAAATATATTTTATAGTATTTAAATATAAAACACTTATTTCCAAATGTGGAATAAAACCCCATAGATTCCAAATTCACCACTGAGATTATTTTTTGTTAACTAAAGGTATATCATAATAGTTTTTTAATACAAGAACAAAACCACTGGGCAATGACATATGATAATATCACACTACCAAGGATAATAGTCTCACACCATTTTATACCAAAATATCCACCTCACCAATTGAAATAATATGAAATATACTTCCGTTCAATATTCAAATACAAATTTGTGAGCCACATGCTATATCCGCCACCCCACTCTCAGATAAAAATAAAATGAATTCAATTAAAAATATATATGGGGTAGAAGGATCACATTTTATTATTCTTCCTAGCTATATAATTCTTATTCCCATGTCCTTTCCTTCCATATAAAAATAGAAATCATCCTACTCATTGATCTCCATCTATATCATTAGCTTATTAGAAGGGTAGTTCATTTTTTTGGATTAGGTTAAGACTTTGACACATTATCCTTAACCGTACTACTCTTTTTCACCATATGGACTGATTATTTGGTATTTTTTATGTCCTTATCAAATTTGAGAACCATATCCAAAAATGTTTGGGAGTGATTTTTCATGTTATTTATGTAATTATTATCAATAAAGATCTAGATTCTAGGTGGTAAATAAGAAAAATAAAGATCATTCTATTGTTCTTGGTTTAGTTTTAACACAATAGACTCGTGTATCTCAATGCAACCAATCACCTTGAGTACATGAGGTCCTACTTGATTACCTTCTGCATGTCTAAACCTATATAATGTTATATAATATTAGTATTAAAAATAATATGAGTGGGTGGGGGTGATGGTGGTGGTGGATTGTAGCTTATAAAAATTTAAAAAGACATTTATAGTCCTATTTATAGAAAAGATCTAACAGACAGATTCTTCATTTATTGGGATCATTTTCTATAGAATAAAAAAAATACCTTCTTCACTTGATTGGTTCATTATAGAATCATTATGTCTAATGATCATTATGATAAATTTAAATTACAATTCTTCTAGTGTTCTATCTAGTGGAAAATAAAAATTTTATTTGATGTACTTTGTAAGTATTCATCTAGTAAGATTAATAAATGTTTTTCTAGTGAACTTGTGTCCCTCTATTATATGAAGCCTTTATTGTATAATTTTTATTACTCCATCCAATAGGCTTTATAAAACCATCCATCTAATGGTCTTTATATACGTCCATCAAATGTACATTTTACATATCCATCTATTATACTTGGTAGATATCCATATAATAGAACTATTACACTCTGTCCAGTATAACTGAATACTCTCCTAAAAAAAACTTTACAACAAGGGAAAGATAAATGTTATCAATATATAAACATATAAGGAGTGTATTGTGACTTTCAAATGTAATGTTAGAAAGAGATATTTTTAATCAACAATCTCCCCCTTGTAAAGAGTAATTTTTTTAATAAAAAGAATATCATAAAAAAAATTCACATTCATCCAAATAGTTTAAGAAAAAATTTCATTCAAATTGGTTAATTAAAAACTTATTACAAAGTTTAAAGATTTTAGAAAAAAAAATTATTCTTTCTTGGACAATGTTTTAACAATAACCATCTTTTTTCTTAGATCATCTGGATTATTTCTTGAGTCTACTATTATTGAGTCAATATTTTCCACCATTACTTGTTGAAAATAAATATTTTTATTATTCTTATAAAGCTCTAAGTCATATTCCATGGTGAGATACTTGAGATTATCGATTGATTGTGTACACTATATAACTTCAATATTGATACAATCAGCATTGTTAGAGACTATTTTTCCCTCTTTATTATAGAAACCTATTCATTGAAAAAAATAATATCTATATCAATATGATTAATCCATATTATAATGATCTTTGGCTTTCTAAACACCACCATATATTTTACCATGAAGCCTTTAAATTCCACCTCGTTTTGAGTAATGTTTTCTAAAATATGTTTGAAATAGATCTAACCTTCAATCAAATAATATTTTTCTTGAATATATATAAAATGATATTTGATGTATGAAAAAATTTCAATAATAATTTCTATCCTTTTAATTACTTTTTTGATGTAATTCATTCTAATATCAATTCTTTTAGATCATGTGCCAAGAGAAGAATTAATGGAATCACTATAAACTACCAAAATGATAAACTCTCTAACTCTGAGAGGTTTTAGTTCATCCTTATAAATGAAGGATTGAAAATTTCTATAATATCAACTTTATCATCAGTCGGGGCATGTTTTTATGGTTTTGCTATAGATTATTGTGTTTCATCTTCTGAAGATTCCTTTTTTTAGAATTAAGAGATACTTTTTCTTAAGATTCAGATTATAAGGAGGTTGAAGCATGAGAATATTATTATTTAACATCTATGGATGTTTTAAGACTTTAAAAACCTCATCTTTATTCCTTATATTTTTTTATTCCCTAGTTCTTGAGAATGTTATGTGGGATTAGAAGATTTTGAAATAAATTCGTTTTCTTTTGCAACTTATTTCTTAACAAATTTATCACTGGATTTATCATCTATGAAAAATTTCATACCCTTATATTTCCCAACATAAATTCGATTAATTTCATCATGAATAGATAAATAACCAACATGGGGATATATTAGAGGGATAATAGATAAAGGGTAAACCAATATAGGAACCTTCCTTCCATTCACAATATCATTGGTTATAGGAATTCCTTTCTCATTCCTCCAAAATTGAATGTGATCTTTATTAATTTACCAAAGTAAAACCATTAATATGTTAGATTTATTATCCTTCACATTTTGTTTTTTTCTTTCCTCCTCTTTAAAATTATCTAGGCCATTCTCCTTAAAATACTTATCATTTTCTACATCTATAAAAAAGGATCTATATTTTTTTTTCACTTTTCTTCTTCATGAAATCAGAGAATAATTAACTATACATTGTATTTATCTTCTTCCATAGAAAGTCTAGATATTTAAAATAAGTATCACCACCCTCTCAATTTTTAAAAACGTTTTATTTTTTTATTTCATCTTCAGTAGTTTTCAATGATTTTATAGACTTATATATGAAAATTTTCAAAGAAAAAACATAGATTATTCTTATTTTTTCAATAATTTTATCATAAAATTAAAATAGTTTTTCTTTGACCAAAATGACTACACTCATGATTTTCTATTCATTTATGAAATTTACCAAGACATTGTTGATAAAATATAGATATGGAAGAATTTTGTGGTTAGGTTTTCTAATCTTGATTGCCTCTATATATTTCAAAATAAACATAACTATATTGAACTTTCATATATAATTGAGGAAAACTAAATCATATATATCCATAACTTTTAACCCTTCCATATCAAAATTCTGTGGTATAGTAAAATTTTTAACCCATAGACACACAATACTTAAATTTGGTACAAGATATGATAATTTTTTATCTTATCATATGAAGAAGATAAGGTTTTATTTGCTAAATATTTTTCAAAAGAAGAAATATTTTCTAGTATATAATGTGTAAAAAAGATGTATCATCTTATATAAGTATATGAACTAGATCAACAACCTTAATAATGTTTAGATTAGAATATTTTTCAACTATTTTGAAAGAAATATTCTTTAATAAAATTATTACAATGAACATTAAAGTTATATACAACTCTCTAACATACTATGATAGTGTAAGTCAAAATAATATTTTGATACACATAGAGACTACCAACCAAATAATAGAATAACAAATTTTAGAAGAGAATCATACTTTTTGAACCATCTTATATCTTTCAAAATTTCTTTTACAATATTCCTTGAAGTGATATCATCTATGGAATCCATAGAGATAAATCAGATAATCATGAAGGAATACAGAAATCCACTAAAATGAATGGACTAAAGAAAAACCAACTAACATGATTTATCCTATGATTTAAATTATGAAGGTAAAAAATATAAGTCACTCCAACTATTTATAGGTATGGAGAGAGAGATAAAATTCATCTTCATAAAGATCCTATGGTTGAAAGTCGACCTTAAAAAATTTCTACATAGAATATTTAATAAAGATAGATTTTGAACTCTTGATATCTTTTAATTTATGTTAGAAAATTTTCAGTTTTATCATATGAACATAAATCTAATAAAACATTTATAATTTATAATTTTTTTATAAAATATAATTCTATGAAATATTAAATAGTAATAAAAGGGTACCTCTCAAAATAACCTCATGTTAAGGAATAAAATTACTTTCTTTTGAATGTTTTTTGTAGTGAATTTAAATACATGATATGTAAGAAAGGTTTAAAAAATATTTTCTAATTAAATTTTATAAAAAACTAATTTTATATAACTTTAAAAATCTTAAAAATCACTATCTGAATATTTTTTGTATAATTAAAAAGAAAAATAAGGTTTAAAAAATAAAGGAAAAATGTGGTCCCCATTTCTTATGTTGTTTTTCACTGTAAGGATATTGGTAAAACATGAAGTGTATTCATGGTAATTTTCTATTGATCATTACAAAATTTTGTTTAATATATTTAAATCTACCTATATTGAGGGTTTTTTTAAAATATTAACAATATTTTCTTTCATTATTGTAAAATAATATCTTTTTTTGTGTGATCCTAAAGGAAGTAGTGTACTATATCATGTTATTTTCTCATGAGTGATGCAATGGGTTATTAAAAATGATATGGAACATATGTTATCATATAATATTATATTTTTTACATAAACATATTCCAAAATCAATGAGTGTGTATTGCATCCACACCAATTGAGCACAAAAAATTTCAACATATACATATTTAGATTAAATAGTGTAAAGAAATACTGAGTGATTTTTCTTATAAAACCAAGTCACTAAAGATTCTCCCAACAAATGAAAGTTTTAAAATTTACTTTATTTATTCATTTTAAATCCACCTATGGAAGAATTTAGAAAAAATTTATGTTCCAAATCATTTTCAAAGAATAAAATAATCGAATATCCAATGTTCCTGTTGGGTAACAAAAAATTTATTTTATAGATTATATATGGATTTTTTTTGTATTTTATAGAAATCTCACATAGAAGCATAAAAAATCATTATGTTTGGTTGATTAGTTGTAAGATATAATAAACCATCAATAATTTATATAAATTCTTTGGTTCAATTGGTTTCACCGATTCATCGAGATTCAATGTTTTTATGTTATTATAGGATTAATTATATTTCTATAATTTTCATAACTACAAATATAAAGTAAATATCTTATATACTTATGTTGAGATAAGAAAATTCATTCTGGTTTGTGAGAAATTTGAAAACCAAGAAAAATAATTATTTTTCCAATCCTTCTCATTTCGAACTCAGATTTTATTTGTTTTGGAAAGGAATATGAAATAGATTTTTTATTTGAAAAAATATAATTCCATCAACATAAATTTGAACAATGATGTTTTCCTTAAAAACATTGTTAACATTTTTTAGATCAGTAACATACTTAAAAAATGTTTTTGAATTAAAAATCTAGTAGGTATATCATACCGAGCTCTTGGAGCTTGTTTATATCCATATAGTGCCTTAGTATATTTAAAAATAGGATCAATGTATTTTTATTTTTAAAAATAGGTGGTTTCTCTTTATAAACTTCCTCATGTACATAACTATTAAGAAAATCACACTTTATATCCATATTATAAAGAGTTAAATTTAAAAATTCTACAAAGGTTAGATGTACATGGATAAATTCAAGTCTAGATACTAGAGAAAATGTTTCCTTGTAATTGATGTCATATTATTGATTAGATAAATTAGAAATAATAATTTATTTATTTTTTATTATAATTACTCTTTCACCATGTTTTTTATGGAAAAAAAATTTTACTCCAATCACATGAATATATTTAGGTTATAATGCCATGGTAAAAACATTGTTACTCTCAAAATAATTGATCTCATAATATATTTACCTTATATAATCTTTATAACCTAAAGCATCATCAACTGTTTTATGTTTTAACTAGAAAAAGGAATGAAAAATGTTCAAATTTATTTTTCAAGGAACTTCAAATTTTGATGGAAGGTGATTTAGTTATCCCATGCATTACTAAATAAAAGAGTTCTCTAACCATAATGAACCAATGTGTCTTTGTTGATTTCTAATTTCTCTATGTTGATCTCTGATATACATTTTTTTGATGATTATTCTCAAGAATTGGTCAAACTTTTTGATTTGCGATAGGGGAGGGATTCAAAATCTTAAAATAAATTTCTACTTTATATGTGTATTCAGTGATATAAGTGAACTCCTTATTAGGAATAACAAAATGGTTCTTGAGGTATGTGGTTTTCGATTCTAGATGGTGGATAGGTAGGATGAAACTACTCTTCAAGTCCACCTCAAGATCTTCTAAGGTGGGTTTCAGTTCATTGGGAGCATTGAAACACACAGCTCCTTCGACAATGAGCTTCTTCTCCTCTATTTTATAATTACCATGATCAAGGTAGTGGGATTCACATGATTCAAAGGGAAAAACATCAATTTGAATCACCCTCTAATAAATCAATGAGTGATTTCTTGTGGCACCGGTGATACGATGTAAGGGTAATTGTAATAATTTGTAGCAAGTTATTTCCCAATAAGAAATTTAAAGTGATTTCATTTGAGTTGACCAAAATTAGGTATTTGAAACCAAATAAAAAAACTAGGCCTCCATTTGGATCATTCTAAGTGTTTTTAATTCAATTCTATCATATCCCTAAATCTTCATGTTGAAAAAGGCTAGATAATTCTCTCAATACTATATCTTTTTGAGAGTCCTAGTTAGGATTAGATTGATCACAGAGCTAGTTTCCACCAAACACCAACAAACTTCAACACTATTGATTTTACCTGAGATATAGATATGTGTATGTGGAATTGGATAATGGAACCCTCATACTACCTTGAAAATTAGATGATGTTATGATAGTCCCCACTCTCACATTCCCATGTATAGTAGAATTTAGTAGTGACTACATAAGGTTAAATCTATAAAGAGATATTCAAGGATGTAATAAGGCCTTCATGATGTTTCATTGATTTGTTGATCTCATTAAGTATTGAGAACTAGGTCATAATTATAATAACGTTTTTGATGATGTTTTACTTCTAAGATAAGGTAATGTGTGTACCCCTAATTGTATGATCCATGATAGGAATAATGGAGGTCTTAGTTGTATTAGATGGTGAAACCTGGTTGGTAATATTCAAATTATTCTACCAATTGGATGGGTTTTCCAAAGCCTTGGATAACCATGGATTAACTTAATGATCAAACAATCAAATGTTTTATTGGGTTATATAGGATTATATTACCATGGATTTATTTTTTTGATGAACCATAAAAAATACTCGACTTATTATCATAGTGGTCTAGAACACATTTTTGTGGATAAAACCTTAAAATTTTGTTTTCTGGAGGATCATTTCCCATTTCCTTATGACTATAGAGAGTTCCTCTAGAAGAAGATGAATATTGTGCATCACCTTTGAGATCAATATAGTGATCCACCAATATAATGGAATTGATGGTGGAATATTCTTAATCATGGTCATATGAGTCCTCTAAATTTAGATGGGTAATGGAACATCATCACTATGTAGTTGACATTAATTCCTTGTGTTAAATACTATTTCAGACACTGGTAGATTATCCTTATCATATTTTTGATGATACCATCATCCACATCATGTTTTGAAGGGTTGTGAAGTTGATGGGGAACCTATAGAAGACATGTTGTCCATGGAAGGTGTTGGTTGGTCCTTCAGAACATGAATGATCTCATGTTCTTGAGTGATCCAATTTTGGTCAATCCAATCATTAATATTTTATGCTCTTTAGTTAGAGACTCTCTAAAATTCATTAGTATCCTGATCATCAATAAGGTTCATAGAGATATATTTGACATGAACCATATGATCACCTAGTTCCACTATGTTGTGATATGGCATGTCTTGGAGACAATTACTAAAGAAAAAAAAATATTGGATGATGTGTTTGAGGAACCTGTTGTATAGGAAATTGTTGGGGTTGTTCTTAAACTCAACTTCTTATAGCTTCGTGTTCTTAAAACTATTGAGCAAGTTATTCCCTAAGGCATCGATAAAAAAGAATGATAATTTTTCATCATTGAAGGAACATACCCTAATCAATAAATTTGAGATTGTTATAGTTTCTCATATTTAATGTGGACATACGAGACCTTATTATTGGGGTTATATGTCTGAAAGGGATTGTTTTATAGGGCCTCTTAGAGAATAATTATTTGAGGGGATAGGGTTTATGAAAAAATATCCATTTATACTATCCTTGAATTTAATTCATGCAAGGGAGGTAATGGGTTGGAAATTTGCATGGTCCACTACATTGCCTCCTATATACACCAATATCTCTTAGTGAATTCATATAATTCATGAAGATATTTTTGGGTGATAAGTTCCAGGTATAGAACATCTTAGATGTTCTCTATACACATCTTCAAAAATTACTCCTAGGGAAGTTAAATATCGAGGGAGTATTTCAATCCATTCCATCAAGAAGAAAGTTAGGGATACACTCATTCTCCCACTACTTACACATAGAGTGGTCATATACACACATATTTTATATAGTATAGCTGAACTGGTATATAGATTGTTGATAGTGATCCTCATATATGGTGATAAATTAAGGTTCTTGATGGTTGTACTAGAAAAAAGTAGGTACTTCCAGTGTTTGTATAATGCATCATTATTTGGATGACTCCTTTTATTCTAGGGAACCAAATATTGGGCCACACCAAGAGGATAAATGGATATGGTAATGTTCTAGGTCACCTATACCATTGAATGAGTTAATGATTGATAATGGAAAATGGTCCCCAAATTTTGGATACAATTTCCATTTGAGATATACCAATGTCTGATGTGTCTATTATAATTCCATATGTGTGGTGATATCATTGATTAGGTCATCATGTGGGGCTTTATAATGTGTTTTCTCCCAGGATGGCTTCCTGAAACATGAAGTAGTGAAACTATGATCTAGTAGTGGGAGGAAATGTTGATCTACCATAGTGGGGTATATATGGAATACCTAACTCAATGTAAGGTTGTAAAATCCACCTTATTAAGTTATAGTTGATCGAATGTGGACTATAATTTGTTTAGGGTTCTATATGAGGTATGGAAGGGTGGTTTTAAACATATACCTAACCAGGATGATACCACCATTGGAGTTCAAATATGAATTTTTTGTTGAACATGAGCTCCTAGATAAATATAGTGATTCAAGCATCTTATATTACTGTATTGATGAATTTGGGTATATCAGAATATTTATCCATTCCATTTCCCTTGTAAAGGATATAATGGGTATTTTGTATTAGTGTCTCTTTAGGAATTTTGAGTTCCTAGAACTATCTTTTCTAATTGGCGCAGACACTTAGGGGAAGGTTCACCTATCATCATCGGTCCACATAGGGAACATAATCTTTTAATGCCTCATAACCAATGTCATGATCCTATGTTTAATACATACTGGTGGTGATTGAATTTACCATGGCAGTGTTTAGTGATGGAAAACTGGTGACATCATCAAACGAACTAACCTCAAGAAGATATCATCACCACAAGAGAGGACTTAACTCTAGAGAAGCATACGACCCCTAACCTCTAATTTACCCAATGGGAGATGTATATTTAATAATATGATGCTGTATCCTGACACATATAGTGAACAATTTTTGAAGGATCTACTGATATAGACTAGATTTAGAATTTTTAAACCACTAGAAAAGTTATGTGATTTACATTTATGAACTTTTTTTGAGTACTTGAAGGTTATTAGAGATTCCTAAATTTTTCATATGATTACCATAAAGGTATTATAATATATCCCATAGATTATATGGAGATATAGTATGTGCCTTTTAGAAAATAACTCTAGGATATAGAAGTGTGAGGTCTCATGTGTCCAGAACAAAATCAAAAGCTAGTTTGTAGGAAGGGACCCCTAGAGGCACTTGCCATACACATTTCATTTTATAAAGGGGGAGAACACGTTTCAAAACTAGAAACTGGTAAAAATATGTGGTAGGGAGAGATGTATAATTCTTTTTATGTGGGTTTTAGAGTGAGAGTGCTACTAATTGTGACTCCATTTTCACCAACAATGGACCTACACTACTATGATGGATCAAACTTTAACAAAATTTCTACATTCAAGTGGATTAAAAATCCTCTTACCGAGGAATATAATCGAGTGATTATGGATTTAACTAATGTTTCTCCTCATCAGAGAGTTCTGGTCTTAATCCTGGAATCTCTCATACTTCTAGTGTATAAGTGGAAAGAAGAGACATTGGGAGTGTTAAAGAAAAATTTATGGATAACCCATGGATGGAAGCTAATACATCCTCCACACATGATTATTTTTAAAGAAACATGAAGACCTTATTAACTCATTTTTTGTGAATATATATCCTTAGCTGATGGGTATATATCCCCAGATATAGAGGTAGCGGCATAAACATCTCTCTTGAATCATCATAGGTATGTGATTATGAAATATCTAGGGGGAACTGATGTTGATTACCTATGTTCTTCCATTGATATATATGTAAAAGTTCCCTGGGTGTGAGATTATAAGAGTGATATGGATAATTCCCATAGGCATTGTTTCCAATATTGTGGGGAGGACCTCTACGAAGGCTGGTTTCCCCAATACCATGGGGAGGACCTCTAGGGTGATAAACATATTTGGAATGATTAGGAGGACCTCTATGAAGGTTGTTAGGGGTTCCAAAGTTCAAGATAGTATACCTAAAACCAATGTGAAGTTACTGGGGTATCAATCCCTATCTTTTGAGGCCATACCACTATGAAACCTTTGGGGTGTTATAGGATGCGACAATAGGTATAAGAGAATCCTCTCATATAGAAAGAGTAGTAGAATACCCTCAGCATGGGAACCACATTTCTTGAACACGTCAGGTAGAGAAGGGTTGAGATTGACCAATTTTTATGCCAATAGGGCCACCCTACACTGATAGTGATGTCGAGTTGTGAAATACCTCCTTTGAGACTCCCTAGTGACAACTGTAGTTGGTACAACATTGATGTCCTATACTGTCTCAGTTTATGGGAAGATGTTATGGATTTATTCAGTGGAAAGGATTCTAAAATAGTTAAAAGTGGTAATGGGGTGGGGGGGGGGGGTTCTTTATGATACCTCTTTTATTAGTGGTTATAGACTAGTACCACAACTTCTATATCCTCCCAAACAATCTATCAGTTTGGAATGATGAATTCTTTCATGTAAGAGTGGATGAAGACATTAATAAACCTTCATTGAATGATCTTTGATGAGAAAAGGGGGAGAGGTCTTCGAGTATCCATTAAATATGTGGATATCTTCACTTGGGTGTAGGTGTGTTGGATTGTTGCATGAGTGGTTCTCCTAAAAATCATTTCTTGGTTGTGGTGTGGAGAACTTAATGGCTTGGATGTTGGTACCATTATCAATGAGGATGGTGTGAGTGTTAAAAAACTGATAAATGATTCAGAGTTTCAAAAAACATTATTATGGACTTGGTCTTGACCTCCTTGAAGGGAATAGATTCAACCCAATTAAAGAAGAAATTAGTATTAGAAATAATTAACTTGAACTATTGGTTTGTTACCAATGGGTAGGGACACATGATTTCAATTTCCCACATGATTAAGGAGAAAAATTACTTGGTAGTGTGGAGAATATTTAGAGTCTGATTCACAAAGTTGGTGTGAAACTAGAATATGTGAAATTTATTATTAAATTCTATGCATTCATAAACCATTGTTTTCTAAAAGTAAACTATCCTTAATGTTAATTGGGTTATCTTCAGTCCTAAATGGTGACCCTACATGTCCCATCATGGATCTCTTTCAATAATTGAGTAATTTCATTTCTTTGAATACCACTAATAAGAATTATATAAAATACAAAATTTCAGGGGATTTCTTTGAGTTAAGTTCATCAGAGAGGATGATTTTTCCCCTTCTATCATTTTTTTCTCACTCAGCCCAATCAATGAGTAAAATACATATCAGAGTCACTCTAATAAGTAAATCATCTAATTAGGTTCTTATTTAATCTTAGAAACATTTGAGGGTTCCTCCTAGGGGAATAGGTACTGATATGATTCACCTATCGGTCTTCACTATTGAGGGGTGGGTTAATCACATTTTGATGGGGAACATGGATGATCATATCATCTTGGTTTAGATTAAGGAGGTATGCGGACAAGATTTACTAATAATCTATAATATCATTCTGAGTCTGTGGTATATTAGACACCTTTGGATCAGATGTGCATTAAGCCATTGAATCATGGGTGCACTCAAGAAAGGGGATGAGTTCCTCCTTACTGATAGTGTAGTCACCATTAATATTCATGATGACAAGCTAAATTTCACCCTTTATAATATTCTCTGTATCATTCCAATTTTATTTAATGTATCTAAAGAGACATCAGTATCTCCCATAACATGAAACTACAATATCTGGATCTCAAGGGATGATTAGATACCTATTATTTGACCTTGATATTTTATCTCACTATTTCTTCAATCTTATTATAGGATGAATTAATACAACATCAAGGATTTTATTAGAGTAGTGAAGAAAAATCATAGACCAACCCATTAAATCTTTGGGTTTTTTATCCTTCATTCGGTATGGATTTTGGAGGCACCTTCATAGTGCATCAACTCACATGGAATTTCTTCAGTGATGGAGAGAATGGTCTCATCTTGGAAATTTATTTCTAGGGGAATCTACTCAAAGGTTGTGTCTGTGGTAAGAAAATAATCCAGCACATGATCCTTGATGGATTTAGGAGGTATGAAGTTGATATTGAACTTCTATCGGATCACTTCTCAATACAATAATTATCTGGTATACAAGGGATTATTATGTTTATACTTCAATAGATCAATGAAGATGATTAGTTAGATCTCAAGTTTCTTCACATATTTATGCATCCGCTAGACCACAAAGAACAAGGTGAGGTTATTAATATTGACATGAGAATATATGTCCATTTTGTATAACGTCATATGAATGAGGTAATTCATACATTTCCCTTTACTACCACAATTTTTATTGGCTATGAGGGTGTTAAGAGATCATTTCAGATATTTTACATAGAGGATAAAAGGTTTCCCCTATATATGGGACATGAAAACTAAATGTGTGGGGGTGATAAATTCTTCATGATGTCATTGAAATCAATCTTAATATATTTATCCCACTAGTAGGTGATTTATTTTTTCATCATTTGGGAGAAGGAATTAGATTTTCCCACCATTTTTGTGAAAATAGCTATATGTATTCTAGATATACTTGAAAGCCTCATCGCTATCATATACCTTATAGAGGGGTTATTTAAATGATGGCCTTCATATT
The DNA here is from genome assembly GCA_963277665.1 of Viscum album. Lineage (NCBI taxonomy): Eukaryota > Viridiplantae > Streptophyta > Magnoliopsida > Santalales > Viscaceae > Viscum > Viscum album. The sequence continues at coordinate 138,117,584 of OY728164.1, forward strand.
ATCCAGTGAAATCTTGATGCCATTATATCTAATAATAAAGGTAATGAATTTCCCATAGGTGACACGAAATAAACACTTCAAGGGGTTCATCCTCATATGGTTGTAAAAAATAATACCAAACACTTTCTCAATGTATTTTATGTGTTCCTAATGTTATAAATATTTGACCACTAAATCATCCACATAACATTACATAATTATTTTGAAGATAGATTTGAAGATATGGTGCATGGCCTCCTATTAGGGTTACCTATATTTCTTGAAAATGAAGGGCAGCATCTAAAAAAAAGTTCCCCGATATTATATCCATGTAGTGGTCTCTTTATTTTTAGCATCCCTCCAAATTTTATTTTAACTGGAATTTCAATCCATGAAGGGGATATCCTAAAAAAAGATATTGTGTCAATCAAAAAATCTATGACCAAGATGGGCAACTATTCCTATAATTAGTTGTAGTTGAGATCTTGAAAGTTGATGAAGACTCTGACAAGTCTATTTTTTTTCTTGATAATGATAATGTTGTCCAACCCCTTAGGGTATTTAACTTACATGATTAAGTCAACCTTTACCACCTTATCAAATTTGGCCTTGATCTTGGAACCATGAAAAGGATTCTATAAGATCCCATGTTTTGGGATGGATTAAAATTCCAATGGAATTTGATTTTTTCATTTAGTGGATGGGAAAAATCTTAAACTGGGATTTCATATATAATTATGATAGTTTGAATTCATAAACAATTTTTTAGATAGGTTTTATAAAACGAGATGTGTAACGGTTGTTCCATTGAGTTTTAGAAGTGTAGGGCTTTAGAAGCCCAGTTTTTTGAAATCCAAAGGGAGGCACATGCTTAGCGCATGATTAGTTATAACCGTGCACCTCAAATGTGTATCCTTATAGGGGTGTTACATGGTTTATCAAACTATGCACCCGTGTCCACATGGACATGGAAAACTGTTCAGAAAATTCCAGAGTTGTACTGCATAGCTTACATATGGTTTTTTTAATAGTGTGATTAGCCTATATGGGGTGTAGGGGTAAGGTGGTTCCAATGGAATGGTCTAAAGATGGTTTGTATAAACATGAAAATAAATAGTGTCAGGGTGTTTCTCATGGGTTGTGTGAGGGACATGGATAGAGCATGGTTATTCAATCAATGTGGCCAAACCTTACACCCCTTTAAAATGGGTTGTTTTACCATTTTTACACTCAGGCTTTTAACCTTTCACCCCCCATTTCTTCAACTCCACATGAACATATACTCTCCTATAATTTTATCATTTATATATACTTCTGGGAATATCTCTTTTGTATGGCCTTGGAGTCGATCATCTCCAGTTGAGTTAGATCACCATTGGTTAGTCTATCGATCCTCTTGATTCTTTTCACTATTTCTCTCACAATATTGGATGTTGTTTCTATAACCCTAGTTTTTTTTATGAATTATTTATTTTTGAAAAAAAATTAAATTTAATTGATATATTTTGTTATATACAACACAAATTTAATCTTTTGATACATGCTACACTAGCTTTTCTTGCGTTACATGCAACATTGAGTTGTAACAAAACCATGATATATTATTAATGATGTTATTTAACTATAACCACTATAACCTATTCATTAACCTTAATGATATGGATAATAATAAATAATTTTATTATATAACGTATAATTGTTTTATATAAGGAAAAAAATTATAATAAAATACATAATTATCAGTAAAGTCATTATATGTTTCAAAAATGATTTTTTTCTTAGAAAAATGTTTTTATGTCTTTTTTTAAACAATAAAAAAATTAATTTTGGAATATTTCAGAAAAATAAATTGATAAAATAGAATTAATTTTTTAAATAAGAATTCAAAAATTATCTTAGGATTTTTTTTAATTTTTGAAAAATTGTCATTTTTTAATGAACAGTGAAAATACTGAATTTTAATTAAAAAAGACTTTTCATTTAAATTATTTAAAAAATTATTTTATATAATAAATTGGTTTTAATATATAATTATTTCAATTATAAATATTTCAGTCCAATTTTTTTCATTTTAATCATTTACATTGTTAATTTGGATTTAAAAGCATTGAAATCTTTTGAACTTTTTCTATTTAAAACCCCACTTTCTCATCACACGTGCTAGATTAATATTAAAATAAACATTTCAAGTTATTAAAATGTAATTTATAAAATTATATTACATATTTTGAATTTTAATAATTCATAATTTCTAATATGGTTAAATTAATTTTTTTACCAAAATTAATAGTGAATGTAGTAAAAAATAATTACCATGGTTAAGGTAAAAATATGTTTACTAGGGAATTAAACTAATATGATAATGGTAAAAATGAACTATAAAATTTTATAAAAACTATTTTCTAGACATATATAGACCATTAAATCACCAAGGTTCTATAATTTCTAAATTTAGAATCATTTCACATATGGAAAAGGTGGGAGAACTTTTTTCTTTCCAAAATACTATGTGATTCCCCCCCACTTATAAAAGGCACCCCTCTCTGCTCTTATTCACACCTTTATACATATTTTTTTCTTCAAATACCTACAAAAATAACTTCCCAACTTCCCTCCCCTAATCCTAGAATCATTATATTGGGTAGAATTCCATCCTATGAAGGATTTTTGTGGAAACCAAGGGAGGATACCCAAAGAATAATTAATGTTCATAAATGATAGTTTTTGTTTTATTTCTTCCTCTACCCCATTCAATTATTATTATATCCTTATGATTTAACAACCTCAATATATTCTATATGATGATATTTTTTTATGTTAATTTCATGATTTAAAATCATCTCCACTTCTATAAATTGGTTGTGAAATCATCCTTTATGTGTTCGGTGGATAACCGCATCACGAATTGATGTCATTCATTTTTACATTACCACCTCTCACAATAATAAATAATGATGGATTATAGATTATATATGATATTTATTATTTTATTATGGTTATATAATTATTATACCACCCAAACCTTTATACTCTCTATTTTTTGGGATTATGATAATGTTATTCATGTGTACGACAGACTACCGCCTCACAAAACGATGTGATTCATTCAAACTTTACATGAATGATATTAATAATTAAATTAATGAACCTATGGGATATATATTAAATAAAAATTATTCTTTAATTATATTATATATATTATTTAAGTTTGTTTCATTCAATCTGACAAAAAAATGGAAACAACATTTATGCGTACGTACGACCTCTAAAATTTATGGATTAATCTAAACACAATTTTATTGAATATATATTATATTTATATCATGGTTTAAATTATTCATAATATGATACCATTATAGAATTTAGAGGAAAAAATATTGTCATGTTAAAACATATATGAAAATCAAAGTGGTTATTACCCGAAACGCAACTTTAACATTGAATTGTTAATAAATAGGTAATAAAAGGTCATAAGAAAATCATATTTTGTATGATATATGTGAATATGGTTATATAATATATTTATAATAAAATAATATTTATATAGACTTTTTGAATGAGTATGATGGATTTCATGACTTATAGTTAGTGATTTTTATCTCAATTTTCCTTCTTTGAGACGTATGTTATGTTATGAACCAATATTCTTCCAAGAGGTGTATATAAATTCCATTTGGTTTGTAATATGATCAATTTATTCATCCTTATGATATTTTATTTTATATTTTATATTATTATTTTATGAGGTTTATGATTCAATGTTACCAAAGTGGTAAAGATTTTATTTTACAATCTCATAATTTATCGAGATTGTTTATGATTAAGTCTCCAATGTTTAAAAATCATAATTTACCTCTTTAGAATCCTCATAAATTTTCTTATAATATTTTTATTCATTATATGTTCATGTAATGGTAAAATTTTTCAACTATTGGGTACATAAAATTATAAATAAAATGCTTTTAATAAAATATGACTTAATTTTTCTATTTAGTTGGAAATATATTTACTTACAAAACCATGGTTTCTAAAAATATTTTCAAAAACGTTTCATTAGTATTTTATGATTTTTAAAACACATTTTACCCATATTTTACTTTATTATTTTTTTAAAGTAATGTTCCTATCGTTTCCCAAAAAATTCTCTTTTGTATTTTTCCAAAAATGTGAAAGGAACCATCATTTTAACTTGTATAATATGAATTAAATTTTCCAATATCCTAACCAATTATTGATTAGAGGATTATTTTATAATTATTAAAGGTTATTTTCAATGATTTTTTATAATTTTTTATGTTTTAGAAATCATTTTTAAAAAATAAAGGATATTTTCCTCAAGAAATGTTCTAAACGATCTTTCAAAATTATTTTCAATCTAAGATGACATCTATTAGTGTTTCCTTTTACTTAATAGGGATATTGTCCGTGGATACAATTCATATTTCTCTATTAATGGTTTATGTTTTGATGGAATGATGTTTATGAAACCCAATTCTCTATCATGGGTTATACGATGAAGAAATGCATATGAAAACCTCTTCATTTCATGGGTTATTTTATGACGAAATGATAATGAAACCTGTCTATTTACAATATTCTATGATATTATGAAATTTTTGTGATACCCATTTCATTTCGTGGGTTATGATATGTTGAAGTTTTATGATCTTGTGCACACATAAATATATTTTTCATTATGTAATGGTTGAAACCTATATCTCCCTCCAATGCATTAGGTATAAATTTATATCTCATGAGATAGATATGACTGGAATCGAGAGTGAACCCAGTTCAGTAAGTCATGGCTAGATTGGGGAGTGAACCAAATTTAGTAATGTACTTTTTCCACTACGATTTTTTGGTGAGTGAAACTATTCTAATACAATAGACTTTTAAGTGACCATTGAATAATATGGAGATGGTTTTATATATTTATGTTGATGCCACAAATTCCATATCTTATGTTAATGTTTTTCTCCCATGGCACATGTTTTTTTATTTCCATATGATTCATGTCTTATGAAATGTCAATATCTATGACATGACTCCAAATTATGATCTTTGATATACAATGTATTGTTTTTAAATGTTATTATTATGTTCTCATACCCCTATGATCATGTTATGATTTTTTATCTACCTTTTTACCTATACTGATCATATGAGACCAACCTTTCTTATGTTTTATTTACCTAGCTTATGATGAAATATATTATGCATGATATACATAATAAGGGTGGTAGTTGTGAATAAAGTAGTGGGAGATGATGTATCTCACTTATAGACCAATGATTATGTTTAAAAGATTCCAATGGCACTAAACTATTACGGTCCTTAGTTGTGTGATTTATTAATGTAATTAATATTTATAAAAACTTATGTAATATTTATTCATGAAAATCCTAGGTCCATTTAGATTTTATAAGAGGATAGGTTTTGTTAACCCTTGGAAACTAGGATGATAATTCGTTAGTGATATCCCTATTTACATGTCTAAGTATAATTATAAGGTTCGGTCATAGTATCAAAAAATGTTTTGGAATTTTGGGGAAGGATAGAGCAAGTGTTTTTTGATAAATATATCCATATCTAGATACTACAAGTGGATATGGATCTAGAACAGATGTACCTATGGGTAACAACACTTAAAACATCGTATTGTGCTAGAATCGGTAAGGAACTGGTGCATGACAATATTACTTACTACATAGATGGTTTAAAACTCCTAGGAGATATGATTTGAAAATTAACAAACTATTTAAGAACCATCATGAAGGATTTAAATAGAATATGGATATGAATATCCTAAGACAAAAATAATGTTTCATAGATTAAAAATAATGTCTCATGATTTAGACATGATATAAGATGTTTTCAATACTATGTGGTTCCACATTATAATTACTGTTTTTTACTCTATGGTATTTATTTTTAGTCAATGGATGGAACTAGAAGGAACCAAATTAGTATTGAGTGCGGTGGGTAAGGAAATGATTTTCCTCTAGAGCATCCAAATGTTATGGGAGACGGAACACACAATCTCATTGCTATGCTCACAAAAATTTCTCAAGTTATGAATCAAGATGGACTTCCAAATTAACAAAGGAGGGAAAAATCTTCGATTTAGTCCTTCATGACGAAATTTACACCTTCCTTTAGTGGATCTGCTGATCCTATAGTTTTATAGAAATGGACTAGTACCAATGAAAAGTTATTGTCTATTCTCCACTGTTCGAAACATGAAAAATTCATTTTGTTTTTCTACTATTTGAAAAGTGAAGAGGATAAGTGGTGAAAAATTATAAAGAATAAAATGAAATATGATGAAATTTACTCCATGGATTGGGATGAGTTCAGGAACTTATTTTTCAATAAGTAATTTACTAATATTCTTCATACAAATATGGAGGAGTTCCTTGTGCTAAAATAAAAGGATGATGAATCTGTTGGTACCAATCAAGAAAATTATACTAGACTTGTGAGGTATGATTCACATATTATTATCCAACATGAAAGTAAGGTTGATTGATTCTTAATTGGATTAAAACCAAGTCTACAAAGGGAATTGTACATAAGAGACTTCAGTATCTATGAAGTGATTTTTCAATGTGTCATCAAGGTGTAAATGGAGGTTGGAGTTATATATCAATATTATGGTTTTGATAATAAAATTAAGATGTATTTTAAAGGAAAATCTAAAAAACAGAGAGAGATGAAGTTGAGATTTCTTGTATTCTCAAAGTGTGGGAAGAAACATGAAGGAAATTTCCTTTAGGGGATAGTAAATATTTTATGTGTGGAATATAAGGAAATCAGGAAATTTATTATTTAAGTTATGGAAAGATTTTAGATAATTATGTAAATAGAGATAAGGTTGGATAGAGTGCACCACCCACAATTATGTGCTACAAGTGTAAGGTGGGTGGGAATTATTCTAACTAATGATTAAAACCGAGGGATAATGATGATAACTGACATAATAAACCTCTTAAGATGATGGATAAGGGGAAATATTATGTGATCATTATTTTTGATGATGCGTGTGATAACTATATGGAGAAAGGTAGGCTTACTATCTACTCTATAACTGCTAATGTCTTATTTGACTTTGGATCTACCCATTATTTAATATCTGAACAATTTTCTAAGGGTATCAGGGTTCCTCCCAAATGATTAGATGTATAATTTGTGGTGAAAACCCCTAATGGTATGATGATGAAATATCAATCATGTGATTCCTCTATGATTTATGTTAGTGGGAATTTGCTTCCTGAAAATATTTTCATTCATCCTATGGTGGAATTTGGGGTCATCCTAGGAATGGATTATCTTTCTCTGCAAAAATCCCACAAAATTTTCATGTAAGGGAAGCCGCATACGATATTCCAAACCAACCTATGATATTATATAAATGTGACAATACGTTTTAATTTTGAATTGAGATCACATCTATTTTATGCGTCGTAATTCCTATTCATATGGGGTGTTTATCTAAAATAGCTGGGGAGAATCTCGACACAAATTATAGGTTTATTGTGAATTAATTTTTTGATGTATTTCTGGAAGTGTTTCCTAGACTTAAAACAAAATGTGAAGTTGAGTTCTCAATGGAACTCATACCTGGTGAAACACCAATTTCAAAGACTCCCTATAGAATAGCCCTAATTGAGTTGTTGAAATTGATGAAAAAACTACTAGGAAACCTTGGCAAGGGATTCAGTCATCCAAGTGTGTAACCTTGGGGTTAAAAATTATTTTTGTTAAAAATAAATATGGATCAATGCGACTATATATTGATTATAAGGATATGAACAAGATCACAATCAAGAAAAAGTATTCTCTACCCTACATTGATGAATTTTTTGATCAACTACACAAAGATCAATAATTTTGAAGAATTGACCTTCATTATGGATATCATCAATTGATGGTCAAGATGTAGGATATACCCAACACAACATTCCGTACAAGTTATGATCACTATGAATATAGATTGATTTCATTCAGTCTTACTAATGTCCCTGCTATCTTCATGGACTTGATGAATAGAGTCTTTATTAATTACTGAGATCATATTTTGGTACTATTTATAGATGATATTAAGTTCTTTTAGAAGTGTAAGGAAGAGAATGAATACCACTTGAGAATTTTACTAAATACCCTAAAATGGATAAAGTATTTGAAAAATTTAAAAAGTGTGAATTTTCAGTGAAAAATGACTCATTTTGGGTCATATAATCTCAAGAGAGGGTATATCAGTAGACACATCAAATAATGATACTATTAAATGTTGTCTGATACCGACCATGGTCACTGAGATTCATAGTGTTTTTTAATAAACTAGATATTATCAATGGTTTTGGGGGAATTTATAATTACCATCTAATCCTCTAACAAAGTTAACTTAGAAGGGATCCATGTTCCTTTGGATATATGAATGTTGGGAAAATTTAAAGTAACTGAAGAGAAGATCAGTCAGTGCACCTATGCATACCTTACCCTATAGTAGATAAGGGTTTTAAATTTATACTGATATATCTAAGAAGGGATTGGGATGTGTCCTTATGAATAATTACATGTTTATAGATTATTCCTAATGAAAATTGTCAGTTCATTAGAAAAATTACCCAACTCTTGATTTGGAGTTAGTTGTTGTGTTTTTTCCTTAAATATTTTGATGCATTGTCTTTTTAGAGAAACATTTTATATATATACTGATAAAAAAAGTTTAAAGTATATATTTACATAGAATTATTTGAATATTATTCAAATAATATGGATAGATATTATTAAATAATATAACTAGGCAATACATTACCACCATGGGAAAGTGAACAAGCTGGCTGATGCTTTGAGTCGAAAGTATTAAGCCGGCTTATCCAAGATAAGGATAAAAAAAGATCCAATATTTCTGGATATGCAAATTATGGATCTATAAATCTTGGTGGAAGTGGACAAATTTTATGTTTCTAAATTTAATGATCAACCATAAATCTATGTATATATTAAAGAGGCCTAGAAGGAAGATGTAGAACTATAAAAGGCAGTTATAAATTTTCTACGAGTTAACCTTGATCTTGATGGAATGATAATGTTTAGGAACCTTTTATGTGTTTCATCAATACCATACTTGAATAAGGATTTGTTAGATGATGCTCATTGTTCTTTATTCTCTATTCATCCTAGAAGTATGAATATGTATAGATAGTTGAAAGATTACTTCTAGTGGGATGGCATTAAGAGAGATATCACATAGTTTGTATCTTGGTGCTTGATATCTCAGTACGTTAAGGGTGAAAGATAAAAGTATAAGGGGATATTTCATCCATTAACATACCATAATATAAATGATAAAACATCACCATGGATTTTGTCATTGGACTCCCCAAAATATATAAATGGAATAATAGTATATGTGTTTCAGTTGATCACCTAACAAAGTCAAAAAACTTCATCACTATTAGATAAGACTTCTCTCTATATAAAATTTCCCATATATTCATTAATGAAGTGGTATGGTTTCATTTATTACCACATTCCATTTTTTTTGATCGGTATCTGATGTATACCTCAATGTTCTATTAAATTATTCAATAAGATCTTGATGCAAAATTGATATTCAGAACTATGTATCATCCTAGAACAAATCATTAGTTTTAAAGAACAATACAAACCCTATAGGATAGGTTGGGATCTTGTTATATGGATTTCAAAGGTGGTTGTGATCATCAACTCCCTCTAGTTGAGGTTCCTATAATAATATATTTCACTCAAGAATTCATATGTCTCTTTATGAACCCTTTTATGGAATGAAATTTATATCTTCAAAATGCTAGAATGTAGTTTAAGAAAGAAATCTATTTTGACTTGAGATAGATGAGGAAATAGTAGAGAGGGTTAGATCCATTGAAAAACTAATCAAGATATCTTAGAGTTAGTAGAATATTTATGATTACAATTGTCGATGTGATGTATAATTTGAAGCTGGTGATAAAATTTTTCTAATAATTTCTCCATGGAAAAGGTTACTATATTCAATAAGAAAGGGAAACTACTACCTAGGTATATAGGTCCTTTTTAGATCATTGATCATATAATGATGGTATACTTTTAGTTGGAACTTTCACAAAATATCTATTAAGTCCATGATATTTTCCATGTATCTATCTCAAGGAAGAACATACCTCACCCTTTACATGTACTAAAATCATAAGTAATGCCATCAAAGAAAGGTCTTTCTTTTGAGAAACAACTGGTAGAGATTCTACATCATATAGTGAAAGTTATACACAACAAGACCACTCACCTAGTTAATGTTTTATGGTGAAACTATTAGTTTGAGGAATATATCTGAGAAATTTTATCATATGATGAGGTAGAAGTATCCACATTTTTTGTATTAGAAAGATAAAATTCGAGGGTGAAATTCATTTTAGGGAGGTATAATGTTACAACAAGAGTTTTTATGAATTATTTTATTCTTGAATAAAATTAAATTTCCTTGATTGATTGAGTTATATGAAACAATATGTTAATCTTTCTCTATACCTAACAATGGATTGGATTATGTTCTATAGATTGCTCAATTGTAACAAAACCATGATATATTAATAATATAGTTGTTTAAACACAATAGTTATAACTTAGTAATAATATTTAGTGATATGGTTATAAATAAATAATTTTTAAATATCATGTATAACAGTTTTATATAAATAAAACATATTTATAATAAAATAAATGATTTTTGGTAAATCCTTTTTTATGTTTCAAAAATTATACTCCCACAATTTTTTGTGTGTAAAAAATAATGAAATTAATTTTAAAAAAATTATAAAAATTATTTTAAAAAATAACCTTTCTTTTTTAAATCATAATTTCAAAATTACCTCATTGTTAATTTTTTTTTTATTTTTTAAAAAAGTTTATTTTTTTGATGGATAGTGAAAAATAATAAATTTGAATTGGAAACAGATTTTTTATTTAATTTATTCAAAAAGGTAAATTATTATAAATTTATTTTTAATTATAATAAGATACATTATATATATTTTAATCCAATTTAGATAATTTTAATCATTTTCAAAATGAATTTGGATATAAAAACATGAGGAAAATTATAACTTTTTCTCATTACATATGTAGGATTAATTTTAAATTAAAATTTTCCACTTATGTTTATAGAATTTGGAACAATTTATGTCATATTTAAAATAAGTGTAATTTATTATCTATAATAAGATGAAATTAATATTTAACCTAAATGAATAGTGAATGCAATAAAAATTAATTACCATGACAATGGTAAAAATGGGTTTATTGGGGATTGAACTAATAAAAATGACCTATAAATTGTCTAAAAACTTTTTTATGTAATAATTTATACCATTAAACTTATATGGTTCTATAATTGCCTAATACAGACACTTGTGATATATGGAAAATATGGGAGCACTTATTTGTTTTCAAAAATAGTAAGTGTGTCCTCTCCCACACTTATAAAATCCCTCCTGATACTCTCTTCTTCGCACATTCAAACCTATTTAGATCATCAAAGTCCTATCCAAATATATTACAAAATTACCTAACCTCAACCTAGAAGCCATATTTTGGGCATTAATCCTTCTTACGAATTCTTTTAGTGGAAACCTAAGGGGGGTTCCTGAAGAAGATGCAACATTCATCTACGAGCATTTTTGTTTTTTTTTCTTCCTCCACCCCCTTAAATTAAAATTATAAAATTATGAAATAAGAACTCTAGTATCTACCATAAATTGATATTTATTCATGTTAATTTCATTATGTAAAACCATATCCACATCCATTAAATGGGTTGCGAAGTCATCGATCATGTCTACATAGGACTGCTGCCTCACGAACTGATGTTCATTTTTATATTACAACCTCTAATGGTTAGACATAATGATATATTTATAGTTATATATGATATTTATTATATTTATGATGTTATTATTATTATTTAATTATTATATCACAAATACCTTGATACTCGTTATTTTATGGGAATATGATAACATAGTATGTGTGTATGACATAGTACTGTCTCACGAAGCGATGTGATTCATTAAAACTTTACGTGGAAGGTATTAAGAATGAATTTATTTAACCCAATTTTTATATATGAAAAAAATTATTCTTAAATTATATTATATATATCATTTAGTTTTTTTCTTTTAATCCAACAGGAAAATGGAAACAATGTTCATGCTTATGTACGACCTACAGTATCCATAAATGGTGTATTTCATTTCCTATAACTAAATTTTATAGATTAATATAAATACATATATAATGAATATATATGATGTTTATATCTTGGTTTAAATTATTTATATGATCAATCCATTATTGATGTAATATGACCAAAAGATGACATGTTAAAACATATACGAAAAACAAAGCAGTTATTACATAAAATATAAGTTTAACATGGAATTGATAATAAATGGGTAATAAAAGGTCATAATAAAATTATATATGGTATGATATATATTAATATGGTTCTATAATAGATATAAAATAACATTCTATTTTTTATATATGAGTTTTGAATGAATACGAAGGGAGTTAAGACTTAATATAAGATATTTTTGTTTCAATTTTCCTTCTTTAGGATGCATGTTATGTTATGAACCTATATTATTTCATGAGTTATATATATAGTCCATTTGAAATTTAATATTATGAATTTATTCAACCTAATTATATTTTATATTTCATTTTATGTTATTATTTCATGGGGGTTATGATTCAATGCTACCAAAGTGGTAAAGAATTTATGTTACAATCTTATTATTTATCATGATTTTTTATATTTAAGTCTCTAATATTGAAATTTCATGATCTAACACTAAAAAATAATCTTGAAATTTTTTATCCTCTATTTATTCATGATATCTTCATGTAATGGTACCACTTTTCCAATAATTTTTAATTAAAATTATAAAGAAAATATTTTTTATAAAATCACACTTTATTTCTCTCTTCGGTCGAAAATCTATTTACATCCAAACCCATGTTTTCTTAAAAAGTTATAAAAAAAGTATTATTACTCTTATAATTTTAAAATACATTTTTAACCATGTCTTACTTTTTTACAAAAGGTTTTCAATGGAATATTTATGTTGTTTTCCAAACAATTCCCATTTTCCTTTTACAAAAAATGCAAATGGGACCTTTTTTTAACATGTATTAAATGAGTGTAATTGTATAACATCATAACTAATACTTTTTTCAGATCTTACTTTATATGTTCTCAAAGAAATTTTCAAAAAAAAATTCAAATTTTTTTATTTTTTAAAAATAATTTTAAAATAGGAAATGATATTTTCTCCATGATATATTTTAAAATACTGTACAAAATTATTTTCTATCTAGGATGAAATTATTTAGTATTAACTATACCTTAATAGTGATAATAAAAAAGTATACCTTTTATATTTTTTATATAAATAGTTTAGGTTTTTGTGGAATGTTTTTTTAAACCATGTTTCTTGTTCATAGGTCATACCATGATGAAATTATTATGAAACATTCTTCTTTTCATAGGTTATTCTATGATTAAATGATTATAAAACATGAATATTTTACATAGGTTATGATATGATTAAATGTATATGATACCCATTTAATTTCATGGGTTATGATATTATGATTATTTATTATCTTATGGAACAAATAAATATGGTTTTCATTATGTGACTGGTGGTACCTCTATCTCCTACTAATGAATTGAGTAATGATTTATATCTCATGAGACAGAAAGGATTGAAATATGGAGTGAAACTGGTTTAATAAGACAAAGTTGGAATAGGGAGTGAAATTGGTTTTTTATGATAGGGATTGAATGGGGAGTGGACCCCACTCAGTAAAAGACTCTTTCCACTATGATGGTTTGGGGAGTGAACCCATTTCAGTAGGGTAGCCTTGGTCATTAGCCTTGAATAATAAATATAAATGATTTTCTATGATTATTTATATGAAAAAAATTATATGCCTTATGTTAATGTTATGCTCTAATGGCTCATGTACTTTGATTTTTATATGATTCATTTCTTATAAAATGTAAATATTTATTCCATGATTCAAGATTATGTTATTTGATATGAAATGTATGATTTTCAAGTGTCACACTCATGTTTTTGTACTGTTATGCTCATGTTATTCTTATGTACCTCCCTTGATTACCTATATTGAGCATCAAATATCACCCTTTATTATGTTTCCTTTCCCAAGTTATGAAGAAATTTATTATGTATGATTTGTCTAATAAGGGTTCTTCTTTTTAAGAACAATGTTTGAGATAGTGTAGATCACTTATGGACTAATTATTATGTTCCCAATATTCCAAAGGTAATAATCTATTATGGTACCAAAACTTGTTCTTGTGAAATTTAATGAATATTTATAAAAAATTATGTAATATCTTTGTATAAAAATACAGAGTCTCTATATTTTTTATGAAAGTATAGGTTTAGTTAAAATTTGGAAACTAAGTTGAGAAAACCTTAGCGAGATCCCTACGGCAATGTTTAAGGATAATCCTAAGGATGGTTCAAAGAATATGAAAATGTCCTAGAAATTTGGTAAAGGATAGAGCTAGTGGTTTTCATGAAATACGTCCCCATTTGGATACTAGAAGTGGATGTGGTTCTAGAAAATATGTACCTAGTGGTAATAACCCCAAAACACTGTATTGAGATAGACTCGATCGAGAATTAGTGCATGAAAATGTGCCTTGCTATACACCTGCTCTGACACACTCTTGGGATATACTTTAGAAATTCAAAAACTCATTACAAACAATCATGAAGGATTCAAATATAATATGGGTATGATTAACCAAGGATAAAACTAAGTTTACATATATTAAAAATAATTGTTCATGATTTAGAAATCCTATATGAGGCATTCAAGATTATGTGGTTCCATATTATGATTAATTTTTCATACTCTATGCTATTTGTTTTTAGTAAATGACTTGAATCCAAAGGAACTACGTTAATGATAAGTGAGATATAAAATGAAAATATTTTCCTCTATTGAATCCAAAATTTATTGGATTTGGAATGAAACATTTCACTACTATTCTCACACAACATTCTCAAAAGATGAATCATAATGGGCTTCCAAATGAATAATGGAGGGGAAAAATTATTTAGATTTTTTCATGAGGAAACATGTACCTCCTTAAGTGGATCCATTAATACTCTAGTTGTTGAGAAATGGATAATTACCATTGAAAATATATTTTTCATTCTCTATTGTTCAGAACATGAAAAACTCATTTAGGATCTCTACTGTTTGGAAGTTAAAGCGGATCTATTTTCAACACTTATCAAGAATATAAGGAAACAAGATGAATTTTACTCTATCAATTGGTATGAGTTAAAGAACATATTTTTTAGTATGTAATTTACTCAAATTCATGATGGGGTATTTCCTTGAGCTAAAGAAAAAGGATGATGATTTTTGTGGTACCTATGAGGAAAAGTTTACAAGACATGTGAGGAAAACTTCAGGTATCATCATATAACATGAATGTGAGGTTGATCAATTATTTATTGGATTAAAATAAATACTCCAAGGGTAATTTTCCATAAGATACAAAATTTTATATGAAGATATCCATCGATGTTTTATCAAGTTGGAAATAGAGTTTTTATTTACATGTCAATCTGATGGTTTTGATAGGAAAATGAAAATGGAGTTTGAAGGAAAATATAAAACCATGGAGAGAAGAAGATCATATTTACTTTATACTCAAAGTGTGGTAATAAAAATAGAGGAAATTTCCTTAAGGGGACTATTAAATGTTTTAAGTGTATAAGGGGAGGTTATTAGGAAATTTATTTCCAAAGTAATGGAAAGAATTTAGCTAATGATTTGAGTAGAGAGAAATATTCATAGAATGCACCACCCACACTTTTGTGCTACAATTTTGAGGAGAATGGGAATTATGCTAACCATATTCCTAAATTTATGGTTATGGATGATGATCAAAGTAAGAAACCACTTGATCTATGGGATAAGGGGAAATATCATGCGATAACTGTTTTGGTGGGGGGTTCAATAATTATGTGGTGAATGGTACAATTACCATCCACTTTATAAATACTAATGTATTTTTTACCATGGATCTATCCATTCCTTCATATCTAAATAATTCGATAAGGGTATTGAGATTCCACCCTAATGATTAGATGTCTAATTATTATTAAAAACCCATAACTTCATGATGATTATATCTCTATTATGAGATTACTCTCCAGTTTACATTAGTGGGAATGTGATTCCTATAAATAATTCCATTTTTCCTATAGTGGAATTTTATGTCATCATAGGTATGGATTGGTTTTCTCTATATAAATCCCACATAAATTTTCAAGAAAGGGAAGTTACGTTTGATATTAAAAGCCAACTAATGATCATATATCAACAATATTTTAAGTATAAACTTCTAATAGAGATCACATCCATTATATGGGTCTTAATTCCCATTTCTAAGGCGTGTTTATCTCAAATGGTTGGAGGGACACAAGAAATGAATGATATTATTATTTTTATTGAATTTATAGATATATTTATAGAATATTTTCCTAGACTTTTACCAAAAGAATAATTTGAGTTCACAATATAACTCATACCTAGTTATACACAAATTTTAAAGCCTCCCTATAGAGTTTCCTTGATTTATCTAGAGGAATGAAAGAATAAAATCCAGGAAAACATTAAGAATGGATTAATTTGGACGAGTGTGTCACATTGGGGTGAACTTGATTTTTTTTAAAAGTCAGATGGATCAATGTGACTCTAAATTGATTATCAAGATGAGGACAAGATCACAATCAAGAACATGTATCATCTACCCTGTATTG
This sequence comes from Viscum album, assembly GCA_963277665.1. Lineage (NCBI taxonomy): Eukaryota > Viridiplantae > Streptophyta > Magnoliopsida > Santalales > Viscaceae > Viscum > Viscum album. The sequence continues at coordinate 138,134,461 of OY728164.1, forward strand.
ATGACTTGTTTCATCAAGTGTGCGGAACTCAATACTTTTCCAAGATTGACCTTGATTCTGGATAACATCATTTGAGGGTCAAGAAGGAATATATAACAAAGAAATCATTATTTACAATGTATGACATTATGAATATATAATCTTTTCATTTAGTCATACTAATTATCCTCCTATCTTCAAGGATTTAATGAATAGAGTCTTTAAATATTAACTTGATTATTTTTTGGTAGTATTTATAGATGATATTTTTATTTATTCATAGAGAAAGGAAGAGAATTAAGTCCATTTGATAAATGTACTGAATACCCTAAGGAATTAAAAACTATGCAAAATTTTTACAAATTGTGAATTTCAGCTATATAAGGTTTCATTTTTTGGACATATATTTTCAAGAGGGGGTATATCGGTAGGACCATCAAAGATGAGGTCTATTGAATGTTGTCCTAGACCAACCCTGATTACTGAGATCTTTTGTTTCATTAGTTCAAATTTATATTATCAAAAGGTTTTGGAGAATTTATAATGAATATATAATCCTCTAATCAAGTTAACTTGTAAGGGAGTGATGTTCCTCATTATAGATGGATTTGAGGAAATTTTCAAGAAATTGAAGATAAGATTACCTCTAATGGCCCAAAGGCCTTCATTTTTTATTGACTTTGATAATCCACATTTCATGGGGTGAGGTGGAACCCTTACAAGGTCTGTAGACATAAGTATTATATGGACTATAGGCCTTATAGGAATTAATTGCCCATGGGCTTCAAACATTACATAAAACCCAGACTAACTACTTAGAACTACTCCTCCCCATCATCTTCATCGTGAACTGAAGAGAAGATTAGTCTACGCACCGATGCTTACATTTTAATATACTGTATAAGGGGTTGTAATATATATTTATGCATCCAATAAGGTATTGGTAAATTTTCTTATGAAACATTACATGGATATAGATTATACCTCATGAAAATTTAAGTTTCAGGAGAAAAATCACCCAGCACATGATTTTGAGTTAGATGTAGTAATTATTGTATTGAAGATATGTATGTATTATATTTATGGAGAAAAGGGTCATATATATATATACTGATAAAAAATATTAATGCATATATTCACACAAAATCAGTAGAATATGCACCAAATTAGATGATTAGAGTTGATTAAAGATTATTACTACCAAATACATTACCACAATTGTAAAGAGGACCAGGTGGTCGTTGCTTTGAGTCGAAAGGATAATGCTAGCTTATCCATGGTGAGGATAAAAAAATATCCAATATTTATAGATACATGAATGATATGTAAGTAAATATTTATGGGAGGGGAAAAATATTATGTTTCTAAATTTGATGACCAAAAATCAATCCATGTGAGGATTAAAGTGGGGTATAAGGACGATATAGATATGAAAAAGGTGGTTATAAATTTTCTTGAGTTTAACCTTGATCATGATAGAAGGATATGTTTTAGAAAACATGTAAGTGTTCCATCCATATTAGTCTTGAAGAAGGACTTGTTAGTAGAGGAATTTCAGAGTTCTTTATTCTCTATTCATACTGAAAGTACATTGATGTATAGAGATTTAAAATAATACTTCTGGTGGGATGTAATGAAGAGAGATATCAAAGAATTTATATCTTGGTGCCTGATATTTCAGAGAGTTAAGGCTAGAGTAGAAAATTCTAAATGGATTCTTCATCCATTATCCATACCATAATGGAAATTGGAAAACTGTAAAATGGATTTTGTCACTGGGCCCCCAAAAATGTCTAAAGGGAATAGTGTTATATGGGTTATAATTGATCACATTACTAAGTCAGAATAATTTATATCTATCAGAGAAGACTTTTCTATGGATCATCTTCATAGTATATAAATTAAGGATGTGGTATGGTTTCATGGAGTACCACATTATATTATTTATGATGGGGGATTGAGGGTTACCTCAATGTTTTGTTGAAGTTTTTAGTATGATCTTAATAAGAAAATGAGTTTCAGTACTATGGATAATACTCAAACATATGGCCAGTCTGAAAGAAAAATTCAAACTCTAGAGGATATTTTGAAATCATTTTCCATGGATTTAAAAGATGGTAGGGATCAACTCCTTCCTCTAGTTGAGTTTTCCTATAACAAATGATATCACTCAAGAATTCATTTGGATGCTTATAAAGACCTCTATAGAAAGAAATGTATAGCTAAAACATGCTGGAATAAAGTTATAGAAAGAAATCTATTGGGACCTGAGATAGATAAAAATATGGTAGAGAAGGCTATAGCCATTCATAAACACATTAAGGAAGCTAAGAGTCGGAAGAAAAGTTATGCTAATATTCGCGGACATGATCTATAATTTAAAGTTGTTGAAAATGTGTTTCTTATAATTTATCCATGAAAGAAGGTTATGATATTCAATAAGAAAGGGAAAGTATTACCTAGGTATATCAGTCTATTGGAGATCATTGATTGTATTGAGACATATCCTATTGGATGGATCTTTCACTAAACCTATATCAAGTCCATGATGTACTACATGTATATCTCATAAGGAAGTGTACACTTGACCCTTTACATGTAAAAAACTTAGATTTAATACCAAATGAGAAAGATGTTTCTTATAAGGAACAACCAGTGGAGATTTTGGACCATACAGATAAAGTTCTATGAAATAAGGCCAATCACTTGGTCAATATTTTGTAGAGAAACCACTGATTTAAGGAAGATATATAGGAACTTATGAATATGATGAGGAATAAGTATCCATTTTTTTGTATCATAATTATGAATTTTGAGGGATAAATTAATTTTAAGTTGAGTATAATGTAACACCTTATGAAATATTTTTATAACACCACAATATTTTAAAATATGAATATCATATTTGGTAGCATGTATGACACTCAAAGCCAAGGATATAGGGAATATAACAAACCAATACTTTAAAATATATTTATTATTTTAAATAAATTCAATATATGATTTATATTTCAATGCATGTAACACTAATTCTAGATTGTGTCACACATAATGATGACTTTCTTTGGTAACATTAATTACATGGGAGACTGTGTTTTACCAAATACTATTAATATTTTTTAAAATGTGTATTATTACATATCCATTGAATTAGATATCACGAATAAGATTAACTAACTTATGAAAATATATGGTTTACAAAAATATAAAATGAATTCGTTGATTAATTATTAATTATAAATGAAAACTAAAACCAAATGTATATAAAATAAATTTTTATAAAAAAATATTTTCATTTAACCAAAGGTGTTTTATACTAATTAATTAAATTAATTACTATTAGTAAATAGTATAAATAAAATTTATATATTATATATTCATTAAATTTATTTTATATTAATCCAATATATTTGATATGCATAATATAAGAACACATCCATTTTATATAGAAAAACTTGTATTCTTTCTAATTATAGTTTTCCCACCTTTTATTAGAGAACTTTTTTTAAAAATAAAATTTGACACTTTAATAAATTTTATTTGAAAAAATAAACCTCATTTTCTATATATAAATTTAAAAATTATGTTAGGGTTGTTTTTCGGTATTTTTCTTAGAAGTGTCATTTTTAGATGAATAGTGAAAAATACTGAATTTTAATTGAAAATTAAATTTCCATATTAATAATTTATAATGTAAAATTATATTTTAAATTTGTTTTAAATCATAATTATATATATTATACATATATTAATCAAATTTATGTCATTTAAATCGTTTTTATATTGAATAATATATAAAAACTTAATAAACTTTTGAATATTTTCACTATCAAAACCCACTTTCTCATCATGGATGTGGGATTAATTTTAAATTAATTTTTACTTCTTTTGTGAATTAAATTTGAAAAATTGTATCCAATATTTTTAATAATAATAATTTATAATTTATAATATACTCAACATAATTTTTAACAAATGTTATTAGTGAAAATAGTTAAAATTAATTACAGTGATTAAGATAAAAACGAGTTTATCGAGGGAATAAATAATAAAATTAAGGGGCTAAATGACCTAAAAAATTATCCAAAACCCATTGTACGGAAATATTTTTACCTTATCCTTTATATTATCAATATTGGTCCATTATTTTATCCACTTTATTGAAAAAATATGGGATCACCCAATACTTTTCAAAAATACCGAATGTGTCATATCCCCCACTTATAAAAGGTCACCCCCTATCCTCCCTTATTCAAACCTTCAAACCACTTGGGTTAGGAAAATAACTACCTAAATAACTTCCCAAAATACCTCCACTAATCCAAGAAGATTTACCTTGGGAATAAATCTGACCTTTGAAGGATTTATAGAATGCCTAAGGAAGACACCTGAAGAAGTGGTAATTCTTCTCAACAACCGTATTCATTTTATTTCCATCTCCATCGACATAAATTATTTTAAAACCAGGATTATATAATAAAATAATTATATTTAATAAACTTTTATGTTTGTATATTAATTTCTTGACCAATATCCCTCCACTATTTCGTAAAATGGGTTACAAAATCATCGTTCGTGTGTATGACCGACAATCACCTCACGAACCAATGTCCTTTGTTCATTCATTACCAACTATCAAGGATGGTTATAATGATGTATATAAAGAATATATGTGATATTTATGAAATTTTTATAACTATGGAGTCATTATATCATATTATTATTTTTACCTTTTATCATGTAGGAGACACGATAACGTCACATGTGTGTACGAGAGACTTCCGCCTCGTAATGCGATGTGATTCATGTTTCACTAAAAAACCACATGGAAGGTGATAAAGATAAATTTAGTAATTATATATGACATAAATGAAAAAAATTAATATATTAATGACATATTTATCATTCTTTAATGATAATATATGACTTTATTTTCTTACTTTTCACTCAAAGAAAGAGGATAAAGTCATTCGTGTACGCGTGGACTACCGCCTTCACAAAGTGATGTGACTCTTTTAATCACCAAACAATATGGATGAAATATATAAGTACATAATATGGTACTAATTATGTTATGATAATTATATAAATATAAAATATTACTTACTTCCTTTCCATAATGATCATTGAAAAATGAAAATGTTACTCACATGTACGTACAACATACCATATAGATGATCATAAAGTACTTCATTTTTAATTGCCATAATTTATGATTGGTTTTAAAATTATAAGTAATGTAAAAATATGATATTTTTTTTTTATTTTTGGAATGTCAAAAATATATAATATGTTCATGAAATGGATCTTTCGTAATGACACATGCATGAGAAAACAAGGTAATTAACACATGAAATAATGAAAATAAAGATATATTATTAATGAATGTGTAATAATATATTATAAAGGGATCATATATGTAATTATAAATATTAATATGGTTCTTTTATAAGTTAATAACATTCTTAAAACCACAATACAGGTGGTTAAATCATTTTCAACCAAAATTAAGCATAAGGTAATGGGTTTCATAACAATTTCATATGTCTGAGGAATATTACAATGTCATACACCTAATTTATTTTATATGGTTTATATAGATACCATTTGAAATTTAATATCATGAATAATTCATTATTATTGGTATTTTAAATTTCTATTTTAATTATTTCATCTAAGGGGATTTTAATTGAATGTTACCAAGTGGTAAAGAATTTCAAAAATAAAATTCTTTTGACTGATTTATATTAGTTATATGTTGTCATTTATATTCTATGGTTATGTTTATAATGCATTTTTACTGTATATTAGAGTAATTAGACATGTTTTATATTAATTTATAGTTTATACATGTAATCTATTAATTTATTTATCCTCAGTTCAATTTTATTACCTTTTAAGGGTTTATTTCACAATATCATTCTAATTGATATTTGTGTATTCTGGAATTTAGGCGTAAGGATATTATTTCATCATTGATTAATAAAACATTTTATTTTATTCTTCTCTAGTTATTCATGATATTATTGAAGTGATAGTACCATATTACCACTCTTTGGTTCGTAAAATTTTTACATGAAAAACTGACTTCATTTCTCTCTTTGGTCAGAAATTGGTTTCTCTCAAAACCATGTTTCTAAAAATGACTTAAAAAATATTATAACCTATTAAAATGATTTATTAATGAAATTTTTATCCAATTATTTTACAATTGTTTTCAATAAAATCATCTTGTCACTTTCTGAATAAGTCACTTTTCTAATCGTTTCACAATGAAAAAAGTAACATCCTTTACAACATGTAGATAATTACCGACTAACATGAACAACATTTCGATAATGTTTCCTTTTTTTGTTTACAAGGATAATATTAAATAATTTTTTTTTTAAAAGTGACTTTCTAATAAAATAGTTGGAAAAAAAATTAAAAATGAATAAGTTAGTTTCCTAAAAAAAAATTAAGGTCTTTTTATAGTATTTGAATTCATTAACGAGAACAACCCTTTATTATTAGTCGAATGGGTATATGTTATATTTATTCCATACTTATTATTCTATTTGATGTTTTAAGATCATTTTGACCAAACAAATTATTTCAATTCACTACCTTGATTCATTCTCGTATTCATTAACTTTCCCTTGAATAATTCTTGTTTTAAGGGATATTAAATTTCCTCTAAATATACATATTATATATCTTGGATATGTTTATTTCCTAAACCATATAGAATTTTTACATATAGTTATTATTTTAATGTTATTTGATTAAAAAGGAAAATATTGATGAATCTACATACCTTAATCAATATGGATATTTAATAAGGAAAATAATTTATTAATTAAATCAATTATTTGACATATGAGGAATTATTTGGACTTGCACAATACAGGTGGGGCCTGGTTATACAAAACCCTTCTATGAATCAGTACTCTCATGGGATGAATTAGTTTGATAACCTTAGTTAATTCAGTTTTTACTTAGTATATTTTAAACCATATTGTGAAAGATAATGATGGAAAAGGTATCATGTACCTAAGAAATATATAATACAATAATTTAGCATTGAATTCATTCATAATTCAGTTATTATTATCCATTTCATCTTCACTATGAAAAAATATATTAAGGTATTTCTTTATCATTTTATTGATTAAATGTATTGAGTTTCAATTATATTTCTTATCATATTGATTATTACTTATCTTTTTAGGGTATTGAAGTTATTAAAATTAAATTTGTGTTCAGTTATTTATATTTCTATATTGATTATTCCATATTCATGTTATTCAAATATAATGTGTGTTCTGTTATTTTCCATTCCACATAGATTATTCTTAATCAAGTTATTTAATTTGAATGTGTGTTTAGTTATTTTCCTGTTCATATTGATTTTCCTTGTCATGTTATTTAAATGGAATGTGTATTATGTTATTTACATTTCCATGATTATTAAGCCTATTTATTTCTAATATATTCAGTTGTAATTAACCCTTACTAAGAAGTTCAAATCAAAATTATTTTGTTTCTATTACCCAGGATTAAATTTAGTTTACTAAAAAGGATATGTAGGTATAGGCTAGATGGAATAAATTTATTATCTAAAAAAATTACATTTTAATTTGTGTATTAAAATGTAATATAAGACTCATGTGTGTATCTCATTTACTAATACTACGAAACTAATCAGTCCTTAGAGATATAATTCCTTATATCTTATCCCAATGTAATTGTAGTAGGCACCAACTCTTGGTTTCTTGGGTTAGGGTATCTATAGTTATTATCATAGGATATTTAGTATAAACCTTGGGAACTATATTCAGAAAAACATATATTTGGGAGAATAATCCTAAGACAAACATCGAAGATAAGTATATACAAACATTATAATGTTTTGGTAAGGTAGATATTCAATTATTTTTTCTTGATATACATTATTATCTATACAATAAAAATGTATTTGGTTCTGGAATAGAGGTAACTAGGTGTAATAACTCTGAAAAAGGATTTCAGGCTTGACTCAAGAATTACCTCGTGCACAACAACATGCCTTATTGCACACCTGGATTCACAATCTCAAGGGATATACCCAAGATAATTCACCATTTAAATATAAAAAATTATGAAGAATTTTTATAGATAATGATAATTAATAACCTAGATTAAACCTTAGACAAAGAAAGGAAATATGATGAATTATAATAAAATAAGTATTTATATGTTGGGAATCAATAATTTAATTTTAGAAGTATTTTTACCAATTTATTTTGTTTATAAGAATCATGAAACAAATTAGGATTGTGTTAAATTTTTTAAGCAAATGTGTATTCATTAAATTAATATTTATGGATACCATCATATTATATGAGTTTAAGATTTATCATATGTTCAAATTCTTAGACACATATTTTTTGGTTTTATGTGACGAGAGTCTGAAAATATTAAGGATATTTTGGTTGAAATTTACGGAAATCATATGTTTTAGAAGACAATTTATTTATAGAAAAAACCATTTACCTTTTATTGATATAATTTTAATGTTATTGATAAATTTTAGGGTTAATATGATCATTAATGAAATTTTAATTATATTCAAGTAAGATTGTTAAAATTTATTGAAAATAAAATAGGTTGTATTGAAAAACATATAAAACATGTCATTTAAGGATTAAATTTCAAGGATATCCATCATATTTCTTTTTGTTATAACACTAATATGGTTTTATAATAAGGAAAACATGCAAGCTAGGTTATAACCCATCATGTTTGACAAGGTTATGAGGCTTGAACCTATGATTAAAGGATGATAAGTGTTTAGTGGTAACCACTCACCTAGGAATTTTCCTTGTTAATATGTCATTGTTTTTAGTTAAAAAAACATTAAAAATATATAATAATGATGAACCAGTAGTGTCACATTTGAGTTTTATAGATTAATTTATTATATTGGATAATTTATTCTAACCATATTGGTTTTGGAAAATATTTAGAGACATATGGAAATATTTTTCACTCATTATGGATCCTATGAACTGTTAAAAGTGAATTTTAGTGCTTGATGTATAAAAATATTTATTTTTGGAAATTTATTAAAGAATAAAAAAGGATTAAATTAATCTTATAAAATAAAAAGGTATAAATAAAGTATAATTCTTTAGTTTCTTATACAAAAAATGAATTCATCAATTATTGGAAAAGTATCTTGAAACAAAAATGTTATCCTATTACATTAATATCTGATTAATCTTATAGTATTTTAGATCATCATAGGGTTATGGTTTTGAGGACCTTAATGTTCCATTAATCACTAAATATATTATGATCAATAAACTCAAAAACTACCTATAATTACTTACACTTTTTTATTAAGTCCATACCTTCAATTTCCACTAATGTTCTCTTACATAGAAACCTATTATTATTTTATTCCATATGAACCTCATACTTCAATTTTTCTCTTATCAAGAGGTTGTTTAATCAACCCTTCTCATAGTGTGGGATTTAAACAATGAAATTTAAAAAAATTAAATCCTGGATTACCGAGGTCATGTTTAAATTGTGAGGAAATATTTTATTTTAGGAGGGCCGAATGTAACACACCAAACTTTTAAAATTTTAATATCACATTCGATATAATGCAGGACACACAACACCAAGTGTAGAAGTCAATATTACATTCCAATAAATTATGATATATTTACTATTTCAATAAAAAATTAAATCTATTATATTTCATGGAATTAACATAACAATGAGTTTAGATTATGTCACACACAATAACTACTTTCTTTGATAGCTTTCATTACACATGAGACTGAGTTTTACTAAATAACATTAATTTCATTTTTTAAAATGAAAATTATATCATAGTGGTTTAATTATAAGTTATGAATCGGATTAAATAAAGTATTAAAATATGTGGTTTACAGAAATATAAAATGTACTAATTTGTTACCAATTAATTATAAATGAAAATAAAAATCAATTAAATATAAAAGAAATGTTTTTATAGCAAAATATTTTATGCTACCAAACGAGTTTTATCCTAATAAATTAAATTAATTACTATTAGATAATTATATTAATGAAATTTAAATATTAAATATTCATTATTTTTTTACAATAATCTAATATATTATATATATAAGATAAAAACAAAACCATTTTTTTACATAAAAAGCTATATTTTTTCTAAAGGGAGTTTTTCCGCCTTTTAATGGAGAACGTATTTTATAAAATAAATTTTTACACATTTATAATTTTTATTTTAAAAAATAAACATATTTTTTAAAAATTTAATGTCAAAAATATATTTGGGTGAATTTTTTTATTTCTCATTGAAGTTTCATTTTTTGATGAATAACAAAAAATAAAGAATTTTAATTGAAAACTAAATTTTCATCTAAATAATTAATAATGTTAAATTATATTTTAAATTGGTTTTATAGTATAATTAGATCAATTATAAATCCATTAATACAATTTTATTCATTTTAATAATTTTTATATTTAATTTAGATATAAAATCTTAGTAAACTTTTGAACATTTTCTCTTTATAAACTCACTTTCTTATAACAATTGTGATATTAATTGTAATTTTTTTTTCAAATTATGTTAATTGAATTTATAAAAATGGATTACATATTTGTAATTGTATAAATTTATGATTTCTAGTCAGGGAAAAATAATTTTTGGCCAAAGTTATTGATGGAAAAAGTTAAAATTAATTATAATGATTAACAGAAAAATGAGTTTCCCAAAGAACTAAAATTATACCTAAGGGAAAAAATGACCTATAAACATGTAAAAAAAATTATGGATATATTTCAACAAATACCATATATTCTCAATATTTTTAGATTATAAATTCAAATTTAAATGAATGAAATGTGGGAGCACTCAATACTTTTTAAAAATACCGAGTGTGTCCTCTCCCCAACTTATAAAAGGACACCCCATATCCTCTATTCTTCACACCTTAAAAACACTTGGGATCATCAATAAACTACCTAAATAACTCCCAAAATTCATCCCCCTAAACCTATAAGGCTTATATATTTCATAAATATAACTTTTAGGGATTTAGTATAAACATAAGAAAGATACCTGAAGAAGAGTTAATGTTATTTATCAAGAATCTTCATTTTGATTCTTTATGCACCTCATTAAATTATTTTAAAATAATAATTATATAATAAAATCCATATATTACATAAAATTTTATGTTTTTATAATAATTTAATGACCTATATACATCCTCTCTTCTATAAAATGTGTCACAAAATCATTGTTCATGTGTATATAGAACTACCACCTCGTAAACCGATATTGTTTGTTCTTCCATTACCACCTCTCAAGGTTGGTTATAATCATGGATATAAATTATATATGTGATATTTATAACATTATTATACCTATTGATCCAATATATAATATTATTATTTTTTTCCTTCCATCCATTAGGATACATGATACCGTCAATCGTGTGTATGGAGAACTACCGCCTAAAGATGTGATGTAATTTTTATTTCACTAACGCATCTCATGGAAGGTGATAAAGATAATTTTAATAATTATATATAATATAAATTAAATAATAACGACATTAATGGAATATTTATATTAATTTAAAGATAATATATTATTTATCTTCTTACCTTTTCACTCAATGGAAGACAATAACGTCATTCATTTACGTGTGGACTACCACCTTCACGAAGTGATGTGAATCTCTTTTAATAAACAAACCACATGGATGAAATATATAAGTACATAATATGGTATTGATGATATTATTATAATTATTTAAAGCTAAAATATTACTTACCTCCTTTCCATAATGATCATTGAAAAATGAAAACATTACTCATGTGTACGTATGACCTACAATGTCCATGATTTTAACATACTTTATTTTTTATAACCATCATTAATTATTTGTTTTAAAAGTATAATTGAGGTAAAAATTTTATAATTATGTAATTATTATTATTATATATATTCTAAAACTATATAATTTGTGCAATAAATGGATCTTTCATAATGAAACACGCATGCAAAAACATGGAAAATAACACCCAAAACAACGAAAATAATGAATGATTATTAATGAATGGGTAATAAGATGTTATAAAGTGATAATATATGGGATTATAAATATAAATTTGTTTCTTTTATAAGTTAATAACATGTTTAAAATAAATATATAGGATATTAAATCACATTCAACCAAAAAGAAGCATAAGTTAAGATATTTCATCCCAATTTCATTTTATTGAAGAATATTGTAATGTTATGCACCGAATTTATTTTATATAGTGTATATACTACTAATTTTACATGAAATTTCATGAATAATTAATAATTAATTGTATTTTAAGTTTCAATTTTATTTATTTCATCTAATGGAAATTAAATTGAAAGTTACTAAGTTGTAAATAATTTCATAAATCAATTACTTTTCATTGAGTTATATTAGTTCTTCATTGTCGTTGATATTATATGATTCTTTATAAAATTACTTTTGACTATATATTATTGTATTTAAACTTTTTATGTGGATTTAGATTTTTAACACATTATTTATTCACTTATTATTCCTCACCTCAACGTTATGGCCTTTAAAATGGTTTATTTCACAATCTCATTCTAATAGAGAATGCGTATGATAGAATTTAGATTAAACTAAATTATTTGTTCATTGATTAATAAAAAATTTGATTTTATTATCCTCTATTTATTAATGATATTTTTTAATTTATATTACCATTATTTCACTCTTTGGTAGTTAAAATGTTTTAGAAAAAGTTTTTATGAAGACCCGAAATCATTTATCTCTTTGGTTAGAAATCTTTTTCTCTCCAACCCTTGATTTCTAAAAATATTTTCAAAAATATTTTGAAACCTTTAAAAATTATTTATTAAAGTAATTTTTAACCAATTTTCCTTTTACGATTATTTTCAAAGGAATGTTCATTTTTCTTTCTAAATAAGACAATTTTCTAACCTTTCTACCATAGAAAAGTGAATGTTTTTAACGACATGTACGAAATTACCCAGTGACATTAACATCATTTCATTGAAGCTTAATTTTCACGTTTACAAGGATAATTTTAAAAAAATTGTTTTTAAAATTGATCTTCAATGAAAATTAGGTTCAAATTTTTTTTCAAAATGACGATGATATTTTCCTCAAGAATATTTTTAAAGATCTTTTTATGGTATTTCTATTAATCAACAACAACAACCCTTTATTATTACTCCAATGGGTATATGTTTTATTGATACTATACTTATTCTTACTAGGGATGGTTTAAGATCATTTCAACAAAAGAAATTATTAAAATTAACTTCCTTGATTCATTCTTGTAGTCAATACATGACCCTTGAATCATTCACATTACACTAGACATTAAATTTCACCAAAAATATACATATTATTTATCCAAGATATGTCTATTTCCAAAACCATATACCATTTTTAAATGTGGTGTTTAAGTTGAAATTTATTTGATTAATTTGTGAAATATTGATAAATCTATATCTTTTTCTCATTACGGATATTTGATAAGGCACACTATTTATGAATTAAATCATTTTTTTTGATATTTGAGGAATGATTTGGACTGGTGAAATATTTGTGGGCCCTAGTTATAGACAACCCATATATGAATCGGTATTCTCATGGGAATAATTATCTAGATAGCCTTAGTTAAAGGGGATTTTACCTAGTATGTTTCAAAATCTCATGTCACAGGTTTTGATGGTAAAGTTTTCAAGTACCCAGGAAAAATGACATCCAATAATTAAGAATTATCCTCTTTCAAAATTCAGAGATTATTTTACATGATATTTTCACTACGACAATATCTATGGATTCATTTCATTCCCAGGTTATTGATTAAATGAAATGAGTATTTTTCTTGAACATTACATATTAAGTATGCCTTATCTTTTCATGGTATTCATGTTATTTAAATGGAATGTCTATTCAGTTATTTGACTTTCTATATTGATTATTCCTTATTTATTTTATTTGAATAGAATATTTTTTTAGTTATTTACCTTTCCATATTGATTATTCATTATCCAGTTATTTAAATTTCATGTGTGTTCATTTATTTACCCTTCTTGGACGATTATTCTTTTGATTCATGAAAGATTCCTTTGTACATAACCCTTACTGAGCATTTGAGATCATTGTAATTTTTTTTCCATTCCCTAGGATTCTATTAAGATTATTATAAAAGATATGCAAGGATACACTCTATGGAAAAAATTTAATCTTGAAAAAAATGATGTTGTAATTTGTGTATTAAAATGTAATGTAAGACTCATTTATATATCTAATTTACCAAGCCTACTAAATTAACCAGTCCTCTAGGATGTGATTCCTTGTATGTTATGCTAATGTAATGGTAGTGGGAATTAGCTTCTGGCTGTTAGGTTTAGGGTCTTTACAATTTTATTTTAGAATAAATTAAATTTCTTTGATGGATTGTCTTATATGAAACACAAAGTTAATGCTGCACTATAAGAAACACTAAATTAGCTCATGTTACCCGCAACACCAAGTTCTAACAAAACCATGATAAATTATTCATATAGTTATTGATGTGTGACCATTATAACCTAACCATAAAACTTATTGAAATTGATAGTAATAAATAAATTTAAAATATTATATATAATTTATTTATATGAAGAATAAATATTGATAATAAAATAAAAAAAAAATCAGTAAAGTATTTATATGTTTGAGAAATGCTATTATCCCCAAAAAATGTTTTTTCTGTATTTTTGTAAAAAATAATAAAATTAATTTTTGAAAATTTAATAGTATGAACTTGATAAAATACATTTAATTTTTGAAATCATAATGTCAAAATTATCTTAGGGTGAATTTTTTAGATATTTTTGAATGGTTTCATTTTTTGATGAATAGTGATAAATAATGAATTTTAAATGAAAAATATCTTTTTGTTTAAATTATTAACAAATTTAAATTATATTTTCAATTGCATTAAAGTATAATTATTTTAATTTTTCATCTATTAATCTAATTCAGGTATGGATGAAACCCATTTCAAATCAATCCTTGTAGGTCTACACCCTCGCATTCATGAAGGTTATGATGGAGGAAGAGTTGAGATATTCAACATAATCCCATTCACAGTAATTACCTAGTATAATTATTATTTTGATTCTTTACAAGATGATCAGGATATTATGAAGGCCATCCAAAGTCTTAACCCAGACATTGCGGTTGGGCCAGAAAGATTCCCAAGAGTGTTCTTTCACGCCTATTTGTACTTGATCAAGCATGACCTCATTAGTGATATTCCAAATTTTTTTGGGGGTAGGAATATCCCATGAGTGAAAGTGAAACCTCCTTAGATCTCATTTTAAAGATCAAGGACCCATACTCCCTTAATCACCATCATCCCGTTACAAAGTGCAACTTCACTTTCAAGGTTCTTGTGAGTATTCTCAATAGGTGTCTCTCAAAGTATGTTGATGCTTGGGTCTATGATGAGAACCATGGGTTCTTTAGAGGCCTATCTATCCAGGATGAATATGAACTGAAGAAGATATGATCATGGATGTCTATCATAAGAAAGTTATCTAAAATGTGATTCTCAAGATCCACATGGACAAGGAATATAAATGAATCGAGTAGAAGTTAATTCTTAGGGTCCTCACATGTATGGGTTTCTCCTCCTCATTCTATGATATTTTCTATAGGTGTATCAGATCATATTGTATTTATATATAATTCATGGGGAAGAGTTGTGATTTTTTCAAGGCTGTGCGGGGGATTCATCAAAGACATTTGTTATCCCTTACTCTCTTTATCATGATGCATGACTCCTTATCCAGGCTCATCAACCAAAGGCTCTTGGTGGGAGCCATCCTTCCCTACCATGTAGGCAGTCCTATGATTCTCTATCTAATCTAATGTATGCCAAATACAAGGTTACTTTCCTAAATGGTAGAAGTCTCTTAATTCATGTCTTCAATAATACAACAAACAAGCACTATAATTGGAGCATGAAGATTGTTAATAGTGAGGTAGTCCTCTAATTCTCTATCTAATCTAATGTATTCCAAAGTCATCATCAATTTCCAAAATGGTAGTAGTCTCTCAATTCATTTCTTCAATAAAAAAAAACAAACTAGCACTATAATTGGAGCAAGAAGATTGCTAACAGTGATAAAAGAAGATTCTATCTCTCAAAATGGTGCACGGATAGGAGGGATTGCTTCATGGGTAGGATCTACAGCTTTAGTAGATTCTCATACCTGATGGATTATGTTGGTTATCCATTATCCCCAAACAATGTTCATTTCCAAAACTTCAATAGGGTATAGGAAAATCTTATCAATCATGTTTGAAAATGGAAAATAAGCCTCTTTCCTTCAGTGTCCACATCACTGTTGTCAACAAAATTATCATCTCAATTCCCATGAACATATTAGTAGTTCTCAAGGTACTAAAAGAGGTGATTATGAAAATCAAGAAGATTATTGTCTCCTTCATAATGGATTCTCACTATACCAGGAAACACCATTGGGAATATTGGTTGAAGATGGCATGGATGATGGATAAAGGAAGAATTAATGTTAGAAGTATTCAGGGAGAAATGGGAGGTGTTCATGAAAAGATTTCTTAGGAAGTGGTTGAAAGTCACTTCCTTTGGGGTTTATTCATGACCAATAAATATAGATATCCCCTTGATCCCCAAATAAGGAATTACTCTCCTCTGTGATGCACCATCCATATGCACATCACACACCATCACTTCCATAAAAAAGGATCATATTCAGGGGTGATATCAACTTCTAGAACTAGAATTGGGAGGGAATTCTAATAAGATTCTTAGGATTCCCTGTTACAAACTGAATGTTTATGAGAGTGAATGAATATTCAGATCTCTCCCATGTGGTCTTAAATGAGGAACAATGTAATAATTTTTATCTCATTGACCTATATTCAAAACCATAAAAATGTGTGTTCTATGGTACTTTGACAGGAGAATTCTTAATAAGAGAGTATTGATGTCTTATGACACCTTATTCCGAGTTAGATAGTTTGGGTCACATACACTAGTACCAAGAAATTCCCAAAAAACACAATTTTCTTATTTGGTGGATTCATGACAAGTACATACCCACTAACAATATCCTTCACCACATGATTATTCATCTTGCATCCAGATGCACTTACTACTGAACCCCTCAGTAGGAGTCTATTGCTCATATATTATTCAAAGGCGAATGGGTGTGAGAGATCTGGAAAATATTCAGAGGATGCACTTGTCTTATTCTCTAGAAGATGTGGGAAACACCATTTTTAAACAACTTGTTTCAAGGAATGGATCGCAACAATCTTGAAAGAAAAGTGAGAGTGTGCATTTTTTCTGTGAGATGCTGGTGCATCTGGAAGGCTAGGAACATAGTTAGGTTCAAAGGCACACCTTCTCAATATTGGATCTAGTCTCTTGGACTCTAAGTATATTGATTGATTTTTCCTAGATTATCAATAATAACAAGGAGGACCCTCCCTCAATCACCTTATGTAACCCATCTCCCAGCCACCCCTTCATGGCCCCTTAGGAAAGTGGATTTGGTGAGACCCTAACTAGAGCGGTCTTAATATGAATACTAATGGTTCATATTTTATGGGAAACATGAGGGGAATAAACTTGGTTCGTGACATAAGGGGCTATGTCATTTCAGTTATCAATGCTTATTTAAGTCATGGTGATTCCCTCTAGGAACAAGGCATGAATATGATCATAGGAATCCTATTATGAAGGGGAATAATTGACCTAGAAATAGAGTAAATAGACTATGATTCTGTACAACTCCTTTCTTGAAAAATGTGGCACCTCATAGACAATGTTTTATTGTATCCACGAGTACATAAGGTATATCACAATCCACATAGAGGCCCTTCACACCTAACATGAGGTCAAAAATGCTACATACTTTTTGGAATATTTTTCTTCTCATGATGGGTCGGTTACCTATTACTCTTTACTGGGTTCCCTACCCTAGGAATGTGTTGACATTGTTCGTGGGGATGCTCTTGGCCTTTATCACATTCATCCTCCCATAATTTCCTTTCATTTTCCATTTTGTTCCTTTTGATTTATGATAAAGAACTTTTGACAAATATTTATTCATAATAAAAAAAATATGATGATTATCCAATTGAGTTCATTGTAATCATTTTCATATTTAATTTGGATATAAAATCCTTATAAACTTTTGAACTTTTTCTCTTAAAAACTTTCTTTATAATTGCATATGTGAGATTAATATTAAATTAAAATTTTCAAAATATGTAAATGGAATTTTGAAAAATGGATTCCATATTTATAATAAGAATAATTTATAATTTAAAATAATTTCAACGTAATTTTTTACCAAAATTAATAGTGAATGCAAAAAAAATTAATTAGTGCAATGAAGGTAAAAATGGGTTTACCGGAGGTTAAACAAGAAAGTTAAGGATAAAAATAAATTATAAAGTTATATAAAAACTATTGGATACATATATCTTTACCATTACACATCTAAGGTCATATAATGGACCAATTTTTACCTTTGTGATATATAATAAACATGGGATCACTTATTTCATTTCAAAAATACAAAGTGTACCCTCTCCCCCACTAATAAAAGGCTTCCCCCTCTCCCCTATTATTTACACCTTCAAACCTATTTTTTGGTCCAAGAACTACCTAAATAACTTCCAAAATAATCTTATATAATCATAGAACACTTGGTTTGTAAATAATTCTATCCTAGGAAGGCTTTTAGTGAAAAATTAAGGAGGACACCTGAAGAAGAGGTAACATTCATCAACAAACATTATTTATTTATTTATTCCTACTCCCCATTTAGTTGTTATTATATTATGAAGATATTATTAAATCAGAATATACCAAATAATAAGATGTTTTTATGTTAATTACACGATATAAAACAACCTAAAATTTCATTATATGGGTTACAAAATAATTGATCTTGTGTATAGCAGACTACCGCCTCGTGAACCAATGTTCTTTTTTACATTACCACCCGTTGAGTCAATAAGGTTTTTGCTTATGACTTTTCCATTCCTTCTTTTGAGGGGGAGATTTTTGATTCATTAAGGTTTCCTTATGACTTCATGATTCCTCTTATTTTGAAAATCAGAAACACGTTATTTCAAGGAAAATCTCTTTTTACCCTTGTTTTACTCCCTTAAGGAAAATTTCCTTACCCAAGGAAATTTACCCTTACCTAGATTTCATTGTTGATATCATAAATTTTATAAGTTAATAATTAAGATTATAACCAAAACCTCAGAATCCTATAATTACCTAGATATGAAGAAATCTGTTTTAGGATCCAAATTCTTAGAATTCTCATTACGAACTCTCTGAGTTCTGACTCCGAATTCTGAATCAGAATTATGGCTACGAACTCTTTTGAGTTATGACTCCAAATTCTAAATACGAATTCTGGATACGAACTCTATGAGTTCTGACTCCGAATTCTGAATCAGAATTCAGGTTATGAACTCTTCTAAATTTTGACTCTGAATTCTGAATCAGAATTCTGGTTACGAACTCTTCTGAGTTCTGACTCTGAATTCTGAATACGAATTCTGGATATGAACTCTTCAAAGTTATGTCTCCGAATTCTGATTACGAATTCCAGATACGAACTTCTCTGAGTTCTGACTCCGAGTTCTCTGAATTCAGACTCCGAACTCCTATGAGTACTGACTCCAAATTCCCATGAACTCTAAATCCGAACATTGTAAGTTCTGGCTCCAAATTCTAGTGAATCCAAATTCCTAATTTCCTTGAAATTTAGACTCTGTAATTCTATAGAATTCAGGTTCCAAATTCCTAGAAAACAGATTTCAAACATCTTTTTATTATAGAATCCGAATTCATTTTTTGTTGGCTCTGAACTTTCATTTACTCACATTCCGAATATCAAACTTCAGTTATGTTTACACTCATTTTGGTATAAAACGATTTTGTGCTTTTAGTTATCAACTAACAATTATTTGAGTGACACATGTATAGGTACCTCCGAAATTCAAGGAAGAATATGACTGTTGGAGGAGGGAGTCGACCATTGGAGTTGTGCCTATAAATAGAATCTTATTTAAAAAGAGCTAAACACTTGAACCTGACTTTTGACATCTGTGCTTAAATGATGTTGAAGTGATTTCTAGAGAGAGAGAGAGGCTCTTATAAACTCTCAAGCTTCGTGTAGAAATTTTGAATGTGTTGTTCAAACTTTTCTTCGTGCAGACTTGCTTCATGCGACTCTGATTGTTGTTGTGTATAATCGAGGGCTTCCGGGGATAGTAAGATAGAGGTGCCAACAACCTGATAGTTGAGGGCTTGTGGGGATATCAAGACAGACTCTGATCTTCATATCGAGGGATTACCCAGGTGTGGGTAAGACAAACTTTCTTGAAAGTATAAATCAAGGGACCTTTATCCAAGGCTGTTGGATACCCTTCTCTTTGGGTTAAAAGATTTACTACTTGTTACTAGTTTTGTTTCATGTTTTTCACTGCATTTTGTATTGTTGAGGAAAGTATAACTTTATTATACTTCCTCACATTTTCACTCTGATTTAGTTAGATTCTATACACTTTAAGGTAGAATCTTATTTGGTGAAAGCTTTTGTCAAGTTTTATTTCCAGAATCACTTTTCCAGAATCAAGCAAGTTATTAGAACTTAGAGGTCTTGTGAATTATCTTGTTTAACCTTGTTAAACATAACAATCTTTTAAAGTTCCTAAAGAATTTTTAAAGTGTACAATTCACCCCCTGTTGTATTTGAGAATATAATGTTTAAATATTCGATCATATATTTGGTATTATAGAGTATATCATACTCACATACCACCTCACAATTGGTATCAGAGAAAGGTCTCTGAAATACTTATATTCACATATAAGTTTTTCCCTGCTCAAAGTTTTCAGAATTGAACATCCGGATACATAATCTTTTTGGAATCTGTTTTTTTTGGAATTACATAGTTCTGATTCATTTTTACTTAAAGATACCATTTCCTTGGTTAATATTTTTTTTTATTGTTTAAAGACTTATACTACTAACAAGTTTTTGTGCCAAAGATTATCTTAAGGATGGCAGGTTTAAATATTGGTTCTATTGATAACGTAAATCCTTCCAGACCTCCTGTTTTTGATAGAAATGATTATGAGTACTAGAGAGATAGGATGAAGTCTTATTTTATCAATACTGGAGTTGATAACTATCTAATACTGACTGGAGATTATAAGATTCTGGATAAGGATTTGACAACCATTACGAATCAGGAGAAATCATAATATCAATAAAACTTCATAGTCAGAAATACTTTGTTATGTTCCATGAATAGGAAAATATATAGTCAAATATCATTGTGTGAAGTTGCAAAAATTATCTAGAAGAATCTTTAAGTTACAAATTTTGGTATATCTAAAGTCATAGAGACAAGAAGAGCTATGTTGAGAGCTAAATACCATAGCTTTAACATTCCTTATGTAGAACCTATAAGAAAATTATAGCAAATTTTTATTACTATCTTGAATAGCTCAAAATATATGAGAGAAAAAGGTTTGTATGATGAAGATCTTGTAGATAAGATCATAGATATCATTCCAAATGAATGGGAGTCCAAGAGGACAGCTATTAATGAGAACATCAAAGTCACTCAGATTTCCTTAGATGAGTTTTTTGGAACTCTTCTTTAGCATGAAACCAGAATGAAGAGAGATGCTGAAAATTTCAAGAAGAATAGAAATGGAGGAGTTGATTTTATAACCACTTCTAAAAATATGAAAGCCAATACCCCAGAAAGAGTAACCAGATCAAAGACAAATAAATTCATTATTCAGTCAGGATCTAGTGACACATAAACGTCTAAGAATGAATTAGCTAATCTTGCTCGGAGAATGAACAAGATTATAGCTCAAAGGAACCATCAGAATAAGTACATGAAAAAATAATACAGAGATAGGAAAGATGGAGAAGTTACATGTTATGAATGTAAATGAACAGGTTGTATCAGACCCGATTGTCCCTTGTTGAAAAAGAATGAAAATAAGGAAAGGATTTTAGAGAGGAATAATAAGAAATTCGTTCGATCAAAGCACATGAAAAGACTTAAAACTAATTATACTTGGAGTGATAGCTATGGAGACTCTTTAGAAAGTGAATGTTCTGAATATAATTCATCAGCACAGAAGAATATGGGTTTCATTGCTACTACTTCTTTCCCAAATTCATGTCTTATTTCCAAGGTATGCTCTTCTGAGACTTTAACAAATTTATCTTTTGATAAGAATTACTATTCCTAAAATAGTAATTTTAATGAAGATACTTCATCCTTAGAAAATGAAGAAATACCTTCATATGAAGAAGTTTTTAGATTTTCCAAATTACTTGAAGCTAAAAATTGTAAAATTTCTAAGAAATTAGACAAGGAAAATACTAGGGAAGAAATTATTACAAAATAGATTTCAAATCATTCTAGAGATCTTAGAGATAAAGAAGAGTTTTTAGAAAAACTTTCTAAAGACCTTGAGAAAGAAAACTATGATAAAGAAGAAATTTATAAAGATCGTAAGAATGCTATTTTAGAAATAAAAGTTTTTGAGGAAAAATCTAACTCTAAGGAAATGATTCTTAAGGATAGAAATTTAGTCATCAGACTGAAATCCGAAATATTTTCTCGTAAGAAGATTCTTGAAAAATTCACCTCTGGGAAGGAAAATTTTGACAAGATGTATTCTCAAATTAAACCTCAAGGAAACACTACTGGATTAGGTTATACTCACCAAAAACCGGTTTTCAAAAACAACTATTTTGTTCCTTCTAGAGCCCCTTTTGGAACTAAATGTCAATATGGTGGGAATTGGAAGAAAAATTGATCCTTGAATAAAGTTAAATCTCTTGGGTTTCATAAAGATTATTTTTCTAAACAAATGTGGATACCCAAATTTTTTTTTCTAACAATTTGGGATCCAAGAAAGTCTGGATTCCGAAAGTCTAACTTTTTATTTTTTTCAAGAAAATAGGGAAAGTACCAACAAAAATACGTGGTACATGGATAGTGGATGTTCTCGGCATATGACTGGTAACAGAAACTATTTTGAAGAGATTATCAAGATGAAATGTGGAAAAGTAACTTTCGGAGATAATGCTCAGGAATAAATTATTGGTATAGGTAACATATTTCTTCTTGAAAAAACATCGATTTGAAATGTTTTATTTGTTAAGGGTATTAAGCACAACCTCATTAGCATAATCCAATTATGTGATGAAGGCTACATTGTGAATTTTTGGAATGAAAAGTGCTTAGTACACAATTCCAAGGAAGAGTTCATTCTTTCTTCCCATAGGCAAGAGAATGTTTACACAGTAAACTTAGAAGACCTTAGGAGCCAAGACTTACATTGACTTAGTGTAGTGTAAGATCATTCTTAGTTATGGAATAGAAGGTTAGGACACTGTAACCTTAGGAACTTATGAAAACATTCTATTAAAGGATTAGTTAAGGATCTACCGGAGCTTAGATTTGATTCTTCAAAGGTTTGTGACCCTTCTCAGTATAGAAAGCAACATAAATCATGTTTAAATCAGTCGATGAAATCTCAAATAATAATGCATTACAATTAGTGCATATTGATATTTTTGGTTCAACACAAACTGGAAGCATTGGAGGCAAGTACTATGTATTTTTTTTTGGTTGATGATTATACTAGATTTATGTGGGTTTATTTTCTAGTAAAGAAATCTGAAGCCTTCTCTTATTTCAAGTGTTTTAGAGCCAAAGTTAAAAATTAGAAAATCCTTCCATTTAAAAATATTCATAGTGATCATGGAGGAGAATTTCAAAATTCAGATTTTGAAACTTTTTGTAGTAGAAAAGGCATTACACATAATTTCTCAGCATCCAGAACACCTCAAAAGAATGGTGTTGTTGAAAGAAGAAATAGAATTATTCAAGAGATAGCTAGAACCATGTTGAGAGAGTATTATATAGCCAAACATTTTTGGGATGAATCTGTAAGTACTTCTTCTTATACTATAAATCGAGTTTTTATTAGACCTTTTCTTAATAAAACTCATTATGAGTTATGGAATGGTAGAAAACCTAGAATTTCTTAATTTAAGGTTTTTGGTTGCAATGTATTCATTATGAATACTAAAGATAATCTACATAAATTTTCACCAAAATATGATGAAGGAATTTTCTTAGGCTACTCCACAACTTCTAAGGAATATAGAGGTTTCAATAAAAACACTTGTACTGTTGAAGAGACAATACATGTTAAATTTTGTGAAATTGATCCTTTTGTTTTTAAACAACCCCAACCTACATCCTCAGATGTGTTTTCAAAAACTGATTATCAACCTTTGATAGAAAATCCTTCTGATAAGAAAAATGTTCAAGAATGTACTTCTGAAACATTTAACCCAGAATATTTCCTACCCTATGTAGATGAACAGGGTTTACAAAACTCAAACCAGTTGTTTCTAAAGAATCATCCCAGTGATAGTATTATTGGTGATGAAAATCAACATGTAAGGACTAGATGTTTCTTAAGAAATGAAGTAGAACATCTAGCATTCCTTTCCCAATTAGAACAAAAAAGCACTGATGAAGCTTTAGGTGATGATGATTGGATAAAATCCATGAAAGATGAACTAAATGAATTCTAAAGGAATAAAGTATGGACCTTGTTTGAAATACCTTAGGAAAATTCTATTATTGGAGTAAAATGGGTCTTCAAAAATAAGTGTGATGAAAATGGAATCATTATTAGAAATAAAGAAACATTAGTTGCTAAAGGCTATAATCAATAAGAAGGAATAGAATATAAAGAAACCTATTCTCTAGTATCTAGACTTGAATCTATTCGTATTTTACTTGCCTTCGCAGCATTCTTCAATTTAAAACATTTTCAAATGGATGTGAAATATGCTTTCCTTAATGGTTATGTTCAAGAGGATGTTTTTGTTGAACAACCTCCTGGATTTGAAGACAGAAAACATCCTGATCATGTTTTTATACTTACCAAATCTCTGTATGGACTTAATCAAGCCCCTAGAGATTGGTATGATAGACTTACAAGATTTTTGATTCAAAATAACTATGTTAAGGGAAATGCAGATCCAACCCTTTTTATAAAAAAAGATAAGAAAAATATTTTGACTATTCAAATTAATGATGATGACATTATATTTGGTTCAACTCCACAATCTTTAACTAATTCCTTTGCAAATCTAATGAAATATAAGTTTTAATTGACTATGATGGGCGAGTTAACATTTTTCCTTGGTTTTCAAATATCTCAAAAACCAGAAAGAGTCTATATATCCCAACATAAGTATATTAATGATCTTCTAAAAAAGTATGGATATGACAGCACTAAGAGTATAAGTACTCCCATTGGTACCTCAAACACACTTGATCTTGATGAAGCTAGGAAACCAGTAGATTAAACATCCTTTAGAGGTATGATAGGAAGTATACTTTACTTGAAATCTAGTCGTCCAGACTTAATGTTTTCATTATGCTTATGTGCAAGATATCAATCCAATCCTAAGGAATCTCATTTAAAGGCAGTGAAAAGGATTTTTCTCTACTTAAAGGGAACCACGGATTTAGGACTATTTTATACTTCTGGAAATGATTTTATTCTAAAATGTTTTTCGGATACTGACTTTGGTGGATGTTTAATGGATAAAAAGTGTACATCTAGAACTTTTCATTTATTAGAAGATTCATTAGTTTCTTGGTCTTATAAGAATCAACACTGTATAGCACTTTCCATTGTTGAAGCTGAATATGTAGCAATTGGAAGTTGTTGTGCTGAAGTGTTGTGGATGCAACAAACACTCACAGACAATGGCTTGAGTTTTACTAAGACTCAAATTTTGTGTGATAACACAAGTTCCATTTCCCTTAGTAAAAATCCTGCACATCATTCTCGTGCAAAGCACATAGATATTAGGCTTCAAATTCATAGAGATCACACACAAAAAGGAGATACCATTCTTCAATTTATCAGAATGAAAGATCAACTTGCTGACATTTACACAAAATATTTACCCTCTGATAGATTTGAATACATTAAACAGAAGTTAGGAATGATAACTGTAAGGTAATCTTCCTTAATTAACATTTTGTTGAACGAATCTCCTTACAGTAATAAACTCCTTTTCGTAAGGGGAGTAAATATTTTTTCATAGTTGGTTTTTCAAAATTTTTTGTAAGGAAAATTTTCGTAGTTGCTTTTTCAAAATTTTTTGTAATGAAAATTTTCAAAGTTGGTTTTCAAAATTTTTCGTAATGAAAATTTTCGTAGTTGGTTTTTCAAAATTTCTCGTAATGAAAATTTTCGTAGTTGTTTTTTCAAAATTTTTCATATTGTAAATTTTCATAGTTGGTTTTTTTCAAAATTTTTCGTGATGAAAATTTTCGTAGTTATTTTTTCAAAAATTTTCGTAATGAAATTTTCGTAGTTGTTTTTTCAAATTTTTTCGTAATGAAATTTTCATAGTTGATTTTTTCAAAATTTTTTGTAATGACAATTTTCGTAGTTGTTTTTTCAAAAATTTGCGTAATGAATATTTTTGTACTTGGTTTTTCAAAATTTTTCGTAATGAGGATTTTCATTCTCAAAATTTTTTTAATGAAGGTTTTCACTCAAAATCTTCGTAGTAGAATTTTGGTACTCATTTTTTTGTAGTATTTTTTTAATCTTAGATTTTTCATAATAAGTTTTTCGTATTATAGTTTTCCAAATTTTCGTAATGAAAATATTCGGACCTGAAATTTTCGTAATGGAAATTTTCAGAGTTGAAATTTTCGTAGTGAAGTTTTTTTTTCATATTCACGTTTTTTTGGAATCCAAAGTTCTTCAAGAAGAATATCACTTATTACGAATAATCTTCCTATAAATATGAAAGGTACGATTCTTTATTGTGTTTTTCGTAATAACCTTTTACTTGCTGTTAGTTTCTTTCATTTTTAAAATTCTCAGATTCTAGTTTCCTTAAATCCGAATGTTTTCCTTTTAAATCCTCAAAAGATCAGATTCAACCAAAATTTTCATTGCGGCTATCATTTAAATCGTTAGATCAGATCTAAAGAATTCTCAACCATTGGATTCAAATGGGAAATTCAATCGTCACTTCAACGACCATATAAAGGGGACCCCCAGTAGTTGTCCCACATTGGTTCTTAAGCTCATGCGTGCTGAAGCTCTTACTCTCTAGAAAATCCCATTCTGAATTCTTTAGAAGTGCTCTAGTCCGAATGTCTGCAGAAGTTTCCTCTTAAGTTATGTCTACTATCAAGCCGATTTTAGAATGGAAAATATACAGGGAGAGGTTGGTACACCCAAACTTATTCAACAAGTATGACTCTATTATTTCCAAGAACATCAAGCTCAATGGATGGAAAAGTGTAGCTATTTCTAAGACAGGAGATCAGGATGTTGTCTATCAGGATTTACTGATATAATTTTCTGAATCAGTTTTCTTTCTTAAGGAAGAAGGTAGAGAAAAATTCTCCTTCAAGAGTTATGGAAATACATATAAACTCTCTTACACCAAGGCTGTGAGCTTGGTGGGGCTCTCATATGAAGGAGAAGCCGAATTTTGCTTTCACAAATTTCCAGAGGTTCAAGGAAGCTTTGTTAAGGCAAAGGCTATGGAATGTCTTGGTCTCTCAGATGTAAAGTCAACAAAGATTTCCCATCTATCTACCAACAATCAGATTCTACAGTTATGGGTTCAGGGCCTTATCGTACCGAGGAAGGGTGACAAGGACACCCTTAAGAAAAGGGATATGTACATTTTGGATTTTTTGGTAAACCTAAGGAAGGTGAACCTCATGAAGCACATCTTCATTACGATTCATAACATCAAGAATGGAAATCTAAGAGCTTAAATTATTATTTATCCCACCCTACTTTCCAAGCTCATAGAAAAGAAAGGGATCCACAATTTGGTTTGGATCCTACTGAGGCTAAGGCCTTGAAAGAAAAAGCTTCCGAGGAGCTTGAGAAACAAGCAAAAGAGAAAAATCAAAAGAAGAAGATGTCAGAGGTTGAAATTTTTCAATCCCTTTTAAGGGATACTGAAGTTGCATCCGAACAAATCCCCGTACTAAAAACCTTCCTTGTAGAATATTTTCTTGAGACTCTGGGAAAGAAATTCATGTCTCCGGAAAAAGTCAAAGAGAAAGAAGTTGAGAAGGAAGCTATGGAGAAAGTTCGAGAAGCTCAAATCTCTGAAGACACAACTGATCTTATAAAGAAAGTAGAATACTTTCATGAAAATGAAAGTGCTTCCGAAACGTTTTCACTCCAGGCTTCTCAAGCCAGATCCTCAAAACTTGCTACTCCTAGAGATGATGAGAAGGGTGAAGAAGAGGAAGTGAATAAGTTTTTAGAGAAATAAAGTCATAATCATGAATTAATTCTTCTTGAATATGTTGAGGTTGGTGCTGAGAAAGAAAAATTTTATGAGGATAATATTTTCCCATTATCTGAGAGTGATAATGAGTCTCCAAATGAGGAAGCGGTATCGAAAACTGACAAGGGGAAACAAGTGGTTGTTGATACTCCAACCAAAGATATTTTGAGGAAGAAGGAAACTGGAGGACCTCTAAGAGGAAGCTGATAGAGTTAGATGAAGAACCCTCTACAAGAAAAATGTCTGATTCGGATTCATCAACTTTAGGGAATGATTTTGTTGTTCAATATCTGAAGAAGCTGGTGGATACCATTCCGATCTTTCAAGTAATTGATTCTAGATGTGAGATGCTTTAGCATACCATGAACCAAAAATCAGACTCTGTATCTATGGTTATTGATAGATGTGTGAAGATAGAGTTAGAACACAAAAATTTCCTTATCAATTATGATCCCCATACAAAATCTTGTAGGAAAATGACTCTCTGGTCGAAGAAAATCAATGAAGATTTGAGTGAGCTTGATCAGTTTCAAGAAGATGTCAAAGAAGATTTTGATACCGAAGACTCCATGATCAAGGATCTTAAAAACGAATTTCAGGAAAAGATAAACCTTGAACAGAATTCTCAGATTCAAGATGTCAAAGATCTGAATGGAAAGATGAGTTATATTGTCCAAAGTTGGAAAACAGAGAAGGATCTCCGGACCAAGATGGAAGAAAGGCTTGTGAAGCAAGAGGAGTTTCTGAAGGCTCGGGAAGAGGCCCTGAAGACTCAAGAGGATAATATCACATCCTAAGAAAAGAAAGCTGAGGAGGATCATAAAGTGATGAAAAAGTTTAAGACAATCGTGAAGAAGCTGATTCCAAAGGAAAAAAGAAACAAAATAGACCCAATTCAATCTTTTTGTTGCATCTGATTTTCCCTTGTACGAATTCTTTCAAATGTAATGAAATTTGGTTGCTTTTTTTGTTTGGATGTCTATACTAATATTTCAGATACCATATTTTTTTTCCATTCCCTAAAACTCTTTTTTAAAATCACAATGGGGGAGAAGGAAAAAGGATTATAAAGGGGAGAAGGAAAAAGATTTCTAAGTATTGAAGAAATATCCATAAGAAAAAAATATCCCTAAGGGGGAGTTTATCTAAGGGGGAGTTTCCCATTAAGAATATTTCCATAACCAAGAAAATGAAAATCCCATTTCAAAAATCTAGAATATGATCCTTAGATCCCCAACGCCTTAGGGGGGAGTTATTCGTATTCATCTTTGCCAATGTGAAAAGGGAGATAAGTTTTATATTCTAAGTCAAGAAAAGTTTTGCTAAGTCCTTATATTATTTTTCGTAAGGATGTTTGTGCTTTCCAAAAGGGGGATATTTTTTAGTTAATAAGGTTTTATTTATGAATTTTCCATTCATTATTTTGAGGGGTAGATTGTTGAGTCATTAAGGTTTCCTTATGACTTCATGATTCCTCTTATTTTGAAAATCACAAACACCTTATTTTAAGACAAATATCATTTTACCCTTGTTTTACTCCCTTAAGGAAAATTTTCTTACCCAAGGAAATTTACCCTTACCTAGATTTCATTGTTCATATCATAAATTTTCTATGTGTAAAATTAGGATTGTAACCAAAACCTCAGAATCCTTTAATTATCTAGATACGAAGAATTCTGTTTTAGAATCCGAATTCTCAGAATTATGCTTACGAACTCTCTGAGTTCTGACTCTGAATTCTAAATCAGAATTATGGTTACAAACTCCTATGAGTTCTGACTCCAAATTTTGAATATGAATTCTAGATACGAACTCTATGAGTTCTGACTCCAAATTATGAATTAGAATTCAGGTTAAGAACTCTTCTGAATTCTGACTATGAATTCTGAATCAGAATTCTGGTTACAAAATCTTCTGAGTTCTGACCCTGAATTCTGAAAACGAATTCTGGATACGAACTTCTCTGAGTTCTGACTGAGAGTTCTTTGAATTCATACTCCTAACTCCTATGAGTACTGACTTTGAATTCCCATGAACTATGACTCTGAACATTGTAAGTTCTGGTTCCGAATTCTAGTGAATCCAGATTCTTAATTTCCTGGAAATTCAGACTCTAGAATTCTATAGAATTCAGGTTCTGAATTCCTAGAAAACAGAATCCGAGCAACTTTTTATTATAGACTCCGAATTCATTTTTGGTTGAATCTGAACTTTCATTTACTTACATTCTGAATATCAGACTTTAGTTATGTTTACACTCACTTTGGTATAAAACGATGTCGTGCTTTCAGTTATCAACTAACAGTTGTTTGAGTGACACATGTATAGGTCCCTCCGAAATTCACGGAAGAATATGACTATTGGACGATGAAGCTGACCGTTGGAGTTGTGCCTATAAATAAGAGCTCATTTGAAAAGAGCTAGACACTTGAACCTGACTTTTTACATCTATTATTATATGCTGTTGAAGTGATTTCTAGAGATAGAGACTCTTATAAACTCTCAATCTTTGTGAATAAAGTTTGAACGGCTTTTTAAAACTTTTCTTCGTGCAGACTTGCTTCGTACGACTCCGATTGTTACTGTGTACAATCAAGGGCTTCGGGGGATAGGAAGACAGAGGTGCCGACTAACTGATAGTTGAGGGATTGCGGGGATAGCAAGACAGACTCCGATCTTCATATCGAGGGCTTAACTTGGTGTGGGTAAAACAAACTTTCTTGAAAGTATAAATCAAGGGGCCTTTATCCAAGGTTGTTGGATACCCTTCTCTTTGGGTTAAAATATTTACTACTTGTTACTAGTTTTGTTTAAATTTTTCTGCTGAATTTTGTATTGTTGAGTAAAGTATAACTTTCTTATACTTCCACACACTTGTAATCTGATTTAGTTAGATTCTATACCCTTTAAGGTAGAATCTTAGTTGGTGAAATTTTTTGTCAAGATTCATTTCCAGAATCACTTTTCCGGAATCAAGCAAGTTATTAGAACTTAGAGGTCTTGGGAATTATCTTGTTTAACCTTGTTAAACATAACCATCATTAAAAGTGCCTAAAGAATTTTTAAAGTGTACAATTCACCCATCCTCTTGTATTTGAGAATCTCATGTTTACATATTCCATCCTACATCTGGTTTTATAGAGTATATCATACTCACATACCATCTCACACCACCTCCCACAGTTGGAAATAAAGATAAATTTATAGTTTATATATGATATTTATGAGATTTTTGATGTTATTATGATTCTTAAATTATTATATCACATATATATTCATACTCTCTATTTTTTATGAATACGTTAAACGTCATTCGTGAGTACGACCGACTACCACCTCATGAAGAAATATTGTCCATTCATGCATTAAATGTAAGGTATTAAGGATGGTATTAATGAAAATATGTGATATATATTACATAAATATTTTTATGGAATGATATTATATATATTTTTAGGTTTAATTCTTTTAATTCGATAAGAAAATGGAAATATCATTCATGCCTATTTATGGCCTACTGTCCCCACGAATGTTGTTTTTCATTTCCTATCACTAAATTTTATGGATTAATATAAACACATATATACTGAATATATATGATATTTATATCATGATTTACATTCTATAGATGATGAAACCATGATTTAAGTATGGGGAATAAAAAATAACAACTTAAAACATATATGAAAAACAAAGTCGTTATTACCTATTACATAACTTTAACATGGAATTATTAATAAACAAGTAATAAATAGTCATAAGAAAATAATGTATAATATGATATATATGAATATAGTTATTTAATATATGTATCATAAACATATATTTATTATATTGTAGGTTTTAATGAGTACGAAAAAATTCAAGACTTAAGGTAAGCGATTGTTGTCTCAATTTTCATTCTTAGAGAAATTTGTTATGTTATGCACCTATATTATTTTAGGGGGGTGTATATAAAGACCATTTGACTTTTTTATTGATGATTTTATTCATACTCATGATATTTTATGATTCATTTTATGTTATTCTTTCATTTTTATTATCATCCAATGTTACCAATGTAGTAAAAGGTTTATGTTATAATCTCATAATTTATCGAGAGTTTTTATGATTAAGTCTCCAATGTTGAAATATAATGATATAAAGACTAATAAGATTCTTTAATTATGTTATACTATGGTTATTAATGATATATTCAAGTAAAAATATAATTGTTTCACTATTTGGTACAAAAAACTAGTAAGAAAATGTTTTAAAGAAAATATGGGATTATTTATCTCTTCAGACAGAAATCTGTTTTCTTCCAAAGTCATGTTGTCTATAAATGTTTTAAAAAATGTTTTATTACTCACTTTTGATTTTTAAAAGATATTGTAACCTATTTTTGACTTCTTATATATATTTTTAGAAGAATCTTAATGTTGTTTAACTAAAAATGGTTATTTTTATTTTATAGAAAATGTGAACGGAACCATTGTTTTAACATGTAAAACATGAAAAGAATTTTACAACGTCATGAACAATAATTTCATCGAATATTACTTTATAATTTATATTTTTATTTTGAAATTAAAAAAGTTTCCTAATTTTTTTGTTTTGAAAAGAATTTTTCAAAGAAGAAATTATATTTTCCTCAATAAAAAAGTCAAATGATATTTAAAAACAATTTCTATCTAATTTGACATCCATTAGTGTTACTTATTACTTTATAGGGATATTATTCAAGTATTCCATTCATATTATTTATCTGAATATTAATTTTTTTGAGGGAATTATTTTTATTACACTCATTGCTCTTCCATAGGTTATTCCATGAAGAAATGGTTATGAAACCTCCTTCTTTTTCATGTCTTTTTCTATGATGAAATGAATATGAAAAATGTATATTTTCCATAGGTTATTATATAATGAAATTTTTATGATACCCATTTCATTTTATGGGTTATGATATGATTTATTTTTACGATCTTATGGAACACATAAATATGGGTTTCATTATATGATGGGTGGGAACCATATCTCCCTCCAATGTATTGGGAAATTATTTATATGTAACAATATAGAAATAAATAAAATGGGGAGTGAACTTGGTTCTGTAAGATATGGATGAAACAATGAGTGAACCCGATTCAGTAAGATAAGGATAGAATAAGGAGCAAACTAGGTTTAATAAAGGACTTTGTCTACTATGATGGTTTGGGAGTGAATCCATTCAAATATGATAGCCTTGGTAGTGTTCCTTGACTAATATAGAAATGATTTTATAGTATTATGTGTACGCCAAAAAAACTATGTCTCATTCCAATGTTATTCCCTCATGGATCACATTCTTTGATATTCATATGATTCATGTCTTATGAACATCCAATCTTTTTTCAATGATTCAAGATTATGACTATGATATGTTGGGTTTTATTTTCAAATGTTATTCTCATATCTCATACCCTAATACTAATGATTTACTTATGTATCTCCCTTGTTTAACTTTATTTTGAATCTAAGATCACCCTTTATAACGTTTACTTTCCCAAGGTTATGAATAAATGTATTACGTATAATATGTCTTAGAAGGGTGATAGTTGTGGAGAACATACTGGGAGATGATATAACTTACTTATAGACCATTGGTTATGTTTCCATGTCCCAAAGGCACTAAACTATTATGGTCCTTAGTCATTTACTTTTTTAATGTAATTAATATTCATAAAAAATGATCTAATATCTATGTATGAAAATCTCAGGTCACTATAATTTCCTTGTTAGCACAAATTCCCTATTTTTAGTTCATTTATCAGATTGTTTAATTTATATCATTCTATCTCAAATCACAGTCTTATAATGGATTAGTGAAGAAGATAATAATGAGGTATGTGGTTTATGTCTTTTCCCTTAATGTTGCACTATTTATAAAATTTTTATGTTGTGAAACAAAACAAAATTTCAATGAATTTCCCCTAAATTATAAAATCCATTAAATGGAATAAATATACCATAGACATGATGTTCTTGATTCCCTTAATTTCATGGTAGGTTAATGACCTTATTTTCGATCACCCCCTTAGGATGTGTGATATGAAAGGATTTATATGAAATTTCATTTCCTATGTATCTGAACACCATCATAAGGTGTGTTAGCCTATCTCTAATGATTAAGTGACTAATTGGAGTTGAGTAAATGGTGAGAAAGAAATAGGTATCACCCTTTCTTGTTTGATTACTCTCACCATAGGCTCAGATATTTCATTATATATGTAATGGATAAGTGAAAATAAAATATGTTGTTATACTGATTGGGTATTAGTAAATGAAATATTAATAGAATTTTTTGATTGTAACTAGGTATAGATGTTTCTCAGGGCCTATGTTTAACTATTGAATGTAATGTTCCTACTTATTATTTATCCCTTGACCGATACATGGATTTGCATATGAAATTCATCAGAAGGGATCATAAGTAAAATTAAATGGAATGGATTATAAATGGTTAAATGATGATGGTCATATTGTTCCACAAAATTTTCTTGAAATTGTTGGACTTAACATTCCACATTATATATTAAAAAATATTGGACATAATTTTCCTCCTCATTTACTTGTAATTATTGAACATGTCATTCAACTTATTTTATTAGAAACCTTTGGGAATGATTTTACTCTTTTTATTTTTAATTTTGGAGATGATATTATTCATCATTATGTATAGAAATTATTGGAGATGATGTTCCTCATTATTTATTTGTAATTTTTAGAGATGATGATCTGTATTGTTATTGGGATGGGTTGGACCTAATAGTCTATTCCCCTTGGTTAGAGGCTTATGTTGATCCCAATTTATTAAAAGTATGACACCCTATATGATTATCCTTATATAGGAATTCCTGGTATTATAGTTTTAGTAAATTTGTCCCACATTATTATTCTCATGTTTAGAGACTTTTTAGCTTATAAAGAAATAGGTATGGACCACCAGATTCCTTGTAATGAACCCGATCACGACATGGTTAGTTTTAAAATTTTCCATTACAACCATACATTCCATATACATGAACACAATTTTATTTATATTCATATACTGAAACTATATTAGAAACCCTTGGTGGGGACATAAAAAGTTTTACTTACACCCCGTTTGGGATGTGTTTGGGTTATGGTTGTATATTAGGATTTAGGATTGTGCTTATTTATTGTTACTTTACCATGGGATAGGATATGACATGAGAGATAGGAAAAAAGAATATACTTAGGATTCCTTAAAATAGTTTGGGATTTTATTTTTATTATCCTTTTTATCTGTCTAGCCCAGTTGTCTGCTTGACTGCCTTTTATTTATGGAACTGTATGATCATGTATAATTAAATATTTTTTGGTTTCTTATTTATTATTATATGTAGGTATATTATTATGATTTGAATGTATTTAATACTATCACAAATGTCATATTCACCCATCATACCACATTTTGACCCTCCCTTTTTGTATACAGCCTCAAGAATATGGAGATATGTGCTTTAGGCCTTGTCACCAACTGGCTTGGGGCACCGTTTTAATGGCTCTCAGGCCAGGATGTGAAACATTTTTATGAGACGGGGTTTTTTCTTTTAATTTTTCCTTTCTATTTAGTTTGGTGTATATATGAATAGGAATGTGTTGAAACTTGGTAAATATCTCATGTCTGTGAATAGTCAACCAACACATAAGGGAAAGATCAAGTTTCCTAGGGTGTGACTATTGTTCATGTGGTTCGTTGTAATACTTGATTATTATTTCACATTGAGTAATTGATGTATTTTCTTTAGGTACTAATTTATGAGATTTACCTCTTGAATCAGGGTATGTAAATAGATGAGTTTTGTTCATGAATCATTTCAGGAACATAATATTCACATGCCATTTAAATTATTTGAAGTATACCATGCATGTGTGATTATGTTCTATATTTATTAGTACACCATGCTTGTGTGATAATTTCACATGCTTATTTTTATACCATGATTCTTTGATTCCTTGAATTATATATATATGTATATATTGAATATGTGGTAGCTTACCTAGAAATAGATATAATTAGAGGTTGGTAAAATAAAGAGTCTACATCAACATAAATGGTGTTTTCCCACATAGTATGATGATGAATTTTTATTTAATCAAATTTTTATTTATTAAATAAAATAAATGATTTTAAAACTGAATCTTGATAATGGAAAGAAAATAGTTATATATAAATAAATGAACGATACTTATTATGTATGTCACTTAAATGGTGTGTCAAATATAACATATAAAGGATTTCACCTTTGTAACTTTTGAATGATGAACCATATAACTGAATCCTTAAATTATTAACTCAACCATTATAGGTTAGTTTTATTATATTAATCCTATTATATAACCATGATGATGGTGTGTTAATGATCATGAAGAATTTAATATTAATGGTTTTTACTTGAATGGGATTCCAATTGTAATTTATAGATAATTGAATCCACAAATTGGGAATTAATTCGATATAACAGAACCTAGGATGGATAGAAATGACCCTTATAGGTCACCCTTATTGTTATATTCCTTGGTACTAAACTACATGGGTTATTATTTTGATGAATAAATATAGCTATTTAATGTGTCAACAACCACTTATGTGGTGTTATATATAAAATTTTTGGGGTATCTTATTGAACATATACCCCTTAAAAGATAAATACTTTTGTTTTTTAATCCTATTAATATAAGTTGTCAATTAATTAAAATTCTAATTACAACCTAAATTGTTATTTCACCTATATTTTGGAATTGAAATTTTCTTTTATTAAGACCATATGTGAGAACCTATGGATAAATAATGGTTGAAAATAAAATTATGAATTAATTTTCTTATAATGGTGCATGACATCAGCTAAATATTGTGATAAGTACCGTTTTAGAATATTTATTTTTATAACCATTACTTAATAATGTATATATATTTGATCCACTATTTTTTTTAAAAAGTGAATCCATGTGAGTGGTTGAATTAAAAATCATTATGTGGTGTTAATATATCAAACCCTCATGTATGGTTAAGCTTTAAAATTTCCTCAATTTATGCTTAATAGGAACGTGAACATTTCCCATAGGTTTCAATGGACTTCTTCTATTGTGTTGGATCTAAATGTTAGTTGTTTGATTATAACAACCTTTAGGGTGTGAATATAGTTTTTAATGTTGATGATTTATGATTTAGTGAGGGGTTAGCCTATTGTGGTAACACCCTTGAAAATTTAAAATCTGTAGACTTATGAGAAAATTTATAACCATGATTAGAGATATTCATTTAAATGGTTGACTTGGGAAGTACTCATGGATTTTAAAAGACACCCCCTGGAAGATGAGTGATTTTCTGGTTACTTGAAACACAAGGGGGTATTAACATATAAAGATACCAATTGAGTGTCAGATCCTAATCACTTTTTATTAATAAATTGAAACCCTCCATAGAGAAGTCATGTATGATGATTGTTGAAGAGAATCAGGGCCTAGAGGACCAACATTTGGTAGGTGATTTTATTATGCCTATGTTGACAGGTTTAGAACCTTCTAGGTCAATGTTATTTTCACATAAATTTAGTTTTAACTCCTTATATATTTCAAAATCACATTGGATACCATTTAATAGATACCCTTAAATTAGATATGGTTATATTGCGAGATACCTTAGAGATAGTTGGATAAACATAGTGGCCCCATTTTTCAGTTTTGATTGGTAGGGTTAAGTGGGAGACCTAGAAGCCATTTACATTGACTCAGAATCTAGTGTGTCAAATGAATTTGGTTTAGTTGAGTGAAACTTGAGATAGAGGTTGGCCCAGGGTTTATGTTTTACTTAATGGTGATTCACTTGGTTTTACAATCATTCTATGACTCATTCACGAATTGTTCTTGAGTATTTAAATATAAACATGATAATGTCCTTTATTTTTGGAGAATCACTTAGAGTGATAGGTATTGAGACTTTCATCAATGGGCATCAATATTTCAATGATTTTCCTAATGGATTAGGGGTTGTATGATTAACACTTAAATATATAGAAATTATTCTGTGAGGTGGGGGTCTTTTAATAAATCATGGAACATGTAGGTGTCCAATTATGAAGAGGAGTTCCCTGAGATCTCTTGGAATGTTAAGACTAATGTATTAAGTATCATAGTTAACTTGTCCTTGTTGATGAACAAATCATAGTATTATGAGTCAGATCATGAACTGGGGGGTATGGGATTGTACACCCACTGTGTATGACATGTTTAGTTCATGACAGTTGCCCAGGGAGAAATTATTGATATGGAATGTTGCTGAGTGGATGGGTATAGGTTGAGGATTGATGATTTCAAATTTGAGTCTTCCAGGCATGGTGACCTAGATATTTGGGTAAATTAAAGGAAGTTCCCCCATGAGGAGGGATAAATTGGATTTTAATTAGTTTCCATGAGATGATTGAATCATGGTTGATCCTGAACATTCATTTTTAGGATACATGGTATCAGGAGTTGATAAAATACAAGTAAAAACTATTTTGATGTAAGCATGGCTCAGAGGGATCTATAAAAGACTATAGAAAAAATGTCAATTTTTTCTAAGATTTAATGATATCACTCCAAGTATATTTACTTCTCCTTCAGTATTATAAGAGAGTATTTACTATACACCGATCTACTTAAATTTAATTTCTAATTGGATATAGGGACTCCATTACAGTTAAACTTTAGGATTAATTTAAAGTGAGACATAGGGTGTATAGTACACTATTAGCCAATTGAGGGTGGTGACCCTCATTATGTTTTGAATTCAGTTAACTCCATGGGTACTATTATTGATAAGTGGTAATGAGTGATGGATTACATTTATGTTAGTGCACAAGAATGAGAGATATCTTATCCATGATAGTCGTTATGTATGTAGATGAATGGGGTGTATGATATAGTAATTATTATTTTTTTCATTGGTGTGAAGATTTGGATTCTCTTAAGGTGGGGGTAGGATGTCGACCACTACTAGGTGACCCATAGTTTAGAAGGGTCGTGGGTTATTGAGACTAGTCATTGGACAATTGTTTTGGATTCCATATGTCGAGGAATAAGTTGAATAATGTGTGGATGGATTTCATGGTAAATTCAAGTTACAATATCCAATGTAGAATGGGGTAGGTTATAAGTGTTAGAATTTGGCTCAGGTTAGCTAGTGATGATACAAGAGTATTGGTTAATATTTGTTCTGGTTTGTGTGTTTTGGAAAAATAATGGTTTTTAAAAAGGGATTGTTCAAACTAGAGATTTCATTGGGAGATGGTGCTCGAAGAGATCTTGGGTTACATTGGATTAAAAAAATCATGATTAGGTTATGGATATATAGACAGTTGAATTCGTTTATTTTTTAAAATTAATCATCCAAATGTGGTTTGACTTGAGTTTTCTCAAAGATTTGTTTGCAGTTCTCTAGGAACCACATCAGGTGAACCATTATGATGATATTAGTGCCATTTAAAGCTCAGCTAGAGTTTTTCAATGAAGAGATAGATTGATTGGGTTATATTAGATGACTTGGTTTCAATCATTTAGGTCATTCAAGGATCAAATTTAGATTCCTTATTTTTAATCATTCTTAAAGGGTTGATAATCATTCTAAGAGTTTCTAAATGATTCTAAGGACATGTTTCAATATGCAATTTTTATGGTGGTAGAACTATTACTTGGAATTTTCCATTTAAGAATAGAACATGTGGTGGGAACCACCATATTATTATTGATGAATGTGATAATAAAATAATCATGTATTCAGTTATATGAGATTAGTTAAGGGTCGCCTTGATGGTTTATCTTTGGATATAAGCATTAGATCAAGTTTTAATGGATTATGTACCAAATGTTTAAAGTGACACTTGGAGGTGTATGCATGTTCAGAAATGAAAATAGTCCATATCAATGGGAAATTCATGAAAAAATTAGGTTGGTTAATGTTTTTTTATTATCCAAGGGTCAGTGGGGTTGAAATTTTATATGACATGGAGGTTTTAAGATCCCATGTTTTGGGATGGATTAAAATTCAAAAGGAAATATAGTTTTTCATTTAGTTGATGGGAAAAATATTAATCCGTACATGACAATGTAATTTTGAGAGTTTAAATGAATAAAAATGTTGTTTTTGGATGGGGTTTATGTCTCGAGATGTGTATAAGGTGTTTGGTTGAGTTTCAGAAGAGGTAGGATTCAGAAGACCAGTTTTTGTAAATGCAATGGGAGGAGCATAGTTAGCATACCAGTAGGTCTAATCATTCACCTCTACCATACAACTATATAGGTGTGTCACATGTTATATCAAAATATACACATGAGTCCACAAAACCATGAAAAAATCTATAGAAATTTATTGAGGTGAACCACATGGATATCACATAGTTTTTCTAACCATATGCTTGGCTCATGTGGGGTGTGAGGTTGAGGCAGTTCCAAATGAATGGTTTGTGCATGATTTGTCTAACTGTGTTCATGAACTATGTTAGGTAAGGGTCATGAGAAGTGTGAGACACATGGTCAGTGAAATATTTTTCAAATAGTGCGTCCAAACCATATCCCCCTTTAAAATTTATGATTTTACCATTTCCCCCCTTAGGATCTTAAACTTCCACCCCGTAGTTCTCCTCCGCATGAACATGAGATCCCCCATGGGTTTCTCCTTTAGATCTCCTCCTAGAATTTGGGTTTTCTCATTCATTCAGTCTTGATATCATTCATCAATGGTTTCATTGGATAACCCCCAGTTGGTCTATTAATCCTCTTGATTTTTTTCTCAATTTCTCTCTTTATATTGGATATTATTTCGATGTGATATCTTATGCCCTATTTTTATGGAATTTTTCCAATTCTTCAATTTCTCTCATTTTAACTCGAATCAAATCCTGATAATGGAAAAGTGAAGAATCATAAGCATGAAGTTGTTATAATATGACTTTTCCCTTAAAGTATCATCATTTAAAAATTTATTCCATTGTACAGAATTCCATACATTCATCTTATTGCTTTTAAATTATGATATCCCTTAAATTAAATTCCAAGACCATAGAATTGATGTTATTTATCCCTTTAATGCCACTTTAGTTTGATGAAATTGGTTTAGACCACCCATTTATGGTGTTTGATATGAAATATTGTATGTTACCTCTATTTTTCTATGTAACCAAACACCCTCTTAAGGTGTGTTGACATATCTCTAACAACTGAGTGACAACATGGATTTGAGTTAATGGTGAGAAGGGAATGGGTAGCCCACTTTCCCCTTTGATTACTCTAACAATATTGGGACTTTCCTTATATATTTAGTGGTAGCGTGAAAATTAATTAAGTTTTTGCTTGCCTTAGGAAACAAATAAATGAAATGATTCAAGGATTATTTTTATTGTAACATGGAATAGATGTTTCTCCTAGCCTATGTTAATCTATTGAATATTACGTTCCTTCTTATTAATTTTTCCTTGGGTGATAGATGGATTAAAATATAAAATTCCCTAGAATGGCCTCATAAGGAACATTGAATGGTATGGATTATAAATATTTAAATGATGTTGGTCATAGAATTCCACATCATTTATATGATTTTTTTGACATGACATTCCAATTTATTTATTAGAAATTATTAGACCTAAAATTCATACTTATTTGCATGTAATTATTGGGCATGATTTCCCACTTATCTTATTAGAAAATGTTGGATATGATGTTACTATTTATTAATTTTTAATTATTGAACATGTGGTTCCTCATCATTATTTATAGAAATTATTAGACATGACGTTCCTTATCATTAATTTGCAATTATTAGACTTGAAGTTTCTCATTATTATTGGGAAGGGATGGACTTGATGCCTCATGTCCCATTCATAGATTCTTTGGTTGATGACCCTTTATTCAAAATATAACTCCCAATACGATTATCCTAATATACAGATGCCTAGGCATATAGATGCATACCTTTTTTCAACATTACTATTATCATGTTTATATACTTTCTCGCTTAGGACAATGTAGGTATGGTTTGGCAGGTGTTTCATGAGTTACATGAGCATGACCCAGAAATTTCGACATTATAGATTTATTGATCTACATTTGATATACCTATAAGAAACTTAATTTATAGTAACAAACTAGATTTTCATTAGAAACTATTTGTGGTGGCCTACTAATTTTTACTCTGTAACGACCCAATTTTTTTAATAATATTTATTTCTTAAATTTCTGTGTTATTTTATACTCAAAAAAACTATATCCTTTAATTAATGAAGTGAATATAGTTAAATGAGACCATTGGGTTTCGACTGTTATATGATCGTTGGTCAATATGTCCCTTGGAAACTAAACTCTTAACATTACAATTATTGTTTATGTATACAAGTGATATTTGTTAATTAATATAGAATGAAGAGTTGATGGCCTCATCTAGTAGACTCGGGTCGTACGAAGCCCATATGTTAGATCTTGGGAAGGAGTTAACATCACTAGGCTTTTCTTTGGACCAAGCCCAATCTGAGATTCAACATGAGAATCTTGAATGGAATCACTGAAGGGAGTAGTTCAAGCTGATAGAAATCACTACTTGGGAAATGTTGTCCAAGCTGCCCCAAGATTCTATCACCATAGCACACCATACACTTAGATCCTAAGTAGGTGTTATAAGGGGCTATGTAACGAGGCCTTAGATAATTTTTATAATCCTTTGGTATAAATAAAATTTTTATTTCTTATTATGGTAAAATTTTTGATTTTGAAATGTTCGGATAAATATAGGATGAATATTATTGATGAATTTTGGAAAAAAGGGTATTTTAAAATATTCATGTAAACTTTAAATAATTAATAATGTGAAATTATTTTCATGAGATGGTCTTCTACAGTTGTGATCAGTATGAAATTTAGAGTCTAATAAGGTCATCTTGATTTTTAGTGAATAGTAAAGTATGAATAGACATACCCTTATGAATAGTAATTAATAGTAAATCGGCCAAAAAAATAGAAACTTCACCCTTGAATGTTTAAATACAATTTAGACATCTTAAAAGTTAAAAAAATGATCATAGTATAAGTTTTGGTATTTTTATAGGACATAAATATTTTATTTACAATTTTCTAATTTAAAATGAAAATTTATTTTCATAATATGTAATCATAAATTGTTACTTTATTTTCTTATTGTTATACGATAATTTTATGGGACCTTGATTACTTTTTCAAGGTGTTACAAAACAAGTTATAGTTTTAGAGTTGTTTTTTTGAATAAATAAAGAATTTATTTAAAATTTGAAATAAATTTTTTTAAATTATTTTCCTAAAATGGGGTTCATTTTTGAATTTAGAGCATCAATATTAGATTAGGGTGAATTTATGTGATTTTTATAAAATGTTTTGTTTTTCGGTGAATAATAAAAATACAGTTTTGAGTTTCAGTGTGATTAATGACATCATTAATGATGTAATAATGATGTAATAAATCTGGTAGACTTGTGAATTAGAAGATATGTTATGAGATATATCAAATGGACAATACCATGGGAAAATACCATGGTAAAGCCCATGGTTTTGCAAATACCACCGATGAGGTGTCCCTTGGAAATTAATTAAATATTCCCCCACTTTTTCTATAAATATAAATCCATTCCATCATTCCTTTCATTACAAAATCCTACTAAAAAAGTTTTGTTCTCTTTACCCCCCAAAGACTACTCCCAAGGTTCCCTCAATCCCCCATGGTCCTAACCTTCGAGCTTTCGAAGTCACTCTTTAAGGTAAGGGAACATTTTCACCCTCATATTTTAAGTCATGAATTCCTTTTTGTTATGTATTGTAGTTTCCATCTTCTTATATGGGGGTATATTATTATATATTCTTTTTACTGTATATTTCATGTCTAAATTATGAGATACCCTTTCCTCTCACATCAATTTATTTTCTGAACTTTTAAGTGATGTCGTTAGGTTTCCAAATTTTCATAAAAGAAATTGCATTTTCTCTTTGCTTTTAAGTTTCCTTTTCATGTGGTACGTCATTAAAATATCCACACCAAGGTATTATTACTATTTTATTATGTCCCTATACTATAAAATGATTAAT
This sequence comes from Viscum album, assembly GCA_963277665.1. NCBI lineage: Eukaryota > Viridiplantae > Streptophyta > Magnoliopsida > Santalales > Viscaceae > Viscum > Viscum album. The sequence continues at coordinate 138,179,084 of OY728164.1, forward strand.
TTATGTATGGTAGACCCTTGTCCCCTCTCTTTTTATGATTTTCTAAAACCATTTTATATAACCTTTATGTTGTAGAATTTTCATCTCAAAATCTCTCTCTTTTTTTCAAGAAATTAGCTTATATTATTTATGTAAATTCACAAATCTATTTTCATTACTAGGGGTATTAATAAATACATAATATTTATCTATTTTATTCTATAATTGACATACATATAACCCTCACTCCCTTTCCATAGGTTATAAATGACATAATGATCTTATTTTTTAAGCACTTTTTAAAATGTCATGATTTTGAAATGAAACCCATTTCTTTTATTATCTATGTGTTATTTATGAAATTTTTTATTATGGTATATGTGTCTCACATGAAAATAAACACATATTAAGGTTTCAACTTGATAGCGCTCCAATGCATTGGGTAATTAATTTAATCTATAGAGATGGCAAGTTTCACTATACCTTGGTGAATAACCTTTGTAATTTTTATGACACCTTGGGGATGAACCTTGGTGATATGTTCATGAATGTATAAATTAAATTTTGTACCCACATATTCATGTTATGGTTCATGTTATTTTCATTATGATATTCCTCTAATTCCATTTCTCATGTCTTTATGTTTTTCATCAAGTTCTTATTGATATCCCAAGTAAACTGATTCCCTTGCTTTCCTTAATTGGCCTTTTGTTCACCCTTTCCTTTTATGTATGCCTCCAGGTTATGAGTTGCAGTATTTGTACATAGGATGAACTTTTCAAGAGTCTTTTCAAGGGGATTTAAAAGAGTGTTTTATGTTTTCATGTATTTTGTTCTTTATTTCCAAGACACTAGACTTTAAAGGTCCTCTTTTTGTAAAATCTAATGAAAAGTTATGTAATAAAAAATCGGGATGTCATAATTGGTATCAAAGGATAGTTTAGTTATTTATGGAAATTAGGCTATGAAAAATTTAAGAATAACCCTATATAAAAGTTTAAATATAAGAAAAATTCATGGTATTTTAGTGAAATATTAATTAAGTGGTTTTCGAATAAATAAATCATTTTCTGGATACATAAAACTGGATGTGGATCTAGCACAGATGTACCTAGGAGTGAAAAATACAACAAGGAGTTTCAGGCTTGACTCGAGGTATCGTCGTACATGACAACATGCCTTTCTGCACTCATATTTTGACACTCACGAGGGATATGTTTTGTTAATCATAATCTTTTTATGAATCATTATGAAGGATTTGTAGAGAAATGTTATTGTTTAAGCATGATGTTTTAAGACATAAAATACTTTATAGTTAAAAGATTCATAAATGAAATAATCTTATAACTAAGGTTTTTTTATTTTAGGAAATATATGGAAATATGAGTAATCGTGAAAATGATGACCGCAATGGACCATGCACTAACGACCCTCCAATGGAAGATGGAATGGAAAACTTCATGAGAATGATGAAAAAACTGACTCAAGTTATGGGAAATAACTTGAATCAAGATGAGAGACAAATCTCACCATGAAGGGAACAACTTTATGTTGAATCATTTTTGCATCAATGACCACCAACCTTCAGTGGATCGACCAAACCATTGATTATTAAAAAGTGGATCATCTCTATAGAGAAGATCTTTTTTGTGCTCTACTGTTTAGAGCAAGAGAAGGTCACCTTGGCTGTCTATCGCTTAGAGGGAGAAGCTGATCAGTAGTGGGAACTGATTAAAAACACATGGCCAAGAGTTTAGGTTGAAGCTATGGAGTGGGAAGAGTTCAGAGGGATCTTATTTAATAAGTATTTACCTTGTTCCATGAGAACAATAATGGAGAAGGAGTTTCTCAAGCTGAAGCAAAAGGAGAATGAATTTGTGGGAAGATATGAGATGAACTTCACTAGACTTTCATGTTATACCTCAAGGTTTGTCATGGATCCTAGTGTTAAGGTTGATAGATTCTTTGGTGAAATAAGACATCATCTACATAAGAATCTAGCCAACCAAGACTATGATAGTTGTGAGGAGATCGTGTAGAGTGCGATGAAAGTCAAACTGGAGTTTGGTGAGATGAAGTGGTCGCATAAATCCAATGAAAAGAAGAGATTGATGGAGCCAATATTAGGGAGGATATTCGATCAGGGAAGAGGAGGCAAGAAATTACAACATCCTACATGTAATAAATGTAGGAAGAAGCATTCAGGGAACTTCCTGATCAGGAGAGGGAAGTGCTACAAGTGTGTAAGAGATGGCCATATTGTGCAGAATTGTCATAGTGAGGTGAAACCACAACTTCCCAACACTAAAGACAGGGTGAAGATGGTGCATTCCATACTTGATGTCCATTGATATAAGTGTGGAAAACTTGGGCACTTTTCCAATCACTGTCCAAATCTGAGGGTAGTGGAGGGGAATCACCATCAGCCTCAGCAATGGCTAAGGGAACAAGGTCATACTTTTCCAACCACTATGGATGAAGTTGAATCACCAAATGATGTGGTGGAAGGCACTCTTTTTGGTATCTCAAATCTAGAAATTACATTGTTTGATTATAGTTCTATGCATTACTTTATTTCCTCTATGTTTGAAAAGAATTTATAATCAACCCCCAATTTTCTAAAAGTAGAGTTATCTGTAAGGACTCTTGGTGGGATTATCCAAGCATCGTCAGTGTTTAGAAACTCTAGTATTTAATTTAGTGAGAACAATATTATGTCAAATATAGTAGTCATTACCTTGATGGAATTCGACATTATACTAGCGATAGACTGGATCTCAATGTATAATAATAAGATCAAATGGAGAAGAAAGGAAATCTCAGTAGTATTGAATGGAAAAACTACAGTTATCTTCCAAGGAGAGATATATCAACCTGATCTTTTTCTAGAATAACCTCCTATATCCTTATTTATGGAGTTGATTAGTGAAGAAGAAGAAGGAAATGATAGTTTAAGGATATAAAATTTCCCCATTGTCCAGGAATATGTTGATGTATTTCTTGAAGAGTTACTCAAACCTCCCCCAGAAAGAGAGGTAGAGTTCTCCATTGAACTCATACCTGGATCCCATCCGATATCAAAGAACCCCTATAGGATGGAAAATGTGGAGCTAGAGGGATTAAAGAAACAACTCCATGATCTTTTGGAGAAGGGTTTTATCCAACCGAGTGTGTATCTTTGGGGAGAACTTATTCTCTTTGTGAAGAATAAGGATGGATCAATGTGGCTATGCATTGATTATAGAGAACTGAATGGGATCACAGTGAAGATAAAATACCCTCTTCCAAGAATTGATGACTTATTTGACCAACTTAGTGGGGCTCAATTCTTCTCTAAGATTGATCTTCGTTCTGGTTATCATCAATTGAGGGTGAAGAAAGAAGACATTCCAAAAACTACCTTCCGTTCAAGATATGGGCATTATGAGTTTGTTGTTATGCCCTTCAGACTGACTAATGCACCTAATATTTTTATGGATTTTATGAATAGATTATTTAAGGACTAACTTGATAACTTTGTGGTAGTTTTTATTAATGATATTCTGATATATTATAAATGTGTTAGGGTTGTTTTGAAAAATCTACAGAAGGAGAGTCTTTTTGGGAAGTTCAGCAAATGTGAATTCTGGTTACAACAAGTTTCTTTCTTGGGGTGCATTGTAACCAATGAAGGAATCACAGTTGACCATACATAGAATTTTTTTTATAGGAGTGGCCTCAACCTACAATAATAACTGATATTCGTAGTTTCCTTAGATTAGCGGGATATTATAGGAGGTTTTTGAAAATCTTTTCATGAATTTCTAATCCATTAACCATGTTAACTCGAAAAGGGGTCAATTTCATCTAGAAAAAGGAGTGTGAGGAAGGTTTCCAAGAGTTGAAGAAGATATTGGTAACTGCACACGTGTTAAATCTTCCCTCAAGTGGAGAAGGATTTGTTATTTTTAGTGATGCATCTCTAAAAGTGCTTGGGTGTGTCCTCATGAAAAATGAAAAATTCATTGCTTATGAATCTCGACATTTGAAGACTCGTGATTAGAACTATCCTACGAATGATCTAGAGCTAGCTGTGGTCATTTTTTCTCTGAAGATATAGAGGCACTATCTTTATGGGGAGAAATGTGATATATACAAAGACCATAAAAGATTGAATTATATTTTCACACAAAAGGAATTGAACATGCGGCAGAGGAGATGGTTGGAACCTCTCAAAGACTATGATTGTTCAATTCATTATCATCCCGAAAAAGCAAACAAAGTTGCTGATGCATTCAGCAGGAAAGACCGATTTGTTCTTTCCATCATGAGGATTCAAAGAGATCCTTTGATCAATGACCTAGTAAAGATGGACATGAGAATTATAAGGGAAGGGACATCATCAACCCTAACCCAAATGACTTCTCAACCGTAATTACTAGAGAAGATCAAGAAAGCTCATAAAGAATATCCTTTGTTATTGAATAAGTTTGAGGCTTTAAAGGATGAGAAGTTTCCTGAGTTTAATATTGATCAAGAAGGTGTACTAAAATTCTATACAAGACTATATGTTCCATCTATTCTAGAAATAAAGAAGGATCTGATGGATGAAGCTCATAAATCTACTTTCTCTATACATCTAGAAAGCACAAAAGTGTATAAAGTCCATCAGGATAATTATTGGTGGGATAATATAAAAATGTAGATGGCTGACTCCACTTTAAGGTGCCTAGTCTTTCAGTAAGTGAAGGTAGAGCGACAAATTCCTAAAGGGGTATTGCAACCACTACCCATACTAGCATGGAAGTGGGACAACATCACTATGGACTTCTTCACTGGTCTTCTAAGAACTTCTAAAGGAAACAATGTGATATGGGTTATTGTGGACCGTCTCACCAAGAATGACCATTTTATCTCCATTCATGAAGATTTATCTCTTGATCAACTTGCCAGGATTTACGTAAAGGAAGTGGTAAGGCTGCATGGAGTTCAACTTTCTATCGTATCTGATCATGACCCAAGGTTCACATCAAAATTCTGTAGAAGTCTTCAACATGCTCTGTGCACTGAATTGAATTTCAGTATGGCCTATCACCCCCAATCTGATGGTCAATCTGACAGGACTATTAAAAAACTTGAGGATATGATGAGAACATGCTCAATAAAATTTAAAGGTGGATGGGATCAACATATCCCTTTAGTTGAGTTCTCTTACAACAATAACTTCCTCTCAAGCATTCAAAAGGCACCCTATGAAGCTCTATATGGGAAGCAATGTAAAACTCCTACTTGTTGGGATGAATCTAGTGAGATAAAGCCTCTTGGGCCTGATCTTGTGCAAGAGATGACAAAAAACATCCATGCCATCCTTCAACACATTAAGGTTACTTAGAGTCGACAAAAGAGCTATGTAGACAACCATCTAAGGGACTTGGAGTTTGATGTTGGTGACAAGGTATTTCTTTAAATTTCACCTTGGAAGAGAGTCACGAGGTTTGGGAAGAAAGGGAAGCTCAGCCCTAAGTACATTGGCCCCTATGAAATCCTTGATCGTATAAGAGTAGTGGTCTATCAGCTTGCACTCTCTCAAAATATAGAACAAGTTCATGATGTTTTCCATGTATCTCTATTGAGGAAGTACATACCTGACCCTTCACAAATAATAAATTCAGAGGTGGTACAACTAGAACATGAAATCTCTTATGAGGAGTAGCCAGTGGAGATATTCGATCATAGAGACAAGGTTTTACACAACAAGACTACCCACCTTGTTAAGGTGTTGTGGAGGAACCACACATGTGAAGAATCCATGTGGGAATCAGAGGAGTGTATGAGGTAGAAGTACCACACCTTTTCTCTTCTTAGGGTATGATTTAAAATTTTGGGGACTGAATTTTCTAAGGGGAGAATAATGTAACAACCTGAACTTTTTAATAATATTTATTTCCTAAATTTGTGTGTTATTTTATACTCAAAAAAACTATATCCTTTAATTAATTAAGTGAGTATAATTAAATGTGACCGTTGGGTGTAGACTGTTATTTGACCATTGGTCAATATTACCATTGAAATCTAAACTCTCAACATTACTATTATTGTTTATAAATACAAGTGATCTTGGTTAATTAATACAAAAAGAAGAGTCGGAGGCCTAATCCAGTAGACTCGGGTCGTACGAAGCCCATCTATCAGAGCTTGGGAAGGAGGTAGCATCTCTAGGCTTTTCTCTGGACCAAGCCCAAGCTGATATTTAACATGTGAAGCTTGAACAGAATTTCCTAAGGGAGAAGTTCATGTTGATAGAAATCACAACTCGGGAAATGTTGTCAAAGCCACTCCAAGATTATATCACCATAACACACCTTACAATTAGGTCCTACGCAGGTGTTATAAAGGGCTATGTAACGAGAACATTGATACTTTTTGTAATCCATTGGTATAAATAGAACTTTGGTTTCTTATTATGGTAAAATTTTTGATTTTCAAATGTTTGGATAAATATAGGATGAATATTAATGATGAATTTTGGAAAAAGAGTATTTTAAAATATTCATGTAACGTTTAAAGGATTAATAATATAAAATGATTTTCAAAAAATGGTCTTCTACAGTTGTGATCAGTAAAACATTTAGAGTCTAATAAGTGCAACTTGATTTTTAGTGAACAGTGAAGTATGAATAATAACATACCCTTATGAATAGTAATGAATAGTAAATCGACCAAAAAAATAGAAACTTCACCCATGAATGTATAAATACAATTTAGACATCTTAAAAGTGAAAAAAAAACGATCATAGTATAAGTTTTGGTATTTTTGTAGGTCATAAATATTTTATGTACAATTTTATAATTAATTTTATAATTTAAAATGAAAATTTATTTTCATAAAATGTAATCATTAATTGTTACATTATTTTCTTATGGTTATATGATAATTTAATGGGACCTTGATTACATTTTCAAGGTGTTACAAAACAAGTATTAGTTTTAGAGTTGTTTTTTTGAATAAATAAAGATTTTATTTAAAAATTAAATTAAAAATATTTAGAAAATTATTTTCATAAAATGGAGTTCATCTTTGAATTTAGAGCATTGATATTAGATTAGGGTGAATTTATGATATATTTATAAAACGTTTTGTTTTTTGGTGAATATAAAAATACAATTTTGAGTTTCGGTGTGATTAATGAAATCATTAATGATGTAATAAATCTAGTCGACTTGTGAATAGTAAGATATGTTATGAGGTTTCTCAACTGGCCAATACTATGGGAAAGCCCATGGTTCTTCAAATACCACCGATGAGGTGTCTCATGGAAATTAATTAAATTTCCCTCACTTTTGATATAAATACCAAACCACTCCCTCATTCCTTTCATTACTAAATCCTCCTCAATGAAGCTCTCGTCTCTTTACCTTCCAAGGAGTACTCCCAAGTTTCCCTCAAGTCCCCAAGGTCCCAACCTTAGAGCTTTCGAAGTCACTCTTCAAGGTAAGGGAAAATTTTCACCCTCCTCTTTAAGCCATGACTTCCTTTATGTTATGTATTCTAGTTTCCATCTTCTTATATATGGATATGTTCTTATATATTCTCATACTATAAATTTCATGTCCAAATGATGATAGAACCTTTCCACTCTCATCAATTTATTTTATGAATTTTTAAGTGACACTGTTAGGCTGCTGAATCTTCTTAAAAGAAATCACATTTTCTCTTTGCTTTCAAGTTTCCGTTTCATGTGGTATGTCATTCAAATATCCACACCGTGATCTTATTTCTATTTTATTATGTACCTAGATTGTAAAATGATTCATTTATGGATGTTATACCCTTTTCCCCTCTCTTTTTATTTTTTCTAAACCATGTTATATAGCCATTATGCTGCAAAATTTTTGTCTCAAAATCTCTCTCTTTTTCCCAAAAAATTATCTTGTATTATTTATGTGAATACTAAAATATATTTTCATTACCAGGGGTATTCATAAATACATAAAATTGATCTATTATTTTAGAATTGACATACATATAACCCTCACTCCCTTTACATGGGTTATAAATTACATAATGATCTGATTTTTAAGCACATTATTAAACGTCGCGATTTTGAAACGAAACCCATTTATTTTTTTCTATATGAGTTATTTATGAAATTTTTTATTATGATATATTTGGATCAAATGACAATAAATACATATTAAGGGTGTGCTCTGGTAGCGCTCCAATGCATTGGGTAAAGAATTTAATCTCTAGAGATGAAAAGTTTCACGATACCTTGGTAATTTTTATGACACCTTGGGGATGAACCTTGGTGATATGTTCATGAATTTCTAAATTAAATTTTTCAGCCACATATTTAAGTTCTGGTTTAATTTATTTTTATTATGATATGCCTCTACTTCCATTTCTCATGCCTTTTTGTTTTTCATCATGTTCTTGTTGATATCACAAGTAAAATGATTCTCTTACTTTCCTTACTGGCCCTTCTGCTCACTCTTTCCTTTGATGTATGTCTCCAGGTTATGAGATGCAGTAGTTGTACATATGATGTACTTTTGAAGAGGCTTTTTAAGGGGATTTAAACGATTGTTTTAAGTTTTCATGTATTTTGTCCCTGATTTCCAAGACACTAGACTTTAAAGGTCCTTTTTTTTGTAAAATGTAATGAAAAGTTCTGTAATAAAAAGGTGAGATTCCATATACTCACACCATGATCATGCCACCATTGGGTTTTCGGATAGATTTCGTGGATACAAGTTATGATCTTGGATTATTCTTCTTTGTTGTTTCATTACTGTGGACAAGGACTTGACATTAGAGCTAGGGATTGAGAATGTACATGGGATGCTTATTAGAATTTGGGACTTTTATTTATTTATTATTTTTATCTTTCTAGCCTATTTGACTTATAGGATACATTGTGCTTATCAAACTATATGATCCATAATAGTTTCATATTTAGAAAATTCATATTTCTTATTATCAACTAATTTCTTTCTTTTTCTTCCATTATTATTAGTATTTATCCAGAGGTTATAGTCTCCTCCCTATACCACATTTAGACCTTTTCTTCTAGTAGAAAATGATTAGAATATAGGGATGCACCAACATTCTTGGGGAACTATTTTAGTGACTCTTGGGTCGGGACCTAATAGTTGTATCTTCATAGGAATTTATTTTAATATAGAATTTCCAATGGGAAGGCTAAACCAATAGAAGGTGAGATAAAGATCAAGCCCTAAAATATCATTATTGTTTCAATAAAAATAAATTATGGTGCATCATTATGAACAAATCATACTAATTATTTTCATTGAGAGGAATGATATAATTGATTAATGTTGTAAATTTGGGTGATGGAAAGTGCGAGAGCTCTCCTCCTTCGAATCATCAATGGGTTACTCCACTTATGATTTTGATTTGGTTGATTCATGGGGTCTTTCTATCTGTAATGGGAAAGGGTTTTCATGGATCCTCTAAATGAGGTTGATTCTGGAAGTGCAACCCGCAATGTTGAAGGCAAGGGAATTTCATTTGCAGAAGCCCTCCCCAATTCCGTGTGCACTCAAAATAAACCTAGAAAAGAGCTCATTGTCCGGTGTACATAGGATGGATCGGTATCAATGATTTCCGATCCAGATGTGATTAAACAATGTTTGTATCTCTGTATGTTTTTGTAACTCAGACGCATATCTTATGAGAAGGGAACAACTCTCTCGTATTATTCCGATCTCAAGAGTAGAATCTCAATATACTGGAAAATATCTAAATGTAGATTAATTCTGATTGGGAAAGGTTACCTCAATATTATTATGGAGAAGCAGGATGACATCAATGTGTCATGGGGGTCTAGTAATATCAACCTAAAGCCTGGCAGTTTTAGTTTTTCAGACTGGGAACCCAATTTGAAGCCCCTGAATTAGAGTCTCTCGAATGCCCAGGTGTGGAATAGGATACATGGACTACCATGGGTATACTAGCACCCAAAAATTCTCAATGACCTTACCACTGGTTTTGGGAATCCGCTTAAAATTGACCAACACACTCTTAACTGTGTTATCAGCCTATACACAAGGGTGCTTGATGAAATCAACATGGAATTAGCTCTACCAGAAGATCTTTCTCTGATTTTCAATGATCACAAAATTGAGATCGGGTTGGAATTTCAGAATTTTCCTAAATATTGTGATCACTGTAAAATTGTAGGGTGTGTTATTAACAACTGCAGAGTGGTTCAGAAGCTGGTCCAGCCAGCCCCTAGAACCTCGGTATGGAAGATAGTTATAAAAGGAAAAAAATCAATCCAATGGATAAATATACCACTGAATTTCCCATAAAATAGAAGAATGTGACATTGTAAAATGTTGAAATCACCAGTTCATCATGGGTAGTATTGATTGAAGAGGAGGAACACACTCCTCCCCAATCAACTAAAATATCTAATGAGCTACTTCCTTTCATGTCTGACGTACAGATCTATGTTATGGATATTATTATCGAGACTTCCTTTGGTATTTCATAAGATATATTCTCTTTAGCGTCCTCATTGCAAATGGATGAGTACCTTTTTTATTATATTTCCCTAAATCATGATATGGAGATGCATACAGACTCGACCTAATCGATGGAAAAGCTAGCCCCTGATCATTTAAATGACTCACTGCATGATAGGTATGTCACTGTTGGAACATTAGTTGAATTAGCTTCTTTAGATCTATCCATGATCAATGACACAGGTGAAATTGTATCGCCCCCATTCTAGAAGCCACCCAGAGGCGCTCCGTACCCGGTTGGTCACATGGCCTCGAGTGCATTTCCCAAACGCCAGAGGCTACCGATTAGCACCAAGGGCCTTGTGTGTGATAGTGGGGAAACTATTCCCTCATTGGCAGAGTACACAATGGAAGAGAAGAAATTAACAATAGCATAAGCAGTAAACAATCCATACATAAGTGAAGAAAAGAAGACTAAATATGATAAACATAAGTAGAACACACATATATATAAATGATGCATGATACATATATGTCTAGGAAAGCAGTCAAACAAGTCACAATGCTAAAAACAATACTAAACCAAAGTAAAAAAGAAAACAAAAAAACAAATCCTCAGTATCGCAAGCCTTGGCTTGGTCCCATGCTCTCCAGCTCCAATGCAATCAAGTACCTAAAGTAGAAGGGTGCTTGCCCTTGTCTATAGCTACAACAATATAATCTGTTTGGGACCAAAAGCATGACCCAAATAGGGTGTGAGAATAAATCCCAATAGGCAGCCACCCGAAGATCTATGCCTAATAGTCTGTGAGTATATGGTAGGTAATAGTACATTAATCAGTAAACAATAGGCAGTAACAGGATAATACACAGTAGTAAACAATCAACAGATCAATAAGCAGTAGTGAAGCAAACAACTAACCTCAAATAGGAAACCCTCTGGGAAGTACTCATAGCTATCCCCTCTGGTCCTATGCAAGAAGTACCAACAACCCTATGGGTAGTACACTCAGCCTAACCCCTTTGGTTTTTTCATATGAAAATTATAAGACTCTATGAGGAAGCACGCATAGTCAATTCCCCTTATAGTCTAAGGTAGTCAGGGACTCTCTGAGGAAGATTACACAGTCAATTCCCTTTATATCCCAAAGTTCTAGAGACTCTTTGAGGAATCTCACTCATTCAATTCCTATTATAGCCTCGGGTCGATCACATACTCTCAGAGGAATCTCACTCGGTCAATTCCTCCTATAGCCTGGAGTGGTTTAAGGAAATTCAAACAAAAAAATAATCTTTGAGGAATCTCACTCCGTCTATCCCCGTATAGTCTATAAATCTCAAGACTCTCTGAGGAAGCTCACTCGGTATATCCTCCTGTAGTCTATAATATCCAAGACTCTCTGGGAATCTCACCCAGTCTATCCCCTATAGTCTATAATGTCCAAGAATCTTTGAGGAAGTTCACTCAGTCTATCCCATTATAGTCTATAGCACCGGCTTCTCATGGACCCATGCCAGTCAGTTCATAATAATTCTATAAGGCCAATGTAAACCTACTTAGCTACTTGGCTAACCAGTCTACAACATAATAAGCATGTTAGGGAACAACACTCCATCCTACGGTCACAAGGCATGGATGATAGGCATAACAACCAAAGGATGAACAAGACCAAAAGGTCATAAATAGAATAAAGAATGGAAAAAACATCCAATCATATCAATTTTCCTCATACATAACTAAATTACCTCTACACCATCATACAATCAAGGTAGGAAAACAACAGAGAAAAACAGTAAACACGCAATACCCCGTTCAAGGGTATTGGTAGAAATTGCACATAAAACTCAAAGACATTGAACATAAAGGCACAAACCACCTACCTTGATTCTAGGAGATCGATATACTTGAACCACGAGGCTCGAATATCCTTAGAGCATCGTAGATCTATGAAAATGTACAAAACGTTCAACCCACTATAACTTGAAAAAGAGGATGAATTTGAAAACAATGCTCTAGAATAAGGACGATATTACCGCTGCAGTTCCAACGCAATCAACAATGATCAATTTGGAGAACGGAAAGAGGCTCGGGGGATTAGAAGAGATTCACGGTTATATAATACACTCTTGGTTGAAGAAGTTGGAGAAGAAGTGTGTTCTGGCAATTATATGCAACCCCAATCCGTTTAATGAAAAAAAAGAAAGTACACGGTGTGTACTTTTTGGAGTACACGACTTGTACTAGGGTTTTCCGTACTCTACTTTAAGCGGAATTCAAGTCACCCCTACATGGCCATGTGTGTGGCCTGGACACAACCAACACATGACCTCGTACGCCAATGGAGTACAAAGCATGTACTCATAAAGTACATGGTGTGTACTTCAAATTTTTTCATAAACTCCTCTTTTATACAAAAACTCCAGAAAAAGGAAAAACATACTTGAAAAGAAGGTCTGGGTTCTTACAGAAATGCTGCACAATATATAGACCCCTGTTAACACAACAGGTGGAAAAACTAATTTTATTTTGATTAAGGACAAAGATACATGTGATGTTCATTAGGATTTGGATGCTGTCACCATGGGCCCTATGTCTACTACAGATAAAAAGGTCTCTTGGTCAACCAGAAAATCTATGAGAGACAAGAAGTTGGAGATTAATAAAAAGGGGGGAAACATCCCCGTAACATGATCCAAATGAGGAATCTATTCTAGAAGTGACAAGGCATAACCATCTTTGGCACTCAAGGTTCCTTATAGCTTCTTGCTAGAAAACACATACCTAACTTAATTGGACTAGCTGATCCAAAGAAAAATATTTCTATGATTAACTCTCCTAACATTTGCGTTGGTTTGCAGCTCTTGGGGAAAATTTAGAACCCATCTAACTTTGACGGAATCTGGTTACTATCCCAACACAACCTGGAAGATCCCTCAATTTTTCAAGAAGGAAATCAGATCATTAAATGAGGCTTCTACATTACTGGAAAGAAATTTTTCTGCACTGTCTATGACTTCAATAATTACTTGGACATGAGGTATCTTTGGTTACAGCTTAAGGATATTTCCAACATGATCAAGGATCCTTGGAACATTATTGGTGGTTTTAATTCTATTCTTGATGTAGATGAAAAAATTGGTCCCATCTTCAGTTCGGCCTCTATATAGGAATTCTATGCTTGCATTGAGGACATTAATTTAACAGAAATTAACCTATTTGGGGAAAAGATTACTTGGTAATGTAGGAATATCAATGGGGTTAGATCCAGCAGACTAGGTTGGGATTTTTTTAATTATTAATAGCTTGGGCATTGGAGGATTATCTCTTGTGTCACTCTGGAAAAGGTAAACTCGGATCATCATCCAATCCTGGTGACTTTTATTGGCAATGAAAAGATGCATATCCTCCCTTTGAGGTTCAATTATGCACAAAATTTCATCTCTGAATGTAACCAAATGGTCCATGACACTTGTCTTTTGTCTAGATTTCATGAAAATCCCCTTTCCTGTATCCTAAAATAAAGGTTTCTTGAGGACAAAATGAAGGAATGGAGCATAAAATGATTTATTCACCTTGATGAATAAATTAATGTTCTCGAGGTTTCCCTCCATTCTCACTAAGAAGACATTACTAGGATCAAATTTCATGAAGGAATTATCTAATAAGTAGAGATGTATTCAAAACATCAAAACCTCATTAAGCCCATGTATAATATTCAAAAGGATATATTTAAAAATAGATGGCTCAACAAAGGAGATAGGAACACCAAGTAATTCAATGCACTCTAAAGGGAAAGATAGGTCAATACAACCCTATCTCTTATCAAAGATGATGGTCAGGTCCTGAATGATAGGAATGCTATTTCCTCACACATTGTATCTTTCTATGAGAGCCTATTCAATGATCCATCAAGGAATAAGGAGCTTAAGGATGACATAATTCCCAAGTTGTTCATGGAGGAAGACAATGTGTTTCTAACCTATACTCACTTTAATTTGTAAATAAGTGAATCCACCTTTGGGATTAACAAAGGAAGTTCGTCGTGGCCTGCTGGTTTCAAAAACCCCTTATTTCAATATTATTGGGATAATATTGAGGCTGATGTTTGTATCCTGTTCATACACTTCTTCAAAGTTGGATCCTTCACTCCTGACTTCAATGCTCAATTCATTTCCCTTATTAAAATGGTGGAAAATTCTTGCGACATTATCCAATTTAGAACAGTTCCCTTTCCAACACAACCCACAAAAAACATTAGAAAAATTTGGGCCAATTGGATTTCTCTAATTTTGACCAAAATCATCTCCTAGAATCAATTTGGCTTCACTAAAGGGAGAAAAATTCAAGATTGTCTGTTAACAGCCTCAGAGTGTTTAAATATTCTTAAGAATTCCACTAGGGGAGGCTATATTTCACTCAAACTAGTCATTAAAAAGGCCTTTGGAATAATGGACTGGGGATTCATTAGCAATGTTATTCCATGATTTGGCTTCAACACAAGATTCATCTCCTGGGTCAATGCTCTACTTGATTCCGCTCGCATCTCTATTTTAGTGAATGGATCTCTGGAATTATTTTTTAGGTGTTCAAGAGGGGTGAGATAAGGAGACCCCCTCTCTTCTATTTTTTCATATTGCAGAATACTACCTCAGTAGACTCTTAATTCATATGGTGAACAATGGCGACCTGAAAACCATTAAGGTAGCTATAGGTATCTCTGCTCCATATCATCTCTATTTTTTCTTATGACAATATTATTTTCACCAAGGGTGATTGGATAAACATCAAGTGCATCAAGAAATATCTTCTCCATTATGAAAGTGTCTCAGTCCAAGAAATTAGTTGGAACAAATCATTTAGATTTTTTGGAAAAAATATTTCAGCTTCTTGAAAAATAAATATGATGGATGACATGGGAATAAGGGAAGTATCTTTTCCATTCACATATCTTAGAGTACCCATGTTCTAGGGAAGGCCTCATGCAACCTATTTCACCCATGTTCTAAGATGGTCTATTCTATCATGGCCTAATATTGGCCTGCATTGGTTATTAAATCCATTAACACTCTGATGAGAAACTTCTTTTGGAGTGGAATTATTCTGAACAGGAAAATCATTAGAGTCTACTGGAAATAATGTTACATTCCATATCTGTTTGGGGGCTTTGGAATTAAAAATATCACTCTCTTTAATCAGTCCCTTCATGGCCAGTTTATCTAGAGTTTCTTCAACAACAATTATGAGTCCTTGAAATTTATCAGATTCATGTTCCGTGACAGATTGAGATCAAGAAACACTAAATACATGGAATCCTTATTCTGTCCTGGTATTAAAGTAGTTTTTCAAAAAATTAGTATGCATTCATAGTAGATTGTTAGCATTAGCTCCTCATTCAAGTTTTGGACGACTAAATGTGATTGAGCTCCTCTTATTGACATGCTTGATCATACAAAACATGTCATTGATTATGAGATATCTATAAAGGACAAATTTTCTAATCTCGCTGCTTTACCAGATATCATCTTCCAAGTTGTCTCAAGATATGATTTTCTTGACCATGAGGAAATGCTAATTTGGGAACCTGCCTCTAGTGGTATGATTGACTCTGAAGAATTATACAAACACATGTTTTAGGGATCCCAAAAATGCACTGATGAGTTTAACAAAAAATGTCTCTCACCTTAAAGGTTCTCTTTGATTTGGAGGCTTTTGTTTAATAATGTTCATGATGATAGTAATCTATACTGTGTGGGAATATTTCTCTACTCTAGGTGTATCATCTACCATTAGAACTATGAGGAAGTTTATCACCTATTCCTCTACTTTCAAACTGCTTCCACTCTTTAGAAAGCTATATTTGACATATTTGATACTCACCCACCACAGGCAAGCACTCTTCCGACCTTTTTTCCTACTTTTTTGAATATTCTAATGTACAACCAGATTAGAAACTTGTTTAATGTTGCATGTGTGGAACTGCTTTTTGTCATCTAGAGAGGCTAAAACAATGTCATCCAAGATCAGACCTCTTTCCTTTTCTATTCCTCCTTGGGAGATATCATTGTTGCTGTATGAAATGACAACCCGTTGCTTTGCAGACCGCTGCAACAACTTAGTTTGGGACTTCACCTTTTTGAGGTGTCTCAAAATTACTAGAAACTTCCCCCCTCTTCTTGGCACCTTGGATGTGTTCTGTCTGCCTCCCAAAACTGGCTAACTCATCTAAAACATGGATGGAGCATCGAGGGGGAACCCTGGTTAATCTGGTTTTGGAGTGATCTTCAGAAATCATAATGGTGATGTTGCTGAAGTTTAGTATGGACCCTATAGATTTTCTACTATACTGTAAGCTGAGATGATGGGACAGATCACTACTACTAACATGGATAAACAAAATAATTGGAACAATGTTTGGTTTGAATGTGATTCCACTATAATTGTGGAGGCATTCAAATCTAGACAGATTCATCTTTCTTGGAAGCTAACCACAATATGGACCAAATGCCCAGACAATTTATCCTCAATGAACTATATTATCACACATGTCTTTCAGGAGCCAAATTTCTTGCTGATGCTCATTCCAACAAGGGAGTGGATGGGGTGGTTTATATCACATATGACTCTCTCCCTTATGATCATATCCCTTGCTTCTAAGGTACAAATGTAAAGCTCATTTTTTCAAACTATTTTAGCCTATGTTTTTATATATTCTAGGAGCATCTGAGATCACTTTTTTTAAAAAGAAATTGATTAATGTTAGTCTTGGATATTCCTTGGTGATTAGGTTTCTCCTATATCAACTTGTTGACAATGGGGAAAATTTCCTCTCCAAAGGAATGAGGGGATTTTCCTAATTAATCCTTATTATGAACACATGGAATAGAGGGAGGATATGGATACTTTAGTATATCTGGTTGGGAGGAAACATATTCATCTTATGTAGAGGAAAAATTTTCAAAATAAAATTCTTGTCCTTTAGATTCTATGGAAACCATTCCACCAGAGGTTGATTCTCTTTCCTTGTGTGGTCTTCACTAGTGGGACCCACATACCTTATCAAAATAATGAGAATCTTTTAATCACTAATTAGAAAGTCCTACTCTTTGGTATACATGATGGAGATATTTATTACGAGGAATAGGTTACACTTTCTAGTATGCAATAGGAGAGGGCTTATTAAGCCTTAAAAGAACATATCCTTTACCTGAGTAGTAGGTGTTCTGAGTGAACTAATTCTTCTTGGGAATAATGAAATAGTGATCGAGGTCTGGGATTGTTCCTTCCAAATGGTGGATATGTAGTATTAAACTACTCTAAAATACATTCTAGGAGTATTTTGAGGTATGTGTGAAGTCATTGGGAGAATTGACACATTTGACTACTTCAAATTGAGGATAATTTACCACTATTTTGTATTACCATAAATTTAGTTTGTTGGATTTACATGAATGAACAATAAAACAAAACCATCCATTAAAAGTGCTAGAAATGGATTTTACCAATGCCAGAATAGTGCTAACTACATGAGAGAGGTTAAAATATCTTCCCTTTTATCAGTATTGAAAATGTGCTGATGAAAGGATCCTTTATCGGTACTAAAAAAATCGTTGATAAATGAGACCTTTATCAGTGTTTTAAAAAGTGATTATAAAAGAACCATTTCTCAGGGTTTTTTGAGTGCTGATAAAATAGACCTTTATTAGTGCTTTTATGATCACTGATAATGTATACCTTTATCAACACTTTTAAAAGTGTTGATAAATGTTGCCTTTATGACTTATGATAAAGGGCTACACTACAGTGTGCTGCAGCAGGACACCACAGAACCAAAAACACACTATATTTCAACAAAACATGTCCCAATACATAATTTAAATGAGATGAAATTCACAACAAAAATACAAGGAAAAACACTATATTATAGACATTTCAATCATTGGTTCATACAATTATATAAATAAAAATTATTACATACATTCAAAAAAATCAATGTTCCATTATCTTTTAATCCTAACCCGACTCATGGTATTACATAACAAACCACTCCTTCTCGACCAAAAGAATGAACTTGTATAAGTTAACAATTCTTATTATTGTAATATTATAAAGAAATAAATTAAAAAATAGTGTTAATTTTACTAAAATTGAAGTCAATTTTTAATAAAAAGATGTACTTGGAGTTATACCGATCACACTATGCATTGTATTGAGGTAAGACTGATTCCAACATATCTTAAATGACTAATGGATAGTTTTAATAAAGTATCAAAATAATATGAATGTTTTTTCTCAGTTTTGAGTATATCAGTTTTATTTTTTACTAAAATGTCATTCTAAACTGGAAACACACATTTTTGACTCATTACGATCCCATCATGTATCAGTTTCATATGAAACAGATTCCAACAGATCACAAATGGCTTATGAATCGTTCTCCTAATTTGTCAAGAAAATACGAGCACGTTTGATCAGTTTTTAGTGAGTGACCCTTTTTGAAATAAAATGTGTATTTTAAACAGATAACTAACACTTTGTGTGTCAGATTGAGGTGGGACTGATTCATGCACATCAAAAATCACATATGGATCATTGTCCTAAAATAAAAAAACAATCAGAATGTGTTTGTTCAGTTTTTCATAGCTCAGTTTGTTTTTTTTACTAAAATTGATCTTAATTTTAAATAATGGAGCACTTAGAGTCATACTGGTCACACCATGAATCAAATTGAGCTGTGCCTGATTCTTACATGTTCCAAATCACATATGGATTATTTTACTAAAGTATCAAAACAACCTGAATGTGTTTTCTAAGTTTTTAGTATGTTAGTTTTCTTTTTTACTAAAAAGTCAATTTAAACTTGAAACACACACTTTTGACTCATTCTAATCACATCATGTATCAGTTTGACATGAAACAGATTACTACACATCACAATGACTTTTGAATCATTCTCCTAAATTATCAATAAAATACATATGTGTTTGATTGGTTTTCAGTGAGTGACACTTTTTGAACTAAAATTTCAATTTTAAACTAATAAAGGACACTTTATGCATCAGATTGAGGTGTGGATGATTCATGCACATGTCAAATAACATATGGATTATTTTCCTAAATTAAGAAAACAATCTGATTGTGTTCGTTCAGTTCTGAGTAGGCCAGTTTGTTTTTTTTACTAAAATGGATGTCAATTTTTAATAAAGTCATACTTAGAGTCATACCGGTCACACCATGCATTAGATTGAGGTTCACATGATTCCTACAAATTCCAAATCACTTATGGATTTATTTCTTAAAGTATCAAAATAATCTGAATGTTTTTTATTATTTTTAAGTACGTCAGTTGACTTTTTTACTAAAATATCATTTTAAATTGGAAACATGCACTTTTGACTCATTCCGGTCACATCGGGTATTGGTTTGATGTGAAACATATTCACACGTGTCACAAATAACTTTTTAATAGTTCTCCTAAATTATCAATAAAATCTGAGTGTGTTTGATCTTTTTTCGATGAGTGAAACTTTTTGAACTAAAATGTTGATTTTAATTTGATAACGGACACGTTGTGCATCAGATAAAGGTGAGGCTGAATCATGCTTGTCTCACATCAATTATGGATCATTTTCCTAAAATATAAAAATAATATGAATGTGTTTGTTTGGTTTTGAGTAGGTCAATTTTTTTTTCAATAAAATTGATGTCAATTTTAAATTTAGATGCACTTAGAGTCATACCGGTCACACCATGCATTGGATAGAGGTACACCTGATTCCTATACATTAGAAATCTCTTATGGATTGTTTTTATAAAGTATCAAAACAATATTAATGTGTTTGATTGGTTTTGAGTACGTGAGTTATATTTTTTTTACTAAAATGTCATTTTAAACTAGAAACACATACTTTTTACTCATTCCAATCACATCATGTATCAGTTTTATGTGAAATGGATTCCTACACGTTAAAAATGGATTATGAATAGTTCTCCAAAATTATCATGAAAATATGAGCATGTTTGATTGGTTTTCATTGGGTGACACTTTTTGAACTAAAATATCAATTTCAAAATGGTAACAGACAATTAATGCATTGGATTGAGGTGAAACAAATTCATGCACATCACAAATCACTTATGAATCATTTTTATAAAGTATCGAATCAATTTGAATTCGTTTGTTCAATTTTGAGTAGTTTAGTTTTTTCTTCTAAAATTGGTGTCAATTTTAAATAATGATGTACTTAGAGACATACCATTCACACCGTGCATTGGATTGAGATATGCCAGATTCCTATATGTTCTAAATCACATATGGATTTTTTCCCTAATGTATCAAAACAATCTAAATGTGTTTGCTCAGTTTTGAGTACATCAATTGTATTTTTTATTAAAATGTCATTTTTAACTAGAAACACAAACTTTTGACTAATTCTGATCACATCATGTATTGTTTTGATGTAAAAATTTATTCCTACACATTTCAAATGACTTATGAATTATTATCCTAAATTATTATGAAAATTCAAGCATGTTTGGTTGGTTTTTAGTGAGTGAAACTTTTTGATATAAAATGTTGATTTTAAACTGATAACAAACACTTTGTGAATAAGATTGAGGTGAGGATGATTCATGCACATCAAAAATAACTTATGGATCATTTTCCAAAAATATCAAAACAATCTAGATGTTTTTTTCGGTTTTGAGTAGATTATTTTTTTTTCTTACTAAAATTGAGGTCAATTATAAATAAAGACACACTTAAAGTCATACCGGTCATAAAATGAATCAGATTGAGGTGCACCTAATTCTTATGGATTCCAAATCACTTATGGATTGTTTTCCTAAATTATCAAAACAATCTCAATGTGTTTTCTCATATTTGAGTATGTCACTTGTCTTTTTTACGAAAATATCTTTTTAAACATGAAACACCTGCTTTGACTCATACAGATCACATAATTTATCGGTTTGATATAAGACCAATTCCTACACATAAAAAATGATTTATGAATTTATTACCTAAATTAGAATAAAAACCGAGAATGTTTTCTCAGTTTTCAGTGAGTGAAATTTTTTAAAGTCAGATTTATATTTTAAAATGATAATGGAAACATTGAGTTGGTTGTCTTTTTTTTTATTAAAATTAATGTAAATTTAAAATATAATGAAGTACTTAGAGTAATACTGGTAACATCATGTGTCAGATTGAGGTGCGTCTGATTCTTACACATCCCAAAGTCTCAAAAAAATCCTAAATATCAATGTTACTATGATTTCCATTGTATTTATTTATCGAACTACCAACATTTCATTAACAGTTTTGAACAGACCACATTAACTCAAAAAAAATAATCCACCTATATAAGAAAATAATTATTACGAGTAATAATAAAAAGAAATAAATTAAACATAAATATGAAGTAATAAATTAATTCTATAGAAAATGATTTTACTATGTAAATATCAAGATTACCTTTGTGATTTAGTAGTGAAGAGAACATGATGGAAAGTGATAAATTTCAACAATTTAAGGGTGAAAGGTTTTGATGGAGAAGAAGTCTATGAAAGTTTTGGTGTAGAAAGGGATGAAATATAGTCAAATAACCCAAACTCAAACTAAAAAAATACACCTATATAAGAAAACAATTATTACATGAGTAATACTAAAAATAAATTAATAAAACATAAATATGAAACAATACATTAATTTGATTGATAATGATTTTACTGTGAAAATATCAAGATTACATCTGTAGTTGAGCAGAGGTAGCGGTGTTGCTCTTCCTGGAAAGGAAGAGGAGAGAACTTAAAAGAAAGTGATAAATGAAACACTGTAGGGGTGAAAAGGTTGTGAGGGATAAGAATCATAGAAGTAGGCCAAAGAACCCAAACATTAACAAAAGAATCCACCTATATAAGAAAACAATTATTATGTGAGTAATACTAAAAAGAAAGAAATTAAATATAAAAATGAAACAATACATTAATTCTATGAATAATGATTTTATTGTAAAAACATCATGATTACCCTCATAATTGAGCAAAGGAGGTTCCATTTATTTTCTTATGAAGGCATTAGAGAGAACTTGAAACAAGTAGATAAATGAAACACTATAGAGGTGAAAAGGTTTTGAGAGAGAAGAAGTCTGTCAATGTTTTGGTGCAGAAAGGCAAGAAAGACAGATGGAGCACCCCAACTCAAACAAAAGAATCCCCCTGTATAAGAAAAAAATTATTATGAGAATAATAGTAAAAATAAATAAATTAAATATAAATATGAAACAATACATTAATTATATGGACAATGATTTTACTATAAAAACATCAAGATTACCTCTGTGATTTAGTAGAGACATAATTGTTTCTCCTCCTGCAAAGGCATGCTACATGGAAAAATATTCTAAAATAAATTAACTTTTCAAGGAATAATAAAAATTAAATCAACATTTCATTATATAATATTTCGGTAAAATATAGAAATTATATCATAATATTACCTTTATATCTTTCTCAAGGGTTTATTTTGTCCATATATAACCTAATAATAAAACTAAGGATTCTCTATGTACTTCATTACGGTTTAGAAGACTATATGGATGTCAGAAAATTGTGAGACAATTAATGATATTAATTTCAATTAGGAACCATTGATTAGTGGACCCAAAACTAGGGTTGGTTGTGAATCACTCACAAAGCTAATAACAAAACTAAGGATTCTCTGTGAACTTCAATACTGTTGGTTAACTATCGCTTAGTATAGCATCTAACCTGAACTTTCTTCTCGATTCCCCATGATGCTCTCATCCCACAAAAGCTCTCCACCATACCTATCATATCACCATTCATTATTCACTTTTCCTTATCTTCCTTACAATTTTAGTTATTATTTAAAAAAGTGGGAATGTTTTTATTTCATATCATTTTCTGATTGTCACGTTGCTTCTTCAATCATATTTGTTTTCTGCAAAACCTTTACCCAACAAATTCGATTATTCTATAAAATTTTCTCTCTATGTTCAAGAATCTAATTATTTTTTCTCTCTCTATGTTTGGGATGAGAGGATCATGGGGACTCCAATCAATAAGTTCATGTCATATGCTATACTTAACAGTAGTTAGCCAACAATAGTGAAGTGCATAGAGGATCCCTGGTTTTGTTATTATCCTTCTGAGTGATACACAACCAATACTTATTTTGGATCCATTGATCAATGGATCCAAACAAACATCAATATTCTTCTTCCACTTATGGACTAATTTGTCTTGAATAACAACATAAACATATAAAAAGGATTTTTGAATTATAATCTACATACTCTCTTAAAAACTTGACAAAATATTTAACTCTATCTTCATATTCGTTTGTCAAACATTTAGTGTGCATCCATTTTTGGTTCATATCAATCCTATTTGGTTAATAAATGATTAATTTTATACAACATATAAATAAACAGACACAAGATATTCGTTATCAAATGTGATATTTATAGAAAATTCAAAAAATGAAAACTCATCATTTTATTGTTTCAAAAAAAGTTAGTATGTTGAAGAAAATGGGTAATTGAATTTATCAAAATAATTACTCCACATCAAAATTTTCTTAAATCCCCTAAACACATGAAAATATAATATAGGCATTTAATGATTAATAAGAACTCAAATATGACAAACATGAATAATAAACTCTCATTCAATAAACTAGATCAGTGGTTTCATGGATTGAGGAATAACATGAATGATAAAAGGGAGATAACTGTCATTATTTTCGCATCATTTTGGTGCAATTGGAACAAAAGGAATAAATCTTGGTTCGAGGGGATTAATACTTCGATGAAGGGAAATATGGATAATTTATACTAGAATATCTGAGAACCTAGATATTCCAAATCCAACAGTAAGGGATGTTGGGATTTGAAAAAATAGCAAGAGATATAATATAATCATTCATAAAGTCACAACTAGAAATCATTAAAATTTAATAAATATTATTTTATTTTTGTAGATAATGGAAAGTTACATGACTACATCACTTTTCTTATGATCTAAATTTGAGAAAGAGAATCTCATATCCAGTGAAAACTTCTAGAATTTGGTACAAACAGTAACACATTTTATTATACCACAAATATAAGTAAAATTTGATGGAATCCCTTATACCTAATTTTAAACCATGTAGAGAGAGTGAGGGTGAGGATGCCTATATAAGGAACATAGGGGACGCATCATATTTCTAATGAATCATGTTATTAGTTATGTCTCTGATTTGAGGATATTGGATAAAGACATGGATGGATACACTATGTAGAATCATCTCAAAGAATATGATAATGAAAGGAATATAAAGGCAGATAATATATGATATTATCACTAAACTTTATAGGTGTATACCAGATGATAGATAGTGTAATGACCCTAGCATGAATTAACCAAACCACACCAGGTCAGATCATCGAATGACCTCTAACACACCTCAAAGTCACTGAAGGATGGTTTAAACTTTGGGAGTAAAAAACCATAAATGGGAGGTTCCGCCCAATAGAAACAATTAGTACTATTGGTCTAACAAAATTCTAACATGACCCTTGGGGTAAATGGACATGAAGACCCAAAATAATCATTACCTGATATAGGAATACATGTTATACAATCAAATATGGAAATAAATGATGAAATAACTTTATTGTCACGAACTAACTCGGGTTTACCCTTAAACGGTCACCCAAACTGATCCGTGGCAAGGCCCGAGAGGCGTTACTAATCCTCCAGGGTTGGTGATAGGTGTCGGGGGATCAATAAAGAAAATGAGAATGATTTAACCTAATAATATAAACAAGTAAACTAGATAAATAAATAAGAAAAACAAACCCAATATGATTTCTAATCTTTTAATTATTTACATTTAAAATTAAATAACAACAGACAGAACAACAAACAATAAAAAAATAACCTAACTGAACCTGACACCCAAGACACCTCAACATGACCATGAGGATCACTCTCCAATACACAACTTCCATATCATGAGGCAATCGAACTCAAGCCCAAACCTGTAGCAAAAACTAAAAACAAGAGAAAACAATATGAGTGATTATTAAAACTAAGTTTCTAATTCTGAATAATTCTATTCCCAATGCACACCCTTTAAATAAATAAACTTTGATTAAAAAATTTGAAATAAAGTACATAAGGATAAATGTTATAGAATTTTTATTTTAAATAAAACAAATCACAATTACAAACCAATGCCATCATTTTTTAAAACAAGGATCAAGGGGAGAAGGGAGAAATGGATCAAATAAAAATTATTCATCTTCATAATAGTAAAAAGAGGAAATTTTATTTCATTCAAAACACTTTTCTTGAAAACTTTTTTAGCAATCCACACATTCACCATTCGCAATAAGAAACCAAAACCAAGTACCAGATATATAATTCTACATAACAAGGGTAACAGCACTAACCATAATAGTATCAAGGAAACACGAGAATACCTAGGAACTCAGATGAGAACCCGAACATACTATACATGTGACTCATCCCAAAGGCATTCCCTTCCTGATGAAATCATAATGCCCAAACACCAGACCATCACCCTATCTATCCTGACAGAGGGGCCCTATACCATAGTAATAATAACAAAAAAACCCCTTCCATGGGACACCAACTAGTTAAAAAACAAATATAGTGAAACAAAATTTCTCAGAATTCATCTTTGTTATGCTAGGTTTCCATGCTATGTTCAGAAAGGGGGTGTACCAATAATTCAAGAAAAAAACCATACATATATGTTTTCATACAATCACATGACTGACACCACCCCATCCACCTCAAAGAGTATCCCCATGCCATAAAAAAATTGTCACACCAGGGAGGTCCCATACTGAGGACACTCCCATATCACGGTCAACCAACAAGGCAAGTAACTCACCCTAAAAGGGTTTTCCAAGTGAAACCATTTAATAAAAATTCCAAATGGGCCTCATGTCATTTCAAAGCATCAAAAATTTTATTAAAAACATAACACAATCCATTTTATATACAAAAACAACTTATAAATCCATTTTGGAAACAACACTCACCATTTTAAATATCATACCATCATTTATAAAACCAAACCATTCTTTTAAGAATCACAAACTACTTAGAAAATTGAACTTGGCCATTTGAAAAAAACTTAGTGTGAAAAAACCTTCAAATCCACATCACACATTCAAGATAATTAAGAAAAACACTTTATTTTACAAGGAATAATCATTATAGGAATGAAATATTACAATTTAATAATTAAGGTAGGTGTAAAAAAATGAATTCTCAAATTTAAAGGGGAGGTGCAAAGGGATCCTACCTCAAATGAAGAAGAACTTCTGGAATCCGGTGTGGAATCTCAATCGCACCTCAACTGAACCCAAGGGAAGTTAGACCACTCCTAAAACATCATTTTTGGACCCAAATTTTTTGGTTTCAACCCTAAAAATAGGAACCCTAGCTCTGGGGGAGAGAGAACCCCAAGAAACTAGAAAAAAAACCTAGAAATAAGGGAGAAACCAAGAGAGTGAGGACTTACTTGTTGGCCCAAGGGAGAAATCATACAAAAAAACACCCAAAAATGGAGTCCTAGGGGAGCCATGAGAGGGGGAAGAGGACTCTATGGAGAAGGATCCTGAATAGCAGGGTTAAGGGTGTGTTTGGGTATAAAAATCGAAGAGAGAGATAAGTTTTTAATGGCCTAGACATGCCGTACAATTAGTATGCACTGTTTTTAAAACCGTATGGAGACTGTGAGACAGCCTCTATCGAGAATCAGACCTACTGAATGGGAAACCCACATGGTCTGACTAACCATGCGTTATCCGTGTGGTAGCCACTATCTCACCCAAGGGATTCCGCACGGTTACCAGGGATGAGGTGAACAATTATCCTTAACCATGCACTAACCATGAGCTTGGGTGTGCTTACCCAAATACACCTAAATCCACTAAAAACTCAAGAGGAAACCTTGGAAGGAAATATTGGATAAAGAAAGAAGGAAACTAAATCCCAAAAATTCAAGCCCATCACAACCGGTTCTTGAGAAAAGAGATGGGGACCAAACCCAAACTGGAACCAAAGATGAATTTCAAAACCTGAGTGTGACAATTCTCCCCACTATAATGTTTTCCACCCCTAGAAATCAAATCTAAGACTTAAATGGAAAGGAAAAACCACCACTCCTTTACAACTCTAGGAGGTTCCCCATGAATAACAAATTTAGATATTAAAAAAGTACTACCAACCAGAAAAGGATAACCAGATGAACTTGGGAGACCGACATGAACTCCTGGCTAAGTGCCACCCACCCCAATAGTTTTAAATACCTTTAGTTGATCAGTCCAAAATACATAGAACATTCATGATGATCAAAAATCATCAATAGAAACTCAATATTACCAACCAAAACAATAAAATTAATTCAAACCAAATCCAATGAATACCTCAATAAACATACTTCTAAAAAACTACAGAAACACTCCTGTTCTAACATTTACAAAAAAAAGGAGCATCCAAATCAGGTAGCTCCGTATGAGACCACCAATGAACAAACCAACTCTAGAACAAAGCTAAGATACTAACATGGGATACCCAATCAGAAAACCCACTATTAGAATTTATCAAACACTCGAAATAAACCAGAGTGCCAACACAAGGGATGTCTGGATAGAATCCCCACCATAAAAGATAGGCTTATATCATATCCATTATTAATGAAACTTCAAAGAGTCCCATGGTGGGTCTCCCCACCATAAGGTATAGTGAGATTAAACAAACTCCAGAACATTACACACATACCAACCCCCCCCCCCCCCACACCATAAGGGGTGGGGGAGGGAAGGAATTCAATTAATAGACCCTCAAAACCACAACTGACACATCCAAACAAATCAAAAACCTAAAAGAATACAAACAAAAACCACTCTAAATTCATAAAAAAGGCCACACAAGGCCCCTTTTATAAATGCCTACACCCTATGAGACACAACCAATGTGATTTTAAGCATACAAGTCAACTAAAACTCCTCATCACCAAGGGAGAACTCTTACATACAAACAGGTGACAACGTGGAAATGATGTTCCCTCTCCACTTCCCACTGAATAGAACCAACTAGAATAGAACAATTACACCAGAGGCTTGAATTTACTTAATCATCCACAATAAGGATAGAGATTAATCCAAGTAATTTTTCACCATTGGGGATCTTCTAACTATGCGCCAAATTCACTCTGAGACCTATGATAATATATTTGATGATTGAAGCATCTCTTTCCTCATAGTCAGGTATTAGAAACCCTTGAACTAAACAGAGAGATCAAAAATCCACAAAACACACATCCATTGCAATAAAAATTCCGAAATTTTTGACAAAAACCATCATTACAATTAGAAAAGAATGAAACATCACTGAAATCCACCAGAAACGACTATTACATCCAAAGAACATTACAATGAGAAATACACTAAACTAATTATAAACATCACCCTCTTTTTGAAAACGGGATGTGGATACCTTAGAAAGGTTGGGTATGGATTCACTGTTCTTCTTAGAGACACCCTGATAGAACCACTTCAAGTGACCCAAGTTTCCAAAAATGTGGTAAGTTCTTGGATAACTCAGGAACAATGTGTTCTTATGACCGATATTACCACACTAATGATAGATCACAACATTGGGCCCTATAGGGGTTGATGAGAGGTCTAAAGGCCGATTATTTCCCCTACCAACACCATCAAATTTTTCCCACTTCCTATTATTCCCATTGGAATCCCCTTCACCACTCCCAGTAACCAGAGGAAGATTAACCATCTTAATCCCTCCTACTTGAACAACTTTAACACAAATTTCTTTCCTCAACTCATCAGAGAAAGTGATTAAGTTAATCTCTTACACCTTTGACTGTAGCTTAGAATGATGCTCAACCATGAAATGTCAAGACTTCATGGGATTGTTTGCAGAATAGAATGGATCATACAGAACTAGCTCTAGGAAGCGATGATAGAATTATAACACCCATCCAACACCCTTCTGAAGACCTCACATCTCCATCCTCTTCATCACCTTCATTATCTCATTGAAATACTATTATATGAACTAAGACTTGATGAAATCTTAGGTAAGATCATCCCAAGGATTTCTTCGAGACATAGACTTCCACCATTTCTAGGTTGTACCTTCGAGCATAAATGTATCAAACATTACATTTAATGAATCATGCAAATAAATGAAATTGAAGTCTTTCTCAATCCTCCTCATCCACTTCTCAGCCTCAAGATAATCCACTTTACCATAAAAGAGAGGAAGATTCAACCTCTAAAATTCAAGAACGTAGTCTATAAGTCAATCAAATAGAGTTTTTATAATGATTCTCTACGTGAAGCTACACATTGGGTATCTATCAAATCTTTTTGGGGGAATACACTAAGAACAAGGAAATAAGAAACTCAATCAAAACCAATTCAACATTGAGGATTCTCTATATCTAACATCAAAAAAGGAGAATCATACAAAAACTCAAGGGACACACCACACCATTAGAAGTTATAAAAACATCACATTCACCATTAAAAAACATTTGAAAATAAACATGATTAAATGATTAAACACCAACAAATGGTATCCCATGAGACTCACCCAGGCATATCCTCTTACCATACCAGGAACCCATCCACATTTTTATACATATCTATGCATGTGGTCACCCATTAAAACACTAAAGTTTAAAAACACCATTCAAGGAAAAACATTCAACTCACACTTCCTTTTCAAACCCCACAAATCCTATTTTCAGAAATCTCTATCCAGCAAACCCAAAATCCAATTCAAAACATGATTTTTTGGGAAAAATCAAACCATTCAATTGAAAATATATTTATATGATTTATATATCAATCCAAATGATTTTTACACATCTTAAAATTTTATAAAACTTCCCAAGTATTCACCAACCACCCAATAAAAAACCAGTACCAAACATCAAACCTTTATTTTAAAAACATATCATCTCACCCAAAACTGTTTTCAAATACCAATTTTCTCGAATTAAAACATTTTTACCAGTTCAACACATCTCATTAAACCATTTCTATCTTACCCTAGAAATTTATTTCATGGAAAACCCAATTTTCCATACCTTCCTTAAAATATGTTATGAAAATACATTTTTTACACTTTCCAAAACAAATCTATTACCATTTTAAATTCATATTTTCACAATTCCAAAATAGGTATTTTCAAAACAATTTCCAAAATCAATGATGTCCTAAAATGATTCACAAAGGGGAAACTACTATCGATGGGTGACTCGGCCATATTGTTGGAATTCATATTCCAATCAAACCACCATCACAAGGAGTTCTTTAGAACCTTGTCCCTAACTTCACATGACTGGACATGACCTGTGAGCTCACACAGGCCACTTTCCCAACTCCCTATTCATTTCCCAACACCAAACAATCCAAAAGAACCAAAGGACACCACCAAACCCAGACATCCCATGGTAACCTAAGGTTCAGAATGAGAAAGGGTATATGACGTCAATCCTATTTATACACCTCAAGACCTAAAAATCCTATTCCTTTTACCTTGACATCCCCAAATAACAATGGGCGCTCTGAAAACAAATGTCCTTAAAAGAGTTGACCTACTCTGATACCATTTTGTCATGAACCAACCCAGGTTGACCCTGAACCAGTCACTCGAGCTGATCTGTGGAAAGGTCCAAGAGTCATTATCGATCCCCCCAAGTTGGAGATAAGTGTTAGGGAATTAACAGAGATAGTGGGAATGATTTCACCCAATAAAATAAAAAATGAAACTGAATAAATAAAAGGGAAAACCAAACCCAATATTATTTCCTAACATTTAATTTATTACATTTAAAATTAAAGAACAACAGACTAAAAAACAAACAATACCAAAATAACCTGACTAGACCTGACACCCAAGTTACCTCCCTGTGAACTTGAGGGTTTTTCTCTATTCTACAACAACCATCACCCGAGGTGATCAGACTGAATCCAAAACATGAAACAAAAACCGAAAACAAGTTAAAATTATAGGCATGTGTATTAAAACTAAGTAGGTAAGCCAAAATAATTATATTCCCAACGGACACCCTTTAAATAAAGAAACATCGATTAATAGGTTTGAAATATAGTATATAAGGATTTTTTTTATCTTTTCTTTTTAATGCAAACAAATCAAAATTACAAACCACTACCCTCATGCTTTTAAAACAAGGCTAAATGGGAGAAGGGAGAAATGGATCAAATAAAGATTACTCATCATCAACATAGTGAAAAAGTGGACATTATTGTTCATTCAAAACAATTTTATTGAATTTTTTTTTAACAAGACACACATTAACCATTTTCAAGAGGACAATAAAACCAAGTTCCATAGATATAATTCTACACAACAAGGGAAATATCACTAAATATACTAGTATCAGGAAAAAACATTAATTACTATGAACTTAGAGGAGAACCAGAACATACTATACATGTAACTCATCCCGAAGCCATGCCCTAACTGATGACATCATAATGCCCAAACACCCGATTTTCACCCTACTTGGCCTGACCGAGGGGCCAAATACCATAGAAATTATAATAAAATAACCCCTTTCTATGTGACACAAGCTAGTGAAATAACCTAGGCTAGTGTATAAAACGTTCTAAAAATTCCACTTTTCTATGATAGGTTCTCATGCTATGTTTATAAATGCAGTGTGACAACAATTCAAGCAACAATCCATATATATATGTCATCATACAATCACATGAATGACACCACCCTGACAACTTCAAGTAGTAGCCCCTTTCCTTAAAAAAATTGTTACACTAGGGATGTCCCATACCGAGGACACTCCCGTATCATGGTCAACCAAAAAAGAAAGCGACTCTCCCCTAGGAGGGTCTTCCATGTAAAACTATTTAATAGAAATTCAAATGGGCCTCATGTAATTTCTAAAAATCAAAACTTTTATAAAAAGTTTTAAAAAATCCATTTTCTACACCAAAAAAACTTAGAAATCCAATTTAGAAACACCAATCAATATTTTGAATATCGCACCATCATTTATAAAACCAAACCATTCCCTTAATAATCAAAAAACTACTTAAAAAATCCAACTAGGTCATTTAAAAAACATGTATTGTGAAAAACCATTCAAATCCATGTCATCCATTCAATTACAATAATAAAAAACCTTATTTCACAAGGAAAAATCATTATAATAATGAAACATCACTATATGATAATTAAGGGAGGTGAAAAAACAAGAGATCAATGAAATATCAGCTTTAAAGTAGAGGTGAAAAGGGATCATAACTCAAATGACAAAGAACTTACAGAATATAGGGGAAAAATATAAATCACATGTCAACCGCACCCAAGAGAAGTTATATCCAACCAAAAACATCAAGATCAAACCCAAAAGTTTTGGTCTCAACCCTAAAAATCAGAACCCTTGCCCTGTGCGAGAGATAAACTAGAGAAACCAGAAAAAAAAAACACAAGAAAGAATGGAGAAACCAAGGGAGAGAGGACTTACATGATGATATGAGGGAGAAATTTCACCAAAAATACCAAAACATAGAGGCCTAGGGGAGACAAGAGAGAGTGAGGAGGTTTCCAGGGTGGAGGATCCCGAATGAGAGAGGTAAGGGTGTGTTTGGGTATAAAAATAGGGGGGAGAGAAAAGTTTTTAATTACATAGAAAAGCTGAAATGTTAGTCCGCAAGGTTCATCAAACCATGTGGAGACCATGAGACTGCCTCTTTTGAAAAGTAGACCTACCACATAGGAAACCTGCACGGTCTGACTAACCATACAGTAGACGTGTTGTAGCTATTGTCTCACATAGGGGATTATACATGGTTACTTGAGCTGAGGCATACGATTATCACTAACCATGAACTAAACATGATCCAAGGCCTGCCTACCCAAAAACACACAAATCCACCAAAAACTCATGAGGAAACCTGAGGAGGAATGCTAGGCCAAAGAAAGAATGAAGGGACATCCCAAAAATTCATGGTCGTTACACACGGTTCCCAATAAAAGAGCCGAAGACCAAACCCGAACTGGAACCAAAGATGAATTTCAAAACCAGGGTGTGACATATATAGACAGACATACATATCACGCCAGTGTATAAACTCACTTATAGTCTATAAGAACTATCAAGTATATAAAAACCTAATATTCAAACATAACGTGAAATTAATGCACCATAATGATTCAAAAAGTGATGGATTGATGTGATAAAACCTCATGTGTTTAACTGGGGATGGCCCCTTTGAATTTTCTCTATAAGAAAATTAAAGTCCGTAGTGAATTATAAGAGAACTAGATCCTATGATACATATAACCAATATAATAACATACATAACTCCACTAACTTAGTTCGTGAAAAATAGAATCTGAAGTTGCATGTCCACTGAGGTGTCCATGAAAGGTGTCAACATATATATAATCATTAGGGAACCCCCAATGTGCCTCAAATTAATAGTTAGTATATAATAATATACATGAAAATTTCAACACATTTATATAAATATATGTTAAAATTATTTAGTAAGAAGATATAAAACACAATAGTAAAACAACAATGAATAAATCCAAGGTTTTGTGTCAGATATACCCAATAACTCCATATATCGAGAGGGTCCATACATCATTATTCAATAATTCTATAGATCATAAAAAAATCCTTATACTCATAATTTAAAATAAAAATAGTATACAATCACCAGACCACAAATAATGACATCGTCAAAGAAGAAATCAAAAATGAAAAAAAGAACACACAAAAATTGGATGGTCTACCTTGCTAGGTTGAATAAAATCTGAGACCATCTCTAAAAACCCAAACTTCAATCAAACACTAGATTCCATATGAGATGTTTGAGAAATTGGAGGCTATCGAGTGGTGTGATTCGAGCATCGATTCAACGAGGAGGAGCACCATTAGTGAGTAGCTCCCATGGAAATCTCCTGACATCGCGATGGGTTCGCAAATGGGTATAATTTTTAAATAGAATGGGACACTTTTATCAGCTCTTACAAATAAACGTTGATAAAATCGATCTTTATCAGTGCAAAAGTTATGGAAGTAATAAAGATTATTTTATTAGTGCTTATTAGTTAAGCGGTGATAACAGATTTATAATTATAACTATAAATAAAATTTTAAATATTTATATATGCTTAATAAATATATATAAATATAAATATAGTAAATATATTCCTTTTCAAATATATTAATTATAGTTTTATAATTATATATTTATAATTATAGAATTATTTTTAAAAAATAATATTTATATAAAGATATATATTTATATAATTATATAATTATATAATTAAATATTTTCTAAATATATAAAAATAGAGTAAATATATTCATTATTTAAGTGAATTTATTATAAATTTTAAATTTATTTAAATATATATAATTGTTTATTTATAATTATATAAATACTTTTAAAAAAATATTTATTTATTTATAATTATAAATATATAATTGCATAAATATAGTAAATGTACATTTAGAAATATATTTATTTATAAATATTTTCGTACAATTATATTTTTTACATTATTAATTAATATCTAATTTTAAGTGCATGCATATATGATAAAAATGAGTGAAATCGAATAAATTAATAATAATTAGACATTAATAATATTGAATAAAGGGATAAGTTTTATGTGTTTGTATTTTATATAAAAATTCATTAATTATGTATATGTGAAATCAATATACCACAGATTTGATTTATGTTAAATTGAAAAATAAAACGACATTCAATTATATGTCAAGTACTATGAAATTAATCAATATTTTTAATTTATATTAAATTATAATTATAAATAATTATTCAAAAATATATGACTATTTAATATAAAGCGCATAAATATTTTGTAACATATAAATCATATTTATATACATTAATATATATCTATATAGCTAATATATAAAATTTAAAAACATTAATTATCATAATTATCTAATTAATAAAATGTTTAATATTTAATAGTGTATAATCAATTTATTCATTTTTATCAATAATTATTCAATTAACAGAATGTTTCATATTTTTTTAATAAATTTAATTTATATTTTTAATTTATTTAATTTTTTCATTTTATATATTCGGACCTTTATCAGCGTTAATAAAGCATAGATGAAATAAATATTTATCTGTGCTAAAAATAAAGTGATGATAAATGTAACCCGCTATCAACGCTAAAAATAAATCACCAATAAAGGATACCCTTTATCAACGCTAAAAATAATTTACTGATAAAGATTCCTTTTATGAGTTCTAAAAAACATTGATAAAAAGTTAAATTTACCAATGCTTTCCTTAGCACTGATAAATATGTCCTTTATCAGCATTTTCTTCTTACACTAATAAATACCAGCATGGTTAAATTGAAGGTTTTGTAGTAATAAAAATGGAGAGAAATCACCATGAAGCACCCATACTCGATCATTGAAGGATTACCTTAGGAACTTGTGATAAGATTAAGGGATAACTAAAACCTTGTGTATCTATGTCCTTCCCAGTAAGGTGTTGGGAGGGGTGTATTGTGAGATGACCAGTAATTAGGTATTTGAAAATAAATCAATATAATGAGACTTTAGTTGGGTCTTTCCAAGAAACTTATGTTTAATATTAGAATATCCCAAAATTATTAGGTTAGACAAGGAGTGATCAGTCTCTCTATAGAAAAGATTTTAGAGCATTTTAGTCAAGATGATATTGACCCCATATCCAATGTACGCCAAATATTGACATATGCCAACAATATTGAGCTTGTATGTTACATAGAGAGGGAATATGTGTCCTTGAATGATGACACACACATATTACCCTGATAATGAGATGATGGTCTGATAGTCCTCATTCATAGATTATTATGAGTGATAGACATCAGCAGCAAGTAATTCTATTTCAAATTATAATGTGATCTTCAAGTCCTTAATGAGGACACCGTGATTCTCATTTGAAAGAAAGAGTTCATCATGGATGGACATACATACCTAAATTCCACCAA
Source organism: Viscum album (assembly GCA_963277665.1). Taxonomy (NCBI): domain Eukaryota; kingdom Viridiplantae; phylum Streptophyta; class Magnoliopsida; order Santalales; family Viscaceae; genus Viscum; species Viscum album. Next base: position 138,215,637 of record OY728164.1, read on the forward strand.
TATACTTCAGTATGTTGTACTTCTCTTATAGTATAATAAGTTTTTCCCCAAGAGGTAGATCCATGATATGAATCATAGAGGGTTCAGTTGGTTGAGACATGGGAACCTGGTGAATGCATTCTATATTTTACAATCGATTCGATGGTAGTGAATGTGCCTTATATATCTATGGACTATCTATATAGTCAAATAATTCAATGGGCCTTGGTTTTTCTATAAAGGATTATATTATGGAGGTAGTTTAATATTCCTCCTTAAGAAACACTTATCCTCTAATCTCAGTGTAATAGAATCCATTTTCAGGGATTACACCTCAAACATTATGTTTTGTGGATGATGGAGTTGAAAATTGTGATTCACCTATATGATCAAAAAATTGATCCAAAAAATGATTGAATTGATATAGGAATTTTCATCCTTTTCATTAGAGGATTCCTTTATAGGTGGAGGGGTTATGGAACTTATTCCTAACGATAGAAACATGATGTCAAAGAAAGTGTAAACCAGCTTTGACACTCGTAGAGTCTCCAAATAATACTTCTTATGAAGGTATTAGCTCTTTCAATCTTTTTATGGTTTTAAAGAAGATAGGGTATCTTTATAAGACAAGATATACATTGAAGGCATTTGATGGTTTAGTATGGCATGAATGATCTCATGGGGTTGAGCGATCAACTTTCAAGCAAGAAAATAATCAAACTTATTCAATCCATAGTCAGGTACTTACTACCATTCCTAGAAATATTTATAATCACCAGGGGTGGAAAATATAAGAATGACATGCATATTTTGATCACCAATTTCCACTATATCATGATGTATCATTACTTAGAGCTAATCCTTAAATACAAAACATTATTAAATCATTTTTTGAGGAGCCTATGGTCGGGGAAATGGTTGGGGTGGTTCTTAAGATCAACTATATTCACCTTATTGATCTATAAAGTATTGAGAATGTTCTTCCCCATGGAATAAATATAGGTGATTAACAATTGTTCATACTTAATGGGATAAAACCCACCCTTCCAATCTAGGAAGGATATGGCTATTCATCCACAATGGGTCCCTAAGAGACATTTTTAGTGATTTTCTATGTTTGAAAAGGCTTGTTCTGTAGATATTTTTGGAGATATATAAGGTGAGGGGATGGGGTCTCTATTAAAATAACTATTTCTACTATCCTAGTCATTCATTCCAGTGTGAGAGGTAATGGGATAGGAATTTCTTGGATTGATTCATAGAATCCTCTATGATCCAAGATATCTTGGTAATTTCCAAGAATCCACTTGGATATTTGAAGGAGACTAGGGTTAGGGTTAACTCCTACTTAATGTTCTCAATAAAAATACCCAATAACTACTCATGGGGAAGCTGAACATTGATAGAGAATCTCAATACTTTCCATCGATTTATTTTTTTGAAAAAATACTCATTCTCCTAATAATTTCACTTCCAGTCGTTAGTAACACTTATCTAACATAGGGTGGTGTTGAACATATTGGTGATTTTTTTATAGATATCCACTCAGATTATTATGAATCCTAATGCTATATGGTTATAGAAGAATAAATTAGAGCCTTCTAATGTTTGGAAAATAAATCAGATTTGGATTCCTCCTATTACTATGGGGTACCCATAATTGGGAAACATTTAGTGGTGAAATGAGCAAGGTGTTGTTATGGGACACTTGTACAATTGAAAGGGGTAAAGCTCATGATGAAGAAATATATCTATGGGTAAACATGGTCCATCCATTTTAGGTGAGTCTTCCTTTTAGGTGGTAGCATGTATTTCTTTTACCTATATTGATTCTAGTACAGTGGTGAGTGCACTGATCATGTCATCATATGGGAAATTAGAATGAGTTTTTCCTCAGGATTTCTAGTTGACTTGTGAAGTAGAGAAACCATGATTAAGTAGTGGAATGAAATTTTGGCCCAATATATATAGAGTTTTTGGGAATAAAAAAAACTTTATATGATTGTTGGATCCACTAACGTCAATCCTAGTTGATCGAACAAGGAGTATTGGTTGTTGGGGTTCCACAGAAATCTCAATTGTTTCATATGAAACATCTTCTTTATCAAGATGATACCCCTAGAATTTTTTTTCTATGGACTTCAGGTTAAACTTGATCTATAGGTGTAATGTGGTAACTATTATATCTTCCTTATTTTCAAGTGAATGTTTGGGTATATCATATGTTTTTTCCATGACCTTACCCTTTTTTTGAAATTTTAGTGCATATTCCAAAGATACATCTCTATAGGACTTTGAAGGCCCCTAAACTATATTTACTAATGAATTTATACACCCATAGGAGGGTTAATCTATGGGTGTTGGTCTTCTTTGGGAACATCATCCTCATTTACCTTATCTTTGATATCATTATTTTTTGTTTTATAAGGACCATTAGTGATGGAATTCATCTTGGTAGTGGTTAGTGATGGTAAACTTCAGACATCATCAAGCGAACTAGCTTGGGGAATCTATCATTTCTATAAGAGAGGACTAAACTGTAGAGAATCATACTTCTCTAAAACTTTTATTTTCACACATGATTATTTCACTTCAATAATAAATTGAAACATAATGAGACATACAATACATGATTTTTGGAAGATCTGGTGATATCCACTAGAGTCAGGATGTTGAACCACTAGAATCATTCTGATATTGATCATTCGACACTGTTATTTTAGGACTTAAAGGTGTTCGTACCTTATTAGATAGGTTATTTTTAGCCTCTAAAGGTTCTTTAATTTCACCTAAAAATTATTAGAGATATTTTTTTTATTTTTAGTGAGAATCTCTTGGATGAAAAAATTTAAGGTCACATGCTGTTAGAACACAACTGATAGTTGGTTAGTTTATAGGGAACCCAATGGATATTGTTTTATTTATTATTTTCTTGTTTATATGAAAAAACATGGTCTAAACCCTTTAATTTATGATAATATATAAGATAGAGAGTTGAATACCTCCTTTAATGTTGATCCCCAAGTGGGAGTTCTAATAACTAAGACTCTCTTCCCTTGAATAATGACCTACTCTGGTGATCTGGACCAGGTGTTAGGGGTATTCACTTATAGAATGAGGAGTATGTATCCTATTACAAATGGATCTCATAAGTTGATTATGGAATGAGAAAATTTCACATATAATTTGAAATTTCTTTTACAGAACATGAATTATCTTATAATTTCTTTTTAGAAGTGGATAGAAGAGATGATGATAGTGGTAGGGAATAATAAATGGCTTATACCTAGAAGGAATCCATGATATACTCTATATATACGTATTAGAGGATGAAATCTATGACCTTGTTCACTTAGAATTTGGTAATAGATACCCTCATCCAATATGTGTTTTCCCCTAGATGTAGAGGTGGAGGTAGAAACATATATTGTGAATAATTAAAGGTTTATGGTTTTGAATGACTAGGTGGGACGTAGCTTTAACACCCATTGTTTATACCTTGGTGTCAAAATTGATGTTCCATAAGGGTGATATTATAAGAGTCATGAGGAAAATTCTGATGGGAATTATTTCTAGATTTATGGGGAGAATAGTTGTGATGGTTATTAGCCTGACCACCTTGGGAAGGACCATTTTGATGATATACTTCTTTGACATGAGGAAGCCCTCCATGATGGATGTTTGTGGTGCCAATGGATGGTAGATTTGACCCAACACACTACATGGGTAGCTTGGGTCCTGATAATTGTCTTGAAGGGATACATCCAAATAAAACCATTGGTAAATTAGGGAATGGGATGATACATTTAGGAGGATCCTATCACAGGTAAAGTGTGGGAATTCCCCCTGAAGTGGGAACCACATTGTTTGAGATAGTGTTTGTAGAGTAATGATGATATTGAACCATTATTCTGTTAGTTGGGCCACCCTATTCTAATGGTGATGCTAAGTGGTGAAATAAATCATTGAATACTCCTAATTTTAAGCTATATATGGAACAACTTGGATTCCCCCTACCCACACAGTGTAGGGGAAGGTATTGTTGGTACATTATGGGGGATGTATCCCAAAGTTTGGTAGTGGTAATGGGGTCGGGGGGGGGGGGGTTGGACACAATAATACATCTCATTCTAGTGGTTCCAAAGTGGTTCCATGACTTATAAATCCTCCCAAATTATCTTTTGGGTCATAATGATGCCTTCTTCCATGTAATGAAAAATGATGTCATTGACATCCCTTTGCTGAATGATCTTCATTTGGGGTAGGGGGTGAGGGTGACTAATAGCCATTGTATATGTCACTATCAACACTTGTGAAAGAGGTGTGTGTGATCACTTATTGAGTTTTCATCATGATCCTACACCTATTATTTATGGAGGGTGAACCAGTCATGGCTTGTCTAGTGGAGAGTATTACACATAAATCATTTGAATCCAATCATGAGTACTTTTCCTCATGATGGTGATGCTTAAAATCCCCATCATTAGTGGTGTTTAACTATGGGGAACTCTAATTTCACTCATCATGTCTCTATTTGAATAGAAGGGATTCAAATTTGGTTTACCATTATGTTTTTATGAATATTTATAGTATTACCGTATTGAATTATGTTGTTTGTGGTCATCATACATTCCATGTATTCTTTCTTTACAAAGGTGGTCGACCGACCACCACTTTTTTTAGGGTAAAAAATACTTAAATGGAATGTGATTAAGGATTTTCTTCCCATACATCTATGGAGTCTTTTTAGGAGCTTGTTTCATAATCTGATTCAACCTTATTAATCTAAGAAATGTTTTTGAATCCCATTAATGTTCCATCTTCAAGTGGAAATCCGTAAATTACCTCACTGGATACTTTAGCAGGTTAAACAACTTTGGTTAGAGAGATTGAGTCTACTAGACCTTGTTGGGTATTTATTTTATCTTTTTTAGGGTGGGCCATGTGTTCATCCTCTGTTTTTTTTCATCTGGAATCTTAGGATCCACACCCAAGTTATCCTATGATCATAAAACAAGGAAACATATTCTTATCACATAATTCATCTTGGGATCATCACCTAAGGTAACCTGGGATAATCACCTAAGAAATATTATGATCATAATATGATGAATCTTATACTCAACACACAATTAATCTTAGGCTTTTCACCTAATGGATCGACATATCAATATAAGAGGCATCCTATGGTCATCACATGGGGAATCCTATGATCTTTAGATATTGAAGAGTAGAGTCATATACTCATCACCTAAGATATTAATAGAGAGATCTCATTTTCATAAAATAGGGATCTTATACTCATCAAATAAGGTATATAATTCTCATTATATGTGACATCCAATGCTCATCACAAAAGGAAATATATAATTCTAGGATCATCATATAAGTGAAATGTGAATATATACTTTTCTATTTACTTAGGATTCTTATTCTTGTAACATAAGGAATATTAGTCTTATCACCTAAATATCCCTAGTATCATAAAATAGTGTTGCGTTTTACCACATATGTTGTTGGGTTGTAAAGTACTTGTCATGTAGGAAACCTCATGCACGTCACATGAGGATAGATTACACTTAGGCTCATCTCCTAAGGGAAGTCACAAGTTAGTGACTTGTGGGAATAGATCTACAAACACCTATCATATAAAATCATGCACATGATAATTTCTAGTGGGATGCCCTTAGTTTATATTTCCAAAAAGTGTTTTGAGAGGTTTGGTGAGAGGTTTGGTATACACCATGAAGTTGATTAAGATTCCAAGGTATTTCTTCCCAAGGAGGAGATGAAGTGGTGATGATTTTTGGATTGAACCTAAAAGTAGCATCCCACATATCCTAATGTAAACAGGAATAAAAACCCACATACTTTGAGTTTCACATTTTAAATTCATATGATAGGACCCGTTCATGCTATTTGACATCATGTGATAAGGATTATTGTTTTATGAAAAGAGTGATATCAAGGGATGGAGTGGGGATTACAAATTAGTGATGTATATAAAGAGTATAACTGATTAATTAGAATATGTTTTACATCATCAATTATCTCAAGGATGAGTCTTATACCAAATAGGAGTCATGTGGGTGCTTCTTGTAAATAATAGGAATATGTGATGGGTTTACATAAGTAATAATAGAGTCTTACTAGGGAATATAAATGATATATGTGGGGCTTATGAATATTCTACCCTACATGTGAATTTTATTAAGAGAAAAAATTAAGGAGTCTTCCCATCTGATTCTTTGTGTAAATGTCTTGAATATAAGTGTTGAGAATACTAGTCATGCATATTGATTTTTTGTTAGTGTAACCGGATTGGAAATGTATATAACCATCATGTCCTTAACTATTATGAAATCATGTTTCATGACATGAGTGCATAATTTTAATTTCCATGGAATATGTTTTTTGCATGTTGAGTGTTGTGAAAAACCATGACTTGTGAAAAAAATTGTACTTTTTAAGATATTTTTTCTTTGTTTGAGGGATTTGAGCAAGAACATCTTAAGAATAAGATAATTCATTGAAGGAATTGTGTGGGGGAAATTTTTAGTATACTTTCACCATAAGGGTTAAATGAGGATTTGGATTGTAATATTGGATAAATGCCTAATATTTTTAGAACTTTTAACATCATTTTAAGAATCCCAAAGGATAGATCATTAAAATAGAGATATGAGAGTTATTTATTGGTCATAGGATCCTAGAAGGTGGTTGGATCATGCATTTTTTAAGGAAAATGGAATATTTTTACATTCATCGAAGTTTGGACCTATACTACATTATATGTTATGAACTTTTGAAACTATGAGTTACCTGAACTTTTGGACATTATCTAGAATAACCTATTCTAGATGTATTTTCACAAAGAACCCAATAGACTGTGTTTTTAGTGCTTAATATGTTGATATTTTTTTGGTTTTTGATGTGTTTTTTTCTAGTTATTTATTAATTTTATCATATACTATATTTTAAATTGATAGTTTCTTGATATCAAGGAAATAATCTCCCCAAAACATGATTTTGGACATCACTACAAGTTAGGAGCCTCTTTTTTATATAGAGATGGAAATGAGGTCACATTTATCACTATCTAGGACTTAGTGATTTAGTCTAGGGTGTCATAAAATGATATAATAACCCCTTTTATTTATTATTTGGGGCTTTTCTTAATAGAGATATGCTGATGGGGACCTGACTGGGAAGATATGGTTGTGACTGACCAACAATTTTATAGTGGAAAATCGAGTTACCATGATAGCTTGATTTCCATTATTGGTTGTGTTGTTGGAGTTTCATGTAATTATTCAAGTTTTATTGTATAGTTAAAGTTTTTGTAATTTCTCTCTTAAATCGAGTGGAAATAGTGGGTGATATCATGAATCATGGATAGACATGTTGGTACATATTTCATGTTATTGGTTTCCAATGGTAGATATAGGTTTTAATTAATTAAATTACAATAAAACTTTTTTAAGTGTTTCTTCAAATAAATTTTGGTGAAAGCTAATTAATATTACTAGAGAGTTTCATGATTCTATTTAATATTATTTTGAGTAATGTGAATGTACTAGTGGTATCTGGTTAGTATTGAGTAGTTGGGGGTGTACCCTTAGGTAGTGTTTCATTGGTTTTCTTCTTGTATATTTTCCTATTAATTGCTTTATTTTGTTAATATTTTTGATGTAAGGGCAACAAAGAGTCATTGTTTTTGGAATTTGAGCGTATTCCACCTCGATGAAATCCCATTGTGACACGTAGGGACAAGAAGAAATATATTCACAAGGTATGGAATTCTACTATTGTACATCCATATGTTTATGAGAGTAAGGATGAGAATGATTTTGTGGCTATCCCAATGGTTTTGGCATTAAAGATACTTCTATAATGGGTGCTTCATCTTGCACTGGTGGGTGACAAATGTTCACAATTGGGTGGTCCAACTGTGGTAGAATTTTCTCAGGATTTTCAGTTACAACACCCTATAAATTTATAGGGAATGGTAGGTCCTTATGATTTTAAGGACTAGAATGAGATAATTTTGGGTTTTTTGAGTTGGTAGAGATACATGATGATAGATAGGTGAAGTTTGTGGCCTACTACTTTTAGGGACCCAACAAAAGGTTTTTGGTGTTATGGTACAGTCCATGAGGCATGAGGGCCTATGATGGGAGGTCTTTAAGGACCTAATATTTAAGGATTTATTCCTTGAAATTCTTGATATGGATTAAACATAGGACTACATTGAGATATAACATGGGATATTTTCAATGGATAATTACATGGATTACATTTTGGGGTTGATATTCCTTATCCCATTACTAGATAGAAAAAACGACCAAAAGGCCCACAGATTCGAGATCATATTCAACTAGAGGTGGGGTGAAAGGGCCTGATTTTCAACCTAAAATCTTTTTAGATGTGGTCTATAAGTTCCTCACCATTTATAATTGCCTAAAATAGTATAGTGTATTAGGTTTCCTCCCCATTTTAAGTGGGATAGGTGGGGGTCTTTCTAATAGGGTGGTCGATGCATCTTCTAGTGATATTAATTAGAGTTCAACATAGATGCTCTAGGGTTGTGAGAGGGAGCCTGGCTAGAGTAGGGGTTTTAAAACTAATTTCATGGGAGAATTTATTTAGATATGCTATCAATGTGGGTAGGACAAGAATTTCAATAGCATATGAACATGTCCTCTAAAGGATTTCTATACATGCATAATGACTGGGAATCTCTTGTGGTTATATTTAAAGAAATCTCAAATAATATTAGGTAAAGGTTCAAGATGGATTTTGGATTCTATATCTTACTCGTGGATCCTTAGATAGATAATAGGTTCATATTTGGGAGGTTTTTCTATAGAGATGGATGAGAGTCTAATGGGAGGCATTAGAAATAGGGTCCTCAGGGGCCAGTTACTTAATAAATGAAGGGAATGTGGGGACAAGGATATGGATTCGATATAGGAAGTGTATATTCCCTAGACCGGGTTTTGGTTGATGTATTATAGGTTATTTATTCTTCTATAGATAAGATTTTTATATTTTTTATTCTCTATGTTTCTTTATTATATAAAATGGTGTTTCATTAATTTATTTTCTTTCAATTTATATAATGTTTTGTTTGATATCATTTATTTCTATCCTGGGGTGTCAGTTTATAATGCACCTCTTAGAATGAAGTTTGATTATGTTCATAGGTTACCAACATGGTCCATAGTGGTTTCATGATATATAAATTTATTTGATTTTCTTTTTCTTTTTATGATGATATTGTATGTCCTCTTCTGGATGGATTGGTTGAATCATTTCTAGGTTTCCATTGATTTCTAATAAAATTGTGGATCTTTTAACTTCTATAGAAAAGATTGTATGTTTTCAGTGAGATTGGGATATAGAGGTAGGTTGATTAGGACCCATATTTAGTCATATATGATACATTATAACTCAAGTTGTGGGTATGGGTCTTATGATGGATCTAATGATGGTTCCAGCTATATTTTCAATAATACTACACCATTTCTAGGATGTTTTATCAGATTTATTATTTTGATTCTTTACTAAAAGGTAGATTAAGTTTATGATTGAAAACATTCTAAGTGTGAAGTCTATATAGATTTCTCTGTATCATATGGAAGCATCCAATTTGATATAGATGAAGGTGTAGTTTGACGACCTTTAGGTGAAGGGTTTTATTCATTCATGATATGGTTTTATTCTCTAAGAAGGTAGACGATAACCTTTTATTGTACATGGAATGTTAGAAATTGAATCATGTTATGGTGAAGAATAGGTATCTATTAATGAGTATAGATTACATATTCAATCATATTATTGGAGCTCTATGGTTCTCTAATATTGACTCATATCAAGATTACATCAGTTGAAGGTTAAGGTGGAGGATATACTAAGGAAAACGTTTAGGATTACCTATGGGTTGTATGATTATATTGTAATGAAATTTAGTTCTATGAATGTGTCTATGATGTTCATGGACCTAATAAACCCAAAATTTATCCCTACATAGACTCTTTAATCTTGGTATTAATGGATTAAATATTGGTATATTCATGGGCTCAAGTGTTTCATGACGACACCCTAGATATTTTTTAGAATGCTTTGAGAACAATTTCTTTATTCAGAGTATTCAAAGTGTCACTTTTGGATTTTTTTGGTGCCTTTACTTGGGTATGAGATCCCATAGGATGATATCCCAATTTATCTAGCGAATGTATAAGTCATCATGTAGTTAGTGTAATCTAGTAATATTTTTGATATATGAAGTTTTATTAGATTGGTTTGGTATTATAGATGGTTAATCTAAAAATTATCTTACTCACAAGTTACCATTACAGGGATGAATAAAAATGTAGTAATGTTATAGCGGATTAGTTGGTGTGAGGATCTAATCTAAGAGTTAAATATAGGTTCATTTTTTACTCTTATTAAGATTCTTTTAGAGACATTTATTATCAATAAAAAACAATAGATTAACGGTGGTTTTTAGACGAGGTTATGAAAATCTCCCTCTAAATTCATTTTGTGAATAAATTAGAGGGGTTTATGCACACCACCCACTAATCATAGAATGTAGAGGGGGTTCACAAGCCCCTCTAACTTTTTTATCATTACTATTTTAATATTTGGTTGGATTTCAGTGGTGGTTTTTTCAAAATAATAGCTAATTTAATAATTAGGGAACCATATATTCGGTTGTATTTTAGAGGCAATATATATATATATATATATGTATTATTTTTTATTTTAAAGCATATGTATTTAATGAAATAGTGGGGGTTCATGTACTTTCGAAAATCTATCCACTAGTAATTTATGGAATTGGAGGGTGTTTTGAACCCCTCTTACTTATGCGATTAGAGAGGGTTTTAAACCCCATATAATTTATGAAACTAGAAGTGGTTTTAAACCGCTTTTATTTTAATAAATTATAATGGTTCTTGAACCACCTCTATTCCATAAGATTTGAGGGTTTTTTACCTCCTCTAATTTATGAAATTAGAGGGGGTTTTGAACCCCCTATAATTTCTGATATTAGAGGGGTTTCATGAACCATTACTAATCCCTTATATTAGAAATTTTTTTAAACACCTATATTTTTTTTCAAATAAAAATAATATAAATTCATATTTTATAATATATATGTGTTCATTCACATCTGTGTGTATATATATTACACAAATAGATTATATAAATGTATTTAAATTCATTATAAATGTATATATATATATATATAAATTTATAATTAAATTATATAAATACTTTAAATAAATAATTATAAATATAAATATAAATATAAATATATATTATTTATTATATTATGTATTACCAATCATATGATTGTATTTAATTATGTGTGTGTGTATATATGTGTATACATGATATAATATATGTGTATATAATTAAATATTTAAATATATAACATAAATGTATTTTATATAACATATGTATGATCTATATCATAAAATAAATGTACGGTATTTATAAAACCAACTTATAATTATTATAGTTTAAAAAATTGGTGTAATAGTAATATTATTATTGTTGCAAAGACATGCAGAAAACTATATAAAAAAATTATAAAAATATATATTATATCTTAAAATATTATATAAATACATAAACACACACACAACAATAAAAATGTTTATATATATTTTATATAAAAAGTTATATATTTTTATATATTCAAAAATATATTATATTATATATATTTTTATACAAAATTATATAAATATGTTATCATATATTTTTTTATATAAATAATTAAATTTTATACTGTATAATATGTAAAAACGTATTCAACTGAGTGGTATAGGTGCATAATATGAAACCCTGAATCTAGGTTTGAAACCTATGGAGCTATATTTTTCCTCAAAGTGAGTGAATTAAAATGGCTTGGGTTTGTCTTCCTGTTGGCGGGGTGGCCGATGGTGTCAGGGGGAACGTGGATGTGGGGTTTGGTGTCTGGCTGGAAGGGGGTTGTACAAATGAAAAAGGGGTGGTGTATTGGGGGGCATAGTTAATTGTCAAGATGATAATGGGGGTGGTGTAGGAGTCTCATGGGGGTGTGGTTGGTTTTCCATCCAACAAGGTGTTGGATGTCGGGGGGGGGGGCAGTGTGGGTGTTTGGAAGAAAATGTTGGTGTAAATAACAGTATGGTACGCATTCCTGTCGGTGGGGAGGAGACATTGTTGGGGGGCATGCATATGGGGTCAGTGTCTGGATTGCTGGGGGGATTGGTCGATTTCTCGTATAAACAGTGTATGGGCCTTATGTGGTGTTTTTCAATGGGGAATGTGGGGGGGGGGGTGTGGAAGGTTGTCCCACCAAGATGGGGGGTCTCATGGGGGTGTGTATGGGTTTCCATCCGACAATGGGGGTGGTGTAGGGGTTTCATGGGGGTGTATTTTTGTAGTTGTCTAGTTGACAGGGGGATGGATGTCGGGGGGGGGGGGGTTCAGTGGGTTTTTGGTGAAATAATTTGGTGTAAAAACAATTTTTAAAAGATCAAATTTAGGGGAAATATTTAGGGATGGACCCCTAAAAATGACCCTAATTCAATCCTCAATTTCGGTGTTCATAGAACTACCCATAATCCATATTTTTTTGGGGGGAACTTAGGGAGAAATTAGAGGGGGTTTAAACCCCATATAATTTAACTACCACTAAAATTGATTCCCATTTTACAAAAACATAATTAAAAACACCCCTAATAGGATAGAGTGACAAAATTATCAATAGTTACCCACAACCATTGATAATGTGTTTATGTGGGGTTATAAACTAACCTAATATGAATAATTAACCCTTATAATAGGATATTTTTTTGGTAGTGTAGTTATATGGTATATTCTGATTCATCATGGGTCAATCTAGTGGTTGTTATGATGTAAGGTATTAGGTGGTTTCTTATGAGTCTTTCAAACAATGTCCCCATAAAAATAAATACCTTAAATATGATTTTAGGCTACTATATTTGAATCACACATTAATTTGTTGGCATCAGTATCTCTTCAGTGGAATATTTTTTATTTATAGAGATCATAGGTTCTTGTAATACATACTGTTCTAGTGGAAATTGAACCTATGGAAAAGGAAATAATTTGAGTATCTCAAGACCAATGATTTTAAAAATATAATACACCTTAGTAATGGGTAATTTCATAAAAAACATCTATCAGTTTGAATTATATGATGAAGGAGTTTATAATTCTAATGACGAGTGAAATATAATGATCTTTATTTCTGATTGTTTGTAGAGACCCGAAGCTTGACGTACATGGACATTACATTACTTTTGCGGAATACTTAGTAAATAACAAAAACACACACACAAGGATCGTAATTGTTTAGTGTCTTTGGAAACTCGGAATATAATCTTCTAATCGTGGTGAAAGATCTTCAACATCTCCCATAAAGATCTTCCTTTTTTTTACCTAAAACCTTTCTTTATATCCGGGGGAAAAGAAAACATAAAAGGGTGAGCTCAAATGCTCAGTAAGAATAAAAAAAAGAAATATCAATCACATCATTTTCATAAGAACATAACATTTTGGAAATCTTAACCTGCAAAAGAGAGCGTAATTTCATAACATGGGATAAATCATAGTAGTGAAATGAAATCCCAATAATCATAACATAAAACATGAAACTTTGTGGCATACACACATAATCATAGAGAATCATATCTTACTAGTCAAGACTCATTGCCAAGATTATCTTAGTGGACAAAGTCCATTTCTGAACCGAGTCACCCTCGTTTCAGTCCTGTTTCACTGAACCGGTATAACCTACCATTCCAGCCATGTCTATCTCATGAGATATAAAATCTTTACCCAATGCATTGGAGGGAGATATAGGTCCCACCCATCTCATAATGATACCATTCTTATGTGTGCCACAAAATCATAAATCATACATCATTGCATAACCCATGTAATAAAAATGGGATTCTAAAACAACATGACATCATAAAACAATTCATATAAGATAAAGGAATTCATAAATATAATTCCATAACAACATAATCAAATCAATGTAATAATAGGGATAAAAACAGAACCCTTTATTATCTTAGATGGAAAATAATTTTCATAAAACACTTGAACTCCATTCTTGAGGAAAATATCCTTTCTGCTTCAAAAACACTTTTCCTTTCTTAACATGTCATATAATTATAAACTAAAATAAGTTGATTAAAAATAAACTTTAAAACTTGTAAAGGAATATTTTTGGAAATAATGTTTTAAAAATCCATTCATGCCGTATAAGTTTAAAAAAAACATTCTTCATACTTTTTTCGGAAAAGTCAAAAAGTACCTCGTACGAAAAACGACAAAAGATTCCTTTCATATCCTTTACTAAAAACTCACCGAAGGGTAAAATTGGATTTAAAAAATTTTAGGTGGATGGAAATAATATTACATATTGAGGAAACATGTATGTGGATGAAAAAATACACCCCAGTAAATGCCAAAGTATAAACAATCTCGGATAAAAATGAGATTGTGATATTTCCCTTACCTTATGTCCGATATGATTTGTACGTATCCGAACCTCCTGTATAATGATTTAAATAATGTCATTAACTTATTACAGAATCATATTAATTGTTATGATATCATATATGTTTCACTTATGACTTTATATTACCCGTTCTTTTGTAAATTCCATGTTAAAGAAGCGTTTTGGGTAAAATCGTTTCATTTATCGTAGTTGTTTGGACTTGTTGTTCTTGACATTATTATTACTTATATCCTGATTTACTTACTTCCAGAATATAAAATATGATTTATATATCATATATATTCAGTATATATATATATATAATAGATATATAAATGAAATGAAACACACCGTTCATGGAGACGGTAGTCCGTACGTACGCATGAACGCTGTTTTCCTTACCTTATTGTCTTGAATGGAAGTAAGTAGATGACACATATATATATACATAAATCCAGTAGATTTAACATGTCATATATTTCATTATTATTCATTATATATACTTTATAATCATTCTGGAATGGTTAACATGGATAATGAATCTCATCGCGTCGTGGAGACGGTAGTCCGTACGTACGCACGAGCGATGATATCGTTCCCATGGTCGTGGAATTGTGTTGAAGTGTATGTATACTATTTCAGTATCAATATCACTTTATAATAATCATATATAGTTACTCATTACACCATTATACCCATCCAATTAAGGTGGTGACGGAAAATAGATTACACCACGGCGTGGAGACGGTATTCCGTACGTACGCACGCGCGGTGATTTCCTTTTTCTGTAGGATGTATAGAAGGTTAATTAGAGTTGTTTCATATTTATAATAACATAACATTATATAAGAAATACTGATGTTATTACTTTATCATGAAACAACTAAATAAGAAGAAGTTGAAGAAGAAATAAATTGAAAAAGATCGGTAATGGATATTACCTCTTTTTGACGCGCCTTCACTTAACCTCCACTTAAAGAACTAAGGATGGTCTTTGAAGAAGACCAGGACCTCTAGGATGATACTAGGGATGTGGAGAAGAGATTTGGGAAGGGGTTGGCCGAGCTTGAATGCTCAAATTGGTGTGAGGAGGAGAGGGAGGAGGTGCCCTTTTATAAGGGAGGAGAGGGGCACCTTAGGAAAACCTCAAAATATTATTTTATATTAAGGTCAAATTCGGTTTATAATGATTACAAAGGGTCTTATTTCGAAGATAAAGTGGCTATGGGTCGAAATACTCTCATACAATAGGATTTAGACAAGTTTAGGTTATTATTTTAACCTTATCAATTAGATTTAACTCTAAGTTAAATAATTTAACTTTTACCGTGTCTTTTTGTTTTCTTACACTATATGGTTAATAAACTTACCATAACAAGCCAAAAGAACCCCAAGTTGTTTATTATTAATATATATATATACTTATATAAGTCATTTGGCCGAACCTTAGATTTTTAGGAATTAAATAACAATTAATAATATAATATTTGTTTTAAAAACTAATTTATGTCAATTTTGACACTATTTGGTACATGATTTTTATGAAATTCATAACAGAATGATAAGTTAGAACCAAGTTACTTATATCAACAATAAAATGTCATAGTAACCTAGAAAATTAATTTAGTTCATAAAAAATCTCAAATTATATTTATTTGGGTATTTATAACATCAATTTTGTCAATATTTCATTAATAAGATAATTACTGCATCATCGTTGTGTCATAAATAAATTAAATTATTTAATGTTTAAAAATTACAAATAAAATACCATTATGTAGTAAATAATTTTATATTTCTAATGAATATTTATAGTCTAATTTATCTTATGTATAACTCCATATTAAAAATTATTTACATATTAAACTTTGATTTTAACTATTTTAACCCTTCTTTAAATAAATTAATAATAAATGTCCTAATCTAATCCATGTGGGCCTAAATGGTCATATTTTATTCCTAAGGTTGTTTTTGGTCGAATTACACTTGTCCAATAGAATTAGGACATGTGTTAGGGTAATAATAATATCATTTTTACCCTTAATTACCCTATTTACTTTTAACCGTGGTAAAAAAAGTAAAAAGTTACTATTCACCAAAAATCATTTTCATCTTATTGAACCACATTTTACTTACTAACATCAACCGTGTCACTCAGATTTTCGAAAGTCTACTCACAGAAGTGGTAAAATTATGTTTTATGAAAAATTCAGTTTTTTAACTACCACTTAGTGGTTTCACTATTCATCAAAAAATGAAAGTTTCCAGAAAAATACCAAAAATTAGATCTAAGCTATATTTGATATTATTAATTCAAAAGTGATGTCTATTTTATCAAATTCAAAACAAATTGGTTGCATTAATTAATTTAAAAATTAATTCCCGTCGTCAAAACAAATAGCGTGTTCTTAAGAGATAATAACTATCAAAAGATTGGCAGTTGTTTATGACTGGTTTAAATGTGAAATTACATCCAATGACCAAAATTGTATTAAATTGTAAAAATATATTCTAAATATACATTAAAACCACTCAAATTAATAATTTATCACTATTAATTATTTTGATTAAAAAAGTTGTTTTTAATTATAATTTAGTAATTTTCACTATTCATCAGAATATGAAAGTTATCCGAAAAGTACCAAAATTTCACCTTAGGCTAAATTCGATACTCCGAATCCAAAAATGAAGTCCATTTTGAGAGCTAAAATTTCTAAAATTTTAAAAGGTGGTTATTACTATTTATAATGGCTAGTTTTAATAATATTTTAATAGCTTATCGTTGTTTAGTGAAACTCGGTATTGCGTATGACGCAAGCTATTGAAGAAGGTCGTGATTGCGTGTAATGCAAGTCAAGTCAAAGATGCATGTTGTGAAAGATCCTTTTGGTGTAGCGTACAACACAAGACATTAATGAAAAGAATATTTTTCATAAAATCTCAGGGTGTTACATTCTACCCCCCTTAAAATGAATTTCGCCCTCGAAATTCGTCGGGGTTATAAATGGTTTACTACTCAAAAGTTTCTTTAATAGAAACCCACATAGTAAAAAGGAATACCAAAACATGGCTTTAAAAACTAATGTATGAAATGTAACGTTTACCAAAATAAACTAATCACTGGGTTTCCACATAGGTGAAAATATGGATATGGAAGAGAAATCTAACCATCATGTTCTGATGGAGAGTGGTAGAGAACATGGCTATGGAAAAGCCAGAAATCACAAAGTCATAAATTTGTGATGATCTAAGGTACCATCTGATTCATCAGATATAAGAGCACTAGGATAACATTTTTGGTTTTCAAGATCATTTCCCTAAAGTTGATGAAATTGGAATTAGAAGAAATACTTTCATGATTTTGGTATAGTCTCACCGTTTTTCGTTCTTTGGACATTTTCCACTTCATATCTTAAAGAAATGATGTTGAATTTTTCATTCGTGATGTGTTAGCAGATCATGTGATAGAATGATGGGTCATTCCATCTGTCTCAAACAAAAGGTTAGAAAAGTTATAAAAAAATACATAAGTCCATCTATAGTGAGATTAATCCTATATAGTTCCTAAAATAAACTTCTACTTCATATATCATACCGCTTAATAAAATAAAACTAGTTTCCACTAACCAGGGTCTTCCTGTAGTCCATTGGTAGGCGATAAAGGCTAGTCGCACTTCGGTTGTGGGTTCTATTCCTACGACCTTGTCCGACGCGTTGGGCTGTCGACCGTCCTGCAGGTTGTCCTTTTTCTAAAACTATATTACTATAACATCCCAACAATAATATCGAAAAAACTTCTATCCTTAAACAATACTAACTTATGTCCAACATAATCCATTCTAGTCTTTAGGCTTATCCATAATACTGCAGTCCATTCTCATAATGTAGTGAAAACGATTACCAGAGATTTAATACCATCGTTGATCCCCATATATCATAAAATATGTCTTGTTGGTCACATTACAAACATTCAAAGGCCTTAATCATGTATTATATCGAATAACCATTGAACCATAGTGAAAACATAAATGCAGTTAAAAGTTAACACTTTCCACATTCCAAAATCCTCAAAATTCTATATACTCAAACCATGATATCACTTAGTCCTTATATCAATCATGAGCTCATGAATACTGTTAAATATTTAGTTTTCTCATTTTCCCTTCATTATGCGCATATCATCTTATTTCCAAAAATATCTCAATCACTTTGAATATCACATTAGACCAATACATAAATATTCCAATACTCCATGATACAACATTATTTTAGAATCCCATTACATAAACACTTAATCATTCCACCACATTGTTGTCATATTCAACATCGCCAATAGTGATCGCATGTGACTTCCCTTTGTCCTTTGCCTTAAGTTGTTGCTCATGTCGATCATCACTAACCCTTGGATTAGGGAATTTATTAGCATAATTCTCCATTTCCTTCCACTTGAAGCATTGAAGTGTTGGTGGTGCGTTCTCTGCAGTGTTTGCTTTATTCAAATCATTAGAAACCCTTTTTCCATTACTTCGACACTTAGCTGCTCGATGACCTTCTTTTCCACACTTAAAACATTTTCTAGTCCCTTTAAGACAATCTTCACCATGCTTCTTTCCACACTTTGTGCATAAGAAAACATTCATCTTATTTTCACCATTATTCTGAGATTTCTCCTTGAACTCCATCTTTCGTTTCTTGTCAAAACCATGAGATGGATATGTAACACCAACTTCCATTTCTACCTTGATAGCACAACGCACAATTTCTTCATAGCTACTGAAGTCTCTTATAGCTAATTCCCTTCGAAGATTTGGTTTTAAGCCACTGAAGAATCGATCAACTTTACTTTCAGGTTGGATGATAAAGCCAGATGCATACCTTGCAAGCCTTGTAAAATTCGCTTCGTATACACCAAAAAATTCATCATCCTTTTGCTTTAGTTCAAGAAACTCCTTCTCCATATTTGTTCGAAGAATACGAGGGAAGTACTTATTGAAAAATAGGTTCTTGAACTCGTCCCATTCCATGGACTCAATTTCATCCCTTTGCCTCGTATTCTTAATAAGATTTCACCATTGATCAGCATCACCTTCCAAATGACACACTGCTAAGATGACTTTATCATGTTCAGAACATTGAAGAACTGAAAATATCTTTTCAGTAGTACTAATCCATTGTTAAACAACTAATGGATCAGTAGACCCGCTGAAAGAAGGTGGACGTCGCCTCATGAAGGACTCAATAGAATATTGTTCCCTTATCTGCTCATTTGGAAGTCCAGAATGATTCATAGCTTGTGTAATTATAGCAATAAGATTTTTCACTCCATCTCCCATAACATTTGTTTGTTCGGGAGGACAATCATTGCATTGTCCATTGCATTGATCAACACGATTCCTTCGTGTTCCAACCATCGTCTAAAACCCAAAAAGAATAGTGTGAGAGGCAAAAATCATGCTAGGGAAAACAACATAATAAAGGGGGAGTACCTTCAATATCTAACATCTTAGGTTTAATTCTATGATCGTTAGTGTAATTCTAGTATTATAACCTATACGTATACTTAACCTTAGGGACATCCCTAGACATACCTTAGAACTATCTCTAGGGATCTCACTAACGTTTTCGCATCCTAGTTTCCAAAGGTTGACTAAACCTTTCCTCTGATACCAAATGTAGAGACCCGAATCTTGACGTACATGGACATTACATTACTTTTTAGGAATACTTAGTACATAACAAAAACACACACACAAGGATCGTAATAGTTTAGTGTCTTTGGAAACTCGGAATATAATCTTCTAATCGTGGAGAAAGATCTTCAAAATCTCCCATAAAGATCTTCCTTTTTTTTTACCTAAAACCTTTCTTTATATCCTGGGGAAAAGAAAACATAAAAGTGTGAGCTCAAATGCTCAGTAAGGGTAAAAAAAATAAATATCAATCACATCATTTTCATAAGAACATAACATTTTGGAAATATTAACCTGCAAAAGAGAGCATAATTTCATAACATTGGATAAATCATAGTAGTGAAATGAAATCCCAATAATCATAACATAAAACATGAAACTTTTTGGAATACACACATAATCATAGAGAATCATATCTTACTAGTCAAGACTCATTTCCAAGACTATCTTAGTGGACAAAGTCCATTTCTGAACTGAGTCACCCTCGTTTCAGTCCTGTTTCACTGAACCGGTATAACCTACCTTTCCAGCCATGTCTATCTCTTGAGATATAAAATCTTTACCCAATGCATTGGAGGGAGATATATGTTCCACCCATCTCATAATTATACCATTCTTATGTGTGCCACAAAATCATAAATCATACATCATTGCATAACCCATGTAATAAAAATGGGATTCTTAAACAACATGACATCATAAAACAATTCATATAAGATAAAGGAATTCATAAATATAATTCCATCACAAAATAATCAAATCAATGTAATAATAGGGATAAAAACAGAACCCTTTATTATCTTAGATGGAAAATAATTTTCATAAAACACTTGAACTCCATTC
The DNA here is from genome assembly GCA_963277665.1 of Viscum album. Classification (NCBI taxonomy): domain Eukaryota; kingdom Viridiplantae; phylum Streptophyta; class Magnoliopsida; order Santalales; family Viscaceae; genus Viscum; species Viscum album. The sequence goes on from OY728164.1 coordinate 138,236,682, forward strand.
TTGAGGAAAATATCATTTCTGCTTCAAAAACACTTTTCCTTTCTTAACATGTCATACAATTATAAACTAAAAGCAGTTTATTAAAAATAAACTTGAAAACTTGTAAAGGAATCTTTTTGGAAATAATGTTTTAAAAATCCATTCATGCCGTATATGTTTAAAAAAAAAATTCTTCATACTTTTGTCGGAAAAGTCAAAAAGTACCTCGTATGAAAAACGACAAAAGATTCCTTTCATATCCTTTACTAAAAACTCACCGAAGGGTAAAATTGGATTTAAAAAATTGTAGGTGGATGGAAATAATATTACATATTGAGGAAACATGTATGTGGATGATAAAATACACCCCAGTAAATGCCAAAGTATAAACAATCTCGGATAAAAATGAGATTGTGATATTTCCCTTACCTTATGTTCGATATGCTTTGTACGTATCCGAACCTCCTGTATAATGATTTAAATAATGTCATTAACTTATTACAGAATCATATTCATTGTTATGATATCATATATGGTTCACTTATGACTTTATATTACCCGTTCTTTTGTAAATTCCATGTTAAAGAAGCGTTTTGGGTAAAATCGTTTCATTTATCGTAGTTGTTTGGACTTGTTGTTCTTGACATTATTATTAATTATATCATGATTTACTTACTTACAGAATATAAAATATGATTTATATATCATATATATTCAGTATATATATATATATAATAAATAGATAAATGAAATGAAACACACCGTTAATGGAGACGGTAGTCCGTACGTACACATGAACGCTGTTTTCCTTTCATTATTGTCTTGAATGGAAGTAAGTAGATGAAATATATATATACATAAATCCATTAGATTTACCATGTCATATATTTCATTATTATTCATTATATATACTTTATAATCATTTTGGAATGGTTAACATGGATAATGAATCTCATCGCGTCGTGGAGACGGTAGTCCGTACGTACGCACAAGCGATGATATCGTTCCCATGGTCGTGGAATTGTGTTGAAGTGTATGTATACTATTTCAGTATCAATATCACTTTATAATAATCATATATAGTTACTCATTAAACCATTATACCCATCCAATTAAGGTGGTGGCGGAAAATAGATTACACCACGACGTGGAAATGGTATTCCGTACGTACACACGCACGGTGATTTCCTTTTTCCGTAGGATGGATAGAAGGTTAATTAGAGTTGTTTAATATTTATAATAACATATCAGTATATAATAAATACTTATGTTATTAATTTATCATGAAACAACTAAATAAGAAGAAGTTGAAGAAGAAAGAAATTGAAAAAGATCGGTAATGGATATTACCTCTTTTTGACGTGCCTTCACTTAACCTCCACTTAAAGAACTAAGGATGGTCTTTGAAGAAGACCAGGACCTCTAGGATGATACTAGGGAAGTGGAGAAAAGATTTTGTCAGGGTTTGGCCGAGATTTAATGCTCAAATTGGTGTGTGGAGGAGAGGGAGGAGGTGCCCTTTTATAAGGGAGGAGAGGGGCACCTTAGGAAAATCTCAAAATATTATTTTATATTAAGGTAAAATTCGGTTTATAATGGTTCCAAAGGGTCTTATTTCGATGATAAAGTGGGTATGGGTCGAAATACACTCAGCCAATAGTATTTAGACATGTTTATGCTATTATTTTAACCTTATCAATTAGATTTAACTCTAAGTTAAATAATTTAACTTTTACCGTGTCTTTTTGTTTTCTTACATTATATGGTTAATAAACTTACCATTACAAGCCAAAAGAACACCAAGTTGTTTATTATTAATATATATATCCTTATCTAAGTCATTTTTCCGAACCTTAGATTTTTAGTAATTAAATAACAATTAATAATATAATATTTGTTTTAAAAACTAATTTATGTCAATTTTGCCACTATTTGGTACATGATTTTTATGAAATTCATAACAGAATGATAAGTTCGAACTAAGTTACTTATATCAACAATGAAATGTCATATTAACCTAGAAAATTAATTTAGTTCATAAAAAATCTCAAATTATATTTATTTGGGTATTTATAAAATCAATTATGTCAATATTTCATTAATAAGATAATTACTGCATCATCGTTGTGTCATAAATAAGTTAAATTATTTAATGTCTAAAAATTACAAATAACCTACAATTATGTAGGAAATATTTTTATCTTTCTAATGAATATTTATAGTCCAATTTATCTTATGTATAACCCCATATTAAAAATGATTTACTTATTAAACTTTAATTTTAACTATTTTAACCCTTCTTTAAAAAAATTAATAATAAATATCCTAATCTAATCCAAGTGGGTCTAAATGGTCATATTTTATTCCTAAGGTTGTTTTTGGTTGAATTACACTTTTCGAATAGAATTAGGACATGTGTTAGGGTAATAATAATATCATTTTTACCCTTAATTACCCTATTTACTTTTAACCGTGGTAAAAAAAAGTAAAAAGTTACTATTCACCAAAAATTATTTTCATCTCATTGAACCACATTTTACTTTCTAACATCAACCGTGTCTCTCGGATTTTCGAAATTCCACTCACAGAAGTGGTAAAATTAAGTTTTATGAAAAATTCCGTTTTTTAACTACCACTTAGTGGTTTCACTATTCATTAAAAAATGAAAGTTTCTAGAAAAATACCAAAAATTAGATCTAAGCTATATTTGATATTATGAATTCAAAAAATGATGTATATTTTATCAAATTCAAAACATATTGGTTGCATTAATTAATTTAAAAATCAATTCCCGTCGTCAATACAAATAGCGTGTTCTTAAGAGATAATAATTATCAAAAGATTGACACTTGTTTATGACTGGTTTAAATGTGAAATTACATCCAATGACCAACATTGTATTAAATTGTAAAAATATATTCTAAATATACTTTAAAACCACTCAAATTAATAATTTATCACAATTAATTATTTCGATTAAAAAAGTTGTTTTTAATTATAATTTAGTAATTTTCACTATTCATCAGAATATGAAAGTTATCCGAAAAGTACCAAAATTTCACCTTAGGCTAAATTCGATACTCCGAATCCAAAAATGAAGTCCATTTTGAGAGCTAAAATTTCTAAAATTTTAAAAGGTGGTTATTACTATTCATAACGGCTAGTTTTATTAATATTTTAATAGCATATCGTTGTTTAGTGAAACTTGGTATTGCGTATGACGCAAGCTATCGAGGAAGGTCGTGATTGCGTGTAATGCAAGGCAAGTCAAGGATGCGTGTTGTGAAATCTCCTTTTGGTGTAGCGTACAACACAAGACATTAATGAAAAGAATATTTTTCATAAAATCTCGGGGTGTTACATTGTTATGGATGTGTCGAAGGGTAAATAGGTTATAACCTATTCCACCTTTGTGATTACCTATTAATTGGTAGAAAAGATAAAGTCCATATAAAACCCTGATTAATATTGAGTTGTAAACTAAGAATGGAACATGGGAGATGGTTTAGAAATGATATGGTCTACAAATATGGATGAGATGATTTGCATCCATGGATGGGTGGTGATATCTACCTATATGAGAGAGGAGCTGATGAGGGACACCCATTCCTCATAATGGGTGGTACATCTGGGGTTGGCCCAAAAATATCATGAAAGTAGGCATCATTTATGGTAGCTAGGTATGAGGAAGAAAATCATGGGGTTTTTTACTCACAACCTTACCTCTCAGAGGATAAAGGTAGAGAACTACCAGCATAGTGGGTTAATTCAACCCTTCCAGTGCCAGCATAAAAGTTTGAATAGGATAATATTTATAGATTTATGGGACTACCCATAACCCTGATGGGTCTTAATAAAATGTGTTTACTATTTTATTAGTTGAATAAGTTTTAAGTCTTCTTATCTATTTAAGACACTCTGTTAGTAGACATGTTAGGTATGTTATACATTACAAATACGATTATATTGTATTAGGTACCTATGAGTATATTATCAAATCATGACATCTATTTCACATCAATATTTTAGAAAGTCCAATAGAAGTCCATATGTTCTCAACTAATTATATGTATATTCTATTACCTATATATGGAGGGAAAGTCTGATAGGATGACATTGATATGGGGAATTATTCTCAAAGTATGAATAATTAATTTTGAAAGGTCATTGGATAACCATATGGAACCTGAAGTTTTTTTTTGCATAATAATAGATTTAAGTATTTTTTAAAAATGGATATATTTGAGGATCTGTATGGTTGAAAATTATGATCATTGTTATGTCGGTTAGAGGTGGGAAGGTCAAAAGTGATTAGACTGATCATGGTATAGAAGACTATAGAGAAGGTAAAGATGGTCCAGAAGTAGTTGGTTATTTATTAGAGTAGGAAAAAGCTATATAAAACTGTAGGTGGAACCCCTTGGAGTTCAATATGTTTTATTGAGTATTCTTCCATGTATTCTCTTAGTCTGGGTATCGATTTTTTTAGAGGTAGGTAAAGTTTACAATATGGTTTTTTAGTATATTCCATATTATGGATATGATAAGAGTAGATTCCATCTAGTTGGATCTTCTTCAGAAATAAATGTATACATGATGTATTTCATAGGCCGTAGCTTCATAAATACAAGCTAGAACCTATTCACATGATCAACAGTGACGACATTGAGTAAGAGGTAGATATGTCTATGAGGATAACCCAATGTGTATAGTGGACCAGAGTTAGAAGGTTTTAAATGGGAATAAAGTTCCTATTGTCCAATTATTATTGATACATGGGCATATCTTGAAGGATACATTAGAGAGGGAGTCCTATATGTGGAAACAATTGTCAGATCTATTCAATGAGGACCCATAAAGAAGCTTATCAGGGGAATGAAGTACATAAATAGAGAGTTTATAAGAGCCCTTATTTTGAAGGTGAATTTTGTTTAATATTCTATGTAACTTTTTCATCTTTATGATTACATTTTGATCAGGGTCTTAATGGAATCATAGGTTCATGATTTCATTAGTTTGAGGTTGTTTAGAGATGAAATTAGATAAGAGAAGTTCACCATGCTAAGATTACTGGGAGTCAAATCCTGGATGGAGGTTATCATGGGGTCACAATGTGGCCTTGATACACTATAACATGATGGCCAGTGAGATAGAGGATGAAATGTCTTAGTGAATGGGTACCATGGTGTGAGGATTGGTTTTTTGGAAAAAAAATTCCCATACATAAATATTTAACTTATATATGGTCATAGTATGATGTGGGTGCCATGATGTAATGGTTCTTCTTAAGGCATGGGTGATGGTAGGGTGCCAATACATTGTGGTAGCAATTCATGATGTGGATAACCTATGGGATGTTCCATTACAATATGAACACCCCAGCGACACCACGATAGTTCTTGGATAGTGGGTTAGACCCACTACTTAGGGGTGGTCGTTCCATCACCCAAAGGGGCTACACCATGACATGAGACTCATGTGGATGCTTTGTGATGTGACCATCATTATCACAATGTGAACAATTTATTTGAGTTTTTTAATGTAAATATTTTTGAATATATATTTATACCCCTTTAAACCATCCAATCCTTCAACCTTAAGTCCATTCATTCTTTTTCGATGATTGTAACACTTATCCCCTCCACTCTCTTATTTTATCTGTTTGATGCAAAGAGTTTCATTTGGTTTATCTAAGACCATTTATGTCAAATATTTCCTGTTCCATCTTAATTTTATCAGTTACCATATAAAAATCCTAATTATGGTGTTGGGGTTGAATTTTATGGGTTTGATGGACTGAGCTAGAATCAAATAGTGTGTCTTATAAATCACAATCTATCAATCATGTGGGAAAAAGTTGTTACTAAGTAAAAACATTTTTATTAAGTTTTATGGATTGAATTGAAGGTAAGTTAATGTGTTATCTTTTTGTGGTTACTCCTTTTCTATCAAAGTTACTATGTGGATCCATATGAATGTGGTTAAAAATGTATAGGGGTAGTTGTGGGAAAATCTTTTGGATGTAGTGGAATCCCACCTTATTGCATTGAAATAAGTAAGGAAGTCCACCTAGGTGGATTGGGATTATAGTGAGTAGTTCTGTCTTAGTTAAGGATATGGTAACATTGTAGAGTAGTAATTGGGTTCAAGTGACAAGTCCCCTCACTTGTGACAGTGTTGGGTGTGGAAACATAGATATATGGAAAACTGTGAGAGATCCGAAAGGAGGAAGACTAATGGGTAGATTTGGTTACTTATTTAACGTTCTACTGCAAGCGATGTAATGGTTTGGGGACTGATGTGTGACTACCCTACATTAGAGGATATGGTTTAGGAACCTATATGTGACCACCCCTACATAAGAGGGGATGGTTTGGAAATTTATCTGATACCTCCTCCGTGTAAGTGGATCTGGTTTGGGAGAAGATGTGAGAGCTCTCGTGAGTAAGATGGGATGGTTTGGGAACTGATGTGTTATCTCCCTTGAGTAAGAGGTGATGGTTAGGGAACTTACTTCTTACCACTATTGAGTAGGAGGGGATGATTTTGGAACCTCACATGGGATATTAATGGACATTTTATAAGTGTTCATAACTCATTTGAGAGTCTACTGGTCATACTCTAGGGAGTGACTATGACTCAAGATCACTCTTCCTTCTAGCATGGAGCTAAAGAAGGTATGTTCTGGTTTTATGGTGAACTATTAAGTGTACTATATCTTGAGATGAGATGTATACTTACTATATTTTTATTTTTTAGTGTATATAAGTTCATATATCAATTACAATGATGCTTAGGATGTAGTGGTAGTGTCTTACTGGGTTTTATTACATTGACCTGGGACATGCAACCTTGTGTGGATTTACATTTTTTTAGGGATCCCAGAAAGGGATACAACCTTATGATGGGTTGAAGAGAATGAATATTTAGATAAGGATTTGAAGTGATGCAAGGGAATACTATGAGACCTTATAATATTATGCCTATGTTATTATTATATTCTTTTGTTTATTTTATATGTATTAATCCACCATATATAGATATTTTTTTGACTTGGTTATACTATTGATTGCATCTATTTTTTGATATTGTAATATATTTTGTTATTTTTTGGATCCCATTTTTTTATTTCTAATGGAATTCTATTTATTATTTATTTATTTTTATTTTTCTGGATGTTTACCAAAAATTTATGGAATAGTCTCCCAAATTAATAATCTAGGACATCACTGCAAGTCGGTAGCCTCTTTTATACATAGAGGACCACAAGAGGTCACATGGATTACCAACACATGCCATATGTTTTAGGTTAGGGTATAAAAAAATAATAACAAGCCCCATTTTATTTATTAATTATTCAAGGTTTTATAGATCTGAGATATAAAGGAGGAACTCAAGAGAGAATCTATGTGAGAGCATAGAAAATAAATTTATGGTTAAAAATCATGTTACCAGGGTAGTGGTATTGCATTTATTTGTTAGGTTGTTGTGGTTTAATATTGTTCATCATATGTATTGTAATGTTATGGTTTATTGTATTTTTCTCTTACCCCATGTGGTGAGAGTGAGTGAGTTCACGTGTAATGGATAGAAATTTTGGTTATAATGTCATGTATGAGACTACTTTATGTTGATATATGTTAAAATATATTTAATTAAAAATATATATTCAGTATTTTTCTAAATAATTATTTTTGACAAATAATTTATTTAACATGTTCATGTTATGATTATATATTATATTAATATAACTAACATGCAGGAAAATATGTTACAAGATTAAGCCTTGATTAGTTGGGGGTATATGAAGAACCCCACGAATTTGGGGCTTAGTTTGAGAATTCTTGAAGATCCCATTTTTTATTGAAAGAATGGGTTGTTGTATTTACTGAAAACATAAACTGAGGTTCTGTTAAGTATGAAGGTGCTTGAAATGGTTAGTATGGCATTAAACATCATTGATTAAAGGCTCATGATACATAATTTTTTTTTTGAAAAGGGATGTTGATCAGCTAAAATGGTTCTAGTTATGTTTTAGTGTTAATCTGATCTACATATATGATTCTATAAAGGGATGATTCATGTAGTCATTTTTTCTATGTAGATGATTCGGTGTATAGGATCATGTATCCATTTACATTACATAGTAATTTTTTGGGTTCTTTGAATCTGTAACCCGTTCTTGTTGTTTCGGTTACCGCTCACCCATAAAGCGGACTATTTAAAAATAAAAAAAAAGAAATTGTCAGTCAGTCATATAGCCAAATATAGATTCACATAACTGATTCATGTATGATATTACTCTATGTTTCATATTTTTATTGAGTGTAACGAACCAACACAGAATACCATCTAAACCAATATCTGAACCAATTCACTACTAACCAGAATAGCGTTTACAATCTCCATGGGCTAGTGATAAGCACCTGGGCATCAATAAATTACTATTGGGAACAATTTCAACCTCAAATGTTTACAATAAAAAATTAAAATATTGAAACATTATCAAATATATATAAATTAATACATACATATAAAATTAAAAAGAGACACTAAGAAAACTGAAAGTGGAACATAAAAACCAATCCCGCCTCCAAGTGGTCCATGACCACCTACCATGTCAAAAGTCACCCATGCATGAACCCACAAAGGAGGAATAAAGTATGAACACACTCTATATGATCATAAAGGGCTGAAAACACAAAAAGGTATAAGAAATGTGTGAGCTAAAGAGTCCATAAGTATTCATCCAAATATTCTATGCAATTGCTTGATAAGGTAACTCAAATATGATAAAAGTAGAGTGTAACTAATAGAGTAAGAGGAATAGAATAAAAATAGAGTTATTATCATTTACAATTCATTTATCAAACTAAACCTACAAAATAACCTATTTCACCATTTAAAAAAGAAATATTTTTTGGAAAATCATTGAAAACCATTTCACATGCTAATGTAAGATAATCAAGAAAAGATAAAAATATGAACCTGATATAGAAAGATTAACGAGAGTCAATAAAATAAATGAAATATGGAAAATAATAATAAATGGATCAAGTAATGAATCTTCAGTTCCAAATAGTGATAATGAATGCTGTCATGTTTCGAGATCATGTATACGGATGTCATGGGTACAACCTCAGTATGATAGTGAGTCCACCTCAAAATAACTAATCAAATTATAGCATGGAAAATTTTTATGCTAACATCTAGTATCAAAGGTCTCAAGTAAACCAGCTCCCTGAACACCTACTTTCCAAGACACATGTCCATAACCTGAACCCTTTATATTCTCTAAGGATCCACTAGAATGGTGTCAATATTTCTATTGAAGAATATATCTATGTCATCCCATCCAACTAACATCGTTTCCATGACTAGTAAAAATATGAGAGTGAGACAATTATGTTTTGAGGATCACACAAGGACCATATAAAATAATGTTACTTTCCCTAATATAATATCTCAATATCACCCCCAAATTTCCTCAAAGTCAGTAATGCATTTTTCAACACTCAAAAATGGGAGGTAAAATAATCAAGAAAGTAAAATTAAGGGATTATTACAATATAATATCATCTTAAAGTAGAAACCGATCCTTCATGGATAATAAATTAAATTAAAATCCTTTTAAATAATTTATACATCCAAAATGGCAAACCATACCCACTTTATCTCCCAAATAATCGTTAAAATTCCAAACATGCCATTAAAATAATTATTTATTTCTAATTATCCCAAATTAATTTAATGTAATTATTACAATTTTTTATAATGATTGAATATATTTCAAAATAATGGTTTACACCCTCTATGCATGCAAAGAAATCATTTATTTTAAATAACCCAAGAACACCCATTTCAAAAAAATGGTAAAATAATTGAAAGGGGGTTCTTGGTCATTTAATAAATCCATGAATTTTAAAATATGTAGAAACCATAGAATAGTTCAATTCATTTAATTCAAATCAGGAAGGTTTATTTTATAAATCAAAACCTGGTCCAAATCCCTTAATTCCACCAAAACATACTTTAAAATAACTTTAAAAAAAATAATGAAACACGGAATTTAACAATCCAAAAAAGGTGAGAAAGATCAAGATCATAACCATTAAATTCATCCCATGTTCAATTCAAAGGGAAACTGGTCATAGAAGATTTAATGGGGAATTTTGAGGATTAATTACATAGATTACATGTTAAAAATTAAGAATTTCAAATCTATGAAATTTTCAAGAAACAATGAATTAAAAAATGATGGAAAATCATCAAAACACCTAGTTGGAATATTTGGAATCCGACCAAAATGAATCTGATATATGTCACCTTTTATGGAGACCACCAAATCTAAGAAGATAGATCTTGATAAAAAGATAAATTGATCCTACATCTACAATTCCATGTCAATCAACTTAGATCCAATACAACTAAATTCCATCATAACCTATAGGAAGAAGGAATCAATAGAATAAGTGAGATCGAATAACAAGAATAAGAGAACTCATCAAAATAGTATCACCACTTCAATTGTCACTTTAATACACCATGGAATGAGGTTTAGGAATACAAATTAGATCTAGAGGGCCCCCAAATTCTAATGGATTGGATTATGTTTGAGTGGGAGGAGTTTAGGGTTAATTGGAGGGGGTGTGACTTTAATTAAAATTTTTGGGGCATCTAATTCTTGTCTTCATAGTTTCATGGGTAGGTCACACGATTATTACTAACCATGCACCTAACCGTGCACCAAAAATAGAAACATTAGAAGGGTTTAATGGTTTTAGCTATACATTTAGTTTAACTATGTTCCAACCATGTGACCCCCTTCTATCCTGGTTTCACACTTTTTCAAACCAATCTCTAGCAATGCGAAAACAACGAACATGCCAAGAAACCTTAAAAAATTATAAAAAATGATAGAAACAACCCAAAAATAGATCCAATCACTAGGTACTCAAATCAATGGGTCAAAACATATAAAAACAGGTAACAGGATGTTACAACCTCCCAGCATCGGACTTTATATCCCCAAATAGAATATAGTTCAAAAGATATAACATGGTGAAACAATAAGAAATCCATCACTAATCTTGTGAGGTGTATGGTCAGTGGTAAGTAATAGATACTCGCCCAATGTTTAACAATACACACACATATCCAAGATAAAAAAACCATGATATCACACCTTTATAAACTAGAAAAACATTGTAGACCTAGAATAGGTCTCCCCACAATTTAATGATTAACCAAAATGGTGTAACTTAATAAAAACAAATCCCATAGAATAAAATAAGATACTTCACCAAATCACTAAGGTGATACATCTAAGATCAAGCATCCAAAAAAGGTAAATAACTAACAAGTATTTATAACATGGGTAAGTACTCAATGGTAACATAATATTTTCAAAACTGAGCCTCATACCACAATGAGAATATCAAATAAAACCCCAGCACCACTAGGTTCCTGGCCTATCAAAAAATACCCAGAATCCTAGTTATTAGAGTACATTCCCAAGGTATTTCCAAGTCCAAATCGAAAGAAATCAAACATCTAGGTCTGTGCACATCAGGTCACTACACTCTCACAATAGAAAATATCCAATATATCAAAATTGAGCACTAACCATAAAGTCAATATAACAGGACACCAAGGAAAAATAATCAATATTACAATAAATGTAAACCATTATTATGTCAAAAATAAACAAATTACCCAAACATAGTTTTAGAAGATATCATTCACAATTATCTCAAAACAAAATTTTTCAAAAAACAAAAAATTCCAAAGAAAGAAAACTCATATGGTTTCCACTAACAAATTAGAATCAATAAATTGGATCAATATCAACTACATCTGGTAGCTGACCACTGACATCCAAAATATCCTCTACCATATTAAAATATTCATTTCAAGGACTATGAATGGAGACTTATTATCTTGATTCATATACTTCCCTATAGTCTAGAGATGATATTCTAAAAAAAACATTCCTTTTATGTAAAACAACATACTAAAACTCATATGTGACCTCAATGGACACACCGTCCACAAAGATTTAGAGCTTTCGAATAGAACCAATTAAAATTTCCAGGTGTTCAATACTAGAAACACATCGTAATAATCATATTTTCTAGACATGTATGTCCTTTATTAACTATGAAAGAGAAATTCTTCTCTTTATTTTTTTGATAGCTTTACTTTATCTGAAAAATCATTATTGAGAAACCCCAAAAAATAGATCAACCCATATGCTAGAATAATGATTAAGAGGTATGGGAAAAGACATTTTATAAAACAGATAGCCTTACTAAAATCATTATGAACAAGACCTTTTATGAAACATACCAAACATGATAATTTCATGGAATAATCCACTGCCAATGGCTTATCTTGACCAAAACCCAAGAACTCAGTGACTTTCTCCATCTTCACTTCCTCAGGATACAGACACCGATTGATGATTGACTTGAAGAATTACCGATAAAATAATTCATGTAAAAAATAGGGAATGAAAACTTCCCACCACTCCTAGCTAGGTCCCTAAAATAATGAGTCAATAGACTTTACCTTCAGAGTATCATGAATCTTGAGAGAATAAAAAATCTCATCAACTTCAACAAGACACATTACTGACTCAAGAGAACCTTGTTCACCTTTATAAAGAGAATGAAAATATTGTAATTAAAGGATGGGGTTTAAATACTAGAATGTCTCTAGCTCCACCACTCAGTATGGAGTCTCAGAAGATTCAATATTGTTAGACACCAACTTTGTAAAATAAGAAGAACTACCCTGAGGACAAGACCATTAGACCAAAATTCTATTTTTCTTGAATGAATTTCTATGATACATTTATAAAAAAAACATAGGCATATCAACTTAGTAATAATAGAAATAGAAAAAAATCCAACAATTTTCAAACAATCCACAACTACTTTATCAAAGAATTACTGATTTCAAAACACACAAGATTTCACCATCTATAAAACATTACTATTTTCATTAAAAAAGATAAATATTGATATAAATCCATTTATGATTCAAAAACCATTTTCCAACACATATATATTATTCCTTGGTTTTAAAATCATTAAACCCATTTTACAATCATTAAAACCATTTCTATTTAAATCCATTACAAACCAAATTTATTTCTTAAAAATTTAATTTACCACATCACAGAAGAATATTTGATAATTTTTTTTCCAAATAGATCATTTAATAAAAAATACTTTTTAATTTAAAAATTTTCTCAGTGAAAATAAAAAAACTTGACTTATGACACAATTTAGTTTTCATAAGTGATTTAAAAGTATTAATATTGGATTAATGACGAAACAACCCCACAGGAGCATGAAACAACCCACATAACCAAGATCAAATAAGTGAATAAAATTTTATGAAAATGGATAAGGTTTTATATTTATAATCTTGTAGTAACAATTAAAGGATTAGTCTTATAGACTGGTAAACCACACACAACCCTCACAACTATCCATGGGTGGATTTCAAGACCAGTCACATCGATTATTCACAGTTTACCACACCATGAAAACATGGTGCAACTGTGGTCATCCTTAAATTTCAATCCCAAAACACATAATAGATTCCCCAAATGAAAGATAGTCTTTTTGGGAATCTAAATCTCATTTATCATAAGGAAACAAATTAATCAAAAGAATGAACCAAGTCCCAACATCCCTGGTAACTCAAGTCTCATCACGAGGAGGTGGTGATCAAGACCTCACTCATGAATTAAATCTTGAGTTCTGAAACATTCATAATCTGCATTATACCTCGAATCAATCCATATATAATAAGGATTTAAAAGTCAAGTAACTTCACTTAAGTAAATACCTACCTTGATACCATTTATAACAACAGGTCCCCACTGAAAACATAAACATCCTTCCATAACATGGTTGTTGGGTCCTGGCTTGCCAGGCACCACCAGTTTCCCTACAAACATGTGGTCCCCTCCTTGGGGCCCACCCATATTCCCGAATGATTAATATGACTAATCACTATCCCCATGGTAAATACATGTTATTTCTAATGTGCTTTCACATTAAATATGGATTGGTTTACTATACCATCTTTTATAATTTAAGTGTTCTCATGAGAATTAATAATTAAAATTCTTGAATAGATTTTAATTCTTCGTAAATTATTGGATTTTTTTACAATCCATTACTTATGCATGTTTAGATGATTCCTACTATAGTTATAAATGGCTATAAATAGTGATTTTAATATAAAAAAAATTATTTTCATCCATGATGCAGATATGGTTTTTGCAGCTTCCACAGTGATTATGGGGAAATAATAAATTTAAATGTTGATCATGGAGTGAAATATCTACAGATATTTAGAAGAATGTGAGACTAGAAATAATGGGGTGTGTTCCCTACACAGAAACTAAAAAGTGAAAAGGCTGCTGATACACATTGAATAGATTATTGTGAAGAAACCATTGATAAAAAATGTGGACAGATAGAGAAGAAAAATAAAAATCAGTTGATAAATGGTAGAGATTTGATAGTGAGAGACATAAAAGAACTACATGGGGTTCAAATATAAGTTTTCATTATTCATCATTCAATATCTAGTAAATATTTTTTCTTTAATAGATTGAATATGATTTTGAGGATATATGTCTATCAGGGTCAAGACTACACAGTGTGTTGTACTTCCTTTCATATTCTAGAGGTTTATAGAAGGAGATATATATATTCTTTTTTATTAATGAAATCTAGTTTTCTGGTGATATTCTTCAGTTCTTAATCATATTTTCATCACAAAAAGATATTTCATTTTTGGGTGTGACTAATTCCATGTGTGGTAGGAAACCACAAGATTTACTATAATGAATTTTATATTGGTATATAGTGAAAAGAAGATGTGGTTGGGAGAGTAACCAGCCAGGAAAAAGAGCAGGAGTCCACATTGGATCCAAACCTAGTAAAAATCTATGGTAACATCGTTATTTATTTTATACACGATCATGTGAGGCGTTATTTTTTTTTATTTTAGAGGATCATACTCAAAAAATTCTTATAGTTTTACATTTTTAAAAGGAAGTTTCAAAACTACCACATACTGATTCAACCCACATTCTCAGTGGAGTAAACTGATCCTGATAGGAAAATCAATTAGTATTAGAGACTAGGATCCCTTTGTATGATACATACAATTATCCTTTGATATATGGATAATATAATCTTAGTTAATAGTAGAGGTGTACCTATGTTAGAAAGAAAAAATTATCAAAGTTAGAATAATCTTATATTACAAAAAATTTTATATATGTGTATAAAAGTTTTTGATTCAATGACGGTGTGTTTTCCACCATTTATGAATTATTTTTAGATGTAATTTTATGAATAAATAAACATGTAAGTGGATGAAATGTCATATAATTATATTTTCATGTCATTATCAACGAAATTTTATATGAAATTTATAGATCTATAAACTATAAAATAAATTTTGAATAAGTTGGATAGAATTTATAAAGGCAATATGAATGTTAAAGAAGAAAATATAAAGATCAATAGAATAAAATTTTAAGACATTAAAATTGAATAGGATGAATGTGTTGTTGATCTGTTTACTCAACTAAAATAAATTGTGATTAAAATTTGAGGCCTTGGTGAGAATCTAATCAACACTACAATTATAAAGAAATTGATGAATAATTTTAAAGATTAATGTGATACCAAAACTTTAGCACTTGAAGATAGATAATATTTTTCTATGGATAATATACATAATAATATAATTGCTTATGAAATGTGAAAACTTCTAGAATTCAAAAATAAAGTGAAATAGGAGATGAATTTTAAAACCATAATAAACATAATAATTAGTAATGATGAAGTTTTTTCTGACAGTGATGATTCTGATAATGGATAAGAATATAAAAGGGTTATTAAATTTATTTATAAATGTTTTCAAAAAAACTAAATTAAAGAACATCATCACATTTTATGGTAGTATTTTGAATAAAATGTTTATAGACAATATGAAATTAATTTTCTAATGAATAAAGGAGTAGATCATAAATCTGAAGATGATGAAAAACTCAAGAAAAAAAGCATATAATTAGTTTCAAATAATCTTTAAAGGTTTGTGGAAGAAAAAATATATTTCCAAAAACAAATATGAGACTTGATGAAAAAATAGGTGGAAGCTGATCTTACCATATGTAGGGACTCTGATTAAGATATAGAAGAAATATTTTAAAACTTTGTAGATCATGATTAGAAGATGACTGATTAATCTATAAGTGAAGATGATGATTTAGGACCAATAGATTATAAACACACTGTAAAAGATGAATTTTATGCATGCCCTAAGAAAAAAACATTCTCATGAAATAGAAGAAAAACCATGTAAGAGAAAACATGAAACTGATTGATAAAAATGAGACCAATAAAAAAAGAGAGATAAAACATGTAGAATAAAATTAAAATCTTATATTTAATGTTGCTGAATATGATAAAATGATCAAATATATCAAGGAAATCTATCTTTGAAGGATGAAAAAACTATGCATTATGCAATAAAAATCTTTTTATGCTATGAATTATATCAAAAAAGATTAATAAGGACTGAAAATGATTTGTTGAAGTCAAGGGAAAATTTTCTAGTAGTATTTTTTTTTTAAATTCCACATGTGAAAAACCAATTTTCATAATTATTGATACTATCAATGAATGTTTAATTAATTATCTTGAAAAAAATTAGATCAAGAAAAATGTAATGAAATCATCGATAAAAGTTATTTATGAATGAATAAGATTGAATGAAAATCATCCACAAAAGTTTTTTATGAATGAAGAAGATTGAATGAAAACACTTTTTCTTATAAAAGTCAAATTCTTACTCAACTAGCCCACTAAATTTCAAATTACAGAAGGAAAATTTATGGATATATCTCTATATTTTCGATAAAGTTTATATTTCAAGATTACTCACTGTGTTATGGAATGTTCTGTTATAAATCTTATACAAGTTGGTATAACATGTCTTTATGTGGGAGAAAGAATGAAACAAGGGGGAGCCATTCAAATGAGAAGAAACAAGATTCTTGAAGAATGCAGGCTAAGAAGGAAACTAAGAACATGTTGAGAACATGAAATAGGTTTTATTGTCTTGAATATCTTTGTATAAGTTGTGTTCAAAAGGGATATAGTGAATAGAAATTGATGGAAATCCTTCCAGATTAGTTCCAACTCAAATATAAAGGTAAAGTATTCCAAATGTGTAATGTAGTGAAGTTAGGCATAGAAAAAGTTTCTTTTAAAGAAAGAGAAAAGTGAAAATCATGGATACTAGATATTGTATGCTCCTCCCACAAGACTGGTGTTACTAAAATTATAAAACATATTGGGATACATGATGGAGAAGTTTTAACATTTGGTAATGAATCTTCCCTGAAAATCAAAGGTGTTGAAGAGCTCATATTGAAAATAATAATTTTAAATTAGATGAGGTTATTGATGTTAATGGTATAAAACATAAGATAACGAGTTTAATCTAACTTTGTGATAATTTATAGGAGTTAAAAATCAAAATAAATACATGCATAATTAAAATCACTAGTAGTGGAAGAACTATTTATCAAGGAATTAGAATAAATAGAAACTTTTTATTTATCGATGAACTATGTGATACATGTTATTTGAGAATGATATATGATAACATGGTATGAAATATAATACTCGATCATCCTAGACAATGAATTTGATGTATGATTGTGGGAGAAGAAGTAGTGAGATATTTAACACAAATGAAGAGGGATCAAGAAGAACTCTATGGAATATTTCAGAAGTGAAAGATATCCTAGAAGGCTCACGTGGAGATGTGCATCACTTCCATAAGATAATTGGAATTTTTCCACATATATATATGTATCCCTGATATTGAATTATACTCGAGGTGATCTATATTTAATTACTTTGGGATGAATTCACTTAGATTACTATTATTATTTTCATCAAGAAAAATATGAGGCTGTTATAATGTTCAAAGTGTACAAAATAAATGTTGAAAAACATCATGGTGTGTATCAAAAAACCAATATTTGAAAATGGGAAAGAATATACACGTGTGGAATTTGAAACTAATCATAGGAGACATGGATCCAAGAATTACTAAATAATACCATATACACCACAATAGAATGGGTTTGTGGAATGGAAGAATAGAAGAATTGTGGAAGCGGGTAGATCAATGATGGAAGAGAATATTGTAGCAAAATATTTTTGGAGTGAAGGGGTGTGTACTGCGATGAAAATCCAGTATAAATGTATCCTAATTCTTGAGACACAAGGTAAATCCTAAGAAATGTGGTTCTGAAAGAAGACTATAGTGAAATATTTCATATTTGTTTAGTAATTGTTATATTAAAATCAAAGGAACTAGGTAGGTAATGATTGAAGAAAAGGATGATGATGGAGTATTTATGGGTTATTTACCCAACATATATAGAAAAAAATACAGGAAAAATGTCTACATAAGATTACTAAGTGTTCAAAAGTAAAACATTATAAACATATAGAAAAAATGGATAGTAGACCCATATAAATATTTAATATATTATCGGAAACAATGATAAAAGTTTTGATGAAATGGGAGGAAAAGTTGGTAAAATGAAATTGGAAATAACTGATGTAGATAAATAATGTTCCAGTGATATAAATAATCTGATTGTTTTGACATAAAATAGTTATAGATATTTAAGAAACATATGAATACCAATAATTTCATGGTCAATCATAATGCACTATTTCAGACTTGAAGAGGACAATGAATTGAAAAAAAATACTTGTATCATAGGTTGAATAGAGAATAATGAATGAATCTATTAAACAATATGAATATGTGGAATAAACTAAGTAAGAACTCAATAAAATTTAGACGTACCTTACTTGGAAACTCATTCCAATAAAAAAAATGAAAAATGTGATTGTCACAATGTGGGTCTTCAAGAATCAATTGAATAAAAAGGGTATAGTAACAAGTAATAATTCCAGACATTTTTTTCAAAGCCTATCATCATATGAAAGGTATATACTTTTAATAGTTTTTATCTAGATTATAGGCATGAAACCATAAGGATGTTTGTATAAGATTAAAATTATAAATATCAAAATGATTACCAAATCATTGTGAAACCAGACTTTCTAATTGGTGATCTTAAGGAAGAAGTATATAATGAAAAAAATGAAGGTTTTATATTGGAAAATGATGATAGCATAGTATGTATATTAAAAATAGATTTTAATTCATTTAAATAGACCCCTAGACCCTAGTATAATAAATTTTATGGTTGTTGAAGGTATATGAAGATTACAAAAGGTAAAGTTGACTGTAACCTTTATGTGAATGAAATGACTAAATGAACTCACATTGTAATTGAATTTGTGGATGAAATAATATTTTATGGTGATAAGGGTTGTCTCTATAAAGAGTTACCTAAGTTTAAGAGGAACCATTTTAATATTTACATGCTTGGTGAGATAATAAAAAAAATCAGATTTCAGATTGAGAAGAATCCAAATTACATATTTTAATGTCAGGAAAAGTATGATGGGGAATTTCTTAAAAGATTTAGAATAAAAATGAAAAGGAATATTCAAATACAATTTATGTTGGAACAAAATTTTTCATGGATTAATATTGTAGTAGTGTTGTTTATAAATAATTAAAATGTATCATTGGAAGTTTTCTTTATCAAACAACATTAAGTCCATATATAAATTATGATGGGAACCTATGTTCTGGATTTCAAATTAAGCCTAAGGAGTCTCACTGGTCTTATTATAAGAAAATATTGAGACATGTTAATGGAATACAATAAAATTGGATTCTATATATAAAACTATTGATTTGAACATTTTAGGATTTATAGATACCGATTGGGTCAGTGAGTGTGTAAATAAAAGGTCAACATAAGGTGGGACCTTCTTTTTGGGAAAGATATTTAGAATCTATTTTAACAAGAATAAAAATTCAATTACTCTAAGAATGGATAAGAAAAAAATATATACCATCCATGCAGACCATTACACAGATGATTTATATGAAAGTTTAGTTAGTATATATGAATATTGACTCTAGAAAATTTCTAAAAATATATATTTTTTAATGTAAATGAAATTGGGATGTCTAACAATTTGTGCAATATTCATGATCCCTTATAATTGATATATAATATCATTTTATTAATGAATAGGTGGTCATTCAGGATATCAATACAAAATACATTTCTAAAAAAGATCATATTAGATACATTTTCACTAAATAAATGGAAATAAAAATGTTTATGGAACTGAGTCTGAAACATCATGTTCACCCTTCCCCATTCGCTTAAATTTCTATTGATTTGAGTTCCTCCATATTCCTTTGGATTCTATTTCCATAGGGGAGAGGAAGTACATGGTGAAGGGGTGTTTCAGTTGTATGGGAATTTATAAATTCTTTTATTCTAAAGATATTCATTTAATGATTAATTCATGAAAGATATTCATGATGTATGATGTATGCAAGGTGTGGATGATGATAGAAGTGACAAGAAATATCACACCGGACATTCAACGGTGATCATTAAATAATAATCCTTAGTGATAATGAAATAGTTTGGTCACTTCAATGATGGTATTTCATGGGTTTTCTTGATTTTGAATAAATCCAATGGGGTAGATTGAATAAACCCATGATTTTGTGTCCTTGTTTGATAATTCAGGAAGATACAACTGTTCATTGAAAGAATGGGTTGTTCTATTGGTAGAAAACCTAAAATGAAGGCCTATTAAATTTTATGGAGGTTGATCTATTTAATATGGAGTTATACATCATGGAATACGGGGTTATAATATAAGAAAGTGTTTTTGAGAAGGGCTGGAGTTTGACCAAAGTGGTTCTTGTTGAGTTTGATTGT
This sequence comes from Viscum album, assembly GCA_963277665.1. NCBI lineage: Eukaryota > Viridiplantae > Streptophyta > Magnoliopsida > Santalales > Viscaceae > Viscum > Viscum album. The sequence goes on from OY728164.1 coordinate 138,257,611, forward strand.
TTTTCTAATCCATGTAGAAAATTTGATAAAGGTGTGATTCACTTTGTTATTATTACTACATATAAAATTTGGTGTAGATGATAACATATCTATTTCCATTAAGTAGGAAAATCACATAGTTAATTTATCCATGTAGTCAAATCAGACACATGGACAAATGATCAACATAGACAATTTTATAATTCATGTAGCTGTTTTTATTCACATAGCCGATTTCATTAGTATGACCTGGCTGATTGGTCATTTAGCTAATTTGTGTTGGATATTAATCAATGTAGATTATTTTTGGGGTGAATCACATATTCTATTACTACATAAACATTTATTCATCCTCAAACTGATTCATATTGCTCGCAATGTATAGATTTTTTTCATCTCTGGTTTTTAGAATTTAAGTGTTCTGATGAGAATTGATTCTGCCAATGCTTGAATGGACTCTAATTCTATCTTAATCAAATTATTTGTTTTACAAACCATGATTTATTAATTATTTTAATAATCCTACATCAGTTCTAAAGAGATGTAAATAGTGTTTTTAACATGAAATAGAATCGTTTTTGTGCCATGATGTAGATAACTTTTTTTTTTCAATTTGTACATGGAATATGGGGAATTGATAATATAAAATAGAGACCAGGAAGTGATATCTCTTCAGATCATCATAAGGGAAAGAGAATTAAAATCATGTGGTTTCTTCCATACATGAAATCCAAAAAGAAAATAGGCTATTCATGCATAGAAGAGATATGATTTTCAGAAAACCATTGGTGAAAAACATGGGATTATAGAGAGGGAAAAAAGATTATGTTGCTTCACAATATAGATTATATAGTGGGAGACATAGAATAACAATGGTTTTGGGATAAATATAATATTTTATTCATTATTTTCCAACATATAGTAAATCTAATGTCTTCATAAGATTGAATCTGAGTTTGATGATAAATGTGAAATAATTTAAAGAATGCACTATGATTAGTTTTTCTTTTCATATCCAAGAGGATCATGGAAGGAGATCAACATTATTTTTTTCTAATGAATTATTTTTTTTTCTAGTGATATTATTCAATTTTTATAATAATTTGTTTATATCACAGTGACCAGATGTGTTGTTGGTTGTGACTCTTGATATGTGTAGTGGGATACCAAAAGATTAATTATATGTGAATTATACTTAGGGAAATAGTGAAAAGAATATATGGTTGTGGGGAGTAACCATCTATGACAAGGAGTGGGATTCCATAATAGAACTGGACCTTGTAGAAATCTATGTGGATATTGATCTTTATTTTCTACAAGATCATGTGATAATGTGTTATTTTTGTTTTGAGTGGATAAAACTATAACAAGTCTCGAAGGTTTATTTTGTTTAAATAGAATTTTAAAAACATCCCTACATTGATTCAACCCCCCCTTATCAGTGGAGGAAACCTATCTTGATAGTCACCTTAATTAAACCTTAATGGGTGTTTCATTGTGTTTTTCATGCATGTGAGCCTGTAAATTTTCTAAATTTTGTTAATAATTAAAGTTTTAATGCTTTTTTGGAGTCCCATTTTAGTATTTTAGAGATTATATCCTCAATAAATTCCCATGGTGACACAAAGGGACTAGATGAGATATGCTACAAATGTATGGAATGCTCTTATTTAACCTCTAGATAGTCTATAGGGTACAATTAAGAATGATCCTAAGGTTGTCCTATTTTTTCAGGTAGAACATCCACTTCACCATGTAATGTTTATCCCAAATCCAATGGGTTCTAAAGGTACTCATTGTAGTGTACCTACTATGTTATAAATTTTACTATATTTTTAGTTATGTTATACACTAATATTATAAGGAGTATGAGGACCTCCAGATGCAGAGGACTCGATTGAGGTAATAATGGGTTTTTTAGTTGGTAGAGACACCCAATGAGTATAAGTTGAATCTAGAATCCAAAATTATTTAGGAACCTAAATTGGGGGGTGTGACATAGTATAGGCCATGAATCATGGGGTCCTTTATTAGGAGACCTTCAAGGACCACTTCATTGAGGAGTTTTTTTAAGAGACACTGAATCTAGACTGAGTGTAAGAGTTCATAGAGTTAAATTAGGGGATCATATTACCTCTATATTATATGGATCAATTTTGGGGTTGATCTTATTTTCCCCGTTACAAACATAACACGAGTCCTAGAAGGCCCATATAAATGTGATCAGTTTTCGACCATAGGTGAGGCACCGACTTAGGATATTCAACCAGAAATCTTCCACCAATGTGTTCCACATAGAATATACTACTATAAAGGGGTAAATACAGGAGAATACGACATGTTTAATTCTTATATTCAGTGGTTTATGTTGTTACCTTTCCAATGGGTTTGTTAATGCCTCTGCCAATTGTAGGAAGAGGAGGTCTGATGACATGAACTAGGGTGGCCTGATATATTTTTGGAACAACCCAGAACTCTATTTATGAAATTTTCCTTCTTATATTTATTTCATATAGTATTGACCATATAAAATCAACCATATAACACAATTAAAAACATCATAGATGAAGAATGAATGAAATTAGAGTTATTTCTAGAAGTTAAAGAAACCATAATGATGAAATATTAACATGCCCTTAAGAATAGTAAAGTGACCCTTCTGAATAGTAAACCGACCAAAAGAATAGTAACCTCATCAATGAAAGTATAAATAAAATTTTGACATATTATAAATGAAATTATGATATAATTATTTCATAGTGCAAGTAAATGAATATTTTAAAAAAATTAATATTTAATTTTTAGTATTTTTGTTAGTCATAAATATTTAATTAAAATATTATAATTAATAAAATGATTTAAATGAAAACTCATTTTCATAAAAATTATTCATAAATAATTATTTTGTTAGATTATGATTTTAATAAAATTTTATGAAGACCTTAGTTAATTTTTTAATGTTTTATAAATTCAGATAAAAATTTAAAATTTCATATTATGAGTAGATAATGATTTTAATTAAAAATTAAATTTCTCATATTTATAAAATTGTTTTAATAAAATGAAGTTCATTTTTTAATTATAAAGATTAAAAAATGTTTACAGTGAATATTTTGTATTTTAATGAAATACATAAATTTTTAGTGAATAGTAAAATATGGTAATTTACAGTAAAAATATATTATAAGCTGAATAAACTATTCCTTGTGTAATAGATGAAGTAAGAAAAATTGGTTCGAACTAAAATGCACTTATTACATTATCTAGTCACAAGAATCAACATTATTTCTTGTCTTGAGAAAAATAAAAAAATAATGAAGAAAATAATGAGAAATTACCCCTCTCCTCCACTATAAAAATCACCTCTCACCCCTCTTCTCCCCACACCTCTAAGCCAGGAATCTTATCTAAATTCATACCAAATCATCTTCCCTAGTATCTCACCCATGTCTAAGAGATCATTTTTATTTACAGAATACAAAAACCCCTTACCTTATGAAGAATCTCAAGGAGGATAATCCAAGATGTAAATCCTCTTCCTTTTTATTTTAATTTCATTTAAATATACATTCATTTCTTATCCTCACCTCACCTCCAATGTAATTCTCCGACCATCTAGACTGAATTCTGTACATTACTAAGCACATTGGAATGGTTTTAAGGAATTAAAATCCCAAAGTAATGATCATTTTATTATTCTTGAAGAAACTAGATACATAGATGTAACTCAAATTTCATTAGAAAAGGTTACAAAATACAACACATAACAAAAAATAAAAACTGCATCCTTAGAGATTAATAAATAGCCTCCTCTTCATAACCTGTTTAAGGTAAACAAGTGAAAGGGGTGAGATCTAATTCTTATTAAGGGTTACAAATGGAGGAAGCATGAATCAATAACAACTTAATTGTAAACAATTTGACGTAATCAATATGGCATGGTCAATAAATGAAAAACTCACGCCATTAATAAACTAAGAATGAAACTACATCAATAGATTTTGTCATTGTGAAAACATCATGGATAGTAATAACTAATAAAGTCTAAATTGAATGCTTAATAATTGGACGTCATGTATCTGGCACATGATACCATAATACCATAAAATCGATTTAGTTCTGTGGGTAGAAACCCGTTTGATTTTTGGAAACAAACTCGAAGGGTTTGTCGCCAACTAATTTTTCTCATGAGACCTATCGATGCATCATGGGGCTGTAGTGGGCCCCACCCACTGCTGCATGTCCAAAGTAATCTTTATACATAGATTAAACACAAGATCAATATGCATTTACATTATCCATATAGAATAGAGGATACATATTCATCAATATTTCCACAGTCAAACAACATTGAAAATAAATACCGTATGTAAAATTGTATACGACTTAGAAAATAATAATATCCATGATATGAGAATATGAAAATTTAAATGGAGTATAATTTCAATTTTAAAGTGATCTCAAATGGGTAGTAGGTATACCACATAATAAAGAGCTGGTGCACAATACTAAGCAAGTCACAATGAAGTGAAAATTGAGACAAAGCTCATTACCACGTTGTAATCAATTGAACCATATGAAAAAAAGTTAATAACCACCAAATGAATCATATAATACCATGAATATAAATATAATAATGATAATATATATATCAAATGGAAGTAAACCTATACCACATATAATAAATAAAAGTTGAACAATGGAAATCCCACAGAATTGAAAGTGAGATGAGAAAACCCCTTACAAACATTTTGGCATGGTAATGAGTGTTATTGCGAGGGATTAATGAGAGGTAAAGTGGAACAACATTATTTATATATCATAAGGGCAGTATGTGGGAGGTGTGAAAACATACCCTATAATTAGGTAATAAAAATAAAAGAGCACAACATAGTGGAGATTCTTGAACAAAAGTGAGAGAGAGGATCCCTTACCTTATGCTTGTAGGTGTTCTTGATTGTTCTTAACGACCTGAATAATCAAATTTATATTCATTAATGAATAATTAAATAAACTCATAAACATTTAATTGATATTTTATAACCTTATTAGGTTCATTAACGGCCTTTTTGATGGGTTTAAGAGATTGAATTTTACTGTTTTGGTAGCATTTTCTTCTTTGGTTTTCATGATCCGTTTACTTATATTCACGAATGGATGCTTGTTTGAAATGTGGTTAAACATACATAATTTTCAATATAAATTATTAGTTACATTAAAGAGATATAAATGATCTTATAATGATTCTGGTTATATACCATAAGGATGACTCATTCGATGAGGTAATAATAAATGCTTGGATTTCGCTCGGCAGTTTTGTGTACAATAAATTTGTTTTGTATTATTATTCCATATTATGAGTGTGTAAGGATTCCATAACATTAAAAATGATAATATAAATATATTATGATCTTTTTCAACCATTGAAAAGGTTTCATGACCAGTATTGAAGATATTAATGCAAATTTAAAACCCGTCTTCCTTGAGTGTGATAAATTAACACATCTCGGATGGTGTTTGCATTTATTGTATAAAACGAAAGGAAGAAAAGAGATTATGATGAAATATTCTGTTAGCATAAGGAAACTTTAGTATATGTATGGTACTGTAATTATCATGTCATTTGGATGAGGTGAGGTGAGAAAAGAGAACAAAATAATGGGAACTTGTAAAATGAATTGAAAGAAAAAAGGAAGGGAGGTTCACCTCTTGAGTACTCCTCCTTGAAAAACTCCTTAAGGCCTTTGTTTTTGGCCTTTTTCTGAGACCAGAAGGTCTTGGACATATGGATAGTTCTTGGGAAGAGTATTTGGAAGAATTTAGGCAAGGATTTAAGCTTGAGTGGTGTGGGAGGAAGAGGGGGTGACCAGTGGTTTATATAGTGGAGGGGAGATGTGATTTCTCTATATTATATTCATTAATTTATTATTTTTCCAAAGGACTAGGAATAATGATTCTTACATGACCAAGAATAGTAATGTTATCATGTAAGTCTAAATAAATTGGGATTACATCAGTAGAACATCATACATGACTCTATAATTAGTGTATTTAGCTTATTTTGTAAATTAGGGTATTTCACTATTCATAAAAATTCAAGTATTTCAGAAAAATACCAAAAATTAACCCTAACCATTTTTAGGTGTGTAGAATCCAAAAATGAAGTCCATTTTTCAAAAATAATTTTTTAAATGTGTTTAATTAAATATTTAATTAAAATCATTATTTAATTGAAAAATATAAACACTTAAAATATTCATCTTTTTTAAGGTGCCTAAATTTATTTATACATTCATGGGTATAGATAACCTTCATAAGAGTCGTATTAATATTCATAAGGGTATGCTACTATTCGTAAGGGTTGGTTACTATTCACTGAAATTTATGTTAATTCTATCAGACTCAAAATATAATCTTGAACACAATCGTGTATTTCATATTTTCAAAATTCAAAACACACAAGTGGGAAATTTAAGTTCAATGGCTAGGCTATGACTATCTCCCAAATAACCAAGTGTTGTTTCAATGAAACTCAGCGCTTTAAGAAATATAGGCTACAAATAGAATGTATTTAAGAGAAACATACCATAAAATGTTTGGGGTGTTACATCCTATAAAAAAATAACAATGAAAAATCCGGTATCATATTTATACTAAAACTATATCATGTTTATTGAATATACATTATCAATATCCTTACTTTATCTCTCTTTATTTTAAAAATGAAATCATCACTCGAGAGGTGCTGATTTAAAACCTTCATGGAAAAATAATTTCTATATTCAATTTCTCCTTCAAGGATGGTCATGAAAAAATTATTTTGGTTGAAACATATTATAAAATATGTATTATATATTATTTAAGGTTATGTAACCATTGTTTATACATAATATTAAATAATAGAATAAAACTAGTTCATTATGATCGAAAAACGACTAAAATTGATCTAAACGTTTATCATTAACAAGTTATCTAATGATTCGTCCAAATATATGGGAAAAATAATAAATAATAATAATTAAACTTCTATTTTTTCATTAATAACATGTAATTCCAATTTTTGAGACACCAATTTTACAAGAAATTCAGTACACATATACAAGTATACCAATCGTGAAATCCAAGGAAATGAACGCTCCTAAGAAATAAAATTGTATCTTATAAATAATAAAAAGGCCATAAATAAACTTAATAAAATTATAAAAAATAAAATAAATGCATATTAAGATATTAATTAAATATTTAATGGATTTAATTGACTAACCAGGATGTTATGGTCAGGTTCATAACACATTCAGACATAAGTAATAGTTTTCTACCTAAACCTACAATTTCATTTGGGTTACTCTTTTTCTCTCTGCACCCCAAATAAATTCTTAATTATTATTATTTACATATCATAAAATATGTGTGACTATTCTATATATATTTACCAATCATAATCCTTCTTTATTTTATGGGGAATTACATGTTTTAAAAGGATCTTTATCAAATTCTTCCTGATAAACAAGCTAGATTCATGGGAACTTCTCGAATTATTACCTATTTTTACATGAACTATATAACATATTTTAAAACACCATTATTATTATAATTCCAATCATTTTATAATGAAAAAAACATATTAGTTCAGTTCTAGTTTTATTAAAATATTTTCCAAAATGTACTCTTCTTTTCAAAGTAAAAGAGTATTTCTATCAAGTATTACATGATGATTTTAAGGGTATTTCCATATATTTCAATACTCATATTTATTATTATGTTTAATTTGGGATTAATATTTTATGTTATTATATACCATATTTTTTGGAATGGATTATGATTAGTTTGACTGTGGATGTGCTATCTTGACACCATTCACCATATCACTCTGAATGGTTAGTGTTTATATTTACTAATTTGGGAAATTTATTTACATTTCATATGTTAGTTTAAATATTAATGTATTTGTATATTATGTTTATTCAATTTCATATTAAGAAGGAATTGGAATTATTAAGTGATGGATGGTACCCACTATATCCCCATGATGCATCAGTAGCACTCATGAGACAATCTAGCTTAGGGTTTTACCCATTATGTATGGAATGTTGGCCGATGCATTTATGGTATGATTTTGATTTACAACATTATGAATTCCCTCATTATGAATATAATAATTATTTTCCCATGTGATTATTCGACTTTTAGAATATCTATGGTTATTCTTTATTATTACTTTATTAGTTTTTATTTCCTACCATTTTATGCTCATGATTATGTTTTAATGGAATGTGTACTTTTAGTTATTCATATTGCTTTATATTTTTGCTTCCATTATATCACATACCCTTACAGATATCTGAGATCACCCCTTTATTCGGTTTTATTTTCCATTATAAGGATAATATGTATATTATGAATGACTTGTGGGGATAATCTAGAATTTTATTGGTGTTTCCATTATATTTACTATGGTGTACATCAATTCAAGTTGTAAGGAAACTATTATGTATGTATCTAGTTTTACAATGATACTAAACTATACTTTCCTTTTGGATACATGTTCCTTGTTTATATTAAAATGTAATAAAATAAGGCACTATATTTGGGAAACTTTGGTCGGGATCTTTACAGTTAGTATCAGAGGGAGTTTTGTAGAAACCATGGAAACTATATTTGGAAAACATAGATTAGGGAAAATATCCCTAAGATAGTCTTTGAGGATAAGAATAGAAGAATATCCCAGAATTTTTTTAAATTATAGATTATTTGGATCTTCCGAGAAATACATCTATATCAGGATAATATAAGTAGATTTTGTTCTATCACATATGTACCTAGGAGTAATAACTCCAACAAGATGTTCAGGATCTGACTAAGGGTCTCCTGGTACAAAATAATGGGACTCACTACGCACCTGGTTTGATAATCCTGAGGGAAATTCTTAGGACAATTCATATATTCCTCACAATGCATTATGAATGATTTTAAAGTAATATTTCTTCAAAGACACCATGTTAATGATTATGATAATTGACAAGGATCCTATGTATTTGGATCCAGAGAGGATGAATATGGAAATTAAAAAATAAGGTAAAACATCATTACTTATTAAACTGGTTACTTAACTATATTTATCAGAAAGTATTAAAAGTTTTCCACATGATGATGAGAATAGTTAATATAAAATTAAAGCTGTGAATGATGGGAAGTTGGAAGACTTCATGTATGAAGATATAATTATGAAATTTGGGAGGAGGCTTTGTGTTCCCTCTATCCCCGAGATAAAAAGAGAGTTATAGGATGATACCCATAGCTTGAATTTCTCTACACACCCTAGTAGCACTAATATGTATAGAAATATGAAGGAACATTTTTGGTGGGGTAATATGAAGTTGGAAATTGTTGATTATGTATCAAGATATTTTGTCTGTCAAAAGGTGAAGGATGAAAGACAACATCCTAGAGGAGTCTTAAAACCCCTTCCTATTCCTACATAGAAATTGTATAACATCACTATGGATTTTTTCACTAGGTTACCCAAAATTGCAAGAAATAATGTTTTAGTATGGGTAAATATTGATCAATTTTCCAAAAATTCACCTTTTCTCGCTCTAATAGACTATTTTCCACTAGAGTGCCTTGCATGACTCAATATCAATGAATTTGTAAGACTTCATGGAGCACCTCTATAAATTTTTTCTGATTGTGATCCATGATTCATAGAAAAATTATCTAATTTGTTTCAAAAATATTGGGATACTGAGATTCATTTGAGTACTACTTATCACACTCAAACTGACAGGCAATTAAAAGGATGATCCAAACTTTAGAATACATGTTGAGATCGTACTCACTTGACATTCAAGGTATGAGGGATCTGAATTTACCTTTAGTGGAGTTTTCCTACAATAATAGCTTCCATTAAATTATTCAAATGACACTATATGAAGCATTCTATGGAAAGAGATGTAATACACCAACTTATTGGGATGAAGTTGGTGAAAGGAAGCCTATCGGCCCAGAGCTTGTGGAGGAAATAATAGTGAAGGTAAAGACTATTCAAACCCATATCAAATAATCTCATAGAAGGAATAAGATCTATGATGATAGTCGAAGGAATGATTTTGAATTTCAAGTGGGAGATCACATTTTCTTGAAAGTATCTCCATGAAATGGTGTTATAAGATTTGAGAATAAAGGGAAACTGAGCCCCTGGTACATTGGTCCTTTTGAAATTTTGGATAGAATCATAGCCGTGGCTTATCAATTAGAAATGATGCCTAGCATTTATAAGGTACACAATGTGTTCCACATCTCATTGTTGAGGAAGTACATTCTAGATGCAACACAAGAAATCACTTCTAAAGGAATATAATTGGAATATGACTTATCTTAATATGAATAGCCTACCAAGATTCTGGACACTAAAGAATTGGTGTTAAGGAATCACGACTCGGTAGGAAAATGTAATTTGGATAAATCATAAAATTGAAGTGGGGACATGAGAACATGAGGAGTGTATGATGAATAACTATAAAAATCTGTTTATGGGGTGACAATCTAGAAATTTCAAGGACAAAATTTTTGTAGGAGGGGACACTGTAACGATGCAGAACTCTATCAGGGAGATTTCCCTTCATATATTTATTTCATATTGTATAGATAATATAAAATCAATTATAGAAAACGATACCAAACATCATAAATGGAGAATTAATGAAATAAGATGTATTTTCTAGAAGTTAAGGAACCTATACCAATGAAATAGTAACATTCCCTTAAGAATAGTAATGTGGAACTTATGAATAGTAAACCAGTGAATAGAACAGTAACCTCCCCAATGAAAGTATAAATATATTTTTTCATCATATAAATGAACTTATGATATAATTATATAATAGTGTATATCAATGATTATTTTAAAAAAATTAATATTTAATTGTTGGTATTTTATAAGTCATAAATATTTAATTATAATATTATAACTAATAAAATGATTTAAAATAAATTTTATTTTCATAAAAATTATTCATAAATAAATATTTTTTTGTATTAGTATTTTAGGATAATTTTTTTTAATACCTTGGTTAATTTTTGAAAGTGTTATAAAATAAGTTATAAATTTAGAAATATATTTTTTGAGTAAATAATGATTTTATTTAAAAACTAAATTTATCAAGTTTATAAAATTATTTTCATAAAATATAGATAATATTTTAATTCTACACGTTGAAGATCATTAGGATGAATTTTTGGGATTTTTTTGAAATACTGGAATTTTTTTGAATAGTAAAATACAGTAATTTACAATATAAATACATTATAAGCTAAATAAACTATTCCTTGAGTTATAGATGATGTAAGAAAGTGTTGTTTGAACTATCATGAACTTATTAATGTATTTATTCATAATAATCAAAACTATTTATTGTATTGAGGAGAATAATGATATAACGAATAAAATAATGAGATATTACCCCTCTCCTCTACTATAAAAACCACCCCTCACCCCTCTTCTCCTCACACCTATAAGCCTTTAATATTGTGTAAATTATAGCAAAATCCTCTTCCCTAGTCTCTAACCCAAGTTTAGGTGCTCTTGGAATTTCCAAAAGACCAAAACACCTTCTCATAAGGAGGTTCTAAAGGAGGATAATTCAAGAGGCCAATCCTCTTCTATTTTCTTTTAATTTCATTTCGATTTACTTTATTTTTTTATCCTCTCCTAACATACTATATCCAAATGATGGTGAAAAATATATTATAATATATATATTTTAATGATATCAAGTTAATGTAATATCCAATATCAATCTCCTTACTCTTTATCTCTCTCTTTATTTTAAAAACAAAATCATCATCTGAGAGGTTCCGATTTACAACCTTCCTAGATGATGAACTTTTTCTCTTCAATTTATCATTCATGGTAGGTCATGAAACTATTTTAATGGTTTAAACAGATTATAAAATATTTATTATATCTTATTTAAGGTTCTGTAACCATTTTATATACATAATATTAAATAATAGAACAAAACTAGTTCATTGTGATCAAAAAACGATAAAATTAAGCTAAACGATTATCATTAACATGATATCTAATGATTCATCCTCATATATGGAAACAAAATAATAAATAATAATAATTACAATAATGTTTTTTCATTAAAAAATTTAATTCAAATTCTGTTGAATTATACCCATTTTACATGAACTTCATTACTCATATACAAGTATACCAATTGTGAAAACCAAGGAAACAAATGCTCTTGAGCAATAAAATTGTATCTTATCACTCATCAAAAAAACCATAAATTAACTTAATAAAATTATAAAAAATAAAATACATGTAAAAGTAAATATTAATTAATTAATTAATGGATTTAATTTTATTACCAAGTACGTTAAGGTTAAGTACAGAACACATTCAGACATAGGGTAATGGTTTTCTACCAAAACCTCCAATTTCTTTCGGGTTACTATTTTTCTCTCATTACCCCAAATAAATTATTAATTAATATTATTTAATCTTTATAATTTTTGTGTGATTAGAATATATATATATATATATTTTCCAATCATAATCCCTCTTTCTTTTATGGGTAGTTATATGTTTGAAAAGGTTCTTTCTCAAATTCATCCCGATAAATAATCCCGATTCAAGTGAACTTCTCGAATTCCTAACTATTTTTAAGTGCACTCTATAATCTGTTTTAAGCCACCATTATTTTTATAAAATCACTCGTTTTATTTTTTAAAAACTATATTAGTTCACTTCTGGTTTTATACCAATACTTTTCGAAAAGATCTATTCTTTTCAAAGTAAAATATTATTTCTTTCAAGTATTAATCGATTATTTTATAAGAGTATTTCAAACTATTTCAATACTATTGTTGAATCTTATGTTTAATTGTGGTTATTATTTTACGATATCATGTACCATATGTTTTAATGGTTTATTATTAGTCTGAATATGTTTGTGATATCTTGATACCATTCAAAAAATTACTCTGAATGTTTAGTGTTTATGTTTATTGAGTGGAAAAAGTTGTTTACATTTCATATATTATTTTAATTTCAATGTATATTTTGATTATGTTTCTCCACTTTCATATGAGGAATGAATTGAACTTAGTAAGTGACTGGTGTGGCCCACAATATCCCCTCGATGCATTGGTATCTCTCATGAGACAAACTAGCACAAGTTTTTACCCATTATGAATGGTGTCTTAGCTGAGATATTTACAGTATGATTATGATGTACAAACTTATACATTCCCTCATTATGAAGCTAGTATTTTTTCCATGTGATTATTTGAGTAGTTTAATTTCTATGATTATGATTTATTATGGAATTATCATTTTTTAATTCCTGTAATTTTATGTTCATGATTATGTTATAATGGCATGTGTACTTTTAGTTATTCCCCATGATTTATATTTTTTCTTCTGTTGTATTACATACCCTTACTAAACATCTAAGATCACCTCATTATTATGTTTAATTTTTCCCAATGATGTGAAGATGTACATTATAAATGACTTTCACAGATAATCTAGATGTTTATTGGTGTTTCCAATATAGATACTATATTGTACATCATTTCAAGTTGTAATAAAACTATTATTTATATATCTCATTTTCCAATTCTACTAATCTATACGTTTCTTCTTGATACAAATTCCTTGTTTATATTACAATACAATAAAATAAGGAACTAGATTTGGGAAACTATGATCGGGGTCATTGCAATTTTTTATTGAGTAGAGGTTCTTCAGATATTTTAATGTGATGAGTTATCTTAATATATTATATATGGGGTAAAACCAGGCATTTAAAAAACACATATATAGATCCACCAAAAGAGTGAAAAAAATATGGTCAGTTATATTATCTCCAATGGTTCTATATGAGGATGTCTTAACTGATCTTAGGGTATATTGATGCTTTAATATCATGGTTGGGGGGGGGGGGCTCAATGGGATAATAGGGTTACATCTCTGAAGTTGGGATTTAGGGTTGGTCATTGGCCATAGTGGTTGCAATATCCTTAAGAACAATAAGGTTTAGTTCCTTAGGTGAGCCAATGATCAATATTTTAGGTTTATATATCCAATTTAAGTATGGTATATGCCTTGTACACTGTTCAATCTAATGAATCATATTTTTCTTTAAATGTCAATGGTATATTTTTTATTTTTTTGATGTTTTTAGTTAGTTTATTTAACACATGAACATATCATAATTTTATTTCATCCCTCATTGTATCTAGTTTTTGGGTGGACCATAGAGTTCCCTCTAGTATGTTAGGGGATGATACACCACTTTTAAATAGGTTGGATCATGTTCAAAGGTTCCCAATGTGAGTTATAGATGTTGGGTTCTATAGATGAATATGAGATTTCATTGTTATTGATATGGTGAGATTCAGTGTCATCTTTATGATAAATTAGTTTAAATAATTCCAAGTTTAATTTGATGTATACATATATTGGATATCATTTAACTCCCTTATGGGAGAATAGTATGCTTCAGTTGGAGAGTGGGATATGGAGGTATGCAAAGAAGTAAACAAAATCAGTCATATATGATTCATTACAGTGTATGAGGTAGGTATGGCTCTTACAAAGGATCAGGTGACAATTCAAGAAAATATTTTTCTAGTGGTGGATTATTTCAAAGAAGTTTTCTCAGATGAATTCTTAGGACTACCTTTTTAAAGGAAGATTTGGTTAATGACTGATCTCATACTATGTGAATCACCTATATAGATTCCTCATTATCATATGGCACTGACTGAGTTGTGAAAGATAAAGGTGCATCTTGATGACCTTAAGGTGAATGAATTTCATTATTCAAGTACCTCTACTTGAGGTGGTTTAGTTTTACTAACTATGAAGGTAGATGATAACCTAATTTTATTTATGGGTTCTTTGGAAATTTAATCAAATTATAGTGAAGAATATGTATGTAAGACCTAAAATAGATGACCCATTTGATCAATTGAGTGGATCTTGTTGGTTTCCAATATTGAACCACAATAAGGCTACCTTAAGTTGTGGATTGGGGAATATGATGTATTAAATATGATGTTTAGAAGCATGCATGGGTTATATGGGTATCATGTTATGTAATATAGTTTGAGTAATTTGCCAAATGTGTTCATGGATGTCCTACGATATATTTTTCATCCAAACCCATATTTCTTCATAGTGGTTTTCATTGATGGAATGTTTTTATATTCATGGATGTTTTATATTTATTCAGAGAACTTATATATGTATTTAGAATGATTTTTACACATAAGCTTTATGCGAAGTACCCAAAAATTCACTTTTGGATTCATAAGGCGAGTTACCTCAATATTGTGATCCCAACGGTCAGGATATCACTTGATCCAAATAAATTGGAAGTAGTGATGTCTTAAACAAGACCCAATAATATTTTTTAGATATAGAGTATTTTTTGGATTAGATGGGTATTATATACAGTTCATCAGGACTTATCTCACTTTGATGAACCCATGAATGAGATTACTATGATTGGAGTAAAGTTCTAGTGGACTAGTTAGTGCAAGGATTCCTTCCAAGAGTTGAATATTGGGTTTACAACAACTCCGATTATAATTCTCCCATACACAGGGAATGGTTATATGGCCTATTGTGGTTCCTCATGGGTTGGACTTAGAGTTTCTCTGATATAGGGGCATAAAGTGGTTTCTTATTGGTCTTTTTAGCTATGGACCCATGAGAAAAACCACCTACCCATTATTTGGATTTTTTTTTGTGGTTAACACCATGATGTGTTGGAATCACTATCTCTTTGGTGAGTGATTTATCATCTATATAGACTAAAAGATATTGAGATATATATTACCTAGTAGGAAATGAACTTTAGTCAAAGGTGATAGGTTTTGTACCACTATATATATTATTTTTAGATGCAATATAACCTAGGAATATGGAATTGCATTGAGAATGATCATATAAGGATTACTGGGGAGCATGGAGTTTACACATCTAATGCATAGCTGAAGCTTATGAACTTTCTTACTGATTGGAGAAAGGATTTGTTAGAGGGATGAGTTTTCATGTCCTATAATCCGTTAGTCATTACCTATTTCTTAGTAGGACATGTAAATGAAATACATGGTCCCAATTTATATTGTCTTTTGATGTAGGACTGACTCATGGGAGATGATCTAGTCCCATTATGGTCTTAGGATGAGTATGAGTTACATTACATCCAACAATGGTTAGTAGTACCAATCTCTATGAGAGAAGAGTTTATGAGGGTTTTCCATGCCTCATTATGGGGGGTACATCCTAGGTTGACCAAGATATATCATGACATTTGGTGTCATTTTAGGTGGCTAGATATAGGGAAGGATGTTGAGGGGTTTTCACTCAAAATATTACATATCATATGGTAAAGGTGGAGCACCATAAACTTGGTGGATTATTGTAATCCATCCTAATGATAGTAAAAAAGTGGAACAAGGTTTCCACATAATTCATCTTGAAACTACTAAAAATCATAAGGGTTTATGATACAATATTTGTGGTGGTTGATTGGATATTGAATTTGACACAATTTTTTACTTTTTGAGAGACTCATTCAACTGAAGAGTTAGTTAAGTTATATATGTGGGAGGTAGTGTGACTACATTGGGTACCTATGATCATAGTATTAGTCCAGGATTCATGTTTCAAATAAAAATTATGGAATGTTCTATAGAATTGCACATGGTCATAGGGGAATCTGAGCATAACGTATGACCCACAAATGGATGGGTAGTTAAAATAGATTCTTTAGATACATTAGTATATATTTATGGTGTGCTTGATTTAGTTTTTGGGGGCATGGGAAAATTATATGGAATTTTAAAAGTTTTCATATAATAATAACATTCATAATTTGATCTATGTAGCTTCCTTTGAGGTAATTTATAGTAAACCATTCTTCACACAATTGTTCCAATTTGTAGTAGGAGAGTTAGTGATGATTAGGTCGAGCTTGGTATAAGAGACCACTCAGTAGGTATATAAAATTTTGAAGTTGTTAATTACTGATCAAATAAGGAAACAATCAAATGATAAAATTAGGAGGAAACCATTTATGTTCACTATGTATGATTGGGTAATCTTGTGGCTACCTCCAAGATTGGGGAATCAACATTTGAGTAGGAAATGAATTCTTGATCTATGGTTAGTCAATTTATATGGGATTATGTAACAAATTGGGGTACCAGATTAAAATTTGGATCTTTCTCCATGATATCATGGTATGTATGCTGTGTTTCACATGTACCAGATTCCAAAATTCAACCTGCATACTATACACATGATAAATGGTGATGACATTGAGTTAGAGGTAGATGCATCGTTTGATGAGCACATAGTGAATATTGTAGACCAAACTGAAAAGGTGTTGTGTTGGAAGAAAATGGATTTTGTTCAATTATTATATAAACACAACAATATCTCATAGGATACATGGGTATGGGATTAAATTATAATATTTTAATGGCTGGAGCTATTAAAATAGTATCCCTAAAGATTCTTCTCAAGGATAGTAAACCCTACATGGGAAGTTTGTAATCTCTCTAAAATATTAATGATTTTTTTTTATTTTTTGAATCATGATGATTTTGAGGTTTTACGGATCATAGTGGTGGTCCAAGATTGGGATTTGGGGAGTCTAAGGTGGGTTAGTGATGAAATTATGTAGTAGTATTTTATCACATTTTGATGACTGAGAGTTAGGGTGTGATGAGTGGCCAACCCAGTGTCCCACCATGGCCTTGGAGAACCACTTAATGGTGGTCAGTGTTGTGGTGGAGGTCATGTAATTGTGAAGGGAACCATGACATGAGGCTTAGTACTTTCAAAAATGGTAAAGTACTATACATACGAATTTAACATTATATATGGTCACAATATAAATGTTATGTCATGTTGTTATTGTTGTCTTGAAGGTAGGGGTGAAGGCGAGGTGCCATGTATTGGTGGTATAGAGCCAGGGTGTGGGGTATCTATGGGATGAGCCATTATGGTGCGAAAACCATCATCAAATCATGATGGTGTATGGTGAGAGGATCAATACCCATTCCTAGGGTCAGTCACATAGTGTCCCAAAGGGTCCATGTCATGGATACATGTGTCGCGTGGAATCATTATGATGAGACCCTCATGGTCACACCATAACCAAGAATTGGATATTTTTTAAAAGGGGTGATTTGGGAATTCACACATGGAAAACTTTAATCCTTCCAATAATTTTCCCTTGAGAACTACTCATTATTGTCTTATATTAGAGATACTCCTCATTTTTAGATTATATAAACTCTTCTATTATTCACTTGATGTTTCATTCAGTGAATAGAATTTAATTTTGGAAATTTTAAGACCATATATGCCCTAAATGTATACATCATTATTTATTTTCTTATTTACCATCTCAAAAACCTAATTAGGATGTTTTGGCGATGATTTTTTGGTTTTAGGGGATTAGGATTAAATTAGAGAGAATGAATTAACAATTATTTTCTGTTAATAGTGAGGTAGGAATCCCTTACAGTGTTATGGATTTTTTATGAAGTTGTATTGATATACAAGAATTTGAGTTCATGTGTTATCGTTGTGTAGTTTTTCCTTTGCTATCAAAGAAACAAGGAAGGCCTATGTGGACATTGTTAACACCTTATAGGGGGATTTATTTGCTAATAGGTTAGAAATGGTGTATCTCTCCTTATTACATGTGTATAGGTAGGGTTGTCTATGAGGGTGAATTGGGTCTAGAGTGATCCATTCAAGCTTTGTTAAGGATGGGGAGACCTAATAGTGGTAATTGGCCATTTGTGATGATCCAATGGAGGTTTTATGGTGTTGTGTGTATGAATTTTAAAATCTTGGAAATTTTGAGAGTATGTAAATGGGGAAGACAAGGGGATAGAGTTTTTTTGTTTATTTAATGAGTTTTAAATGAAATTTTATGGTTGGGGAAATGGTGTGTAATATCTCCTATGGAATTAGGGTTGGTTTGAGAACTGATGTGTGACCTCGCTAGTGTACGAGGGGGATAATTTGATAACTGATGTGATAACACTATAGATTAAGAGATGATGGATTGGGAACTGATGTGTGACCTCCCTTTAGTAAGAGGGTTTGGTTTAAGAATTGATATATGATCTCCATAAAGAAAGATTGCAAGGTTTGGGAATTAAAATAGGACCTCCCTAAAGTATGTGAAAATAATTTAGGAACTGGGTGTGGGATATGAAATAAAATTTTATGTGTGAATGTAACCTGGGTGAGATGGCACCGATCATACTTCAGGGGTGTGACTATGACTCAAGATGACACTTATTTTATGTATTGAGATGAAATAGGTATGATCAAGGATTTTTATGGCCTGATTAGCACACGATGACCTGATAAATGGTACATTATTGTTTTATTTTTATTTTTATTTGTGCATACACCTTCATTTATATATTACACTTATGTTAAAGTGGTTTTTGTGGTTTCTTTATAGGGTTTTTACTCAATATTCACAAGCACCCCAATGTGCATATAATCATTATTACCAGGGACCAAAACACAAAAGGTCCCTATGATAGGTTGATGAGCCTGTAGAGTAGGATGAATATTTTTGGAAATTCGAGGATAAACTCTGATATCTTTTGAATCCATCCCTTTATTATTTATCAATTATTTTCTTTATTATATAGGTATTTGTCGACTACATGTATGGTTCCTTTTTTACTGGGTTTACTAGTGATTGTATATCAGTTTTTATTATATGGTATATTGTTATTTTCTGGATTGCATAAATTTTATTTATTGAAGTTAGTTATATATTATCTATTTAAATATGTTTGTTATGAATGATTAACTAATATCGAGGGAATAGAATCCCCACTTCATGATCTAGTCCTTCACTGCTAGTTGAAAAAACTCTTGAGTATAGGGATGTGTGCATGATGTTATGTGGTTCACCAGATTATACTAGATATTCCATACTGAGGAGTCAAAATGTTTGATCGTAGAAAATTACTTAATGGATTTATTTTTTAAATATCAAAATTCATTATTTCATGCATAAAAATATGACATCCATGGTATTTAAAGATGATTATTATAAATAAAATTCTTCAATGAAGGAAATTGAGAAACAATATTACTAATAAATTCTTAATTTAGAACGTATAATTCCTATCATGATTAATATTTATTATTAGATTTTTATTCCAATCAATAAAGTTTTTTCTGTTTAGTTTTTCCATATAAGGTAAAATAATTAGTGGAAGTATGTAATGTGTGTTTGATTCTTTATTATTTCAGAATAAATTCATATATAAATTTTTCTGAGATGTCACTATCATCAATAAAGTGTTTTATTAAATATTATATCATTATAATAACATTTAATATATTTTTTATGAAATTGAACTTTATTATAAATATGAAACAATATAACATTCCCCATGAAAAAAAAATTTTGAAAGAAAAAATAACACCATCTAAAGAATTATATAACTATCTCACATTTCTATCGATGAAACAATTATTAAAACCTAGTCATCCATGTTGATGAGAGATTCATCACCACATGAGCCTCATCCCGGTTGGTGAGGACTCTTTAAGTGAATCCATGAGACCTAGGTTTCAATATAGGTATAGGCATATTTATAGGTTACTATATTAGTTATGTAGCAGGTACTTTTCGATATTGTAGCATCCAGAATTATTCACCTTCGGGCCGATGGTTTGGGACTGGAGTCCTTAAGGCCTTTAGGCACCAAAAGGCCTTTGAGAAAGTTAAGGATTTAAAAACACCTTAATGCCTTCAGGCCAATTCAATTCCTTCGGGACACCTCATTCAGATCATGAAGTGCAGATGCAACCAGAGAGAAGAAGGGAAATATCTCTAGATGAGGAATCCGAGTAGATGGTTTCACCAGAAAAATCAATAATGATTTATAATAATGAGAGGGTATGAAAATTGTTTTTGGGACTAGACCTGTATACCTATGGACAAATATTTCTAGCCGAACAAGCAATGTGAAGGTGGGATGCTAACTTCACAATCTAGACTTTGGGGAGGGGCATTTCCAAGTAGTCAAGTTTGGGATGAAATCTTATAAGTCCTCTGGGTCATGTAATCCACTAAGACCCTGAGCCTCTTTTGGGTCACCCACAACCCTTGAAATGTGGATGACCAAAAATAAAATAAAAAGAAGGCCTTAGGGCCATTCAGGATGAGAGTTTCATCAGAATTGATCCACATCATCAACTCATCAAAGGTGGGGTATGAGTAGTAAAGGATCCAAAGTACCCAAATCAAACCTGACTTTACCAAATTAATTTATGGTGTATTATATATATTTTTTATGATTTTTAGTAAACTAATATTCATATTTTAAAATAAATTCATCTATGTTTCCCCATTTACTCATAAATATATTTTAAGGTAGATATGTTTTTTAAAATTAAATCTTAAAAAATTATTTGAAAATTTAGTGGAGAAGCCTTTAAAAATTCATTATTCAAAAATATTCAAATATATTTCTCTAGAATCCAATCATAAAAAACCACATAATTTAAAAAATATTTAACCATTAAAATGAAAAAAATATTATATACAATAAATTAGAAAGAAAAAATTAATTAGTACCATATTTATAAGAATTTAACATTATTTATTTTAATCATGGTATTAGAATATAAAATTATTTATATGGAAGTTAAATTAATCTCATAATTATATGAATCTCCCAAAAATTTGTTTAATTATGTGTAATTATATGAATATCATACACTTTAATTTGGATTATTAGTATTTTATAGCACAACACCACTTTCAAGGTATTAAGTAATTTAATGTTTTTCCAAAAAAATGTGTATTTTAATGGATTTGGTCCATAAATAGAGTTAGTGGAATATGAGGGTTCAATTTTTGGATGTTTTTATGGTAAAATAATATTATCATTTAGGACAGATGGAATTGGAAACTAATTATAAGTCCACCGAGCAAATGTTAGACTAAGAAGCAGGGGGGCCTAGTAGCCAGTGACACTAGGGTAGGTACCTGGTAGGGAACCGAGTACCCATTGAAAGAGGAAAAAGTACCTAGTCCCTACCTGTATGGTTATTCTTTTGAATATAAGTTAATGAGATTTTTTTATTAAAATATGAACCCTACATTTTTCTCTATAGTGCACAACCTTACCTCATGTCTCTTTATACTTCTCCAACTCCAAGACTGGTTCTGAAATACTTGAGCTCAAAATCATGTTCCGTTTTCATAATTGATGACCTAAAGTATGTATAACACTTTAATATCCTCTATATTTCATTTCTGTGCATTTTTATCTCTTTTAATAGGTTATTCCCTTTTTTAGTGGGTTTTTCAAGATTTTGGGAAGGTAGCTAATTGAATCAGTTTCATCTATTCATCTCCAGTGATAGTAGTTATATAATATCAAGGTAGGTGTTGGATAATATTTATAATTAGTTTATACATGTTTTCATGTGATAAAAGATATATAGTAACACAAAATATGTGCACTTGACCATTTTTTTTAATTATTTCCCTTATCTTTGGATGAGTAGGGTTAATATGTATAGGACCAAAATGAAGAAATATTTTATTTTTATTTGATTTATTGGTCATTTATGGACATGGGATATAGCTAATGTTTATTGAAACAAAATATCGAAACTCAATAACATATTACTTCAGTTATATTTTGATGTAATATACTTTTTAGGTTCATTTTTTCATCATTTGAGAAGGGAATGTGCTTTCACCATAGGCATACCATCCCTGAGTTTCTTCAGAATTTAAATATGGGTTGATTTATAGATTTAAGAACATTTTGGAGTGTATACGGAGTGGGGAGGACCCAAATTTAGATTTTGTGTTATCATATTGAGTTTTTCTCGGACCAAGAAAATTGAGGCTGGGGGTCTAGGGTTAGAAAAACCCTAGTAATAAATTAGAAATATATTAAATTTCAAACCTTGGTTAGAGTTATTATAAATTATTATGTTTATATAGAAATACTTGAATGGTTAATTTAAAGCGGTCTAGATTTCTTGTGTTGTGATAGATATAGGAAGCGGCTGCCTTTCCCCTTTTTCGTAACACTATTATTTCAAGATCAAGACGCCTTAGGGATAAAATCATTGTGGATATGGGGACAATACTCTTATAGTCTTCATATTACTATGATACAGAACATGAAGTTATAAAGTTGAGACCACTATAGATTTGAGGACACATTAACCCATTGTATTTAAATTGTATGATTGGATTTCAAGATTCAATTAAGTTGATATCATTATGAACATGGCCCACCAACCCATTTATCTTACTCATAATATGTTGGGGAAAAGATTCCTGAGGATTGAGATTATTATAAAGATTGGATTATTTCCCATTAGTATTAAATTATATTGAGACTGATTTATATTCATAAGGTACGATATTATATATATTCTTTTCTTATCCTAGTGTCCTTACATGGAATGCAGTGGTTGATATGTCTTAAGGATGAGGCTGATACAGAAATGGGGCTGATTATCCTATTGTCTTTATATTTTTATACATGGTGGTCGAGAATCCCATTAAGATTATATCCTTATGATAATGGTAATGAATTTATCTATTTTCCTAATGGTTTATTTTTATATGTCGAAATTCTAGAAATGTCATAGGTAGGTTTAGTCACATCATGTGTGGTTGTTTAACACTAGAGGGAGTGAAATTTATCATAATTAATATTGTTTTATTATAATTACTTGCATATAAATTGATCAAACACCAATATATTTTAGATATATTCAGACTATAGCATACAAGGATGATAACGTAATGTATTTGACATACTATATTGGTCATAATGGTGGTGCACTAGGTCAGGGACACACAAAGTCGTATCAAAGAATTGTTTCTTTGTATCTTACTATTCAGGAATAGTAGTTTGTGTCTATATATTGGTAAGACATGGGATAAAAAAATTTGAATGAGAGTTTCTAACACACATATAAGTAAATCCAAAGTCACTCAGGATATAAATATTTTTATTTATTTTCACTATCATAATTTTTGTTTGTGTTTTACCAAATATAATATATTGGGATATTGATTTATGACTTATGGTATTACTCTTATATTAGGGATGTTAGAGGATGTGAATTCATCATAATTTTCATCATGTAATATTAACATTATAGCCATGTGATTTATTTTATGTGACCACCTTGATTATTTTTTGGGTTTCATTTATTTAAAGTAACAAAAAAACTTATATTTCATATATATTTTGATAGCGGAATTCTAATTGAATATGACTTTATTTAGTTATGTTATTACCATTTTATTTTAGAATATGTGAATCACACACACACACAGAGATATATATATCTTTATGTCTTCTTCTAATAGGGTTATTCAGGGAGAAAGAGAGCACCCAGGTTAAACGAGGCCCCTGAATGCTAGGGTGTGTGTATATCATAATAGGGAATACTCTAACACCCTAAGATTTTGTGAAATATAATTATGAAATAAATTTTATATTTTCAATATTTTCATTAAACATAAAATTTTATTTAGATTTTGTTACATGAAACTCTATGTTTTTCTTGTGTCCCACACAATACCGATTTTAACTAGTGTTCTAAAAAACATTGAGTTTAAAAAAAATGTAACATACTATTAAAATAGTATTATATAAAATGGTAGTTATATCATAGCCATTGGAATGGATGGAAGGAATATAATTAAAAAAATTATGAAAATGTATTTCTTACACATGTCTATATAATGGATTCTTGGTAGACCAAATAATTAAAAATGAAAATAAAAACTATTTCAAAATAAAGGAAATATTTTTTTGGAAAACTATTTCTATGAAAACAAACACATTTTACCTCAATAATTTTTTTTAAAAAATTTAGTGAATTATTTTAACTAAATTTATATATTATATATTGAATATAAAATTTAATAGTAATTGTATGTGCTTTCAAGGAAAGATATACGAAGAAATCCAATCTTATGCTTAAAATATTATTTTTCTAAAATGCAGTTTTGGCTTCTTTTTTCACACTTATTTTAAACCTAAATTTTGAAACATATAGAAAATTTATTTTAAAAAATAATGTTAATTATTTAAATTTAACTGTAAAAAGGATCATCAGGTTAAATTTTTCACAATTTTATGAGAAGATTTTTTTTTGAATAATACTAGGGAATACTAAATTTTAATTGAAAACTGCCTTTTAGTTTATATTATTTATAAAGTAAAATTATATTTTATTTTGTTTTTAAATTAAAATTAGCTATATTATAAGATTCCTTAGGATAATGCACAAGTGATTTTCATGATCTTTGTAGATTTTAGAGTATACCAAGATATCATTAATAAAAACCACTACAAATTCCTCAAGATATTCCTTGAAAACTATATTCATTAGATCCATGAAGACAGAGGGTGCATTAGTCAATCCAAAAGGCATTACTCTAAAATTGTAATGCCTGTACCTGGTTCAAAATACTATCTTAGTAATGTCTTCCTTCTTCATGCACAACTGATGGTATCCAGATCAAAGGTCAATATTTGAAAAATATTGAGCTCCATGAAGTTAGTTGAATAAATAATTAATACGAGGTAGGAGATACTTGTTCTTTATTGTTATAACATTAATCTCCCTATAGTCAATGCACAACCTCTTAGATCTATCTTTCTTCTTAACAAAAAGGACAAGAGATCTCCATGGGGAAACACTAGGGAGAATAAATACTTTATTACTCAATTTCTTTAGTTATTTCCATAGTTTCACTAATTCCACAGTGTCCATTCTATAAGGAGTCTTAGATATGGGCCTTGAACCAGGAATTAAATCAATGGAAAACTCAATTTCTCATTCTAGAGGATGTCCAGGTAAATATTCTAGAAACACATTAACATTTTATTTCAAAATAGGTACATCATCTATTTTAACATTCATTTCCTCACCCACAATTATTTCATTCTCTTCTTCCCCAATAATTGAATTTAGTAGAGCTACTAGGGGTGGATCTAGATAAGAATGAGGTGGGGACATTTCTTCTCTAAAGATGAGGTACTCTTTATCCTCATCGAAAATTGTAACATCCTTCTTCTTACAATAAAATTTAACATCATGGTCCGAAAGCCATTCCATTCTGGGGATTATATCAAATTCAATAATGGGTATGATGATGAGATCAAAAGATAAAAAATATTTATATTCCTTAATGTGAATCGATTCACAAAACATTATTGCGATGACACTTCCCTTAGGTGTTTTGACGGAGAACTCCATTTTTAAGTCAAATTGAAAATATATAATTTTCTTAGAAAATTTGGAAGATATGAAATAATGCGATGATACAGAATCAAATAAAGAATTGGATAAACATGAGGAACCCATTAAATTACCGACCACCATGTCTTTCCGAGCTTCAACCTCAACAGTAGTGATCGCATAAGCTTGGCCTTACTCCCTTGGCCTTTTTTGAGGTATGTTCCCTTGGAACTTAGGACATTCATTTTCATAATACCCCTTTTCTCTAAAATTGTATCATTAAACATTGTCAACCACTTTCTTCCCCTTGCAATAATGAGCTTGGTGGCCATTTTCACCACACTTTTAATAGACCCCCATTCCCTTCAAGTAAGTATCGGGGTTTTTCTTCCCATATTCACCACAAGATGGATATTAAACTTTTCCCTTCTTCCCTTTATTTACATTTACATAGTGGTCAACATATCCCTTTTTCTCTTTCTTTTTTTTAAAGTCACAAGACTTAGAGAATTCCTTTTTTGTCTTGATAGCGCATGAGAAAATATCTTTGTATGATGAGAAGTATTGCGATAATAATTCTTGAAAAATAAATGGTTTTAACCCATCAAATAATCGATCAACATTACTCCTTGTGTTACATATATAATCTACTGCAGGTCTTACTAAACTTGTAAAGTGAGCCTCATATTTTGTGACATTCTGATCATCCTTTTTCCTCGAACTCAAAAATTTCCTTTCTATATCCGCTCGATGGTCACAATGAAAGTATTTTTCTAATAATATCTCTTTAAAAGCCCTCTATTCTATGTTCGATACTTCTTCGCCATCCTTTGTGTTTTGAATCAATGACCACCATTGATCTGCATCTCCCGTGAGGCAATAAAATGCCATGACAACTCTTTCCCTTTTGCTACTCCCCAAAGCGTGAAATATTTTCTTTAAGGAACTTATCCATTGCTCAACTACTAATGGATTTGTACTCCCATTTAATGTTGGTGGTTGTTGCCTCATGAATTTTTCCAACATTTATCCTCTATGTTGTGGATCAAGGTTCTCTATACGGGTAAGGTTATTATTCATAACCTGTGTTAGTTGTCCCAGTATGGTGATAAGCTGGTCAGCACCAGTTTCATCAAAAAATCCCCTATATTATAATGAGTAGGAGGGTAATTAGTAAATTGATTACGTGCATTGATATGGTTTCCATTCATTCAACTAGAAGCCATTTCTAAACAATGGCATACAATAGATTAGTTTATGAATTGAAATACATAATTTTGAGCTTGTAAAATACTTAACATAAATTGAACAGTTTATGGATATAATCCATAGCCATAAAAAGGTTTTCTTTGTGGAAGTATATACTCATAAATCCTTCATAATTGTCTATAAAGAAAATGATAATTACCCTAAGCATATCCCTCGGGAGTGTCGTAACCAAGAGTGCAGTAAGGCCTGTTTTTGTGCACCAGTTCCCGTTCATGTCTAGTTCAAAGTGGTGTTTTCAGGTTTTACCCCTAGGTACATCTGTGGAAGATCCTCCTTTACCTTCTCATATCCAGATAGGAATGTATTGCTTGGAAAACTCACAAAATCTCTACTTTACCAAAATTCTAGGAAGTTCTTATATAATAATCTTCAAATTTTATCTTAGGGTAATGTACTCAAATTAGATTTTTTCTAAATCTAGCTTCCAAGGTTTGTACTAACCTTCCTATGATTCCAACTATAATTCTCTGACCCTAGTTACCTAGAGTTGGTGCATTATTAAATAACATTGTCCTGATACGAGAAATCATGTCCCGAAAGACTGATTAGTTTAGTAGCCTTGGAAGTACTAGATACATTCATAAGTTTTACATTAAATTATGAAATAAAAACATCAACTACATTTTTCCCCTTTAGAACACACTTATATCCTTATCCTACCCCCACACGTCATCCAATAAATACTTCTTCACATCCTAGAAAAAATAAAACATAGAAAGGGGTGATCTCAGATGCTCATTAAGGATAACAATATAGCATAAACTTTCATAAATAAGTATAAACATTTAAGGAATTGTATAAGAATAAAACAAAAGCCTTTTAAACTTAATCTTCAGCATAATATGGAAAGGATAATATCAAATAATTCCATTTAATTATTCACCTGGATATTCTACTAGTCGAATAATCACATGCAATTTCAATATCCAATTTCTTAATGATGGAATGTGTAATGCCAGACTTCATAACCACATATTCAAGCCCTTGTTCCAAGACTACAAATAATATTTTGACAATTCTTTCTTCCAAGACACTAGTTTGTCTCATGAGACCTACCAATGCATCGATGAGAAATTGTGGGCTCCACTCATCACTTACTAAGTTCAATAACATAACATAATCATTCGTATTAAAAATAGCATACGAAATGTCAATAATTTATACATAAAACATGAATGGTATAAAAATAACACATCCACAGTCAAACATATCACAAAACCTTCAATAAAATATGGAATATTTGTATCATAATAAATCAACCTTGATCAAGAATAATATCTCGTAAAGGAAGTTGACATAGTTGAAAATGATCAGTAAAAAATCATTGAGAGAAATATCCCATTTTCATTAAATCATTTAAAAGTCACATAATTTATAAAGGAATTAATTTAAAAGACAGTTTTCAATCAAAGTGTCTCATACCACTTTAAAACTTTTGAAAGGAATTAACATTTTCAAACATTCATGTCTTTATAAATAAATCCTTAAAACCATTTTAAAAACATGGGAATTAATGAGAAAGGTTTAGAAGAATAAATATTTAAAACATTTAAAATTATGTTTTAGTAAAAGAGTCCCTTAAAAAATAATCCATTTGATAAATATTTTATGAAACATGGACATGGATAATATATATTTCCTAGTAGATACTTACGTAAAAACCACCTCGGATAATAAATAGATTGTAAAATTAACCCTTACCTTGTAATTTTCCTCGGTTGAGGGTAAGTTCACCTCATGTATAATAGTTAAATCATTGTTATTAAATTATAAAAGAATAATATATGTAAATATGATGTCATATATTATCTTCTAATATTTATTTGTTAATAATATTATAGTAGTATCATTATTTTTGGTGTTAACTGATTCATTTTCCTTTATATGATTAGTTATGTAAGCCATGTTTGTAATGAATAGGATGTATTTGATTCATATAAAGAATGATATTATGTCCATAAAAATTATTTCAAATCATAAAATGAAGATTATTCTTGAATGATTACGATGAGGAATGAATCTCATTGCGTTCGTGGAGATGGTAATCCGTACGTACGCACGAGCAACAATATCATTATATTGATGAAAACATCATATGTAATTGGATGGAATATCATATATAAGGAATCGTTAAAATGTTATATTTATTATTTACATCATTTATATTCATTGTTATACCCATAAAAATAATTAAGTGTTTGAATAACAAACTACACCATGATGTGGAGATGGTAATCCGTAAGTACACACGTATGGTCACTTTGTCATTCATATGGTGGATATAATAATGAATATGGTTGTAACATTTTTATAATAACATAAAAATATATAGAAGATAATAGAATTATTATTTTATAATGGAAACAAAAATGAAAGAGGAACTGGAAGAAGAAAAGAACTTGAAAGAGGTGATGAAATATTTATCTCTTCTTCGAGTTCTTCCTTTTGATTTTATCAAAAGGGATACCTAGGTTGGCTTTCTGACCAAAGTAAGGCCTCTAGGATGAAGGGATGAAAGTGGGAGGATATTTGGGTAGGGTTTGGCTGAGAAAAATAGCTTTGGACTTGTGAAATTAAGGCAAGGGGAAGTACCCTTTTATAAGGGAGGTGAGGGTCACTTTAGGAAAATCTTGAATTATTATTTTATAATAAACTATTTTTTGGTTTATAATTTCTCAAAAATGATTTATTTAGAGGATAAGGTGGGTATGGGTCTAAAACCTTTCAAACAATAGGTTTTATATAGGTTTAGATCACCATATTAACCTTATCGTTTTGATTTAACTCTTAGTTAAATAGTTCGACAGTTACCATGTCTCTTTGTATTTTTATATTATATGGTTAATAAACATACTATAACAAAACAAGAAAACACCAAGTGATTCATGATTAATATATATAACATTATCTAAGTACTTTGTATGAACATTATATTTTTAGGAATATTATATCAATTAATAATATAGTATTTATTTTAAAAACTCAATTATGTCAATTTTGACAATATTTAATATTTGGATTTTGTGAAAATTATAACAACATGATTACTTCGAAAAAAATCATTTAATAAACCCTAAAATGTCATATTAACCTATAAAATTAGTGTAATTCATCAAAAGTCTCAAATTACATTTATTTAGATATTTATAATATCAATTATTTTAATCTTTTATTAATAAGGTAATTACAGTATCATCATTATGTCAAAAATAAATTAAATTATTTAATGTCTAAAAATTATAAAAAAATACTATTATGTAGGAAATATTTTTTATATTTCTAATGAATATTTATAGTCTAATTTATCTAATGTATAACCCTATATTGAAAATGGATTAGTTATTAAACTTTGAATTTAACTCTTTTAACTCTTCTTTAAATAAAATCATAATAAATGTCCTAATCGAATCCAAGTGGACCAAAGAGGATCATATTTTATTCCTAAGGTTTTTTGGGTCTAATTAAACTTGTCCAATAGAATTAGGATATGTGTTAGGATAATTATGATATCATTTTTACCCTTAATTACCCTATTTAATTTTAACCGTGGTAAATAAAAGTCAAAAGTTACTATTTACCAAAAATTATTTTCATCTTACTGAACCAAATTTTACTTACTGATATTAACCATGTCTCTCGGATTTTTTAAATTAAACTCACAGAATCGGTAAAATTAAGTTTTATACAAATTTGAAAATGTTCCTAGGAGGTGGGTAAAAGACGGCAAAAAGTTCAATAAATTTTTTTATATCTAAACTTATAATAAAATGACTCCAATGAATTACATTGAACTTATATAGGTATTATGTATCTATTTTGACCTAAAATAAATTTAAATAAAATAGATAATTATTTAAATAAAAATTTTGTTATAAACAATAACTCAGTGTTTTTATTATTCCTCAAAAATAGAAAGTTTTCAAAAAAATACAAAAAATTAACCCTGAGCTAATTTCGATATTCCAAATCCAAAAATGAAGTCCATTTTGAAAGATAAAATTTATAAAATTTCAAAAAATGGGTATTAATGTTCATAAAGGCTAGTTTGATAGGTTTTGGTGTGTTCGGACTCAAAGTTGTATACAACACAAGCTATTGTATTATTCAAAGGGAAACATACTGTGGAAGAATTGGGTGTTACAATTAGGGTATGTTTGTGATTAGTACAAAAGGGGAATATCTAAATGTGTGATGTCAAATATATTTCACAAAATTGGATAATTGTGTACCTAGTCCTCAAATACACTAAAATATTATGGTCCTTAGGAATGTGTTTCTGTAATATTGGATATTCATCTAAAAATATGTAATATACATGTTTGAAAAGAAAATGTCGTTAAAGTTGTATCAAAGGAAAGGATTAGTTAACCTTTGGAAACTAGGATTAGAATAATTTAGTGAGATATTTAGGGATTCTTCAATGGATATATATAGGCATGTCTCTAAGGATAAGCCTAAGGATGAGTCAAAGTACTGGAAAATGTTTTGGAGTTTTGATAAAGGATTGAACAAGTGGATTCAAAGTAATTAAATCCCTTTCTGGATACTACAAGTGGACGTGGCTCAATCACAGAGTTACCTAGTGTAATAACTAAGAAAAAGGTCTCATTGATATGGACTCGATCATCACATGGTATATGCCAACATTCATTTCTTCACACCTAGTTTTAAACTCTTAAAAAATATTATTTGAAAATTCAAAACCTCTGTAAACTACATTATGAAGGATTTAAATATATGATAACTATCAATGACCTATGATATAACTAAGTTTTCATAGACTAAAATGAATATTTTCTATAAGTTTTTTTTGGTTATGTGGTTTTCTACTTTGATTATTGTCGATCTCACTATGAATTTTGGTTTTAGACAATAGCGGGAACCAGAAGGAAATGGGATAACATTGAATGTTATAGAAAATTTGATAATGAGAATCCAAATGGGATATTTACTAGAGTGAAGGATGTTTTGATTTCATATAATCAGTTATCAATAAACAAGATTAACAATGCTCACCTTAACCAAATCTTATACTCCCTAAAGAAGATAAGGATGGAGTTATTTAAGAGTTTGTATAAGGCCCCAACCTTAAATGTTACATAATATTGAGTTAAGTCAGGAATTCACATTGAGGATATTTTCAGGTTTATATTTTTATATAATTAAGGTGTAACTGTTAAATTACATCTCAAAAACTACAAATTAGACACTTCTAATATATCTAAGTTGTTTCACAATAATAAAACTCCTAAAATAAAAAAGAGTTCTTTTCTTGATATAAATCTTCTTGAATACTTCCTTTATCTTACCCATCCTTATACCCTGTGAAAAAAATTTAAAAAATGTGGGATTAGAATAAAATTTTTAGTAAGGGTTACAAAATAAAGATATAAAACACTAGTACATCAACACATACAAATCAATGAAATCATACTTCTTAATCATAAAACATAATATTTTTAACAAACCTCATTAAATCATAAGTTTTATGAATAACACATAGAAATCATAAATTATAAAGATAACATGTGGCATCAATATCATACTTACATTATATATTTCAAATCTAAATAGGGAGTTAAGTTTGGAATACCCATCACAGTATATTCACAAAATCTCCTAGGAGAAACATTAACTTTTACCTTTGTCTCATTACCCAATGCATTGGAGACCTATATTGGGCTTACCCGCTCTAGGTTTATCATGAAACCAACCATACTTGGTTTATCACATAACCACCCATAAAATATCTAATTACCATTATATAATCATAACACATAAAAGATTGAAATTATCAAAATTTAATTCATTAATCAAAATAAATGAAGTCATGATAATGAAATATTCAATCCATTTTCGAAACCATTTAAAACATTTAATAAACATATTTTTGAATCAAAGTATCCCATACCACATTGAATATTTTGAAAGTAATTTACAATTTAAAACAATAATGTCTATATAAATAAATCATTTAAATAATTTCTCAAACATGGACATGAAAGATAAATATTTAAAAGATTAAATCTTTAAAACTTTTAAAACATTGTTTTATTTAAAGAATCCCTTACCACTTGAGAAACACATGAATAAAAAACATTAAAGAATAACATCAAAAGAAACTATAAATATCATGAGAATATATAAATTCATTATATAAAATGTCAAAATATTTGTGTACACAACTTATAGGATAAAAAAGGAGCACAATATCAATATATTCCTCAATTAAATGAGATTGAGACGTAGTCCCTTACAAAGATCATACAAATGACGCAAGAATTTATCAACAGGGGGATTGTGTGCCAAAATAGTATATCCACACAAATAGAAGTGGAAATTACAACATTAAAAAATAAATAGTTATTCCATACATAATATTTTTAAAATATAATCAAATAAGAATGTTTAAAACCCAATGAGTCGAAATTGAGTTTAGAAATTCCCTTACGAAAATTCAGCAGCCTAATGACATCACTTAAAAATTTCAAAAATGATGTGATTAGAGAGAAAAGGGTTTCTCATCACTTTTATGTAAAATATAAATCAGTAATGATATATAAGAACATATCCCGGCACAAGAAAATGGAAATTAAAAGATATAATATAAAATGAGTCTTTTACTACACTAAGAGGGTGAAAGGTTCCCCTCTCTTGAGTCTGAATCGTCACATATGTTCCTTGTTCTTCCAGAATAATAAATTTAAGTTAGTTTATATTTAATTAAGAACATTTTTAAAGTTTATTATTACTTTTATATCACCTATTACCTCTCTATAACA
The DNA here is from genome assembly GCA_963277665.1 of Viscum album. Taxonomy (NCBI): domain Eukaryota; kingdom Viridiplantae; phylum Streptophyta; class Magnoliopsida; order Santalales; family Viscaceae; genus Viscum; species Viscum album. The sequence continues at coordinate 138,291,964 of OY728164.1, forward strand.
ATCATATAATTATTCAAGTTCATATCGGTCGTTTTGTCGATGCTCGGTACTTGAGTCAAAAATGAACTTGTTATAATTACAAATTGTCCATGTGGTCAAAAGTAAATTATATCTACAATTATATTAATGATTTAGATATCATATATATAATATATATCCAGTATATATGTATTTATAATAGTCTTTATCATTTGGATATAAGAAACGAAACACACCGTTCATGGGGACGGTAAGCCGTACGTACACATGAACAAAACTTTCACATTTATTTATCATATTTAAAGGAATAAAAACTAAATCATACATAGGTATATTATAACTAAATTATAATATATATTTTATATATTTTACATAATTTCATTAATTATATCCTTTATAAGTTCCATGTATAGCATGACCAAGTCATATCACTTTGAGGGGCCGGTAGTCCGCAGTTCCTCAAATGAAATTATCATATATATAGAACATAAAACGAAAAAATGTATGTTCTAAATGTGAATTAAAGAATAATAGGGAAAAATTAAATATCATAAATATAATATATATAATTATAGTTCCATCATAACAGCCACCATAAGAGGTGGTAGGAGAAGATTGAATAATCATCATTTCGTGAGATAGTAGTTTGCTGTTCACAGAAACAATATGTTCTATACCCATTAGAAGGTGGTGTGGGTAAGTGTATTTAGAATAATTATCATAAAAAATCCTAGTATATTTAATATACTATTTTTGTTATAAAATAATTTAATAAATAGAGTTTAGGGGTTTGGAGAAGGAAAATAAATGAAAGAATCTTGAGAGAAGACATTACCTCAAATCGGGTAACTACTTTTGAATTAAGCTAAAAGGACTTATTTAATTTCATTATTCCCAATTTAAGGCTTCTATAAGGAATATAGGGATGTTTGGATCTTATTTGTGCAGAGTTTGGACGATCCAAGGGGTCTTGAGAGTTGTGAGTAGGGTTTAGAGGTGTTGTCCTTTTATAAGAGGGAGGATGGGCACTTTAGGAAAGTTTGAAAGTATTATTTTATTATTAATTGATTTTAGAATTATAATAACAAAAAAGTGATATATTTAGAATATAATATGATTATTGATATAGATACTCTCATAAAATTTGTTTTATAAATGTTATGTCACAAATTTGACCTTATCTTTTGGCTTTAACCCTTAGTTAACTAATTTAACTTTTACCATGTCTTCTTTTATATTCATACTACATGGTTAATATATAACTATAAAATGCCAATAAAACATAAAGTGGTTAATTAATAAAAATTTTAACCTTATATATTTCATTAGTCTTAATATTATATTTTTAGGACTATTATATCATTTTATAAAATAGTATTTGTTTTAAAAACTCAGTTGTGTCAATTTATATACTATTCATATCATGACTTTTAAAAAATCCATAACAACATGATTATTTAAAAAAACATCATTAAATAAAATATAACAGGTCATCATTATACCTAAAATACGTGGATGGCATAAAAAGTTTCAAAATAAATTTATTTTAATATCAATAATCTCATTTATTTAAAACATTCATTAATAAGGTAATCACTACATCATCATTGTGTCATAAATAAATAAATTTATTTTATTTCTAAAAATTATAAATAAAATTACATGATATATGAAATATTTTTACATTTCTAATGAATCTTTATAATAAAAAATATCACTTATATAACCCCATATAAAAATTGTTTTAGTAAATGATATATGTTTATGTTATATTTTGCTTAACTTTAAATTAAAGCAATTAAATGTCATTTTCACACACAAGTGGCCCCATGAGGTCCTAAAATCGACCCAATGATTCACATGGTCGGAAAGATCACATAACATAGGGTTATAATATGTGTTAGGGTAATTTAATATTATTATAATATTATTTTTTATCCTTATTTACCAGATCACCCATTAACCATGGTAAATAAAATATTTACTGAAGTAACTATTCATAATGTATAAAAATAAAAGGTACCTATTTAAAAAATTTGGACCTAGTGATTCAAAATATGGAATCCATTTTTCCAAATTCAAAAAAAAACTTTCAAAAATTAATTTAAAATTAATTCCTGTTGTCAAAACCAAAAAGCGTGTTTTTAAGATGTAAAAATGACCAAAAGATTGACGTGGGTTTATATCCCATTTGAAAGTGAAATTACTTCCAATGACCAAAATTGGATTAAATTATAAAAATATAATCTAATTAAACTTTAAAACAAATTAAAATCACAATCTATGTATATAAATAAATTAGATTAAAAGGCAGTTTTGAATTAAAATGCAGTATTTTTCACTTTTCATTAAAAAATAAACATTAGCAGAAAAATAAAAAAATTCCATCCATAGTAAATTTTTATGTTAATATTATAAATAAAAAGTTTAGTTGGCTTAATAAAACATATTAAGGTGTCAAAAAATATATTTAAAAATGGGTTTCCATCAAAATACGTTAAAAATGTATTTTTAGAAAAATATTTATTTTATCTGAAAAAATGAATTTATTATTATATCATATATATAAAACATTCAATATGAATTTAAAAAATTACATTGAACATATATCACATATTTTTCTTTAAATAAAAATCCATAAATTGTGATATAAAAACATAATTATTCTCTTTTAAATAGGTTTTCATAAAAACGCATCCATTATATTCAATTGGTTTTTATTTATATTTACAATAAATTTGGTAATAAATAAATCATAATTTTAAGATGTTTAAACCATATTTCAAAATTCAGTTGATACTATTCATTCATTCCATTCCAATGAATAGGCATTAACTACCATTTAAAATAATAATAATATTATTATATTATTTTTCAGTACAACTCAATGTTGTGTGCAATGTAAGAATTCGGAGAAGCCCGTTGTTGCGTGTCGAGTATGATATCAGAAAAATATTCCCCTTTAACATAAAATTAATATCTTATTCATAAGTATTAATTGAAAACAAATAGTATTATTCAACAAATACATGGGTCATTACATCCTCCCCCCCTTTTGGAAATAGTGTCCTCACAATATTAAAATTGGGCTTAGAAAATTCATTGAATGTCCCCCATCAGAAAAAGATTCATTAAATATATCACTTTAAAAGAAAGAAATATAAGTACAAAGGTCACCCAAGATAACCCATACAAGGATTCCATATAGTAAAACATAGATATGGAAGAGAAACTAACCATCAAGTTCTAATGGAGAGTGGTAGAAAACATGATTAGGTGAAAGTTAACCACTAGAAAATCAAAAATTTGTGATGGGTTAAATGGAATTTTATTCTCTAGTAGGGAAAGTAAACAAACAAAATTTTTGTGTTAAGATAATTTTCATAATTTTGAGGAATTTATTTATGATATTGACTATGAACATAAGGAAACATACTTACTTGTCATGTATACTAACATCCTTTACTAAATTTCACTCAAAAACTGATCTTTTCTCCAAACGATGAGTATTCAAGATGACTTGGTCACATAAAAATCACTAGAATCAACTTCTAAAGTATCACTTAATCCAAAAAAGGTGAATGATATATTTCCCATATCTTTATACATTAACCAAAACCAAAATGTTTAGTGCATGATTAGATAGTCCCTAAAAAAGAAAATCTTTTATAAAAAGAAATACTAATGTTAATCTCCAAAATTGAACCAAAAATACCCAATGTTCAATAAAGACTATTCAATACACAACTATTATTAATATTATTCAATATAATCCAAACTAATATTGAAACCCAAAAACTCAGAAGAATTTAATCACATGGTCTTCGACTAAAATCTTATCATTTATCTGCAAATAACATGTTATACTCTTAAAGTCTCATACTAAAATGTAATTAACCTAATCACATGTTCTCTATGATAGGTTAATCATTTACATAAATAACCCAACTAACCAAATGTCCATAATAAAAACATAGATTCTTACAAAATAAACTTTAAACCATTACTCCAAAAATTAAATTCCATAGTATTCTATTTTCCTTAGGTATATAGTGTTACCCAAAAGATAGGACATCTTATAAAATAACCTTTACCACTTAATCACCAAATAATTTTCCTATACTAAGGATATCCATTTGATAAAACATATGTTCCCAAAATCATGTTATTGTTTATCCAAAAAATCATTTAACTAAAAATAATTAGTCATACTAATGAGGGAATTCACGTAGTCCAGTGGTAGGCGATGCACCCTTATCGCCCTTCGGTTATGGGTTCAATTCCCATGGCCTTTCCGGACGCGATAGGTTTTCAACCATCCAGTAGGTTTTCATTTTTTTAAAACCATATCATTCTTATAACATTCTCAAGAATAATATAATTTCCTCAAAATAACCATAACCAATTTTTTCCCTCAAAGATTATCTAATACCTTTCATTTTTCATCCCAAAATGTAATAACTATTTATCACCTCAAAAATGAAATATCATATAAAACCTAAAGTTATCCATTATGTCCACACACAAAAATATAAATCTGTATTGAATAACATTTTCACATATCAAACTTCAGGGTTACACATACTAGAAAAATCTTCCAAAGTAATCCCATCATCAAAAGAGACTTAATATTGTTATGCATTTCATCATCCTAAAATATACTGTAACTCTTGAATCCATTATATATAAAATTCTTACTCATTCACTATTCTTCATGATCAGTTAAACATTCATTAAAAATTATTCTGTAATATTTATTTCATACAAAAAAATCATGAATCATATCTTAAGATTAAATAATGTCAAAACATCAGCTAAGAAATAATCCATGCCTTTCATTGGTCATTGTCAGTTTCCTCATCCTCAATTAGATTAGAATTAGGTATTGGTAAACATATATTTATATAGTCCTGCTAATCCCATTCTCAAACCTTTAATGTAGGACATCTATTTGTACAATGACTATTCACACCACATTTAAAACATTCAATTGATCCCTATGAAAGAACCACTTTCCCTTTCCTAGATTACACTGGACGATTCCTTTTTCCATGGAAGCTTCTTGCTGTATGACCTTCATTACCACATCTATATCATCTTACCTTCCCTTTCAAGCATTTTACCGTGTTCTTTCATCTATGTCCTTGACACATAGGTTTCTGAATACACTCACCTTTATGATTAATACATGAACTTCCATATGGACTTTTTTCTCACATATACGATGCCATATAAAAATCACCAAGGTTCAGGTGGTCAATCATGAATCTAAATACTTGGTTTATAATAACCACAATATTTCTCATTACATCTCTTATATCAATCGGTTTCTCATTCAGAAAACTGTCATAGTTTCATTCACATCCATTTTTTACTTTGGTGCCTACTAGATCCATCTATTTAATAATCCAAAAAGGTCAGTGTGAGTATATCATTAAAATCATCATATGATATCTTATGAGGTGGATAAAAACTAAGATATAATATTTCATATTATCTTAAAATAATTCAATTTATCTAAAATAACTATGACTATTTCTAATATTCTATCCATTATTGTTATGTCACTTATGCTTAAATAACACCCTAATCTATAATGTTATCTAAACCGACCTATGATACCAACTATAAAGCCCCAACCTTAAACATTACATAATATTGAGTTATGTTAAGAATTAAAATTGAGGATCTTTATAGGTTTAGTGTTTTAGAGAAACATGAAGTAACTATTACACTACATCTCAAAAAATACAATGTAGACACTTCTAATCTATCCAAATGTTTTCACAATAATAAAACTCCTTAAATAAAACAAGAGTTCTTTTCTTGATATAAATATTTTTGAATACATCCTTTCTCTTACCCTTACTTATACCATGAGAAAAATATTTCCAAAACTTGGGATGATCATAAAAAGCTCAGTAAGGGTTATAAAATAAGGAAATAAAACATTAGTCAATCAATACATACAAATAAATGAAATCATACTTCTCAATCATAAAACATAATCTCTTTGACACACCTCATGAAATCATAAGATTTATGAATAACACATAAAAATCATAAATCATAAATGTGACTTATGGAATAAATGTCATACTTACATAGTATCTTTCATAGATACATAGGGAGTTACATTTGGAATAACCATCATAGTATATTCCCTAAATCTCATAGAAGAAACAATAATGTTTACCTCCATCTCCTTACCCAATGAATTGGAGAGCTATATCAGGCTCACCCGCCCTAGGTTTATCATGAAACCACCCATGTTTGGTTTATCACATAACCACCCATCAAATATATAAGTAGCATTACATAATCATAACACATAAAAGATTGAAATTATCAATATTTCACTCATCAATCACAATAAATCATTTCATTATATTTAAATATTCAACCAATTTCCAAAACCATTTAAAACATTTAATAAAGAGATTTTTTAATCAAAGTGTCCCATACCAAGTTAATATTTTGAAATTAATTTACAATTTAAAACAATAATTTCAATATAAAAAATCCTTAAAATAATTTCTAAAACATAGATATTAAAGATAATGATTTATAAGATTAAATATTTAAAACATTTAAAACTATGTTTTAGTTAAAGAATCCCTTACCACTTGAGAAACTCTTGAATAAAAACAATTATAGTATAAAATAAAAGGAAAATATAAATATCCTGAGAATATATAAATTCATGTTATAAAATGTCAAATTTTTTGTGTATACACCTTATAGGATAATAAAGGTGCACAATATCAATATACTATTCAATGAAAAGAGATTGAGACATAGCCCCTTACAAAGATCGTACAAATGACCTAAGAATTTATCAAAGGGAAGAAAATGTGTAGAAATAGTATATCCACACAATGGAAAGTGGAAATTAAAACATAAATAAATAAATAGTTATTCCACAAATAATGTAGGTATAATATAATCAACAAAGTATGTGTAAAATCCAATGAGTCGAAATTGAGTTTAGAAATTCCCTTAGAAAAAATTGGTAGCCTAACAACGTCACATAAAAATTCCGAAAATGAGATGATTAGAGAGAAAATGATCTCTCATCACTTAAAAATAAAATTTACATGAATTAGGATATATAAGAAAATATACCAACATAAGAAAATGTAAATTAAAAGACATAACATAAAAGGAGTCTTTGACTAAAATAGGAGGCTGAAAGGTTCCCTTACCTTGAGTCTGACTCGTCATGTATGTTCTTTGTTCTTCTTGAAAAATAAACTTAGGTTAATTTATACTTGCTTCAGAAAAATTTTCAAGTTTATTATTCCTTTTATATCACTTATTACCTTGATATAAAAATAATATAATTATTCAAGTTCATATCGGTCGTTTTGTCGATGCTCGGTACATGAGTCAAAAATGAACTTGTTATAATTACAAATTGTCCATGTGGTTAAAAGTAAATTATCTCCATAATGATATTAATGATTTAGATATCATATATATCATATATATGTATTATATATTTATTTATAACAGTCTATAGAATTTGGATATAAGAAATGAAATGCAACGTTCATGGAGATGGTAAGTTGTACGTACACATGAACGATATTTTCATTTATTTTTCATATTTAAAAGAATGAAAAAAATAAATAAATAGGTATATTATAACTCCAGTATAATATACATGTTATATATGTTACATAAGTTAATTAATTCCATCCTTTATACATTCCATGTATAGAATGAACGAGTCATATCACTTGAAGGGATGGTAGTCCGCACTTCCTCAAATGAAATTTTTGTATTTATACAACATAAAAATCATAAAGGTATGTTCTAAATGAGAATTAATGAAGCATAATGATAAAATAAATGTCATATATATCATATATAATTACAGTTCTATCATAATGTCCACCATAAGATGTGGTATATGAATATTGAACAATCATCATTTCGTGAGGCAGTAGTTCACCATCTAGAGAAACGATATGTTATACACACACTAGATGTAGGTGTGTATAAATTTTGTTAGAATAATTATCATAAAAAAAATTATATTTAAGATACTGGTTTTGTTATAAAATAATTGAATAATTATATTTTAGGGGGTTGGAGAAGGAAAATAAATGAAAGAATCTTGAGAGAAGACATTACCTAAAATCGAGTAACTCCTTTTTATTTAAGCTAAAATGACTTCTTTAATTGCCTTATACCCTATGTAAGGTTTAGAGGAAGAATATATGGCTTTTGAGAGATTATTTGGGTATAGGTTTGATGAGACAAGGGGGATTGAGAGGTTTGAGTAAGGGTTAGAGGTGGTGTTATTTTATAAGAGGGTGGAGGGGCACTTTAGGAAAGTTTGAATGTATTAATTTATTATTAATTTATTTTAGGATTATAATAACAAAAAAGTAATATATTTATAATATAATATGATTATGGGTCAAAATAATCTAATATAATTTTCTTTAGACAAGTTTTGGTCACAAAATTAACCTTATCTTTTAGCTTTAACCCTTAGTTAACTAATTTAACTTTTACCAAGTCTTCTTGAATATTCATACTATATAGTTAATATATTTACTAAAAAATTCCAATAGAACATAAAGTGGTTCATTAATGACATTTTCAAAAGTATATAATTTATTTGTTTTAATATTATATTTTTAGGAATATTATATAATTTAATAAAATAGTCTTTTTTAAAATCTCATTTATGTCAATTTATATACTATTCATATCATGACTTTTAAAAAATCCATAAAAGCTTTATTCTTTCAAAAAAATTCATTAATTTAGAGATAATAATTCATAATTATGCCTGAAATTAGTGGATGGCATAAAAAGTTTCAAAATAAATTTATTTTAATATTTATAATTTCATTTATTTAAAACATTCATTAATAAGCTAATTACTACATCATCATTGTGTCATAAATAAATTTATTTATATTATGTATAAAAATTATAAATAAGATTCAATGATATAGAAACTATTTTAATATTTCTAATGGCTATTTATAATAAAATATATCACTTATGTAAGCCAATATAAATATTTTTTTTGAAAAAGATATATGTTTATTTATATTTTCCTTAACTTTAAATTAAACGTAATTAAATGTCATTTTCAAACAAAAGTGGCCCCATGGGGTCCTAAAATCGAACCAAGGATGAAAATGGTAGGAAATATCTCATCCAATAGAGTTAAGACATGTTTTAGGGAAATTTATTATTATTATAATATTATTTTTTTACTCTTATTTACCAGATTTACCCTTTAACCATGGTAAATTTACTGAAGTTACTATTCATAATGCTTAAAAATAAAAGGTACCTATTTAAACAATTTAAAACTCTTGATTCCAAATACAGAATCCATTTTTACAAATTCAAAACACAGAATTTTCAAAAATTAATTTAAAATTATTTCCCGTTGTCAAAACCAAAAAGCGTGTTTTTAAGAAGTAAAAACTACCAACATGTGTTTATGTCCAATTTCAAATTGAAATTACTTAATATTACCAAAATTGGATTAAAGGATAAAAATATAAACTAATTACACTTTAAAAAAAATTAAAAGTACAATCAAACTATATAAATAAATAAGATTAAAAGTTAGTTTTGAATTAAAATGTAGTTTTTTCAGTATTTATCAAAAAAATGAACTTTAGGAGAAAAATACCAAAATTTAATTCAAAGTAAATTTTAATGTTCCTCTTTGAAAGAAGAATATTATTTTTTCAAATAAAAAATATAAAGGTTTCCACAAATTTATTTTAAAAGGGTTTTCCATCAAAAAGCGGTAAAACTGCATTTTTAGAAAAATACTGCTTTTATCTGAAAAATAATTTATTATTATATCATATATATAAAACAGATAAGATGAATTTAAAAAATTACATTGAATATATATAATATATATTTCATTAAATAAAAAACCATAAAGATTAATATGAAAACACAATTATTATATTTTAAATAGGTTTACATAAAAACATATCTATTATATTCAATTGGTTTTTATTTCCATTTCTAATAAATTGGGTAATCAATGAATCATCATTAAAATATGTGTAAAACATATTTAAAAATATAGTTTGTAGTATTCATTCCCTCCATTCCAACGTCAAGGAATTACCTACCATTTAAAATAATAATAATATTATTGTATTATATTTTAGTGTAACACATTGTTATGTGCAATGTAAGATTTCGGAGAAGCCTCTTCTTGCGTGTTGAGTACAATTTTAAAAAAGATCCCCCTTTAGGATTAAATTAATATCTTATTCATAAGTATTAATTCAAATAAAAAAGTATTATTCTCTAAATACTAGAGTCGTTACAGTTTAGGTTGTGAAGACCATGGAGGAAAGAATATTTATTTTCTTATATGTCAAGATTTTTTGAAGAATCACTCAAGGTAATGTCTTAGAGTGATGAGTATATTTTGTGTGTGTTGAAAATAATGAAACAAATAAAGTAAATACAATGTAAAATTGAAATGATCGGTTAATGTAATGGATGAGAATAATGTTCCCCCTAATGTATCATTGACATTTGAATGTTTTAAATGTGGTATATATAATCATTATTGATGATAAATATCCTAAGAGTAATGATCTTGAAGATAATAATAAAGGTTTTATGAGTAATGGTTTTGTTACTGATGATGAGGAGACCTCAAATGAAAAATTAAAAGAAAAATGTTTTAAGGAATAAGATGACGAAGACTAGTTAATGGATTAAGGGTGAGGTGGAATAACTGAAGTGTTTAATTATTATAATTCCATAATTATGTTATATGAATATAAACCATAATATTTTTGTATGTTTTTTTATTAAATATTTACAAAAATATGTTTAATGGTACTGATAACCTAAAAAATTGATTTGATTGAAAGGTGATACTTTACTGAAAACACATGAGTAAGGAAAGATAACCCTAAATATATTCCTAACATTGAACAAAATGGTGTTTATTTTTGATTAATAGACGATTGATATGGATAAAATAATTTGGATAGTACTAATTATCATGGAATTTATTAAATATTTGTTGAAAAAGTGGTTTATGGTATCCTTGATAGAGTTTATAGATTTTTTATAATAAAGGAATATATCCAGTAATTGTGTTTTTATGTAATGAATGATTAAAAATGTATGTTTTAAATAAGGTTTTATGGTAATTCATGTTATTGTCATGTTTCAAGATAATATATGATAAAGGTATTCACATGATTAGTATGTGGCAATTAATAGAGACTTCTTATTATTTAGGTGATCAATTATATGTTGATTTTGGAAATTTAGTGACCTTCTTTATAATGTTTTGGATTTTAATCTACTGGAAGTGTCAAATGGTTAACCATTTATGAAATGTTATAATATGGTCTTAGTATGAGATTTTGAGATTAATTTTTTACTTTACCATATGAATAATTTTCCATATTGTATATGTAGGGTAAACCTTTTTTATGTATAGATTTAAGGAATTAATTATCATAATTTTATGGATTTTATTTAGTGCATTAGAAATTAAAATTATTCTCCTAGAGAAAGAGAATAATTGGAAATTCATAAAGGTACAACCAAAGGATGAAATATTTCCTATTAAATAAATATATATAAAGTAAGTACATTTTAATATGTTCTCATCCTAAATGAAAATGGAATTCCCAATAGTAAGAAAAAGGATCTTGAAATATTTTTTCCCTATTGTCATAATTTTTTATGATATCAATATACTCTTTAATTAATTTTTGATTTATAGATTTTTAGTCATTAAGTTTTATCTGACCATGTTCTATATCACTCTCCATTAGTATTTGGGTGTCATTTTTCTGTTTTATGTCCATGCTTTCACTTACCACCTATGTTCTACTATTTGGAAAACTAGTATGTGTTATTCAAGTTGTATTTCAAAAATAAATTTATCTTTTACAAGAGTATTTTTTTATTAACTCTTTTTATGATGAAGGTTTCTATTTTGGAAATTTCAAATGTTAAAGCTTTAATGACTATGATGAATTTTGAGAGTGAAATTCATTCTAATGGGGTTGAATGTAACACCTTGATATTATATGTTTTTTTCAAAGTAATTTGATATGTTCATTATTTTTAATTACATGTAACACTAATTTGATCATTATTTAGGTAAAACACTGAGTTTTTATTGCGTTACACACAACACTAGGTTTAGTTAGCGTTACACGCAACATTGAGTTTAGACAAAACGTGATAAACTATTAAAATATTATTATTTAAAATGATTGTTATCTCCTAGATATTAGAATGGGGGTATGAATAAAATTATCTAAAATATGAAAATATATGGTTTACACATGTATATAAAATGATGTTTTATACGCATATAAATTTAAAATGAAAATAAAATCTATTTAAAAATAAAGGAAATCTTTATCTGAAAAAATATTTTTATGTAAAAAACATGTTACAACTAAATAAATTTAAAAAACAAATTTTGATGAAATATTTTAATTAAATAAATATTTTATATAAAAATGAACACTTTAACATTCATATTATATGTTTTCTATACAATAGAGAAGAATAAATAAAATTTCATGCATAGAAATTGTATTTTTATAAAAAGTAGTATTATTTCCTTTTTAAATAGTGATATAAAAAATACTTTTTTAAAAATTAATATAATATATTTTATAAGATAAATTTAATTTTTTAAATCATAATTTTTATAATATCTTAGAGTGATGTTTTTATAATTTTCTAAAAAGATGAATATTTGATAAATAGGGAAAAATACTGAATTTTAATTGATAAATTCATTTTAGTTTATATTATTTATAAAATTAAATTATATTATAAGTTGTTTTTAAATTAAAATTAGTTCATTTAAATATAAATTAATCCAATTTAGGTCATTTGAATTATTTTCTTTTTTAATTTAGATATAAAAACATTTTAAAATTTTTAACATTTTCTCTTTGAAAACCCGCCTTCTCCTCGCGTATCTTAGATTATTTTAAAATAAATTTTTTCCAATTTTGTGAAATAATTTTAGAAAAATGGATTCAATATTTGAAATAATAATCATTTATATTTTCTAATATGTTCAAAATATATTTTTACCATAATGAATAGTGAGAAATGTAAAATTATTTAAATCGGTTAAGGTAAAATGGGTTTTCCAGGGGTTAAACGAAACATATTAGAGTAAAAATGACAAAAAAGATTTTCTAAATTTTAATATGGCCATTTTCAACCTTATAATTTACAAGTCTATATAATATTCTATTTTGGTTCTTTTTTTTATGAAAAAAACATGGGTATATCTTTTTCTTTTCCAAAAAATACAAGTGTGACACTCACCTCACTTATAAAAGGCCACCCCATATCCTTTCTTATACACATCTTAATAACATTTTGGTTAATCAAATGCATACCCAAATAAATTACTAAATTCCAGAATCTAATCCAATAATCTTCATTTTGGGCAGAAATCCATCCTTTGAATGCTTTCGGTGCAACCCTTTGGAGGTTACCCGAAAAAGAGGTAATGTTATTCAACAAGAATTTTTATTTTATTTCTCCATCCAAATCCTAAAATTAATATTAAAACATTATGATATAATATCCTAGGTATTGTAAATATAATTATATTTTTTATGTACATGTCCAAAAACCACCTCCACTTCTAGAAAATTGGTCACAAAATCATAATTCATTTGTACAACAGATTACCGCCTCACAAACCGATATCATTCGTTTTTCCATTACAACTTCTAATGTTTGGGTATGATGATAGATATAAAGTTTATATTTGATATTAATAACATAATTATACCTATATATTCATTAAATCATATATATATATATATATATATATTTTCACTCTATAGGGGATACAATGATGTCACTCGTGTTTACAGCGGATCACCACCTCACGAAGCGATGTACTTAATTTTCAGTCACAATTTATAAGGGAGATATTAAGTATATATTTATTGAATATATTTGGTATAAATGAAATAAATTTTATTCAATTCTCATATTTATCATTCTTAAAACATTATATGTTATTTTATTCCCTACCCTTTCACTCACTATAATATAATAACTTCATTCATGTACGTGTAGACTACCACCTTCACGAAGTTATGCGACTTAATCATTCCATACCCACACCACATGTATGATATGTATAATTATATTTAAAGGTATAATATATTATAATATGATCAATCTATAAAGTTAAAATATTTCTTAACTCATTACTATAATGATTATTGAAAATGGAAACGTTACTCATGCATACGTACGGTGTACCATCTCAATGATCATAACATACTTAATTTGTGAACAATATCAATCATGTTTAGTTGTAAAAGTATAATTGATATGAAAAAATCATAATAGTTTCATAATTGTTATTGTGGATATGATTGAACCATGATCAAAGTAAGAGAATTAAAAATAAAAAATCAAAAGAAACAAGAAAAACAAAGTGGTTATTACCCAAAACACGATTTTAAGAAGGAATTTATAATTAGAAAGTAATAAATGGTAATAAGTAAATAATATATGATATGATTATATAATATATTCAAAATAACCTTATATTTATTATACTATTGGTTCAAATGTGTATGATGGAATTCAAGACTTAAGGTAAGAGATTTCTAGTCTCTCTTTTATTTATGGGAGAGATAAAAATTCACCACTAATTTATTTTTTGAGGTAAATATAATTACCCATTGTAATTTTATATCATTAATATAATACTTTTCAGGATATCTAATCTTTCATGTTATGTTATTCTTTATTGGGGTTACGATTAAAATGATTACTAAAGAGGTAAGGGATATCCGTATCCTTTTTTAATAATGTGAGACACATGCCATATTCACCACCTATTTATTTTATGTGGTATATATAATAAAAATTAATGTATTTTATGTTACATATAATGAAAATTATATGGGTTTATATATAAATTTTACTATACTCATTCATTGAGTTTACAATTCAAAAGATAACAAACTAGTTTATATATTTTTTTCTCAATTTTCATTCTTTGAGATATAAGTTATGTTATAAACCTATATTATTCTATGATGTGTATATAATAAACTTTTTAAATTTTATATAATTAATATACTACATTTCATTATATTATATGTTTTATTTAATTTTATTCTTTCTTTGGGATTTTTATTCAAAGTTTCCAACATGTAAAGAGTTTTGTATTACAATCTCACCGTTAATCGGGGTTATTTAAGATTATTCCTACAATGATGAATTATTAAGATCTATATATCTATAAAATCACATATTTTATTATCCTATGGTTATGTCATGATAATACATATTTTCCCTTCATTTTACACTATTTATGTACTCAAGAATTCGAAATAAGTTTTTTAATAAAAATCAAATTTTCGGTCAAAAACCCTTTATATTTCAAAACCATGATTTCTAAAAATGTTTTCAAATATGTTTTTTACATTATTAAAATTATTTTTGAAAGAAATTTTTTACCCATGGTTTATTTTTATTATTTTTTTTAAAGGAATATTTATGTCATTTTCCAAAAAATTCCTATTTTTATTTTATCTAATATGTGAAATGAATATTTGTTTTAACGTATATGGAATGAATAAAGTTTATTCTATCCTGGGAATTATTTAATTGAAGATATATTTATAAGTTTTAAGGTTATTTTTAAGAAAAATATTATTATTATTTTTAATTTTTTAAAAATAGTTTTTTAATTAAACATTTTTTCATCTAGAAATGTTCCAAGTGATTATTGAAAATCATTCTCCATCTAAGACTAAAAAATTTGACGTAACATATTCTTTGATAGGGATATGAACCAATGATACAATTATTATTCTTGAAATGAATGGTTAATTATGATTTGGGGTTTATGGAACCTATTTCTATTCCATGGGATATACCATGATAAAATTCTTATGATTCATATTTTTTTCCACAGGTTATGCCATGATGAAATGATTATTAATACTGCCTATTTTACACAGGTTATGATATGATTAAATTCTTATGAAACCCATCCCATTTTATAAGTTATGATATTATGAATGTTTTATGATCTTCTGGCACACATATGTATGATTTGCATTATGTGATGGGTGGGAGATATATCTATTTACAATACATTGGTTAAAGATAGATATATCATGAGTAAATAAGTTATTAGTGAAGCTGATTACATTTTCAAAATACTATGAGTAAACCTGATTAAATGTTCACAACATTCTATGTGAACCTGATTACTTTCTCACAATGTTATTCATGAACCTGATTATATGTTCAAAATTTTATTCACTGACATATCTTTAATTTCCATAATGTTATGTATGGACCTAGATTCATGTCCACAAGTTTATGTTAGGTCATGATTTCATTTCCTTAACTCAATACATATACCTATCTCTATTTATACATTTTCATAAAATTATAAGCTGATGTGCATGAAACAATTTTATGTTTTATGATAATGTTATGCTCTTATGGATCAATTTTTTTGAATCACTTATGATTAATGTCTTATGTACTAATAGATTTTATTCTATGACACAAGATTATGATCTTTGAAATACAAGGTACATTTTTCAAATGTTCTTATCATGTTCTCATACCCTTATATTTATTTTTATTCATACGTATCACCGATGTTTACCCTTACTGAGAACCCAATCTCACTCTTTTTTATGTGGAATTTCCCTAGGTTTTGAAGAAAGTTCTTAAGTAGCTTATGTTTTTAAAGAGTGATACAGGGTAAGGCCTTTATGGGGGATGTTGAAGATCTTTTATAAAATTAGATTTTTGTGAACCTAGTCCCCAAATACACTAAACAATTATGATCCTCAAGAATGTGTTTATGAAATGTATTGATTGTTTATCTAAATAGATGTAATATCTATGTATCAAAATCCTTGGTGACTATAAATAACACCTTTAACTAGTTATAAAATAATTGATATCAATATTTATCATAGAAATGTTCTTCTGAGTCATGTATTAGGAATTATAGTGACATGCCACTAGGATGATTTATTATTGAGAGAAAATAGGGAATGGATAAGCAATCCCCACATATTTTTGATATGGAGTCCCCTATTACACCATTAATTCCAATTTATTAGTAACTTTTTGAGAGTTTTTTTTGATATTATATAGTCTATGGGATGTGGAGATCTAATCAGAAATACTTCCATTGTTGATCTAACTATTTACTTATCATTGTATCATCCACTATTATTTACTAGAGAGGGTGGTCCAAAGGATACAATGTTTGGGTTTGAGTCTATATGGTAAAATTTTAAATATCTTGAGATTACCTCTAAGAGGAATGTGAACCTCTCTATATAGATTATAGAAACCAAAACTTTATATATATAAAAATAACATCATATTGAATGAATGTTCAATACATAATATTATGATCCATTCCAAAACCTCAAAGGTTTAGTGTATTTATAAACGTTTATAAATGAACAACTGATTCATAAAATATCTTTATAATCTCCCAATTACATTTTCATAACTAGTAAACTTCTTAGACACAACATTCACAATATTTTTCTTTATATCTTAGGGAAAATAAAATATAATAATAGGTGAGATCAGATTCTAATTAATGGTAAGAAATTGAGATAATTATGACCATTCCAACATGATGTAAAGATAAAGGGTATTGTAATATGATCTTATCCTTTGAAATCTTATTAAAAGATTCTAATATTATAAACACGAGTCATGTAATAAATATTTTTAATTAATAAGACATGAATCATAAAGGTATCAAAGAACACGATCCATGAGAACAAAACATTGGAATTATATCATGTTGTAAAAGTGTGGAATAGTCATAATCCTAGAAATATTATGTCAAGTATACCAACCTAGACCTTTATAACATGTAAGGCTTGGGATAATTTGGGCTTGATATAACCTTCAGTGTAACCTTTTCTTTATATAATGGGATAACATCCAGTGTAAACTTTTAGATAATAGAACAATAATCTTTACCCAATGAATTTCAGTTATTTAAAATTCCATACTACCCATCATATAATCATA
Source organism: Viscum album (assembly GCA_963277665.1). Classification (NCBI taxonomy): domain Eukaryota; kingdom Viridiplantae; phylum Streptophyta; class Magnoliopsida; order Santalales; family Viscaceae; genus Viscum; species Viscum album. The sequence goes on from OY728164.1 coordinate 138,310,021, forward strand.
AATCCATTAATATTTATACAATAAGGTCATGAAAACATTCATTATAACTTATTCCATGAAAAAGGAAATGGTATTCATCAATATTTCATTATCCAAACCAGAAACCATCCATAGAAAGAATAAATATGGTATCATTAGATAATAAAACTAGTAAATCTTATGTTATATTGAATGATGTTATCATAGAAGAAAAATTCCTTTAAAAGGTATAAAATATTTCTTGGGGAAATACCCATTGAAAATTTAAATCACATGTTAAAATCTAAAATTTTCCACAATATTAATGAAAAAATATTAATTTAAGATAACAATGAGAAATTGAAATATAATATTTAATGAATCGATTGGTGTGATGTCTAGTTATTATGTTCATGTTATAGATTTTAAAATAAAGTCACCTTTAACATTTTCAGAAAAAATTAAAATGTATATCATTTAGAAAATGAAAGGAATATTCATTTTCAAAAATTCTCTAAAAATTAAAAAATGGGAAAAAATAATTTAAAAAATAATAGCAGAATATTTAAAAGATTCTATGAAATATTTTACAAAATATGGATATTTATGAAAAATATATTTCAACCTAAGAGAGAAATAAAGTCTTTTTTTGTAAAATCGTTCTTTTAGTCTATTCGGTATTTAATGTTTAAAGAATGAATGGGGAAAAATTATTTTTATTAAATAACAATAGTAGAATAAAATTACTAATATTATTGATATATGTATCATGAAATTTTAATATCATAAATATAATCATAATCAATCTAGACAAACAATGAGATTGTAGCATAAATACCTAATTACATTGGTAACATTTTAATCGTAAGCCTCATGAAAGACTAAAATAAAATTATAATTAAATATCATGAACATAAGTATATTAATGATATAAAATTTAAAAGATTAATGTATATACATCTCATAATTTATTATATTTTCCTAATATAAAATATGTACCGAAAAATATAATTTTAGACGATAATCCCTTACGTTAAATTTGACTTTCTTATAAAGTGACCTAACCTTTAGTATAATAAATTTAAATTTATTATAATTTTATAATTTAATCACGTTGTTAATTATAATATCATATACTATCAACTAATAAAATTTCAACACCGATTCATCAAAAATTCTTTATTGAATTTATCATTTCTAGGCATTAACAGTTCCATTTCTCATGAGAATTTTGGTTTAGTAGTTCCAGTCGTTATACATTGATCATTGTTTTATCCTATATATAATGTTAATAATGATATTAATATAATATATATTCATTATATATATATATATAATCATATTTAAAATGTAGATTTTGAAAAATGAATTACACCGTTCATGGAGACGGTAGATCGTACGTACACATGATTGCAGTTTTCACTTTTCGACGGATGGAATAAAAGAAAGTTAAATAATAATAAAAATATATATAATAACTTTTATATGATAATTATCATATTTTTTTGTTATAAATACCATTGTTACCATCCATTTAACAAATAAATTAAAAAGTGATCACATCGCTTCATGGAGGTTGTAGTCCACACGTACACATGGGTGATATGGATGAAATATTAGAAGGTAGATATGATAATATAATTATAGAGGAATAATTGTATCAAAAATATCATTTATTTTCATCATTTATATATTTATTACAAGAAAAATATAATGGTGATAAAAACTGAACTTTAGTGTTACATAGAGATGGTAAGCTATACGTACACATGAATGATGTTCCTGCCTTTCATAAGATAGAAAAGAGATACAAAATGGTTATACCATAATCATAATAACATATACTTATATTGATTATAATTTATTTATTTTATTAATATGGGTGAAATTAATTTATATAAAGTACATGAAGAAATAAATTTGAAACATTCAGTAAACACGATTACATCTTCTTCGGTAGACTACCTTTAGATCCATTGTAAAGGACACTTGTAATGGCCTGTTTAGAATAATAGAACATATAATTACTGAATATGGATGTTTAAAATATACTTTTTAGGGGTATATTTAGAGATATGGTGTAAATGGTGTGAGGGATAATGGAGAATATTTTCTCTTTTTCAAGTGAGGAGAGGAGAACTCTTGGAATTACGTAAAGTATTAAGATAATATGAAATAATTTTCATGTTCCGGAGAATCAAAATTAAAATATTTAGAATATATAGTGAGTATGAGAATAAATAATCCTTTACAATAAAATATTTACAATCTTAAGGGATGTTTTCACCCTTATCTATTTGTTTTAACCAATGTTACCTTTTTGATAATTACCACAATATCATTGTTTATAACACATTTAAAGGTGAAAAATATTACCTTAAAACTTAATATATGTATTATGTTAAGGTAATGCCAATTCCTATGTTATTAATTATATTATATATAATTAAATAATACATATATTAAATTATCATCCAGTTAAAAACATAATGATTATTTAAATTACATGAAAATATATTTTTACAAAAATCAGTATTTTTCACTATTCACTGAAAAATCTATCATTTTAGAAAAATTAAAAAATTTAACCATATTAAAATTTTATTACAGTGAATTAAAATATTAATTTTATTTTGAAGAATTAAATTTCAAAAATTTCAAAAACTAATTATTATTTTAACAAAAAATACAATACAAATAAATTTGGAAGAACATACATTTTTTAAAGTATAAAATGACTTCAAAAAAATTGTGTTCTTATTTCCTAGGAATTATTTAATACATTTATTTTGGGTAGGAATTCTATACATAAATTTTATAATGTCGATAGTCATATTCATACTCTCAAATTGAATGGATATGTTAAATTTAAATTATTATATCTTTATAGTTCTTGTCTTCTTGATTAAACGTTAGTGTTGCGTGTTAAAAAAGTTATCAAGATTATTATTCTTTTCATAAAAAATATGGTGTAAAAATATCCACCATAAAATAATCGAGACATATAAAATTTAACATTACCTTGTTAATAAATGGTTTATCCTTTGAAAATATATTTTTTGAAATCCCGTATTGAAAAATTGAAAAATACGGCTTCCTCTTTATAATGGGAAAGGGAAATTCGAAGGTCATATGAAATAACACATAAAAAGGTTTCAAAATAGGATAACATGATTGGGTAGTACGAATAAAAACATAAAGGAAACATTAATATTTAAATAATTAAGTGGAGTGAAATAGAACACGTTCATGATAAAGTTAACAACTATAAAACCATATATTAGTGAATGGTGAGAAGACCATCAATTCATCAGAAATGATCGTAATATGATATTTGGTTTTTATTTAGATCATTTCACTAGAGTTGAGGAATTAATTTAATATCATGATAGAGAACATTTAAAAAGTTACTTTATTTCATTCCATTTTATAAGCACAATTTCATCATTTGTTGGTTCTTAAATGAATTTCAACTTCATCTCTTATTCCAAGATGATTTTTTCAAGATCAAATCGCTAAAATTAACTTTAAGTGGATCAATGATTCCAAAAAGAATGAAAAATAGTTTATAATTTATATAAATATTTAAAACCCTAATGGGTCAACACAATTTATTCAATATAATTAATTATTCTATAAAACCTTCACAATAACCCCAAAAGTTCAACACAATCCTTTCCATAAATAGTTAACTATATTTCTTTTCAATAATATGGTTGAAAAAATTCAAAACTGAAAAATAAAAAATATTTGATCAAGCATTATTTTATATCAAATTTAACATTTATCCCCCAAAAAAATAAATAAACTCACAATGTCACATACCAATCATGTGTAAACATCGATCATGTCTTATCATAAAACATATTTATTACCCAAATAAATATAAAACCTCAATGAAAACATATATGATTCCAAAAATTAACACAATACATATTCCTCAAATAAAATAAAATACTATTTAGTATATTCCATAAATAAAAAATGAAATAAACTTCATCAGTGATGAAAAAAAATCAAAATGTCCTCAAATCACCAACCAATTTCAATGTCACTATTTCCATGCAATTTAATTTATCAATTTCGATCATCTATTTATCTCATATAAACATTATAATATCATAATTGGTAATATATTAAGGGTTATATTTTCTTTAATTATGTGCTTTACAAAAATATCTCTTTACCACTTAATCATATTTCTAGTTCATTAGTACTACTCAATATATTCTTCAAAATTCTTAATGAAAACCCAATTTATAATAATCATTATACGATTAATGATTCTTATAACCAAAATATAATTGATAAAAATAACTCAAAAATATAATTATTGAATTAAAACACATATAAAATTCAATACATTAACTTAAATTATTTTCATAATACATCCTTCCATATACTTGGAGTAATCCATTTAAAATGGTATTGAATCAGATAATACCCTGGTTCCATGTATTTAAAACAAAAATCTATAAATTAGTCCCCAGAATGAAATTTATTTCCCTTAATAGAACTCTTCATTTTTCCTTGTAAGTTGCTTTCTTTAGGCCCATATCTTCCACACATAAAACATTTTTTAGTTCCTTTGAGACATTATCTTAGGTGTCTCTTCATACATTTAAGACATGAAGGAAATTTATCGTTTATTCCTCCATGGTCTACACCACTTCATCTCCCAAAAAACATCGTTATGCTATTCTCTAGTCTATCTAATAGTTGGTTAAGTTATAGTTTTTTTATTACATATGATGATAAATGATTATGTATAAACAAAATATCTTTCACTTTAGCCATCACCACCCTTGGTTAATCAGAATCACCACATTTTCCATCATATTCATTATTAATATGATTCATCTTGGTAATTTCCATTGACAAAAACAAAAAATAATGGTTTCAGAAATAGATTTAATAATAATAAAAAAACATTTATAGGATTTCTAAATCATGAAACCTTGTTTTTAATCTGTAACAACTTAGTTTTAACCTAGTCCATCCATGATGACTATCTATTCAAATCCTACATGATCGATTAAAAAGAAAACATGAATTAACATATACATATAACCTGGGTGTTTCAAATTAGATGTATAGTATAATCACACTCATCATGCAATAGAATGATGGTTGAGATATGTTTAACCAAATTTTTAGGGTTATTAGCTACATATGCATATGTTCTAAAATGACGTGAAATTGTAGAATCCAAACAGAAATGTATTTGTAGTAAAACCACATGATATCATCATTTTAAAAACACTAGGATGTTATCACATGCATAGAATTATCCCCACATGTTTTGAAAAATTTCATCAATAATAATCTCCAATGACTAACCAAACCCATCCCTGATACCAACTATAGTGACCCAAAACTGTCATACAAAAATATCACATCTTATTAGTTAAATATTAAATACATAACATAATGATCCATGCAAGAACCAAGATTTTTTATTGTTTTTTAGAAACTTTAAGACATAAAACAATGGGTCAATAAATATCTAAATCATCTCACACTTTTTTCTTCATAACTTTCACCCTTCTTAGACACATCATACTCAAAAATGTTCTTCATATCCTTGGGAAAAGATAACATAATAAAGGTTGAGATCAGATTCATAGTAATGGTATAAAATAGAGATACCAATGATCATTTAAATATAAAATTATTATAAAGGTTATTATAACATGACATTAGACATTGAAAATCATACACATAAATTATTAGATCATAAAAATGATTCATTGGAAAAATCTTGGCAATTTATAAGAAGTGACACATAATGGGATCAAAGAACATGAGCAAGGATACCATAAAATTTTAATAATACCATGTCTTATAAGAGTTGAATAAATTAATGAATAATCATAATCATAAAAATATTAGGTCAAGGATACCCAATTATAAATTTATAACATGTTTGGATTGATATAAGTGCCCATGTACCTACTTCAGGATTGGGATAACCTCCCATGTACCCTCTTTTCAGCTTGAGATAAACACCCTTATACCCTAATTTTTCAGGGTTGCAATTACCTTTTGTGTAACATATGATCTCACTAAACATTAATAATCACCCAATTCATTACAAGGAAATGAAATATTGGGAACACGCTGCAAAAAATTCTATATCCATTCATATATATTCCATAACATCATAAAAACATTCATCTTAACTTAAACCATTGAAAAAGAAACAAGTTTCATTAATATTTCATCATCATAATAATAAAACATATAAATAAAGAAAAAGGAGGTATCATTGGATTATATCCCTATTAAATCCTATGTTATATAAAATGATGTTTTCATAGGTGAAGAATTATTTCAAATGATCACTAGAATATTTTTTATGTAAAACACCCTTTTCATTTTTAAATAACATATTAAAATATATAAGTTTAAAAAATATAAAGAGATGAAATTTATTTTAAAATAACATTGTAAACATATAAATAATTATTTAAAACTTTTATTGGTCATGATAAAAGAATGATCGGTTCATGTTATTTATGTTAAAATAAATATTCCTTTCACATTTTCTGTAAAAAATAAAAAGTAACTCGTTTGGAAAATAATTAGAAGATCCCATTTAAAACATTATGTAAAAATAAAAAAAATTGGAAAAAATGAATTTAAATAATAGTATGATAATATTTAAAATCTTCTTGAAAACATGGTTATATAAGAAGAATGTTTTTTATCTAAAATATAAATAAAGTTAGTTTTCCTTTAAATATGTTATTTTTGGTTTATTGAGTTATTATAGAAAGAAAAATGAAAGGAAAACTTGAATTATCATGAATTAACCAGAAGAGAAGAAAATTAATGTTATTATTTAGAGATATATCTTGAAATTTTGTTATCACAAACTTAATCATAAACAATCCTAATAAACAATGAGTTTATAACATTAAACCCTTACCGCTTTGGTATCTTTTGAGTCATAAGCCCTATGATATAAAAACATTAAATAAAGATTTAAATACCATGAATATTATAATATTCATGATATAACATCTAAAATGGGATGTATATACACCTAAAAAGGAATATAGGTGAATATCATAACATAAGCCCTAAAGAAGATAATTTGATGCAATAAACCTTTAACTTAATTGAAACATTCGTTGAAAGCAATCTAACTACCGGTATAATAAATTAAAATTTGTTATAATTCTGTAGCATAATATTATAAATAATTATAATACCATATATGACCAAATTATAGCATTTGAACCCCCCATTTATTAAAAATTCAGTATTAAATTCATAATTTTTGGGTATTAACTGTTTCGTTTTAAATAAGAATTTGGATCTAGTAGTACATGTACTTGTACATTCATCATGCTTCTATCATTAAAAATGTTAATAAATATATAAATATCATATATATATATATTCATTACTTATATATTTATATTCATTCATAAAAGGAATATATATAAAAATTAATTACACCATTCATGTAGATGGTAAGTCATACGTATTCATAAACAATGTTTTTACTTTTTGAAATATAGAAAAAAAGAAAGGAAAATAATAATTCACCTTTATATAATCTTTATTATATCATATATATCATATATATTCATTAAACCCATATTTTATTACCATTCATATAAAGAATAAGCAAAAAATAAATCATATTGCTTTATAGAGATGGTAGTCCACACCTATAGACAAGTGGCATTTTCATTATACAAATGGTTAGAAGGTAATATGGTGCATATGATTTAATAATTATAGAATAATAATTATATCTTAAAAATAAAATATATTTATTATTTACATCTTTATAACCATACAAATAAAATGGTAATGAAATTTTTTTTTCTCCATTATGTGGAGATGATATGTCATATATACACACAAGTGATATTTACATTTTTATTAGGGTAAAGAAGATATGGAAAATTACTTTCCCATAATCATAATAACATCTCAATATAATAATTATACTATATTTAATATTTTATTATGTTAAGAACATATTTATAGGTTATTAAAGAATAAATAAATTTGAAGGAGTCGGTAAATATCTTTACTTATTCTTTACTAGAATTTATTTAGATCTCTTCTTAAGGAAACTATTAATAGTATTTTTAGAAAATTTAACATAAAATTAATATCTATATAATTTTAAAATACAATTGGGTAGTGGTTGGTTGAGCTAGGTGGCCCAAAATGGTGTGGGGAATAAAAGAGAATAGGTGCCCTTTAATAAGTGAGGAGATGGGAACTCTTAGAATTACTTAAAGTATTAAATTAATATAAATTAATTTTTAGATTCAGTTGGAACAAAATTGATATATTTATAATATATAGTGATTTTGAGTCTAAATAATATCATTTTATAAAAATTTTACAAGTTAATGTGACCTTTTCACCCATATCTATTTGTTTTAACCTCACATTACACCTTTTTACAATTACCATAATATCAATGGTTTTCACTCTTGAGTGGTCAATAGTGTTACTATAAAAAGATAAGGGACCCATAAATGGACTATGGTTAATATTATGATCCATATAAAATTAATGTGTAAGAATATATTATTTTTATAGTTTTTAATCATTTATAAAAACATTGTTTATTATAAAATAACATTAATGTCATTTTTGGAAATACGTTAATTATTATAATATAATATTGGAATAACTAATGTAAAATGGTTAAAAAATTTCATGGATATCAAAATAAGAATTATATGTTATTAATATAATTACCCAATCAAAGTTTTATAGTTTTTTATATAATTTTAATCATTATCTTTATGATTAACCCATTGGTTGATCAATATTATCCTTTACTTCAGTAAAGATTTTTTTTCAATATTAAAGGGATATAATTTTACTTATAAAGTGAAAATTAGCTAATAAATTTCAAAGGGATGATAATTTAGACAACTTATTATCCAAAATTTACACATTAATTATTTTTATGATTTTAAAAAAATTTAATATATTATTATTTAACACAAAATACTATTAATAACATTTTACAAACTATTATCGTAATTTGAATTTCAAAATAAGATGAAAATAAAAGAATTAGAATATCAATCTACAATAAATCTATTATATTTTTTATTTATCTTTGAAAATAATTGAATACATTAACTCACCAAAAAATATTACTTTTATTTTTTTTAAATTATTTACTTGATTTCTCTACTACATGCATGTGCATTGAGTTGGTGTTACTTAATAATTTAAGGTAATTATTTCATAAATAAAAATTAAAAAAATTAAGATTAAAAAAAATTACGATTAAAAAAATTCATTTTTTTCTAAAATAATAAATAATAAATAAATTTATACTATTTTTATCCATATCACAAAATTTTATAGATATTAAAAGAATGAGGGTAACATTTTTGACTATTTATTTTCTTGAAATAACATATAATCCATTATAAAATAACAATGAGAAAAAATTTCCATAAATTAGAATATTGGATGAGGGTGATCGAACAACAATAATTAAATATATTAAAGACAAGAGATATAGTTATTTTTATTCTTTATCGTATTTTTTTAAACATAATTAACCAATTTACTTTTACCGAGGTGGTAATTTTTTCTAAGGATACCATTCATAAGAGAAAACATTAAAGGGAAAAATTATCTAATATTAACCAAATAATTAAAATAATGGAACACAATTTTCAAGATTCAATTTTTATAAGTGTTTGAATTTTTTTAAAATAAATGCCAAAAACATAACGAAAAATAGTTTCTAGGAAAATTTTTTTAAGAAAAAAAAGAACATATACCAAAATCAAGTTTAATAATTTGTATTTGAAATTAATCAGATTAAATTTAATTAAATAATATATGTTTTAAATTATGATAAAGTTAAAATAATATTGAGACATTTAAATTAAAATAAAATATAGTTTTGAAAAAATAGTATTTTTCTCTTTTTACTAAAAGTCAATATTTTCAGAAAAATATAAATATTTTACCCTAATATAATTTTCATATAATAATTAAAAAAATAAAGTTAATTTTACAAAATAAAATTTATAAACATGGTATAAATTATTTATAATATCCATGCACAAAATGAAATAAAAATAATTTTTGATGAAAATGCATTTTTTTGAATCATAAAATATATTCTCTAAAATTTGAGTTCATATTGCCTAATGATTTTTCAATAAATTTTTAATTTAGTATTACTAGAATACTTATATTTCTTAATGTGTTTTCTCATATTAATACCAGACAATTCAATAACTTCATCCTATTTAAATTAGATTTTTTTAAATACACATAAATTTTCTTAAAGATCATTGTTATGTGTCAGGAATGTTATTGAAATAATTATTATTTTAAACCAAATTTTTACAGGTGTTACACATATTATTTGAGGACCCCCAAAGCACTGATGGTATGTCCTAGTATATTATAATTAGTATGTAGGTCTTTCTAGGAATGAATTTTAGGCTAGTTTCTTGAAGTAATTTTTATATGAGACGTTGAGAGGAGATTTGGCTTAGAAGTTTTTTCATCTTGTCCATGGGAAAATGTGAATGATGGAGTATGATGATAATTTAAAATATGTAATCTAGTTTTATGTTATGATTCTAGGTGATTACATTTTTAGGTTTTTTCATTTTGAGGTTAGGAAGAACTATTTGATATAGATTTAAGTGAATGTTTTTTTCTTGACATCATTACCTGAGGTGGTGAACCAGAAACTCATTTCTGAGAGGAACCGAATATGTTTTTTATTTTTTGGTAGTATTTCTCATATTAAAGTCTTTTTGTTGGGTTATTTAGTAATAGTAAGTGGTGATATGATTATTCACATTGGAATGGTGATTTGTGGGTCAATCATGGTTGTGACTCATCTTCTTCCTAGCATTGAAGGACTCCTTTTTTGTGTTATTAGCGGGGTAATGTATGTTCTTCCATATCAAAGTCATAATGATAAATTTTTTAGTGTCACTCAGGTAGGAAAATCAGATTACTAGAATATATATTTCTATAAATATTATCTTCTAGGTAATTGTAGTGTCCCGTGTCTTTTTGATCGGACAAAATCTAAAGGAATTTGAATTTTGATATTTAGAGTAGATTTTCTTATATGAAACAATATTATAAACGAAACTATGAGATATGAAACACTTAAAGGTGTTGTTTTTATACTTAAGTAGATTCTTGGTATGTTCCTCGAGTGTCTCATTGAGTTTCGGGATCACCCAACCCTAGAAAGTAAAAGTTTTGGTGGCTTGGTAAAGGCACACAATTTGTCTGAAACCATGTGGCCCCCAGTAGAAAATAGAGCGGTATGAACCATAGGTGGGGAAGGTTTCAAATGGGATTAACATGGTTTTACCAAACCATGTTCCTAGAACACATAATTAGTTCGATTTAGGTAATACCTATGCACTATTCATAACATGGTTAGTGTAACAATTGGCCAAAACATGTGACCAAACTGTACGACTCCTACCTCTTAAGCAGTGACCCTCACACAGTTGACACATGGTTTAGAAAAACATACAACTGAACCATGCACCTTATTAATGGGGGTGAAATTCCCATTTTAACCTGGTCGGATTAATTGTTTTTCCCTCCTCTTTCTTTTTCCACCTCCGCAGGCAGTATATCCTCCATGGGCAATTTTTCTCCTCATATGGGTAGAGATATTTCCCTCATCCAAACTCTAATTCAAGAGCCTTCAGGTGCAATAGAAACATCTTATAAAATCTATGACTTCACCTTACACTTTTTTAATCATTAATCTCCCTATACAATTTTTGTGTGTGACCTAATTCAGCATATTTACAGGGCATTCATCCATTTCAATGATTTCTATCGAAATGGAACAATTTTAACCTCAATATTAGATGAGTGAGTTTTACATGCTATAAGGATTGAGGTATTAATATTTTACCTTAATTTTATTTATCTATTGTTGTTGTTGTTATTCATGTCATCTTTTGCCGCACATCACCGTAAAATGGATTTCATCATCCTAAATTGATATACACACCTTATTATGCATTTGATGAAATTTGTTTGGTAGTTATATGATGCTTAAATTGATCATTGACACCCCATGGGTGGTATATTTCAATTGTAAACTTTTCAATTAAATGATAAAATACCCAGAATCCTCCCAAGTGTTCGACTTTGGTTGTAAATGGGGTTTCCCTCTCTTATATAGATTTTGAATAAACCCGAGGCACCTTCTAAGTGCTTGAACCAACTTTTAAATAGAATTTCCCCTGTAGGTAGTTTCCTATTTGATCATGGAACCATTTATATGCCTCTTTAAACCATGAAATTGTTTTACAAGTTTTTTGGATTTCTAATATGCTACCTTTTGGTTAGTTTAATTGTGCTTCTTGAATGTCATGCTTGTTTGAGTTAAATGATTGGTTGTTAAAAAGTGCCATGTTTCATAGTAATACCACTATGTTGAGGTGAGATTTATTAAATTGGAAAATGACATAGGTGATATGATGTTCTAGGATTTATGATTGAATATGATGGGAAATGTGAGATACCCTCTAGATGTGTCATTGATATATGTTATGGAACTCCACCTACATTTGATTTTTTACTGTTTAATTATATTTTTAAAATATTTAAAAATGTATTGAATTATAATTGGGTTCTATATATGGAATTACAAGGACAAAATAATTGTGTTTTTAGTCATATTCACTATTTGATTTGTTATATAATGGGGTGAAACTGGTGTGCTAGGATGGGATCACCGTTCATTATTGTTGCCTGCTTATGAGTGATACTGGTTCCCTAGGGGAGACACCTTGGATGAGATCATGGAGAGATGGTTGTACTAGGCCATGACTGAGACATTATCCCCTACATGAGATACCATGTACAGGATCAGAGATTATTATCTCACAATGGGTTTGGGAGTATTACATTTGAGGAATTCCATGGGTCAAATTGGAAGAACTTCGATGGTAGTGAGAATTATGGAACACCTGATGCGACACATGGGTTCTTTGTTAAGGTTCTCCTCATACATTCCTATGATGCTGTGGATTTAAATATTTGTAGTTACTTTTATAGAAAAGGATAATGGTGTATAAGTGTTATCTATGTGATGTTCCCACCATGCAAAATCAAATTCTCAGGGATGTTCCATATCATTCCACAAATTTATTGTAGTTTCTTTATTATCTTCCCCTTATATATTTTTATAAGTTTCTTATGTTTCAGACATTTCCAGCTTAGGCTGAAGCAGGTATGGTCAGGCAAGGTTTCCATGAGGAACCTAAGCCTAAAATAGTTCTTTATTTATTGCATCACTTTTTTACGTTTGATACAATGGAACACCATTTATTTTTTATGCACAAAATTTATTAAGATTTAGGATCCATTTGTGGTGGACTAAAGATTATATCCCACACACTGTTTGGGCCTCCATTACACTAGGGTACCCAAACAGACTTCTTTGGATGTAGGATTAGGATCTTTAGTAATTTACATATGATGTTATGAGGGTGCCTTGGACTTATGAGAATAAGACCATGATGGTACTCAGGATGCTCCTGGAGCTATCTTTTGGGATTTTATTCTTTTAGTATATTGTACCTGCCTATTTTATTATCCCTATTATTAAATTTGTATCTTTATTCGTACATGCATGCATTATGGTATATTGGAAATGACCATTATTTTATTTAGTTATAACATTTATCTTTTGATGCTATGCATTATTTATTTATACTAATTCTGTAGTTTTCTTTGACTTAAACCAGAAATACATTTGTGCATCTATAATCTCGAAGGTATAGTATCCCCATCATACCACCATTAGATCCATGCTACTAGTTAGCAGCCTCTGGAATATGGGGAGGCATTCATGAGGCCATGTGGCACCCAGTTTAGTTGTGAACAAGGATGAGACATTAGAAATTGGTATCGGATTCCCATTTTCTTTTTGTCTTACTATTTTGATCTAGTAGACATGAGACTAGGAACATGTCAGTTCTTGGTAAATACTCATTCATAGAAGTGATCAACCCATATATGGGGAAAAGCTAAGGTGTCTAGGGATGGTATTGTTGTTCATGATGGTTTCTATTACAGTTGATTATGACTTCACATTGAGTGATTGGTGTACTATTCACTTCTTATTGATTTATGTGATTCATTTTATTTTATACTTGGACTGGTGTAGCATGCAAGAATCATTACATGCATCTTCTTAGGAACATAGTAGATTACCTTCCATAAATATTCCATTCCATGTATATTTCATTAGTAGGTTGTTGAAATATGTTGAAAATCCTTTAATCTCATGTTAGTATGTCTTTTATATGTTAAGGTAGATAATTTTCAATAACATGTTTATTGTTCTCCTACTTAATGTATTTGATTAAAATTATTTTATAATTTAAATAATCATTATTTTTTTATATGACATGTATGAGTATTTTTCTGCTTGTGTGTTAGTTTTCCATGCTTGTTTAGCATGGTCTAAAACATGCTAGTTGCAATTAAATTGGATTCAATTATTTGTATGGTATGTGGGAACCTTATAAATTGGAAGTGATGACCCAATTAAATAAACCATAATTGCTGCACTAATATACCTAAGGATGGTTGTATAATATTTTAGGCTTTTAAATTTTAATTATACTAGTTAAATCGTTTGTAGTTAAATGGCATCCATCTTATAATTTTTAAAGTGTACGAAGGCTTTATCAGATAAAAAACATCGATGCATATAATCGAACCATTATATATTCACCTTATATATCAAAAAGATTTTTCAGAAAATTTAATGTCTATCAAATTTTATTTTCCAATATTAAAATGGTATTGGTTAGATTGGAATGAAATACAACCTGTGAATTGTATGGGTTCTTTATACTTTGAGAGGCATTAACCCATAAAAAGGAACAATTGGTCATGAACCTTTTTTATAGAGATTGGGGAATAAATATAAAATATTTGGGCCTTTAAATGAGTTTTATTCTTTACTAAGGATTTTAACCCAATTTCTTGGGAAAAATAAACCATGTGGAAAAAATTATGAATGCACAACGAGACCCATATAGGTCAGTTGGGGCATGTTTTGATTAAAAATTAACCTACTAAGGGTGTTTTTGAAAATCGTAATTCTTATGTTGTTCGGGTAGTTTCGAATGAACACATGATGTTTTAGCAATACCCAAGTAGGATTCCTTTACATTGAAATATTTTTAAAATGGGATCTATGAATTAAATAGTCTAATTATGATGGGATGTTAAGAAATAATAATATTTAAATACAATTTAATGTAGTTTTCTTGTTTTGACCTATGGCTTTGTGAAATAAAGTAACTTGTATAGGTGTTTTGAAAACTGGTGTTTACCATTAATCTTATCATTTAATGTGTATAAATATTTAAATAAGTATTCTTTTAGTGACATTAAGTGAAACTTAAAGAGGTTTTCACTGACTTAACACTCATGTAAGTGTAGTTTAAATGATTCCTAATTTTTTCCTTGAAACGGATTGCAAGAATTTTAGTATGATTTTTCCTTCCTATGTATGAATATAAATGATACTCCTTTAACCCTAGTGACCATTGTTAGGCGTGACCTTGTTTTGGGTCATGGTTTTTTTTCTTTTGTTAGGGGATAAACCTTTTATATATCACCCCTAGATCTTTAAAATCAAGGCATAGTGCAGTGATTTTTCTAACAAGTTGTACTATTCGGGTGTCATTGTCTTTTTTTTGGGGTAATTCCTCGGTCAAAGACCGAAGCACCATTTATTAATTAAATAAACAATAGTTTACATGAGGATAAAGGATGAGATTTTATTACAATCTCTTTCAAAGAGGTGAAGTAAATCAGCTGGCAGCGCATCCATCCAAATCATGCTCTGGTGGAAACCTATGTTGGAAAGGGCATCAGCAACAATATTCGCTTCATGGAAGACATGTGTGGCAATGTAGTCAATCTCCTGAAGTGAATTAAAGCAATTCATCCAACGTGTAGTGAGCGGCGAGGCGAGATGAATAACTCCATTCCAAATGGCCTGAACAATGGTGGTAGAATCACTTTCATTCCACAGTTTTCGCCATCCTCTTTGGAGAGCAAAATCAACAGTATGGATGAATCCTAGCTTCTCCGCTTCAATGGATGAGGCAATCCCACACCCATTATAGAAGCAACCTTTGCAATAGTCAGAAGAATCTCTAAAAATGACCCCACAGCTGGCAGGTCCAGGATTTCCTTTTGAGGCACCGTCGACATTCACTTTAATCCAACCCGGTATCAGAGGTTGCCAGAATAATACAAAGGGGTGCTTGGTCTTCGGGAAAATACTCGGGACACGGATACGTCTGAGGATCTCGAAGTCTCCAATATAATTGCCAAAAAAATCTTTTTGAATTAAGGCAGCTTCATGTATCGCAATGAGAATTCGAGCTTTTCCTGCATTGAGACTGAAAGAGTGATTATTATGGATAAAATCATTTCTTACATACCAGATTTCATGTAGTAGTTCCGCCACTGCCGCAAGAAACAAATTTTTGACTTGCTGAGAGGCTTCATGTTTAGTACATTTCTTCAAAAGTAAACAAATAGGGTCATATAAGGACCATGAACAATTACAAAGCTCCAATATGTAGTTCCATAGAGCCGAGGCCGTAGCACAAGACAAGAAAAGATGATCAAAATCCTCCCTGTACTGATTACATAAATGACATTTTGAGCAAAGTTGAATGCCAAAGGCTTGAAGTCGAGTTTCAGTGGGAAATCTATTGTGAGAAATATTCCAAATAAGGGTGAACCTAGAGGGTTTGATCCAAGTCTTATTGAAGGTTCTCACCCATTTATAATTAGGTTCATTTCCAGAGAAGTTGTGCATGTAGAAATTTTTCGAGTCAAGTATGCCATTGGGAGCAGGTTCCCAAACAAGGAAGTCCCCAGAAATAGAGAAGGTATAATTTTCAATGATTTGAGCAATTCTGTTGGGGAGATCATGCCTATGAAGCTGCATAACATCTTTAATAGTATGGCCGGTGTCTACAAGAGTGTTATTGGGAGGCAGCACAGAAATTAAAGGATTACCCATCCAGTTGTCACACCAGAATTTAATGTTGGAGTTAGCGCTGACCATCCATCTAGAGTTATCCATAATATTCTGATAAGAGTTTCTAATAGAGGGCCAGATCGAGGAGTTAATGAAATTAAATGTTTCTTTTAAAAGTTTATTTAGGAATCTATGATTTAAAAATTCAGAAGCTTTAGAGTTGCTATTAATGAGATGCCAAGTGAATCTCGCTTGCAGGGCATCATTGAACAGTTTTACGTTTTTCATGTCAATGCCTCCATTATCAAGAGGTTTACAACAGGTATTCCATGGGATGGTGGTGAGTTTCCTTTCAAAGATACTTCCCATCCGAATGAAATTTTTTATATAGGTATTTATTTTCTTGAAAGTACCTACAGGCCATTTATAAATCATGAGTGAGTAAACCAACTTAGAGACAATGGTTGATTTGACAAGACAAATTCCACCAGCCATGGAAAGGGATTTCCCCTTCCAAGTAGAGTGTTGATTTATGATTTGATCAGTGATATTAGAGAAATTAAATGATTTAGGACGTCCCCAGAAAATCGGGACGCCTAAGTACCTGAAGGGAAAGAAACCTTCTTTAATTCCAAGGTTACTGGTGATAGTGGTTTTCCTTATAAGAGGGAAATTTTTTCCAAAGAAAATATGAGATTTGTTTCAGGAAATAGTTTGGCAAAAAATGTTCTCGTAATGAGAGATATCTTGCTTAAGACATTGAATATTTCTTTGAACTCCCTTTATAAACAAAATAATATCATCAGTATAGAGGAGGTGAGTGGGGACATTGAGGTTTCTAGCAGCTTGAATGGGTTTAAGTTTATTTTGATCGACCAGATTATGAATCAGTATGCTAAAGTAGTCTTCTGCAATAACAAACAGAATGGATGAAAGAGGATCTACCTGTCTAACACCTTTAGAACATTTGAAAAAACCTCGAGGGGTGCCATTTATTAATTTGGAAATGATAGTAGATTGAAATAAGGTCTTGATTCTCTTGATATAAATCTCATGAAAACCAAAGTTTTTCGAGATTCCAAAAATAAATCCCCAATCAATGGTATCAAAGGATTTTTTAATATCAAGATTGATGGCAACACAACCTCCTCTATTTTTTATTTAGGATGTTGGTACATTCTGAGGCAAGACAAATGTAGTCTTGGATGGATCTGTTTTTGATGAAGCCAAACTGATTCCATGAAAATTTTTTGTTGAAAATCAGAACCAATCTGTTGGAAATGACTTTGGTAATGATCTTGTATAGGGTATTGATAAGATCAATCGGTCTAAATTGATGAATTTTAAAAGCATTATAAACCTTAGGTATTAAGATGAGGAATTGAGCATTGATACCCTGAGGAAGAGATCCGTGAGTGAAAAAGGACCTTACCAGTTTACAAACATCTGAACGAATGGTGTCCCAATGATTTTGATAGAAACCATTGTTAAAGCCATTCGGTCCGGGAGCACTATCTGGCTTTAATCTAAAGACAGTGTCTTTAATTTCATGCTCCAATGGAATAGCTAAGATAGAGTCATTGTATTTCTCATCCACCATTAAGGGAATAATATTGGGATCAAGATCAATGTTTATCTCAGGGCCATTGAAAATGTCATTAAAGTAAGAGACAACATGATCTGAGATGGCCTCTTCTGAGTCAATGATCATGTCATTGTGAATCAGTTTAGTAAGTGGACGATTGGATTTTCTGGTTCTTTGGAGAGAGTTATAAAACTTAGTATTTCTATCCCCATCAGTCAGCCATCTAGTCTTAAACATTTGCTTCTGAATTTTATCCTTGAAGGTGAGTAAAGTGTTTAGCTTAAGAGCTTTATTGACCTCCAGTTGAGGGTCAAGGGTAAAATCAAAGTTGGTACTACGAGTTTGGATTTGATTAAGCTCATCTTCAAGAGAGGTGATGTCATAATCCATTTGTAAGCTCTTTTTTTACACCAACCTTTGAGAGCTTGTTTTAAAATTTTCAATTAGAAGATACAAGCAAAAGAGTCATGATGATGGTTCATAGAATTCCAAGTGTTATTAATCAAAGTGACACAGTCAAGGTCCAGAGACCAAGCATTATTGAATTTGAAAGGAAGGGGAGTTCTGCATTCATTAGATAAAGAGCTGAGTAAGATGGGATGATGGTCAGAATTGAGCCTGGGAAGCGTTATACAAGAGACATTATCCCAGATGTCCAGGGCCTTCATGTTAACAAAGGCCCTGTCAAGCTTACTGGCCACAATTTTATTATATTTTGTTCTATACCAAGTGTATTTCACCCCATTAAGGTTAACTTCAAAGAGATTACAGTCTTCAATAGAAGCTCTAAATTCTCTTGTGGATATAGAAAGATGTGAGGGTCCAATTTTTTCAGTGGGACTAAGAATAGCATTGAAGTCACCACTAATCACCCACAGATCCTGAATTGAGTTAGCCATGTCAAGAAGATCTTGCCAAAGATTTATTCTTTGATGATACCTATTATTGTCATAGACCATTATGCAATAGATGTGCTGATCATTCCAGATAAAATCACAAGTGAAATGTTGTTCAGTGGTTTTAAAAACATTGATGTTTTTAAGAGTGGAGTGATAAAAGATCCACATAGAGTCTGTCAAAGGACCATTTTTTCAGGTTCCTATGAAGTTGTAATGAATAAAGCCATGTCTCATGAAATTAGGATTAAAATTGACCTTGGGTTTAGATATGGAAAATTGTTGAGGTTTATGAGTGTTTAAGAGCCTCCTAAGAGTTATGGAGGTGTCATTGTTGGCAATGCCTTGGCAGTTCCAAAATAGGAGATTCATTGATACTTATGTTTTGGGTTACAACCCCTTTTATTGGATTTCCCAGAGTTCTTCATCCTCTTTGATCTTCTAATAAGAGGGGGGGGGAAGTAGATTCCGATTTTTTCACAATTGATATGACATTGGAAGTTGAGGAGTTAATCATAGCAGGCTCAACAGAATGAACCGAAATAGTGGTATCAGGAGTTACAGGTTGAGTAGAACAATTCTGAGAGTGTTCTGGATCTGTTTTCTTAGCAGGATCAGAATTAGGTTTTAGTGCTCTAGTTGAGTCCGGAGCAGATTTGTGTTTAGGGGAAAGGAGATTAGGGGATTTAGGGAGAAGGGGAGTTATCCAGCATATGGAGAGAAGTAGGGGTGAAAAGTTGTAACTGTCTAGAAGCAGAGTCCTGCTGCCCTAAGGGGGGTGTGGATGTCTCCCTGTGGGGGTAATCAGACAGAGGTAAGACATGCAATGATTTTTCAGGAGAGGGGGGGGGGGGGGGGGTCAGGAGCATGAAAATCAGAGCTTAATAAAATAGAAACAGTGTTGACATTTGCCTCAATCTGCATGCTTGAAATAGGATATACAACCTTCTCAATCATATTTGATTTTTCAGGGACAGTGATAAGTGTTTTAGTAGCATAATCATTAACATCAATAAGAGTTTCAGTAGGGACATTGTTGTGGTTCTCATTGATGTGCATGTTAGAAACAGAGTTTGTGATCTTGGTAGTCATATTAGAGTTCACACATGCAGTATTATTACTATTATCAGTAGAATCATGCGTAATAATAACTGAGTTAACTCTTTCTGGTGATTTTTCCAAGTTACCAGGTAAATAAGTGGGGTCATCAGAAGAGGAGGGGTCCTCTTGCTGACTTCCTGGAACATTCAGATATTTGAGATCTGTCCCAGCCCCATCTAGACCAGATGCAGTTCCAGAGTTCTCAATGTTCCTTCAAGAGGTCATCTTCGAAGCAGAGGCATTATGTGCAGGGTCATTAGGAGTCAAAAGTGGGGAAGTGGGGGGCTTATTATTGTCAATAGTAGTTCCATTTACCTGAAAGATGTTAGAAGTTTCAGCCCCCATATTTTCTTCTTCTTCCACTAATTTTCCCCATGATTTCCCCTCAAGGGAGGAAAAGCTATTAGATTTCATGACCCAAACACCATGTTTCTTAATAGGTGGGTCAGATTTATCTATCATAGCTTTACCTTTCTTATTATGTTTGATTTCATTCCAATTATTTGTAATAGGGGGTCAACTTGCTTTCTAACCACTCTACAGTTAGCAACATTGTGCCCTATCAATTTGTAGACCTCACAAAAAGGAGGTTTCCTTTCATATTCTACACTGATATCAGTTCTATAATTGGGAGAATTGAAGTTTATGACCAAATGCAGTTTAGAAGCTAAATTCACCTCAACCATGATTCTATCAAAAAGTCCAAGGTCTCCATTCAACGTTCTATGGTCAATTTTAATGGGAGAACCTATGTAGAAGGCTATGTCATTTAAGATCTTAGGGTGCCAAAATAACCAGTTAAGACCATGAATACGAATCCAGACTTGTGCCAAAGAGTTCCTATGTGTGTGAGGATTAAAAGAGACATCCCAATCTGAAATTCTAAGGAGACATGGTTTAAGATGAATATTACCTACTCTCCAAACCTGTTTGAGTTTCTCTGAAGAGTTGAGAAGAATATGATAATACCCTTTGTCGATGGGGATCATCTTCCAATTGGCCGAATTCCAGCAATGTGCAATTCTTCTTTTGAGATCTATTAGAGACCAAGGTCGGTCAGCTGTGCTGTAGACGATGCAACCAAGAACCGAGTATTTGCACAATGATTCCCTTTGCTTCAGCGCTTCGAGATCTACCTCAACGGAGAATCCACCATCCTCTAGTTTTTTGAAGAGTGGAGGTCTATGCTCCTTCATGCTACTGAGATTCGAGCCTTGAAGTGCATCGTGGAAAGAGATAGGTAAAGTACAAAGTGGAACCTCAAGATTCCCCACTTTGATTTTGGAAGATTCAGCATCTAAGGTCACCGGAGTAGCCAAGGGGAGGGGGATTCCCATTGCGGATCGAAACCATCCATCGACGAAGATTAGGTCGATATCAGGTTTAGGGTTTGTCTGTGTAGAACTCTTAGTTTCAAAAATCACACACCTCTTTGATGGATGGTCATGTGTTTTTTGAGCCATTTCTCTTGGTGTACTAATTTCTAAATGATTATTCCTATTAGGTTAGGCCTTCCTAGGGAATGGTTGACCACTTACATGGTAATGTGACCCTTTCTCTCATTTATTTTAATTGTTGGATGACTCAAGAGGTCTTCATATTATTCTAAATTTGTACAGGTAATGTGAATCTTGGGATAATCTTAATTGTGGACCATCAAATACTTGGACAAATATGGTCGACAAGCCTATGGAGAGTATCAAGGATGTTTATTTTACTCTGTAGTCTTAGGGTAGTATGAATCAATATACTAGATGATAATTTTATTTTTAAATGGTAAATAAAACTTTTGAGTTTGGTGTTAATCTTTTAATCAAAAGTTTTTATGTTGTGAACACCGATCAGCTCAAGAATAGAGTGACCTGGGAGTCTAGAGGAATCAAACTCATCTCAATTCTTAGGATGATGTTATAATAGGATCTGGTGTTTTATGTATTGGTTAGTCATTTTTTATTTTATGCCTAATGTTGTGGCACACACAGACATAACTCAGGATGAGAGTTTTGTGTTAGTCTAACAGTGAATCAATCCTTTCTCCATTGAGTTGTTGGTTATCGTCGTGACACCTATGGGACCATGGTCAGTTGTCAATGGAGTGTGTGTTGTCGAATGAGATCCATTTCATTTTTAAATCCAATTTTAAGGACACTCCCATTGTGGGGTGCATCACGTCGATTCGGGTTAATTGTGACATTCCAGTTAATAGGAACAGAACCAAGAAGGACCTTTTGGAATGGTCCATTCTTCTCTTGGTCGACCTTGAGGGAGGTATGTTTTGAGTTATGACCATGCTTGTGAGATAGAACAATAGGAATGTTTTTATGGGTATGCAACCTTTATGAACACCATAGTTAGGGAGGAACTTTAGTGGTTGTGATTAATCATGAAAGGGATGCCTTGGGTGGTAAAGGTGTTATGGATGGATTTTAGCAATTTGTTGATAGGTGAAGCCAAGTTTTTGATTTAATAGGTTGAAATTTTGTGGTTTTATTGGTCTTCGCTTCAACTGTTGAGTTTGGTTGGTATGAAACCATGATCAGTATATCCTCTTTAGGGTGATGGGTGTGTCTCCAGTCTTCTTGGTAACTCTTGGTATCCTCTTAGTGTACTCTTGGTTTAAAGATGACCTTTTTCACTATCTTTGCATCATCTGAGTACACTGAGAGGGAATTATTCTTATTCCACACTAAAGATTTAAAATAAATTTGATATAAAGAGGTATCTATTATAGTTTCATTTTGGAAGAATTGTTTTTTAAGGCATGGTTAGTCCCATGTGATTCCTTGGTTCCCGAGTTTGAATTACTTTTATGGACTCTCACACACCAGTAGGTTCGTTGATATAAACAACCAATGGATTCCACTATGGGATTATTTAGTACTCTCAATATGTGTATGTTTGGACTTTTAGAAAAATATCAATTTTAAGAGAAAAAGTACGGTTTTCCTCGGATGAGAATTTTGGACTCCATTAGATGATTCTAAGGTTAACCTGAACCTCATTTGGGCTCGGATCTATTATTTCAAGAGGGTATTGATCCATATATGCTAGATCAGGTTTACATATATGTTTGTGCTGAGGCAGGACTTCTAAATGTATTATTTTGGATAAAAAAATCACCAGAAGAGTGTTATACACTTCAATGAGCATGCTCTGATAAAATCCCAGTTTATCTCTATTTAAAATTCTTCGAGTTTAATTTTTGAAATCCGTGGAACTTTTAAACCAGGAATTTCAAGATTTTTCAGTAGGTAGAATCTTCACCAATCTTTCTCTGATTCATTATATTTGGTTGGTTTGGAATAATCCCCTTGATAAAATCATGAGTTGTGTCATGAGCATCGTTCGAACGCCACATGAATGCTTGAAAGACAATTATGATGGTAGAGATACAGTGACTAAGAATTTCTTGTGAAATTAAAGAACCTATGGTAAAAGCACCATAAGAATGATATTTAAAGAGAAAACATGGATAACATGTATTAAATCTGGTAGCATATGTTAAGGTGATGCTCAGAGGTGTGTTGTCCATTTGGAAACGAAAGATCACTATTCAAATGATACCTCTTGACCCAAGTAGGTCAAGTAATGTTATATTTATTTTCTATAAGTATTCTTATGGAAGATAAGTTCTAATGTTAGGATATTGAAGCATTCCATGTTTTTCAACCAGGAAAATATCAAAAATAATTTGAATTTCTCAATTTAGTAGATAGGTTGTTCTATGAACCAAGCTTTAAAATTAAATTATGAAAGTTGGAACACATCAAAGAGGTTTTTTATATTCTTGGGTAAAAGACCAAGAGGTTTCTTGGGCGTCTCATTGAGTTTCGAGAGAATAGTTCTGGGAGGTCTGGTAAGGGTGTACGATTTGACAGAAACCATGCGCCCCAATAGCAAACTGTGTTTCTTGAACCAAAGGTGAACCAGGTGTCGCTTGTGCTACACATGGTTTTCTCAAATTGTACTTCTATCCAGCATGTTTAGTGCCATTTAGGCAGTACCTATGCAATAATAATCGCATGGTTAGTGCAAGGCTATTCCAAATGGTGTGATCAAAATGTGAGAATACTCCCACTTAAATAGTGACCTTTTCATGGTTGGAGCATAGTTTTACCAACTGTGCAACCAAACTGAGTTTCTCGTTATTTGGGTGAAATTACCATTTTACTCTTGTAGGATTATTTCTTTTTTTTTTCTATTCCTTTCTTCATCCTCCTCCACATGAAACATATACTCATTGGTTTGTTTTTATCCTCCTCTAGGTGTGGTCAGATCTCCCTCATCTAACCTCTGATTTAAGAGCCATTGTGTGCGTTGGAAGCATTTTGGTATGTCTACATTAATCTTTCCTATTGCTGTACTATTTTTAGGGGACCTATTTCACCATATATTTATGGCATTCATTTTTTTCTTTGATTTATGTTGAACTATACTAAATCAAACCTCAACATGGGGGTGAGAGAGTCATCCATGGTATAAGGTAGGTAGTCATTAGATTTTTACTCATGTTTGGTTGTTTTATATAAAGATTTTTTTTCATATGTCAGCCTTTTTCTTTTGTCTCCTTAAAGTTTATTTCATCATCATAAACTAATATACACACTATGCTATGCACCAGATGAATGTTTTTTGGTAGTTAGAGGATTTTAAATTCAATCATGGACACCCCTTGGCTGAGATGACTCGATTTTACACATTAATATTAAATGATAAAATACCCAAAACACCTCCCAAGTGTTTAGATTATGTTACTAATGGGTTTTCCAACATTTATAAAGACTTTTAATGAACTCGAGGCACCTAATAATTTCTTGGAACAACATATAAATGCAATTTCCATTGTGGGTAGTTTCCTCTTTGATCCTGGAACCATGTAAGTGAATATTTTAATCATGAAATTGATTTCCATGTTTCATGTATTTCTAAAATACTTCCTTTTGGTTAGTTGATTTATTCTTCTTGAATTTCATGATTGTTTGAGAAAAATGTTCTGCTGTTAAACAATGTCATGTTTTCTAATAAATCCACTCTTCTGAGGTGTAATGTCTTCAATTGAAAAATGAAATTGGTGTTATGCCTTTATTGGATTTGTGACTGAATGTGATGGAATTTTTAATTAGTTTATTGGTATGTAAGGTGGATTTCATACATGTATTCCATCTTTTACTTATAAAATATGATGGAAAATGGGAATGACCCACTAGACGTGTCATTGTTATATGTTATGGTATTTCCACTACTTTCCATTTTTTATTGTTCAATTAAATTGTTAAATGAATTAAAAATTACAAGAGTGATAGTTTGGTTAATTTTACAGAATTCCAAGGATGGACTCATTATGATTGTGATCATATTCCTGGTTTGATTTGTTATATGATGGGGGTTATACTAGTATGCTTGAAAAGGCTCACTGTGCATTCATCACACCTCATTATGAGGAATACCAGTTCCTTAGGGGAGATACCTTGGATGGACTTGAAAAGAGATGGTTATACCAAGACATGAGTGAGACTTTCTCCCCCATGTGATCTACTAGGTATGATATCAGAGGTTCTTTTCTCACATTTGGTAGGGGAATGATACTTTCATTGCCTTCCATGGGTGGAATTATACGGACTCCGATGAAAGTGAGTGTTATGGTGAACCTATTTCGACACATTGGTTCCTTATTAAGGTTCAACTTGGATGGGTCCAGGATGCTGCTGATTTAAATGTTGGTAGTTACATTTATTGAAAAGGATAATGGTGTATAATGGTTATCTATGGGACATGTCCAACAAGATGAATCAAATTCTTGGGTATGGTCCATCCGGTTCCACTTGTATTTTGATGTTTTCTTATTATATGATCCTTATCTATTTTTTACATATTTATTATGGATTTGAAATTTTTGGCTTAGGAAGAAGAAGTTATAGTTTGGAAATGTGTCCTCGAAGAACCTGAGCCCAACATTGTTATTTATTTATTTCATTACTTCTGTACATTCAATATATGGGCACATCATTTATTCTATATACATAGATTGGATTATGCCTTTGACATTGTTGGTTGTGGTCTATTGAGTATATATCACACCATATAGTGTCCATCATTGCACCGGGGTACTTGAATATACCTCCTTGGTTGCAAGATCAGGATTTTTTGTTTTTTATTATGTTTTAATGTGTGTACCTGAGAGTTAAGAGCATATGACCAAGCCGGTACTTGATATTGTCGTGGATATAGATTTTAGGCTTTTATTATTTTATTATATTTTACCTGTATGTTGTATTTTCCTTCTAATACTTGTAGAGTTATTTGGACATGCATTCATTTTTGTATATCAGCAATGACCATTTATTTATTTTGTTTTTATATTTGTATTTTATTGCTGTGTCTTATTTATTGATTCTTCTTATGCTATTGTATTTGAATTACACCTAAAATACCACTATTCGTTTTTTATCAAGAGGGTATAGTCTCCCCACCATACCACCATTAGACCCTCACTACAATTCAATAGCTTCTGGAATATGGGGACGAATGCCTGAGGCTAGCCCAACTACTGGTTTAGTGGTCAGTCGGGTCAGGATGTTATAGAAATGGCCATAGTGATGGCCAGTATCAGGGACTCAGTATCGAATATAGTTCTTTACTGTAGGGTTTTAAGTGGAGTACATACAATTAGTTAGGTTATGGTCCTAAATATTAGTATATTAATCATAGTGGTGGTCCTTAACATAGAAATTTTTAAATACTATAGTTTATAGGCTTGGGGGTATTCCAAAATTATGCTATTGATATGACTCATACATATTATAGTAAGGTATTTTCAACTATTTGTGGTATTATCCTAATTGAATCTACCATAGAATACATTTAATTTGATATGATTGAATGATAATAATTTATATCTACTTTTATGGTTGATGTTCTAGGGTGGAATGTAGTGTATCTCTATGGGGGGGATTACTTTTGATATTCCATTAGAGGTGTGATTCAAGGGTATTTAGTGATGTACAAAGATTGGAATCTTGATTAGTGGGAATAAGATTCACTATAATTTTTTATAATAAGGATTCATGTTTTTTATGTGATCTAAATATTGTATTATATGACATGTTATGGATAAAACATTGACTAATATCACTGAGATATACCATTCATGTGTATTGAGGGTGATTTTTATACACAAAAAATGGTTAGAGATTTGCATGAAGGACATTTGATACATATAGAGACTATTAATTTTCATACATATATATCACGTATTAATAGAATAATACTCAATTCATAAAATAACTATCCATGCTAGAATCATATATGTATAGTTTATTGGAAAAATTGGACACATAAACAACTGGTTCATAAAAAATCTAAATCATCTCCTAAAAATTTCTTTATAAGTAGAAACTTTCTTATAAATATCATACTTAATACCTATATTTATGGCCTGGTGAAATCGAGGATATGAATGTGTGATCTCAGATTCAAAATACAGGTAAATAAGGGAGACATCAAGGATCACATAAACATAACATGAACATAATAGTATGCGAATATGTGTATAATATTTTAAAATCATACCCTATATTTCATATATTAATAATATTGAGTGAGGGAAGAAATATTAGTAGTTTATAAGACACAAATCATAAATAAATAAGAGAACATAATCCATAAGAGCAAAATATTAACCTAAGATATGGAATTGTTACATACACATAATTATAGAAAATCATTTCATTAGTAGTAAATGACCATTTATATGACTATTATAGTTGATTGGTTTCACTTCCCAAACAATATTAGTAGTCAATCTTTACTCCCATAACTATCATAGTGGACAAAGTCCCTTAATGACATGGGTTCAAATCCATTCCATTCCTATTTATCTCATGTTATATCAATATTTACCAAATTTTTTGGTGGGATATATAGGTCCCACCTGTTCCATAATTAAAATAATACCTATGTGTTCCAAAAAATCATAAAATATCTATCATATCAGAACCCATGTAAATAAATGGGTTTCATAAAAAAAATCATCACTTCATACCCCATAGAAAAGAAACAGGTTTCATATACATTTCATCAATTTATCATGGAATAACCAATGCAAGAGGAACACATTCCCTAAACATATTATCATCGTAGACATAAAAAATCTATATAAAAAATAAGTATTGTATCCTTAAATCATATACCTAGAAAATGAAAATTGAAATAAAGGGTTATTGTCTTTGATGAATGGAGATAACATTAAAAGATCATTAAAAAATTCATGAAAACAAAATTTGTTCATTTTTTGAATAATTCCTTTAAAATAAAAAACTTTTTGAAAATATTATGGAATAATTTTTTTGAAAATAAATATAGAAACATTTAAAATAATCTTCAAACCACTGAGCAGTATTGCTGATGAGAAATTTTCTTCATTCTGTATAAGTTAAAAGAAAACATTCCTTTAACACTTTTTAAAAAAAGTACCTCATTCAAAAAAAGACCAAAAGAGTAATTTTGAACCTTTTTTGAAAACGTCAAACATGGGTAAAAAATGAAATTTAAAAATCATAGGATAATAGTAAAAATATTCTTTAAAACCTTTTTAGAAAACATGGATATGAAAAAATGGATTTTATATCAAAGAGAAAAATAATTTCGATTTTCTTTATAAAATAATTTAAGTATTTTGTATATATAATTTGAGGAAATTGGAAATAAAACATGTATTATAATAAAATAAAAATAATAGAAGAAAATAATTGAGTTTATTGTGTGATATATCATAATATATCATCATCAAAACTTAACCATAAGAAATCCTGATAAATAACGAGATTATACCACAATGACCATAATTCATTGGTAACATTTTAATCTTAAGCCCAATAAAATAAATAAAGTAACATTTATTTTTAAATACACATAAATTTTATAATAATAATCATAAAATAAATTCATCTATAGTATATACACTATATAAAAGAAACATGTGGTGAATTTGGGATGTGACCCATGAGAATAAAAGTGAGACGAATGTCCCATATGTTAGGAATAACATCCTTTAAATGATTTGGAAAATATAGTATAATAAATTTAAATTTATTATAAATTTACTATAGAAACATATTCAGATATTTCATACCATATATTATTTACTTGTAAATTTTTTTCACCCACATTTTAACACTTTACTAAAATCACTATTCCGAGTGATATCCACTTTGTTTTTTAGGTAAATTTTGGTTTGGTAGTTTTGGTACTTGTTTTTTGATCATGGTTTAATCAGCTATAGAATGTGAATAATTGTATAAATATCATATATATTAATTATATACATTTTTAGATTCACTCATAAAATATAGAGATTGAAAAATTAGTTACACTATTTATGGAAATGGTATGCTATACATACACATGAACACTATTTCTATTTTTAAACATATATAAGAAAGTAATGGTAAATAATTAATAAAATTTAGAGAATAATTATAAATATATATATATATATCATATATATTCATTAAATATATCCTTATTACCATAAATTTAAAATATAAATAAAAAATTAATCACATTGCTTTGTGGAGGTGGTAGTCCACCCGTACACACAAGTGAGTTATCATTTTCCAATAGATTGGAATGTAAGAAGGTAGATATGATATTATAATTAAATAAGTATAATTATTTCTTAAATAAAATATAAAACATTAAACATATCATATTCGACATCTATGAAATATGGTGATTAATATTTAACAGTATTATTACGTAGATATAGTAAGCCTTATGTACGCACAAGCGAAACTTTCACTTCCCATTTAATGGGAAAGAGGGTGAGTAATGGTTTTTTTAAAATAGTAGTAAACTTTAAGTGTATTTATTACCAATAATGTATTATATTATGATAAATACCATATATTTAAATTAGTTAATGAAGAAGTAGAAATGAAAGTGACCAGTTAAGGTGATTACCTCTTCTTTGGAATAAATTATATTGATATCCTGTTAAGGACCCTAGTGATGGTATTTTGGGAAGAAAAGCACCTTCATAATGTGTTTAAGAAAGTTTATATGTGATTTGGGAAGGTTATGGTCACTGTATAAGGCTCAATGTTTCATAAATAAGTGAGGAAGGAGGTGCCCTTTTATAACTGACAAGATAAGAACTTCCATAATTTCTCAAAATATTAAATTATAAGAAATTAATTATTGAGAAAAATTCTACCCAATGTATATGTATTATAAAATAATAAAGTATAGTGCCTTAGTAAAATTAACCAACCTAATTTAGAGATGTTTTGGTTTCATTTTAAATGTTTTCTTTTTTATTGAATCTTGGTTAACCAGATCTAATTTTAACAACTATATCAATTATTTCGATATTAAAGTGTCATGATTTTTAATTATAAGGTGAAAATTGGCCCCTAAATAGAATGGTTATGAAATGTTTGACCATTTCATATATACATTTTATTTTTTCTTATTTTTAATAATTTTATAATATTATTTTAATAAAATATCAATATTTTAAATTTTGACACTATTCATTTAATTTGAATTAAAATATATAGAAACATATTGAATTTTAATTTAATATTTTAACAAACAATAATATTTAATATTCAAATATAAAGTTCACAGAACACTATAAATTACTCAAAATATATCACTTTTAACATTTTTATTATCATTTATTTTATTTTTAAATTAATTTATAAAATATAATTTTGGAGTTGCGTAATAATTTAATGTAATTATATTATATGTAAAAATAAGAAATAAATTACCATCATGATGATCATTTAATTATAAAAAAAATTAAAATTATTA
This sequence comes from Viscum album, assembly GCA_963277665.1. Classification (NCBI taxonomy): domain Eukaryota; kingdom Viridiplantae; phylum Streptophyta; class Magnoliopsida; order Santalales; family Viscaceae; genus Viscum; species Viscum album. The sequence continues at coordinate 138,341,411 of OY728164.1, forward strand.
TTCATTCATAACTATTTTTTGTCATTGTAAGAAGACACAATGGAAATTTTATACTAAGGGAGTGAAATTTTGTAAAGTTCATTGATTTAAATATTATAAAATTAATTTTCATGTAAAATTTTCCATTAAAAACAAAATTTATAGGTTTATGTGATATGGGTCTAATTAAATTATTTCAATAAGAATTATTATGAAAAATTATGGCCTTATCACTTATTTTTAACCTAGATTAACATGATTTACTAGTTATTGAGGTGGTAAATATTACCACAGTTACTATTCATATCGACAAAAAAGTATATATTTACCAAATTTTATCTCCTAATTAAAAATATAGATTCAATTTTATAGAAAATATTTTCTAATGGTGGAAAAAAATAATTCTAAAATAATTGCGCAATAGACGATGAAAACCAATGTTTAGAAAAATAACTTTTAAGAATAAAACATGATTCATTCTTATCCCATAACTAGAAAAATATTAAATGAATGTTAAATTTTTTTATTAATTATGAAATATATACATTTAACCAAAATTATTCACCAATAGTTATTAATTTGATTTATAAAAATATATAATGAGCATAATTTTTTTAAAAAAAATTATTTTTATTTCAAATGAATATTATTTTCATTTATAATGAATTCAAAACCAATGAATTAATTTTAAACATATGAAAAAAATACTTTTTTCATAATTTAGGTAGACCTACTCATACCCTCCAATCTAATATCTAGGCAATAACTATAATTTAACAGTATAAAGTGGTTTGATTAAAACCAGTTTTGCATGTAATGCAAGCTATCAAAGAAATTAAATTTATTTGAAAAATTATATTTCATAAAACCTAATTGTCTTTCATTATACCCCCATTAATATGAATTTATACATTTAAATTAATTACTCTAATATAAAAAAATGAGCTTATATTTTTAGAATTGCGTTATCATGTTCCCATGTAGCTTCTTTCAGTTTTGGATTTCTCCAGATAACTTTCACCAGGTGAGTTGTCTTGTTCTGTATCACTTTATTTATATGATATAGGAGTTATAATGGTTGTTTCTCATAATAAAGATCATGTTATATGGTAATGAACTCCAATTTTAGTATATGGTATGGATCTATTATGTACTTCCTCAAGATATATTCATGGAACACATCATGAACTTGAGAGAGGTTGGGTGGAAGCGTCAAACGATAAGATACTATCCCAAATCAATCAAGGATTTAAAAAGGTACAATATAACATGGGATCAAAATTCCTTTAATTATGAATATCACAGACTTATTACATGGATAAATCTATATAAAAACATTTTAACCAACTTGAAATTCAATATCACATCGATGACTATCAGTCTATCCCTTTTCCCACTATGATATTTCTTGATGTTTTAGTGAATAAATATGACTTTCTATGTAATTTTCTTAGCCATAATATATAATAATAGATTTACTTATCTAATATCATCCCAACATGTTTTAGTTCTATACATAATTTTATTAAGGGCTTCATAAGGATCCATTTGAATTATTGGGTGAAATCTATTATTTTAAGAAAACTCAACTAGAGGAAGGTGTTGATCCCAACCACCTTCAAAATATGTCGAACATGATCTCAACATATCATTTGGGGTTTCAATGGTCTATCATATTGACCATATATCTAAATATGATACACCAATATAAAACTCAATTATATATCTAGATCCTACTGAAGACATGGTTAAAGCATCAAGGTAAACCTAGGATCCCGATCAGATAAAACAGAATGTGGTACTCCATGAAACCATAAAACTTAATTAATATAAATTTGGTATAAATTATTTATAGATAAATATATGATAATGGAAATTAATTTTACTCAAATTTTATGGTGATCAACTATAACCCATATTTCATTTTTCACTTTCAATGTTTTGGGGATCCCTATAGAAAAATACATGGTGACATTTTCCCATTTCCATTCTGGTAAGGGTATCCCATTGTAATTTTGTCACTCAACCTTAACTTGTTGAAATACAAAGCATCTATAAACAAAATCATAAATATATTTCTTAATGTTGTCCAATTAGAAATATCCTTTTAGATATCTATACATCTCTATACTTTAAGGATGAATAAAGAATGGTGAAATGTGAGATTCATCCAACGACACCTTCTTCAATTATGGTATGAAACTTACATATGTGTGGTTCTTAAACCTCATCATCCCATAAAAATCAAGGTTATAGTAGAGAAAAATTCCCACCATATTCTATTGTTTTATATATTCCTTCAGCACCTCTTTAACCATCACATAGATAGATAGTTTAACATTCATTTGAAAAAGATAGAATTCATAACCTTCCATAAATAATTCAAGATCCATCATTTTATAATTGATAAATAATGGATATTTTGTGATCCTCATTATAGATAAGCTGGAATGGTCCTTTTTTCTCAGAGTATCTTCCACCTTATTCACTTTCCCATGTTGATAATACATTGTGAAGTTATAATATTAAAATAGATTTAACCATATTCTATGTCTTATATTCATCTCTTTATAAGTCAGAACATATTTTAATAGATTATGATCATTTTTTTATATTTAACGTTTCTAAATTTATATAATGACTCTATATATTTAATGTAAAAAATATAATAGAAAATCAAATCACGAGTTAGTTATTTTTTCTCCTAAACCTTAAATTATAATGAGTCATAAGATATTACCATATTTTTCTTCATGAGAATGTATCCCAATACTTTTGTTCATGCATAACTATTCATTACCTATCCTTCACCACTATTTGGTGAAGTAATTATAGGTTCACTGAATAACATTATCTTTAGTTACTTGAAATTTTCTTCACATTTATTAATCTGAAGGCACTTAGGTCCCTTCTGATTTAACATGGTGACTGGATTATATAGTCATGATAAAGTATCCAAAAAGTAATGATAATAGATATCGAAACCAAGAAAACTGTGGATCTTAGTAAAAATGGTTCATTTGGGAAAATTTTCAATAACATTTATCTTTTAAGGAAATACTAATATACCCATACTTGAGATAATGTGACCCAATAATGAAACTTTCTAAAGATAGAATTCACACTTTCTAAATTTTCCATAAATATTCTAATTCCTCAAGGTCTATAGTAAAATTATCAAGTGATATTCATGATTTTCCATTATATTTTAATATATAGGAATCTAATCTATAAATACCACCACATAAAAATTAAGGTAAAATCTAAAGAATCTTTTATTTAAATTCATGGAGATAGTGGTGGAATTAGTACATCCAAATGGAATCACTATATATTCATAGTGTCCATAACATGTACGGAATGATGTCTTGAGTATATCATCTTTCATGACCCTTAATTGGTTATAACTAGAATGATGTTCAATCTATGAAAAGTATCGATCTTCACAAATTTTACTAAACATGTCATCAATATGTGGTTCAGGACACTTATTATTCATAGTAATTTTGTTATATTCTATATAATCAATGAAAAGTACCATTGAACCATCTTTCATCATAACAAAAATAACTAGTTCACCCCATAGTGAATCACATGGATAAATCAATCCCTTATCAAGATTCTCTTCGAATTTATTCTTTTGTTATTATAACTCAATTTAGGGCATTCTATATAGAGTCATTGAAATAGGTGTATAACCTTTTATGAGTTCTATTGAGAAATTATGTTCATTATTTGGTTGAAGAACATGAAATTATTCCCGAAATAAATAAATAGAATCCCACATAATAATCATACCTTTGATGTTGAGATTCTCCCCAACCATATAAGATAAACACCCCCTTTTTAATATCAATCAATACCCATACAATACAAGCAATTTCAATACAAATTTAATATTTTTCATCACACTAATAGATGTTCATAGGTTGATTCCAAATATCAAAAGTGACTTCCCTTACTTATAAATTCACTCGGTATTTATGTATATAAATGAAATATATTCCTAAGATAACATAAAACTTAACCAATGGGAGAATAAAAGATTTAGAGGAAGCACAGTCAAACAAACTTCAACTTGAGAAGAATTATAGACTTGAAAAGAAATCATCATAAAATTATTGGTTTTTAATGATAAATCAAAATATAATTATCATTGTGGTATAGTGATACCCTTATAAAATTAATTAGATGTAAAAAAGTGGAAAGATGTAGAATAAAATAATACGTTATCATTTAAATTCTATATTTTATGTGTACCTTTCACCACATCATTATCATACCCCTCATTAGGAATAGTGATTAAAATAGATTTAATTTTGTATCAGGGATTAAGAGGTTATTTAAGTTGACCATCATCATTATCCTTTTATATTTGGGAACTATTTATCATAATTACCATACACCATGCATTAAAAACCCTAGAGTGTAGATGGTGAATTCTATGGTTCTTTATTTGTATTCACATCATTAATTATCTTCTTCAGATTAGTTCATCATTAAATTTCTTGATGACCTTCCATTCGGAAATTGAAGTATTTACCTTTTCCCTTAATAAATTTTATTCCCTATTTCCTTGCACAAATTGAAAATAAATTACGTATCATATTATTTTCTTGATGGTTATTAGAATTCACTTTGAATTACAATTTTTTATTCTCAAAACTATGATATGGATAGGTAACTCCATCTCAATATCAACCTTGATGTCAAATAAAATGATTTATTTATAGATACTAAATTATCTAATGGATAACAACCATTATAGATTTGGTTTTAAGACACCAAAAAAAATATTCAACCATACTTTCATGTTAGATGATAATTCTAAAAGCGTACCTCTATATTCTAGTAACATTTTCCTCATTGGTACCAATATATTCATCATCCTTTAGTATACTCTCAAGTAACCCCATATCCATTTTCATGCTTTTAATATGAGGAATTTAAATATTGAAATATCATCTCTAAACTTATTCCACTCCATGGATTCAAATTCTTCATGTTTCTATTTGTTGTTGGTAAGTGTCCACCATTGATTTGTTTAGGCTTCCAAATGAAAAATAGCTAGAATGAATTTCTCTTGTCCTGAACAATGTAGAGCAAAAAATATATTTTAAATGGTAAATATCAATTTCTTAGAAACTGGTGGATCATATGATCCTATAAAAAAAGGTGGGCATTCCTCATGAAGAACCCAACAAGACATTGTTCCCTCATTTTCTCCTTTGGAAGCTCAAAGAGATTTATAGATATAGAAATTTGTGTGAGTACAAAAATGATATTTTTTATTATAGATCCTATAATATTTGGGTTCTCAAGAGGACAAATGTTTCATTTCCCATTACATTCAGCATTCACATGAATCATTTGGGATCAATACATTGACTAAAACTACAAACCATAATGTGAGAACAAATAATAATACTACAAAGCCACATAATTATAAAAAATAATTTAAATTATTTATAAATCATTAAACCTTATTCAATGATACCTTAGGTTTATCCTAGGTCATTCATGATAGTTACCAAAACATTAGGATTTTATCCTATAATTAGTTATATCCCCAAAGTTCTTACTAACGTTTTCTCATCCTAGTTTTCAATTCTTAACTAAACCTTTCTATGAAACCAATTATATAGACCCTAAATTTTCATAGATATTTTTCACATCTTAATAGATGAATATTCATTACATAATAAAACTATTCATTCTAAAATGACATAGTTCTACTACCATAGGAAACATGGACTCATAAACAACTAGTTTATAAATGATATAAATCATCTCCCACTAAGTTCATTATAACTATCACGCTTCATAGAAATATCAAAATTAGTAAGTTTATTCATAACCTTAGGAAATAGAAACAAAATAAATGGTTATATCAGATGATTATTAAGGGTAAATAAGGGATGCATCAATGATCACCTACACATAACCTGAAGATAAATGTATGATAACATGAGTATAAAATTTTAAAATCATACACTGCATACTGTAGATAAAATCATGAGTCATAGAATAAATCTTAAAAGTTCATATAACCTGAATCATAAAGGAATCAGATAACATTACCACAAGATCATAACATTGGAGTAAGACATGGAATTTTGTAATACACATAAGTATAAGAAATAATTTACTTATTATTCTAGGATTATTTCAAAGACTATCAAAATAGATTGGGTTATAGAAAATAATTTACTTTGTATTCAAGTATTATTTACAAGAATATAATAATGGATTGAGTTCACTACAAAAATCATTATAGTAGTCAATGTTTAGTCCCAAGACTATCATAGTGGAAAAATTACTTTTCTGAACCAGGTTCACTCCCCATTCCATTCATATTTATCTCATGTATTAATATATACCCAATAAATTGTAAGGATATATAGGTCCCACCTATCACATAATTAAAATAATACACATCTATTCCATAATATCAAAAAATATCCATCATATCATAACCCAAGAAAATAAATGGGTTATATAAACACTTGTGTAATTCATAACCTATTGAAATGAAATGGGTTTCATAAACATTTCATCAATTTATCATGGAATAATACATGGAAAAAGAATGAGTTTAATAAATATATAATAATAATTATAATAAACCATATTGGGGTAGAATAAGTATGATATACTTGAATCATATCCCCAATAAAACAAAATAGAAAGAAATGTTTATTTTCCTTGATGAATGAAAATACCATTAAAATATATTTAAAATATTAATGACGAAAATATAATTTCAATTTTGAATTAACTACTTAAATATATATTTTTTGAAAATATTATGGAAAATATTTTCTTTGAATATAAATGTGGATACTTGTAAATGAAGCTTAAAATCATTGAGTGGTCATGATAGAGAGAAATATTTTTCATACCATATATGTTAAAATATAACATTCCTTTTACAGATTTATAAAAAATTACATCATTTTAAAAATTACAAAATGATTATTTTGAACCATTTTGTAAAAAGTAAAATATGACTAAAAATTACCTTAAAAATTCATATTATAACATTAAAAACCTTCTTTACTTTTTTTATAAAACATTGATATGTAAGAAAATGGCTTTTTGACCCAAGTGAGTAATAAAGATGATTTTAAATAAAAACATTTTTTCAATATTTTGAGTACTCACAGGGAAATAATTGAATAAAAAACAAGTATTCTATTGAAATAAATAGTTTATAATAAAATTTAAGAGGTTATTGAGATATATAAAATAATATTTCATTATCAAAACATAACCATAAGTAACACCAATAAATAATGAGTTTGTAACATAATGACCTTACCTCTTTAGTAACATTTAAATCATAATCCCAATGAATGAAATATCCTTATATAGATTTATAAAACCCCATAAAATTAATCATCATAATCATAAAAGGAATTCACGTATATTATATAAACCACATAAAATAAAAAATTCGTGAATATGGCATGTGTCCCATGAAAATAAAAGTGAGACGAAAATCCCTTACCTTAGGTCTGACTTCCATACGCATTAAAAACAATTGTATAATAAAAATTGATTTATTATATATGTATTAAAAATTAATATATATACATATAACTATATATATATCAAACAATATATTATCTACTTATAATCTTTTATCACCCATTTATTAACACTTCCTTATTAAAATCACTGTTCCTCGAGATATCTACTTCATTTTTCATGTATGTTTTGGTTAGATAGTTTTGACCCTCATATTTTTTATCATGGTTCCATTATATATAGAATTTTATTAAGGGTATAATTATCATATATATTCATTATATAAATTTTATGGGAATTCATAAAAATTTGTTATAGAAAAATGAATTGCATTGTTCATGGAAATGATAAATCGAACATTTGCATGGATGCAATTTCCATTTTTTGACAGATATAATAAAATAAAAGTAAATAATAATTCATATTTTAAGAATAATTATCATTATATATATATAATATATTAATTAATTCTTTCATTATTTTCATCAAAGTATAGTTGAAATGAAAAATTAATCACATCGCTATGTGGAGGTGGTAGTCCACACGTACTCATAAGCGATGTTATCATTTTCCATCAGATAGTAAGGAAAGAGGATATACATGATATTATAAATAAATAAGTAGAAGTATGTCATAAATATCATATATAAACATCACACCAATCTTAGTAATCATCAATAAAATATGGTTATGGAAAATGAATAGTATTGCTTCATTGAGATGGTAAGTCATATGTATGGAGGAACGATACGTTCACATCTCATTTGATAGGAAATTGGTTGAATAATTATGGGTTCATAGTCAAATAAAATTTATGTACATTTAATACACTTAATTTATTATTTAATGATAAATAACATATATTTAGAGGTGTTAAATAAGAAGAAAAAAAAAGTGACCAGTTAAGGTGATTACCTATTATTTGATAGAACTTCTTTAGATATCCTTATAAGGACCACATAGTTAATCTTATAGGAATAACATAAAATCTATAATTTTTATAATCATGTTTATAAGGTATTTTTTAGGTTATGGTGGAGATAGAGTTCTCAATGTGCTGTAAAGAAGTGAGGGAGAAGGTTCCCTTGTTGATGCCGAAAAGCGCTTAACTATTGGAGAAAGTTCCAGAACAGAAAAGAGAAGTCATATTCGGACCCGGAGGCTCGGTCTGGAGGTCCCGGAAGTGGTGCGCGAAAAAAAAGGATGAAGTGCGCAGAAAAAATGTCTTGCATGAAGGGAAATACGGGATTCGTGAAAAGTCCCGGTGCCTACGCGAACTAATTTCGTGCCCGCGTCCCGCGTGGTTGATAATTCGCACTGCCGTCTCTGTCGCGCAATTATTTCGTGAAACCCTATATTTATCACCCTAGGATTCCTATAAATAGAAGGGGAGCCCTACCGTTTCATGGCCGAGAAAATTCAAACCGCCTCCCGCACGCGGAATCATCATTCTGTGCACGCAATATGGCCTTCAATTATAGTTCTTTTTCGCACCAAGTCGCCCCGGGGTCCACCTTTGCACGAGATCCCCATGGCTTAGTCTAAACTCCAACCCCCATGGGTGCCAACCCCTTGTGCGTAATTCCTTATTTTTTGCGCGCATGCCAGCCAAGTTGCGCACAATTCTTCCTTTGAGCGCACACCCCTTCCATTGTGCACAATTTCTTCTTTTGCGCCAAATCCCTTCCTTTGCGCCCAATCCCATCAAGTCGCATGCAAAAACCTCAACCCCTATTTCGCGTAGGCAGTGCTGATTTCACGCCAACCTGGTGCTTTTCACGCAATAGCCTCAACTGCACGCACACCTTCCATATTACGTGCAACCAATCTTTATTGCGCACAGCCTATCCAATGTGTCTCTCCTATTATGCACAACAGTATACTGGCTTGCGCCCGCTGGTCCATACCACGGGGCCTGCGACCCCGCACCCCCGCTCGGGGTCAGTGCCGGGCTACAGTCCCGACCCTCTGGGTTAGTCCCTTCACGACCGCCATAGACCCCGATGAAAAATGGAGAGTCGCACCGTGAACTTTTCGGGCCGGGACATCACGATTTTCCATTACGCCCTTATGCGCAACCTCTTTCCACCTATGGAATAACATGAATTGAGACACTCATCCACACAATGTGAAAGACATTGAGTTGAAATATTCCTCTTGGTTTGTTTCCTATGTCGTGAGTTGAGATTCTCATCATCAATTCCCTAAGTAGAATGCCCTATCATTCAATAATAGGATGCATGTTGTTCCAAACAAGAGATGCCTTATGTGAAAAGCATAAGATGCCTAATTCCATGATTATAGTGGCGTAGTTTCAAGAGCGTTAGAATCCGTTCAAACATTCCATCACTCCACCTCACGCTTTGCATTTCCTTCATTCGGATCTGCATCCAGTTCCAAGTCTGGAGGGACCCCCTAACGGTATGGATGATTGACCTGTGGTCCGCCTGCTGTAACAATATAGATTATAGAACCCTGGTCCACCTATTGTCACAGTATGTATGATTGAACTATGGTCCGCCTGCTGTCCTAGGCCAACATCCCGGACGACTGATCGATGATATTTGAGTTAGGCCCCGTTTTGCGAACACGGTCAGTGGTCAGCCCTCATTTACTGTCCTCATTTTAGGATAATGGGATAGGATGTTGTGTTGAAAACATGGTTAGTAGTTTTCCTGTATCACTACGCCACTATCATTGCATTCTGAATGCCGGGCATGTGATTCACACTTTTCATCACCCTTTGTTCAGGCCGATTCCAACGCCCTTGGCATTATCCCATCTGTGCGCTAGTGCATAGGTGCATACCTCAACCCACCAGTGAGTTGGGATTCCATCATGGCCAGACCTGAGGAAGACATTATGGGCTGCTTCCACGCGTAAGCCCCATCCATCATTTCCACTCTTTATTGGCACATGGGCAGCTTCCATGCATAAGCCCCATTCACCACAGCCATGCAAACGTGGACCCCTTGATGGTTCGCCCTGCGGCCCCCCTTCACCACGACCTTTCCGATGCCTTCCATCCCAAAAGGGGTAGAGGGTGTTGGGAATGTAAGCCCTAGGGGTGCAGAGTGAACCCACCTCGTCCGAGCTGTAGGACGTTAAACTGACAAGTGCCTCGTCCTCAACACATGACGTTAAACTGTGATCCGACCCCGTTCCTCGCACGTAGGGTCCCCCTGGCTCATACATTATTTACACCGCTCATGTCCACGGGAATGGAATCTTCCTTACATGGAATGATATCCTCCATTTTGGAGTGGCGTTTGTCTATGGGGGAAGGGCTGCCTCAGAGCGTAAGCCCCTATCCTCTCCTGCGGAAGGTTTCACCCATTCAACTCCGTATTTCCCCACCGCCAAGGCCAGGGGAGGGTGTGATAGGGAACGAGGCATCTCCTTTGTGCAGTCCCAAATACCTCTCCCTCTGCGCTTTGTCGCATTTCAGGCCTCCATACTAGAGTAAACCCCGACACTAAGGGCTGCTAACCACACTTAAGTCCCTTTTTCCTCTTTGGGCCGCTCAACACGTAAGCCCCTCTCTACTTCTCATGGACGCACCCTTTGTGACGTGATCATCTGGTCCCTGCTGCCTCTTGTTTCTCACACCGAGCATAGCTCACGTGGTCTTAGAGTGATAATCGACCATGATAACCACTATGGGCCACCTCAGAGCATAAGCCCCATCCCAGTGAACTACGAGGACTTTGATCCATGCTAAAGAATGTTATGTAGGTAGCCTCCATGAGGTTCAAGCCCACCACTCAGTTGTTCCGACCCATTCGCGTCGGTTCGCCAACTGTTTTGGCCGCCTCAGAGTGTAAGCCCCTTGTCCACCTTTTTGGGCCGCCTCAGATCTTAAGCCCCAAACCCTCGTCCCGCATGACGTTAAACTGTATACTAGTCCCGCATGATGGTAAATTGTATGCTCATCCCGGATGACGTTAAACTGTATACCATCCCGTATGATGTTAAACTGTATGCCGTCCCACTTGACATTAAACTGTATGCCCGTCCAGCATGACGTTAAACTGTCTGCACCGTCCCGCATAACGTTAAACTGTATACCCGAACTATGAGGAATTTGATCCATGCTAAAACATGGTATGTAGGAAGCTTCCATGAGGATCAAGCCCATCACTCAGTTGTTCTGGCCCCTTTGCGTCGGTTCACCAACATCATTATGGGCCACCTCAGAGTGTAAGCCTCATATCCACCATTCTTGGCCACCTCAGAGCATGAGACCCCATACCCAACACCCACATCTCATCCTGAGATCTCACTCAAGCCCACCTTCCTTGGGAAGCTATTTCCCTAACCCAGAAGCCTTAATCCCTCTAGGTCCAATCCATGCGTTCATTCTCACGGGTCTCCTTTTCAGGTGTCCCACCGCTTCTTTGAACTACGCGGACTTTGATTCCCTGCCATGAGGATACGTAGGAAAGCCCACGAGGTTCAAGCCCTTCTTCACTCCATCACCCATCCTGATCCTTACCCAGCCCGCCACATCCAGGTGGGATCATGCCACCTCATTCCACTCCACAGTGTCCGGGAAGTCGCCCACACACTGGCCCCAACATTGGAGTTCCCTTCAGGGGGTTCTTTTATCTGATCCACTCTCAGTGTTATAATCAGTCTGATCCATCTCCGCAAGATGTTAAACTCGTGGCATACGCCGTGTTAAGAATGGGAAGCTGAGTAAAACCTCAGATACATGCCTATGGAATGCCAATTACCCGCGTTCGATGTGGGATTCCTCGAGCTTCCGCGCCCTTGAGAAGCCCTATAATAAGAGACAGAAGACAGACATACAAATCCCCGAGCGTCAAGACACGCCAACGACGCCCCAGTGTAACCCTTATCCTCACCGAAGGTTGCTTCCCCGATCATACCCTTGGAGCATCTCGACAGAAGCATGGTAATAATCTGGCATCCATGAAGATATGGCCCCAAGAACAAGGTTCACGAACCCATATTAAATCTATGATGGAGACCCGGACTAGGTGACGAGCTCCGAGGAGGAATCCACGGAAGGAAGAACTGACATCCCATCATCCCGGTTTCGATCAAGGAGAAGACATCCCTGAATAAGGAACATATGTCTACCGCCTTTGGAAAGCGGGAATGCGGGGCCACAGGCTGCGCGTCCTCCCCCTATATGACAGATGTGCACACGCTCCCCGACGAAAGCGTAGGAAACAACCCTTTTATAATTGAGGTGAGGGACACTTTTGGAATTTAAAAAAATAGAGAATTATAAAAGGTTAATTCTCAATAAAAATTCCTAAAAATGGATAGTAATTAGAATAAAATATATGATATGGTTTTAATCCAATTATACAATATAATTTTGACATGTTTTTTTGTCATGTTAAACGTTATCGTTTATTTTACTCTTAGTTAACCAATTTTTATTTTAACTACGTTAAATACTTTTTCAATTTTGATGGGTTATAAATTTTAATTATGAGGTTAAAATTAAACAATAAATGGAAAATGTATGAAATTTTGGACATTATCACATCCTCCATGTATTATTTCATTATTGTTTAGATTTTAAAATATTTGTTTTATAAAATATTATTATTGTCAATCACGATGAAATTCATTTAATTAAACTTGAAATATATACAGAAAAAGGTTTAATTAGAATATTATATTTTAATAAAAAGAATAATATGTAATATTCACCTATAAGGTTCATGTAACACTATAAATTACTCAAAAATTTTCACTTTTAATATTTTTAATATCTTTTATTTTTTTCCATTAATTGAGTAAATAATGTTTTGGTGGTGTGTAAGCATTTAAGTTAATTATAATATATTAAAAAAATTAGAAATAAATTAATATAATGATTATAATTTAATTTTTCACAAAATTTATATTATGATTCATTAATCAATTGTTTTTCCATATGTGACCACATAATAAATATTTCGAACTAAGAGAGTGACATTTAAAATATTTATTTATTTTTAAATAATTTGTAATTAATTTTATGGAAAAAATGTCCATTAAGAAATAAATTTTATTAATAATGTGATAAGGTTATAATTAACTTCATTTAATAAGAATTATAATGAAAAATTACGGATCTATCACTTATTTCTTTCCTAGATTAACCCGATTTACCCTTTACCAAGGTGAAATTTTTTACCATGATTAATATTCATATTTACTAAAAATAATATACCTATTTAAAAAATTATAACCTTACGGTTCCAAATATGGTGAAAATTTTATTAAATTCAATTTTTATAAGTGGTAGAAATTAATTTTAAAATATACAGGATGAAAAAATCTTTTTAGAAAAGCTCATTTTAAATAAAAAACCATGGTTTATTTGTATTCAATTCAAAAAAAATATTAAATTAAAGTTAATTATTTAAATATATAATATATAAATTTCATTAAAATAATTCAGTAATAGTGATTAATATAATCTACAAAAATACATTGTTTTCATAAAAATATTTTTTCAGAAAAAACATATCTTTTTATTTCAATTTTTTTATTTTCATTTATAATGAATAGATAAACAATGAATTAATTTTATACATGTATAACCATACATTATTCAACATTTAGTTAGTCATTTTGATACTCACCAATCCAATGTCTAATAGTTAACTATAATTTAATATTATATATTGATTTGGTTAAACTCGTTGTTTCCTGTAATATAATCTATCATGGAAATTACATTTCATTGAATTTTTTTTCATAAAATATGAAGGTGTTATATGAACTCTAATTCAATAGTTGGTGAGGATTTCAGTCTAGTTTTCTATAATTTTTTACGTATGTATATAATAAAATATATCTTTCATCCAATAGTTGAATAGTTCCAGCAAATATTTGATAATGACATTTTAGGGTTTCCATGAGAGAGAATAGTTGAGTTTATAATTGATATGATATCAGGTGTAAATCCCATATCCATTATATCATATAAGATGGATCATTTTATTTTTTAAATAGATAAATCCTCAGCTATATGACCATTAGGATAAAGGATATATTCACTAAATCTTTTCCCCTTGGAGTGCCCCTATATTATTTCACTAGAAAAAGAGTGGTTCATTACATTTATGTGTGGATCATTATAGATTGATCTAGGTGAATATCAAGACACAATATCTTCTTCCATGTAAATATGACTTATTTGATAATCTAATGCGGTAGAAGTTGTTCACCAAAATTTACATGATGTCTTATTATAACCAATTTTTTGTGTGGCTATAATATGTTTATCATAATACTTTATAGAGTAGGTATGACCTTTATAAGCTCCTTGTAATGTTATTGAATTTTTTTGAACATATTAAAAGTATTTATAAACTCGAGAAATGTTGTTTTTAATCCATTATTGGATTGAATTGTTTTCATTTTTATGGATGATATTCATGTATTCTCCCATTTATTGTAGAACCATTATCTATATCATGATATATTTTGAGTAAATTTGGAGATAATTGACCATATGTAATGTTTTCAAAGTGTAATTTTTTTATCATTGAGGTTCTCTTCTCAGGGAATGAGATATAAGTGGTATGTATACCAATAGATGATAAGAAGGTCAAGGTCATGGTTTTTTATGAGAAACCCAATAATATATTTGAGATTTATATTTTACTACTATTGGTAGTTTACTATGGGAGATTCATTTTGGACTTATCCCTATTAGATGTGTTGATGAACTATTACACTTGGATGTGGGAAAAGTTCAAGTGGTCTGATCCTTTGAATAGATCCTTCCAAAAGCTGAAGGACGTGTTAGATTCTATATTGATCTTAACATTAGAATAGTTTTGTAAGGAGTATTACTGGCAATTTTATGTGTTAGGGTATAATATTAGAACTAGTTACTTATATGATGGGTGTGTAATCATTTATAAATCATGTATGTTGATGCTGAATGAGTAGAATTACCAATTGGAAGTTGGTGGCGGTAGTATATATGTTGTGATTTTTGTGTCACTACCTACTAGGTGTGAGGTTTTCATATCAACCAGAATATTCTTAGATATATATTTCATAATGTGTGACATTAATATTTAGAAGAGGAGGTAGGTCGAGTATCTATATTCCTTTAGCTTCACCATGGTATGTACCAATGGGAATGGTAATGTTGTAATAGAGGTATCGAGTAGAATAATTTAAAAATAAGTGGGTTGTGAGGAAAGTGGTAGGTGTTAGTTGATGATCCACTTTACGGATATGTTTCTTGAAGACTAGGATTATTAGGAAGAGTTATCCTCATTTTTTTGGGTATTACATGTTCATTCCTTGATTGGGCAATGGAGAATTAGTTGTTTTACTTTTATTGTAATTCTATGAGGTATAATATATATGGTGTGTATCCACCACTAGATTATTAATTGGATGATGATGTGATATTATATGTTTTAAGATTCATTGTGATCCCCTAATCACCCATAAAGAGGTAACATGGGATTCACATGTCTTTAGTTGGCCTAATCACATGGGGCTTACCAAGATGTATCATGACATATATATGAAGTATTGGTTTCTTGGGATAAAACAAGAATTTATGGGATATGTTACATGATTCCACACATATTCATAGTTCAAGGCTGGGCATATATGTCCCATAGGAATTCTTCAACTGTTTCAGATTTTTAAGTGGATGTGGGATAATGAGGTGACTGATTTTTTGACATTGTTTTGAAGGCCACCTTGAGGTTATAATGTGGAATAGGTTATCATGGATGTGTCAAAAAGATCATACATTTCCTACTTATTAGGTAGTATGGGTAAATTTATGAGATAGTATGGTTTTATATCTAATAAATTGTATGACTACTTAGTTCCCCATGGAGTATTATTTTATATTGGAACTCTTGATTCACACCACACTTCTAGTAGGGATATACTAGATAACTGTGTGAATTTGAGTATGAAATACTAACCATAGATTGTGGAGAAATCAGATCATACTATCTAAGTGTTAGAGGAAATTATGTGATAAGAATCCTTGATCTGGATGGATTGTGGGAGAGTCATATTTCCTTATATGAGTTAAACTATAATAATTGTTATGATGTTTTAATTCAGATGAAAACTTTCAGAACCTTTTATGGATGGATATACTAATCACTTCTATGCTGGTAGAGGCAAGGGAGCCCATTATTTCTGAGTTGAGTCTCATACATGATATGTTAGAGTATATTTAATTAATCTATAATTGGTTATACATTACATATATTAGAAAATAATTATATGAAGAAAGAGGACACCAACCTCTAGAATTCTATTTTGGTGGTTATATTTTCTTGACAATATTTCCTTGATTGGAAAAAATTCATTTTTATCGATAAGGGAATTAGTTTCTAGGTATACAGTTCATTTTGAGGTTATCAATGGGGTTGATACTATAACTTAACAAATAGAACACCCTCAAAGTTTCCACGATATGCATGATTTATTCAATGTACATAATATTAGGAGATACTATTTCGATACTTCTCATGTGATTAGTGTTGATGAAATCAATGTGAATATTTATCTTTTTTTCAAGGAATTAAAAGATAATATAGTTTTCTAGAGTGATAATATCTTATTCCAGAAGATGATACCTATATTATGGATTTAGTGGAAGCAAAAGAATATCTAATAGGATACATGGTAACATGAGGATAATATATGAGCACAGTCATTAGGGATACTCACTGATGATTTTTAGTAATGAATCTATATAACATTAAGATATATAATGGGGAGGTTGTAATACGTTGTCTATTTTGAGGTGTGAATTTATTTAATTTTTTCCCAAACTTGTGTATTTCATTTTTTTGGGAGGATATAAATGTGTTAGAGGTGGGGGGTAGTTTTCATAAATTTCTTACTCATGTGGGATATCTTTACTTTCTTTTAGATGGAACTGAGTACTCTATACAACCCCACCAGGTACGCGATGTACCTTTTATTGGGAGGGTTTCCCCAAGGTGGTCCATCGGGTGGCTGGTGGACCTAGAGAGAGTATGTGGTATGGCATAAGGTACTTGGTGATAGATAACCTGGTGGATACATATGTGGTTTTTTAAATTTATCTTAATGAATTGATTAAAATTTATTTAAAATGAGAACACCCATCAATTTTCACCAGCAGTACACAACCCCCCCCGCTCATATCATTTACGTTCTCACTCTTAATGCTTGTTTCTACTCTTATTGATCTTGGAATCATGTTACATATATCCCAATTGAGTTCTTGAGATAAGGATATCACTCTCTAAATGATAGAATGTTTCTTAAATGATTTCAAGATTATTTTTTAGTTTTTCCATAATTTGTCGGAATTTATTAAATTTTGAAAAATACTTTGAGTGAAGCTATTTCATATGAAAATATTCAATTGGTGGGATTATAATATGTATAGGTAGGTGGTGTCATAATTTTACAGTTTATTTATATGAATTTTCATATTACTAGAGATATGTAGTCCCACCGGCCATCTACACTATCCTAGAAATTATTTTAATTTTTCCCTTGGACCTAGATGAGCAGGGTAAATATATATAGGGCCCCAATAAACCCTATGTGCCTTGTTCTTTGATTTTGTTTTCATTTATTGACATGCATATAGATACCCTAACCAAGATGATATACAATGCATAAATCATAGTTTTATTACCCAATATTACACCCCAATCCCCAGGGGATGAAGACTAGAACAACATATATCAATGTTCAATTGAAGAATAATTTAGCTACTTTTCTATGATTAAAATTCATAGTTGGATTCTATCAAGCATCCATCATCACTTTCCTATAAGTAAATTATGTCAAATATATAAAAGAAACTAAACAAGCTAAAATTTTTAAGGAAAGAATGGAAATATTCAATAACTCTCTAAAAAAATTCACATTAGACCGAACAATTTTCAACACTATAATATCCAAATATTTTAAATGAAAGACATTGTTCGATAACATAGAATCTATGCGACATCAGACATAAACGTAATATGAAATATATTTATTTAAAATTTATAATTATAACATATCCAATAAATTAGAGTTTTTAAATAAGATTAATCACATTATGAATGATATATATAAATTTCTTAATCAATAAAAATTTGTTGATTAATTCTTATGAAAGAATTACTGAGTTTTTAGTAATTTAATTTTATTCTTAAAAAATAAATTTTCTTTAAAAATGGTATTTACTGATCTTTATGAGTTAATATTGTAATTAGTTTATTGATTAATTCCAATGAGTGAATAATGTAATTAATTTTTTAAAAGACTAATTTTCCACATAATAATGAGACGTAATTATTTTAATTGAAAATTTTATTTTTGATTCAAGACTTTTTGAAGTTACATCATTTTTAAAATAGTTTCAATGTGAAGTTAGTTATATTATATTATTAATATTCCAATTAATTTCATTGAACTTTTTTAGGGTTTAATTTTGTATAAAAACATATTTATACAAAATAAAGCATTTTTCTAAAAAAATATTTTCAATTGCATTTTGTGTTTCAATATTAAATAAATTTAAACCAAACATATGGATTTAATATTGAAAAATGGATTATGTATTTTGAATCTTGAGGTAAAATTTGGTTAACATGTCCCTTTTATTTTTATTCATGAAGAAAAATAATTATAATAAATATTTGTCACTATGCTATGTATAAATAATGTAATTATGGTTAAAAATAAAATGATAGGGACTAAAAAATGACTACAACACTGGAATTTATCTAATTGTATGAGTGGAGTTTGTCCATGTACATCCATGTTTTGAATATATGACCCTTATTTCCATTTTCCCTTGATTATTACATTTATAATATTTAATTGAAGGATCAAGTCCAAAATGACACTCTCTTACTTTTAGTATATATAATAATTTGTGACTCAGATGAAAAAAATTGTTCTTAGTTCTAAATTTTTATTTTATATATAGAGTAATATTTTTATATTGTAAATTCATTTATACTTTTTAGTGATGAATAATTACCTTAAATTCATATGTAATGTTGGAATAGTATTTATTAAATTAATATATAAATAGAATATATGTTTTTTATAATATTCAATGTAATATAATTAGAATAAATTATAATGTTCCATGATTTTTTAGATAAAAATTACAAGTTAGGGATGTGTAAAATGAAAATATTTGAATTTATTTTCTTTCATGTTATTTTTATCAAAATATTTAATGAATTGTTCCAAAAGTGACAATAATGATATTTTATAATAAATAATATTTTTTTAAATGATTTAAAAGTCATTAAAAGTTTATCATTGGAAAAGGGATTTATTTATGTTTGAAAATATCAACCACGATCAATTTATATGATAATTTTCCTTTTAAAGTAACTATCATTTCCCCTAACGTGTAAATAACTTTGTTTTCTTTGTAATTTTGAGAAAGGCTAATGAGGTGGGGGAGGGGGGGTGTTAAAACAAAACAATAGGGTTAAAAACAGTCTAAATGTATACACATTTTATTATATTGGATAATTTTGACCCATGACTGACTGAATCGCCCGAAGGCCGATATTTTTATTGATTTTGGATAAGCCTATTTTAAGGGTAAATGGGTAAACCAAGACTTCAGAGACATAAGGATATAAACAAGATTCGAAAAATAAAATTTGGAGTTATTTTCTTGGATAATTAATTTATATTAATTTAATACCTTAAGTAATTCCAAGAGCTCATATTACAACTCTTATAAAAGTTTACCACCTCTACTATTTTATTCAAATTTAAAAATCCTTTTACATCTTACAATCCCCAAAAAATACATTCCTAGAATCTCTCCCCTTAATCTTGTAGTAATAGTTTGGAATAATATAAACCTTATAGGGCTTAAGGTGTAACATCCCAGGTAAATAATGAATATAATATTTTCATATTTATTAATATTTACGAATTAAAGATTAATTTTAATTAAAAGGGGTTTCTACATTCGATAGCGTACTCGATACGCAACGATGAGTTTCTTTGAAAACTTACGTTGTACACTAGTAATATAATAATATTATTTTAAATGGTAGTTAACATGTAGCCGTTGTATTGGCGGGAATGGATAGAAATAACTA
Source organism: Viscum album (assembly GCA_963277665.1). Taxonomy (NCBI): domain Eukaryota; kingdom Viridiplantae; phylum Streptophyta; class Magnoliopsida; order Santalales; family Viscaceae; genus Viscum; species Viscum album. The sequence goes on from OY728164.1 coordinate 138,362,014, forward strand.
AAATATGATTATATATGTTTTTAAATGTTTTTACATTTATCCAATAAAAGATAAAGGCTTAAAATATGGAAAGAATTCAATTTTAGGCATTTATACCCTATTTTTCACTAAAGGTTCACTTATCACCTTTTGATGGAGAACCATCATTAAATATAGTTTTGATCACTCTTATAAATTATATTGGACCAAATATAACTCTTCTTTAGAATCGGGACATCAAAATTTACTTTCTGTAAATTTTGGTATTTTTCCGATAAAGTTCATTTTTTTAATGAATAGTGTAAAATGTTGTATTTTAATTCAAAACCTCTTTTTAATCTAATTTATTTATATGAATATATTATCTTTTGAATTGGTTTTCAAGTTAAATTAGAAAATATTTTTACCATTAAATCCAATAGTGTTCATTGGAATTAATTTCACTTTGAAATCAGACTTAAACTAGTGTCAATCTTTTGATACTTATTGTTTCATAAAAACACGCTATTTGCTCTGACAATGGGAATTAATTATCAAATTAATTAATGAAACTTATATGTTTTGAATTTTGTAAAATAGACTTCATTTTTGAATTCAGAATATCAAATATAGCTTATGGTAAATTTTTGGTATTTTTCTAAAAAACTTCAATTTTTGATGAATAGTGAAACCACTAAGTGGTACTTATAAAAACTGATTTTTCGTTTAAATGAAATTTTACCACTTCTGTGTTTTGAATTTCAAAAATCCGACATACATGGTTGTAATTAAGAAGTAAAATGTGGTTCAATGAGATTAAAATAATTTTTTGGTGAATAGTAATTCTTAAGTTCTTAATCGCGATTAGAGGTAATTAGTATAGTTTAAGGTAAGGATAATGTTTTAAAATATGACACGAGCTTGACACATGTCCTACCCTCATTGTATGTGTCATGTACGACCAAGAAAATCCATGATTCAACTTGGGGATCCCATGAAGCCACTTTGGTTGGGAAATGACATAAATAACTTTTTATTTCATGTTAAAGTAAAAATGACACAAACATGAGATGTTTTACTAAAACAATTTTTACATGTGGTTATACAAGTAATATTTTTGAATATAAATAGTCATTGGAAATAAAAAATGATTTCCTACATCATAGTATTTTTTTATAATTTTTAGACATTATATAAATTAAATTATTTATCACATCATGATGATGCAGCGATGAACTCATTATTTAATGATTTAAATAAAATGGAAAGATAATGTAATATCTAAGACCTACACATGTCCAAAACCTATTGGATGAGTGGATTTAGAACCCTTATCAACTTATCCTCGAAATAAATCAATGTGAGACCTTTAAAATCCGAAACTCTTTTGAAAATAAAGTAACATTTTGTAACTTTCCAAGAGTTCCCCTCCTCTCCTCTTATAAAAGGCCCCCACCTCTACCTCCTTACCCACACTCCCAAAGCCTTTGGCTCGGCCAACCTCTGCCCATTTTGTCTCTACACTTCCCTATATTACTCCTTGAAGCCTCACGTTGGGCATAAGTCTTCCCAAGGAAGCCTTTGAGCTCAAACCAAAGGGAGTTACCCGATTTTAAGGTAATGTCTTCACTTGAGTCCTTTTGTTTTATTTTTCTTCTCCAACCCCCTAAACTCTTTTTATTAATTTATTTTGTAACAAATCCATTATAATCAATATACTAGGATGTTGTTATAAGAAGGATTCGATCTACACTTACACACACCTACATCTAATGGTTAAAGAACATATTGTTTCCGTGGATGGTGAATTTCGGCCTCCCGAAACGATGATTGTTCAACATTATTTTAACACCTTAAAAGGTGGCCATTAAGATGACACAATATTTATATATGATATATAATATGTTTATGTTTTCCTTAATCTTCTGCATTTTTCATTTTGGGCATACCTTTATGGTTTCCATTATGGGTAAACGTGATATCTTCATTTAAGTAAGTGCGGACTACCGCCCCCTCAAAGTGATTTGATTCATTAATGCCATATGTGGGACGTATAAAGGATGGATTTAAAGTTATTATATATGATTTTATACAGGAATTATAATATACCTCTATATCATTATTATTTCTTCCCATTAAATTATGAGATAGAAATGAAAGTAGCGTTCATGCGTATGTACGACTTACCGTCTCCATGAACGGTGCATTTCATTTCTTATCCCCAAATGTAATGTACTATTATAATTACATGTATATAATGGATATATATGATGAATGATACATCAAAATGATGAATATAATTCTGGAATTAAAATATACATACATCTCATTTAGTTTTAATTCCATTAATATGACAAAGAAATGAAAGTATCGTTCATGCGTACGTACGGCTTACCGTCTCCATGAACGGTGCATTTCATTTCATACCTCTAAATGATTATGTAATATTATAAATACATGTATATGATGGATATATATAATATATATGATATCCAAATCAAGAATGTCATTCTGGATATAAAGAACCTTTGACCACACGAACAACATGTAATTGTAAGAAGTCCACTTTCGACTTAAGAACCAAATATCGACAAAACAAACATTATTAACTTAAATGGTTACATAATGCTTATAACATGGAAATAAGTGATATAAAATGAATAATGAACTTGAAAAAGGTTCTTAAGAAAATATAAATTAACTCAAGTTTATTATTCAGGACGTTAAAGAATGATCGAGTCAAGTCGGACCCGAGGTAAGGGACTTCGTCTCAATCTCCTTTCATTGAGGCATATTTTGTTTTATACACAACTTTATTTTATACGGTGTATAAACCCCTTTGACTTTTACTTTTATACAAAAGGAATCTTTTTTACGAAGCATTTTACTAAACGACAAAAAGGAATGTTTTTTTAACGTACGCGGTGACAACGACCTTTTCCGCCGCCGCGAGTATTATTTGGTCTTTGGCTTCCTCAACAAGACGTAATGTTTTTAAAATAAAATAAATACCATATACTCTTTTATGTATTTTGGTATTGAAAATGGTTTTCTTAAAGGATTCTATTATGTAAATATATTTAAATGATATATTGTGATTGAAATGTGGAAATGTTATCATTCCTTTATATTGGTTTTATGTTTTATGATTTTATATTGGTACTTGGACATTTGACGGGTGGTTACGTGATAAACCATATGACGGGTGGTACCATGAATACCAGGACGGGTGGTTACGTTATAACCTCCAATGCATTGGGTATGGAAGTCGGCCTTATGGCTATTCCATTAAGTATGTATGGAAGTTGGCCATAAGGCTATATGTGTGAAAGTCGACCGTATGGTTATTCCACTTAAGTATGTTTATGTCCCAAGTAACCTTTATATGTTATGTGTTCTTTATATGGGTTTTATGGTAATCCGTTGGTTACAAAAGGGTAAGTAATGATATTTTATTCAGTGAAGAGTTTTTACTGCTTCATGAAGGTGAAGGTATTACTTTGATAAAGTATACATGGTTTACGTGATGTTTGAAAAACTAATAGTTTTCATTCTTTGTGTATCCCTTACTGAGCTTTTTATGCTCACCCCATGTTTTTTTGAAATGTTTTTCATAGGACTTAATGTGGAATAGGGTCAAGGACGGGATCAAGGGAAATTCATGCTATATAAAACATGGAACTAGACATGTCTCTTTTTAAGAGTTTTTTTATTTTATGGAAACATAGTAAAAGTGTCTACTTTGTAATCTTTTGAGATGTAATAGTTATGTCCTAATTCTCTAAAACTCTAAACCTGAAAAGATCCTCAATGTGAATTATACATTTAATTCAATATTAAGTATGGTTTAAGGTCGGGGCCTCATAGTTGGTATCAGAGGTCAGTTTAGATTACTTTAGGAGTTAGAATTCTATTAAATGATTATCCAAAAATATTTTTTTATGGTAAAATTGAAATTATATAGCATTTTAATATTTCCATGTTGTTTCATCTAAGAAATGTTTGTTAAGAATGGGTTTTCATAGAGGAAACCGAACAGATTTTCTGGGAAGGCATATAGAGGAAATGACCTATCAAAACAATATTCTGAGATGGTCATAATCATAACTAAACATTTTGTTGTAGTGTTGGCTCAGTTGACTCAGGTGAAAAATGTTGGTTGTCTTAATTGATGATATTTTGGTGTTTTCTAAAAGTAAAGAGGAGCATGAAAGTCATTTAAGGGTTATCTTGAAGACCTTAAAAGAAAAGAAACTGTATGGAAAATTCATAAAGTGTGAGTTTTGGTTACAATTTTTTTTTTTCCTTGGTCACATTGTTTCAAAAAATGGCATAACTGTTGATCCTGCTAAATCAAAAGTTTTTGATGAATGGCCAAGACCCACAAATGTAACCGAGATCCGTAGTTTTCTTGGTTTGGAAGGTTACTACCGAAGGTTTGTTGAAATATTTTCACGGTTATCTAGTCAAATGACTAAGCTAACTCGGAAGGGTGTTAAGTTCATCTAGACAAAAGAATGTGATGATTCTTTTCAGGAGTTGAAAAGAAGATTGGTGAATTCTCCAGTTTTGGCACTTCCTTCCAAGAATGGTGAGTTTGTTATATAAAGTGATGCTTCGTTGAAGGGACATGGTTGTGTCCCTATGTAGAATGATGAGGTAATTGCTTATGCTTCACTTCAGTTGAAAACTCATGAGGTAAATTACCCTACACTTGATTTGGAATTAGCTGCTGTTGTTTTTGCTTTGAAATTTTGGAGGCATCATTTGTATGGAGTAAAGTGTGAAATATATACTGATAAAAAATGTTTAAAGTATATATTCACTCAGAAATAATTGAACATGAGACAGAGGAGATGGATGGAACTAATCATTGATTATGATTGTACAATTCACTACCATCCGGGAAAATCAAATAAAGTGGTTGATGCTTTGAGTCGAAAAACTAATGCTTCATTAACCATGATACATTTGGAACGAGATCCTTTAGTTTTTGATTTGATGAAATTTGGCATAGAAGTTGTTAGTGTAGGAAGTTCTTCTGTTTTGTTTCAGGTATCAGTGAAATCTTCTCTATCAGACAGAATCAAGCAAGAACAGAAGCAAGACAGTGAGTTGCAGAAAAAGGTAGAGTTGGTACAGAAGGGTAAGTTTCCTGAATTCAACATTGATAATGATTGTGTTTTGAGATTTGGGAAGAGATTGTGTGTGCCTTTTGATTCACAGTTGAAGAGAGAATTGTTATGTGAAGCTCATAGTTCTCCGTTTTCAGTTCATCCTAGCAGTACTATGATGTACAGAGATTTGCGGGAGTATTACTGGTGGGATGGAATGAAAAGAGATATTGCTGATTTTACTGTGAAGTGTTTGACTTGTCAGAAGGTTAAAGAAGAGTGGCAGTTACCGAAAGGGATGCTTCAGCCTCTACCAGTTCCAGAGTGGAAATGGGAGAATATATCCATGGAATTTGTTGTGGGATTACCGAAGACATCTCGAGGTAATAATGCAATCTGGGTTATTGTTGATCGCTTGACTAAATATGCTCATTTCCTTCCTATACGAGATAATGTTTCCCTAGATCAAATTTCCCGTTTGTATCTTAAAGAGATAGTCAGGTTACATGGATTTCCTCTCTCCATTGTATCTGATCATGATCCTAGGTTTACTTCTAACTTTTTGAAAGGCCTTCAGAAGTCGTTGGGTACTAAATTAAATTTTAGTAATTCTTTTCATCCGCAATCAGATGGGCAGTCAGAACAAACAATTCAGACCTTGGAGGATATGCTACGAGCTTGTTCTATGGATTATCAGGGATGTTGGGACCAACATCTTTCTTTGGTTGAGTTTTATTATAATAACAGTTTTCATTCCAGTATACAGATGGAACCATTTGAGGCATTATATGGGAAGCGGTGTCGAACTCTAGCATTTTGGGATGAAGTGGGTGAAATGAAGCTGATGGGACCAGAATTGGTAGAAGAGATGGTAGAAAAAGATCAGTTGATTCAGAAACACATGAGAACAACTCAAACCAGGCAGAAGATTTATGCGGATAACCGGAGGAAGGATCTATCTTTCGAGGTAGGTGATCATGTTTTTATCAAGGTTTCTCCATGGAAAAGTGTAATGAGATTTGGTAAGAAAGGAATGTTGAGTCTAAGGTTCATTGGACCATATGAAATTCTAGAAAAAGTTGGATCAGTTTCTTACCGAGTGGCTTTACCTTCGATTTTACCTCAGGTACACAATGTTTTTCATGTTTCGATGTTGAGGAAGTATATTCCAGATTCATCTCATGTTTTGAGTCTATAGGTAGTTCAGTTTGAAGACAATCTCTCTTATAAAGAACAACCAGTCTAGATTCTTGACCGAAGAGAGAAAGTGTTGCGAAATAAGGTAATTCACCAGGTAAAGGTTTTGTGGAAAAACCATATTGTTGAAGAGGCAACGTGGGAATCTGAAAATTCCATGAGGGATAAATACCCCCACTTATTTTGATAAGTGAATAAAATTGCGAGGACGCAATTCCCAAAAGGGGGGAGGGATGTAACATCCCAGGTAAATAATGAATAAAACATTTTCATATTTATTAATATTTACGAATTAAATATTAATTTTAATTAATAGGGGTTTCTACGTTTGATAGCGTATTCGATACGCAACGATGAGTTTCTTTGAAAACATACGTTGTACACTAGTAATATAATAATATTATTTTAAATGGTAGTTAAAATGTAGCCGTTGTATTGGCGAGAATGGATAGAAATAACTAAAATATGATTATATATGTTTTTTAAATGTTTTTACATTTATCCAATAATAGATAAAGGCTTAAAATACGGAAAGAATTCAATTTTAGGCATTTATACACTATTTTTCACTAAAGGTTCACTTATCACCTTTTGATGGAGAAAAATAATTATATACAGTTTTGATCACTCTTATACATTATATTGGACCAAATATAACTCTTCTTTAGAATCGGGACATCAAAATTTACTTTGTGTAAATTTTTGGTATTTTTCCGAAAAAGTTCATTTTTTTAATGAATAGTGTAAAATGTTGTATTTTAATTCAAAACCTCTTTTTAATATAATTTATTTATATGATTAGATTATATTTTGAATTGGTTTTAATGTGAAATTAGAAAATATTTTTACCATTAAATCCAATAGTGGTCATTGAAATTAATTTCACTTTGAAATCAGACTTAAACTAGTGTCAATCTTTTGATACTTATTGTTTCATAAAAACACGCTATTTGCTCTGACAGCGGTAATTAATTATCAAATTAATTAATGCAACTTATATGTTTTGAATTTTGTAAAATAGACTTTATTTTTGAATTCGGAATATCAAATACAGCTTAGGGTGAGTTTTTGGTATTTTTCTGAAAAATTTCAATTTTTGATGAATAGTGAAAACACTAAGTGGTACTTATAAAAACTGATTGTTCGTTTAAATGAAATTTTACCACTTCTGTGTTTTGAATTTCAAAAATCCGACATACATGGTTTTCATTAAGAAGTAAAATGTGGTTGAATGAGATTAAAATAATATTTTGGTGAATAGTAACTCTTAAGTTCTTAATCGCGATTAGGGGTAATTAGTGCAGTTTAAGGTAAGAATAATGTTTTAATAATATGATATGAGCTTGAAAAATGTCCTACCCTCATTGGATGTGTCATTCCCGACCAAGAAAATACATTGGTCAAGTTGGGGACCCCATGGAGCCACTTTGGTTGGGAAATGACATAAATAACTTTTTATTTAATGTTAAAGTAAAAATGACACAAACGTGAAATGTTTTACTAAAATAAAGTTTACATGGGGTTATACAAGTCATATTTTTGACTATAAATATTAATTGGAAATATAGAAAGATTTCCTACATCATAGTTTTTTTTATAATTTTTAGACCTTAAATAAATTAAATTATTTATGACATCATGATGATGCAGCGATGAACTCATTATTTAACGATTTAAATAAAATGGAAAGATAATGTAATATCTAAGACCTACACATGTCCAAAACCTATTGGAAGAGTGGATTTAGAACCCTTATCACCTTATCCTAGAAATAAATCAATGTGGGACCTTTAAAATCCGAAACTCTTTTGAAAATAAAGTAACATTTTGTAACTTTCCAAGAGTGCCCCTCCTCTCCTCTTATAAAAGGCCCCCACCACTACCTCATTACCCACACTCCCAAAGCCTTTGAATCGGCCAACCCCTGCCCATTTTGTCTCTCCACTTCCCTCTCTTACTACGTGAAGCCTCAAATTGGGAAGAAGTCTTCCCAAGGAAGCTTTTTAGCTCAAACCAAAGGGAGTTACCCGATTTTAAGGTAATGTCTTCACTTGAGTCCTTTTGTTTTATTTTGCTTCTCCAACCCCCTAAACTCTTTTTATTCATTTATTTTGCAACAACTACAGAATCATCAATATACTAGGATGTTTTTATAATAAGGATTCTATCTACACTTACACACACCTACATCTAATGGTTAAAGAACGTACTGTTTCCGTGGATGGCGAATTTCGGCCTCCCGAAACGATGATTGTTCAACATTATTTTAACACCTTAAAAGGTGGACATTAAGATGAAACTATATTTATATATGATATATAATATGTTTATGTTTTCCTTAAGCTTCTGTATTTTTCATTTTGGGCATACCTTTATGGTTTCCATTATGGGTAAACGCGATATCTTCATTTAAGGAAGTGCGGACTACCGCCCCCTCAAAGTGATTTGATTCGTTAATTCCATATGTGGGACGTATAAAGGATGGATTTAAAGTTATTATATATGATTTTATACTGGAATTATAATATACCTCTATATAATTATTATTTATTCCCATTAAATTATGAGATAGAAATGAAAGTAGCGTTCATGCGTACGTACGGCTTACCGTCTCCATGAACGGTGCATTTCATTTATTATCCCCAAATGTAATGTACTATTATATGTACATGTATATAATGGATATATATGATGAATGATACATATAAATGATGAATATAATTCAGGAATTAAAATATACATACCTCTCATTTAGTTTTAATTACATTAATATGACAAAGAAAAGAAAGTTGCGTTCATGCTGTACATACGGCTTACCGTCTCCATGAATGGTGCATTTCATTTCCTACCTCTAAATGATTATGTAATATTATAAATACATGTATATGCTGGATATATATGATATATATGATATCCAAATCAATAATGTCATTCTGGATATAAAGAACCTTTGACCACACGGACAACATGTAATTGTAAGAAGTCCACTTTCCACTTAAGAACCAAATATCAACAAAAAAAACATTATTAACTTAAATGGTTACATAATGCTTATAAAATGGAAATAAGTGATATAAAAGGAATAATGAACTTGAAAAAGGTTCTTAAGAAAATAGAAATCAACTCAAGTTTATTATTCAGGACGTTAAAGAACGATCGAGTCAAGTAGGACCTGAGGTAAGGGACTTCGTCTCAATCTCCTTTCATTGAGGCATATTTCGTTTTATACACAACATTCTTTTATACGATGTATAAACCCCTTTGACTTTTACTTTTATAAAAAATGAATCTTTTTTTACGAAGCGTTTTACTAAACGACAAAATGGAATGTTTTTTTAACGTACGCGGTGACAACGACCTTTTCCGCCGCCGTGAGTATTATTTGGTATTTGGATTCCTCAATAAGCCGTAATGTTTTTAAAATAAAATAAATACCATATACTCTTTTATGTATTTTGGTATTGAAAATGGTTTTGATAAAGGATTATATTATGTCAATATATTTAAATGATATATTGTGATTGAAATGTGGAAATGTTGTCATTCCTTTATATTGGTTTTATGTTTTATGATTTTATATTGGTACTTGGACATTTGACGGGTGGTTACGTGATAAACAATATGACGGGTGGTGCCGTGAATACTAGGACGAGTGGTTATGTTATAACCTCCAATGTATTGGGTATGGAATTTGGCCGTATGGCTATTCCATTAAGTATGTATGGAAGTTGGCCGCAAGGCTATATGTGTGGAAGTCGATTGTATGGTTATTCCACTTAAGTATGTTTATATCCCAAGTTACCTTTATATGTTATGTGTTCTTTATATGGGTTTTATGGTAATCCTTTGGTTAAAAAAGGGTAAGTAATGATATTTTATTCTGTGAAGAGTTTTTACTGCTTTATTAAGGTGAAGGTATTACTTTGATAAAGTATACATGGTTTACGTGATGTTTGAAAAACTAACAGTTTTCATTCTTTGTGTATCCCTTACTGAGATTTTTATGATCACCGTAAGTTTTTTTGAAATGTTTTTCACATGACTTAATGTGGAATAGGGTTAAGGACGGGATCAAGGGAAATTCATGCTATATAAAACATGGAACTAGACATGTCTCTTTTTAAGAGTTTTTTTTATTTTATGGAAACATAGTAGAAGTGTCTACTTTGTAATCTTTTGAGATGTAATAGTTATGTCCTAATTATCTAGAACTATAAAACTAAAAAGATCCTTAATGTGAATTATTCATTTAATTCAATATTAAGTAAGGTTTAAGGCCGGGCCCTTATATAAGATATAAAGTAAATGAGATTTTCTGAAGAAGAGGTATAGATTTTAACCAAATGAGTTAGTTTTATTTATTCTTCCACCTAATTAAAATAGTCTCATTCCATTGTGATATAAAAAATACTATCTCATATATATTGAGATATTATTATTGTAATGTCCTAGATCCGGATGCCACTTAGTGGTTCCTTGATCCTTGTGGGTCCCATGGCCTCAAGCACATATCCCCAAATGCCAGAGGATTTTGACTAAAAGATAGGGAATATGTGTATCAGTAGGGAGACTCTTCCCTAATCCCCAGATCCAAACACATCAGAATATTAATAAAAAATAAGTACCAGAAGAAGTAACAACAACCAGAAAATAAATAATCACCCATAATATATAACAATAGCAAAGGAAGCTCATATACAATGATGATGATGATACATGTCTTGTGTCCCTAATAAAGCATCAAAAATAGGTATACATGGAAAATTTACAACACATGAAACTAAAGTACAAAAAGGCTAAAAACTACCCACCTAGTATCTTGAGCCTCAACTTGATCCCATGCTTCCCTGCTCTTAAGCAGTAATAAAGAACCTGTATAATGAAGGTTTCCCTTATCCATACATACAATAATATATTTTCTTTGGGTACCAAAAGGTGGCCCAAATAGGGTGTGAGATATAATCCCATTAGGAAACCACCCATGGCTCGTGCCATCCAGTCCGTGAATATATATATGAACAAAATGTATAAAAATATTACATGTAAAGTAATTAATATAACAGAACATATATTACATATAGATATTAATTCAACATTGAAGAATATTTATTACATAACACAGAAAAGGTACTCCAGGACCGTATAGGTTTACAGTATTTAGAAATTAGGAAACATAATCAACTGGGTCAAAAAAAACCAAATTTTCTCCCACTTATTTATTCATAACTAAACTCCTTTTTGACATATCTTACTACCCTTATTCATGAACTGAGAAAAAACATTAGAAAGGGAGAGATAAAATTCTTAGTAAGGATAAATAAGAGAAATATCAATCATAAATTTAACATTTGAAAATATTATCCTACATGTAAAAGATTATAATATCATGTCATGGGATAAATCATAAAATTGCAAAGTAATCCAAATTTTCATAACATAAGACATGAAATTTTGTGGTATACACACATAAGAATATAAAATAATTTCATATTAGTTAAGGATCATTGCTGAGACCATCATAATAGACAAATTCCATTTCTAAACCGAGTTCACTCCTCATTCTAGCCCTGTATTACTTAACCACATTTACTTTCCATTCTAGTCATGTCTATCACAGGAGATATAAATAATTACCCAATGAATTGGAGGTATATATAGGTCCCACCCATCTCATAATGAAACCATTCTTATGTGTGACACAAAAACATAAAAAAATATTCACCATAGCATAAACCATGAAATAAAATGGGTTACTTAAACATCATTCTAACATAATTGATATAAAAAAATGGATTTACTAAATAAAATTTCATCATAAAATCAATAAAATCATGTTAATAATAGGTATAATAATATAACCCTTTTTATAGACTGTTATCTTAGATGGAAAATAATTTTAAGAAAACATTTGAAATTAAATCTTGAGGAAAATATCCTTTCTTCTTCAAATTTTTTTCCATACTCAAAATTCCACACAATTTTAGAAGAAATAATTTTATGTGAAAATAAACTTTTAAGATTGTTGGGGAAGCTTCAAGAAAAAAAGGTTTCATGAAACTGTAAAAATCGATTCATGCCGTATAAGTTAAAAAAATTGTTCTCGTACTTTTGCTGGAAAAGTAAAAAAGTACCTCAAATCGAATAACAACAAAAGATAAATTTCATACCATTTAATAAAAATTTACCAAAGGGTAAAATTAAAATTAACCAAATTTAGAATAATAAAAATAATATTACATAATTAGGAAACATGGATGTGGATGATAAATATACCCCAGTGAATCCTTACATATAAACAATCTCAGACAAAAACGAGATCTGAAATGTTATCCCTTACCTTAGGTCTTATATGATTCATATGTATCCAAAAATCCTGTATAATGATTTAAATAATGATACTAATTCACTCTAGAATCATAATTATTTTTATGATAACATGTATGATCATATTTTCATCTGTTTGTTAGTAATATTTCATTGTTACTCATTATTCGAGTACTGACTGCTTTATGTTCTTATGCATATTTGGTTGGATAAGTTACTATTACTATTTTTAGGACATATTTATACCATTTAAATCATGGTATTATTATAATATATATCATATTCAATTAATTTATATAATCATTCTTTAATAAAGATTATGTGGAATGAATCGCATCGCACTGTGGAGATGGTAAGCCGTACGTACGCACGAGCGATGATATCATTCCAATAATTATTGAATATTATTAAAATGGATGGTGTCTAGTATCTCAGAATAAAAATAATCTTATATAAATTATATATATTTATTAATTCCATCATTATACCCCTCCATGTAAGGAGGTGGTGAAAAATGGATTGCACCATGGCATTGAGATGGTAAGCCGTACGTACACACGCGTGGTGCTTTCATTTTTCATAGGATGGGAAGAAGGTTGAATATAGTAGTTTCATGTTTATAATAACATATCAGTATATTATTGATAATGATGTTATTACTTTATAATGAAACAACTAATTAAGTTTAAGTATAAGAAGAAAGAAGTTCGAAAGAATCGGTAAATGATATTAACTCTTCTTTGGTGTGGCTCCTCTAAAAAACCTCTTAGATCACTAAATTTGGTCTTTTAAGATGAAAAGAACCTATATAATGAAAATATGGATGTTTATAAGGGAACGTTTCAAGGGGTTTCCGAGCCTGAAGGCTCAAAAGTAAGTGAAGTGGTTAGGGAGGAGGTCCCCTTTTATAATTGAGGTCAGACGCAGTTTTGGAAACTCCATAAATAATAATTTATAATAAAATAAATCCCTACCCAAAAAACTCCAAAGTTTCCAAATTTCGATAATGAGATGATATAAGGCTGTAATATTTTCAAGAAATAAATTTCTGACCACTTATTTTGTCAATTGAAACCATATCTTTTTAATTTAAACATAGTTATTCTTTTTAATTTTTATTGTGATAATAACATTATAAATATTTAATGGTTATAAATATTTACTTATATGGTGTTAATTGACCAAAAATGGATATTTAAGGAAATTTTAGACTATCTAATTATATATTTTGTAATTTTTAATTATTTCTATGATTTTTAAATAATTTAATAAAATGGTATTTTATTATATATCAATAGTTTCAATTTTGATACTATTCATTTATTAGACATTAAATAATATACACATAGAAGATAAATAAGAATAAAAATATTTGATACACTCATAAAATGTCATAGTCACATTTTAGATTCGTGTATCACGTTAATTAGTTCGTATGATATTTATTTTAATATTTTTAAAACCATTTATTTGATATTTCTATTAATAAAATATTTTTTACATCACGATTCTATCTTCATTAATGGTTATTATTTTATCTCTAAAAATTATAAATAAATTCATATGATGTATATAATTGTTATATATTTTAGGAGACTATATATAGTCAATATTATTTCCTAGTTATCCATATATTAAAATTAGTATACTTATTTAAAATTAGATTTCGACATTTTGTCACATTTATTAGTTTTTGTTACATTCATGTCATATTCATAGGTAAGAAGACATAAGGTGATTAAATTTGGAAAAATAAATGGTAAGGGTCTATGTTTTTCATCCAATAGAATTTTTACAGGTGTTAAGGTAGTTTTCTAATATTATATTTTCCCTTAATTACCCGATTTACCTTTAACAATGGTAGTAAAAAAAATTACCATAGTTACAATTCATAATGCCCAGAAATAAAAGTATTTTATTATAAAAATTTGGACCTACTAAATTCAAATAAGTAATAAATTTTAAAAATTCAAAACATAGATGTTGAAGTAATTAATTTAATATTAATCACCCTGTTGAAATGAGAAAATGGTTTTTAATAACATTATAAAAGATTGAAATGTGTTTACCTATGAATTCAATGTAATATTAATGATAATTACATAAATTATATTGAATGATAAAAATTTATTCTATTTATAATTTAAAACCATTAAATATTATAATTTAACCATATAAATTATATCAATGAAAAAATTTGATATTAATTAAAATTTAACATATTTTTACTATTCATCAAAACAAGAAAGTTATCGGGAAAATATCAGAAATTTATCTAAACAGAATTTTTATATCCCAATTAAAAATAACATGTTTATGTTTTCATATAAAAAATATTAATGTGTGAAAATAGTAATTTAAAACGGGTTTTCCATTCAAAGGTGTAAACTTAACCATTTAAAAAACTAGGTTTTTATACATAAAATAGAGTTTTATTCATACCATATGACTAAAATATCAATTCAATGAATATAAAAAATATTTTATTATGTATATAACACATATATATCTCATTAATTTCATTTCAAAAATTAAATCACTCATAAATAAAAATATCTAATTGATTAATATTTTTCCTAAATATTTGATATCCAAAGAATTCTTAATGAATTTTCATAAGTTAGTTATAATTGTTCCCGATATTCTAACATTTAGACTATAATGGTAATTTTATACTAAGGGTGTATCATGGTTCGTTTAAACTCATGATTTCATGGAACACAAGCTACTAAAGAATAAAAATTATTTAACGAAAATATTTCATAAAAAACAACCAGGTGTTACATTCTACCCACTTTAAATTAAATTTTGCACTTGAAATTTATCACTTGGAAACAAAAAGATGGGGATACCTCTCCCTAATCATATCCTCAAGTTACCACATATCTTCCTAAAATTGTTGGTTCCTTCATAAAACTTTAACCAAGCGAGTGTTCTTGTTTCGTAGAAATTTTTCGCTACAATTCTGCATCTCTATCAGTTATTATTCATAAGAAATATCTTGCTACAGTGGTACTAATTCTGAGCACAATACATGTGAATTATCATGTATGTACTTTATCAAGAAAGATACTTGGAATACATTATGAACTTGAGAGAGATTCAGTGGAAGTGAAAATCTATAAGCTACCATCCCAACATGATCGAAAATTTCAAAAGGACTGATAAACTTTGGGTTTAGTTGCATCTCTTTCCAAACCTCATTACTATCTTCCAGGGAGACATTCTTTAGAACAACTTATCAGCCACATAAAACATTAGTTCTTTTCTTCGGTTGTCATCATAACTCTTTTTTTGAATCTGAGATTCTCTAACATGTTGTTTAATAGATATGAACTTTTCTTCCATTTCATCAACAAGATCAGGTCCTAATAGATTTCTTTCCCCAACCTCTTCCCAACAAGTTAGAGTTCTTCACTTATTTCCCTAGAGGGCTTCATAAGGTTCCATCTGAATACTAGATTTAATGTTATTATTTTATTAAAATTCCACCAATGGTAGGTGTTGATCCCAACCACTTTTGAAATCCATTGAGCAAGCTCTCAAAATGTCTTCTAGAGCTTGAATTGTCCTCTTAGACTGACTGTATTTCTATAGATGATAAGTAGTGATGAAATGTAACTCTGTATCCATAACATGCTGAAGAATTTTCTAGAACATCGAGGTAAACCTCGGATCTTGACCAGATATAATAGAAAGTGGTACTCATTAAAATCTTACAACTTCCTTTACATATATCCTTGCAATCTAATCAAGAGAAAAATCCTCTCTAATAGTAATGAAGTATTCTGACTTCATAAGGCAATCAACTATAACCATGATGACATTATTTTATTTGGATGTTTTGGGAAGTCCGATGAAAAAGTCCATAGTGATGTTATCCCATTTCTATTCTGGTATGGGTAATTGTTGTATCATCTCTTCAGACTTATATCTCTCATCCTTAACTTGTTTACAAACCAAGCATCGAGAGACAGATTTGGCAACATCTCTTTTCATGCCATCCAACAAGAAGTACTCTTTCAGGTTCATATACATAATTGTGCTTCCGGAGTGAATATAGAATGGAGAAGTATGAGCCTCATCCAATAACTTCTTTTTAATTTTGGTATGGGGGGAATACAAACCTAGTTCTTGAATATAATTATTCCATCATAATTATGGTTGAGTTTAGGAACATTTCTCACCATTTTTTGTAGATCTACATATTTCTTCTGCACCTCCTTAATCTTCACTTGTATTAATGGTTGAACATTCAATTGAGAAAGATAATATTTCTCCCCTTCAATTAAAATTTCA
This sequence comes from Viscum album, assembly GCA_963277665.1. Taxonomy (NCBI): domain Eukaryota; kingdom Viridiplantae; phylum Streptophyta; class Magnoliopsida; order Santalales; family Viscaceae; genus Viscum; species Viscum album. The sequence goes on from OY728164.1 coordinate 138,378,906, forward strand.
AGATCCATCCTTCAAAAATCCATAAATATTGGATCTTTTTTTATCCTCATCATAGATAAGCTACCATGGTCTTTTCGACTCAAAGCATCGTCATCCTTGTTCTCTTTCCGAGGGTGATAATATAAGGCCCCAGCCTTAAACCTTACTTAATCTTGAGTTATTACAAGATTACACATTGAGGATATTTTCAGGTTTATAGTTTTAGAGAATTAGATCATAAAACTTGCATTACATTCCACATTTAAACAAAGTGGTTACATAAAATATAGTATTCATTTTTCCCATCAACGGAAACATATTTAAATTAAAACATGGATTATTTCTTGACACTTCCTTGACACTATCATCATATCATATACCATTCCCTTGACCAGTGAAAAACATTTCAAAAACTTGGGATGAGCATAAAAAGCTCAGTAAGGGTTATAAAAAGTATGGAAAGGAAACATGAGTACATATATACATAATAATGAAATCTTACTTTACCCATAAAACATAAGCACTTTAACATACCTCATAAAATCATGAATAAATTATAGAAATCATAAGACATAAAGGTAACTTGAGGCATTTATAACATTCTTACGTTGGGAGTAACCCTCTTGGTTATGTTTAGAATACCCATCACAGTATATTCCCTAAATCTCTTTGGATAAACCTTAAGGTTTAACTCCTTCGTGTTAGCCAATGCATTGGAGAGCTATATCGGGCTCACTCGCCCTTAGTTTATCACGGAACCACCCGTCTTCATAACAATTCCCAAGAACCATAACATAATCATAGCACATAACTTAAGCATAAAGGAAATATAACATTCCCATATTGCAATAACAATATAACATTTTAAGATATTGAAACAATGAATCCATTCAAAAAACTATTTTCAAAACCATTTAAAACATTTAATAAAGATATTTTTAAATCAATGTGTCCCATACCACATTGATGCTTTTAACATTTAAAACCATTAATATCCATATAAATAAATCCTTAAAACCTTTTTTAAAACATGGATATTTATGAGAAATATTTATAAGATTAAATCATTAAAACATTTAAAATGATATGTTAGTTAAAGGGGTTTTAACAAAATGAGAGACAATTGAATACAATAATTGAAAAATAATATTTACTAAAAACGTTATAATATCATGAGAATAAAGGGATTCATGATATAATATTCCAAAGGACAGTATATAAACCATATAAGAGTGAATTGGTGCATAACAACAATGAAGTCTCAATGGAAATGTAAATTGAGATGAAATCCATTATAAAGATGGTATCCTTAAATTAAGGATAAATCAATCTAATAATTATGTGAGACAAATATAAATAAACACAATATAAGTGGATATTAAGTGTAAAATAATCAAAGGTCATTCACACATATTAAAAGGATGACATATTCAATAACTACATGTTGAACCCAAAGAAATTGAAATTGGGTTAAGAAGTTCCCTTGATAGCCTAACAGCGTCACATCAAATTTTAGAAAAAGAGTTGATGAGAGAGATAAAGGGTATCTCATCTATTGGACATAAAATTTATGGAAATAAGGATATATAAGAACATATCCCCTTATAATAAGATGAAAATTAAAATACAGAAAAAAAGAAGTCTTTTAAAAAGAGGAGGGTGAAAGGTTCCCTGATCGATTTGGGTAACTTTTGAAACGTACACCCCATGAAAGAAGGACTATAAAACATTGATGTAAATACTCATAAAAGAAATTATGTTCCACAAAGAGTAGAATAATGGACAGTACAGGCACCACTCAAAAGGAAATATTGGCAAATGTAGCATGAATCTCACGAAAACACAAAGTGAGATAAGAAGCCCCTTACGAAATTTCGGCAGCCTAACAACGCCAATTAAAACATCCAAAATGGATTGATGAGAGAAAATAGGGTCTCTAATCAAATTAACATAAAAATTACAGTAAGCGTAATATAAAATAAAATTCCAATCATATGAAAGATGAGCTTAAAAGGAATGACATAAAAGAGTGTACTTAAAAAGAAATAGAGAGGTAGGATCCCTTACCTCGGGTCTGACTTGACTCGATCGTTCTTTAACCTCCTGAATAATAAACATGAGTTAATTTCTACTTGATTAAGAACCTTTATAAAGTTCATTATTCCATTTATATAACTTACTACTATGCTATGAACACTATGTAATTATTTAAGTTAATAATGGTCATTTTGTAGATCATTGCTACTTGAGTCAAAAATAAACTCTTTATAATTACAAGTGGTTCATGTGGTAAAATATATATTATATCCAGAATTATATTCATTATTTAGATATCATATATATAATATATATCCATTATATACATGAATTTATAATATTACATAACATTTAGAGGTAAGAAATGAAATGCACCGTTCATGGAGACGGTAAGCCGTACGTACGCATGAACGCTACTTCCATTTCTATTTCTTATTTAATGGAATTAAAACCTAATGATACATTATAGTATTATAATTACAGTATGGTATAATATATAATATCATTAAATCTATCCTTTATACGTACCACATATGGTATTAACGAATCAAATCACTTTGAGGGGGCGGTAGTCCGCACTTCCTAAAATGAAGATATCGCGTTTAACCATAATGGAAACCATAAAGGTATGACATAAATGAAAAATACAGAAGCTTAAGTAAAAAATAAAAATATTATATATTATATATAAATATAGTGACATCTTAATGGCCACCTTTGAGGGTGTTAAAAGAATATTGAACAATCATCGTTTCGTGAGGCAGAAATTCACCATCCATAGAAACAGTATGTTCATTGACCATTAGATGTAGGTGTGTGTAAGTGTAGCTAGAATACTTCTTATAAAAACATCCTAGTATATTTAAGATACTGTAGTTATTACAAAATAAATGAATAAAAAGAGTTTAGGGGGTTGGAGAAGTAAAATAAAACAAAAGAACACAAGTGAAGACATTACCTTAAAATCAGGTATCTCTCTTTGATTTGAGCTCAAAGGCTTCCTTGGGAAAACTTCTGCCCAAAGTGAGGATTATAGGAGTAATAGAGGGATGTGGAGAGACAAAATTAGTAGGGTTTGGCCGAGCCAAAGGCTTGAGAGGTGTGGGTAAGGTGGTAGAGGTGGGGGCCTTTTATAAGAGGAGAGGAGGGTCACTCTTGGAAAGTTGCAAAATGTTACTTTATTTTCAAATGGGTTTCAGATTTTAAAGGTCCAAAATTGATTTATTTCTAGGATAAGGTGGTAGGGGTTTGAAATATACTCATACAATAGGTCTTTTACAAGTGTAAGTTATAGTTTTAACATTATCTTTTCATTTTATTTAAATCCTTTATTAATGAGGTAATCAATGCATCATCATGATGTCATAAAAAATTTAATTTATTTAATTTATAAAAATTATATAAAAACTATCATGATGTAGTAAATCTTATTAGATTTATAATGAATATTTATAGTAAAAAATATGACTTCTATAACCCCATTTAAAAATTGTTTTAGTAAAACAACTCATGCTTGTGACATTTTTATTTTAACTTAAAATAAAAAGTTATTTATGTCATTTTCCAACCAAAGTGGCTCCATGGGGTCCCAAAGATGACCCATGGATTGTCTCGTTCGGCCATGAAACATGAAATGAGCGTAGGACATGTTTCTAGGTCATTTCATATTATTAGAACATTATTTTTACCTTAAATTACACTAATTACCTCCAATCGTGATTAAAAACTTAAAAGTTACTATTTACCTAAAAAAATTATTTTAATCCCATTGAACCACATTTTACATCCTAATGACAACCATTTATGTTTTATTTTTGAAATTAAAATCATAGAAGTGGTAAAGTTTCATTTAAACGAAAAATCAGTTTTTAAACTACCACTTAGTGGTTTCACTATTCATAAAAATTGATGTTTTTCAGAAAAATACCAAAAATTCACCCTATACTATATTTGATATTCAGAATTCAAAAATGATGTCTATTTTTAAAAATTCAAAACATATATGTTGAATTAATTAATTTAATAATTAATTCCCGCTGTCAAAACAAATAGCTTGTTTTTAAGAAACAATATCTATTGAAAGATTGACACTAGTTTAAGTCCAATTTCAAAGTGAAATTAATTCCAATGACCGCCATTAGATTAAATGGTAAAAATATATTCCAAATACACTCTAATATGAATTAAAAATATAATCTATCCATATAAATAAATCAGATTAAAAGGAGGTTTTGAATAAAAATGAAACATTTTCAATAAAAATGATCTTTGTTGGAAAAATATCAAAATTTTACACAAAGTAAATTTTGATGTCTAGATTCTAAAGAAGGATTTTATTTTGTAAAATAAAACATATAAAATTGTAAAAAGTATATTTAAAAATGGTTCTCCATCAAAAGGTGGTTAATCTACCTTTTAAAGAATATTAGAATATTTATGCTTAAAATTGGATTCATTTGCATTTTAAGCCTCCAAAATTTATTGTATAAAAGTAAAAATATTTGACAAACATATATAATAATTTTGTAGGTAGATCCGTTCATATCCTCCATTACAACGGTTAGGAGTTAACTACCTTTTAAAATAATATTATTTTATTATTAGAGTGCAACGTAAGATTTCAAAGAAACTCGTTGTTGCGTATTGGGTACGTCCTCGAGCATAGAATTTCCTTTAAAGTATTATTAATATTTTATTCAAAAACATGGATAAATATAAAAATTTCATATTATTTATTTACCTGGGTTGTTACATCCTTCCCCCATTTGGGAATTGCGTCCTCGCAATTTTTAAATTGGGCTTGGAAGCTTCATTGAAAATCCCACATCGGAACAAGAGTCAGTAAAACTATCACTTTAAAAGAATGGGAGAGAAGTACAAATGTCGCCCGAGTTAACCCATACTAGGATTCCAAGTATGAAAATATGGATATGGAGGAAAAAAAAGGGTCATGTTCTTATGGAGAGTGATAGTAAACATGTCTAGGAAAAAGTTAACAACAAGAAAATCACAAGCTTGTGATGGGGTAAACGGTATTTGATTCCCCAGTAGGAAAAATTAAGAGACAAAATTTTTGTTTTAAGTTACTTTTCATTGAGGAATTTATTTATGAGCTTAACTAAAACATAAGGAAGCATACTTAATTGTCATGTTGACTTTCAACTTTTACTATATTTCTTACACGAACTCATATTTCCTCCAAAAGACGAGTATTTAGGATGACTTGTTTACATTAAGAGAGATATAATCAACTTATAGAGAATCAACTAATCCAAAAAAGAGAACTATATACTTCCCATGTCTTTATACCTTAACCCAAACTAAAACCCAAAGTTCAATAAAGACCATTCAATAAACATCTATCCATAAAATTCTACAAAGTAACCCAAACTAATATTGAAACCCAATTCTCTGAAGGATTTAATGACATAGTCTCCTAAGATAAATTTTAACATTTTTCTCCAAAATAACATCAGTTACTCTTACAGTCTCATACTGAAATTTAATTAACCTAATCACATATCCTCCTTGATAGGCTAATCATTTCCATTGATAACAAAAAAACAACAACTTACTCTTAATTCATAAAACCATCTAACTAAAAAGAATCATTCAAACTAACCCGGGACTTCACATAGTCCAGTGGTAGACGATAAATACCAGTTGCAATTTGGTTGTGGGTTTGATTCCCGCAGCTTCATCCGACATGATGGGTTGTCACACGGTCTGCATGTTGTCCCTTTTAAAAAACTATATAATTTTATAACATTCCTCAAAAAGAGATAAATTCATCAAAAATAACCATAACATATTTTAACCACAATGGTTATCTGATAACTTCCATTTTGCAACCCAAAATGTATTAACCCGTAATTGCCTCAAATTCAAGGATCATATAAACCCAAAATGGTTCTTTATAACTATATCTACAAAAGTAAGGGAAATTATTCCTTGAATAAAATTTTCGTATATCAAACATCAGGGTTACTATAAAAAGTCTTCTAATGTAACCCTATCATCAAAAGAGACTTAATACATCAAAGAATCTCACCATCCTAAAATCTACCATAACTCTTGAATCCCTTATATGATGACTTCTTACTCATTCAAAATTCTTCATGATCCATTAGCCATTCCTTTTCAACTTATTCTGAAATACTTCTTTCCTACAAACAAAATCATGAATCATATCCTAAGATTCCAATAATAGGAAAACATAAGTTAAGAAATATTCTATACCTTTCATTCTTCATTGTCAGTTTCTTTATCCTCAATCGGAATGGAATTAGGTATTGGTAAATGAATATTTGTACAATATTGGTGACCCCATTCTCGAAACATCTTCATAGGACATGTGTTTGCATAATGACCATGCACACCACATTGAAAACATTCAATTGATCCTTCAGAAATAACTTCTTTCCCTTTCCTAGAGTCAACTGGATGCTTCCTTTTTCCATGGCAGGTTCTTGCTTTATGACCTTCATTTCCAAATCTATAGCATCTTTCTGTCCCTTTGAAACATTTTACTATCTGTTTCTTTCCACATATTTGACACATAGGTTTTTGAACATACTTACCTTTATTATTATTACCTGATCTTCTGTAGGGATTTTTTTCTCGCATATACGATGCCTTATAAAAATCCCTAAGTTTCAGGTGGTCAATAATGACTCCAGATAGTTGGTTGAGGATAACCACAAGAGTTCTCATTGCAGCTCCCATATCATTCAGTTGTTCTTTCATAAAACCATCACAGTTTTCTTCAAATCCACTGTTACTTTGGTGCCTGCTAGATCCAGCCATTTACTAAAACCAAAAAGGTCAGTGTGATTATATCAGCAAAATCATCAAAAAAGAGGAATATAAACACCAAGATATACTTATCCAAGTTATCTCAAACTCATTCTAACTTTAAAAAAAACGATGACTCCATCTAATATACTAACCTTAGTGGTTATACACATCTTGTCACTTTTTCTTAAACAACACTCTAACCTCTAAAGTTATCTAAACCGACCTCTAATACCAACTATAAGGCCCCAGCCTTAAACCTTACTTAATCTTGAGTTATTACAAGATTACACATTGAGGATCTTTTCAGGATTAGAGTTTTAGATAATTAGATCATAAAACATGCATTACATTCATCATTTAAACAAAGTGGTTACAAAAAAGATAGTATTCATTTTTCCCATCAACGGAATCATATTTAAAATAAAACATGGATTCTTTCTTGACACTTACTTGACACTATCATCATATCATGTACCATTCCATGACCTGTGAAAAACATTTCAAAAACATGGGATGAGCATAAAAAGCTCAGTAAAAGTTATAAAAAGTATAGAAAGGAAACATGAGTACATATATAAATAATAATGAAATCATACTTTACCCATAAAACATAAGAACTTTAACATACCTCATAAAATCATAAATAAATCATATAAATCATAATACATAAAGGTAACTTGAGGAATTCATAACATTCTTACATAGGGATTAACCATCTTGGTTACGTTTGGAATACCCATCACAGTATATTCCCTAAATCTCTTTAGATAAATCATAACGTTTAACTCCTTCACGTTACCCAATGCATTGGAGAGCTATATCGGGCTCACCCGCCCTTAGTTTATCACGGAACCACCCATCTTCATAACAATGACCAAGAACCATAAAATAATCATAGCACATAACTTAAGAATAAAGGAAATATAACATTCCCACATTGCAATAACAATATAACATTTTAAGATATTGAAATAATGAATCCATTCTAAAAACCATTTTCAAAACCATTTAAAACATTTAATAAAGAGATTTTTGAATCAAAGTGTCCCATACCACATTAAAGATTTTAAAATTTAAAACCATTAATATCCATATAAATAAATCCTTAAAACCATTTTGAAAACATGGATATTAATGAGAAATATTTATAAGATTAAATCATTAAAACATTTAAAATGATATTTTAGTTAAAGGGTTTTTAACAAAATGAGAGACACTTGAATACAGTAATTGAGGAATAATATTTAATCAAAACTTTATAATATCATGAGAATAAAGGGATTCATTATATAATATTCCAAAGGATAGTATATAATCTATATAATAGTGAATTGGTGCATAACAACAATGAAGTCTCAATGGAAATGTAAATTGAGATGAAATCCTTTATAAAGATGGTATCCTTAAATTAAGGATAAATCAATCTCATAATTATGTCTGACAAATATAAATACACCCAATATAAGTGTATATTAAGTTTAAAATAATCAAAGGTCATTCACACATATTCAAAGTATGACATATTCAATAACTAAATGTTGAACCCAAAGAAATCGAAATCGGGTTAAGAAGTTCCCTTGACAGCATAACAGCGTCACATCAAATTTTAGAAAAAGAGTTGATGAGAGAGATAAAGGGTATCTCATCTTTTGGACATAAAATTTATGGAAATAAGGATATATAATAACATATCCCCACATAATAAGATGAAAATTAAAAGACATAACAAAAGAAGTCTTTGAAAAAGAGGAGGGTGAAAGGTTCCCTTACCGATTTGGGTAACATTCAAAACGTACACCCCATGAAAGAAGGAATATACAACATTGATGTAAATACTCAAAACTAAAGTATTTTACAAAAAGAGTATAATAATGGATATTAAATACACCACTCAAAATGAAATATTGGAAAATGTAGCATGAATCTCACGAAAACACAAAGTGAGATAAAAATCCCCTTATGAAATTTCTGCAGCCTAACGACGCCAATTAAAACATCCAAAACGGATTGATGAGAGAAAATAGGGTCTCTCATAAAATGAACATAAAAATTAAAGTAAGATTAATATAAAATAACATCCCAATCATAAGAAAGAGGATCTTAAAATGAATTACATAAAAGAGTGTACTTAAAAAGAAAGAGAGAGGCAGGATCCCTTACCTCGGGTCCTACTTGACTCGATCGTTCATTATACTCCTGAATAATAAACTTGAGTTAATATCTACTTGCTTAAGAACCCTTTTAAAGTTCATTATTCCTTTTATATCACTTACTACAATGATATTAACACTGTAATTATTTATGTTAATAATGGTTGTTTTGTAGATCATTGCTACTTGAGTCAAAAATACTCTTTATAATTACAAGTTGTTCATGTGGTAAAATATATATTATATCCAGAATTATATTAATTGTGTAGATATCATATATATCCATTATATACATGCATTTATAATATTACATAACATTTAGAGGTAAGAAATGAAATGCACCGTTCATGGAGACGGTAAGCCGTACGTACGCATGAACGCTACTTCCATTTCTATTTCTTATTTAATGGAATTAAAACATAATGATAAATAATAGTATTATAATTCCAGTATGGTATCATATATAATATCATTAAATCAATTCTTTATACGTACAACATATGGTATTAACGAATCAAATCACTTTGAGGGGGCGGTAGTCCGCACATCCTAAAATGAAGATATCGCGTTTAACCATAATGGAAACCATAAAGGTATGCCATAAATGAAAAATACAGAAGATTAAGTAAAACTTAAACATATTATATATCATATATAAATATAGTGACATCTTAATGGCCACCTTTGAGGGTGTTAAAAGATTATTGAACAATCATCGTTTCGTGAGGCAGAAATTCACCATCCATAGAAACAGTATGTTCATTAACCATTAGATGTAGGTGTGTGTAAGTTAAGCTAGAATAATTATTATAAACAAATCCTAGTATATTTATGATACTGTATTTGTTACAAAAGGAATGAATAAAAAGAGTTTAGGAGGTTGTAGAAGCAAAATAAAACAAAAGAACACAAGTGAAGACATTACCTTAAAATCGGGTATCTCTCTATGATTTGAGCTCAAAGGATTCCTTGGGAAGACTTCTTCCCAAAGTGAGGCTTCTAGGAGTAAAAGAGGGTTGTGTTAAGACAAAATGAGCAGGGGTTGTCTGAGCCAAAGGCTTGAGAGGTGTGGGTAAGGTGGTAGAGGTGGGGTCCTTTTATAAGAGGAGAGGAGGGGCACTCTTGGAAAGTTACAAAATGTTACTTTATTTACAAATGAGTTTCAGATTTTAAAGGTCCCACATTGATTTATTTATAGTATAAGGTGGTAGGGGTTCGAAATATACTCATACAATAGGTATTTTACATGTGTAAGTTATAGTTTTAACATTATCTTTTCATTTTATTTAAAACCTTTATTAATGAGGTAATCACTGCATCATCATGATGTCATAAATAATTTAATTTATTTAATTTCTAAAAATAAAAAAAAACTTATCATTATGTAGGAAAGATTTTTAGATTTCTAATAAATATTTATAGTCAAAAATATGACTTGTATAACCACATTTAATAATTGTTTTAGTAAAACAACTCATGCTTGTGACATTTTTATTTTAACTTAAAATAAAAAGTTATTTATGTCATTTTCCAACCAAAGTGGATCCATGGGGTCCCCAAGTTGACCCATGGATTGTCTTGGTCGGAAATGACACATAAAATGAGGGTAGGACATGTGTATAGGTCATTTCATATTATTAAAACATTATTTTTACCTTAAATTACACTAATTACCTCTAATCGCGATTAAAAACTTAAAAGTTACTATTCACTAAAAATTATTTTAATCCCATTGAACCAAATTTTACATCCTAATGACAACCGTATATGTCGGATTTTTGAAATTCAAATCACAGAAGTGGTAAAGTTTCATTTAAACGAAAAATCAGTTTTTAAACTACCACTTAGTGGTTTCACTATTCATCTAAAATTGAAGTTTTTCAGAAAAATACCAAAAATTCACCCTAAGGTATATTTGATATTCCGAATTCAAAAATGATGTCTATTTTACAAAACTCAAAACATATATGTTGAATTAATTAATTTAATAATTAATTCCCGCTGTCAAAACAATTAGCACGTTTTTAAGAAACAATATCTATTAAAAGATTGACACAAGTTTAAGTCCAATTTCAGTGTGAAATTAATTCCAATGACCGCCATTATATTAAATGGTAAAAATATATTCTAAATACACTCTAATATAAATTATAAATATAATCTATCCATATAAATAAATCAGATTAAAAGGAGGTTTTGAATTAAAATGCAACATTTTCAATAAAAATGATCTTTATCAGAAGAATAACAAAATTTTACACAAAGTAAATTTTGATGTCTAGATTATAAAGAAGGATTTTATTTTGTCAAATACAACATATAAAATTGAAAAAATTATATTTTGAAAGGGTTCCCCATGAAAAGGCGGTTAATCGACCTTTTAAAGAATATTAGAAGATTTATGCATAAAATTAGATTCATTTTCATTTTAAGCCTCCAACATTTATTAGATAAAAGTAAACATATTTGACCAACATATATAATCATTATGTAGTTAGTTCCGTTCATTTCCTCCATTAGAACTGCTAGGCATTAACTACCTTTTAAAATAATATTATTTTATTATTAGAGTGCAACATAAGATTTCAAAGAAACTCGTTGTTGCGTATTGGGTACGCCCTCGAGCATAGAATTACATTTAAAGTATTATTAAACTTTTATTCAAAAATATGGATAAATATGAAAATGTCATATTCTTTATTTACCTGGGGTGTTACAGATAATGTATTGATCAATCGTAATCTTTAATCAACTCCAACAGTCTTGTTTGGAAAATATTCAGCTCTTTTGGTGTGAAAATATACTTTAAGATTTTTTGATCATTATAAATATCACACCTTTCACCACAATGATAATGCCTCCATATCTATAATGAAAAGATTACAACAGCTAACTCCAAATCATGAGTTGGGTAATTTTTATCATGAATTTTTAACTCTCATGAGGCATAAGCTACCACTATATCCTTTTTCATGAGAACACATCCCATCCCCTTCTTGGATGCATCACTATAGATCACAAATGTTTCTCCACTACAAGGATATGCGAGCACAGGGGAACTGGATAACCTTCTTTTTAACTCTTTGAAATTCACTTCACATTACTCCATCCAAAGGAACTTAACTCCTTTACGAGTCAACATAGTGAGTGGATTAGATAATCATGAATAATATTTCACAAAACATCAATAATATCTAACCAAACCAAGAAATATTTGGATATCAGTTACCATTATTAGTCTCGACCATCTTTCAATAACCTATCTTTTTTGCTAGATCCACATATACCCCCTCTCTTGAGATAATGTGACCGTAAAATGAAACTTTCTAAATACAAAATTCACAATTGTTAAATTTGGAATAAATATTAATATTTCTTAGGGACTTCAGTACAATTATCACATGATCTTCATGTTCTCCCTTTATCTTTGAATAGACAATAATATCATCTTCAATGACTACCACATACTGATCAAGATAGTCTCTAAAGAATCTATTCATTAGAATCATGAAGATAGTGGGGGAATTAGTAAGAACAAAAGGTATCAATATAAATTTATAACGTCCATACCTTATACTGAATGTCATCTTTGGTATATCCTATCTTTTGAACCTTAATTGATAATGTTCAGAAATAAGATAAATCATGGAAAAGTATTGAGATCCATGTAGTTTGTCAAATAAGTCATCAATGCAGGGAAGAGGATATTTGTTTTTGATAGTGATATTGTTATCTTCCTAATAATCAATGCAGATTCTCATTGATCCATATTTTTTCACAATAAATAGAATAGGTGCTCCCTAATGAGACACACTAGGGTGTATGAATCCCTTATCAAGATTTTCTTGTAGTTTTTTCTTCAATTTTTGCAACTCAAATAAGGACATTTGATAAGGTATCTTTGAAATAGGCATAGCTCTTTGTAAGAGTTCTATTGAAAACTGAACATCATTATTTGGTGTAAGACCTAGAAATTCCTCTTTAAAGACATAATCAAACTCCTGTAAAATGTGTGTATTATTAATCATGAGTTTCTCCATAATTATTTTTGAAAAATAACTTTAATTTATTGGAGTCAATACGCAAAAGATGGAAGAAATTTCTACTATAAGGTTATATTCATCCTTGAATTAATATATTATCATAAATTGATTTGTAATATGAAATGTGACTTCCCTTATTTGGAAATTGATATGAGATCCATATAGATAAAGCCAATCTATGCCAAGATTCACATGAAATTCCACTATAGGAAGGATCACAAGATATGCAGGAAGCACTTTCCCAAAAAAATCAATAAAAGAAGAATTATAAAATTTTGATGATACTTTTGTTCCATTAGGAGTTGTCACATCTAAATCAACATCTAATTGTTGAGGTAATATGGCAAAACACTTAGAAATATTTTCAAAAATAAAATAGTGGGTTGATCAAGAATCAAATAAAACATTTTCTACTTTAGAGTGGATGATAAGTGTACCTTTAACCACTTCATTATTGTACTCCATAGCACCAATAGTGATTTCATGTGACTTTCATTTTTCTTTATCCTTAAGATATTTTTGATGTTGATAATCATCAATAACCCTTGGATTAGGGCAACGGAAAGTATAATTTCACATTTTCTAGCACTTATAACATTAAAGTGTAGGAGAAATATTTTTTGTATCGTTTTCATTGTTTGCATCACTATAAATATTTTTCCCATCACTCAGGCATTCAATTTCCTGATGACCTTTTTCTCCACACATAAAACATTTACTTGTACCTTTGAGACAATTTCCTCCTTTTTTATTTCCACACATTGAGAATAATGGAAAACTCATATTCTTTTCAGTGTGGTCTTTATATTTTCTGTTGAATTCAATTTTTCTATTCTTATTAAACCCATATGACGGATGGGTTACTCCAATATCAATATCAAACTTAAGAGAACATTGAAAAATTTCATTATAGATATTGAAGTCCCTTATGGCTAATGTACTTCAGAGACATGGTTTTAAGCCACTAAAGAATCGATCAATTTTACTCTCAGGTTGGATAATAATTCCAGAAGTGTACCTTGGAAGTCTTGTAAAATTTGATTCATAAGTACCAAAAGATTCATCATCATTTTTTATTAAGTTCAAGGAACTCCTTCTCCATATTTTTTCAATGAATATGAGGAAATTTCTTATTGAAAAATAAGTTCTTGAATGCATCCCATTCCATGGACTCAATTTCATCTCTTTGCCTTGTATTCTTGATAATATTACACCATTAACTTGCATTAACTTCTAAATGATATTCTTCTAAGATGGATTCATCATTTTCATAACATTTTAGAACTAAAAATATCTTTTCAATGGCATTGATAAATTGTTCATCCACTAATGGATCAGAAGACCCACTGAATGAAGGTGGATTCTACCTCATGATAGAATAAATAGAATGTTCCTCCATCTTTTCTCATTTGGATGTAATGCGTGATTCATAGCTTGGGGAAGTTGTGTGAGAAAAGCTACAAGATTTTTCATTCCATATCTGATAACATTTGGTTGCTCAGAGGGACAATCATTTCATTTCCCGTCAAATTCAGCATTAAAGCAGTTCCTTTGGGTTCTAGACATTGACTAAAACCAAGACGAATAGTGTGAGAAACACTAATCATAAAAGTAAACCACATAATCCAGAATAAAATTTCAATTTAGGACCCTTTAGGTTTTACCCTAGGTTATTCATGAACATCTCTAAAATTATTCCATTTACATATTCATAAAATGATTTTATGGATATATTATATGGACATAAACGAATTATAAAGGTTATTTTATGTCACATTTGGATTTATTTAAATGTTTTTAAAATTGAATCATTTTAGAGAATTAGATCATGAAACTTGCATTACATTCCACATTTAAACAAAGTGGTTACATAAAAGACAGTATTCATTCTTCCCATCAACGGAAACTTATTTAAAATAAAACATGGATTCTTTCTTGACACATCTTTGACTCTATCATCTTATCATGTACCTTTCCCGTGACCTGTGAAAAACATTTCAAAAACTTGGGATGAGCATAAAAAGCTCAGTAAGGGATACACAAAGAATGAAAACTGTTAGTTTTTCAAACATCAAGTAAACCATGTATACTCTATCAAAGTAATACCTTCACCTTCATGAAGTAGTAAAAACTCTTCACTGAATAATGTATCATTACTTACCTCTTTGTAACCAAAGGATTACCATAAAACCCATATAAAAAACACATAACATATATAAAGGTAACTTGGAAAATAAACATACTTAAGTGGAATAACCATACGGTCGACTCCCACACATATCACATAATGGAATATCCATACGACCAATTTCCATACATACTTAATGGAATAGCCATACGGCCGACTTCCATACCCAATGCGTTGGAGGTTATAACGTAACCACCCGTCCTGGTATTCACGGCACCACCCGTCATAATGTCCAAGTACCATTATTACACATAAAATATTGAAAATATAAACATTTCAATAACAACATTTCATTTGAAACCACAATAAGTAATTCCCAGATATTGAAATAATCAATCCATTTTCAAAAACCATTTAAAATAGATTTTTGAATCAAAGTGTCCCATACCACTTTGAATCTTTTAATGGAATTATAATTTTAAGACATTAATGTCCATATAAATAAATACTGAAAACAATTTTGAAAACATTGACATTAAATATAAAGATTTAGAATAATAAATCTTTAAAACATTTAAAACGATTTTTTTGTTAAAGAGTTTTTTTAACAAAATGAGAGTCTCTTGAATAAAAATAATTGCGGAATAACATTTAATCCGAACTTTATAATATCATGCGAATAAAGGTATTCATGATATAAAATGTCAAAGGATAGTATACACACTATTTAATAGTGAATTGGTTCATAATAACAATGAAGTCTCAATAGAAATGTCAAATGTGATGAAATCCCTTATAAAGAAGGTATCCTTAAATTAAGGATAAATCAATCTCAAAATTAGGTGTGAAAAATATAAATACACACAATATAAGTGGATATTAAGTGTAAAACAATAAAAGGTCATTCACACATATTCAAAGGATTACATATTCAATAACAACATGTTGAACCCAAAGAAATCGAAATTGGGTTAAGAAGTTCCCTTGACAGCCTAACGGCGTCACATCAAAATGAGTTGATGAGAGATAAAAAGTGTATCTCATCACTTGGAAATAAAATTTACATCAATAAGGATATATGAGAACATATCCCAACATATCAATATGTAAATTAAAATACCCAACAAAAGAATTCTTTTAAAAAAAAGGAGGGTGAAAGGTTCCCTTACCGACTTGGGTATCTTTCGAAACATACGCCCCGTGAAAGAAGGACAATACATCATTGATGTAAATACTCATAAATGAAAGAATATTACACAATGAGTAAAATAATGGTCAGTAAATACACCACTCAAAGGAAATTGTGGCAAATGTAGCATAAATCTCACGGGAATAAAAGTGAGATGAAAAATCACTTTACGAAAACTCGGCAGCCTAACGGCGCCAATTAAAAATTCCAAAAATGGACTGATGAGATAAAATAGCGTATCTCATCACATTACAACAAAATGTACAGAAAGAGGAATATTAAAGAACATCCCCCATCATAACAAATAGGAGCTTAAAAGAAGTGACATAAAGGAGAGTACTTAAAAAGAAAGAGAGAGGTTAGATCTCTTACGAAAATTCGGCAGCCTAACGGCGCCACTCCAAACATTCAAAATGGATTGATGAGAGAGAATATGGTCTCTCATCATATGAACATAAAAATTATAGTAAGAGTAATATAAAATAATATCCCAATAACAAGAAAGATGAGCTTTAAAAGGAATGACATAAAAGTGCGTACTTAAAAAGAAAGAGAGGAGTAGGATCCCTTACCTCGTATCCGACTTGACCCGACCGTTCTTTAATCTCCTGAATAATAAACTTGAGTTAACTTCTATTTTCTTAAAAACCTTTTTCAAGTTCATTATTCCTTTTATATCACTTATTTACATGTTATAAACATTATGTAATCATTTAAGTTAATAATGTTTGTTTTGTCGATATTTGGTTCTTAAGTCGAAAGTGAACTTCTTACAATTACATGTTGTTCGTGTGGTCAAAGGTTCTTTATATCCAGAATGAAATTCCTGAATTGGATATCATATATATCATATATATCCAGCATATACATATATTTATAATATTACATAATCATTTAGAGGTATGAAATGAAATGCACCGTTCATGGAGACGGTAAGCCGTACGTACGCATGAACGCTACTTTCATTTCTTTGTCATATTAATGGAATTAAAACTAAATGAGAGGTATGTATATTTTAATTCCAGAATTATATTCATCATTTAGATATACCATTCATTATATATATCCATTATATACATGTACTTTTAATAGTACATTACATTTGGGGATAAGAAATGAAATGCACCGTTCATGGAGACGGTAAGCCGTACGTACGCATGAACGCTACTTTCATTTCTATCTCATACTTTAATGGAAAGAAATAATAATGATATAGAGGTATATTATAATTCCAGTATAACATCATATATAATAACTTTAAATCCATCCTTTATACATCCCACATATGGCATTAATGAATCACATCACTTTGAGGGGGCGGTAGTCCGCACTTCCTTTAATGAAGATATCGTGTTTACCCATAATGGAAACCATAAAGGTATGCCCAAAATGAAAAATACAGAAGCTTAAAGAAAACATAAACATATTATATATCATATATAAATATAGTGATATCTTAATGGCCACCTTTGAAGGTGTTAAATGAATGTTGAACAATCATCGTTTCGGGAGGCATAAATTCACCATCCACGGAAACAGTATGTTCTTTAACCATTAGATGAAGGTGTGTGAAAGGGTATATCGAATCCTTATTATAACAAAATCCTATTATATTTAAGATACTAGAGTTTTTATGAAATAAATAAATAAAAAGAGTTTAGGGGGATGGAGAAGCAAAATAAAACAAATGAACATGAGAGAATGAATTACCTTTAAAAGTGTAACTCCTTTTGATTTGAGCCTAAAGGCATCCTTTGAAAGGATTCTGCCCAAAGGGAATCCTCTAGGACGAGGAGAGGGATGTGGAGAGAGTAAATGGGCAGGGTATGTCCGAGCCAAAGGCTTGAGGAGTGTGTGAAATGAGGTAGAGGTGGGGGCCTTTTATAAGAGGAGAGGAGGGGCACTTTTGGAAATCATGAAACTATTATTTTATTTTCAAAAGTGTTTCGAATTTATAAGGTCCCAAATTGATATATTTATAAGATAAGATGATAAGGCTTCGAAATATTCCCATCTAATAGGTTTTGGACATGTGTAGGTTTTAGATATTACATTATCTTTCCATTTTATTTAAATCGTTAAATAATGAAGTCATCGCTGCATCATCATGATGTCATAAATAATTTAATTTATTTAAAGTCTAAAAATTATAAAAAAAATACTATGATGTAGAAAATCTTTTTAGATTTCTAATTAATATTTATAATCAAAAATATGATTAGTATAACCCCTTCTAAAAATTGTTTTAGTAAAACAATTTATGTTAGTGTCATTTTCACCTTTATTTAAAAAAAAGCATTAAAGTCATTATCTCACCCAAGTGGCTCCATGGGGTCCCCTAAATCGACCCGTGGGTTGTCTTGGTCGGCCATGACACAACCAATAGGGTTAGGACATGTGTCAAGCTCATCTCAGTTTATTAAAGCATTATTTTTACCTTAAACTACACTAATTACCACTAATCGCGATTAAAAACTTAATGAGTTACTATTCACCAAAACATTATTTTTATCCCATTGAACCACATTTTACATATTAATGACAACCATGTATGTCGGATTTTTGAAAATCAAAACACATTGATGGCAAAATTTCATTTAAACGGAAAATCAGTTTTTATAAGTACCACTTAGTGGTTTCACTATTCATCAAAAATTGATGTTTTTCAGAAAATTACCAAAAATTCACCCTAAGATATATTTGATATTGCGAATTCATAAATGAAGTCTATTTTACAAAATTAAAAACATATAAGTCACATTAATTAATTTAATAATTAATTCCCGCTGTCAGATCAAATAGCGTGTTTTTATGAAATAATAAGTATCAAAAGATTGACACTAGTTTAAGTCCGATTTCAAAGTGAAATTAATTCCAACGACCACTATTGGATTTAATGGTAAAAATATTTTCTAATTTCACTTTAAAAACAATTCAAATGATAATCTAATCATATAAATAAATTATATTAAAAAGAGGTTTTGAATTAAAATACAACATTTTACACTATTCATTAAAAAAATGAACTTTATCGGAAAAATACCAAAAATTTACACAAAGTAAAATTTGATGTCCCGATTCTAAAGAAGAGTTTTATTTGGTCCAAAATAATGTATAAGAGTGATCAAAACTATATTTAATGACAGTTCTCCATCAGAAGGCAATAAGTGAACCTTTAGTGAAAATTAGGGTATAAAAGCCTAAAATTGAATTCTTTCTGTATTTTAAGCCTTTGGATAAATGTAAAAACATTTAAAAACATATAAAATCATATTTTAGTTATTTTTATCCATTCCCGCCAATACAACGGCTACATGTTAACTGCCATTTAAAATAATATTATTTTATTATTAGAGTGCAACGTAAGATAATATTATTTTATGGAGTTGTTATTTAAAAGTTATGAACTAATTATCTAAAACCATAATCCAAAAAAGACCATAAAAAACAAATAAAGTAAATTCTTGTATAAATATTAAATTTATCGATTGTTTAATGTCAAGTCATTTCTGTTTTTATTAGAGGAGATATTTAGATAACATTGGAGATTATTATGTTTTCATGAGAGGTTATCTTAATAGTTATGTATACCATCATGGGTTTATAAGTTTAAGGTCTATCATAAGTTTAAAGTCTAAGACACCAATTTAAGGATTAAAGTGATCCTATTATGAGGGGATTAATGATACATTGGGAGATTTTTTAATGTATTTAGTTATAAGTAAAGCTTATTTTTAATAAAAAGGATTATTTATAAATAAAAAACTAATATCGTTTTAGTAAAATGGTAACATTACACATTGGGAAAGTCCACATATCATGATCCCACCACTGGCCTATGTGATGTCCTAGTTATTACTACACTATTTTCTTATATAAACAAATTGATAGAGAAGTATTGAGTTTATTTTCTGAAAATATTTTTCAAGATATAGACAAAAAATGGATTAAAAGTGGTTTGGTGAATAAGTTATTAATTCTAATTGGGGAACCTTATATGATGAGGGTAAATAGAATATTATCGCATTTTATTTGTGAAAGAATGTTTGAATTATATTTTTGAAAAAATATATGTTTTTTATTTTCCTTTACGATGACTGAAGTTATTTATGGATATAATTATAATATCATAGAGAATATATGGTTAGAAATATAAATTTTCTTATAATAATTTAAAATTGTTTGATGTTATTTGGAGATAATTATTAAATTTTACCCCGAATCAATATGTGATCAAATCCTGAAAATATTTGTGGTTCGGTCGTTGTATGGTTTATTTTAATTAATTTTATGGTTATTTATTTATCAAATTATCAAAGATATTTTTTTATTTTTTGTGGTTTAAAAATTAATTTTTTATTTATTCATAATAAGTTTTATTAATTTTCCGAATTATCTTACCATGCGATAACAATTTTGGTATTGTATAATGTGTACAGATAAGAGGTTCAAATTGTTATAATTTTATTGTAACAACATAGGTAATATCAATATAAATAATTATAATGTATTATTAATATTAATTTATTATATTTTATATATTTATATTCATTAAAAAATATTAGAAAATTTTTCATTCAAAAGGAAAAAAGATATATTTTTATCCAAATTTGATTTTCATGTATTATATGGGTTTACATTAAAACAATAATTCAATATTATATAAATTTAATTTGATAAAATGAAATTAAATTCTTAAATTATTTTATCAAAATTATCTTAGCATTAATTATTGAATATATTTTTTAAAATATTTATTTTTAAGGATTAGTGAACAAAATTGATTTTGATTGAAAATAGTTTTTTCCTTTAAGTATCTAAAATTTAGAATTATGTTTGTGTAACACCCCAGTATTTTATGAATTTTTAGTCTCAAATAAATTACATTTCATTGATTTCTTGTGTGATATGTTACACCATGTTAGGATTGCACTACAAGCAAAAATGGTTTAGCTCATGTTACACAGAACACTCTATTTCAAAAAAACATCATTTTATTATTTTTATTATTTAAAAAATACAATTATAACATATCCATTAGAATGGAAGGTATGAAAATTATTAACTAAATTATGAAAATATGGTTTACACATTCATATATAATTAATTATTTTGGGACTAATTAATTTTAAATGAAAAAAAATCTTTTGAATATAAAAGGAAATATTTTTTATAAAGAACTATTTAATTGTGTAGAAGTTTTTTTGTAGAAATAAATTAAAAATCTATATTTCTGTATTATATTAATGATTTTATATATAATATTAAATATTACATTTAAAATTAATCCGATGTGTTTTCTGGACATGATATAAGAAAGAAATCCAATTTTACTAATAAAAGATGTATATTTCAAAAAAAACTTTTTCATTGCCCTTTGGTGGGGAAATTATTTTAAATCTAGTTTTTGATTCTCTTATAGATTATTTTTGAAAAAAATAAACTTCTTTTTTAAATGGGAATAAAAAAATTTACTATGTTTGAATTTTTTGTATTTTTCTGATAAGTATCATTTTCTGATGAATAACAAACACATAATGTATTTTTAATTGAAAATTAACTTTTTAGCTAAATAATTTATAATGTTAAAATACATTTTAAATTATTTTTAAAATAAAATTATATAAATAATAAATATATTAATCCAATGAAATTTATTCAAAACATTTTTATTAGGTTTAAAGTTCTATTTCTTACTTTTCAATTCCTTTAGTCTTAGTAATCAAAAACACAGTCTTAAAACATGTTTAAAAAATATTCATGTCCCAAGAGTTTTGGTATGTTTTTGTTGATAGTATTAAATTTTACCATACTTAGAATATGTTCTGAAGTATTAATGAAATAAAATTTACATTCTTTCTTATGATCATCATAATGAGTATCTGTCTGATAAATAGGACTCCACTTTATTATAAAAGAAGTTATCCTTGAGACATGACTATCATAGTGAACAAAGTCTTAACAATTAGACTCATACAGGTAAAAATACAATCAAATTAATAATCATTAGTATTTTTGTAATGAAAATTGTAAGGAAGTATATCAGACTGACCTATGCTTATAATCATAATATAAGAAAACTTATTTCCATCCCAAGGAAAACTTTTAATATTGTAATGGTGTTAATCAACACAATTTTACAAATTTAGTAATGCCAAATCATTATTAGATGTCAGGTTCTAGGTTTATGAAGTCGTTTTAACAGACTCAGAAAAATATGACCACTGGGAGATTAATATGAATATTGGTAGGATGCCTATAAATATTAGTTCATTTGAAGAGTTTGATGCTTCTTGATTAAATTAATTCTTGATGATTACTCTATAGGAACATGTAATTATTAATTAGTGTACTTATTTTTAGACTTTTCTTTCTAAGGAACCATTATTAGGTTATCTCCTTAAGAACTTTTGTAATTGTAACTTATGTTTGATCATCATAACGATCAAGGGATTCTAGGGATAGAAAGACATAGAATCTGATATGTGGATTGATGGATAATAGGGATAGTAAGACA
Organism: Viscum album; assembly: GCA_963277665.1. Classification (NCBI taxonomy): domain Eukaryota; kingdom Viridiplantae; phylum Streptophyta; class Magnoliopsida; order Santalales; family Viscaceae; genus Viscum; species Viscum album. Next base: position 138,401,746 of record OY728164.1, read on the forward strand.
TAGCTGATCATCATATTGAGGTATTTCCTTGGTAAGGATTGATAGACTTATTATAAGTATAAAATTGTGGACACCTGTATTCAGGGTTGCTGACTACATTGCTCTTAAGGTTTATTTTTTTTATTTTTTTAATAGATTGTATATAATTCTTACTTTTTTTATATATTGTATTACTTGTTTTCAAAATATTTTTATTCAACTAAGTATAATAGAAATATGTTCATCATAATCAACTTTATACTTTTTTGTTTTATATTTATTACTTTGATTATGATAAAACAACACTTTGTTTTCTTTATTTTTAGTAATCATATTATGATAATAAGTATACATTGATAATCAGATCCATATTGAATTTTTACTCTAATTTAATTGGAGAATAGCGAGGTTCTGATTCTATGACTTTGATAATCAGACTAAGGGACATGTTGTATAATCCTATATAAAGAGTCTTTGGTTTTTTAGTTTAATTTTTTAAAAAATATTTTTTTTAAACTACAATTCACCCCCATATTATAAGTTTTCTATCTGAGTATACTCTTATGATCTAACAATTTGTATCATAGTAGGATTATACTTCTCAAATACATGATGAGTTATTTCTTTATTCACTATTTCATGTTTATTATTTTTTTTGATAGAAACTGTTTTTTGTAAACATTGTTTACACTAATGTGTATCAAGGGAAATGAATATTTCTTTTGTTTTAAGGATAGTTGGAATGAACATCGGTTCTATAGAAAATCTCAATCCTATCAGACCACTTATATATGATGGAGATGATTATGAGAACTAGAGGGATATGACAAAGAATTTTGTTATCAAGATAGGAGTTGAATTTTTATTATGTTAACTAGAGACTTTAAGATTCATGATATGGAAGTAACTAATTTTATTCATCAATAAAAATAGGAATATTAGTTGAATTACAGAGTAAGGATTGAATTGTTATATTATATGAAAATAAGAATTTATATTCAAATATAATTTTGTGAATTTTCAAATAGTATATGAAAAATGTTATAAGATGCACATTTTGGAACTTATATGGTTATAGAGACGAGGAGAGATATGCCAAGAGTTGACTACCAAGCCTTTGATTTTTTTCTATAGAATTTGTTTCTAAGATGCACTGGTGATTTATAAAAATCATTAATAGTTTAAAATATTTTGGTGAGAATGGTCTTCACGATAAAATACATGTTGAGAAAATAACTAAAATTATACCAAATGAGTGGGAATACAAGAGATTTGATGTTCAGAAGAAAACAAATTAAATAATATTTCCTTTGATAGTATTTTTGGTACCCTTATACAGTATGAGGGTATAATCAAAAGATATGATGAGAAAAATAAAAATAAAAAATGGAGGTGTTTTATTTTTTATTACTTATATGGTTCATTAAAAAGATCAATATGAATAGAAATGGTTAAATATTTAATAATGAAGAAATTGGTTCTCTAATAAGATTCAATTATATATGAGTATTCTGAGAATGAGCTATCCAACCTCACCATATATATGAACAAGACAATGTGAAAGAATGATTTTCAATATTGTTACAAAAAGATTCAAAAGGACAAGTGTTACAAGAAAGATAAAGTCGCGTGTTATGAGTATAAGAAAGTTGGAAAAATCTGATAAGATTGTCCAAAAATGATGAGGAAAGATAGAAATTAATGAAATTGAGAATGGAATTCCATAAAATTTTATAAATATACAGTCAAAAAGGTTTTGAAAGATAATAACACTTGGTGTGCTTGTGGTAGTGATTCTTTATAAAATTAATTAGAGAATAATGTTTCAGATAGAGAAACTGATGTCTTTTTTATAATGTACCTATTATAAATCAATGTTTTCTAGCTATTCTACACATGACGAAATCCCTCACCCAAATTTCATTAAGTGATAACTACCATGGTGACAACAATTATACATCCTCAGATCAAGAATGTTTCTCATCTAATGAAGATAACACCTGACCTTCGTATGATTAAGTTTCACACTTTTCTAATCTTTTAGAAAACGATAATTGTAAAATTTGAAAAAAATGATAATACTTAGGAAAAACATGATAAGGCTTATTCAATAATGAATATTCTGAATAATGATATATCTGATCCATTTAAATATCTTGATAAGAATAATAAAGAAAAATAAACTATTTCTAATGAATTATAAAATGTAATTTATGTGAAATATTTTTTAAAAACAATTTTGGATAAACATAATTTGCCAACTATTACTGATGATGATAATAATTTATTTAAAATCTAAAATCTAAAATTTCTTCATTTAATAATAATTTACTAAACTATAATACTAGTAAATAATACTGCAATAATATGTATAAACAAATATTTCCTCCTAGGATTAGTTTTGGAATGAGGTTTACTTATAAGAAACTTGTTTTTAACAATAATTTATTTGTTCTATAAATTTCACTTTTCATACCAAATTCCAATGTGGTGGTCATTGGAAAATAATTTTTCATTAAACAAAGTTTGATCACATAGATTTTATAAAAACTATTTTTCTAAATTAATGTGGTTTCAAAATGATTTATTTTCTGAAATTACCAAACCTTGGATAGTTTAGGTTCTAAAAGTATAATATTTTTTTTCCCAAAAATAAATGGTAGTACCAACAATAAGAATATTTGGTATATAGATAGTTGGTGTTCTAGGAATATAACTTGAAAGAATGAATTCACCATGAAGATAATAAAGATTAAAGGTGGTAAATTCACTTTCAGAGATTATGCTCAAGGATATTTAATTGAAATAGGTAGCATTTTACTCCATGAAAAAATATTATCTCAAATGTTTTATTTGTTTCTGACCATAAGCACAACATTATAAGCATACGTCAATTATGTGATGATGGTTTTCTTGTGAACTTTAATAATGATAAATGTTTTATACATAGTACCAAAGATTCTTTATTCTTTATTCCAATCATGATGAGAATGTTTATACACTTAAACTAGAATACCTTAAGATCCAAGACATACCTTTCTATAGTGCAATTAATGATCAGTATTGGTTATAGAATAGAATTTCAGGACACTATTACCTTATAAAATTATTGAATTTGGATAATAAAGGTATTTTTAAGGATCTATAGGAATATGTTTGATACTTAAATAGATTATAACCCATTTTAATATAGAAAGAAAAATAAGTCAGGTTTTAAATCTATTAGTGGTGACTCAAATTATGATTATTTACAGTTAGAGCATATGGAATTATTCTTCCTATAAAAAATGGGAGTATTAGAGGAAAATTAAATATATACATCCTAGTTTATTATTACAATAGATAAACATGGGTTTATATTCTTTCAAAGAAATATGATACCTTTAGTTATTTTAAAAATTTTGTATCCTAGGTTAACAATGAGAAAAACCTATCATTGATGAAAATTTATAGAGATCATGGTGGAGAATTTTCAAATAATTATTTTGAATATTTCTTTTAGAAAATTATAAAACATAACTTCTCACCTTCTAGAATCCCCATTGGAAAATAGTGTAGTTAAAATAAGAAATAATATTATTTAAGAAATAACTAGAACCATGTTGAGTTAATAGCCTGTTGCTAATTTTTTTTGGGAAGAAGTTGTTTATACAAGATACTATACTATAAATCATGTTTTAATCAGAACCTTTCTTAATAAAACTAATTATGAGTTGTGGAAAGGAATAAAACCATAATATTATTATTTTATAATTTTTGGTTGGAATGTATTCATCCTACATAATAATTATAATTTACATAAATTTTCACCCAGATCTCATGATGGAATATTTTTAGGTTATTACAATACTTTAAAGGCTTATATAGTTTTTAATATTTTTTGTGCTATTTAAGAAATAGTACATGTCATGTTTAATGAAACATATCATTTTTTTTAAAATAACCCAAACCAATATCATCATATTTTATTTAAAAAATTTCTTTTCATCTTTTGTTATAAGGATCTTCTAATAAGGAAAGTATTCAAGAACTTGTTTCTAATGTTTTTCCCTAGGTACATTTTATACATTTTGTTGAATAAATTTTTTTTCAAAACATAAGAAGTTAGTTGTTTCTTAGGAAATATCCTTGTGAAATTATCATTAGTAATGTTGATCAAATAATTAGGACTAGAAGTTCCTTATAGAATGAAATTGAGCATCCAAATTTATTTTCCCAATTTTATCCTAATAATCTCGATGAGGATTTAGGTTATGGGAGTTGGATTAAAGAAATACAAGATGAAATCAATGAATTTTATGGGACCAAAGTCTGGACATTAGTATAACAGCCTATCAAAACTTTTATAATTGGAGTAAAATGGTTTTTATCCGAATAAATGATGTGATAATGGAATAATTATTAGAAATAGAACAAGACATGTTGGTAAGGGTTATAATAAATAATAATGAATATATTATAAATAAACATATACAACAGTATTAGGACTATAAGCTATCCAAATACTTTTAGTCATTGTATAATTATTTAATTCTAACCTCTTTAAAATGGATGTGAAGTGTGTTTTTCTTAATGGATATGTTAAAAGGGATGTTTATTCTGAATAAAACCCCCGTTATGAGAATAAAAAACATCTTGAATATGTTCATAAACATACCAAATACTTATATGGACTTAAAAAATACCCTATAGTTTGGTATGGTAGGTTAACATGATTTTTGAATAAAAACAATTTTTATGGGAGATGTGGATCATACCCTTTTTATAAAAGAATAAAATAAAAATATAATGATGCTACAAATTTATGCTGATGAAATTATATTTAGTTTAACTAAAAAATATTTACAGATTCATTAAAAAATCATATGATATCTGAGATTGAAATGAGTATGACAGGTGGGTAAACATATTTTTCTAGTTTTCAATCATCACAAAACCCGATGTAACATTTATATTTTAAACAAATGTATATTAAAGATATTGTTATAAAATTAGGATATGATAATACTAAAAGTATTAGTACTTCTATTGGTACCTCCAATACCCTTGATCATAATGAGGATAGGAAACCAGTTGACCTAAATACTTCTAGAGGTATGATATTAAGTTTACAATAATAAACTACTAGTTGACTAGATATAATGTTTTCTATATGATTATGTCCAATATATGAGGAAAATATAATAAAATCACATTTAAAAGTAGTAAAGATAACGTTTCATCATCTTAAGGTAACTATAGATTTAGGACTTTTCTTTTTCTCTGGAAATGTTTTTGAATTAATTTTTTTAGATGATTACTTTTGTGGTTGTAGAATGGATAGAAAAATCACATCTAAAAATTTTCATTTCTTAAGGGATTCTTTAGTTTCTTGGTCAAGTAACAAAAAAATAATCAGTATCACTTTACAACATTGAAGTCAAATATATGGAAATAGGAAGTTCTTATACTCAAATATTGGGGATGCAACACACACTCACTGACTATGGAATAAGTTTTACTAAAACTCAAATACTTTGTGAAAATAAAAGTACCTTTCTAATATGTAAAAAACCATAATATCACTAACATGATAAAAAAGTATATATAAAAAACCATTTTCTTCAGGATCACACAGTTAAAGTTTATATAATTTTACAATTTATCTGAATGAAAGAAGAAATTGTAGATATTTTTATAATCCCATTCCATCTAATATATTTTAATACATTAAAAAAAATCTAGGAATTATCAATGTAAACTAATCATTCACATCTATTTATTTTTTAACCATATACTTATATTTTTATACTCTTTTCAAAAGTCGAGGACATACATTTTCTATTTTTTAAAACCTTTAGTTTTTTTTAAAATTTTAGTATCATAAAAATTGTTATGTTTTATAAAAACATTAATTGTAATGATTTTTTTGAACTCAATTTTTTGTTATTTTTTATTAATAATTCTAAAAATGGTTTTTGAACTCAAAACATATTATAAAATCATCTAGAAATATATATTTTTGAAAATGATTTTGGAATAAAAAAGTTCATAAAATAGCATTATTATAATTTATTTTTTACTTATAAAAACTATTACTATTAGTTATCTATAAAAAAATATTGACATATGATCAGTTATTAAAAACTATTGTAATTAGTTTTTTTACTAAAAATATAATATTTATTCCTTTTAAAAACTATCATAATCTCTTAGTTTACAAAAAATGAAGAAGACAAGGTTATTATTTCCAATAAAAATATTCACTCTGAAAGGTACTCTTATTTTAACATAGTTTGTGCATTATCACACAATGTTATTTAATTAATTGTTGTTGTAATCCATTTAGTTTTATAAACCATTATTTTGTTTTCAAATATTTTTAAAAACTTTTTAATTGGACTCAATCTTATTCGATTAATTTTTTCTCAAACATCTTAGTGGGTTAAAAAAAATTTAAAAACATTATTTGGATAAATATCAACCATTAAATTAGATATTATTCAATCTCAACTATCAGATATTTCTTCTAAGATGAATCATTACTCCAAAAAATATATAAATAGGGAAACCCTCATATCCCACATCATTTTTTAGATGTTTTTCTCTCGAGTTTGTGAACGTTTTAAAACTATCATCATGAAAGATCATTTTTTAATCTGATTCACTAGTTTATGTTTTAAACCAATATAATCTACTGAAGACTATAAGAAAATGATTATTTTTTAGGGAGTGGTTTATAAAAAGATATTTTTATGAGAAATATGATTCCAATTTAATTTTTTTTGATTTTCAAGGATGTTAATTTTTCTTTATTGAAAAACAGACATGGATTTTGATTTGTGTTATCCAGATATTGTTCATGAATTTCATATGTCAGTTATGTTTTTCAAAGAATATGAAATCTAAATGGTTTCTTTTATGATGAATGAAAAGATATATAAGTTGTTTTATTTGAAAACTATGATTCGGGTTTTAATACCCTCATAAGGGGAAGCTTGTTTTCCTTCACATAATCTTCTGGATGAACTCTAGATGTTTAACAAGATAGTGGAAGAAGACTCTCTTTTTCCACATTATAAGAAAGTTAGGAAGGTTTCCCACTGGACTCCAGATAATCAGGTTATATCCAAATGGAGGAAATGATTATTCATACCAAGGAAAGGATATTGCGACTAATTAATGGTTTATAATGTTTTCATATTGGACAATCTAGATACATAAGGATGATGTATTTGGTGACTTTCATTTTATTAACCCTAAATAATATCAAATCAAGATCAATAAAGACAAGAATAATCATGTTTCTGGCCTTCATAAGAAAATTGGTTTGAAAATATAAGTATTTTTTCAAAGTTTCTAATAAGTCACAATAGATGAGAGAGAATTTTTTTTATCAGTAGAAATATGATGACGCATATAAGGTTAGTTTTTGATATAAAATCTGATAAGTTTGTTGATATGTTTAATAGATCTAATGTAAAAGAAGACTAATTATGAAATCCAGTAAAAATTGATAAGAAGAATAAGATTATGTTTGAGACCTCTCCTCTTAAGAATAATAAGATAAAACATAACATTCTTAATGATTTTTTTGATGAGTGGATGAAAAAGATATATTAGAAAAATCTAGGAGATCCAAAAATTAGACTTTCACCTATAGAGATAATAGCCTTAAAAATTTATACTATCAAAACTCATAAAAAAATTATTCAATAAAAAGAAAAAAAGGAAGAATTTGAAAAAACATATGAATTATGGGAATTTAATGAGATAATTTGAAAGATCATCTGTGGAGGTATTTCTTCCCACAATTCACACTGATCAAGTGAATCCAGAAGGCGACTTATCTTTTCATGAAACCTCTATAGTAAATTTTTATGACCTCTTTAAGGTTGACAAAGTAAAAGTAAATGCATGTGATCAATAATTGATGCCAATAATTCAATAAAAATAATTGTAACCTCAAATTTATGGAATAGGAGATGTTATAACTCTGAGGGAATTAGAGAAAGAACCTAAAGAGGGGGTTAGAGGTAAATTTCAAGAAGAAAACTATAATGGAAAAGATAGATAAGGGAAAGAAGAAAAAGAAGGAAAAGAAGAAAGAAATAATACAATGAAATTGAAAAAGACGTTGAAGAAGAATAAGATGATGAGAATACAGAGGATAAGAACGTAGAGGTATATTTTAATGAAAATACTCAATCAAATAATAATTTATCATAATCATCATCATCATATCACTTACCTTAAAAACTGACAAGGAATGTTGAAATGGATGGTTAGAAGAAGAAGTATCATTATCTGAAGATAAATCCCAATCATCATCAATGAAATAATAAGATAATCAAAATTAAAAAACCAATGTTTCTTATAATGCTAATACCGTTGATGTGGATATATTGGAATTATAATATGATAAACAACAATCAAAGGATTATGAAAGGAATGTCTCAAAGTATGTTTTTAATAAATTAAATGATGTTGTAGTCATCATGAGTCAAATTAGACCTCCTAAGGTTTATGTACAAAAATAAGATTCAACAAGAAACATTTTTTTGGAAAAAGATTATTATGTTGATCATTCTTTTAAAATTCTAGATATAACAATTCTATATTTCCAAAATCATGAGTCTTGGTGTTAGATGATTCAATAATGACGTAATGAGATGTCAGAATCGATAAAGGTTTTAATGGAGAAGCTTATATATACTTAATCCAAATTAAAAACCATTTAAAACCGTTCCTAAACAAAGAAAATATAATGAAACCAAATTTTTAACTAGAATCACTATGTTTATTTAGATATAAAAAAAATTATGAACAATTTTATGAAGTTAATAAACTTTTGGTAGATTCAACAAGTTCTTTCTAGGTGTTATCACCACACATGGCTGAATGAGAGGAGTTTTTAGTGTAATTCAAAGATCCAATGAATTAAAGAAATGAGGAAGCTGATTCTCTAAAAAAGAAGAATCGAGACATTGAGGTAAGTAAATCATGACTTCAATCATGGGAGGATGGGGTAGTCTTAATTAAAGACCAGAATAAAGAATAATCTAAGAAAGATCATATTTTAAAAGAAAAAGTTGAGAATCTAGGGGATGCCCATCATGAGTTTAAGAAGATCAATGATTTTGTGAAAACCCTGATAGAGAAAGATTGATTCTATTTATTTTGAACCCTCTTTGTATTTGTTCTGGATAAAATATTTTATTTTTTTTAATATTTAAATTGAATTTTTCATCCAAAATATGATTTGTGTGAATATTTTCCAATTTAGATTGGTTTAATGTTATTTTGTATTTTCTTTGGATGATTAGTTAGTTAATTATATTATTTCATATGTTTTCTTTTCAAAAATTTTAAGAAAACATAATATTATTTTCCCATTCCATTATGAAAATCACAAAGAGGATAATTTTATACAATGTGGGATAAATTAATTAATGAAAAGAATAATTTAAAAATTTAAATTGATAATTTATAATGGAGTATGTTTTATCAATGTGGGAATATAATATTAAAGAGGAGAGTATAATAAATAGGGATGAAATTCCAAAGGGGTAGATTTTTTTTTAAATACCATCTTTTCTAAACTCTATAGTATTCATTAACATATTTAAAAAATTTAAAAACATAGGGGGATTTAGTTTTTTTAGTGTTATCTCTGAATATGTAGTACTTAAAAAGAAAATGACTATAAGTTTTTAAAGTTAATTTTTTATTTAAGATTTATGGTTTGTGATTTTCAAAAAGGGGTATAATAATTATTTAGATGTTCTAATTATTAATAGTCCATTCTATTAGTTTTGGAAATGATAAAAATATTCTTAAAACATGATTACTATATTTTTATATCCCATGATTTATAGTATGTTGTTTAGAAAAACATTAACTTTTACTATATCTAGAATATGTTTTGGGGTATTATGGAAATAAAATTTACATTATTCAATAAGATCATTATAATGAGTATGATTCTAGTAAATGAGAATCATCTTTATCTGACCAAAAGTTATCATTGATTCATGTCTATCATACTAACATAATTCTTACGAATCAGACAAATAATAATAACAACACAATTAGATTAACACTCATAAGGATGATTGTAATGAGACTCCTAAGGAATTCTATGGGGGATATCCTATGTTTATAATAAAAAATCAGAATACTTATTTCTATCATAAGGAAAAATTTTAACACTAAAACTGCGTTGATCAATATGGAATCAAACATTCTGTTTTACTAGATCATTATATGATTTTATGTTCTAGGTGCCCAAATACATTGAAAAAAATCCAGAAATATATGACCAGTGGGAGGATTCCTAAAAAAATTGAGTCATTTTAAGTGTTTGGATCTTGTTGATTACATTCTATCTCAAATAATGCATTGCGTGAACTGGTCATTCTATATCAGTGTAATTAATTTTAGAGTTTACATTATATGGAAACCATTTGTGGTTGTCTCCTAAAGAAATTTTGTAATTTTAACTCACGTACAATAATTTTAACAATCAAGGTATTCTGAGTCTAGGATGATAGATAATATGATCATTAGATTAAGCACTTATAGGGATTGTGAGACGTAACTAATCATCACATGAAGGTCTTTTCTTGGTAAGGAAAGACAAAATTTACTGTAATTATAAAATAGTGGATACCTTTAGTTATGGTTATTGACTACATTAATCTAAAGGTTAAGATTGATTTATCTTTTAAATAGCTTGTAATTCATTCTTAAATTTTTTAGTTTTTTATTACTCATTGTTTACATGTTTTTATTCCACTACATATTGTAGAATGTTGATCATTACAATCAACATTATTCTTTGTTTGTTTTATCTGTATTTCACTGATGATGATAAAATAATAGTTTACATTCTTTGTCATTAACATTCATATTACGATAAAAAATATACTATGATAATCAGATCCACTGTGATTAAAATTTCAACTTTGATTTAATCAGACCATTTCCAGGTTTTGATTATGTGACATTGTAAATCAGAGTCAGGGTTGAGTCTGATAATCCCACTTATAGAGGCTTTTCATTTTTTTAGTTTATTTATTTTTAAATATGATTTTAAAACTAAAATTCACCCCCTCATGCAAGTTAGTCATATTATCATATTCTTATGAACCAAACATTTTCACTTTGAATTTAGATATAAAAACATTTCAATATTTTGATCATTTTCATTTTAAAAACCCATTTTATCCTTTCGTCAACATGATTACTTTCATATTAATTTTATCAAAATATGATTTTTTAATTTAGAAAAATAGATACCAATTTTTTTTCAGAAGGTCCAAATTTAGTAAATATGACCATTTTATTTCTAGATACTATGAATTTAAACTTTATCAATTCTTATTAACAAGATAAATTCTAAATGAGGTAGTTATGGATAAAAATAATATTTTAAATCTTAAAAAACTACAATAACAATTTCTAAAATGTTATTGAATGAATTTAATTCAAAAATTATCACCTAAGGTTCTAAATATAATTTTTAATGGACAATTATCCATGAAAATGAATTAAATATTATAAAAATAAAAGTGTGTGACCAAAATATCAAACTCTTACTTTTAATAAGTATAATAATTTTATTATGGATTTAAATACAAGATATTCTAGATTATAATCATTATTATGAATAATAAAATGTTTATATACATCAAGGAAATTTATTTTAAATATTTATTGAAGAAATAATTTTTATGAATAATTACATAATGATGATGCCATAATTATTCTTTTAATGAAAAGCTCAATTAAGTGACATTTAAAATTTTAAAATAAATACAATTTGAATTAATTAATCTTATCGAAGATTTTTATAAATTATTATTACATATTAGGGGTGTATTAAATGATTTGTTTTGAATTTATCTTATGGTATTGATTTTCTTAATTTCAATATAATGAATAGTGTCAAAATTGACACTAATAATATTTTATGAAAATAATAATTAATTAATTTTTTAAAAAATTATAGAAATAATAAATAATGACAAATGGGATCTTTTATGGTCTAAAATATAATAAATGGACCATATATAGTTCAATTGACACCTTGTATGTAATTAATCACCACATTTTGATGTTGAAAATGTTGTTACTATAGTTAAGATTAAAATAGGTTAACTAAGAGTTAATCAAAATGATAAGGTTTAAAATTACCCTAAAACTAGTCTAAAATAATTTCTTGAAGGGATTTCCTCTAAATCCCAAATTATCTTCAAATAAATTTATATTTTTTTTGTAATTGGATTTAGATTTAATTTATTATCTTTTAGCCTTTTGAGATATTCCAAAAGTGACCCTAATCATTATTATAAAAGGACACTTCCTCCCTCATTTAATTTCCCAAAATGGAGTCTTCCAGCTCAATAAAAATCTACCAAATTAGACTTTACAATTTCTTATCCACATTATAAAGGATATCGTATCCCCAAAGAACCAACTCTATAGTCTTTTAGAGGATATCTAAAAGATCCGTTTTGAAGAAGAGGTAATCGCTCTAACCAATCACTCTCTTTTTATATTATTTTATAATAACATTAAATATATTATATATATCATAAAATAATAAATTTAGCATCCAAAATAATATTAAATGTTATTATTATTTTGATTACTCAATTATAGAACATATTTACCATTGAATATGAAGGGAAATATTGCTCGTGCATACATACGAATTACCTTCTCCACATAACGATGCTGTTCGTTTTCCATCACCATATTTTATGAGGGAGACTTAAGATGGGTTTAATGTTTATAGAATATATTTATTAAATAATTATACTTAATTAATGATAATAAAATATCTACATTTTTTCCACCTAATAGTTTTTAAATGATAACGCCGATCATGCGTAAATATAAATTACCATATCCATGATGCGATGTGATTAAATTTTCATATATATTTCACATGGGTGGTTATAATGATGAGTGTTATAAATATATGTGATATATATAACAAAATAATGATTTTATAATTGATTATACCATGATTAACGTGTAAGGACCGAGACTTCCAAGCTGAAACACGGTTGGAAAACAGATATCACTTATAAGAGTGACATTTATTATTAATAAAGGGATGATAAGATTTTGTAAAAAATTCATAAAAGCAATTGTTGATATATTTTTATGGAATACATGTATAACAAATAAATATTTTTTATATAGGAGTAAGTAATGTGAACAAGGAAAGGTGATACTTAAGGTAAGGGATTTTCGTCACACATTTATTTCTATGGGACACATACCTTTTAAACTACTTGTTTCTTCTACATGGTGTATATGATTTCCATTAATGTTTTTATGAATTTTAACCCGAATATTATGGTATTCTCAAATCCTTATAAATTTATTTATTTCATGGTTCATTTGATTTAATTGTTAATAAAGTGGAAAGGGTTTATTTCACAATATCATCAATATTCAAGATTTTTTTAATTTAAGTATCTATTGGGGAATATTTTTCATTAATGTCCAAGTTTTCTAAAAAAACTAAAAAATAATTTTACTATTATCATATGATTAATTAATGTTATTTTTACACATATTTTAATTTTTACAAAATAATTTGAAAAGAACATGTTTTTTCCAAACAAGGATCTTTGTGACTTTCTCTACCAAAATATACAGAAGAAATGTTTTTTTAACATGTACGACATGAGAGTAATTTCCTACAATCATGATTCAATAATTCCATGAATATTACATTATAATATTACATTTTTTTTCACATAAAAATTTTCCTTTTATAATGGTGCACATATTTAAAAAATGGTTTCATAAATGAAATGATATTTTCCTCAATAATTATTACAAGTAATCATTCAAAACAATTTTTCTTCTAAGATAAATTTATTTTATGATTACAATGGATTTACTGGGGATATGTCTAAAGGATATCACTCTTATTCTTTCTATAATTTTTTTGATTTATGATAGAATGATACTTAGGACACATATTCCTTTTTCATGGGTTATATTATGATGAAGTGTTTACGAAAATCATTTCTTTATTTGGGTTCTAATATAGTGAATGATTTATGTTCTTGTCAAACATGTATATTGGGTTTTAATTATGTGATTGATGGTATATATATATCCCTCTAATTCATTGGGAAATGAATTATATCTCATGACATTGTTATGGGAATAGAGTCTATGTTCTTGATCTGTTAAGGGAAATTTTTTAAGGAATTATCAAAGAGTCTTGTTAGTTAACCATAATATATGAATTTTTTTCTATACTTATGATTATTCCACACACATTTATTACATGAATATATTTATTCTGGATTATTTGTGATTATTATTATTTATTGTAATTCATGTTAATATTTTACACTAGAACTCATGTTTATAATCCATGAAAGGATGGCTATGAAAAGTTTAGGTTATGATCTTGATCAAATACCCATTTTCCATATCTTATGCTTTCATATGATAATAAATTAATATCTTCCATATTTACCATTACTAAGCATCTGATCTCACCCTTTTATTATGCTTCAATTCCATCAGATATTAATAAATGTGTAAAGTGTGATACAAAAAAAGGGATCTAATTATAATGAATTAAGATGGAGATGCTGTAGATATTTTATAAACCTATTGTTTATGTTTCAATGTTTATAAAGTAACTCGAAATTTATGATCCTCAAGTATGTATTTGTAGAATGAAATGAGTGTTCATATAAAAATATGAAATTACTATGTAATAAATTCATGGGATGTTATTGTTTGTATCAGAGAAAAGGTTTAGTTAACCTTTGGAAATTGGGAAGAGAAAAAATTAGAAATAATCCTAAGGATAATTATATGTATATGAGAAAATACTATATTTTCTGTATTGATTATGAATGAACTAGGTTAATCCTATGTTTTCATGATTTAAGACGTTTTATAAATGATTTTTCATGATTCCTCACAATGGTAGTTATTTATAATAATATGTATTTTGGTTTTAGTTAATGTATTGAACCTGAAGGAAGAATTTCAATTCTAAATGTGATGTAAAATTCAATGATTTCAATTGAGAAAGAAAATGTTCTCGGAGCTATATAACAGAACCTTGCTTCCATACTATAGAAACATTCCTAGGTTAGGAATCATACCAACATTCCAAATGATCAAAGAATGGAAAGAAATAATTTTTAATCTTTCATGATTTTACATCTACATTAATTTACTGGATATTAAGACCCACTAGTGGATGACAGATAGAGAAAAAAAAGTGAAAAAATATTTTCTATTTTTCAAGGCTCCAAACATGAAAATGTTTTCCAAGATTTTTATTATTTGGAAGGTGATGCACATTAATGGTGGAATCTTGTCAAGAATACGAGGAAAGATCAATAAATTTAATCCATAGGATGTGATGAGTTAAATAACATATTTTTTAATAATTAATTTCCTCTTATTCTTAGTATGAATATGGAAAAGGATTTACATTAGCAAAAGAAAATGGATGATGAATCTATTGGTACCTATGAGAAAAATTTTACAATACTTGTGATGTACACTTATTTTTTTTATTATCCAACCTGAATGTAAGATTGAAAATTTCTTCATTGGATTAAAATGAATTCTCTAAATGGTGTTTTCCCTAAGATAATTCAGTAGCTATAAAGAAATTGTTTTTTATACTCTTAAGGAGGAAATAGAAATTAGATACACTCACTATTCCCATGGTTTGGATAAGAAAATAAAAAACCGAGTCTCATGAAAACTCAAATAATTCACATGGTGGAAATAAATTCCACTGATCTTCATTCTAGAAATGTGGGAAGAAACATTAAGGGAAGTGATTAAATGGAACTGGTAGGTTATTTAAATGTGGAAGGGATGATCATAAAGACCATGAATTTCAGAATGAAATAAATATAATGGTTAATGAAATGTTTTAAAAGAAGACACAAACTAATTCACCAACCATGATCTAATTATATAAATGTAAGGAGTATAGAAAATATTCTAATAAGTGAAAAAATATGAAGGTTTTTAATGATCAAGAAAAACTACCTCTATAGATAAATGATAATGGGGAATATTTTTCAATCACGACTGCCAAATTAAGTAATGATAACGATGTTGTGAAAGGTACACTTATCATCCACTCTAAAAAAAATTCTTATTTTATCTTGGATCCACTCACTAATTTATTTCTGGAGTATTCAAAAAGGGAATCATTTTATCACCTCTAAAATTAGATGATGACTTTTCTGTGTAGGATCCAAATGTTACAACAGTCATATTTCAGGGTTATAGTTCTTCTCCAATTGATGTTTGTGGGAAAGTACTTACTACGAATCTCATGATTCTCCTAATAGTTTAATTCAATTTGATTCTTACCATGGATTGGATTTATCTATATATAACTCACATTAATTTCCAAAAAAGGGAAGTTAAATTCCTTATTTTGAATGATTCTATAATTATTTATCAATTCAAGTAATAATATGAAAATCCTATTGAAATTCATTCCATCCTATGGGCATTAAATGATATAAATAAAAGTCATATATCTTAGCTGGTTGGGAAGAAACTCAACATTAAGAATACACCTATTTTATAGTAGTTTGTTGATGTTTTATAGAATAGTTTCTAGGTCTTCCACTTAATCATAATTTTGAGTCTTTGATATAACTTATAACTAATGAAATAAATATTTCAAAGAATCCTTATAGAATAGACTCAATTGAGTTGTAAGAATTAAAGAAGAAATAATAGGATAATCCTGATATGGGATTCATATACACTAGTGCATCACCTTGGTGTGGACCTATTTTATATGTTATGATAAAAGATGAATCAATGCATCATTACATTTATTATCAAGAGATTAACAAAATTACAATCAAGAACAAGTACCCTCTTCCCAATATCGATAATTTATTTAATCATCTAGGTGGATCTCATTTCAATTCAAAAATTGGAAATCCTTCTAGGTATTATCAACTAAGGGCCATGAAGGAGGATATACCCAAGATAGCATTCCAAAAAAAGTATGGATACTATGAATTTATAGTGATGCTATTTGGATTTAATAATTCTACCACTATATTCATGTATTTGATTAATAGAGTCTTTATAGACTATCTTGATTAGTGTGTGGTAGTTTATATAGGAAATATTCTTGTATATTCAAAGATAAAGTATGAACATGAAGATCACTTTAGTATTGTGCTGAAGACACTTATAAATGAGAAGATTAATAAAAAATTAACCAATTATGAATTTTGGATATAGAATGTTTCATTTATGGGATATATAATCTCAAGTGACAATATATTAGTAAATCCCTCAATGATAGAAGTTATTGAAAAATGACATATGAAAACCATGTTAATTGAAATCAATTTTTTAATCAGTTTATCTAGATATTATTGGTTATTTTTATATAATTTATCTAGACTATATAATACACTCACTAAGTAAACTTGTAATGGTTCTAATTTTCAATAGATGAATGAATGCGAAGTAAATATTATGGAACAAATGAGAAGATTAGTCAGTTCCCTTGTGATTACATTACCCAAAGTGGAGAAGGGTATGGAATTTATATTGATTCAACCAATAAGGGATTGAGATGATTTATAATGAAAAATTACATGGTTATAGATTATTCCTCACGACAACTGAAGGTTCATGAAGAAAAATATCCAACTCTTGATTTGGAATTAGTTTCTGTAATGTTTTCACTAACAATATTTTTTATAATCATTACCGAGAAAAGTATAATATTTATATGGATCGCAATAGGTAAAAATATATATTCACATAGAAGGATATGAATATACACAAAAAAATATGGTTAAAACTAATTAAAGATTATTATTTGTCAATACATTACCACCCTGAGAAAAAGAACAAGGTGGCATATATTTTTAGTCGAATAGACTTTACTAGCTTATCTATGATGAAGATAAAAAAAGACTCAATATTTATATATTTGAAATGGATGGATCTATAAATGATAATGAAAGGGGATAAATATTATCTATCCCAAATGAATTTTCATCCTTCTATCCAAGTGATGATTAAAGTGGTGTTAAAGGAAGATGTGGAGCTACAAAACAAAGCGAAAAATGTATCGGAGTTAAACCTTGATTATTATGAAAAAATCTGGTTCATGAAAAAATTATGTGTTTCTACTATACCATATTTGAAGAAGGAAATATTGAATGAGGCTCATAGTACATCATTATATATTAATCCTAAAAAGTATAATGATTTAAAGAGACCTGAAAGAATATTTATGGTGGGATATAATGAGAAGAGATATTGTAGAGTATGTTCGTTAAGGCTTGGTTTTTCAGCATGTTAAGGTTGAGAGAAAAAAATATAAGGGGATGTTACAACAATTAACTATACTTGAATGGAAATGGGAAAACATCACCATGAATTTTTTCATTAGAATTTGAAAAACATCTAACATCCATACTTCTATATGGGTTATAGTCGATCACCTTACAAAGTCCAAAAACATCATTTAAATTAGAGAGGATTTAACTCTTGATCATATTTCCATAATATATATTAAGTAATTAGTAATATTTCATTGATTAACACTTTACATTATATCTGATTAGGATATGAGGTTTACATCAATGTTCTCGAGAAGTATTCAACATGGTTTAGATAAAGAGTTATGTTTTAGTACTGTTTATCATCCTTAGATATATGGTCAATCTGAGAGGACAATTTAAAGTCTAGAAGTCATGTTGAGATATTTATCTATGTATTTTAATGTTTTATTGGATCAACACGTTTCTTTGTTATAATTTTCTTATAACAATAGTTTTCACTCTTGCATTGTGATGGCTCCTTATAAAGCCCTATATGGTATGAAGTGTGGAACTCCAATATGTTGGAATGATTTTGGGGAGAGAACACTATTGGGACCTGATCTATCTGAGGAAATATAAGAAAATTTTAGATCCATAAATAACACATAAGATAATATCATAGTTGAAAAAGAAAATTTGTTGATAATAAATGGAAATATGTAGAGTTTAAAGTTGGTGATGAGGTATTCCTATGAATATCTCCCTATAAGAGGGTAATGAGATTTTGAAACAAGGTCAAACTAAGACCTAGGTATATTTTTACTTTAAAAATTATTGATACTATTAGGAATTTATCTTATCTATTAGATCTTCTACCGAATCTATCTCAATTTAATAATGTGTTCCTTGTATCTCTCCTAAGGAAGTACATACAAAAACCTTCACATGTACTAAACTCAGAGGTTGTACTAGTGAAATAATATTTTTCTTATGAGGAACAACTAGTAGAGATTTTTTATATTATAAATTAATTTCTACCAAATAAGACCACTTCTCTAGTTAACGTTTTCAGCAAACCCCCCAATTTTAGGATGCTATATGGGAACCTAAGGATGTGAAAAGGCAGAGGTATCCTCATCAGTTTGTATCCTAGTGATGAATTTAGAGGTATAAATTCTTTGTAGGTGGGGTATAATGTAACAACCCATGTTTTTATGAATTTTTTTCATGAATAAATTATATTTTTTAATGTGTTTTTTTATACACTACACCACGGTATTCTTACACTAAATGAAACACCTTCTTATCTTGTGTCATGAAAAACACAGAGTATTTACAAAACATCATTTTATTATTATAATAATTTAAACAAGAAAATTTTATCCTAAGTGTTAGAATGGATGGTATGAACATGATTAACTAAATAATGAAAATAGGGTTTACACATGTATATATTATTATATTTTTGGTACCAATTAATTCCAATTGAAAGTAAAATACATTTTGAATATAAAAGTAAATCTTTTTTTTGAAGAAGTATTTAATTATGCTTAAGTTTTTTGTTATAACAATAAATTAAAAAATCACTCTTTATGGATTATATTAATGAAATATATATATATATATAATATTCAATATAAGTTTTAACATTTATCATTTGTTTTTTCTAGACATGATATAAAAAAATCAAATTTTACACATAAATGATTTATTTTTTAAAAAAGACAGTATTTTTGTCTTTTAAAAGAACAGTTGTTTTAAATATAGTTTTCAAACTTTTATAGATTATATTTTAAAAAATTAACATCTTATTTTAAATTGGAATGTCAAAATTTATTTTGGAATAATTTATTTACTTTTCTGATAAGACTCATTATTTGATAAATAGTAAAAAAATACTGCATTTTTAATTGAAAAATGAATATTCATATAAATAATTTATAATGTTAAATTATATTATATTTTTTTTAATTTAAAATTAGTTAAATAATAAATATTTTAATCCAATGAATATAATTTTAATCATTTTCACTATGTATTAATAAATAAAAACATTTCAAAAAATTTATCATTTTTACTTTAAAAAAGTGTTTTCTCATTCTATCAATGTGATAAAATTTTAATTAATTCTAGAGAAATTTTTGTTTTAATTTTTTTTAATTTTTTTTAAATATATTTATTAATAAGTTTAAAATTTAATCAATTGTTACCGTTTATTTTTGAAGAACATGAATATTAACATTATTAATTTTGGTTACCACAGTTTATGGAAAATAGAAAAATTATGGGTAAAAAAATAATAAATATTAGAAAACTACCCTAAAACATTCTAAAATGTAATTTTATAATGTTAATTAGATAAATAACACCTAATGTTTAAATTTAATTTCATAATGGATGTAAGAACCCAGTTCTTATTTTAGAGGAACGAGCTTCTTCTTTCCTTTTCCATAAGTGTTTTTGAGAAAATATGGAAAATGGGGAAAAATCCTAAATTTAGAAACTACACACCGTGTACATTATCCACACACCGTGTACTTTTGGCCGTGTTGGGATGAGTACACGGGGCGTGTAGCCATGCCGGTGACGAAGGGTGTAGGAACCACTACACGCCGTGTAGTGGTGCCTTACACGCTGTGTAGTCAGTCGGCAGGCTTAAACAGTACGGCGGTGGCGTTGCTGCCAGCTGGGTGACAGTACACACCGTGTACTCAAGAGTACATGTCGTGTACTAATGTCGACGGATGAACAGTGTGGCGGTTCCGCCAAATGAATAGTTAAATGAAAGAAGTACATGCCGTGTACTCAGAAGCACAAGCCGTGTACTTTGTTTTTTCGGCTTAAAATAGGCAGTAGCCTCCTCATTTGGCAGAGGAGGAACTTGAGCCATTTTGGAGCCAAAGGAGGAGGCCAGATCTTTGAAGATCCACCGGGCGTTCGTCTGGAATCCGATTCGGCTTCAAATGATTTCGTTGGAACCGCACGGGTAAGCCCTCTTTTCTCCTGGTACCGTTCATCCCATTCTTCTCCTAACGTAAGTTATTTACATTTGAATGAGTTTTTTTCTTCGTCAGATTTAAGTCGTTCTTGGGCGTTTCTGGAGACGACATTCGGGTATAACACTCATTGACGTTTTTGGTAGGTGGCTTTGTGTTTAGTTTTCCAACTACTGTGTGTTTTTTGCATTTTTGTGCCACAAACCCATGTTGGGGTGTCGTGTGGCTGAGGACGTTGCTATATTTAATACCTATAATTGATTAGGTATTTAATTGTGATAATAAAATGCTGGTTGGGATCGTTGCTTGGATCCAGAACCACCCCCGGGGTGTGTTTCTCTGTTTAGCCATTTGGCCAGGTTACCCGAGGGTATTCCTTCAAAGTAGTAATTATAGAATTTCCTTGAGAGGAATTTCTTGTTACTGCTTGTTTACCTGTTGGGAATGGCTCGGTTACCTATTTATCCTGAGGGATTTTTTGTATTTATCCTAAGGGCGTTGTTGTGATTAGCCTGAGGGAACTGCACTATTTAGCCCGAGGTCTGTAGTTATTTTCGCCTGAGGGAAACCTTTCGTGCCTGAGGGATTGACTTCTGTGCCTGAGGGAAACACTTCCTACGCCTAAGGGAAATTTCTGTTATGCCTGAGGGCTATACCTGCGGGTTGGATTCTGCTTAACTGAGGGTAAGGTTTTGTTTGTCTGAGGACGTGGACTGTTCACTAGAAATTCACTGTGGTGGTTTCTAAAATTTAAATGGATTAAATGGATAATGAAATGGAAATATAACTGGTAATTAGTTACTTTTGAGTGCTGTTTAATTAACTGCATTTTAGTACTGCACACTGTTTTTGCATGATTACACGCTGTTGGGCACGAGCCTTTAGTGGGTGCCTACTGAGATATATTTCTCACACCCTATTTGGGTCACGCTTTTCGGCCCAAATAGATTTCTTTGCTTCAGGTGTAGATAGGGGAAAGAGTCCTTATACAGGTACTTGACTATTGTTGAGGAGTAGGAGGGCATGGGACCGAGCCTAGGCTCGGGATGCTGCTGCCAGCTATTTTTCTTGTTTTGTTTTACTCTGTATTCTACTGTACTGTATTGATGTATAACATGTTCTGGCTGTTTTCTTAGGACTTGAAACATGTAGCATCATCACTTATATACTGTTGGTTATATCCACAACTATAGTTATTTCAGTTGTGTATGTTTACTGCTTCCGCGATTTGTTGTATGTTTATTTTGGTATTCCGCTACGCTACACTTTGACAAATGAGGGCATTGTTTCCCCACTATCAGACCTGGGCCCTCACTGCTAGTCCGCAACCTCTAGCGTTTTGGGAAATGCACTTGAGGTCAGGTGGAGAACCGGGCTCGGGGCACCCGTTGCGTGGCACCCGGGTCCGAGACATTACAAAGTGGTATCAGAGGGATTTCTTTTCTTGACATACTATTTGGAGCCATAGTCAGGGATAGGACAGAATGGTAGTTGGTAATAAGATTTGCCCGGGCATAGCTAACCCATGTACAGGGAAAATCCAGTCTACCTCGTATTTTGTATTATTTTGATTTTGCAAATTTACGGTTGATATGTTTTCACCATTGGGGGACACACTTGGATTATGCTATTTATATTTTATCTATGGGTGCTATTTAGTTGCAACCTGATGAGATGAGGGTATGTTGTCTCATGCATCATATAGGCACATGCTAGAAATCACATTCCATGCATAGTTTCCATGCCATGTAGGTGCATTAGAATTTGCATGTTGTTGTGATAGTTGATGTGCTAAGAAAGCATGCTGTTGTGATAGCTGCTTGATAAATACCTGCCTGTTTGGTTGAGCTTGTTTATAGGATGGATGCCAAACTTTGGTTTTGGGAGAGTATGGGACCCCATTGACCGGAATTTGGTGGATCATTGACTGTTATTGGTTATAACACAAATAATATGTCAAACTTTGATTCGTGGGGTGTATGGGCCCCCATGGGCTGGAATTTGACACTTAGGTGTTGTTTTTCAGTATTTTCTGGGTTCCAGTGAATTTTCTGAGGCATACTGTCTGGAAAACCTAGAATACACGCCGTGTAGGACCTCAAACACACCGTGTGTGTTCTTCTATTCGGGAAGAAAAATGAACTTTTTTAGTACACTCTGTGTACCTCGAGTACACGCCGTGTAGTCTCTTCCCGTGTCAAAAACCGTGTGGGCGGCGACACGGGGTAGGGAAGTGATTGTGTAAAACACGCCGTGTAGTTTTTGTGCACGTCGTGTTGTGTGACCCGGAGTCCGGCTGTGTAACTAACAACACAAGGTGGTGAACTCGTTGACAGAACACACTGCGTCAGTTATCGACACGCCCTATAGTGTGAGCTGGGGACTCGGCCGTGTAACTAACAACACGGGCCGATGTCACCTATCCCGGAACACACCGTGTACCTTTGGGACACGCCGTGTAGTGTTGTCCAAGGTCAGACCGTGTGGAGTTAGCCATGTGGCTGGGAAATGGGGTGCTGTACACACCGAGTACGGGTGTAACACACCGTGTGAGGTAAAGCCAAGTAGTCATTCGTGACATAGATGACACAAGCAGTTGGAAAATAACACAGTACACGCCGTGTAGTTTTGTTGAACAGAAGCTGTGTGGCATAGCCGTGTAGAAGGACCAAGGCAGGGGAAGGGAAGTCAAGTACACGCCGTGTAGTCATTGTACACGCCATGCAGTCTTGTTTTTCCAATTTTGAATACCTTATTCCTCTTGTTCCCTTTGTGGTTCCTTCGCTTTCAGTCTTAATAATCTTGAATCTGAGGCGTGCTTTTGACCTTGTAGAGTCATGCCGCTTAGATGACCATGAGTTGTTCACCAGGAGAGCGGTGACGATTATACTCTAGAGATGGTGGGCTATGGGCTACCAGTTGATCCACCAGCAGAGCCAGATGCGGCACCAGCTGTTATACCGGACACAGGCACGGATGCTCAGTTCCTTGAAGGCTTATTGCGGTTCATGCAGAACTTTTAGGGAGCACCGCAGGCTGCCACATCTATTGCCGAGCTGACACGTATCTTTCAGCAGCAGCATCTGCCTACGTTTTCAAGGGATGGTGGACCACAGGCTGCAGAGTCTTGGCTAGGATTGATGCAGACTATTTTCGAGCATCTGGAGACGCCTTCAGGGCAGAGGGTCAAGATCGCGACTTACATGCTACGTTATTCCGCCAAGAGGTGGTGGGATGTTACCACCCAGTCAGAGCATCACAGGGACATGGCGTGGGATGATTTTCAGGCAGTCTTCTATGACTTCTTCTTTCCTGAGACGCTGAGGGCAGATAGAGCTCGGGAGTTCATGAATCTGCAGCAGGGCGCTATGTCGGTGATGGAGTACTCTGCTCTTTTTACATAGCTTCAACATTTTGCACCCGTACTGGTGGGTGATGAGACGTTGAGAGCCAGACTTTTTGAGGATGGTCTTCGGTATGACATCCGAGTCCTGGTGAATGTTTTCAGGTTTCCTACTGTACACGCGATTTGGAACCAGACATTAATTATAGAGAGGAACCTGCGGGAATCGAGTTGTGTGGGACAGGGCGGTTCAACACCAGTTACTGGTACTATTTCTTCTGGTAAAAGGAAGAGATAGATGTACTTCTCTCAGGGCGGTAGTACCAACCAGGAAGCTTCTTCAGGTGGACCGTTCAGGTGTTACTAGTGTGGCAGAGAGGGGCACAAGAGGCCGTAGTGTCCAAGAGACCCAGTGGAGTGCCGAGCTTGCGGCAACATGGGTCATCTGCAGCGCTTATGCAAGGCATTTCTACCAGTGGCTAGTGATAGGGGTTACGTGCAGACTCCGCATGCGGGAGGAGGACCAGTGGATTCTTACTAGTCAGGGATCTAGAATACGTCATGGCGTGCAGGCAGAGACGGTGGTTGTGGCCGTGGTAGCCAGGCACCAGGATCGCAGAGGCAGCAGGGTAGGACAGCTCGGGGTAGCCAGGCTGTGTCGCAGGGCCACAGCACTGGGAAGGAATATGCTGTGCAACAGACCCAGCAGGAGCAGGATCCCAGACCTTCTACAGTCAGAGGTACTATTCTAGTAGCTTCTGTCTTGTCTTCAGTACTTGTTGATACGGGTGCTACACAGAGTTTTATATCTGTACCCGTTGTGTAGAACCTTGGGCTCAGTGTTTCTACTTCATAGGATATCTTGACGCTAGAAACTTCGTTGGGGACAAGGACGGTTGGTGTGCGTCAGTGCAAGGAGTTCCCCCTTGAGGTTGGTTGGTGTCACTTCTTTTGGGACCTCTATTTCCTAGAGATGACGAGCTATGACGTCATTCTTAGGATGGACTGGTTGGTTCCCTTTCGAGCCTTCGTAGACTGCTACTGTCACAGGGTGTATTTCACGTCACCAGAGGGAGGGGAGTTTATATACAAGGGCGAGTGGGATTTTCAGGTGAGTCAATCTGGACTAGAGCATCATGAGAGAGGTGGAGTCACATCCCATATTGCGAGCTTATATCTGGTTGACCAGGGGACTTGTCAGACGGATTTCCCTCTAGTTGTTGATCATTTCAAGGATGTCTTCCCAGATTACTTTTCAGGTCTACCTCCGGTGTGCGAGGTGGATTTCTCTATCGAGCTAGTGCCAGGAGTAGCACCGGTGTCCATTCCTCTTTATAGGATGGCCACACCTAAGTTGCAGGAGCTCAAGAGGTAGTTCGAGGAGTTACAAGAAAAGGGTTTTATCTGACCCAGTACATCTCCTTGGGGATCACCGGTCCTTTTTGTGATGAAGGCGGATGGTATCCTTAGACATTGTGTGGATTATCGGAAGCTGAACTAGTTGACGGTTAAAAACCGATATCCCTTGCCAAGGATAGATGATCTGTTTGATCAGCTTTGTGGAGCACGAGTGTTCTTGAAGATTGACTTGAGATTCGGATATCATCAGCTGCGCGTTAGACCATTAGATATACCGCTTACAGCTTTTCGGAGTAGGTATGGTCTATATGAGTATATGGTTATGCCGGTCAGACTCACAAACGCGCCAGCAGTTTTTATGGCTCTGATGAATCGTGTGTTCCATCCGTATCTTGATTCCTTTGCGGTAGTATTTGTGGATGACATCGTGGTGTAATCTCACACTCGACACGACCATGCCACCCATCTTGAGATCTTATTGAATACACTGAGAGAGCATCACCTATATGCTAAGCTCTCGAAGTGACACTTTTGGATGGACCAGATTCACTTCCTAGGTCATATCATCTCAGAGGCAGGAGTTGCAGTAGACCCAGAGAAGGTGAGAGCATTAGTTTCTTGGGAGCAGCCCAAGAACGTGTTTGAGATACGAAGTTTCTTAGGGATGGCTTGTTACTACAGGCGCTTCATATAGCACTTCTCCCACATAGCAGCACCATTGACAGGTCTGACTAAGAAGGGTGTGAAGTTCGTTTGGTCAGAAGCATGCGAGACAGCTTTTCAGAACCTGAAGGGAAGGCTGACATCAGCGCCGATCGTGATACTCCCAGAGCAGGGGAAGAGCTATATAGTTTACTGTGATGCATCAAGGATTGGGCTGGGAGCCATTTTGATGTAGGGCGACCGAGTGGTGGCGTACGGGTCTCAGAAGTTGAGGCCACATGAGAGGAATTACCCGACGCATGATCTAGATTTGGCTGTAGTTGTGCATGCGTTGCGCTGTTGGAGACATTATCTGTTGGGAGAGAATTTTGTAGTTTTCACCGACCACAAAATCCTCAAGTATATCTTTACTCACCATGAACTGAATCTGAGGCAGAGAAGTTGGGTCAAGTACCTACAATCCTTCTATTTTGAGCTTGCCTATACACCTGGTAAAGGTAATGCAGTAGCTGATGCACTGAGCAGGAAGACACAGATACAGGCAGTGCAGGAGGCCAGTGGTGAGTGGCAGCTTATGACTTTGTTCTCTGAGATGCATCTGGAGGTGCATGACAGTCAGGGGCAGACTTATCTTTCCTCGTTAGCTGTGACTCCTACCCTCCCGGATAGAGTGAGGATGAGGCAGCTATCGGATTCAGAAGGCCTAGTTATATGGGAGTCGGTGTCTAGTGAGGACCCTCCTCCCTGTTGGACAATAGGCGATGATGAGGTTTTGTGTTTACATGGATGTGTATGGGTTCCCGGGGATATACGTGAGGATTTGATGCGGGGGTTTCATTCTTCAGCTTGGGCAGTTCATCCGGGGGTTACCAAGATGTACCATGACATGAGGTGTTAGTACTGGTGGCCGGGTATGAAGAGAGTGATCGCTGGTTTTGTTACGAGGTGTTCCACCTGTCAGCAAGTAAAGGTAGAGAATCATAGACCATCTGGGTTGTTACATCAGCTACCCAATCTAGAGTAGAAATGGGTTGATGTCACGATGGATTTTGTGATGAGATTTCCAAGGTCACCTCGAGGCAATGACGTCGTGTGGGTTGTTGTGAACATACTCATGAAGTTAGCTCACTTCTTGCCGATCAAGGAGGCCTTTGGTGTGGACGAGCTCAGAATGTTGTATATCCTAGAAATCGTATGTCTTCATGGGGTCCCCCGCTCTATCATTTCAGATAGGGACGCCCTCTTTACGTCTTGTTTCTGTAAGAGTTTTCAGAGGGCGCTGGGTACACAGGTGCTTCTGAGCACAGCATACCACCCTCAGACAGATGGCCAGTCAGAGTGGACGATACAGGTCCTAGAGGACATGCTTCTTGCATGCGTCTTAGACTTTGGGGGCTCTTGGGATAAGCATATACCCTTATTCTAGTTTTCCTATAACAATAGTATTAAGGCGACTATTGAGATGGCACCATACGAGGCTTTATATGGTAGGACATGCTGGTCACCTTTGTGCTGGTTAGAGGCAGGTGATGCAGCTTTACTGGGGCCACAGCTCGTGCAGGATACATCTGACCACGTCTAGTTGATTCGAAGGCAGATGGCTACCGCGCAGTCTCGTCAGATGTCTTATGCTGATCGCTGCAGACGACCTTTAGATTTCATGGTCAGGGATCAGGTTTTCTTGCATGTTTCGCTGAGTCTGGGACACAAACGGATCAAGAGACAGGGTAAGATTTCACAAAGGTATGTGGGACCAATTGAGATTCTGGAGAGAGTCGGGCTAGTTGCCTATCGGTTGCAGTTACCGTAGCGGTACCGAGCCATGGACGACGTCTTCCACGTGTCTCAGTTGCGTCACTACCATTTAGACCTGTCTCACACCTTTAATCCAGAGGAGGTTGAGCTTCAGCATGATGCATCCTTTGAGGAGCATCCGATCCGTATCGTTGACATGAGCACGAAGGTTCTCAAAGGCCCGTCAGTTCCTCTCGTACGAGTGATATGGCAGCATGGTCGAGTGCAGGATGAGACCTGGGAGTGGGAGGCCGATGTATGTGCTCAGTGGCCAGAGTTGTTCTGAGCTTATTCTTCGCCACCCTTGGAAGGGAAATTCGGGGATGAATTGCTATAAGGGGGGATGTTTGTAAGAACCCAGTTCTTATTTTAGAGGTACGAGCTTCTTCTTTCCTTTTCCTTAAGTGTTTTTGAGAAAATATGGAAAATGGGGAAAAATACTAAATTTAGAAACTACACGCCGTGTACTTTATCCACACACCATGTACTTTTGGCCGTGTTGGGATGAGTTCACGGGGCGTGTAGCCATGCCGGAGAAGAAGGGTGTAGGAACCACTACATGCCATGTAGTGGTTCCTTACACGCTGTGTAGTCAGTCGGCAGGCTTAAAATATAAGGTGGTGGCATCGCCGCCAACTGGGTGACAGTACACGCCATGTACTCGAGAGTACATGTCGTGTACTCATGTCGACGGATGAACAGTGTGGTTGTGCTACCAAATGAATAGTTAAATGAAAGAAGTACATGTCGTGTACTCAAAAGCACAGACCGTGTACTTTGTTTTTTCTACATAAAACAGGCAGTAGCCTCCTCATTTGGCAGAGGAGGAACTTGAGCCATTTTGGAGCCAAAGGAGGAGGTCAGATCTTTGAAGATCCACCGGGCGTTCGTCTGGAATCCGATTCGGCTTCAGACGATTTCGTTAGAACTGCACGGGTAAGCCCTCTCCTCTCCTGGTACCATTCTTGCCAATTCTTCACCTAATGTAAGTTATTTACGTTTGAATGAGTTTTGTTCTTCATCAGATTTACGTCGTTCTTGGGCGTTTCTGGAGACGGCATTCGGGTATAATGCTCATTGACGTTTTTGGTAGGTGGCTTTGTGTTTAGTTTTCCAACTGATGTGTGTTTTGTGCGTTTTTGTGCCACGATCCCATGTTGGGGTGTCGTGTGGCTGAGGTCGTTGCTATATTTAATACCTAGAATTGATTAGGTATCTAATTGTGATAATAAAATGCTGGTTGGGATCGTTTCTTGGATCCGGAACCACCCCCGGGGTGTGTTTCTCTGTTTAGCCGTTTGGCCTGGATACCCGATGGTATGACTTAAAAGTAGTAATTGTAAAATTTTCTTGAGAGGAATTTCTTGTTACTACTTGTTTACATGTTGGGCATGGCCCGGTTACCTGTTTAGCCTGAGGGCGTTTTTGTATTTAGCATGAGGGCATTGTTGTGATTAGCCTGAGGGCACTGCACTATTTCGCTCGAGGGCTGTAGTTATTTTCGCCTGAGGGAAACCTTTCGTGCCTAAGGGATTGACTTCTGTGCCAGAGGGCGACACTTCCTACGCCTGAGGGAAATTTCTGTTACGCCTGAGGGCTATACCTGCGGGTTCGATTATGCTTACCTGAGGGTAAGGTTTTGTTTGTCTGAGGACATGGACTATTTACTAGAAATGCACTGTGGTGGTTTCTAATATTTAAATGGATTAAATGGATAATGAAATGGAAATATAACTGGTAATTAGTTACTTTTGAGTACTGCTTACTTTATTGCATTTTACTACTGCATGCTGTTGTTGCATGCTTACACGCAGTTGGGCACAAGCCGTTGGTGGGTGCCTACTGAGATATATTTCTCACACCCTGTTTGGGTCATGCTTTTCGGCCCAAACAGATTAAGTTACTGCAGGTGTAGATAGGGGAAAGAGTCCCTATATAGATACTTGAATGTTGCTGAGGAGTAGGAGGGCATGGGACCGAGCCTAGGCTCGTGATACCGCTGCCAGCTGTTTTGCTTGTTTTGCTGTACTCTGTTTTCTGCTGTACTGTATTGATGTGTAACATGTTCTTGCTATTTTCTTAGGACTTGAAACATGTAGAATCATCAATTATATACTGTTAGTTATATCCACTGCTGTAGTTAATTAAGTTGTGTATGTTTACTGCTTCCACTGTTTGTTGTATGATTATTTTGGTGTTCCGCTGTGATACACTTTGACAAATGAGGGAATAGTTTCCCCACTATCATACCTGGGACCTCGCTGCTAGTCATTTGCCTTTGGCATTTGGGGAAATGCAATTGAGGTCACGTGGCGAACTGGGCTCGGGGCACTTGTTGCGTGGCACCTGGGTCCGGGAAGTAACAATGGAAACTTATATGTGAAAATTACTAAAAAATTATAAAAATAAAGTAGAATGAAAAAATGTAAAAATATTACTTTTAATAAGTATAAAAATTTTATTATATGAATAAGTATAATATATTATATAATATAAATATTATTATGAAATATAAAAAGTTTACATAAATGAAGAAAATTTATTTTTAATTTTTAGTGAATAAATAATTATCATAAATAATTACATAATGATGTTGAAGTAATTATTAATTTAATAAAAAACTAAATTCATAGACATTTAAAAAAATAAAATAAATATAATTTTAATTAATTTAGGAGATACATAAATTATAAATTTTTATATGACATATTAGTGGTGTATTAAATTAATTTTTTTGAAGTTATATTTATGTATTAATTTTATTAAGGTCAATATAATAAATATTTTCAAAATGTACAATAATGATATTTTAGGGGATTAATATTTTATTAAATTAGTTATAAGTCATAAAAATCCTAAATAAGTAAAAGGGGAAAAATTAAAATCTAATATATCATTAATTTTCTATTTATGGTTCAAATTACACTTTAATAGTTAAAATATACTCCTTTTAATATTGAATCTCTTGTTACTGTAGTTAAAATTATAATAGGTCAACTAAGAGTTAATCAATATGATAAGGTTTAAAATACAACAAATAATTTATAAAATCTATTGGATGATGGAATTAACACTATATCACACATTCTATTTTAATAACTTTCCATTTAGAGGTATTTTCATTTATATTTAATTTATTATAATTTAATCTTTTCAGAAATTCCAATAGTTCCACTCACCTTTATTATAAAAGGAAACATTCTCCCTCATCTCATTTCACCACATTGAGTCTTATTGCTCAAAATAACTCTAAAAAACATTCTAATCAACGTCCATATCCAAATTATTGTGGTTATGGCTTCCTAAATGATCAACTCTGGAGTCCTTTAGAGGAAATCTAAATGATCCATTTCGAAGAAGAAGTAATCTCTCTAACTAACCACTCACTTTTTCTACCCATCTATACCTACTATAAATATATGATATATTTAAAAAAATAATAAAAAATAATTCTAAATGTTATTAAATGTTATTATTATAATGATTAGGTTATTATATAGATCCTTTCTCGTTGAATAATAATAGAATGTAATGCTTATGCGTGCGTACAGCTTACCGTCTCTATGATGTGATACAGTTCATTTTCCATCACCATATTTTATGAATGAGAATTATGATGTGTTTAATATTTATATATGATATTTATGAAATAAATATACATCTAGAATGATAATATCATATCTCTCTTTATACCACCTAATCTTTTGAAAAATAACAATGTCACTCAAGTGTACGTATGGCTTACCATCTCCACGATGGATGTGATTTGTTTTTCATATAAATTTCAAAAGGATAGTAATAAAGATGAATTTTATGGGTATATATGATATATATATCATAATAATGATTATTTAAATTATGATACCATGATAAATGTATAAGGACCAGTACTATCGAACTGAAGCATGATGGGAAAACGAGGCAGATATCACCTAGAATAGTGATTTTTAATTATTAATAAACTTGTGATAAGATTTTATAAAAAAACAATTAAAGTTATTATTTATATATTTTTATGGAATTAATATATAAAAAATACATATTTATTATATAATAGTTTTGAATACAAAAAAATAAAATTAGATAATTAAATGTAAGGGATTGTTGTCTAACTTTTATTTCTATGGGAAAGATGCCTTATACCCTATATGTTTCTTCTACATGGTGTATATACTTCTCCTAAATTTATTTATTGATATCTAACCTGAATATTATGATATTCCAATATCCATATAATTTTCTCTCATTCATGGGGCGTATTATTCAACTGATTATAAACTGGTAAGGGTTTATTTCATGATCTTATCTATATTCGGGATTGTTTCATTTTAAGTCTCTATTAGGGAATATTTTTTCCCATGTCGATGTTTTCATAATTTTTTTAAAATTATACTAATATTATACTGTGAGTATTAAATTTTATTTTAACCCATGTTTTACTTTTTATAAAATGGTTTCAAAAGAATTTTTTTCTTCATTTTCTAAACAAGGGTTGTTGCGACTTTTCCAAAACAAATATACAGAAGGAATGATTTTTAAAGTTATAAGACATAAGAATACATTCCCACCACCATGACTCATTAATTATATGAAGCATGATTTAAATTCTTATAAGGATAATTTTAAATGCAATGGTATCATTTATAATTGCACAACTCTTTAAAAAATAATTTCATGAAGGAAAAGACATTTTCCTCAATAATTATTTCAATTAATCATTAAAAAAAATTCATTATAAGACAAATTTATTTGATTATTAATTATAATTTCCTTCGGATATGACCTAGGGATACCATTATTATTCTTTATATGAATGTTTTATGTTTTTATAGAATTATACTTATGAGAATTTTTCTTTCCCATGAGTTATGTAAAGATGATGTGTCTCTGAAACTCATTTTTAACATAGGTTCTCAGATGGAAAATGATTTTTGTTATTATATAACACATATGTATGGGTTTTATTATCTAATGGGTGGGGCCTATATATCCCTCCAATTCATTGGGTAATTAATTTTATTTCATGATATAGGTAATGGAAACAAGTCATTGTTCTTAACCCATTAAGGTAAATATGCGATAAGGCCTAATCTGAGAGTCTTTGTAGTTAAAAATTACACATGAAATTATTTTCTATATGTATGATGACTACACATGATTTTATGACTTGAGATTATTGTTTAAGAATGATTTATGATGAAGTTTCAATCTTATGATTCATGTTAATGTTTTATTCCATAACTTTTGTTTATGATCCAAGAAAGGTTGAGTATGAATTTTGTGTGTTATGATCCTGATCACATACCCCAATTTTCTTATCTTATGTTTTCATAAGATACTAAATTAATATCTTCTATGTTTACCTTTATTGATCATTTTATATCACCGTTTTTTATGTTTCCTTTCCTCAATATATGAATAAAGGTGTTAAGTGAGATATGAAAAATGGATATAATTATGACGAATTAAGTGGGAGATGATGTATATATTTTATGAACATTTTATTTAGGTTTCAAAGTTTATAAAAGAACTAGAACAATATGATCCTCATGCATGTATTTGTATAATGAAATAAATAGTCATCTAAAAATACATAATATCTATGTAAGAAATGTTTGGGTCACTATAATTTGGAAATAATTTTAAAATTTAATTAGTTAATTGTGATTTGATATAATCCAAATATTGTATTTAAATTGAATTTTTTATTTGAATTGTTCATAAAAACATAATAATAATTAAAAGAATATTTTCTAAAAAAATAATCATCTTTTTTTAGATTATGTTTTATTTAAATTTTACCACTTATATTTTTTGAATTTTAAAAAATGGATTCCATATTTGGGATTATTAGGTCAAATTTTGGTAAATATGTCCCTATTATTTTTGGACATTATGAATTGTAAAATTTGTAATTTTTGTTACAATAGTAAATAATAAAAAAGGTAATTAAGGTAAAAAATTAAATTAAAAGGACTAAAAAATTACAACAACACATTCATTAATTTACTTTAATTAGTATATATAATCCATAATCAAACAATAGTATAATATATGGAATATTCTATTTTCCATCATTTTGACCTTTAAATTATTATATATAAATTAATGAAAAAAATTTCATTCAATTTGTCATGTTATCTATTTATTTTTTAAGTAGGGATAAATAATGGTTATTTTAGATTATAAATATTCATTTGAAATATAAATTATTTTTTTCATCATCATATTTGATTTCTAATTTTTAGGGAAGAAATAATTACTATAAATTCTTATGTGATAATTAGAAAGTGCACGTGCAAGAATAAACTATATAAATAATATTATTTTAGTGATTAATAATGTCAAATGAATTTTTTAGATAATAATAAAATATTTTATTTGTTTTTATAATTTTATATTGGAATTACATATCTATGCTTATGTTTTAAAAGTCAAATTAAATAAATAGTGTCAAAATTGATATTAATGATATTTTATAATAAATAAGGATTTATTAAATGATATAAAATTTATAAAAATACCATATTCAACCAAGTTTATGGGATATTTTTTGTGATTTTATACTTTACCCATTCATGGTATTTTTTTCCTTTTATATTTGCTATATTTTCCCCTAAATATAAAATTACATTCTTTCGCACAAATCATCAAAAGGGTTAACTGAGGGGGGGGGGGGGTTAAACAAAATGATTAGGGTGAAAAAAAACATAAAAATGTCCAAATTTTATTTTCTTATATAATTTCAATACATAAACACTATATATTTGAAATAAATTAGTTTGGATCCATTTTAATGTTTAATCCAATTTATATTAATTTAATACTTTCTATAATTCCATGAATGCTTCTCCCCTCACTTATAAAAGGTCAACTCCTCTCCTCTTTTCCACACAATTCAACAGAACACTGGTTTGGAAAATAAAAAAGCATATAAAATTATTACATCCAACCTCACATACATTATACATTGGTTTGATCATATGTACAACCTATGAAATCTTTTGGTTTAAACCATAAGAGGTTCTCTGAAGAGGATGTACAGTTCATAACCAAGCATTTTCATTTTATTTTTACGCTACCTCCTTAAAATAATTTTCAATAATTGTAAATAATAACACAAATATATAAAAATATTTAGTTGTTATTATGTTAATTTCATACCCAATATCCATCACCTCTTCCATAAAATGGGAGACAAAGTCATTGTTCTTGTGAACGATGGACTACTACTTCACGAACCAATATAATTTTTTTACCTAACTTCCAATTACGGTTGGTTTTAGTGATGTATTTAATATATATATATGATATTAATTAAATATTTATAACTCCTAACAGATAATATATCATCAAATTTCATTCCTCTCTATTCACTGAAAATTGAAAATGACATTCATGTCTACGTGAGGAATACCACCTACACTATGCAATGTTATTCAATTTTCATCACCACATAACATTATTGGAATATATAATTATATTTGAAGAAAAATATGGTATTTATGATATAATTATCACTCGTTAAAGATACAATTATACTTCCCCTCTTTCTATAATGATCATTTAAAAATGGAAATGTTACGCATGATTATGTACGACCTACCGTCTGCATGGTTGTATCATAGTTCATTTTTCCTAACCATATTTAATGGTTTAATTTACAATTATAATTAATATATAAACTGATAATTTTATCAGGATTATTATTCTATAGATGATGGAATAATTTCTGTTTTGACCATGTCAACCCACTGAAATCAGTTTGGGCATATGAGTCGAATATCATCAAGATATCCAATGTGAATTGAAACGATTAGTAATTTTATATAACATGGTATTAAATAAAATAACAGAAACTAGGAAAATTCAAATGGTTCTTATGTAATTAAATAGTTAACATATGTTTGTTATGTAGTAAGATAAAGAATGTACTTGATGAGTTGGACTCGAGGTAATGGACCTTCATTTTGAAATCCTACTATAAATTATCCCTTAAATATCATTTTTCTTGTGTATATTTTTTTATAAAAATTATTTTATAGATTTATTTTTTCTAAAAAAAATTAATTTTAAATTACTTTTTATTTATCTTTATACTTTCTTTTATGTGATTTCCAATGTAATTTTATTATGTACTTTATAAGAAAATTTTTGACTTTATTTATACAAGATAGAAGGAATGTTCTATTTTAAAATATATTAAAATAATTAGTTTCCCTCCCATTATAAAAATTATTTTATATTCGACTTAATATAAATTCATTAATGTTTTCTTCAAATAAAATATTTTTTCCACTTTCTTCTAAGGATTTTTTTGGAAAATTTAGATTTAAAAAGAATAGGATATATCAATACCCCAATATGATTTATTATGGGTACAATGAATGTTCATATAGGGTAATATTTTATGTGTTATGATTATGTTATGGTTCTAGGAAACTATTTTTTATGATGAATGATTCTATAATAAACCACGAATTGGCGGGCCTATGATATCACTCTAATGAATTGGGTAAGATTTATGTTCGGATATTGACTGTGAGGGTAATTCCCAAGTGTAATTGTGATGGTCATTCCATGTGTTCCCATGATGGTAATTCCAATAGTAATTGTTATGTTTATTCCATGTGTGACCATGAGGGTTATTCTAATTGTGACTGTGATATACATAATGATGATATAAAAATGATGCTTCGAGTTACTTAATTGATTATTTTTTCATACTATGGTTTTCATAGAACTTTTATGTTATCACAGGGAAATATAATGGGTTTATTTTTTAATAAAAGTACTCATGTGGGAGAAAATAACAACATTGGGAAAATATTTTAATAAAATTTGCTGGATTCCAAAAAAAACCATTATGTTTTTTATTTTTTTCTTCATCCTTTCTAATCATATGTATTATGAAAATGTTTTTGTAGAGAAGTGGAATTATTGTGCAATAAAATAATTATTATAAAACCATTATTTAATTTTTTCAAGTAAAATTTTCATTATTATACATGGACCATTATTTTTATTTCAATCTTTTTTATGTCCATTACAGAGATTTTTGTGATTATCCCAATTGTTGAAGTTTTTTCACATGGTTTTAATGATGAGTAGGGATAATGATAAGGTCAAGAAGAAAATAAAGAAGTTGTTTCAGGAATATAAAACTTGTTATATTTTAAATGTTTTGTTTTATGAAAAAATGGATAATAAGTGAATGTTTCCACTTTATAAAGAAATACTATTTATGTAAATATAATGAACTAATTATCTATGAAAATAAACGTAAAATATATTTTGTAATGAAAGAAAATAAATTCTTTTCTGACCATTTAAGAATATTTATTATTTAAATATGGGTTGTTATAGTTTGTATCGGAGGAAATTAATAAATTATATCCTTGTTAATTCTCACATATAAATGTTGGGTGATGCGGAGCTCCCCACCCATGGGATTTATGATGAAATGTATTTCACTAGGGATGGTGGTAAGAGTCTCACCTAGTTGATGTACCCTATTGTGGAGTTCTATGACCGATATCATTTATAACCCAATATTAATAAATAAATACCATTATAATACGTATCAGATCAAGGTTTTAGATAAGTATATTAGTTAGGATATTGAAAGTAAATACCCTCAAGAGATTTTAATTTTGGGGTATCATGTTTTCAAAGATGAAGACTACCATGTATCTTTATCTAAACTATGTCTATTCAGAATGGTAGTTCATGGTGGAAAGAGACCTATAATAGTTGTAATTGTAATAGATCAATTTTTCATTTTGATTACTCTATTAACACAAGCTATAACCAATAGTGGTATCCATGCTAGAGAGTAGACATATCTACCCCAGAGGAACATATCGATAGTGAAGAATGTTATCAATTAAAAACCTAAAATATTTATATGATCATCTAAAAAATTTATAGAAAATAGATTTATTAAATCCCCAAAAAATATATTTTATTTCATGTGTCATTTAGATCAAAAAAATTGAACTCTTTCATTTTACCATTTTGAATGCAAATCCGACCAATGTCTGTCAGTGGTTAATAATATCAAGGAGAGAGAATATATTAAGGCCTTGTAATGGAATGAATTTATGAATATTAAAAATTATATATAATTATTTATGGTGGTTTTACTTATGATGGTAAATAATTTTTTTCAATTAATACTGAAGGAGTAAGATTATGTAGGCACATATTAAGAGGTATGGTTATTGACTAAGTGTTTTCATTTTATTTATACTTATCGCCCAATAAAAAATTATTAAAGTCTTATGAAATAATATCAGAAGTATATTAAATATACTAATATGTTTTTATGTTAATTGAATAACCTATATCTATCTCACCTTCCATCAATTGGGGAACTAGACCATCGTTCATGTGTACGTTGGACTACTTCCTTACAAGCCAATGTAATTTTTCTGCCAAAAAATCATCTTATGGACAGTTATAATGATAGATATAATTTATATATACATGATATTAATGAAATATTTATCATTATAAAAATTTAATATATCATTTATTTTATTATCCTTAATCCACTAAAAATTATAATTCCATTCACGCGTATGTGTTGAGTACCACCTCCACAATATGATGTGATTCGTTTTTAATCACCGCATGACATGGATTATATATATATATATATTTATACCTAAATAAATAATATGTAATTTTTGAAAAAATTATCTTCATATGAAGATAAAATAAAACCTAACATCTTTATATAATGATCGTGGAAAAATCAGAATGTTACTTATGTGTATGTACGTCCTACCATATCAATGATTGTAGTGTAGTTAATTTTTCATAACAATAATCGATGGTTGGTAATAAAATTATAATTAATGTATAAAAATGGTAACTAATTCATGAATATTATTATTATTGTGATAGAATAAAGAAATATATGACCATATCCAATTTACAGAATTCATTTTGGACACATGAGTTGAATATCATTGAAATATCCAATTTAAACTTAATTGATTAAGAAATTGTATATGAAATGGTATTAAATAAAATAATAATAACAAGTAAAATTAAAAAAGTTCATAAAAAATTAAATAACTTACATAATTTTTTTATTCAGGAAGATAAAGAATGTACTTGATGAGTTAGACTCAAGGCAAGTGACATTTTTTTAAAAATCCACATTTAATGTTTCCCATAAAACCCATTTTCATTAATATAGATATTTTTTTAAAATAAATTCATGGATGTATTTATATGAAAACAAATAAATTATAAATTAAATTTAATGAGACTTTTTAATTTCTGTAAAATAATTTCAAAAGTGATATTTCTATGAACATTATATAGTATTTTTTGACATTATATATTAAAGGAAAAAATGAATGTTTTATTTTAACTTATAAGATGATAGATACTTCTCCCTCTTACATAACCATTATTTTATATTTTAGTTTATTCATAAGGTTCTATTATTTATTGAAATAAATATAGTTCTCTAATTCATTTAGGGATTTATTTTTGAAAATTAGGCGAAAAAGATTTATTTTAATATTCAAAAATGTTTTATTATGTGTACACAGAACATTTTTATGATTAATTATTTTATGTGTTTTTATAATGATATGGTTAATAGAAATTTTTTATTATTATTTTTGGTTTAGTAGAAAATCAAAGATGGGAATTTCTATGATATCCCTCCATTTAATTGGGTGATATTTATGTTTGGAAGATAATCATGGGGATTATTTCCATTGTTATGGTGACTGTTATTCAATATGTAATCATAGTGGTTATTCAAATTTTAACTTTTATGGTTATTCCATATGTAACCATTCAGATTATTCTATTTTAAATCTCAAGGTTTAATCAATATATAATAGTGATATGAAAATTATCTCTCAAGTTACCGACAAGATTATTATTGATCGAAATGGTTTTTAACTAAATATTTTGATTTTTCACAGTAATAGAAGGATTATATATTTAAAGAAAAGTATTTGATAAATCTCATGGGTGAAAATAATAACTTTTTTAAGAAGATTTATTTTATCAATATAAACTATTTTGGGTTTTATTTGTTCCATTAAAATTTCTTTTGAAATCTTGTGTTTAAATCACGGGGAATAAAAGTGGATTTATTGGGTTAAAAATGTCTACTTATAATCAAAATTTTATATTGAAAAAATTAAATTTTTATATATATCCATGTAATACTGGTTTTAATTCTTTCTTTTTTATGTCCCTTACAATGATTTTTGTGCTTATAAAACTTTAAAAAAAATCAATTGTTCTGATGGAAGAGTAGAGGCAATGATGAGGTCAACATAAAATTTTTACATATATTTCATGAAAAAAACATTTTATATCATTTATTTTTCGTTTTGTGGTAAAACATTATAGTAAGTGGGATTTTACACTTTGATATGTAATACTTATTTATGTAAGGATGATGAACTAATTCTATAAAAATATAACCCTAAATTCTCTTCGATAATGAAAAAAAAATTTATGAAAAAACATACTAGAACATATATTGTTTATGGTCGAGTCATTATATTTGTAGAATTATGTGATATGTAGGAAGATTGTTTTAGTGATTTAGGAATGAAAAATTCAGTTTGAATATACATTTTTTGGAAAAATATGTTATTTTAGTGGAATTTGATTAAAGAATAAAATTATACTGTTCAAGTATGTATATTTTATAAATTTTATATATTAGATAGAAAATTAAATCATTAACTATAGGAAAAGTAGCATGAAAACAAAAATTTTATCCTATTATCTTCATTTCCAATGAATCAATGATATTTTTCAAACATCCATGGTATATGGTTTTGTGGTTCTTAAAATTCTCATGAACATTAAATTTCCTTTGATAAATGTTCTCTATCACACTACATCATTTTTTTGGACATTATTTTTTCCTTCCATGTCAATCTTTTTAATTCCGACCAATTTTATCATATTTGGAATCATAGTTTTTGTTATCCCGGATGGCTTCATACGTCTTTTTCTCTATTTTTAGTAAATATTTTATCACCACTTATTATGATTTATTATATCAAAA
Organism: Viscum album; assembly: GCA_963277665.1. NCBI lineage: Eukaryota > Viridiplantae > Streptophyta > Magnoliopsida > Santalales > Viscaceae > Viscum > Viscum album. The sequence continues at coordinate 138,443,251 of OY728164.1, forward strand.
AGTGGTATATTTTTTAAAATTTAAATTTAGATGATGAAATTTATTAAGAGGGGGAGGGGGAATGTAATATCAGGAGATTTGAAAATTAAGACTATGTTCTATAGCTTACAAACTTCGCAACTCTGATCATAAACGAACTAAGAAATATTCTTATTTAAATATGATTATTATAACCTGACCATTTAGTTAGAAGTTATAAATAGGATTAACCACATTATAAAACACACAGACACACATACATATAAGGATCCAAATCAATAAAAATGTATTGATTAATGTATATGAAATAAGTACTCAGTTTTTAGTAGTCATTTTATTCTTGAAAAATATGTTTTCTTTAAAAATTGTTTTAGTGCCTTTTGAGAGTGAATATTAAAATAAAATTATGGAAATTTATAAATTTATTGTAAAAAAGGATATAATTTATAAATTAATAATATAAAATTTATTTTGGGGTGAATTTTTTTTTATTTTTACAAAAAATATTGTTTTTCCAGAGAATAGTGAAAAATATATATTTTTATTGAAACACATATTTTGGAATCAAGAATCATCGAGGCTAAATTATTTTTAAAATTGTTTCTATGTTAAATTAATTATATAATATTCTTAATAATATAATTAATTCCTTTGAAATCAATTTTATTGTTGAATTTGGCATAAAAAAAATTTATACATAAAAAGAAATTTAGAAAAGACATTTTTCATTGTGTTTTTCATTTTAATATTCTATTTTTTTTCTAAATATGTGATTTTATTTTTCAAAAAATTGATTTTATATTTTGAATGAGAATGTCCAAATTTTTAAATAGGTCCCTTTTATTTTTGGTCACCATGGACGGTCACCATATTAAATAATTATCACTGCGGTAAGGGAAAATTTTAAAATTGAGATTAAACGTAATATGATATAGAATATAAAATGACCATTACAATTGAATTTATCATATTTTATGTATTTATTTTCCCATTTCAATCCAATTTTTTGAAAATGACATTTTTTTCATTTATTATTGATTTGGACCATTATTATAACATACATGGTATTTATAGAATAATATATTTTAATATATATAATAATTATGAATAATATATTAATTTTAAATTATAAGGGATGCTTTTTCTGATATAATACTCATGATGTTACAATGAGTTTCTATGATATCTTACGTTGCACACAACTTGGAGTTATACTAAAAAATGATACAAACTAATATTATTATTTTAAATCATAGTTAATGACTAACCATTACATTGTTGGGAATGTACATAACTAACTAAAATATTATTGCACATGTTTTTGACTTTTTTACATTTATTCAATAAATTTTTGAGGCATAAAATGAGGATGGATCCCATTTTGAGCATAAAATACTTTAATATTTTTAAAAGGTCATTTTACTGCCTTTTGATGGAGAAACCTTTGTAAATATAGTTTTTATTAGTTTTATATTTTCTATTTTAAAAAATAAAATTATTCTTTAGAAGCGGGAAATCAAAATTTAATTTGGTTTAATTTTTCTAATTTTTGGAAAAAAACCATTTTTTAGGAACAATGCAAAATACTGTATTTTAATTCAAAACTGCCTTTTCATCTCATTTATTTATATAGTTAGATTAAATTTTTATTTCATTTTAATTTTTAATTAGATTATTTTTTTATCATTTAATCCAATATTTTTTCATTTTAAGTATTTTCACATTTAAATTAGACATAAACACATTTCAATCTTTTGATAGTTTTTACTTCATAAAAACCTGCTTTCTTGTTTTGACAACAGGAATTAATTTTATATTAATTAATGAGAACTCTTTATTTTGATTTATAAAAATTTATTCCATATTTGTAATCATAAGGTCTATATTATTCCAAAAGGTACCTTTTATTTCTGTACATTATTAATAGTTACTTCTGTAATTATTTTTGGTAAAGACCCGACAAATTCCATGTAATTTTTTTTAAATTATTTGGGATTATTATGAGTCTTAAAAAATAGACAGCGCGTGATTCTGAGTCTCGGTGTGCTTGGAATTAATTTTTGAACTTTTATTAAAGTATGTTTAATAAACACACTGGTGGCATTTTCTAACTCTTGAACCGGTGCTCAGAATTGAAATATGACAGCACCAATGAATCCGCAACGTCAGAATCCAGTTAAGGGAAGATACACATCAATCAGAGTATGTCAGGAGAAAAAGAAAAGTTTTTGGAATTTTTAAATAAAATTAAATTAACTTGTAATTGTTATTTTATTTTCATTTTCCCCAACAGATGAGCGGCGGTGAAGGGACTAGTGACTGGTTAAGCCATTTAATGGCTTAACTCACCAACAGTGTAACTCCACCATTTTGAATTAATATAGGCTCATTAATTCATTTAATGAACCTCCTTAATTCTTCATTGCATTACTCACGTTTCCCCATGCTATTTAAATTGAGCACGGGGTGGGGTTTTGGAACAAATTCATCTAGTGAGGAAACTTTGGCGACGTTTTGCGACAACATCCACTGACAGAGGACGGAAGCTTGAGCTGAAACGATCTGAGATCGACAAACCCCGCCGACTCCATCCAATGTGGGCGCTCCTTCCACTACAACCACGACACCTCCAATAGATATCGAGGTTGGGGGTTTATTTTAATAAATCTTACAATTGATGAATTCTTCCCCTGATTGTTATCATGATAACATAGAGGGTGAAGGCCTAATGAACAAGGCCCAAACACTCTGCCGCTTCATTCATGTTGTGTTCACCGAGTTAGGTTTCCTCAATTTTGACGAAAGTGTGAAATAGAAGGCCATGCTATGACGAAGGCATCCTGGGAGACCCATAGGCGAAGGCGAGAGTGAAAACGGAGCTCTAAAGCATCACTAGAGCCTGGCGAAAGATCCACCGGCGCACCGTCGCGCATTATAGAGGGGAGCCACGATGACTGCAGATGGTGGCCAGCCCTTGGCCTGCCAAGGAGGTGGAGGCGGAGGAGGCGCATCACTGTGTGCCGTATTGAAGGAATCATTGGAGAAATAAAGGGGGACTCACTTCCTGCGGGTCCCGTAGAGCACATGGCAGTGCCATGTGGCGCCGCTGATTGAAGGGGTCCAAACAGATCCATTGAGTCATTCAGCAGGTAGACGACGCACCCCTCTCATAGTGCACTAGTAGGCCGCGCCACGTTGCCTAGTGGGCAAGGCCGATCTGCGGCCCAGCGGGTCGATCCCACCGTGGCCCAACCCAACTCGTCCATCCCAGGCTGGATCGGTCCGACCGGGTCGGACATGACTCAGATCCCTCTCGGGCCCATTTTCATTTATGTGATCGTATCCTGTGAACATGATGTCTTTTTTATGAACCATCTATGGATCTGGGATCCTTGGAGTGAGACGGTCCTTTTGAGATACTCCACGATTGTTTTGAAGAAATTTAGAGTATGACCGTGTTGGATCGACCCCGAATCCAACCAAGCCCTGGGTACTAAAATGCCATTAACTTACAAATCGGGAATCCAGTTGACTTGCTGTCTGTTGTGTTGGAACTCTTATAAAATGATAGATAATCGGGTTAATTATTATTGGAACTTAATGCTAGTTGAAATATGACTAATGGATTGAGGATTAGTTCTCTCAGTATCAAGCGTATTATGTTCGGGAATCCAGTGGATGGTAGTGAGGCGGATTTTGGAGACAGATCATACAAAGGTTAGTACCATGTGATCCTATGTGGATAAACATCTATCGATCCTATGTGGGTTTGTTCCTATCTGGGTCAGTGCTCAGTGATCTTGTGTGCTTCAGCACATACCGATCATCTGTGGGTCATATCCTATGTGGGTCAGCGCTCAGCAATCCTTTGTGGGTCAGCGCATTCCGATCCTATGTGAGTCAGATCCTCTATGGGTCTGTGGGGGTTGTTACCTATCAATCCTAGGTGGTTCATATCCTATGTGGGTTAGCAAGGGTTAGTACCTATCGATCCTATGTGGATCAGACCCCGTATGGTCAGTAGCATTTCCTCTTGACAGAATATGATGATCTAGCTTTTCGACTAATCATATATAATTGTATGCTTAACTAATACATGGTTTGAGCTGAGTCTTTTCTTTGTGATTTGTGTAAGGGTTGGTTTCCTGAGAACCAACTATTTTGTAATTTGATTACATGAATGTTCACTTATTATATATTGTTTATTATTATGCTTGACTGTAATATAATAATGTCTGGGAATAATTTTTGCATTGATATGGTCATGGAAGATCCCTGATATGATGAGAACCTTGAAATTCTATAACAATATTCTTGAATAAAGTTCTACGGTTGGATGACATAGTATGATTGGACAAATAGAATACAGACCTTCATGTGTGAGTACTCGTAAGAAGACAAAACTCTCTCTCATGGAGTTCGCACATGGTAATCTCCAAGATAGGAGATTATGAGAAATGACCCGCCATTAGAAATTCTGTATGTCTTGGTGTCATCAGACATTGATATCTACGAGTGTGTGTAATGTTCCTTAGACTGGATGATTATCATTAACTCATGTCATGACCTGCACACTTAGATTTGCTGACGAAAACCATCACAAAGAGAGTTGGCGGGAAGTAGGGTACGTTGGGTGCGTCACGAATGACATGTTGTTAATGGATAAGTCGAGGAAGGATTTGTACCATCCATATTTATGGAAGTAGATATCTTGTGCCCTTATATTGAAATAAAACTGTCACCGAAATTCCATGGCCATGGTGTCATGACGAGTTTATTTTTAGAATTCAACGAATTACAGATCAAGAATATAGGTTTATGACACTTCCATGAAACCTACTTGTTGAGATATTGAGACAAAGGGATTAAATTACACAGTAAGGGTTCATATGAGGTGACACGTCAATGCATCATCAATTTCTTTCTCTTGGGTGCCTTGACCAGTTTCTAGATAGTAATCATGGACTTTAGGCAAGCCCACCTAATGCTAATGAGAAATAGGCCTAGAGGGACACACACTATGTGTATCCAAGTATCTCAAGTAGAATAAAGATTATTACCATACAAGGTTTTATAATTATTCAAGGAAGTCTAAATCATTTTAATGTTGGAGGAAGAATAAAATGAAAACAAGTACATGCCGTGTATTAATGGTTACATGCCGTGTAGTTTTTTATTTTGAAAACAAGTACACGCCATGTATTAATGTTTACCCGAAGTGTAGTTTTAAATGAAAAACTAGTACACGCTGTGTATTTATGATTACACACGGTGTTATTTTTCCAGTCGAAATTTTGAGGAAATATCGTTTTATTAAATGATATTTATTATAATCAGTGTGGGCGCATGTCAATGAATTAATGATTCAACATGGGGTTTTCAAAAAGAGGTAATGAAATAAATAAAACGCGTAACATGTTTATTTATTGTCATAACTCTACAACTTGAAACCCGATTATAAATATCCTCACAACCCCATCTCTTTTCCAAAAAATCGTTGTGCATAACAATTCTTGAGAATTCTCTCAAGACTGAATGAACTCCATCCTCCAATAATACTCTCAAGACTGAGAGAGATCCACCTCTATCGGATCAAGGTGATCTAAGGTGGACAACTCAAGCAAAGGATTCTCCATGCTTGCACCCAGAGATTCCTTTAGCGATGTCCAGAGATACTTGGTGCACGTGTTGATCACCACTAGAGGAAGTCTACACTTGGCTTCTGCGACACAATGAATAATCACATCAGAACGTGATCAGAAATATCAATGAAGAAAAAATTCCATAAAAGGTACTTCTTGTCATTTAATTAAATTAATTATAATCAACCTATGATGATCTTTTCTTTATGGTTTCAGGAGTTTTCTTCTTCTTTGTCTATTTCTATGATTCGATCTGTGGAGACTGGCGTTTATTGTTGTATTGATCCCAGATTGATCATTGCAAATGTCAAAAAGCCAAGTGGGAACATCCACCAGTGAGCTTCCGCTACGCTCAGAACCTTCAAGGGGTATTAGATGAGGTCACAATGTTGATTATAGTAATTTAATTTTCATTGATAATTTACGCATTTATATTTGATTCAATTAGAGATAAATAGTTCTATAAAACTGAATGAATGAGATATGTTCTTCCTCCTTTGTTTGTCGATTCACTTAACAAAAACGAACATTTAATTTTAATTTTGATTAAATTAAAAATGAGGGACTCATTTGGGGGAGCCTCTCTTTTTGTCTGTACAACACAAGAATACACGACGTGTAGTGAAAACTACACACTGAGTACTTAGGTTCAACGAACCGGTACTGGTCCGCCAATCCACACTGTGTGAATTGAGTATACCTAATTATATATTACACTATGTTGAATAGAAATGAATGGAGCATGGGAACTAGAATACACAACGTGTATGTTAAATCAACATTCTGTGTAGTCCAATCTGGCCCATGTGAAACAATGTACAAGGAGAAGCTGTGTTCCGGGTACACGGGATTACCAGGCCGGTAACCACATAACAAGGAAGTACTCACCGTGTTAGATTGATCTACACACCGTGTAATCCAAAATTTCAAAAGTACTAAAAACATGCCAGAGCCCCCCACATGTACTTTGGATAAAGGGTGAAACATATTCGGTGTGTAGGCTATATTACACGCCGTGTACTTTCAAAAAATGGAATTTCACCAGGTTTCCTCCAAAAGTACAAAGACCTGTACAAGGAATATGGATGAGAAGAATCTCAAGGGAAATCAGAAAAGAATTTGAGATAAAGAATTGATTAATTATAAGATCATATATAATTGAATTCAAGTGCAACTTATCTTGAATAAATTGAATGATTAAAAGAATTTGAATTCTAAATATGTTTAAATGTCATTACATGCTATGGATGATCATGAGATAGACCAAAGAACCTTTGTATGTGTGTATGGTTTCAATTAAATTTGTTTAATTTAAATTCTTTAGCCTACAAGCCTTCTTATAATAAAATGTAGGGCCTACATGCCCATGGTTTTTTTAATGTAAACCCCATGTAATGGAGGATCTCCCAAGCTAGTGGAGATGGTTAAAAAATTCGTAGCTGAGGTGAAACCAACTCAAGAAGATGAAAAGGTGGACAGATGGGAGCTACAAAAAACAGACCATTGGGTTCAAGGTTTCTTCCCTAGGTCAGAGTTAGCTTTTCAAAACCGCCAGATAATCTAACCAATAGAAGCTCATGATCATGCCATATTTTTTTATTTGAATCTGATTTCATGGTTTATTTATGTATGTCTTGTCATGTTAACATAATTAATAAAATAAACAAGCATGAAAATATGGAATAAAATAAAAACCGGACTACGTGTAAACATTATCAGAACATGGTTATTCAATTAAGCAATCATCACTTAATATTAACAAGCAAGTGATAATGAAAAACTATGCATAAAGAATAAAATCCCTCAAATACCATATTAAGTCAGACCAAGCCTTACATTACTTGATTAATGGAAAGACTCAATAAAACTATGTGTTTGAACAACCCTTTTTGGGACACTTACTTTTATAAAAAAGCTCTTATGAATGTTTTGGGTTGAATTAAACATTTTACATCAAGAGGATTAGCCCTTGATAGACTTGTTGTAAAATGGAGGCAAGTGTTGAGGAAATCCATGTCAGGATTTCAGGATTGGGGAGTCCTCTCAATAGATCAAGGAACTGTAAGCTCACAGTTGACAAAGACCATCCTACCTAAATACCTTCAAATAGCTTGACCAACCCTTTTTGGGGTTCTACAAAGGTGAATATGGATCCATGCCACTAGAATGTCAAAGAAACTAGACATTCGAGGTTTTATGGTGAGGGACCTTGGGACATGATAAAATAGTGGGAGAATTAATAAATTCATTTATTATTTTCCATAAAATGTAATGAAAAGTTACTGATAAATCTTCTCTTTTAATTTGTAGAATCAATATGACAAGCTCGTTAACCACATTTTCTCTACGATCAATTCTAGAAAAGGACAATACCCTCACCAGTAGTAACTTTCAAGAATGGTTTATGTGCCTTCGGGTTATCCTATTCCATGAACGAAAGTTTTACGTGCTGGAGTTGTAACACCCCAAGCTTTCACGGTACACTTCTCTTTGAATAATACAATAGCGTGTGTTATACGCAACTTCGAGTTCTAACACACCACAACCAATCATAATAGCCGTTAAGAATAGTAATACCCACTTTTTGGAATTTTATACCTTTTATCATTCAAAATGAACTTCATTTTTGGATTCTGAATTTCGAAATTATCTTAGGGTGAATTTTTGGTACTTTTCTGATAACTTTCATATTTTGATGAATAGTGAAAATTACTAAATTCTAATTAAAAACAACTTTTTTAATCAAAATAATTAATTGTGATAAATTTTGAATTTGAGTGATTTTAAAGTATAATTAGATTATATTTTTACCATTTAATCCAATGCGGGTCATTGGACATAATTTCACATTTAAAATGGACATAAGCAAGTGTCAATCTTTTGAATGTTATTATTTCTTAAAAACACTCTATTTGTTTTAACAATGGGAATTAATTTAAATTAATTAATTCAACTTATATGTTTTGAATTTGGTAAAATTGATATCATTTTTGAATTCATAATATCAAATATAGCTTAGGCTGAATTTTTGGTATTTTTATGAGATACATCAATTTTTGATGAATAGTGAAAACTCTGAGTTATTGGTTAAAACCGATTTTTTTATTTAAATAATTTTTTATTTTATTTAAATTAATTTATGTAAAAATAGATACATAATACTTATATAAGTTCATTTTAATTCATTCGAGTTTTTTATAATAATTTTAGATATATATAAAGTTTATTGAACTTTTCACCGTCTTTTACCCACCTCCTAGGAGAATTTGAAAATTCCCATAAAATATAATTTTACCACTTCTGTGAGTTGAATTTCTAAAATCTGAGAGACATGGTTAATATCAATAAGTAAAATTTGGTTCAATAAGATAAAAATAATTTTTGGTGAATATGAACTTTTTACTTTTATTTACCGTGGTTAAAGGTAAATATGGTCATTCAAGGTAAAAAGAATATTGTAATAATTCAAAATTACCTTAACACATGTCCTAAACTTATTTTATGAGTAATGGATGGCCATGGGAATCTTTGGGTTGATTGTGGGACCCCATGGATCCACTTATGAATGATAATGACATTTTAGATTAATTAATTTAATGTAAAGGCAAAATTGACATAAATAAAAACCTTTTAGTAATTCATTTTTATATGGTGTTATATAAGTAATATTTTTTACTATAAATATCTTTTATAAAGATAATACGATTTTGTACATAATGGTATTTTATTTATAATTTTTAGAAATTAAATAATTTAATTTATTTATGACACAATGATGATGCAGTAATGACCGTATTAATGAATGATTAAGATAATTGATATTATAAATACCCAAATAAATGTAATTTGAGACTTTTTATGAATTCCAATAATTTAATAGGTTAATATGACATATTAGGATTGGTTATATGAAATTTTTTTTAAGTAATAATGCTTTTATGAATTTATCAATAACAAAATACCCAATAGTCCCAAAATTGACATAAAAGAGTTTTTAAAAAATATATTATATTATTAATTAATATTATAATTATAAAAATCAAAGGCTAGGACAAATGACTTATATCATGATATTTGTATCATTAATGAACCACTTTGGTGTCTATTTTATTTTTATAGTACGTTTATTAAACATATAATATAAAAATACAAGGAGACATGGTAAATGTCAAACAAATTAACTAAGAGTTAAAACTAAAAGATAAGGTTAATAAAGTGACCCCAACCTATCTAAAACCTATATTTTAAGTTGGTTTTGACCTATCCCTACCTTATACTTTTAATAATACACTCTTGAGCAATTATAAATCGAATATGATTTTATTATAAAATAATACATTATGTTTTTCCTAAAGAGCCCCTCCTCCCCCTTATAAAAGGACACCACTTCTAACCAATTCCTCAGACCTCTCAAGACTTTTGGCTCATCCAAACTCTGCCCAATTAAGCTCCATAAATCTCTCTCCTCCTCTTAGAAGCCTTAATTTATGCATAATACACTTCAAGAGTCCTTTTTGATTCAAACCAAAGAGAGTTACCCAAATTAAAGGTAACGACTTCTCTTAGCTTCTTTTCTTTTATTTTACTTCTCGAACCCCTAAAATCTTTTTATTATTTTATTTGGTAACAAAAACAGTATCTAAAATATAATAGGATATTTTTATGAGAAGTATTATAACTACACTTACACACACCTCCATCTAATGGGTGAATAACATAATGTTTTTGTGGATGGAAACCAAACACCCCACAAAACGATGATTGTTTAATTATCTCCTACCACATCTCATGGTGGAAATTTTGATGGAAATGCAATTAAATATGATATTAAGGATATTTATATTATATATAATCTTCTTTAATTCCATTTTATATCATACCATTATTTTTTTCATGTTGTATATATATATGATAATTTCATTTGAGGAAGTGCGGACTACCGCCCCCTCAAAGTGATATGACTCGTTCATACCATACATGGAACGTATAAAGTATGGTGTTAATGAAATTAAGTAACATATATAAGATACTATATTATACTGGAATAATTATATAAATATGTATCATTTGGTTTTTATTCCTTTTAAAATGAAAAATGAAGTGGAAGTAGCGTTCGTGCGTACGTACGGATTACCGTCTCCATGAATGCGATGAGATTCATTTCCCCATTTTATACATTCAAGAATAATTATAATTTTCTGATTAAAATTAATGTTTATGTACTTTATATAATTTTGGATATGAATAAGATACAACCTATCCATAACAAACAAGGCTTACGTAACAATGCATATAAAGGAAAATGAATCAGTTAGCACCCGAAACGACGATAATACTAAAATATTATTAACAAAAAAATATTAAAAGATAATATATTATATCATATTTGTATATATGATTCTTTTATAATTTAATAAAATTGATTTAACTATTATATATGAGGTTAACCTACCCTCAACGAAGGAAAAGTACAAGGTAAGGGGTTTTCATCTCACTCCTTATTCCCGTGAGATTCATGCCATATTGCCACTATTACCTTTTGTGTGGTGTATATACTGCCCAAAATTGTATTCTTTGTGTAATAAAATTTAATTTATGTGTATTTACATATTCATTGTATGATACCTCTTTCATGGGGTGTATGTTTCATATGATAACAAATTGTTATGGGTTTATTTCATAATCTCTTCATTATCTGAGGTTGTTTATACGTAATTATCTAGTAGGACATCTTTATCATCCACATACATGTTTCCTAAAAATGTATTTCAAAACAATATTAATATTTTACATAATATGGGTTAAATTCATTTATACCATTGTTTTAATTTTTATAAGTATTTTATAATGGAATCATTCTGTCGTTTTCCAAACAAGGTCCTTTTAAACCTTTTTGTCAGAATTAATGTAAGAATGTCTTTTTTTAACTTATACGACGTGTGCGGATATTTTACACCATTATAAAATCTTTGAAGCATCCCTTACAAGATTATAAGAATATTTTGAAATTAAATGTTTTATTTTATAATTATGTGAATTTAAAATGATTTCAAAATGAATATTTTAAGAATTTATGAACGATACTCTTTATCAAAATCATAATTTTAAATGTTTTCTTTTTTTAACTTATACGACGTGTGCGGATATTTTACACCATTATAAAATCTTTGAAGCATCCCTTACAAGATTATAAGAATATTTTGAAATTAAATGTTTTATTTTATAATTATGTGAATTTAAAATGATTTCAAAATGAATATTTTAAGAATTTATGAACGATACTCTTTATCAAAATCATAATTTTAAATGTTTTGAAGATTTATCTTTCTAAATTTTTTTTAGTTAATTTCCATTTTTTCAAAATTATTTTAAGGATTTATTTATATGGACATGAATTATTTGAAATGATATTTCTTTTCCAAAGTTTCAAAGTGGTATGGGACACTTTCATTGAAGAATCTCTTTTAAATTACTTCCTTTATAAATGTGTGACTTTTCAATGATTTCAAAAAAAGAGATATTTCCCTCAAATAGTTTTGATTTCATATATGTCAACATCATTTGATGGATTTTAAGCTTATTTGAAGATGATTTATTATGATACCAAATGTCCATATTGTATTGACGGTTTTGTGATATGTTTGACTGTGGATGTGTTAATTTTATACCATTCATGGTTTATGGAGAAAGTATTGACATTTCATATGCTAGTTTTAATGCGAATATTTATGTTATGTTTAAAACTTTTCATATGAGGAATGCATTGGACTTAGTAAGTGACGGGTGGAGCCCACTATAGCTCCTCGATTCATCGGTAGGTCTCATGAGACAAACTAGTGTCTTGGAACGAGGCCTTGAAAAAATCTAATTTGTAGTCTTGGTAGGAGGCTTTGAATATGTGGTTATGATAATCTGACATTATGCATTCCATCATTATGAAAGTGGTTAGTGATATTTCATGTGAGTATTCGACTAGTAGAATATCCATGTGAATAAGTAAATGGAATTACAACATTTTATTTTTTCCATATTATGATGATGTTCAAGTTTAAAAGGCTTTTGTTTTAGTTATAAATTTCTTTAAATTTTTATGCTTATCTATGAAAGTTTCCATTGTATTCTTATCCTTACTGATCATCTGAGCTCACCCCTTTCTATGTTTTATTTTTCACAGGATTTCAAGAAGTGTATTCTGATTGATATATAGGGTTAAGCCAAGGGAATAATGGAATTCGTGAAGGATTATTTATGTTGTTTTGTATGTTATGAAGTGTAATGTAAAATTTATTTATGTAATCTATTTTCCAAGACTGCTAAACTGATCAGTCCTTCAGGACTTGATTCCTTGTAATCATGCCAATGTATTAAAATAATGCACAAACTCTGGGTGACTGGGGTCGGGGCATTACTATTAGTATCAGAGGAAGTTTAACAATAAACTTGGAAACTATATTTAGATAAACTCTGATTAAAGAAAATTACCCTAATATATAATCTGAGGATTAGTATATAAGAACGTCCTAGAATTTTGGTAATGTAGAGATTTTGTGAGTTTTCCGAGCAATAAATCCCTGTCTGGATACGAGCAGGTAGAGGCGGCTCTGGCACAGATGTACCTAGGGGTAAAACCCGAAAACAACGCTTTGAGCTAGACTCAAACGGGAACTGGTGCATGTCAACGGGACTTGCTATACTCTTGGTTACGACACTCCTAGGGGATATTCTTAGGATAATTCCCATTTTCTTTACAAACCATTATGAAGGGCTTATGAGTATATACTTACTCAAAGAAAACATTTTTATGATTATGGATTATATCCATAAACTATTCAATTTGCGTTAGGTATTTTAAAAGTTTGGAAATATTCATTACAATTCATAAACTGACATAGTTTATCATATTGTATAGAAATGGTGCCCAGTAGAAGGAATGTGAACTCCAACAATACGTATGATCCAAATAGTAAGAAGGATCATATCTTTCATAGTATTTAGCCAACATTTAGAAGGTAAATATTCTCCCATGTATTCTCAACACATGAAGAAATAGTATCATGTGTTAATAAGATAAGTAAAGAATTCTCCAAGTCCTATGGCATTGAAGGAAAGTAAGAGAAGAAAAGGATGGAAGAGAGAAAGATGGATAAAGGGAATAGGGAAAAGAAGAATTTTCCCATATGTGATAACTGTGGGAAGAAACACTTAGGAACTTTCATGAAGGGAATGGGAGTTTGTTATAAGTGTGGAGAAAAAGGAAACCATGTACATGACTGCAATGGTAAGAAAAAGGTTTCAAATATACAATGCTTCATCTGCAAGGAGTTGAGACACTATGAAAACCAATGTCCAAATCATCAGAGTATGCCCCAAATGATTCTATTGTATAATAATCAACTTATGATACTACCATAGATGAGGAGTAATTATTAGAGTTCTTATGTTGTTATTAGATAATTATGTCATTAGAGTGTTGTATCGACAATGTACTAGTTATAATAATTATGGAGTATATAAGAATTGTACTGCAATACTATTTTATCAAGGACTTGAGATTGTGTAGAACCAAGAAAAGAGACTCAATAACAGGTTAATTTTTTTGAAAATACATGGTTGAGTGAATGATAAACCATAATATGGTTTTGATACCGAAGTAGTGATTTTGGAATAATATATGATTGATTGGATAAATTATATAGGATATTCTTCACCACCATGAAAGTGAGTAATGATATTCCATTATTATTTGAGTTTACAACATTTTTGGATAGAATGAGTATATTTAGTATTCTATAAGGAATAAGGGATCATGAATGTAATCAACACGGTTTTATGGTAATTTAGGATGTTGTAGTGTCTTAGAATAATACACGATGAAGTTGTTACATGTTATTACGCGGAAAAAAGGATCTTCATTGTGTTTAACATCATTATAAATTTTGGACTGTGAGTTTGGACAGAAGTATTTTGGATAATTCTAGTTTGAGATTATTTTTGTATTTCCATAAAAGGACATCCCAGAGGTCAGAGGACAACCCATCGCGTCTGATAAGGCCGCGAGACATGAACCCGCAACCGAAGGGCGACAAGGGTGTATCACCTACCACTGACCCATGGGATATACTGGATTGAATAATGTAGTCTTTAAAAAAAAAATTATTGTAGATGAATGATAAATTCATATTTTTTATACGAATAGGATAAATAGAATATTATTTTTAAGTTCTGTTATCTTTTAGAGTGAAAGATGAGTTTGTGGTAGAAATTAGTTAAAGGACGGGACTCTACTTATCAAGTATATATTTTTCTTCTTCTCTTATTCTATAAGGAAATTAATTCTTATACTTTAGTGAAGGGGTCGTAAAACAAAAAAAATGTTATCCCAATACCATATGTTTTGTTGAACCGATGGTATTTTAAATCATCATAGATTGATGAATTGATGGCCCTCAATTTTACAATTTTTTGTAATTGATGACCTCCATCACTACCTATAAATATTTTCGTTTTCCTAAAATTATATGTCTCTAATTTCCACCAATGTTCTCCTAATCGAGATCATAATTTGGTGGTGAAAATTTCATTTTACTTTTCCTCTTATTAAGAATAAATTTTATTAACCTAATTTTCGATGTGGGTTTTCCCAAAGGTATTTTCTATTTTGAACATTATATTTTCAAAAAATAATTTCAAATTGCAAGGACACTATTTATTTAAGGAGGGGATAATGTAACACCCCATTCTTTCATGGTATGCTTCTCTTTGAATAATACAATAGTGTGTGTTATACACAACTTCGAGTTCTAACACACCACAACCAATCATACTTGCCGCTAAGAATAATAATACCCACTTTCTGAAATTTTATACATTTTATCTTTCAAAATGAACTTAATTTTTGGATTCGGAATATCGAAATTAGCTTAGGGTGAATTTTTGGTACTTTTAAGATAACTTTCATATTTTGATGAATAGTGAAAATTATTAAATTTTAATTAAAAACAAATTTTTTAATCAAAATAATTAATTGTGATAAATTATGCATTTGAGTGATTTTAAAGTACAATTAGATTATATTTTTACCATTTAATCCAATGCGGGTCATCGGACATAATTTCACATTTAAACTGGACATATGCAAGTGTCAATCTTCTAATAGTTATTATTTCTTAAAAACACGCTATTAGTTTTGACAACGAGAATTAATTTAAAATAATTAATGCAACTCATATGTTTTTAATTAGGCAAAATAGATATCATTTTTGGATTCATAATATCAAATATATCTTATGCCTAATTTTTGGTATTTTTTTAAGAAACATCAATTTTAGATGAATAGTGAAAAACACTGAGTTATTGGTTAAAACCGATTTTTTGTTTAAATTATTATTTATTTTCCTTAAATTAATTTATGTCAAAATAGATTCATAATATTTATATAAGTTCATTTTAATTCATTGGTGTAACGCCCCGACCCCAGCTACCCAGAGTCGGTGCATTACTTCGTAACATTGGCATGATCACAAAAGATCAAGTCTCGAAAGACCGATTAGTTTAGTAGCCTTGGAAACACTAGATACATTCATAAATATTACATTACATCATAAATTAAAACAAAAATGCAACATATTCTCTTCATATCCCCTTATAGTATCCCTGCAGGTCATTTATAATATACTTTTTCACATCCTGGAAAAATTAAAACATTGAAAGGGGGGAGCTCAGATGCTCAGTAAGGATAACAATATAGTGGAAGCTTTCATAAATAAACATTAACATTTAAGGCAATGTATAACTAAAAAAAATCCTTTTAAACTGGATCTTTAGAATAATATGTCAAATGTAAAATGAAATAATGCCATTTACTTACTCACATAGATATTCTACTAGTCGAATAATCACATTAAATATCAATAACCACTTTCGTAATGATGGAATGCATAATGCCAGACTATCATAACCATGTAGTCAAGGCCTTGTGCCAAGACCACAAATAAGATTTTGTCAAGGCCTCGTGCCAAGACACTAGTTTGTCTCATGAGACCTACCGATGCATCGAGGAGCTGTAGCGGGCTCCACCCGTAACTTATTAAGTCCAATGCATTCATCATATGAATAGGTTTAAACATATCATAAACCATAACATAATTGCATAACATTTCCACATTTAAATCACAAGATATCAATACAACACATTGATATAATAAAAACGCTTTCAAAACCATTTTCAATACCAAAATAAAAGAAAGTTAAAACTTTGTATTTATTTTTCATTTAAAAAAAGTGATGGCTTGTAGAGGAACCGAAACTCAAATAATGGTCACGGCAGCGGAGAAGTCGTTGTCGCCACATATGTACAGAAAGAAAAACATTCCATTTTTTTCATTTAGTAAAACGATTCGTATAAAAATAATCCTTTTGAATAAACATAAAAGTCAAAGGGGTTTATACACCGTATAAAGGAAAGTTGTGTATAAAACCAAATATGCCTCAATGAAAGGAGATTGAGACAAAGTCCCTCAAAAAGATCATTTTTTTAAAATAAAATAGATCTATTATGTGTATTCACTATAATTACACATAAAGAAAGTAAAAATACGAGATAGTACATAATAATATCATGACATAATTTGAAAGTAGGATATTAACCCAAAGAATGGAAATTGGGTTAAGAAGTTCCCTTACCTTGCGTCCTGTCTTGACTCGACTGTTCTTTAACCTCCTGAATAACAAACTAGAGTTAATTTATAGTTTATTAAGAACATTTTCAGGTTTCTTATTCCATTAATATCACTTATAACCATGTTATGAACATTATGTAATTATTTAAGTTAATAACGGTCGTTTTGTCGATCTTTGGTACTTGAGTCAAAAATAGACTTCTTATAATTACAAGTTGTTCATGTGGTGAAATATACATTATATCCAGAATTATATTCATGATATAGGTATCATATATCTCATATATATCCAGTATATACATTCATTCATAACATTACATTACATTTAGAGGTAAGAAATGAAATGCACCGTTCATGGAGATGGTAAGCCGTACGTACGCCTGAACGCTACTTTCAATTATATTTCATATTTAATGGAATGAAATCATAATGATATAAAGGTATATTATAATTCCAGTATAATATCATATATAATATCATTTACTCCATCCTTTATACATCCCACAAATGGCATTAACGATTCAAATCACTTTGAGGGGGCGGTAGTCCGCACTTCCTAAAATGAAAATATCGCGTTTACCCATGATGGAAACAATAAAGGTATGCCATAAATGAAAAATACAGAACCTTAAGTAAAACATAAACATATTATATATCATATATATAAATATAGTGACATATTAATGGCCACCTTTGAAGGTGTTATATGAGTGTTGAACAATCATCATTTCGTGAGGCAGAAATTCGCCATCCATAGAAACAGTATGTTCATTAACCATTAGATGTAGGTGTGTGTAAGTGTAGCTCGAATAATTCTTATAACAACATCCT
Organism: Viscum album; assembly: GCA_963277665.1. Taxonomy (NCBI): domain Eukaryota; kingdom Viridiplantae; phylum Streptophyta; class Magnoliopsida; order Santalales; family Viscaceae; genus Viscum; species Viscum album. The sequence goes on from OY728164.1 coordinate 138,461,381, forward strand.
ATTATATTTAGGATACTGGTGTTGTTACAAAATAAATGAATAAAAAGAGTTTAGGGGGTTGGATAAGAAAAATAAAACAATATAATATAAGCGAAGACATTACCTTAAAATCGGGTAACTCTTTTGATTTGAGCCAAAGGCTTACTTTGGAAGGCTTATGCCCAATGTGAGGCTTCTAGGATTAAGGTAGGGATGTTTGGAGAGTATTTTTTCAGAGGTTGGCCGATCCAAATGGCTTGATGGTGTGAATAAGGTGGGAGTGGTGGGGGCCTTTTATAAGAGGAGAGGAGGGGCACTCTTGGAATGTAAGGAAATGTTACATTATTATACCACGATTTTCGGATTCCAAAGGTCCCACACTTATATAATTCGAGGCTAAGGTGATAAGGGTTCTAAATATACTCATCCAATAGGTTTTGGACAAGTTTAAGCCTTATATTTTTCATTATGCTTTCATTTTATTTAAATTGTTAATTAATGAGGTAATCGCTGCATCATCATGGTGTCATAAATAATTTAATTTATTTAATGTCTAAAAATTATAAAAAAACTATCATGATGTAGGAAATCTTATTATTTTTCTAATGAATATTTATAGTCAAAAATATGACTTATATAACCCCATTTAAAAATTGTTATAGTAAAACAACTCTTGTTTGTGACATTTTTATTTTAACATTAAATAAAAAGTTATTTATTCCCTTTTCATACCAAAGTGGCTCCATGGGGTCCCCAAGTTGACCCATGGATTTTAATGGTCGGAAATGACACATACAATAGTGGTTGGACAAGTTTAAAGGTCATTCCATATTTTTATAATACTATTTTTACCTTAAATTTCACTAATTACCTATAATCGCGATTAATTAAACTTAAAAGTTACTATTCACCAAAAATTATTTTCATCCCATTGAACCACATTTTACTTCCTAATGACAACCATGTATGTAGAATTTTTGAAAATCAAATCACAGAAGTGGTAATGTTTCATTTAAATGAAAAATCAGTTTTTTAACTACCACTTAGTGGTTTCAGTATTCATCAAAAATTGATGTTTTTCAGAACAATGCCAAAATTTCACCCTAAGCTATAATTGATATTCCGAATCCAAAAATGATGTCTATTTTACAAAATTCCAAACATATAAGTTGCATTAATTAATTTTATAATTAATTCCCGCCGTCACAACAAATAGCGTGTTTTTAAGAAACAATATATATCAAAAGATTAACAATTGATTATGTCCAATTTCAAAGTGAAATTAATTCGAATGACCACCATTGGATAAAATAGTAAAAATGTATTCAAATTATACATTAAAACCCCTAAATAGTATAATTTGTCACTATAAATTATTAGGATTAAATAAGTTGTTTTTATGTATTTTTCACTATTCATAGAAAATTTGGAGTTCTCAGAAAAATACCAAAAATTCAACATAGGCTAATTTCAATATTATGAATTCAAAAATGAAGTCCATTTTAAAATATAAAATTTCTATAATTTTAAAAAGTGGTTATTACTATTCATAACGGCTACTTTGATTAGTCGCGGTGTGTTAGAACTCGAAGTTGCGTACAATGCAAGCTATTGCATTATTAAATGAGAAGCATATCGTGGAAGCTTGGGGTGTTACATTCTCCCCTCTTTCAATAAATTGCGTCCACACAATTTGAAATTTTTCTTGGAAAATAAAAGGTTGAAAATAGAAAATACATTGTTGGAAAACCCACATCAGAAATAAGGTTAATAAAAATATAACATTAAAAGAAAGCAAGATAAGTACAAAGGTCACCTGAGATAGACCATACAAGGATTCTATGAAAATATGGATATGGAGGAGAAACAAACCATCAAGGTCTGATGGAGAGTTATTGAAAACAGGATTAGGAGAAAGTTTAACTACAAGAAAATCACAAACTTGTGATTGGTTAAATGATCATTGATTCCCCAGTAGGAAAAGTTAACCGACAACGTTTTTGTTTTAAGTTACCTTTTATAAAGTTGAGGAATTTATTTAAGATATTTACTAAGAACGTAAGGGAATATACATACTTGTTATGTATACTTTCATTCTTTAATAAATTTTTACCACAAACCAATCTTTTACTCCAAAAGGTAATAGAACTCAAAAATATTCTATTTATCCTAATTGTATAAGGTTCCAAATATTAACTCATAACATTTAGATTAGTAAAACTATTTTTTAATAACCAGGGACTTCCTGTAGGCTAGTGGTAGGTAATAAAGGCTTGTCGCACTATGGTTGTGGGTTCGATTCCTGCAGCTTTGTCCGATGCGATGGGTTATGACCCACCCTGCAAGTTGTCCTTTTCCTAAAACTATAGTATTATAATATTCCAATAATAATCTTCATAAATTTTTTAACCTTAAACAATACTATCCAAAGTTATCCAAAATACATCATTACAGACTTTCTATAAAGGGTCCTTAAATTCCAAAATCAATTGTAACATTGATTCCATAAACAAAGTAAAGTTTCTCTTATTGTCACATACAAAAATATGATTACCTTCATCATATTAAAACCTTAATGAAATCAATATGTACTGCAGTACAATCATTATATATATATCACATTATTCTAATAACCAGAATATAATCCATGAGTCCAAAAGCACCAATACATTAATTATTCCACTTCAACTGTAGTCACAGCATAAGATTGGCCTTGATACCTTGGCCTTTTTTGAGGCAAGTTTCCCTGACGCTTAGGACATTCATTTTCATAATGACCAATTTCCCTACAATTGTAGCATTCAACATTGATAGCCTCTTTCTTTCCCTTACAATCACGAGCCTAGTGACCATTTTCTCCACATTTGTAACAAACTCCCATTCCTTTTAGGCAAGTACCAGGGTGATTCTTCCCACAATTATCACATAATAGAAAATCCTTTTTTCCCTTTTCCCCTTTATCTATCTCTTGTTCCACCGTTCTCTTCTTCTCTTGCTTTACTTTGTTTTCATAAGACTTAGAGAATTCCTTTTCTGTCTTGATAGCACACGAGACTATATCCTCATATGTTGAGAAAGATTGTGATACTAAAGCTCGACGGAGAAATGGTTTCAACCCATCAAAGAAATGATCAATCTTACTTCTTGGGTTACGTATATAATCTGCTGCATGCCTCGCTAACCATGTAAAGTTATCCTCAAAATTTGTGACATTCTCATCCTCCTTTTGTCTCAGACTCAGAAATTTCCTTTCCATATCTGCTCCATGGTCATGTGGAAATTATTTTTCTAAGAAAAGATCTTTGAACTCTCTCCATTCCATACTTGATACTTCTTTATCTTCCTTTGTATTTTGAATCAATGACCACCATTGATCGGCATCTCCAGTGAGGCGGTAATCTTCCATGATAACCTTCTCCCTTTCGCTACTCCCCAAGGCGTGGAATATTTTTTCTAAAGAGTTTATCCATTGCTCAACTACTAACGGATTTGTACCCCCATTAAATGTTGGTTGTTGTTGCCTCATGAAGCAGTCTAACATTGATCCTCTACGTTGCGGATCAGGGTGCTCAATATGAGTAAGGTTATTATTCATAACCTGAGTGAGTTGTCCCAGTATGGTAATAAGTTGACTAGCACCAGTTGTATCTCTAAATACACAATAATTATCTTGAGCAGGAGGGAAATCCCTACATGGAGTGCATGCATTGATACGTTTTCCATTCCTTCCACTAGGTGCCATTTCTAAACAATGGCATAAACTAGATTAGTTTATGAATCAAAATACATAATTCCATACTTATAAAATACTTAACATAAATTGAACTATTTATGGATATAACCCATAATCATAAAAATGTTTTCTTTGAGGAAGTATATACTCATAACACTTCATAGTGGGTTGTAAAGAAAACGAGAATTATCCTAAGCATATCCCCTGGGAGTGTCGTATCCAAGAGTACAACAAGGCCAGTTGTCATGCACCAGTTCCCGTTCAAGTCTAGCTCAAAGAGGTGTTTTTGGGTTTTAACCCTAGGTACATCTGTGCCAGAGCCACCTCCACCTGCTCGTATCCAGACAGGGATGTATTGATCGGAAAACTCACAACATCTATACAATACCAAAATTCTAGGAAGTTCTTCTATACTAATCCTCAATGTCTATCTTTGGGCTATGTGCTCTAATCAGAGTTTATCTAAATATAGCTTCCAAGGTTAGTACTAAACTGCCTCTGATACCAACTGTAACGCCCCAACCCCAACTACCCAGAGTCGGTGCATTACTTCATAACATTGGCATGATCACAAAAGATCATGTCTCGAAATACCGATTAGTTTAGCAGCCTTGGAAACACTAGATACATTCATAAATCTTACATTACATCATAAAGTAAAACAAAACTACAAAATATTCTCTTCATATCCCCTTATATTATCCCTTTAGTTCATTCATAATATACTTCTTCACATCCTGGAAAAATTAAAACATTGAATGGGGTGAGCTCAGATGCTCGGTAAAGATAACAATATAGCAGAAGATTTCATAAATAAACATTAACATTTAAGGCAATGTATAACTAAAACAAAAGCCTTTTAAACTTGAACTTTAGCATAATATGGAAAAACTAAAATGAAATAATTCCATTTACTTACTCGCATGGATATTTTACTAGTCGAATAATCACATGAAATATCAATAACCACTTTCATAATGATGGAATGGATAATTCCAGACTATCATAACCACATAGTCAAGGCCTCGTGCCAAGACCACAAATAATATTTTGTCAAGGCCTCATGCCAAGACACTAGTTTGTCTCATGAGACCTACCGATGCATCGAGGAGCTGTAGCGGGCTCCACCCGTCACTTATTAAGTCCAATGCATTCCTCATATGAATAGTTTTAAACATATCATAAACCATAACATAATTGCATAACATTTCCACATTTCAATCACAAGATATCAATACAACACATTGATATAATAAAAATGCTTTCAAAACCATTTTCATTACCAAAATAAAAGAAAGTTAAAACTTTGTATTTATTTTTCATTTAAAAAAAGTGATGGCTTGTAGAGGAAGCCGAAACTCAAATAATGGTCATGGCGGCGGAGAAGTCGGTGTCGCCGCATATGTATGGAAAGAAAAACATTCCCTTTTTGTAGTTTAGTAAAAAGATTCGTATAAAAAGATTCCTTTTGAATAAACGTAAAAGTCAAAGGGGTTTATACACCGTATAAAGGAAAGTTGTGTATAAAACCAAATATGCCTCAATGAAAGGAGATTGAGACAAAGTACCTCAAAAAGATCATTTTTTTTAGAATAAAATAGATCTATTATGTATATTCACTATAATTACACATAAATAAAGTACAAATACAAGATAGTACATAATAATATCATGACATAATTTGAAAGTAGGATATTAACCCAAAGAATGGAAATTGGGTTAAGAAGTTCTCTTACCTTGCGTCCTATCTTGACTCGACCGTTCTTTAACCTCCTCTTAAATAAACTAGAGTTAATTTATAGTTTATTAAGAACCTTTTCAAGTTTCTTATCCCTTTAATATCACTTATAACCATGTTATGAACATTATGTAATTATTTAAGTTAATAACGGTCGTTTTGTCGATCTTTGGTACTTGAGTCAAAAATAGACTTCTTATAATTACAAGTTGTTCATGTGGTGAAATATCCATTATATCCAAAATTATATTCATGATATAGATATCATATATCTCATATATATCCAGTATATACATTCATTCATAATATTACATGACATTTAGAGGTAAGAAATGAAATGCACCGTTCATGGAGACGGTAAGCCGTACGTACGCATGAACGCTACTTTCATTTATATTTCATTTTTAATGGAATGAAATCATAATGATATAAAGGTATATTATAATTCCAGTATAATATCATATATAATATCATTTACTCCATCCTTTATACATCCCACATATGGCATTAACGATTCAAATCACTTTGAGGGGGCGGTAGTCTGCACTTCCTAAAATGAAAATATCGCGTTTACCCATAATGGAAACAATAAAGGTATGGAATATATGAAAAATAAAGAACCTTAAGTAGAACATAAACATATCATATATCATATATATAAATATAGTGACATATTAATGTCCACCTTTGAAGGTGTTATATGAGTTTTGAACAGTCATCGTTTCGTGAGGCAGAAATTCTCCATCCACCGAAAGAGTATGGTCTTTAACCATTAGATGTAGGTGTGTGTAAGTGTATCTCAAATTCTTCTTATAAAAAATCCTAGTATATTTAGGATACTTGTGTTGTTACAAAATAAATGAATAAAAAGAGTTTAGGGGGTTGGATAAGAAAAATAAAACAAAATAACATAAGCGAAGACATTACCTTAAAATTGGGTAACTCTTTTGATTTGAGCCAAAGGATTCCTTTGGAAGGCTTCTGCCCAATGTGAGGATTTTAGTATTAAGGGAGGGAAGTTTGGAGAGTATTTGGGCAGAGTTTGTCCGAGCCAAATGGCTTGATGGTCTGAATAAGGTGGGAGTGGTGGGGGCCTTGTATAAGAGGAGAGGAGGGGAACTCTTAGAAAGTAAGGAAATGTTACATTATTATACAATGATTTTTGGATTCCAAATGTCCCACACTTATATAATTAGAGGATAAGGTGATAAGGGTTCTAAATATACTCATCCAATAGGTTTTTTACAAGTTTAAGCCTTAGATTTTACATTATCCTTTCATTTTATTTAAATTGTTAATTAATGAGGTAATCGCTACATCACCATGGTGTCATAAATAATTTAATTTATCTAATGTATAAAAATTATAAAAAAAATATCATGATCTAGGAAATATTTTTATATTTCTAATGAATATTTATAGTTAAAAATATGACTTGTATAACCCTACTTAAAAATTGTTTTAGTAAAACAACTCTTGTTTGTGACATTTTTATTTTAACATTAAATAAAAAGTTATTTATGTCCTTTTTCTACCGAAGTGGCTCCATGGGGTCCCCAAGTTGACCCATGGATTTTCTTGGTCGGCCATGACACATCCAATAGTGGTTGGACATGTGTAAAGGTCATTCCATATTTTTATAATACTATTTTTACCTTAAATTTCACTAATTACCTTTAATCGCGAATAATTAAACTTAAAATTTACTATTCACAAAAATTATTTTCATCCCATTGAACCAAATTTTACTTCTTAATTACAACCATGTATGTCAGATTCTTGAAAATCAAATCACTGAAATGGTAATGTTTCATTTAAATGAAAAATCAGTTTTTTAACTACCACTTAGTGGTTTCACTATTCATCAAAAATTGAAGTTTTTCAGAACAATGCCAAATTTCCACCCTAAGCTATAATTGATATTCCGAATCCAAAAATGATGTCTATTTAAAAAAATTCCAAACATATAAGTTGCATTAATTAATTTTATAGTTAATTTATGCCGTCACAACAGATAGCGTGTTTTTAAGAAATAATATATATCAAAATATTGACAATTGTTTATGTCCAATTTCAAAGTGAAATTAATTCTAATGACCACCATTGGATAAAATAGTAAAAATATATTCAAATTATAAATTAAAACCACTAAATAGTATAATTTTTATCTATAAATTATTTTGATTAAATAAGTTGTTTTTTATGTATTTTTCACTATTCATAGAAAATTAGAAGTTCTTAGAAAAATACCAAAAATTCAACATAGGCTAATTTAGATATTAAGAATTCAAAAATGAAGTCCATTTTGAAATATAAAATTTCTATAATTTTGAAAAGTGGTTATTACTATTTATAACGGCTACTTTGATTAGTCGCGGTGTGTTAGAACTCGGATTTGCGTACAATGCAAGCTATTGCATTATTAAATGAGAAGCATATCGTGGAAGCTCGAGGTGTTACAATTGGAGTCAGTTTATAATAATTTTAGATATATAAAAAGTTTATCGAGCTTACTGTCTTTTACCCACCTCCTATGAGAATTTAAAAATTACCATAAAACATAATTTTACCGCTTCTGTGAGTTGAATTTCAAAAATACATGAGACACGGTTAATATAAAGGAGTAAAATGTGGTACAATAAGATAAAAATAAATTTTGGTGAATATTAACCTTTTAGTTTTATTTACCACGGTTAAAGGTAAATATTGCAATTTAAGGTGAAAAGAATATTGTAATAATTCAAAATTACCTTAGCACATGTCCTAAAATTATTGGATGAGTAATGGCCGACCATGGGCATCTTTGAGTCTATTTTGGGACCCCATGGAGCCACTTATGAATGATAATAACATTTTAGATTAATTAATTTATTGTAAAGGCAAAATTGACATAAATAAAAACCTTTTAGTAATAAATTTTTATATGGTGTTATATAAGAAATACTTTTTACTATAAATATTAATTATAAATCTAAAAATATTTCCTACATAATGGTATTTTATTTATAATTTTTAGACATTAAATAATTTAATTTATTTATGAAACAATGATGATACAGTAATTACCGTATTAATGAATGATTAAGATAATTGATATTATAAATACCCAAATAAATGTAATTTGAGAATTTTTATGAATTTCAATAATTTTATAGGTAAATATGGCGTATTTGGATTGTTTATATAAATTTTATTCTAAGTAATAATGCTGTTATGAATTTATAAAAAACAAAATATCCAATAGTGCCAAAATTGACATAAAGGAGTTTTTAAAACAAATATTATATTATTATTTGATATTCTATTCCTAAAAATCTAAGGTTTGGTCAGAGGCCTTATATCACGATAGGTGTATAATTAATGGACCACTTGGGGGTCTATTGGAAGTTTATAGTAAGTTTATTAACCTGATAATATAAAAATACAAAGAGACATGGTAAATGTCAAACAAATTAACTAAGAGTTAAAACTAAAAGATAAGGTTAATAAAGTGACCCAAACCTATCTAAAACCAATTGGATAATTTTTTTAGACCTATCCCCACCTTAGAATTTGAATAATCCAATTTTGAGCCATTAGAAACCGAATATGATTTTATTATAATATAATACTTTATGTTTTTTCAAAAGAGCTCCTCCTCCCCCTTATAAAAGGACACTACATCTAACCAATTACTCAGACCTCTCAAGTATTTTGTCTCGTCAAAACTCTTCCCAAATAAGCTCTATACGTCCCTCTACTCCTCCTAGAAGCCTTAAATTAGACAGAAGGAACTTCAAGAGTTCTTTTTGGTTCAAACCAAAGAGAGTTACCCAAATTAAAGGTAATGACTTCTCTTAGATTATTTTCTTTTATTTTACTTATCCAACCCCTAAACTCTTTATATTATTTTCTTTTTTAAAAAAACCAGTATCCAAAATATACTAGGATATTTTTATGAGAAGTATTATAACTACAATTACACACACCTCCATCTAATATGTGAAGAACATAATGTTTCTGTGGATGGAAACCAAACGCCTCATGAAACGATGATTGTTCTATTATCTCATACCACCTCTCATGGTGGACATTATGATGGATCTGTAATAAAATATTATATTAATGATATTTATTTTATATATAATGTTTTTAAATTACATTTTATATCATACCACTATTCGTTTCATGTTGTATATATATACGATAATGAACTTTGAGGAAGTGCGGACTACCGCCCCCTCAAAGTGATGTGACTCGTTCATACCATACATGGAACGTATAAAGGATGGTGTTAATGAAATTAAGTAACATATATAAGATACTATATTATAATGGAATAATAATATACCTATTTATCATTTGGTTTGGATTCCTTTTAAAATGAAATGGATGTAGCATTCGTGCGTATGTATGGATTACCGTCTCCACGAACGCGATGAAATTCATTTCCCCATAATATTTATTCAAGAATAATTATAATTTAATGATTAAAAGTAATTTTTAAGGAATTGATATCATTATGGATATAAATATTTTACAACCTATCAATAACAAACATGATTTACGTAACAAATCATATAAAGGAAAATGAATCAGTTAACACCTGAAACGATGAAAATACTAAAATATTATTAACAAAAAAATATTAAAAGATCATATATGATATCAAATTTATAAATATGATTCTTATATAATTTAATAAAAATTATTTAACGATTATACAGTAGGTTAACCTACCCTCAACCAAGGAAAAGTACAAGGTAAGGGGTTTTCATCTCATTCCTTATTCCCATGAGATTCATGCCATATTGCCACTATTACATTTTGTGTGGTGTATATACTGCCCATAGTTGTATTATTGGTGTAATACACTTTAATGTATGTGTATTTACATATTCATTGTATGATTCCTCTTTCACGAGGTCTATGTTTCGTAAGATACCAAATTGGTAAGGGTTTATTTCATAATCTCTTCATTATCCGAGGTTGTTTATATGTAAATGTCTACTAGGACCTCTTTATCATCCACATACATGTTTCCTAAAAATTAATTTCAAAACATTCTCACTACTTTACAGAATATGGGTTAATTTCATTTATACCCTTGTTATAATTTTTATAATAATTTTATAAAGGAATCTTTCCGTAATATTCCAAACAAGGTCCTTTTAAACCTTTTCGACAGAATTAAGGTAAGAATGTATTTTTTTAACATATACGGCGGGTGCGGCTATTTTCCGCCGTTATAAAATCATTGAAGCTTCTCTTATAAGATCATAAGAATATTTTGAAATTAAATGTTTTATTTTATAATTATTTTACTTTTAAATGATTTCAAAATGAATATTTTAAGAATTTTTGAAAGGTACTCTTTATCAAAATCATAATTTTAAATGTTTTAAAGATTTATCTTTATAAATATTTCTAATTAATTTCCATGTTTTCAAAATGAATTTAAGGATTTATTTATAGGGACATGAATTATTTTAAATGATATTTCTTTTCAAAAGTTTCAAAGTGGTTTGGGACACTTTTATTCAAAAATATCTTTTAAATTACTTCCTTTATAAATGTGTGACTTTTCAATGATTTCAAAAAAGAGATATTTTTCTCAAATAGTTTTGATTTCATCTATGTCAACATCCTTTGATGGATTTTAAGCTTATTTGAAGATGACTTATTATGATACAAAATGTCAATATTGTATTGACGGTTTTGTGATATGTTTGACTGTGGATGTGTTAATTTTATACAATTCATGGTTTATGGAGAAAGTATTGAAATTTCATAAGATAGTTTTAAAATGAATGTTTATGTTATATTTAAACCTATTCATATGAAGAATTCATTGGACTTAGTAAGTGACAGGTGGAACCCACTATATCTCCTCGATGCATCAGTAGGTCTCATGAGACAAACTAGTGTCTTGGCACGAGGCCTTGACGAAAAATTATTTGAAGTCTTGGCACTAGGCCCTGACTATGTGGTTATGATTGTCTGGAATTATGAATTACAACATTATAAAAGTGGTTAGAGATATTCAATGTGATTATTCCACTAGTATAATATCCATGTGAATAAGTAAATGGAATTACTTCATTTTATTTTTTCCATATTATGCTAAAGTTAAAGATTAAAAGGATTTTGTTTTAGTTATACATTTCCTTAAATATTTATTCTTATTTATGAAAGTTTCCGCTGTATTTTTATCCTTACTGAGCATCTGAGCTCACCCCTTTCTATGTTTTATTTTTCCTAGTATTCCAAGAAGTTTATTGTGATTGATATGCCGGGTTAAGCCAATGGAATAATGTCTTTTGTGAAGGATTACTTATGTTGTTTTGTATGTTATGAAGTGTAATGTAACATTCATGTATGTAATCTATTTTCTAAGACTGATAAACCGATTGGTCCATTGGGACTTGATTCCTTGTAATCATTCCAATGTATTAAAATAATGCACTAACTCTGGGTAACTGGGGTTGGGGGCATTACAGGAGTCCTCACATCCTGATTCTCCCAAGGGGCGAGTGCTCAAGATTTCTTAATCTATGATCAACAATTGAACAATTCACTCGATGTTTAATGTTTGATGACATCATCAATGTTTAGTAACCTCTTGAAGTCTCATGAAGACATGGATGCCTATAACATGATCTAGCACCTCCGTGGTCAATACCAGGAGAGAGCAAGACAGGAAAGGTTTGAGATCTCAAAGGCTCTATTTCAGAGCAAGCTTGGAGAGGGTTCCCCAGCCAGGCCTCATGTAGTCAAGACCATTGGCTATATTAAACGATTGGAGGTTCTAGGGTTTAAACTCCTCGAGGAACTGGGTACCGATCTCATTCTTGCATCAAACCCCTAGAGCTTCTTTAACTTTGTTGTAAATTTCGACATAAAAAACATAGAGAAGTCTCTATCTGATCTTCTTATCCTTATTCACCAAGTGGACAATGACATGAAGAATGAAAAGCCTTCAATATTTATGATGAATAAAAGGAAAGGGAAGGAGAAGAGCTTTAAGCCCATAGCTTCTTCAAGGCCTTCCAAGAAAAGTAAGATCAATGGGGAGGCAAGATAACAGGATGCTATTTGTTTTTCAGGTGGCAAGAAGGGCCACTGGAAGAAAAACTACACCCAACCATGGAAGCAAGGGGAAGGTTCAGGTGCATTAGTCATAGAATGCAATCTATCAGTTTCTACAAATTGGGTATTTGATACAGCTTGGGGTGCTCACATATGTATCAAAATACAGAAACCAATTAGATTCAAGAAGATTGATCAAGGGGAGGTAGATCTACGAGCATCCAATGGAGCCAGACTTGCTTCTGTAGCTGTCATGGACTACCACCTCACATTACCAACTAGAATGATCTTGTTGTTAAAGGGTTGTTATTATATGAGTTCTGTTACTAAAAACATTATTTCAGTATCTAAATTAGATATTTATGGATTCATATTAAAGTTTGGAAATTAATGTTGCTAATTTTATAAAGATAGAATTTGTTTTGGTAGAGCACATTTATATAATGGCCTTTATGTGTTTGAAAACACTAACCAAGTAATATAAATTGATGACAATGTTAATTCACATGACTTATACCACAGCCAACTTTGGCATCACCTTCTAGGTCATGTCATTGAGAAACTTTTGAAACAATTACATCAAGATGGGTATTTAGATTATTTCTAACTAAACCACTTGGTCTATGTCATGCGTGTCTACAAGGAAAAATGACCAAAGCCCCATTTAGTGGGAATGGTCAAAGGGCTAAAGAGATTCTATAATTAGTTCACACAGATGTATGTGGACCATTTCCAATTGTAGAAAGTGGTGGGTTCTTGTACTTCATAACTTTTCATGATGATTTTAGTAGATATGGATATATTTACTTAATGAGGTATAAGTTAGATTATTTTTATCGGTTCAAAGAATACAAGAATGAATTTGAGAACCATATTGGTAAGAAGATTAAGAAACTCCACTCAGACAGAGGAGGATAATATCTTAATCAGGACTTCATTGATTTTTTACGGGAGTTTGGGATTCTATCTCAACTCACTCCTCCTTACACACCTCAGTGGAATGGAGTAAGTGAAAGGAGGAAATGCACCATATTGGACATGGTGAGATCAATGATTAGTCATGAGAGTCTTACATTATACTTTTGGGGATATTCATCACAAAAGGCAGCAGACATACTAAAAAAAGTACAAACTAAATCGATAAATGGTATTACATGTGAATTATGGAGTGGATGCAAAGCCATGTTATAAAATTTACATGTTTGGGGTAGTGAAGAATTTGTTAAGGCCTCTTCAGGTAACAAGCTTTCACCCTGAGGCACAAAGTGTATCTTTATATGATATCCTAAGGAAAAATGGGGATATTACCTATAAAACCCCTCAGATAAAAAGGTAATAGTGGAAAGAGACGCCAAATTCCTTGAGAGGTATCACATCTCCAAAAGAGATAGTGGGGGTGAGATAGACTTCGATGAAGTTGAGGCTCAAGATACACAGGAGTTGGTACAAGAACAGATTCCACAAAGCCCCATGGAAGAACAATCTGTTCAAGAGACACAAGAACTGTGTAGGAGAATAAGAGAGGTGAGAGATCTAGAACGATATGGTTTTCTTTTCACCAAGGATGGTGACTCATTATTGGTTGACTATGATGATCCTCTTACCAAAAAGGAAGCTGTTGAAGGCCCAGATGCTACCAAGTGGCAAGAATCCATGAATTTTGAAATAGATTCTATGTACCAAAACCAACTCTATATTTTGTTATATCCTCTAGTTTATGTAAAGACTGTTGGAAATAAATGGATATTCAAGAATAAACTGGACAAGGAGGGGCAAGTCAGCACCTATAAGGCACGACTTGTTGAAAAAGGTTTTAAACATTGTCAAGGAAATGACTATGATAAATCATTTTCACCAGTTGCGATGCTGAATCCAGTAGAATCTTATTGGCTATTGTCGCTTACCATGACTATGAAATTTGGAAAATGGATGTTAAAATATCATTACTTAATGGGAACCTCTAGGAAGATGTCTACATGACACAACCTGAAGGTTTTGTGACTCCAAAGGATGACAAAAAGGTATGCAAGTTGTAGAAACTCATTTATGGATTAAATCAAGCATCAAGGTCATGGAACATTCGGTTTGATGAAGTCGTAATGGAATTTGGTTTTGTTAAGAATGAATGTGAGCCTTGTGTCTTCAAAAGGTTTAGTGGAAGTGTAGTTGTTTTCCTAATATTATATGTTGACGACATATTACTAATTGAAAATGAAGTACCTATCTTACATCCAGTTAAAGCATGGTTGGATAAATGATTCTCAATGAAAGACTTGGGTGAGGCAGTATATATTCTTGGGATCAAGATCCATCGTGATAGATCCAAGGTAATGCTAGGCCTGAGTCAAATTACATACGTTGACAAGATACTAAAGATATTCTGTATGGAACAATCCAACAGGTGATTGTTTCCAGTGTCACATGGCATTCATCTTTCCAAGAAAATGTTTCCTCAGACACATGAGGAAAGAAAGAAAATGTCAAGGATTACTTAAGCATCCTCAATTGGGTTAGTCGTGTATTTTTTGCTATGTACAAGGCTAGATTTTTCTTACGCATTATGAGCGGTAGGTAGATATCAAGATGATCCAGGAGACCGACATTGGATGGCAGTCAAGACTATACTTAAGTATCTGAGGCGTACTAAGGTTATGTTTCTGGTTTATAGAGGAGATAGAGAATTAGTCATCAGAGGACATGTAGATGCTAGTTTCTAGACTGATCAAAGATGACATGAAGTCGCAGACTGGATACATCTTCAGTTTGAATGGAGGTGGAGTGAGTTGGAAGAGCTCAAAGCAATGTGTGTTCATAGATTCTATAGTAGAGTCTGAGTATATCACAGCTTCTGAGATAGCTAAAGAAACAGTATGGATGCAAATCTTTGTTTAAGAGATGGATGTAGTACCAAGCAGTAAAGATCCTATCACACTCTATTGTGATAATACTGCATCGGTGACACTTGCAAAAGAACCTAGGTCACATCAGCGGTCAAATCACATACTTTGGAAGTATCATCTCTTGAGGGATTTTTCTCAGAGAGGTGAAGTTGTAGTGAGCAGTATTACCATGGAAGACAACATGGCAGAACCCTTGACTAAAGCATTGACTCAACAGAAACATGATCATCATGTGAGGTCTAGTAGACTAAAAGTCGTAGGTAGTTGGCTCAAGTCCAAGTGGGAGTTTGTAAGGGTTGGTTTCCTAAGAACCAACTGTTTTGTACTTTGATTACATGAATTTACACTTATTATATATTGGTCATTGTTCTGAATGACTATAATATAATAATATCCTAGAATATTTGTTGCATTGATAAGGTCATGGAAGATCCCCGCTATGATGAGAACATTAAAATTCTATAACAATATTCTTAAATAAATTTCTACGGTTGGATGCCATACTATGATAGGACACATAGTATACAGACTTTCATCTGCGAGTAATCGTAATAAGACGAGACTCTCTCATGGAGTTCACACTTTGAAATCTCCAAGATGGGATATATGAGAACAGACCCTCCAATAGCAATTCCGCATGTCTTGGTGTCATCTTCCATTATTATCAACGAGCATTTTTAATGGTCCTTAGACTGGAATATTATCATTAAATCATGTCATGACTCGCACACTTATATTTTCCTATAAAAACCATCACGAAGAGTGTTGGTGGTATGTAGGCTATGTTGGGTGTGTCACGATTGACATGTTGTTAATGGATAAGTTGAGGAAAGATTTGTCCCTTCCATATTTATGGAAGTAGATATCTCGGGCCCTTTGATTGAAATAGAAATATCGCACAAATTGCATGTCCATGGTGTCATGACGAGTTTATTTCTAGAAGTCAAAGAAAGATAGATCATGCATATAGGTTTATGACATTGCCATGAAACCTTCTTGATGAGATATTGAGACAAAGGGATTAAATTGGACAGTAAGAATTCATATGAGGTGACACATCAATGCGGCATCAACTTCTTTCTCTTGGGTGCCTTGACCCGTTGCTAGACAGTAACCTTTGACATTAGGCAAGCCCACCTAATGCCAATGAGAAAGAGACCTAGAGGGTCACACAATAAGTGTATCCAAGTATCTCAAGTAGAATAAAGATTATTCCCATATGTGGTTTAATAATTATTCAAGGAAGCCTAAATTGTTTTAATGTTGGAGGAAGAATAAAATGAAAACAAGTACACACCATGAATTAATGATTACATGTCGTGTAGTTTTTATTTTGAAAACAAGCACACACCATGTATTAATGATTACAAGCCGTGTAGTTTTTAATGAAAAACAAGTACATGCCGTGTATTTATAATTACACGCCGTGTAGTTCATCCAGTCGGTATTTTGAAGAAATATCATTTTATTAAATGATATTTATTATAATAATCATGGGCGCATGTCTAGGAATTAATGATTTGACAGGGGGTTTCAAAAAGATTTAATGAAATAAATAAAATGCATAACGCATTTATTTATTGTCAAAACTCGACAACCTCAAAACCGATTATAAATATCCTCACAACTCTAACTCTTTTCGAAATTATCATTGTACACCAAAATTATGGAAAATTATCTCAAGACTAAAAGAATTTCATCCTCCAAGAACACTCTCAAGACTGAGAGAGATCCACCTCCATCAGATCAAGGCAATCTAAGGTGAACAATAAAAGAAAAGGCTTCTCCATGCTAGCACCCAGAGATTCCTTTGGTAATGTCCAGAGATATGTGGTTCACGTATGGATTACCGATAGAGGAAGTGTACAATTGGCTTCTAAGACACAATGATGAATCACATCGGAACATGATCAAAAATATCAACGAAGAATGAACGCCATAAAGGAACTTCTGGTCAATTAATAAAAATAATTATAATCAACCTGTGATGATCCTTTTTTTATGGTTCTGATACTTTTCGTCTTCTTTGTCTATTTCTGTGATTCAATCCATGGAGACTGGAATTTATCATCGTATTGATCCTGGATTGATCATTTCAAATGAAAAAAAGCCAAGTGGGCACATCCCCCCATGATCTTCCGCAACACTTGGTTTGGATTGACCCCGAATCTGACTAGGACCTCGGTACTAAAACCCCTATAACTTACAGACCGAAAATCCAGATGAATTTCCATCTATTGTGTTGGAACCCTTATGAAATGAAAAATCATCGGGTTAATTTTTAGTGGAACATAGTGCTAGTTGAAATATGACTGATGGCTTGAGGGGAGGTTTTCCCAGAATAAAGCGTTCTATGAGAGGGAATGTAGTGGCTGGAAGTGAGGTGGATGTTGGAGACAGATCATACAGAGGTTAGTACCATGCGATCCTGTGTGGGTAAATATTTATCGATCCCGTGTGGGTCAGATCCCGTGTGGGTCCATGCTTAGAGATCTTGTGTGGGTCAGCACATATCGATCATGTGTGGGTCAAATCCTATGTGGGTCAGAGCTCTGCGATCATATGTGGGGCTGCACATTCCAATCCTATGTGGGTCAGATCCTATGTGGGTTAGTGGGAGTTGTTACCTATCGATCCTGGGTAGGTCGGATCCTATGTGGGTTAGTAGGGGTTAGTACCTATCGATCCTACATGGGTCAGACCCTGTATGGTCAGTAGTAGTGCCTCTTGAGAGAATATAATGATCTAGCTTTGCGACTAATCATCTGTACTTCTATACTTCACTAATACATGGTTTGGGTTGAGACTTTTCTTTGTTATTTGTGAATGCGATCATGATTTTTAGTTTCCTTTTGTGGAATTCTAAGAGACCTTCGGGGGTCTTGGGATCCCTACTAGGTGTTGTTATACTCACCACTACACTGGCTTCGCCCAAACCTTATTGCATCTTATGCTGGCGATGATCAACTTGGATGAGACTTGAGAGAGCCAGGATCAGGCGGTAGACGGAGAATATTGGATGACGTGGAGATTAGCAGAGATCAGATGTACCAACCCTTCAGGTCGGATCCTCAGTGGACGATTCTAGGAGATGTTTTCTGTTTTTCAGTTGTAGTTGTACCTTTCAGTTGGGCTTGTATTCCGACCCCTTTAATTTCAGTGCACACCTATACTACTATATTTTTACTTTGTGGTTGCATCTTGTTGTGTTCTTGGATTGTGTGTTTGTATAGGTTTAAATGAAATGCCTCCCCTTATTAGGCATATGCATTCTGATTCTATTTTCCAACCCCCGACCTATGGAAGTCGGGTTTGGGGTAGTCATGACATGGGCCCCGTGGGACAGGTCGTGAAAAAGTGGTATCAGAGGAGTCGATTCTACCGAAGAACTAGAACAATAGTATTTTAAATAGAGTAATTAGGTTATGTGTTTTGAGTGTCGTTTTCAGTTCATAGAATCCAGTGTTGGTGTGGTGGCTAACGTATCCATACACCAGGACCCTAAATTCTGATTTTCTGACTTAGTGCATTAAAATACTGATTGTGTGTGCTTTGGAAATGTTTTTACATTGATCTCTTCTGAGTAAGATCACTAGGTATAAATTATCGACCGCAGCGAACCTATTTATTTTCAGGATTCTTCTGTGTAGACATCCAGCTAGGGTTCCAAAGAGAGTATATGATGACGGCCCACCGAGCGATGAGGCTTCGGTGTAGGGCCCTCTTATTGTGGTATCACCATCGGGTGGTGCACCAGAAGCACCACCACCTGTTGGGAATCAGATGCCTCCAGCCCCACCAGTAGACCATGCACGCCGACTGAGTGCATTGCCCCAATTCCAAAGACAAGGGCCTCTGAGGTTTCGAGGTGAGATAGATCCTCAGGAAGCTATGGACCCGATCGAGATAGTGGCTAGAGTTTATCGCTTGGTTGAGAAACTAGTAGAGTAGATGGTTATCCTAGCTGCTAGCCTTTACCAGGAAAAAACAGAGAGATGGTGGAGCCTGACACTCTTGAAACATGATGAGGCGACCCTCACCTAGATAGACTTTGAGAGCCTCTTCAGGGAATAGTTTGTTCCAGAGACACTACACTTTGTGCGTATTCAGGACCTCTTGTACTTACAGTAGGAAAACCTGACAATAGTCTAGTACTCGACGAGATTCAATGACCTCTTGAGATACTCCACTGACATGGTAGAAGAACCATTTTGTAGGGCCCAAACCATTGATTAGGGTCTCCGGCGGGAGATCAGAGCATCGATGATATCGATGAATATCCCGAAATAGGATGGAGTGCATGGGCATGTATTTTTTTGTGGAGAGCTTCATAGATGAGTAGGAACCGATAGTGAGAGACACCACCAGACGACAGGTAGCCGAGTCATCTTCATGAGGTAGTAGACATATGACGCAGAGGTCCAAGTGGGCCATACCCACTGGTGGACGACCCCAGGATGTAGGGTCAGTGGTGCGGAGCTCGTGAGGAAGAGAAAGTTAGCTATGAGGCATACTATGCTTCATGTACGGTGGGCAGGGCCACATGGATCTCGACTTCCTAACCTATCGTACCGATGATCACTCGACGGTCGAGGGAACACTAAGGTAGATGTAGAGATTAGAGTGAAGAGGTCCTCAGGGAAACAAATGAGGCAGAGGAGCAGGCCATGCAGTATGCGGTTGGTGGCGATTTGAGGTTCTACCTTCACCACCACCAGGAGGTCCACCCAGACCACAAGGAGTAGGTGGATAGGAGCGATCACAGCTACAGGAAGCAAATTCCTACGACCACGACACTCCAGAGATGATTAGAGGTATGATCTACATCTATTACACCCTAGCTGCATTACATATAGACACAGGTTCCAGTAACTCTTTCATTTCCATGACACTCATTCAGATCTCTGAGATTCTGATTGAGATGTTGGATCAATCCTTGTGATTAGAAACTCTTACGGGAGAATATTCGACAATTAAACACTAGATTAGGTAGTGTGAGCTCACTCTAGGAGGTGAGAAATTCAACAGGGATCTCTTAGTAGTTACATCGAGGCATTACGATGTCATCTTGGGTATGGACTGGCTATCCACAGTCCATGATCAGATCGACGGTTTTAGGTGAAAAGTGTTGTGTGTCAGCGAGGATGGGATCGAGTTTACCTTCACTAGAGATAATGAAACCTTTGCAGCACAGAATGAGATTTCGTAGAGGAAGGTGCAGCCGATAACTCACTAGTTGGCAAGCCTATCCCTTAGAGAAGTTGGTATGAGAAATCTGAGTTATCCTATAGTGGTGGATCGGTATGATGATGTATTTCCTAAAGATGTTCCAGGACTACCTCCACGTAGAGAGGTAGACTCTTACATCAACCTGTACCCCGAGACGACACCAATATCTACCCCAGCATATTGTATGACCCCCGTGGAGCTTCAGGAGTTGCGGGTACAGTTCGATGACTTTTATGGAAAGGGTTTCATAAGGCCCAATGTTTGTCCTTTGGAATCCCTGATCTTGTTCACTAAGAATCCAGATGGTGTCTAGAGGCTTTTTATGGATTATCGGTGTCTGAACTAGGTGACAACGAATAACAAGTATCTTCTACTGAGGATCGATGATCTCTTTGACCAGATGAAGGGAGCTCGATGGTTTTCAAATATAGACCTCAAATCAGGCTATCATCAGCTCATAGTATAGGAAGAGGACATACCTAAGGCAACATTCAGATGTTGGTATGGCCATTACAAGTTATTGGTGATGCCTTTCTGCCTGACCAACAATCTGACAGTGTTCATGGGTATCATGAACAGGATCTTTCATCCATACCTCAATATTTTTGTGGTGGTCTTCATTGACTAGATTTTGATATAATCGGTGTTGGAGGAGGAGCATTCCACACACCTACAGATAGTATTGGATACACTCTGAGAGAACCAACTTTCTGTCAATCTATCGATGTGCCAGTTCTAGAAATTGGAATTCCATATCCCGGGGCACGTTATCTCAAAGGATGGAGTTGTTGTGGATTCACTGAAGATAGATGCAATGCTTTCTTAGGAGCCACCCAGGAGTGTGAACGATGTGAGGAGTTTTTTGGGATTGGCTGGATACCACTAGAGATTTGTACCTAACTTTTACATGGTAGCGACACCCTTTTCATATTTGACAAAGAAGGGGCAGTTTTTCCTATGAATGAAGATGTGTCAGAAGAGTTTTCAAGAGATTAGGCAGAGATTGATGAGTGGCCCCATCTTGAGGCTACCAGAAAAGGGTGTTGGGTACGCAGTCTACTGGGATGCATCAGGGACTAGACTAGGTTGCATTCTGATGCAGGAGTGAGCGGTGATTGCCTATAGATCCTGGAAGATGAGAAAACACGAGCTAAACTATGCTACCCATGACCTGGAGATAGCAGCAGTGGAATTTTCACGGAAGATGTGGTAGCATGACTTGATGGGCGAACGGTTTACTATTTACCATGATCACAAGAGTCTCAGGTATATTTTCTCACAGAAAAACCTGAACCTGAGATAGCGGTGATGGATTGAGTTCATCCAGGACTATGACTTTGAGATAGACTATACTCCTAGAATGGGGAACATAGTAGCAGACACACTCAGCAGGAGGAATGGTCTACTGTTGCTTAGTGAGGCGACAGAGCAGCTATCCGCGTTGCAGATATCCTTTATGGATAGAGATGGAGCAACTTACCTCCAGTCTATTATTGCCACTCCCCCACTTCTTTAGCGAGTTTGTGAGGCACAACTTGGTGATATAGACTGTGAGGCCTAACGTGATCAGATATCCTTAGAAATGGCTTGTGATGGATTTTATGAAGGTGGGGAGCCCGTCATCCTCTTCAGAGGACGCACTATGGTATCAGTTATGCTTCGAGATGAGGTGATCTGGGAGTTCCACACATCCCCTTTAGCGGTACATCCTAGAGTGGAAAATATGTACCAGGACATCTGGAATTAGTACTGGTGGACTGGGATGAAGAAAGCACTAGCATAGTTTGTATCCCGATGCCTAACATTGTCAGCAAGTGAAGGATGAGCATCAGGTACCAGTATGCTTAGCTCTGCCACTTGAGGTACCAGAGTGGAAGTGGGTTGGTATATCCATGGACTTCTTGATAGGGATACCATGTATTTACAGGGGCAATGATTCCATCTATGTGATCATTGACCAACACACCATGTCGGCCCACTTCCTACCCATCTGAGAGAAGGGATTAGTAGAAGTTTTGGGATGCTTCTACATTCAAGAGATAATGAAACTTCAAGGAGTGCTGTCGACGATCATCTCAGATCACGACACACGTTTTACATCCCGATTTTGGAAGGGATTACATGAGGAGTTTAGAACTCAGCTACTATGGAGCACCACCCATCACCCTCAGAAAAATGATCAGACGGAGCAGACCATACAGACACTCAAGGACATGCTTCGTGCTTTTGTCCTCGATTTTAGCTGGAGTTGGGAGGACCACCTACCCCTGGTGGAGTTCAAATACAAAAATAGTTATCACTCCACCATAGTAATGGCTCCATTTGAGGCATTTAATTGGTGAACTTGTTGATCACCCCTTGCTGAACATACCCAGGGGAGTCGGCACTCATGGGTCCAGAGTTGGTACATGCTACCACATAGAAAGTGAAGATAATCTAGGAGTGGATGAAGACTACACAAAGGTGGTTGATATCCTATGCTGATAAGATATGGATACCCTTGGAGTTTGAATAGGAACACCATGTATTCCTACGGGTCTCATCTAAATGAGGATTACAGAGGTTTTACCGGGGCAACAAGATATATCCGAGGTTCATCAGACCTTTCTAGATCTGCATCAGAGTAGGCGAGGTGGCATACTGTCTAGCTCTTCCCCCACAGATGCATATGGTGTATAATGTTTTCCACGTGTCGATGTTGAGGAGATACGTGCATGATCCTTCACACGTTATCGACTGGGGTGAGCTGGACATCGATGATGGGTTGAAATTTGCAGAATTCCCAGTAGAGATATAGGATCAACAAGAGATGGTCTTTTGTGGGTGATTGATTCCTCTGGTGTGAATTCATTGGCATCACGAGAATCTCCAGGAGCGTACATGGTAGCGGGAGGCTCAGATACGTGATCAGTACCCCCCTTTATTCCCCTAGTTTTGTTGTATCTTTATGAATTAAAATCTCTAAGGTGGGGAGAATGTAAAGGATTGGAAAATTCCATGTAATTTTTTTTAAATTATTTGGGATTATTATGAGTCTGCAAAAATTGACGACAAGTGATTCCAATTCCAGATGTTATCGGAATGAATATTTGATCTTTATTTATGGTACGTTCAGTAAACAAATGGGCAATGTTTTCTAACTCTCGAACTGGTTCTCATAATTAAAATCCAAGAGCACCATTGAATCTGCAACGTCGAGATTCGCTTAATAGAATCTTCATTTCAACCGCAGTAGGTTGGGATAAAAAGAAAAGTTTTTAGAATTTCTAAATAAATGTTAAATAACATGTAGTTTTATTTTATTTTATTTTCCCCAAATGGATGAGTGGCAGTGGTGGGGCAAGTGAATCTTCAAGCCATTTAATGGCTTCACTCACCAACTACGTAACTCCACCATTGTGAATTAAAATAGCTTCATTAATTAATTTAATGAACCTCATTAATTACTCATTATGTTACTCGCCTTCCCCTTATTTAAATAGTGCTCAGGGTGCGCTTTTTTCACAACTTCTTCAAGAGAGAAAAATCTCAAGAAGTTTTGCAACAAGATCCACCGATAGAGGATGGAAGCTCGGGCGGTAAGGATTCGGGATCGACGAACGTTGATGAATTTATCTAACTTGGATGATCCTTCCACCATAACTGTGACACCTCCAATAGATCTTGACATAGGGGTTTTATTTTAATAACGCATATCCTCGATGGATTATTCTCCCGTTTGTTATCATGTTAAAGCGGAGTTCGTGGGCTGAACAAACAAGGCCCGAAAATCTCCAGTACTTTATTTGTGTTGCGTTATTTAGGAAGTGTTTCCACAATTTTGATGGAAATGTAGAACAACAGGTCACGATATGATGATGACATCCTGGGAGACACATAGGTGCAGGCGAGAGTGAAAACAGAGATCCGGAGCGTCACCAGAGCCCCAAAAAAAATCCACCGACGCGACAACGGTGCAACGGCGCCGAAGAGTGATGACAACAACCGGCCGTGGCGGAAGTTGGAAGCGCACCATCAGGCACCGTGGAGGGGAGCCGCAACATCAAGCCATGACGGTTGTAGAAGGTAGCCGACCCTCGTTTGGCTGTAGAGGTGGAGGCGGAGGCGGCGTTCCATCGTGCGTCTCATTGATGGAAGCTGTAGCTCGAAGCCGCGGAGAAAGCAATGGGGTCCCACGTCCCATAGGACTCGAGGACCATGTTGCAATGCTAATTGAAGGGGGTTGAATGGCTCCTTTGAGCCATTTTCCAAGCGAACTGTGCGCCCCACGCGGGGTGCACTAGTAGGCCGGGCCGCGTCACCCAGCGGGCCGGACCAGTCTGCGGACCAGCCGACCGAGTCCTCCATGGCCCAGCCCAACCAGGCTGGCCCAGGCCGGTTTGGCCTAGCCGGGAAGACCCAGACCAGGTCAGGTTGGCCTAGGCTGGGTTGAACTGACCTGAATCCCTCTCGATCCCAATTATGCTTAAGTGACTGTATCCTGTGAATCAGACGTCTGTTTGATGAATCATTTGCGGCGCTGGGATCCTTGAAGCGAGACCGTCCTTTTGAGATACTCAAAAATAGGTTTGGAGAAATTTGGAGTATTTATGGGTTGGATCAACCTTGAATCTAACCAGGCCCTCAACACTAAAATTCATATAACATAAAGACCGAACATCTGGTTGACGCGCTGTCTATGGCATTAAAAGCCTTATGAAGTGAAGAATCATCAGGTTACTTCTTTATGTAACTTCATTTTGGTAGAAATTCAACCTATGGATTGAGAATAGGTTCCCCTGGAATCAAGAGTACTATGAGCGGGAATGCAGTGGCTGGCAGTGAGGCGTAGGTGGGTGACAGATCATATAGAGGTTAGTACCAAGCGATCTTGTGTGGGTCAACATCTATAAATCCTATGTGGGTTAGATCTTTTGTTGGTTTTCACTCATTAATCATGTGTGGGTTAGTTCATACCAATCATATATGGGTTAGACCCTGTGTTGGTTAGAACTCAGCGATCCTATGTGGGTTTGTGCATACCGATCCTTTGTGGGTCAGATCCAATGTGGGTTTGAAGGGGTTATTACCCACCGATCCTGGGCGGGTCGGATCCTGTGTGGGTCAGCGGGGGTTAGTACCTATCGATCCTGTGTGGGTTAGACTTCGTATGGTTAGCAATAGTGCCTCTTAACAGAATATGATGATCTATATTTGCGACAAATCACTTATACTTCTATACATCACTTATACCTCGTTTGAGATGAGTCTTTACTTTGTGATTTGTGATTGATATCATGATTTGGGGTTTTCCTTTTTGTAATTATGAGAGACCTTCTGGGGTCTCACTCTCCATACTGGGTATTTTTATACTCACCCATGTAGGGGCTTTACCCTCACCTTGTGGTATCTTTTGCAGGCAGCGAGAACATGGTTGAGACTTGAGGGATCTAGGATCAAGCGGTACATGGAGGACATTGGATAACATGGAGAGAAGTGGAGATGAGTTGTACCTACCGTTTAGGTAGGTTCCTAAGTGGAAAATTATATGAGCTATTTTCTATTTCTCATTTGTAGTTTTACCTTTTAGTTAGGATTTTATTCTGACCCCTTTACTTTCAGTAAACACCTTTACTATAGTAGTTTTACTTCGTGGATGCATCTTGTTGTGTTCTTGGATTGTGTGTTTGTATAGGTTTAAAGGAAATTCCTTCCCATATTAGGGATACACATTCCAGTGCTAGTTTCCAACCCCTAGCCTATGAAAGTTGGGCATGGGGTAGTCATGACACGGGCCCTGGGGGATGGTTCTTGACAATTTTACTTACCATAGTTAAAAGGTAAATTAGGTAAAAGGGTAAAAATAATATTATAATAATATAGAACAACCCTAACACATGTCCTAATCTTATTATATGATTCATGGGTGACCAAAAAAAATCCTTAGGCCAAATATTTGTCATTCTGCAACCACATGGGTGTGATAATGACATGTTATAATAATTAATTTAAAGTAATGAGAATTATAACATAAACATGTATCTTTTGTTCTAAAAAAATTAATATAGGGATATATAAGGGATCTCACTAAATATAAATATTAATTATAAATCCAAAATTATTTCCTACGAGATGGTATTTTATTTATAATTTTTAGAAAATAAATAAAAAAATTATTTAGGACACAATGATGATGTATTTATTACCTTATTAATGAAATATTCGAATAAATGATATTACAAATATGAGAATAAAAATAATTTTAAAATTCTGATGCCATCCAAAAATTTTATGGATTATTATTACATGTTATATTTTATTTAATGTAGTTTTTATAATCAATTAATTTTTCATCCATTTAATAAAAATCAATTACTAAATAGTGACAAAATTGACAAAATGTGTTTTTAAAACAAATAATATTTTATTAAATGATATAATAGTCATAAAAATATATTATTTGGAAAATTGAATTAGATAATGTTATAAACTTCATTATTTATCCGCTTTATGTTTTCTTGTAATTTTATAGTAACTATATTGACCATACAGTGTAAAAATACAAGAAGACACGGTAATAGTTAATTTTTTTAACTAAGGGTTAAGGACAAAATATGAGGTTAACTTTGTAACCTAAAAATGTAAAAAAAATATTTTTTGAGAGGATTTATACCCATCCTCATATTATCCTAGGAATATATCACTTGGGAGATATTATAATTCTAAAATTAATTTATAATAAAATAATATTTCAAGACTTTCTTGAAGGGCCCGTCCTCACTCTTATAAATGGCCACCACCTCTACCCACTTACTCACACCTATCAAGCCACTTGGAACACTAAAATTCTGCTCAAATAATCTTTAATAATCTATCACATCATCCTATAATCCTCACCATGGGCAGAATAAAACTCAATAAATCTATTTGGCTCAAATGAAAAGGAGTTACAAAATTTTAGGGTAACATCTTATCTCAATATTCGTTCATCTATTTTCCTTATCCAACACCCTATCCTATCTTTATTCCATAATTTTATAACTAAAATAGTATCCTACATATAATAGTATGTTTTTATGATAATGGTTAGACCTACACTTAAACAGAACTCAATGTAATTGATATAGAACATACAGTTTTTGTATACGATGAACTACTGCCTCATAAAATGAAGATTGGTCAATTCTCTTATACCACCTCTCATGGTGGTAATAATGGCGACACTATATTTATATATGATATATATTATATTTATATTTTATCTATTTTTGTTAATTTTTTTACAACATACCTTCTTGATTTCCATAATGTGTAAATACGATAATTTCATTTGAGTAAGTGTGGACTACCGCCCCATAAAATGGATATGACTCGTTGATGCCTCACCTGGAACGTATAAAGGACGTAGTTAATGAACATATGTAACATATATAATGTAGATATTATACAAGAATTATAATATACTTATGTATCATTTAGTTTTCAATTTTATAATATGACAATGAAATAAAATTAGCATTCATGCGAACGTAGGACCTACCGTCTTCATGAACGGTGAATTAAATTTCATATATCCAAATATTATAGATTATTATAAATACATATATACTAGATATATATGATATTTTTATCATGAATGATATTATGGATATAACAGACTTTTGACAACATGGACAATTTGTAATCATTACAACTTCGTTTTTTATTCATGTACCAAACATCGACAAAAGATCCAATATGAACTAAAATCATGAAATAATTGATATAACATGATAATAAGTAATATAAAATGAATAATAAACATGAAATGGTTCTGAAGCAAGAATAAATTAACCTACATTTATTATTTAGGTATATAAATAATGAACGAGAAAGTCAGATTTGAGGTAAGGGACTTTGTCTCAAACTCCTTTTGTTGATGCATATTTTGATAATACAGAACAACTTATTACATACAATGTATATTTAACCCCTTTTAAATTAAATTTCATTCAAAATATTTCAAAATTAATCTTTATTATATGAATAATTTTACTGAATGACAAATAGAATATCTATTTAACATTTGAGGTGACAATGACTTCTCTTCCACCCCAATCATTATTTGATGTTTGGATTCCTCTACAAACTGTAAAGTTTTTTTAAAAGTATATAGCATATTAGTTTTGGGGTTATTTGGTATTTAAAATGGTTTTGATAATGAATTTATTATATCAAAATATTTAAATGATATCTTTTGATTGTAACTGGGAATGTTATTTTTACATTATGTATGGTTTATGTGTTATGATTATGGTTCTTGGGAATTGCTAATGTATACTGGTGGTTCAATAATAAACTGAGGGTGGGTGAGCCAGTGATAGCTCTCCAATTAATTGAGCAACGTGATGGAGTTAAATGATGAATTTTCTCTTAATAGATTTATAGAATATGGTGTGGTTGGTATTTCCAAACATAACCATGAAGGTGACTCCCTATGTAGCTGTGAAATATACAATGAAAGTATGATATGAATGCCATAGTTTACCTTTATGATTTTTTATATATATGAATTTTTCTTGATTCTTATGAATTAATTGGTTTATAAATATTAATGGACTACTATTTTCATTCCTTATTTTGTCCCTTACTATGTTTTTATGCTCATACCATGTTTGAAATATTTTTTATAGGATTTTAATAGAGAACAAAGTCAGGGATAAGATCATGGAAA
The DNA here is from genome assembly GCA_963277665.1 of Viscum album. Taxonomy (NCBI): domain Eukaryota; kingdom Viridiplantae; phylum Streptophyta; class Magnoliopsida; order Santalales; family Viscaceae; genus Viscum; species Viscum album. The sequence goes on from OY728164.1 coordinate 138,490,720, forward strand.
TGTTCGGATTTTTAAACATTAAGCGAAACCATGTTTATTTTTATTTTATTTTTTGAAAAAATGTATAGTGAGTAGAAAAATATACTTTGAAATAATCAAGTTGTTATGTATAAGTGAGCCTAATTCTCTGAACCTCTAAACCTGAAAATATCCTCAATGTTAAATGATGTCGAATTATTGACTTAGCTCAAAATTAAGTAATGTTTATGTCTAGGACCTTATAGTTGGTATCGACGGTCGATTTAAATAACATTAATGGTTAGGATGTTATCAGGGAGTAGGTTATTGATCATTTATAACCAAGAATGTTATTATAATATGGATATTTTTGGATGATTATGGTAATTTAGGTGTATTTGATAAAGACCTAAATCAATTAAGATATAGGGAGGTTGATGGATTTGAGTATTATAAAAATTTTATATTATTATATTTTCCCTAAATATTATTGTTGTTTTAATAATTCATTTAAAATAAAGTGATATTCTTTTCAGTAGACTAGGGATTATTTTTCAAGATGGAAGGAAATAGATCTTACCAAACCTTCTTATCCATCCCAGATAAAATGGTCATTAATATTATCACAAAATATTGTTCAAATTATTTTTACATCTTCTTGAGTATTTAAATAACCTATAAAAAATTGTTTGAGTTATCCAACACATACTCATTTCTGAAACAATTTTAGGGGCCATGGTATCTTTTTTTATATGATTTATAGATCACTACTTATCCAACTCTACCAAAATGTGTAATCACAGAAGTGGAGTGAATGTTAATTTTTTGAATGTATGACAACATTCTGAAATAGAAAGGAAACAACAAGAATATCCTAATTTATGGATTCAAGGTATGATTTATTTTCCAATCCATGAATAACTAAAAATTATTAATTTTATATTGGAAAATAATGAGGATATTTTTTCTACAGGAATGAGGTATTAAAAAAATAAGGTGGAAATGCATAGTTAATATATTATGAAGAATTATGAATGATTTAGATGCCTACTTATAATTAATTCAATAGTTATGGTGGACTTATGAATGATGAAATGTTTAAATGTAACATAACTCTTTCGATAGTGTGAGTACATTGTAGAGATTATAATTGAGTTTTAATTATCCTTATGTTTTTATAAAATTGTTCTTTTATGTGGAATTAACTTTTTTGGGCATATCATTGATAACATTTGGGGTTCATATGATCTTTGATTTTGAGATAATTATGGGTTACTGCATTTTTGGATTCAAAATTAAAGGCATGAGATAAAATAAAAGTTCAAAAAATGTTATGGTTATTAGGACTTTATCCCAGTTGGATATGTTAAAATAATTATTCAGAATTAGAAAAAGTAAAACCCATAAGATGGGTGACAACCCATCACGTCTGGAAAAGCCATGAGAATTGAACCCAAAACCAAAGGGAGACAAGGGAACATCACCTACCACGGGCCTAAATGATGTCCTTAGTTTGTTAGTCTTCATTTTTTAGTTATATGACTTGATGGAATAAGAATAAGTTTATTTTGGGAACATATGTTTTTTCAAATGGATAGATTTGGTATTAAAAAATGTATGAGGATTAAGTGATAAATGTTATTTCAGAAAACGTCCACTATTTTGGTAACTTTATATGATTAAGGTAAATAGAACACTATATGATTTTAATGGAGTAATGGTGGAATTATATATTGGTATAATCTATCTTTTTATATAGGACATATGAATATTTGGTTTATTTATGGAAATAATTAACCAATCTTGGAGAAAATGTGATTAGGTTAATTACTTTTCTGTATGAGACATTAAGAGTGTTTAATGTTATTTTGAGATAAATGTTAAAATTTATCTTGGAACACTTTTATCAAATACTTCTAATTTTATGGTTTCAATTATATTTTGGATTATTTTGAATAATTTTAATAAAAGTTATTTTTTGAAAGGTTTATGTTTAACTTTTGGTTTTACTGTTAAATTTTGGTGATTAAAAGTAGTCCTTATCCTTATAAATGATAATTCTATTTCAGAGATTATCTGATCTGGTACTAACCATTTTGGTTTGGGTTAATGTTTTAAGATACGATTAATAGATAGTAAATATTTTTTAGTTTATGTGACTCTCTAGAAGTTGATTCTAGTGCTTTAAGAGTGAACAAGTCATCTTAAATACTCATCTATTTGAAAAAAAGATGATTTTGTTGTTAAATTCTATTAATTGATGAATCTCCACATGTCAAGTAAGTATATTTCCTTATGTTATTATTCTAAGTAGTGAAATAATTCCTCAACTTTATGAAGTGGATATTTAATAATTTTTTTCCATTTATATTTTACTAATAAAAAATCATATAATGTTAAACCCATCACATGTTTTTGGTTTTCTAACAGTTAACTTTCTCTTGGTCATGTTTTCTATCACTCCCCATCTGAACAAGATGGTTTTTTTCTTCCATGTTGATGTTTTCTTACATGGAATCCTAGTATGTGTCATCTCATGTGACCTTTATACTTCTATTTTTTCCCTTTAAAGTGGAATTTTAATTGGCCTTTTTTTGATGTGTAATTTCAATAAATGTATTTTGAAAATTCATACCCTACTTACCAACCAAAAATTCAAATAGTGATGACAAACTTTATTAAAGCGGGGGAGGATGTAATATCCTTGGTATTTATTGAATTGTACATTTTCATATCTATTAATATTTATGAATAATATGATAATTTTATGTTAAAGGGGATGCTTTTTCCGATATATTACTCAACAAGCAACAACTAGTTTCTCCAAAATATTACGTTACACACAACTTTTATATATATTAAAAAATGATACAATACTAATATTATTATTTTAAATGGTAGTTAATGCTTAGCTGGTTTATTGGTTTAAATGAACATAACAAACTAAAATATGATTAATCCTGTTTTTTAAATGTATTTACATATATCCAATAAATTTGAGTGGTTTAAAATGAGAATGAACACATTTTTTTGCATAAAATACTCTTATATTTTTAAAAGTTCATTTTACTGCCTTTTGATGGAGAACCCTTTTTAAATATAGTTTATTTCACTATTATATATTATATTTGTAAATATGAACTTCTTAGTTAGAAGTGGGAAATCAAAATTTACTTTTGTTTTATTTTGGTATTTTTATGATAAAATTTATTTTTATATGAATAGTGAAAAATAATACATTTTAATTCAAAAATGCCTTTTAGTATCATTTATTTATATAGTTATATCATAATATTAGTTGATTTTAATGTGTAATTTTTTTCATTTAGTTCAGATTTGTTCATTGGAAGTAAATTCGCATTTAAATTGAACATAAACACATGTCAATCTCTTGATAGTGTTTACTTCTTAAAACCCCACTTTCTGGTTTTGACAACGTGAATTGATTTTAAATTAATTAATTAAAATTATGTATTTTGAATTTTAAAAAATTTATTCCATATTTGGATTCATAATGTCCAAATTATTCAAATAGGTACCATTTATTTTTGGACATTAGGAATAGTAACATCAGTAATTTTTTTACTTACCACATGTAAAGGGTAAATTAGGTAAATGAGGGTAAAAAATATTTTATAATAATATAAACCCATCCTAAAATGGGTCTTAATCTTATTTTATGAGTCATGAGAAACCAAAACAACCCTTAAGTCGAACATTTGGCATTTTAGAACAACTTGGGTTTGATAATGACATGTTATAATAATTAATTTAAAGTAAAGTGAAATGTAACAGAAATATATATCTTGTTACTAAAAAATTTTAATATAGGGGTTATATAACTGATATATTTTACTATAAATAATCGTTATAAAGATAAAAATATTTCATACATCATTGTATTTTATTTATAATTATTTGATATTATATAAATAAATTTATTTATAACACAATGATGATGCAGCGATTACCTTATTAATGAATGATTCAAATAAATGATATTATTAATATTAAATAATTGTAATTTGAAAATTTTGATATCATCCAAAAATTTTATGGAGGATTATTACATGTAATATTTTATTTAACTTTGTTTGTTCGAATCAATCAAGTTGTTATAGCTTAAACAAAAATCAATTACTAAAGAGTGTCAAAATTGACATAAATGAGTTTTCAAAACAAACACTATTTTATTAAATGATATTATAGTCATAAAAATATAATATTTGAAAAAATTACTTAAATAATGTAAAAAATATCATTTATTATCCACTTCAGGTTCGGTTGGGATTTTATAGAAACTATATTGACCAAACAGTGTAAAAATATAAGAAAACATGGTAAGAGTTAATTTATTTAACTAAGGGTTAAAGCCCAGAGATGAAGTTAAATTTGTGACCTAAACTTTTCTAAAACATATTTGTTGAGAGTATTTAGACCCATAATAATCTTATACTCTAAATATTTCACATTTGAGCTATTATAATTTGAAAATCAATTTATAATAAAATAATATTTCAATACTTTCTCGAAGATCCCCTCCTCCCTCTTAATAAAGGCCACCACCTCTACCCACATACTCATAAATATAAATCCCATTGGTTGAAAGAAAAATATACTCAAATAAGCTCCCAAGATACCCCAATTACTCCTAGAAGCCTTAACTTGGGTATAAGGAAACTCAGGGTAGCCTTTTGGCTCAAATAAAAAGGAGTTTCTTGATTTAGAGGTAACATATTCTCTTAGGATCCTTTCATTTATTTTCCTTACCCAACACCATAAAAACTGTTTATTATATTATTTTGTAAATAATTAGTATATTAAATATACTAGGATGTTTTTTTGATAAGTTTTAAACCTACACTTACACATACCTCTATCTTATGGATATTGAACATACTGTTTCTGTGTACAGTGAACAACCGCCTCACGAAACGATGATTGTACAATTTTCTCCTACCACGTCCCATTGTGTCCATTATGATGGAAATATATTTATATATGATATATATTATATTTATAAATTTTAAATTCTTATTTAATTTTTATTTACAACATGCCTTTATTCTTTCCATAATGGTTAAATATGATTATTTCATTTCAAGAACTATGGGCTACCACTGCTTCCAAGTGACACGACTTGTTGATTCCATACATGGAACATATAAAGGATCATGTTAATGAACTTATGTCACATATATATCATAAATATTATAATTTAGTTATAATATACTTAATTATCATTTATTTTTCATTCCTCTAATATTATAACGAAATAAAAGTAGTGTTAATGCGAACGTATGACCCACCGTATCCCTAAAAGGTGAATTACATTTCTTATATCAAAATATTAAGGATTATTATAAATACATATATTCTAAATATATATGATATTTAAATCATGAATTCTATTTTGGTGATAACGGACTTTTGACCACATAGACAATTTTTAATAATAAAAAGTTCATTTTCGACTTATATATAGAACATCGACTAAACATCCAATACAAACTCAAATAATGAACTAATTGATATAACATGGTAATAAGTAATATAAAATGAATAATAGACATGAATTTTTTTTAATCATGTAGAAATTAACCTACGTTTATTATTATGGAATACAAATAAAGAACGAGACAAGTCATATTTGAGGAAATGGACTTCATCTCAATCTCCTTTCATTGAGGAATATTTTGATAATATACACCAACTTATTTTATATGGTGTATATTAAAAAAAATTACATTTAATTTCATTCAACAGTTTTCAAAAGGAATCTTTTTTATATGAATAATTTTAATAAACAAAAAAAGGATTTTTTAACGCATGCGGCGACAACAACTTCTCCACCGCTGCAACCATTATTTGATATTTTTTTTCTACTACAATATGTAATGTTTTTAAAATAAAAGTAAATATCATATTAATTTTTTGGGTATTCTGTATTGAAAATCATTTTGAGAATTAATTTATTATATCAATATCTTTAAATTATATCTTATGATTACAATTTGGAAAGGTTATCTTTCTTTTATACATGGTTTATGTGTTATGATTTCGGTTCTTCATAATTTATTATTTATACGGATGGTTCCATGATAAACAGAGGGTGGGTGATCCCGTGATAGCTCTCTAATGAATTTGGTAACATGATGGCGGTAAACAATAAAGTTTCTCCTAATAGATTTATAGAATATAATGTGATGGGTATTCAAAATTTAACCACGAAGGTTACTCCCTATGTAGCTGTGAAAGAAACAATGAAAGTATGATATGAATTCCACAAGTTACCTTTTTTATTTATGATTTCTATGATTTTTTCATGATTCTTCTGAATTCACGTGTTTATAAATATTCATAGACTACCATTTTATTTCCTTATTTTATTCATTACTGAGTTCTTATGGTCATCCCTAGTTTGAAATGTTTATCACAATATTTTAAAGGAGAATAAATTCAAGGATGAGATCATGGAAGAGTTAGTATGTTTAAACATAATGTGAAACTGTGTTTATTTTTAAATATTTTTGTTTTTTGAGAAAAATTGATAGTGAGTAGATGTGACTACGTTGTAATAGTAAAGTTGTTATGTATAAGTGATGTACTAATTCTGTAAAGCTCTAAACCTAAAAAGATCCCCAATATAAAATAAATTCAAATTATTCTCTTAACTCAATATTTTTTAATGTTTAAGGTTGAAGCCTTATTATTATAATATTTAATTAAAGGATAAAGTAAATAAATTCCACTATCATACTTTTAATATCTATAATATTTTGTGATTAGGATGAAAATGTCTTATGATCTATTATAAATTGTTATTTGATTATTAAAGGATTATTTAGCCATGATATTTTCTTTAAATATTTCTATTGAAGAATAATTTCATCTAATGAATATGCAATGCTGACACAACATTTATTCAATTAATACTAAATAAAATATATGATTTTAAAAATATTAAAAGTAAAATAATATGAAAGAATTATTATGTTAAATGAATTTTTTAGATTAATATAATATTTATGTATTTTTGAAATTATTATTTCTGAATTCATTTTCTATCATGTTTTTTTCATAGTCAACATTAATTAATAGTTCTTAAAATAGAATTAGTTATATTTTACAATAAAAAACTTTTTATTTAATAAATTAAACATCCTAAAATTATATATTCATAAAAATTGATGAGAAATTGTTTAAAATATTAATCATGTTCTATTTTAGGTTCAATTTTTATTTCATGGAAACTATCATTACCCAAAAAAAGAGTATAAATCTTTTTTATCTCCATATTTGTCAAAAAAGGTTGCAAAGGGTTAAAAAAGGTTAATGGTAAAAACGTAGTATAAACATTTAGAAATTTTATTTAATTAGTGGATTTCATCCCATAATAATATTATATTTTAAATATATCATTTTGGATCAATTTTCCATTGAAAATTAATTTATATTAATATAATACTTCACATGATTCACATTGTTCCCCTCCTATAGATTTTACAAGTGCACCACATATACTCATTTATAAAAATTTAAAAATAGTTTTAGTTTAAGAAATACCTACCCAAATAACTTAATAAAACACATAACCACATTCTAGAGGTCTTTTAAGGTATATTTATAAACTTAGAGGGATTATAGTCTAAAGAAATGATGACTGTCAAAAGAAGTGGTATAACTTTTAGTAGAATGTTTTAGTTTTATTAATTTTTCCACCGCCATCAAATATTATTCAAAAATTTTATATAATAAAATTATTATATCATATATACATAGATTTTATTATGTTAATGCAATAACATATATCTATATCATTCTTCTATCAAGTGGAAAATGATAACCATGATCATGTGTATGATGGAATACTGCCTCATGAACCATTGTAATTTGTTCTATATAACCACCTATCAATAGCAGATATATTACATATTTAATGTATATATATTATAGTCATGAAATTTTTATAATTCTATAAATATATTATATTATTTACTTTCTTAACATTTGATTCATTGAAAAATAGTAACATTGTTCATGCGTACATGAGGTCTACCACATCCATGAATAAATGTAATCCATGTTTCATCATCATGTCAAAATAATGATATATACAAGTTTATTTTAATATATAATATGATATTAATTATCATTATAAAATAAAAACAATAAAAAAACCTTATATCCATCATGATTGATGGAAAATGTAAGTATTACTCATACGTAAAAATGGTCTATCATCTCCATGATTGTAACATAGTTCATTTTTAACCATATTTTATAATTGGTTTTAAAATTATAAATGATATATAAAAATGTAATTAGGTGATTATTATTATTTTTATAATGATTTAATAATTACCTCATTTACCATTATTAACCTATTGATGTCATTTTGGAAAAATGAGTCGAATGTCATCGAAATGTCTGATATGATCATTATTGATTATGTAATTGATAATAAGTTAGTAAAAGGAATAAAAAACCTGAAAAATGTTCCTAAGATATTAAATAATTAACAAAAATTTATTTTATGGGAAAATAAATAATGTACATGATGATATAGATTCAAGGAAAGGGACAATTTATATTATAAACATCGTTGAAAATGTTTTGAAGATTTAATTTCTAAATATTTTCTTCCATATATATTATTAAAAATATATTTTATATATTTTATATGGATATAAATGAATTATAAATGACATTTTGGTTTACTTTTTTATTTATTGAAAATGTTTTTAAAGAGAATCTATCTATATATTTTATACAAAACATTTTGATAAAAAGGGAAAAGTAATATTCTATTTTGATGTATACGACATCAATGGTTTTTATCACTTCCATAAATATTATTTTTTCTTTATTAATGTAAAATATTTTATGTCTTATTCAATGAAAACCCATACTTCCATAATTTCTTTTTATTTTAAAAAACAGTTTTAAATGGATTTGTTATTTCAAAATTTTGAAAAGTTTTTATATGGATGAAAATAATATTTTTATGTGTGTGATGATGAAAAATGAATGATTTAATTTTTCATGATTATTCTAAGGTTCTTTAATTTTTTTTGATTATGTGTGGTACTATTATAAACCAAGGATTATTGGTTCCATTATAAACTAAGGACATTTATTTATATAATAAACCATGGATGGGTTATTTTTTATAAACATAAGACTGGTGTTTTATTTATAAACCATGTATGGGTGGGTCCCTTATGTACCTCCAATAATTTGGGTAATGATTATGTTATCTGGAGTGTTGTGATGAAATTTTATCATATTAGTTATTACATTTTTAATAGTGACATAAAAAATGATGTCCCAAGTTTCCTACATGACTTTACTATGCTTGGTAATGAGTTTTCATGGATATAATTTTACTGAAAAAGTTATGTTAATTATATTTTGTTTTGAATGAATGATTGTAACATTTTTGGTAAAATGGTACAATTTTATGAAAACATTTTTTATGGGTACTCTTTTTTCTTAGAAACACTCATTGTCATGATTTTTCCATTATTATTTCTTATAATGTTGTTTATGAAAAACATTGGGTAGTAAATATGATATTGTGTGTTAGTGAATTATTATCTGAGAGGAAAGTTTATTATGTTATAGGTAAATTATTTTATGAGCACATTGTTTTAAAATGGATTAACATGATTGTTCTTAATCTTTTAATGTCCCTTACCAATCATTTTGTTCTCACCCCATCCATTAAAATATCCTTTAAATATTTTTTAAATGATAATGGACAAAGTGGTGGTCAAGATGAAAATTGGGAAGATGTGTCTTGGAATGAAATCTTTTTATATCCTAAAACATTCATTTTTTTGTAATAAATGGATACTAAAAGGAATTTTCCAATATGTATCTTTTGGGATTTTCATGTAATAGTGATGACCTAATTCAATAATACTCTAAACATAAATAGATCCCTAAAATAAATAAAAGTGAGTTATTTTATAAAGATTAATTTATTTGATTGTTTAAGGTTCAGTCATTTGAAAAATATAGTATAAAAACAACTGGAAAAAATGTATATCCTATCAAGTTATTAAATAATGGATAGACATGGAGGGATAAATGATGTTCCAAACATAGTCTCCAACCACCTCCAACAAATCTAACTCTGAAGTGTAAAGGAATATATCTTCACAAAAAAACATGCATGAACAGCAATAGAAAACCAAATGTTACATGTGTATCAAAAAGTATGATAATATTTGTAAATTGAGAGGCGTAATTTCAACCGAGGTGTCCATGTAGGGTCTGATCATAAATAATCAGTAGAACACAACCAATAGTGTCTCTAAATTATTGTTAAAATAGGTATATGAATAAAAATTTCAACTCATTAATATAATTGTACCAGAATATTTTTATAACAAATTACAAAAGATTATAAGTATATTAATGAAAAAATTTATTAAAAACAATGAAGTAACACAAATAACTATAATAAATATTGATAATAACTCTATATACTAAGAGGGTTCATACCTATGATACCTAATTTAGGTCAACACCTAGAATTTGTGATGATGTATCAGTGTTGTTCCACTTGGGAGACAATTCCAAAACCCTTAGATACACCACACATGTAAATATATGAACCCATAATGATTTATAGATATGGTTAACAATGCATGGTATAAGTGAATAATCCCATTATAAGATAGGTAATCGAGTATAATAATCCAAAACAGACCCACAATCCTAGGGATGGTGCTAAAAATAAATTCATTAAACCCTTACAAAAACCCAAAGTGAGATGAACCAAGATAAACATATCTTTATTTTCCATAAATAACATAATTTAACTATTTCATATCATAATAAATAAACAATCATATGAACATAAGGTTTAGTATCCTTGAGTACTATGGATAAATCCTGAATATAATTCTCTCTAATTCTCGGGGCTTCCCTTATTCCATCGACCCCTATTGGGGATATTCCTTTGGAGGTTCGTTCTTTGTAGTGAACTAAGAAATGAATGCGCATGTTGGGTGTGGCTAAGGATAAATTTTTATAAGAGTCAATAGCCAACAGACTTCCTATGTCTGCTACTTCTACCATCCTTTTTATCCCGACCATCCAGATTGTGACTAGGTGCACTAAAAAGGTAGAAAACTTCCCGTTATCAAGCTTTCGAAGAATGATATTCATGAAGCTTCTGCTTCCCAAAATTTTTCTCTGTTCATGTGATTTTTACATGTAAATACTTACCTCTTCTTCTTCTTCATGTATTTCATTGACTCTTGGGATCTTCTTTATCTACCAGTTGATTCAAATCCTTCTAGGTTTAGGTTCTGCATCCATCTATTCAACAAAGAAGGATTTTTGAAGGCTTGGGCTAGGGATGAGCATCACTATGGTTCATGGTTATTCACCCTCTCATGCTAGTCTTGGGACATGGAAATTCATACTCTCTCCTATCAATAAGACTGAGACACTGCCGATAGACACTTAGGTTTAATGGGATCTCATTTATTGCCTCTAATCGAGTCCTCTAAGAGAGTTTTTTCCTCTTCATTATAATTTTTTGATTTCTTATCAACTCTCTCCATATTTTTTATATCATTCCTTTATCAGATTATCTGGTTATAATAAGGAAATTAATGCGATGTATTAGAAGAAGTTTTTATCTTAAAGTGTGCTAAAATATATTCACTCTTTCTAGATCTCTTCATAGAGAATTATGCTTGTGTCTCTATTCTAAAAGTGGATGGATCTGAGCTCTCCCCCCACATCTTCTTTTCATAGGTTTTATATTATAGAAGAATTGGAGGGACCGTTGATGCAGAAGTTCATCACTCCAAAGGAGGCTCAATAAACACGAGGAGTCTTTGGGCTCATAACTATCTAATAATAGATAGTGTCTATCAAAACCTCTTCAGTTCCTAAATTAGGTAACCATGGATGAAAGGCCTTTAAATCATACTTTTACTATTTTCAACTATTATTTGGAATTCTTGTGGCTTGGGGGAACATGAAAAGTGCGATTTCATTTCCCCAGAGTCTAAGAAACAACAATCCAATCTCATTATCATCATGGGACCAAAATAGGATCAATGAAGGATTAGTCTTCTTGAAAGTAAAATGTGCTTTGATAATCATCTACACGCTTCTCTCAAAAATAAGAACATCTTGATTTATTAGAATAAAAACATATCCATGTGTAATTGGTCATCGAAATGGTTTAGTGTATCATTGTAAAATCCGTTTTGGAGGTAATGAAGTCCTATTTTCATTCTTGTATACCAATTGTGAGACTTAGGGGGAGAATGGTTCTATGGTATCATATGGATTCTTTTTCAGTGGGTATCCTACCATGGTTCATTGGAGGATACTTCAACTCAATTATGGATATTTCAGAGAAAATAGGAGGAATGATTTTTTTAAACAGTGGAATACATGATTTCAAAAACTTCCTAACATCTAAGGGTATTATTGATATGGGATTCATCAGTTATAAATACACATGGAGTGAAAATCTGAAGGGAAGAAATATAATTTGGATACATCTAGATATATTCCTTACCAACTATCAAGGATTGAAATATTTTCCTCAAACAACCATTACACACGTGATTCAATCCTTATCGGACCACGCTCCCCTGCTAATGGAGCAAAGAAGGGGTGATCAAAAAAATGAATCCTTATTTTATTCCAATAGATGGAATCTTCTAGAAGGCTATATGAAAATGATGAATATTCATGGAACTCGAGGAAGTTGAGAGAACCTGGATGGGCTTATCAAAATGTATAAGTTTCTTTAAGAAGGATATATTGGTTTGGTTGGTGAATTATCCAAATGTGTATAATATAGTGGATGTAATCCCGTAGGACATTAATAAGAAGTATGAAGAGCTTCAAGATATATGGTATGATGGAAGCTTCACTCAGTTATGTGATAAACATATCCTTTTAGATAAAACAATGTTGGGGATTGAGAAGGCCTACATGAAAAAATCTTAAACGAGATGGTTGAAAGTGGGAGATCAAAAAAGTTCATTCTTCAAAGACTTATGAAAATAGAAAAAAATTTGAGGATCAATATTAATCTTTAAAATAATACCTATACATTTGATGTGAATGTGGTTGGGAGATTTGATTTGAATAATTTTAAAGGATTCTTAGCACTGTTGTCTCTAATAGAAATGGAAGACTTGGAATATTATATAAAGAAGTGGCTTTTATGGAATGTTTACCTAGTCTGGTAGAATCTCTGAAAATGATTCATTGATCACTATACCAACCAAGGAGGATACCCATGATACTATTCTCAATATGTCTCTAGATAGTGCCCCGTTTCTGGATGGTTTTCTGGGGGCCATTTACATGGCTTCATGGGGCTCCATGGGAGTTCATGTTATTTAAGCCATTCACCACTTCTTCTGAGTTGGTGCCCTCAATAGAAGCATGTGTAATTATATAGTATGTTTGATTACAAAGGTTAATAACTCTTTAAGCCTCAATCACTACAGACCTATATGCTTGGGTAATGTCACATATAATATTCTTGCAAGTCTCATTTCTAGGATATTGAATGAAGTTATAACAAGACTTGATTCAAATGTGTAGCATGTTTTTTAAGGGTTGAAACATTAAAGGGTATATTGGGATTGTCAAATATCTACTAGATTGTATTAATAAAAGAGAAATTGGATCCAATGTTATTATTCAAGTTTACATGAACATATCTTATGATAAAATTTAATTGAGTTTCATTATTCAGGCTATGAGGAAATTTAGCTTCTAAGAGTGGTTTTGTGACTTATACATCAGGTGTTACTCTTCCCATTAGATATCATTCTCTATTATGGGGAAGATTTTTGGATTCTCCACAAATGTGAGTGGAGTCTGACCAAGATACTCCTTATCCCCCAACCTCTTCATGATGGCTCAAGATACCCTCCACGGGGACCTGCATTGTAGCATGAAGGGGAGAAGGATGCTATCGTATTACAACATACATGGGTATGGTATTATTTCTCACCTTATATTTTCTGATGATATGATCATTTTCAAAAATGGTATGAGTAAGTAAATCTAGAATTTTATGAAGGTTATGTCTTTATATGATATTTTAAGTGGAAAAAGAATCAACTCAAGGAAAAGTAGCATTTTTATTTATAATAGGTGTTCGGTAGATATTGTAATGAAATTTAAGACATACTTAGTATCCAAAATAAACATATCCCGATGATTTATATCAGGATTCCAATTTCAATTAGTCATGTCAAGAATTCCATCTTTGATGCCATCCTTAAAAAATTAATGTGGAGAATTTATAACTTTAAAAACAAATTTATATCCTTTGGAGGATGGGTCACCTGATAAACAATGTGTTAGCATCTGTTTTGATGCACATACATTCAATCATTAAACCTATTAAAGGGAGTATTATAATGATGGAGAAGGTCATAGAATCATTCCTCTCAGATGCAAATAAAATGGAACATTGTGACTGGGCTTCTTGTAAACCTATGGAAAAACTAAAAGAGGAGGGCGGTGTTGGCATTCGGGGTGTCACCAAAACCATACATTCCATGAAAGCGCATCATGCATGGGGTAATTTTTAATGGGATTCTTTAGGTGATTCATTTATCAAGAACAAATACAGATTTCACTAGGAGGATTGGGAGATCCAAATACCAAGACAATCGAGTCTGTCAAGATGTATACTTAACCACTTAGAGGATCTCTATGTTACAACCCGATGAATTTTGGGGAAAGAAGATATTCAATTATGGAAAGACAAATGGTATGGTGAATGTATATACTTCCTGGGGTGTCATATTCCTAATATGTCTTTAAAAGAGGCGATCAACCATAAAATTCTATTGGAGGGGATTCTGAACAACGATCAAAAGGATTTTCTTGGAAGTATTATCTTGAATGACGAAAATGATAGATTATTCTTCATGGGGTTGACTTCCAGAAACATTTCTGGTTATGATTTGATAACGATGCTTGATAATGAGGATTTATGGGAAGAGTGGGATGATAAATTATGCTGAAATGAAATTACCCCAAAAATTAACTTTTTGGTTTGGAGAGTGAGAAATCTAGTGATTCCCATAGATGATAATATACACAAGAAATAAAAATATTTGTCTTCCCAATTCTTTTCTTGTGATATCCAAATGATTGAATCTGTGTTTCTTCAAATTTTCAAAGGAGAATGGGTGGTAAATATCGGGACATACATGGTACATATTTCAAGTTTCCATGATTAATAATTCTCTATTAAATATTAAATTTTCAAATGGTTTCATGGCTCGGAGAACATGGATATTGAAACAAAGATTCATAATTTTATTTCCATATCTATATGTTGGACCATTTGGGATGCAAGGAATGAAGCAAGGATGGGTTCCCATCACCCCCTTTTTACCTCAAGATGTGGATGAGGTCTCCAGTTAGGGAGCTAGGACCTGTCTTCAAAGGTGAATAGAAGTTATATACAATTTCCAAATTACATAATAGATCATTTTATCTTGTAAGGTCTTATGGTCATTGGGTCAGATGGCAACCTCCCATCATTATTTTGAGACACAATGTAGATGACTTCTATATAAATGGGATGATGAGTGGGGGTGGATTAATCATAGATCTAAGTGTATTATTTATCTTTTCTTTTTTCTATTTTTGTGGTATGGGTGAATCCATGGGTGTGGAGGTGAGAGCAATTCACATTGGCATCATGCTTTTCATGAGATATAGAATACGGGTAACAAAGGTAAAGTCGGATTCAGAGGTGTTGTTGAGAATTATTTATAAGAAATTTACCCCCCCCCCTTAGTATTTGATTTATATTATTAGAAGCTACTCAATGGGGAACAATAAAGGGATTATTGTACATCACATTTAGAGAGAAGAAAACTTTGCGGTGGGTGCGTTAGCTCGAATTGATAGGGAAGACGAGACTCTCATCATTTTCACCAGCTTGGGATCTCTTCCAATAGGATACAAGTTTATTTTCATAGGGATTCAATTATTCTTCACCAATTTAGTCCTCCTTGAGAAATTTCCATTTACTTATCACTGGTGAGTATTTTAACTCCCCCTTCTTATTGAATAGTCAATTTTCAGTCAGTCAGTCAGTATCCTTGAGGACTAGTTACCTAAATAAAATTATATTACAATACATAAAGTATTTCTCTATAATTAACCTATAATAGACTAATATATAGGATTATAATAAGTTATAGTCATATTTATAACATGAATAATTGAAATATAATAAAAAGGGATGATATCAAATGATCATTAAGAAAATAATTTACTAAAATTTCATTAAGGGTTAGATCATAATTACATGAGAAAACATGAATAAGGGAGAAGTATATTATTAAAAAGGGAGTGGAATAGTACAATTTTTAAATAGGTCAAGATAGAATTATATGTAATCTAAAATAAACAAAAATATACCATGGAATAATAAACATGCTCCATAGACTAAAATTATAGGCATATAATAAATAAATATAATATTCCCATAAAGCATAATATAACAAAGAACATTGGCACAAACCTAAGAATTGGGATTAGTCATATTTTGAAGGACCACCCATTAGTCTACAAGCATATATAAAAAGGCACACCGTTTTGTTTGTGAGTATATCCAAGAAGGATCACCCTATTAATTTGAGACAATACTAATGATATTTCAAGAAACATTTTATTATGGGAAATAAGACCATAATAAATGAATTTTCAGGAAATAAATGAATAAAATCATCAAAATAAATATTTATGTGTTCTATTTAAAATTTATCATTAATTATATCAAAAATAACCAATGACAAGAAAATTTTGTTTCTATCAATTCTAAATAGTATCACATATAATAAAATAATTGATTAGATCGATTGATCATAAAATTCAATTACAAAAAGGATTTTTTTCTTAAAGAAATTTATTGGGTAATTCAAAAAACATAATCTATAAGAGTTATATGTTTTAATGAGGAAAATGGAAATGAAACAACGAAAAGAGATTTTAGAAGGATATCATTAACATTGTGGTAAAGGGATGAAATTATTATTTAGTTTAAAAAATAATTTTTAAGAAGATAATATTAAAGCCTATTTATAAAACCACCTTAAAATAAATCAAAATATTATAACATTGAATAATAATTAAATGTTTCACAGAGGTAATGTGGAGTGTAAGATAAAAATTTAAACATGAAAGGAGAATCCTTTTTAATATTTTTAATAAAATTTTGTTAAAACCCACTTCAAATAAGGGTTAATAAATATTTCGTTTGAATAAAGGTTAATATAAATTTTATTACTACTATAAATAAAACATTTTTATATTTCAAGATAGGAAAGTACAAATTTAGTGGGGTGAGTGAATATGAGTATGGAAGAGAAAGAACACATTCAAAGAGAATAAAAGTTATTCTTATCATCATGAAATATTATAAATGGATAATCCAATAAATGTAATTCCCAAGAAAATGAGGAAAGAAATTATAATTTCATTATATAATAGATGAAAATCATATTGTAAAGCTGTATTCAAAAGGTAAACATTGTGACTCAATAAAAGAAGTTGTGTTAAGAGAAACCCTTAAAACATCATTATATTTTGAATTTTAAACACATGAAAGGTATAAATTAAGATGGATTAGTAAATATATTGCGTTTAATTGATAACATTATAAAAAAATACATTGGTAGGAAATTCACCACACAAAAGTAAATAAGTTATAGATATGGAATGAGTTTTAAAGAAAGAAAAATGAGATGATAATACCTTCTAATTTAAAAAATATTTTAATAAAAACATCTTAAAATAATGGGAATGAAATTGAACATAAAATAATATAAATAAAAGATAATTCATGATATTATCTATCCAATTGGTAGTATAAATACAATTTAAATGACATTAGTATGCTAAAACAAAACATGTCTCAATGAAAGGAAACTGAGATGAAACACTCTTACCTTAATTAATAATTTCAATGAAAGGGATTTAAAATAATGTATATATAAAATAAAAATCTTCATAAAATATTTATAAAACATATTGATTCCTATAAAATTTTATAAAATCCATTAATAATTATTAATTTAAAATATATTATTTAGTTATATTTTAATTTCATCAACAGATAAAATCTATTTCATTTTTTTGTTTAATACCTTTTTTATAATGGAGGTGTCAATTATTATCTATAATTTAATTGGTAATAATTATGGGATCATCATAGGTACATGAATATATAATATATAATTATTTATAATTTTTTAATTTAATATCATAAGCATTTTAACTATGATTCATGATGATAAAGTCAATGATGTTCTTCTTTTGGTAAATTTTAACAAACAAAAGGGAGACACATTAATAATATATTAAATATAAATATAACCTTTCTAGAAACACAAAACAGAAAAATTATTTTGAATTTAATTTATAATAACCCTATACTTTATGTTTCTATTGTCATCAACAATATATATTTGTCTCATTGTTCATGTAAGTGGTTAAACCAACCCAAATAAGAACAAGCTAGAATCATTGGGTGAGGGTGGCTAAGAAAATAATTATTTTGGAATATTATAATTACTAATAAATCATAATAATTTTTTTTATTTTTTCTTAAGGCAATAAATTATATTTTAATATATCATAAAATAGAATAAAATTCTATATAAAAATTAAACATGTTACTTTCTTGGAGGTGGTAGTTCACACATATACACAAGTGATGTGTTCATTTCCATAGAATGAATGGAATATTATGAATAATTTAAAATTTCTATATTTTTAATATCGTTATAAATATTATATTTATTATTTAAATACCCCTTATTATTCACCAAAATATGGTGGTTCTGAAAAATTAATCACATCACTTATAGAGGTGGTAGTCTGCAAGAAACATAAGTGACATTTTTATTTTTTGAATGGTTAGGAGAAAGGGAAGAATTTTTTATCCCATTAATATAAAAGATTTCTTTATACTTAATATAATTATGCAATTATGTAAATATGTGTTTATTATATTCATAATAGTTAGAAAAATAAAGAAATTAAAAGAAATGAATGAGTAATTTGGAATTTTACCTCACTCTTTGAAAGTGATTCTTTACAGAATGGATTAGGGATTTGATAGACAATATTATGAGAATAAAATTTTTATGGAAGTTTCTAGGTGTGTTAGGGAATTATTTTATTGTAGTATTGTTTAATTTATGAGGATTTTGAGTGAGTATGAATACAGGTATGATGGATCATTTAGTAAGGTTGATCAGTGGCATTCTTTATCAATATAGACAGTAATGTTAATATTCTAATATCTAATGGGTCTAAAATGAATTATAATTTTTTTTGGAAAGGGTGTGACTGATAAATCCTAAAAAATACATTTTTATTCATGTTTTAAACAAGGTATTATATCTTTTACTCTCTGATTATTAGATTTCACCATTTATTATTTTTACTTTTGTAACTAGTTTTTACAAAAGTAATTTAATTTTATTGCCTAAAAATGGACCTTATTAAATAATTTGAACCTAATTATTAAAAATATTTGATAAATTTATCAAAATAAATTTTCCTAGTTTGTTAATAATTAACTTCTATATTATCACACATAGAACATAAGATCAATTTTAAGAAGAAATTTATTTTTATGGTTAAAAATTATATTTATGTTAAAATTATCAATGATGGTGATTTCTATGAAATTAATTTGTTTATTATTAAAAAATATGATTTATTTGTACTTAATAGTATTCTATAACTAAATTTAACATTGTAAATACATACTTAAAAGAAATATATCAAAAATATATTTTATTAATGTAAACTATTACTAGTTTCAAAAATTGATGAACATGAGTTTTAAAAATTCAAAATTATATTTATAAATACATTATTTTAATGTATAACTATAATTTTTTTATAGAAATTTATTTTAAAAAACATTCAAACCATTCTTGTATTATGTCCATGTTATAAATGTGAAAATATTTTCAAAATATCTATTGTCACTATTCACCAATAAATAATTTTTTTAGAAAAATTCAAATAAATTACACAATTTTAATACTAACATAATATAATCTAAATTGAATTTAATTTTATAAAATAAAATTTAAAAAAAATATAATTTTTTAAATGAAAATAAAAAATATAAGGAAAATTTATTTTATTAAAAAAATGATGTTTATAAGTATCCTTAATATTATTTAATATCAATTTATTATATAAGTAATTATAATAAATTAGTTTATATATAATAATATTTAAAAATTGGTCAATTTAATTTATTTGGATAAAATTTATAATAATTTGAAATAATTGTTATTTGATAAAGGACTATAATTTTTTAATATTTTAACATTTTAATTATTTATCTTCTAAATGTAAGAATTTTTTTAGAAATAATTTTTTATTTATTAGAAGTTTTATTATTATTATAATTTTATTAATAATATCCATCTAATATGTATTTTATTTTTTTAGTATGGTGTTCTATATGCAGCACGTTATGAAGCATATTATTAATTGAGAGAAAAAATATATAAACAAAATCTTAGGGTGTTACATATAGCATGTAAAGAAAATTTTATAGACCACCCAATTAAGAATAAGGGAATATGCATAATAATATGGGGTGTTATGAGTCCATCCCAAATTAAAATCCCTTATACTAAATTAGTTTATATAAAACCATCCTTGGAGTTTAACATACACACCATTGAACAACAGACCTACTCAATTTGTCTATAACAACCATATACAATATTTACGCAATAAAAACGAAAATTATGAAGGAAAAAAACTTTATATTCGAAATAATAGACATGTTCAAAATAAATTTACCAAGTAAGAAGAAAAAATTATTGATTTGAAGAATTAATAAAATGACAAATATAGTTAGTTTGAATAATTATTAACACAAAAAATAGTTTACATTCTTGATATAAAAATAATAATTTTTAATGTACAATTATAATTATAGCCCTATGGAATGAACATGTGGAAAATCTAAAAATTCAACCAATAATATAGTCTATAACTTTAGTAGTCAAATATTCTAGTCATTTTCTAAGTAAAACATATGGTATATCCCACATGATATCCATTTCATACAATGGAAATTTCATGAAATATAATAAACAAGGAATATATTAGTTGTAAACATGTTATGGACATGATAATCATAGAATAATATGTATATAGTAACAATAGTGTTCATTCTATGGTCTGAAAGATAATAATGATTAATCCAATGTACTTGTTTGTGAAATTAAATATATTTCAACCATGTTTGTTCAAGGCCCCTATTTATTAATAAATATTTAAAATTAACACTTTAAATAGTTTTATTTCATTATGAAAACATGGTTTACAAGAAATATTGTAATGAACTTGAAATAATATTTTTTAAAAATAATTAAATGAATAAATAAATGAATAAATTGTTAAATTTAATTATGAATGTTTGTTTAAAATGAACCATAAGAAAGGTTTACATAAAAACAAAATCTTCTTAAACCCTTATAATAATTAGGATTGTCAATTATCTATGTTATGTGATCATTAGAAACTAATAGGTTTTCCATATTATATCACTTCATCAAACAATATAAACCCAAGCACCCCATCACTAATGAAAAACTGTCATAATGATAGGTTAAGTGTGCATCATTATCTTATAAACTATTTATGATTTAGTGTAAAGATATGTTATTTTATAAAACATAAAATATATTCAATAAAATAAACCAATTTTACTATAAAATATACCACATCGGTTTATCTCATGGTACATATGTTGATCTTTTAATTTATCCTCTTGTTATCTTAACATCAATGAAACATCAATAATTCTCATTTTCATTGGATTAATATTGATGGGAGAATATGACAATTTTCATAAAAAATTATATATGACATCACTTAACATGCTTTACAATACTCACATTTTTTGGAAAAAATTTCTCATTATGATGTTTTAGTGGATTGAGATGATTGTGTTTATTTACAATGTCAGTTGAAAAAGTTACAGTATGTTTGTTACCTAATGAAGAGTTTTGGAGGTGACATTGTTTATTAGTATTTATGTAATTTATTGCTATATTTATTTTTGGGAAATAAAAATTTAAAATTTAATGAAAAAATATAAAATGATGTTTCTTTGGTAATAAATTGGTCTGAATGATACAAATTTAAAACCATATAATAAGTGTATGGATATTAATGAAATTTCTCAAAAGGTGGGTGATAATGAAGGAAGTGTGAAACTAGGGTTTTAAATTATGTAAACTCATGACTAAAGGCTTTAATGGTCAGTGCATAGTCATTAGATGATGACTCCAGGTATACCTTGAAGGAGAGAGTGCATGCCTAATGGTTTAAAAATTAGTAAACAAAAATTTCCAAGTTATAGATTTTTCTAGGTTAATTTTCCTATATATAGAACCCATAATAACTTCATTAAAAAGAGTAAAAAATTATCATAGAGGATCATCACTAGAGAAATATATAACACTGAAAGGAATATTAAGTAATAAATTATGCAGTGAAGGAGGTTCAAATAGTATTCCCATATAGAAGGATTTCCATAGAAGATGTTCAAAAATGAAGGAGATCGAAAGGTTAGTCCATTCATGATGTGCACATAGTATAAATGTATTAAAAATTATGTGTGACAAGAAAATGAAATGGTGTTCTTCATTGGGATTCTTACTAGGAATTTAATGGTGACCACTTTTTCAGTGTGAGGTAGGTATTTTTTAGATATTACGTTTTCTTGAAGATATTTCTATGAAGACACTTCTATATGGTAACGTGTTTTTCATCTCTCCTATAATGATGGAGCTTCTTCAAAAACTGATATATGTGTGAAAAAAGGTAATATGATCTAAAAAGTTTGAATAATCATTTAGAGGTGTAGAGAATTCATTTTAGTTGAGAGAGTAGTGAATTTGAATTTGTTAATTGTTATAAACCAAGGGAAAAATGACTCTCTTCCAAACATTTTATCAATAGTGTTCTTTAATGATTTTAATACAATAGATCTTAACCTTACTATGCCATTGGACTAGTCTAGTTAGTGTAAACCTTTTTTTATCTCTTAATGATTTTTTTTCTACATATTTAAATTTTTCTATAAAATGTAATAAAGAGAGTTCTGTTTTAAAAAATATTGAATGTGGTGATGTTTTAATTCATCATACATTAATTCACCACCTCTTAATGTATATAAGTGAGTGGTGAAAAAAATAGTATTCAAGATAAAGGTTAATGTCAGTTGTATTCCCTTAGTGTTTTAAATGGATGTAGTTAATCACAAATGGATTCCTAACAATGATGGAAACAATTTTTAACTATGTAATAATGTGATAAAACACTAATTCAACTCCTTAGGTAGGTATTTTTTTATTGTTCAAAATAATATTATTTTAGTATATAAGGACAATGGAATTTTATCAAAAGTATAATAAGGAGAATTAGATACTGATTCGATAAGAATCAATGTATTATGCGGATTTCTATCTAAGACTATATACACTAAGGTGATGTCATATAAATCCTCTCATTCCATGTGTGAAAAACTAATCAATTTCTATGATGGCGATTCAAATGTGTTTTCACCTACATGTTTTAATGGTCACAAATCAGGTCAATTAAATTTTTATAGGTTTTTGTTATTTATGATATAATTGTAAAATATAAGGATATGTTGGGATATATTGGACAAGTAGAAAAAAACATACCGCCAGACATCACTCCCCGTTAAGGATAAGTCCCCACCATGAATGACCCTCTATTAGAGATGTGTAATTGTCATAATGAAAATCTGGAAAATTATCAAAAAGTACATTCCTCCATAAATGATTCACTATTGAGGATGAATCACCATTATATAATCAACTATCACACATTACCTACTACCTAGAAATTTGGAAAATTAATGAATTATTTTACTCCAGAAAATACTCACCACTTAGATGAGTCACCATTGAGCATACCTTCCTCCAGATGACCTAATGTTAGGCTATCTCACCACTAGACTTACTCACCACCATCTTAAGTCACCACCCGGATGATTCACCACCAATGTTGTCTCACCGCTAGAAGAGTTACCATTAATATTTCTATGATAATTAAATTAAATGTTTCTAACAACTATATTATCAAATTTAATGATGAGGATTATTTAAATTATTGTTCTTAAACTATTTACAAGATAATTAAAGATTATGTCAAAAATGAGTACAAAGATTAAAAATCCTCATATAATTCTCCCTCAAATGATCACTATTCTTTTCTGGACTATATATTAAATGAAGTCATCCTCGAGTTATTTATACTTATAGGATAATAAATTCTTGTTGGCTAAGTGAAAACAAATGATCAAGTGTTCTATTTAGTGAAGAAACTTACAGGAGGAATAAATTCCTTCAATAGAATGTGGAAGTGTGAAGCACACTAGATATTTAAAACCTTCCCTATATCTAGATAAAATATTGTTACGAAGATATGTTTTACTGTGTTTTTTTGAGAAATCACTCAAGATACACTCCAAGCTATATCTAAGGATACTCATTCTTTTAGATCACATCATGCAGGGAAACACTAAATTCCATATATATTTACACATTAACTTTCTATTTTTTTCATTTAATTTTTATTATTGTGTAGTTTACCATATTTATCAAACACTCATTGATTCCTGCACTTTAACTGAAAGATACAATATGTCCTCTATACTAAATTTTATTTGTTTACCCACTGTGGTGTGGAATAGGTCCATGTGTCGCATGTGTTCATTTTATTACCATGATTATTGTAGAATATTTCCCTGTGTGGATTGGATAGTAGGATACCTACAGTGTTTAACCAATCCATATAGTGGACCAAGAATATTTTATATAATTTTCTTAGATGTGGGTGATTTAAATGTGGGGAGGGGGATTAGGTTTCAGAATGAGACTGAATGACTTATTTTTATTCTATTTTCTTTTTTTTGTCTCATTTTGAAGCTTTATATAGTTTTTTTAAACTATAATAAAGGCCCCTAAATTTATAGTTAATCTTAATTAGTGTTTATATAATATTTTGACAATGTAAATTTATTTTAAAATTTGAAATAGGTTTCAAAATTTATTATAGAGACTTAATCACTCTTTGAGAAATATTTTAAAAGATCAAAAAATATATACATTGACTGTATTGATTAATTGGACTATTTCAATTAAACTGGGGAATTTTTTTAAAAATTTTTTAACGAAAACATTTATTGGGTACTCAATTCCCCCTATTGATATACTTAGTTTGACCAACATTTGGTATCAATGTTTTTCAAAAGTAATTTAAACTCTCATTTAAGTTTTTTTAAGATATTAAATTTCAATTAATTTGAAATGTATTTTTTAATAGATAATAGACATTGAGGTTTTGTACAAATATTTCTCCTTTTTAGCGAAAATAATTATGCTTAATGGAAAATACATGAAAATTTAAATTGGAAGCTAGAGTTTATAAATATGGTCTCATATAGATGATAAATATGAATTAACTAATAATACTAGGAATACATCAGATAATTCCAATAAAAATGATTATAACAAAAAAATACAAATAAATTAATTCCATTTACTATTCTTTAGGCGATTAATATTTTAATAGGATATCTTATAGTAAAAAAACTGTTTAAATTTTGGATACCATAGTTTTTTCACCTGAAGGAACTAAAAATTCCAAAGAAATGAAACTGAATAATTAGACAATTAAAGATGATACATTTATGATAAACCCAAATAAGTTTATTTTTGATATATATCCTAGGTTTAATGGGATAGTGAACAAAATGGGATCTTTGGGAAATCCAGTGTCAGAAAAAGATCAAATAATGTGACTTATGATGTGTCATCCAGAGATATAGAGAGGAATATAATTTTCCATAAGAGAATCCTATGATATCAGAAAACCAACTGTTAAGCATAAAATTATGATGTTTATGAAGTATAAGGAATAGATTAATATTAATAATTAAGAGGCTTATGAACCTATGGGGAAGTCTATAGCCTTTAAGACTACTACATCAAAATAGAAATAAAAAGAAAAGGTACAAACTAAAACACCAATGATGAGGAATCCCTATCAGACAATGATGAAGAAATGGACATCCAGAATGATTAAAAAATTATATAAGGATAAGAGATTCTCCTAGAATCTAACATACCTTGAAAAGGATGATAATATAGGGAAATTTAAAGAAATTCTAGAAAAGAGATTATAATTAAAATAAAATTACCTATTATGTGTCAAATAGAAAATAACATGTTAAGTCTGATTGTATGAAGTAAAAATACAAAAATAAGTATTATGTATTTATATAAAGAATAATATATCAATTAATGGAACTTTGAGAGCCTTTAAGTATAGCTCCATTGACACATACTCAACTCATAACTAAATCCACGATATATCGATTATGTACTTTCTGAAAAACATATCTCAGGAACCTACTGTATCTCATGTGAATAATTCTGATCATTCTGAAGATTAAAATGATGATGATATTTCAAAAGATTTAATTTTTGAAAATTTAAATATTCTTGAAGATACCTTAGATGAACATAAATAAAAAATAAAAAATAAAAAATAAAAAATAGGATCAATCTGCTCATGTTAGCACTGACATTACTATAGAATTAGAAAATAACGATCAATTATTGAAAGAAAATATAGAACTAATATTTTGAAATATTCAATTAAATAAATACTTATAGAGACTCAAAAATTTTAGAGAAACTCTTTGTAATATTATGGAAAACAAAATTTCTCCTAAATATATTACTCGTCTAGGATACCAACCTGATCATAGAAAAATTATTAAGAGAAATTTTTTTCCTAAAACTAATTCATTAAATTACACTACTAGTTTTTATTAAAGTAGACCAAATAATGTTTTTATTTGAAATATTTTAAAAATTTCCAATAGGAAACCCATAAAGAAAATACGAGTTCCTAAATCTCTCATTACTAACATTTTTGACCTAAGAAATTTTGGGTACAAAAATATTTTTTGGTATACATTTTTTTATAGGGAAACTACTTGAAGAACTACTTTATAAGTCTATGGAACCTTAAATTTGGTTTCTCCAGACATATGATATGAGATTTAGCAAGCTTTAAGAACCTAATAAAGTTTTATGGTGTACATTTCACCTTTGGTGAAAATTTTAATCTAAAAATAATTAACCTTGACCAAATCTCTATCTCTAACTTAGATTTATATTTTAATTAAATTTTTATGGTTTAAAATAAATTATTCTTAGTGTCTCACAACTACATGATGATAGTTTTTATGTGAAATATGAATTTAATGGTTGTAAGTTTTTTAATTTTAAAAATTTATTATTGTTTACTACATTGAGAAATGAGAATTTGTGTAGTGTCAATCATGATTCATTTATTTCAAAAAATGTTTATTTACTTTGTTTGTAACCCCTTTGAAAAAGTGAAATGAAAGAAACATCTTTTAAATTAATGAATTAATTTTCATCTTCTCCATTTCTTGAGTTGGATCACATGGACTATTTTGGACAATCTTTAGTATCTATTTTAAATGGGAATCACTATGTCTATGTACTTGTAGATGAATATTCTAGGTATAATTGAGTATTATTTTTATCTAACAAAATTGTATATTTTCCTCACATTAATTAATATGATAAATATATTAAAATCTTTAGTGGTCTTAGAACTAATACCTTAAGAATTTTCCATGGTCATGATTTTGAAAATCTATACATTGAAACCTTTTTTCTAATAAAATGGATATAAAAATAAATTCTACTATCCTAGGACACCATAGAAAAATTGAGATTTAGAGAAAAGAAATAGAAAAATTCAAGAGATATCTTGAATAATTATTAATTAATATTAACTGCCTATCTACTTTTTGTAGGAGGCTATAAGTAAAACCTGTTATATAATAAACAGTGTTTTAATTAGACCTATATTGAAGAAACCCCCTTATGAACATTAGAATAATAGGAAGACTAATGATAATTAATTTATATTTTTCTGTATGTAATGTTTTTATTCTTAAGAATTTAGATAATCTTGACAAATTTTCCTCCAAAATCAGTGAAGGAATTTCCCAAGTTTATTCTCCCTTTAGTAAATCCTAGAGAGTTTTTATAAAAAGTACCATGACTATGGAAGATTATATCCATGTCAAGTTTGATGAGAAAGAACACATGAACCTAAAATCCCTTTACAACCCCATGTGGATGATTTTTCTAATCTAGACATAAATTCTAAAAAAAATTGATACTGCTATGAATCATGAAGAAAAATCTTCCAGTTTTGAGGATCTTCCATAAACAGAACCAGAACCTATAAAAAACAATGAGGTGACCAACACTTATTTTTCTAGATCTATCATTTCTTTGAAACACCACCATCTATATGTTGTAGTTGAATATTTTGATATAGTTAAACAAGTTAGGTATTCTATAAGAAATAAGGTTGAAAATCAAGAAATATTATCAGAACTTGAACTCAATAACATCACTAATGCAATTAATGAGGAATTTTAGGTAATAACTATGAAAAAAGAACAATTTAAATTTAAAATAAATAAAGGTTGAGAAATTTTCAGAAGTCCTAAAAACAACTTGACTATATGAAGTAA
Source organism: Viscum album (assembly GCA_963277665.1). NCBI lineage: Eukaryota > Viridiplantae > Streptophyta > Magnoliopsida > Santalales > Viscaceae > Viscum > Viscum album. The sequence goes on from OY728164.1 coordinate 138,519,383, forward strand.
ATATGTGTTTAAAAAAAAGGTTTATGAATATATCACAATTTTATGTAATAAGGATGGACTAGTTGCACAAGGGTATAGTCAGGAAGAAGGAAAAGAATATGAGGAATCCTTTTCACCTATATCCAAACATGAATCCATTATAATATGATATCCTATACAACACATTTATTTTTCAATCTATATCAAATGAATTTAAAAAGTTTATTCTTTAATGGTTATATAATTGAGGATGTTTTTGTAGAAGAACCCCTCAATTTTTAAAATCCTAATTTTCCATATAGTGTTTCCAAACTAGAAAATGATTTATATGGTATAAAATATGCGCCTATATCTTGGTATGTTAGGGTAAAATCTTTTCTTAATTATAATGTATTTTCAAAAGATATATCTAATCCCATAATGTTGTTTAAAAATAATCTAAAATGATGTTTTATTTGTTCAAATCTATGTAGGTGATATTATCTTTAGAAATTCTAAAAATTATTTATGTTCTAAATTTAAAAAAATAATTCAAAAAATCTGAAATGAGTTTAAAGGGAGAACTAAAATTCTTTCTTGGATTCAGATTTTTCAAAATAATGATGATATTATTTAAAATAAATGTAAATATTCAAAATAATCCTTATAGTATTTTATTTTGGACAGCAGAAAAAGTTGTGACACTCTTACGAGTACCACCAGTATATTGGATCATGATGAAGATATGAAGTCAGTGGATCGAACTAGTTATAAATGTATGATTGTAAGACTTCTCTACTTCACTACTATTCTACTTGAAATTATGTTTTGTGTGTGTATTTGTACTCATTTTTGAGAAAAACCAAAAATCATCACAATTAACTTACTGTAAAAAATATTTGTAAATACCTTAATTATATAACCAATTTAGGATTGTTTTACTCGAGAGGACACGAATTTTACTTGGTGATTTATTGAGATGGTAATGTGGTGGTTTAAAGTTAGATAAAAAAACCACTTATAGAACATGTCACCTTTTTAGAAAGTCAATAGTTTCTTATTGTAATAAGAAAACAATTTCGTTATACTATTTACTACTAAAGTTGAATACATAGATGCAGGTACATGCAGTGATCAAATTTTATGGTTGAAACACACTTTATGACACTATAGATATAAATTATAACATTTACTTATAAATTATGACAACAAAATTGCTATATATATTTCCAAGAAACCTTTATCTCACTCTAGAACAAATAAAATTGATGTAATACATCAGTTATCAAGTGATAATATTCAAAAGGGCGATATAACTCTTGAATACATTGGAACTGAATATCATCTTGTAGATATTTGTACTAAGAAATTGAAATATGAGAGAATGAACTACATCAAAAATGATTTTGGATTCATTAATGTTGGCATACATATTTTTCAGGGAACCACCATTGGAGTTTACCCATCATTAGTGTTTCCCCACCATTGGAGTTTACCTACCATTAGAATTAACCCACCATGGGATATTACCCAGCATTGGAGTTTTTCCCACCATTGGAATAACATGTCATTGGTTTTACGTCATCAAATCTATTTTATTTTAATGTGTTAATTATTTTAATTCTTTTCGACATAATGGTTTTTTCATTTTCATGTTTTAAAATTCATAACTGATATAAAATTTTAACTTAATCTAAATTTAATGCTCACTCTCTCGCAATTCTAAAAATTTTTAGAAACCTTTCCCTCCTGACATTTCACCTACCCTCGACTTCGTCCAAAACAACAGAACCATTCAAAATCGTCAGGGTGAAGTGAGTAGAAGATTCATCTATGAATGAGTACCATCCTTCAAACAATAAAAAAGGGTTATTTGAGAAAATATGAAATCGAGCCCTTAAACCTAATAATTGCAAGTAAAATTGTGGTACCATAGAAGAAAGTAAATACTGAGTGAGTAATTTTAAAAAAGTCTTTGTTTCTTGGATTAATGTAAGACTAGGGATTATTAGAGTGGTCTAAAAAAAGAGAGCACATTTTATCTGAGGTTATTTCATAATATTTATCAGAATATCATGTTTATCTTCGGAGAAGAAAATGACTAAGTTCAAAGATAGATAAAAAGGAAGAAGGTTGTTTCCTCTTCAATTAAGTGGGATAAATACCTATAAGTCCCTTAATAAAGAGTCTCAAATTATTATCATGGATATATTTCTAGTTAATGTGATACCTTCATGTATGAAGATGATTTAACATCGATTACATGAGATGGAATGTTAAGATTACTAGATTAAATAGAAATAGATGTTGAGTGTCATTTTTTGTTCAAGTCTATTCATCATATGATGCTCTTGAGGAAAGATGAATTTTTCATAATGATATATCAATATACATATCTCTTATGTCTTATGAAGAGAGGAGAAATGATTAACTTTTTCATATATCTAATGGTTAAAATGATGGAGATGTGAAAGAAATTTTTCATATCATATTATATTATACATCCTAAATCCATTTTTGGCCATGATTGAGGGCAATGGAGTGGTAGATTAAGATGAAAAAGTTAAATTAAATTGGGGAGGGTTTTTTCTTACAATAGTAATTTCTAATGAAATGTAGAAAAGTTGGAACCCATGTAAGAGGAAATGGGTTGATTATGCCGACAAGATTTATGAATATATCAAAAATTTTGTTCATAAAACAATTATGAATGATCTTGTGGATTCTTTCTTGGAGAAATATGAAGTTGTTGAGTACTCTGATGAGGAACATTAAGATGAAGAGTAGGTTGTTGCTTCAGGAAATGAGGAGGAAGTGTTTTTAGTTTATGAGGGAAGTGAACCATATATTCCTAATATTCCTCATGTTATCTAATTTGGTACACCTAGTACCTTGAGATCTCTCACAATCAGAGAGAATATTGTAAAATAAAGAAAGGTAATAAAAAGAATGAGAGCTTTCTAAATGAGTTGTTGATTTTTCAGATGATGAAAATAGAAGTTATGATGAAAATAATGAAAAAGGGGGTGATGATGAATACAATGAAAATAGTTGTGAAGATAAAGAATAATATGGAGAATAAAATGATAAAGGAAAGGAAGAATAAGGAGAATATAAGGAATATAGAGAGGGAAAATATGAGGGGAATGATAATAAATATGGATGTGATGATGATGATAGTTTAGATCCTAATAGTTTTGATGATTGTGAGATTCCTCTGGTTATAATTTCTTCTCCATGTTTAATAGCTACTTATAGGTATTATTAAATACCATGATTAGTCCAAGAGTTTTATTGAGCTCTTAAATATTAAAAGGAAGAAATGGATGAGGGATAGGAATCCCCAATTCTTGTTATTCATCTTGTTGATCCTGTTGATAGAGACTATGTTGAATCCATGGTTGTTGAGAAAACCGATGGAGTATCAGATTCGCAAAGAGATGATGTGTAGGAAGTTAATAAGAAGTTGGCTATTGAGCCTAGTGTTGTTGGGATTGTAGTTTTTGAGACTTATGTTGTGCCTTTATCTAGTATTCATTTCACATACTTTGAGGAATGAGAAAAATATCTTTGTTATGTAAAAATTGGTTTGGAATACACTCACCCTAATGATGAGAGACCTAATTTTCTAGTTCAAATGGAGATAGATCAAAAGGGATCAATGTTGGAACATATTGATGGTGATGGGGAGTTAAAAAGATTTTTTTCTAATACTACTTCTAGATCTGATCTTATAGTGGCACTTACTATTTCTTTTGATCCATTTAATTTAGATTATATTGTTCCTCTTATTGTTGTTTCTATACCCATAGATGTTGTTACCAGAACTGACCTTGAATCTTTCAGAGGAATTATTCTCTCTAACTTTTTTATGTTGTTGAAAAATCATGCACCTATTGTCACTCAACTTAGTGAAAAATATGTTTTTTTTGAGTTCGAGATACACCAATTCACGACTGTAATGATACATCACATTCAAAAAGTTGAGATAGTTAATAAATGACTACCATGTGAGTTAGTGTATTTGAGATCAGTGATGGAAGGGATGCAGACATCCTTTGTTGTAATTATGGATTATTTGTTAGAGAGGGTGGAGAGTAACCTTCAATAACATCAAATTCAAGTGATCCTCCTCGTCCTTTGGATGTAAAGTTAATTAGATTAGTGGTGAGAGAAGATCTTCAAGATATTTTAGGTGATTTTCCAGATATCCTTAAGGAGAGTTTGTGGGAAATTAGGCATAATACTATTTATATGTATAATATGGTTAGAGAATGCCTTCATGATGTCAGAGATGATAGAGAGACCATTAGAATTGTAATCATGTATTACCATTTTCAGATATACACTATGAATGAGATTAACTCACACATTAATTTCCATAAATTGAATCCCAGAATGCATTCATTTACTCAAGACATCAAAGAAAAGGTCAATCAGCTGAAAGTGATGACACTAGTGATGAAGTTATTTTTTTGAAGGTAAAAATGAATTTTTCAGTACCATATAAAGAGGAGTAAATATTATCATAGACTCCATAAATATAATAAAACCATTTATTTATGTTTTTGGAATGATGGTAGTATCACAAGATCCTATTCTAGTGATTTCTCATCTCACTCCTCCCGCCATAACACTAGAGATGTTAAGAGATACATTTTCTAGTGTTCTGGATGATCCTTTACCTACTTGATTACATCCATTCATCCTAACTCCTAGATAATCTTTCCTACATCTCAGGCTGATTATTATTAGATAGCCTCCTTCTATAACATTTATTCCTACAACCACCACAATAGTTTCCACACCTTCTAGAATTTTTCCCTCCACCTTTGATAAGGGAATTAGAATGGAACATATTGTTCCAACTATTTATCCTGATAAATGTTGACTATTGGATTTGTTTGTATATGGATTTTATGAATTATTATTATATCTATTTTAGAATGTACTTCCATTTCTCAGTGATCTTACTAAAATTTATATTTTAATTTTTCTTTTATATCTTTGAATATATTGTTTTTTTCAAATTTTTGATAATCTCAAAATGGGGAGATTGAATATGGAGTTTATTTATTATTTTTACAGAGATATTATCCTTTGATACCATCATTAATGTTGTTTCTTGATACCATAACTTTTATTCTATATTTATTTAATTTATTTCTTTTGATACCATCTTAATTAATAATGAGTGTTTACATTTGTGGTCATGTCATACATTGATACATGTTTATGTTTTATATCATTTTTATTTAATATCTTTCATACCATTCTTCTTTAAGATACACTTTATGCTAAATCCCTCACATTAGCTTCTACGGGGTTAAGTAGATATAAATACACTTTCCAACAAAATATAGATTATGAAAATTTTGATTCTTTACACTCTTATGAAATTCCATGACTTTTGATCGTCAAAAAGGGGGATATTATTGAAACCTCTTTCTTTCAATGATCAATAATGATGATAATTACATTATTAATTGTTTTGTCTTTATATTATAATTTTATAATATAAAGTTGTTTGGATAAATATCTGATTTGTACTGAAATGGACTACAACTAGAAATGACTCACAGTTGAGGATGACTCACTTCCATGAAAGGCCCACACTCAAATTTGTGTCACCATCAGGATGGATAATTAAAAAAGTATTGAAAAGAACTACCACTAGAAAGGATTCACTTTTGATGATGACTCAACATCAGATGAACTTCTGTCACACTTTACCTTATAAAAATAAAAGTTCTATAATATTGAAAAAACCTTCCATGATCGTTGAGCATTACCTACCACCAGATGACCTACCATCAACCTGACTCATTGTTGGCCTAACTCACCAACGACATAATTCACCTCCAGTATGAATCACTTCAAGAATTGTCTCACCATGAGAAGAGTCACTATCAATATTTATGGGATATTTAAATTAAATGTTTCTAATGGATATACTATCTAATTTAATACTATTTTTATTTTAATTATTTTTATTAAACTATTAAAGAGTGCACTAAATGTTGTGTCATACCTCAGTACAAGGATAAATAATATAAAAATTATTATTCCCAAAATGAACTTTATGTTCTAAAACACAATATATTAATAGAATTCATGTGAAGGAAATTTCTATAAAAAGGAGAATACATGCATGTTGGATGAGTGCAAACAAATGATCAAGTGTTTTATTTAGTGAATATTTTTACACAAAGAATTATTATCTAAAACCATCCATTTAATAGTGAAGCACATTGTACATTCATAACATTCTCTATAGTCAACATAATGAAATATTATGAAACTATATTTTATTATGTTTTTCTGAGAAATGACTCGTTGTACACTCTAATTTACATTTGATGTGACTCATTATTTTAGAGAACATCAGAAAAAAACCACATTATCTACATATTTACACATGATATTTCTGTTTGTTTCATTTTATTTTGAGTAGTATGTTTTTACCCTATTTATGAAACACACACTGACTAGTGCACATTAACTGGTGATACAAGATATCTTCTACACTCTCTTAATATCTATTTATCCACTGTGTTGTGGAAGAGAAACTTGTGTGGAATGTGATTGTTTTATTCCTGAAGATAATGTTAAAGACGCCCCTGTATGTCCTAAACAATTGGATAATTATTATTTTTTCCCAATCTAAGTTGTAAATAAGTATTATTATATATAATATTATTGGAATCGGTGATTGCAAAGTGGAAGGGATTATTTCTTGGCTTGAGAAAAAATGTCTTCTTTTTATTCCACAATGTGTTTAATTATGTTTCATTTGTAAGATTGAAATAGAATGTGTTTTAAAGTATAAACAAAAACAATACTTTTATATTTAATCTTAATTATTTCTTATATATGATTTTGATTGAGTAAATTATTATTATATGTTTAAATATTTTTCATATTATTTTAATTTAGAGATAAACACTTTTGGTAAATATTTTAAAAGATCATAACTTATATCGGTCTTATTTTTTAATTAACTAGGTTTTTTAATTAAACTATGGGATTTTATTTAAAATTGTTTTAACTGGAATTTTTATTGGGTAATCAATTCACCTCATCTTAAAATACTCAATATGACAAAAAATTAATGAGAATCTAAATTATAGGTTATGTGGAACAAGTATGAGGACTTGAGTACATAACCGAATAAACCTAATAATGAAATATTTGATCAGGATAATTTTGTTTTAGAGGATATTCATAGTATCGGGGAAACCATCAAAGACACGAAATTTATTAAGAATATCCTTAGAATATTTCCACCTTAGTTTAATATGAACATCTCTACAATCAAGGATAAATATCAAAATGTGTTTTTATTGGATAGTATTCACATTACTCTAGATATATATGAGATAAGAAACAATGATAATGAGGTAATGGAAAATTGAAATTATAGGGAAATGGAATTGAAGGTCATGAAGAATCACACTGTGGAGTATGGATCGAAAACGGAAGTGGTGAATTAATTCATTTCATTATTTTCCTCAAATTCAGAATGGGGAAATGAATGCTTAAAATAAAACTTCCACTCACATGATTTTGATGCGGAAATGTTGGACACCTTGCAAAAATATTTCCCAATAACATTCAAGATGTTAATAAGGATGATGAAAATTCCATTTAGAATTATTAAAATAATATAAAATAAAAGACAATATATAATCATAATTTCTTCATGAAAAAGAACCTACATTCATAATAAAAAAACAGTTCACGATAAATTAAGGTAGAGGAAATTAATTACTGAAAAAATAAAGGAGAAAATTCTATGGTGTCTATTATGGGAAATTATTAGGAAAGGTAAGAGAGTTACAATGATAAAGGGGAAGTAGAAGGGTGTATTGATTGTCTTGTTTAATTAAAGGCCTCTATTGAGGAGATAGATTTTGGAGATCCAAAATGACGAAATATAATATAATGGTTCTTGATGAAAAACTCTCTAAATAATACTATGTATAGGATATATTAGATATGAATTCATAAATTTAGAATTTAAAATAAAAAGTGATAGAAAATTCCATGAAGTTCACCTAGTACACAAAATTTTTTGAAGGATAGACCAGAGTTATCAATTCTTTGACAACGAAAATTAAATATTTGTTAAAATGTATCAAATATATTGAGGATGAAATTTTTATCCTATAATTAAATTTCAAAGACTACGATTGACTCATGTCTCTTGATACAATATGTAGAAAATAAACCACATACGAAATCAAGAAATTAAAATTTGAAAAAGATGATTTTGAGAAAATGAGAATGAGATTATATGCAGAAGAAAAATTTACAAATGAATGGGGATTTATCATAAATACGAAGAATCAAATATTAATTTGAGACAAAAATCACCAACTCCAATGACAATGGTTGATTTGGGTATAACTAATCATATGAATATTCAGAGAAATAAAGGTTAAAATATTTCTGTAAAATTGAAACACAATATTAAACTTCTTATCATGTGTTATTTTTGTGGAAATAATGGACTTTCTCAAAGTGTTTTTTCAACATAAAACATGCACTGACCGGTATAAGAGCAATAAAGGAATCCAAGTAGAGATCAATTTTCCATGGATTATTTTGATGATCACTACATTTGGTGTGATAAATTTTGTAATATAGTTAGGGGTTAATCATCAATAACATAGAGGAATGTGATAATGAATACTAAAAATGGTCATTATTTTCATCTATAGGAAAAACCATGTGAGCTGAAAAAAATTGATTTTTAACATTGAAAGATGAATTTTGTCCATCATTCTTTTAAGAATATTAATCAATTCAATCAATAAAATGTGTGGGGGAAAATATATGGATCACTACGAAAATAGATGATAATGTATTGGTTTTATATATTTTCATAAAAGAATCATATCATGCAAGTGTATGGATCATTAATAGTGGATTCACTTCCCACATGAATAGAAATAAGGATCTTTTCATAGTAATCAAGAGAAAAGGGAAGGTGTCATTAGATTGAGTAATTATTAAAGCCTAAAAATTATTGACAAATAGAAATATGAATTTTAGGGTAACAATATTAGACACATAGATGTATTCATTATTAAGGATCTAACTCACAACATTCTTAGTTTTACTCAACAATGTGACTTAGCGAATTAAAAAAAGTTTACCAAGAACAATTGATCATTAAGAAAAAGAACGATGTGGTCGTCACGTATAGGGAGAATGTTAAGTTGAATCATTAACTTATCAGTACGGAATAAGATATGTGATATCTATCCATGGAAGAATAAAATAGTCTATAGAATGTATGACTTATCCATTTTTGTAACGACCCTGACTTTAGTTGGCCATAGTTGGTGAAAAACATGATTATATTGGAAAAATTTACAACGAATAACATCCCTATGGAAAAAATAGTTTATAATTTTTTGTAAAAATAGATACATGCATGAAATTTAAATTATAATTGAAGATATAAAATACAACCTATGGATTCCTTTGAGAAAACCATTATTCACCTAGAATAACACTGTATATCAACCATAATAAACATCCTGGAATCCAGTGGAAAAATAAATCATTGGAAATGGGTGAGTTGAAATGATTAGTACATTTTAAGTACAACAGAATCATCCAAAAATATGAAACAACAATTACGTAAATTTATATAACCAACACACATGAAATTTAATCAATAACTTGAACATAATATGATTGGAATAAAATATTATTAAATAATGGCACATAAATAATAAAATGAGCTATAAAATATAACCATAGATATTGTAATAATTTAATAATCACATGTAAATGAAATACTAACCACATAATTCGGCAATGAATAATTCCAGACATATAAAAATCACCATCAATGCTTCTACCCCGACACCATACATAAATGGGTAAGACATAAGACAATACCAAAACTAGTTTGTCTCACGAGACATACTGATGCATCGAGCAAATATAATGGGCCTTGATGTTCACATACTAATCCTATGAAATTCCTCAAATTAACGGGGTTAATAATAATCAATATATATATTTTTATTAAAATTACAATAAAAACGCAAACAACTTTCCCCATTAAGTAAACATAATCACAAACCATCTATAGTAATATGGTGAATGGTATCTAAATAGTATGTCCCTTGTAAAAATAATAAATAAGAACATAATAAAATATGTTAGATGGTATTATAATAAATAAATATTAAGGAATAATAATATTCAATAATTTTTGTTGATGTAGATGAAGATACAACAAATTAGATCATTGAATAATTTTTTATGAAAACACTATTTTTCACTTCTAAAAAAACTTATTTTTAAAATGCTGCATAGTTATAAAATAAATTTTCTTATTTTAATACAACCTTATAAACTTCTAATGGAATATTAAAAACATTAAGGTTTCTATAATTTGGGGAAAACAACTTATTCTGTATAATTTTAAACAACATTACTTTTGAATTTTTTTAACAAAAGTCTAAAAGGACCTTATTTTGAAAACTAGAAAATATTCCTTTTCAACAATTTTTTAAAAATTAAAAAATGAGTGATAATTAAATTAATGAATCATATGAAAATTGTGAAATTTTGTTTTCAAACAATTACAAAAAACATTGAAACAACAGAGAAAAATAGTTTTAGTAATAAATTTATAAATATAGTTTTTCAAAAGAAAGTCTCTTAGAAATATCATATTATTGATGTGAGAATTAATCAAATCAATTAATTGTGTGTATATTATTTAAATAAAAATAAAAGTTTTAAATATATCATAAGGTAATGAAAGTACATTTCACACATAATGCTAGCCAGAAAAAATAAATGAAGAATAAGTTTAAAAAAATGAATGAAAATTGAGTTAAGTAATCCATTACCACATTGAAATCAGTCGAATAATATGCCTTAATAAAGTAATAATTATTAAATGAAAATTTTAATATCCTGAAGAAAGTTATATTAATGATACAATATATTAAAGGTTAGTAAATATACCACACACATGGACAAAGTGGTGAATAAGTCATATGTCTTACAAAAGTAAAAAGTGAGATGAGAAACCCTTACCTCATGCTTCCCATTAGATTTTCATGCCTAAAAATCATGTATAATGGTTTAAAGAGTGTAATAAATTCTTTAGAGAACTATAATCATATTTAGGAAACCGTATATTATAATTTTAAAAAATCTTACCACACATTGACTAATAATATTTTATTACTTATTTTGTGTCATGTGCATTCATTTCATGGTTTCATGAGTGGTTCATTTGCATATAATTATATATTCTCTTATTAAATGTAAATAATACTTCATAAGTGAAATTAAATGGTATTAATGAACTCCCAAAATTATAAATAGTCCCATAAATTAATTTTATTTCTTACATTAAGTTAATTCATTTAATAAAATGTTCATAATAATTGAAGAGTTTAATTTTGGTGGTTTTTCCAAACACCCCAAACTAGTTTCACTGTTTTTAATAATATGAGTACATATTAGGTACAAAACCTAAAATAGGTTATAATATACCTATTAAAATATTATTTAACAATAATAATAATTTTATGACTAGCCATGATGTTGTTAATAGAAAACTAACGATATTTATGGAGGTTCTTAATGAACATAATTCGGAAAATAGTTTCGTTTCTTTGAATAAGAGGAGGTAATAAAAGTGATAGATATAATAAAATACATTTGAAACATAAATTTACAATATATAAATGATTATATAATTATCATTCATTTGTATATAAAGGAAGATTGAAGAAAATGGAATAATAAAAGAAAATAATGGAGGTGGTTTGAGAAAATTACCTCTTCAATATCATATCCCTGAAGGACCCCCTAAGGTCCTTGGATATGGTCTTTTGGTGATACCAAATGAACATGGGCATGGGGAGATTCTTGGGGAGATTTTTTGGAAGATATTTGATGATATTCAAGGATCCTTATGCGAAAAGGGGTGTTTAGGGGTGGTATTTATACTTGAGGAGGGGTGGTTTTATGTAATTAAATAATTATAATTTTATGGTTAAAGCCTACCACATTGATGTAGTATTAATTTAAAATAATTTTCTGATAATTAATGTGGTTGAGGATGATTACGGTCTATAAACAGCTTAAAAAACCATTAAATTTTCTCGTTTTTGGTATTGTAATCCTTTACCCTTTAACTATAACCCATTTCATTATTTTAGAGATACCACAATAAATCATTCTTTTTTACCACAATAAATATTTAATGGTTAAAAATGGAAATGACCATTATAAATAATTTTGAAATAATTATTTCAAAAATTTAATCAATTTTACTAAATTTAATTCATATAATTTGACAAATTATATTTAAAATTTATCACTCTGATGCAACGGGAAACAAGTTTTTAAAGTGAAAAAGTTCAAAAGTTTTAAATGTTTATATATAAAAATTTAATTTAAAATTATTTAAAATAACATATATTGGTTTTAATTATATATAATTTAATTAATTATAATTTAAAAAAATTTAAAATATTATTTAACTTTATAAATTATTTGGAGGAAAATTCATTTCTCAAATAACATTTTAGTATTTTTCACTATTCCTAAATAATGAAACTTTTATAAAAATACCAAAAATGTTACCCTAAGGTATCTTTTTTATTAGCGTTTTAAAAGTGAGTTATATTTTTTCCAATAAAATATATAAAATTTTCAATATTTAGTTAACAGAATCCATTAAAAGATGGAAAAATTACCGTTAAAAAAATACATCTCTTTGTGGGTAAATATTTGATTTATTTTTATATAATGTCTAGAGAAAAATAGGATGAAAGTTTTGAATTATATTTAATATTATATATATATATATAATTCATATAACCCAACACATGATATATTTTTTATTTTATTATTTGAAAATAATCTTGTGCCAACTTAAATAGTTTCTTAAAAAAAGATTTAATTTTTATTTAAAAAAGTGTTTTATTTCCATTTGTAATTAATTGGTTTCTAAGGAATAAATTATATATAAATAAGTATACCATAATTTAAAAATTAAGTTAATCATATTCATACCATCCATTCTAATGGATAGGTTATGATGGTAACATTTAAATAATAATATTTAATATTTTGTTTAAGCTCAATGTATTATATCATGTACACTTTCAAACACAGTGTTTCATTTTTAAAATATTAGGATGTGAAATTATCCACACTTTTAATAAATTGTATACTTGTAATTTTAAATTTTATTTAGTAAATAAAAGGTTTATATTTAAAAATTCATTTTTGGGAAACCCACATCATAAATTGTTTTAATAAAACACCCTCTTATTGAGAGGGTAATGGAAAATAAGTGGTCACTAAATAAATTACACAATAGAAAAGGAAACAATTATTGAGAAATGGAAACATATAAATGAAAGATAGATATAAAAATCAATTTTATTATAGGTAGTTATATAAAACATGGTTATTGGAAATTTAACCATAAAAAACTTTAATTTTTTTATGTGTTAAATGAAAATTGATTTCATAGTAAAAAACATAAACCCATAATGATTTTGTTCTAAAATAAATTTCCAAGAGTTGAGGGATCACTTTACTATCTAGATAATAACATTAGAAAATAAAATTACTTGATATATTTTTATATCAAAAGAATTATCTCATCCTTTGGTTGTGGTTTGATATATTTTCACTTCATCTCTTATGCCAGTAAATTGATGTCCAAGATTAATTTTTAGGCCTAAATAACCTTAAGGAATTATAAGATAAAAAATTCATTCCTTAGGCCTTAAAATGTTTACTAAATGAAAATTTTTAGCACATGTTATAGAAAAATATATATATATTTCAAATTTATCCATTCTATAAGAAGTTAATCTTAAGACTCATACAAAATATTTCTATACAAAATCAAAGACAAAAAATTTAAGTGGAGAGTCACCAAACATAAAAAATAAGACTAAAATTCTGTTATATAAAAAATTATATGTATCTATTATTGTTATAGAACAAATATATGAAATCCCTGATCACCTTAAACCTTAATGAAAAAAAGAATTCTTGATCATGTTGTTGATAGCATCAAACTAGATGTTTAGTTTTAATAGAATTTCTATAGTTGACCAGGTACCCTAGGTCGTATCTCAATAGGGCCTTAGAACATTAATTTAAAAAGAAGGTTTTGATTATAAAAATTAAAGGGGGATGGTATTTTCAAAAAAAAAATAGATTCAATTATTTAAGAATCCAATATAAAAAAAGGAAAGCGATAAAACAAATATCCCATTAACCGGATTAATTAAGCATGTTCAACATGAGGAAATATCATGATGGTCATCCTTTTTAGATTCAAGAGATATGGTTTAGATCTTTCAATACATGTTTTTCAACATCTAGAACTATAATGTTACTGAGTTAATAATAGTTTACCTCATAGGTTTTCGTGAAAAACAAAAAATGCTTCACTGAATACCAATGATGATAGACTGATTTGTGTCCGACTTCATAACTAAAACACACCAAGGCAACACATGAAGAACATAACTTGTTGTCTAGGTTTGGATGATATTTTACTGTGATAAAATTACTTAAATTTAAATGGAAAATAAATTTTTTATGATTGTTGAATTAATGAATATTAAACTTACAAACACTATAATTGAAAGGGGAAATAAGAAATTGTGAATGGTGTGTGAAACATCACAATAATGTGTACCCGAAAAATTATTATATTATATTTAGAATGAAATAGTAGTACATAAATATATTAAATAACAATAGAGGATGATGAAAAAGGACATAAAACCCTGGAATTAAAAATATAATTCTAATATTACAAACATAATGCTTGGGAATTACCTATTGTTCCTCCCTAGGTGATCACAATGAGTTTTCAACTCCATTAAAAGGGAGAAAAACATAGATGTTGAAGAATAAATTACCATAGAACAAATAACTTATTGGAATGTTGAGTGGACTCCTTTGGTTCTCCAAAATGTAAGATCTTTTCATTCTAATTGATCTCCCAAATGAGGTTCCCAATGTACCTTTTTATATAAAAAATGGTAGGTGGTTTTTGGAACATAGATTTATAAGTACCAGTTGGAAAATGTTTTGGGAATAGTAAACTAAATTATCACGACATGAAAAAAATGAAACATAAAATATTATAAATTATTATCTATCTGTATGTAAAATCTGGAGGCCATATATTGTATAAAATTTTAAATATTTAAAAATAAAAAATCAAACTTTTGACTTCAAGAAGATTATTTTTCATGGAAATATCTGTCTTGTTAGGTGCCTTAATAGATGAATTGGAATTGGATGTATTCATAAGAGATGCAGTTTACTTATTTTTGGATCACCTCACAGAAATTAATCCCAATTGAATCAATATATTACCTGAAGTGTTTAGTTAAGTACACTAGTATTCTTGTAATTTTTCACAATCAGGTCCATTTTTATTCAACTTTATCTTAGGACCATCAAATCACCTTCACCTATAATTAAAACATCAAAAAAGTGAAATTAAACTTTTTAATAGTGATAAAAATTTAATTAATTAACAAAACATTAAGTGATATATTTTATTATACATTAAATTTTCAATACAAAACCATTTTAATATAATTTTATTTGGGTAAAATAAAATAGTGAATCGTTGTGCGATCACACCCCCACACCTAAACAATTTCACTCTTGGGAAATGTCATGTATCCTAATTATGTACCACTACTAAATTAATGGTGATATTACTTACTATATTATTTTCAAATTAAATACATAATGTCTAATTTATGATATCAATTTTCCTATCATTCTTCTTCTCTCACATTTAAATTTGTTCAACCATGAAACATGTCACAACCTAACTCACTTATAATATTTCCCTCTTCACTACATGAACATATAAAAGTGAAGTTATTATAATTTCACAATGTTCAACTGATATAAGAATATTATTTATAGGATTATATCTCCTCTACCTATATAAACTAGTTTCATTCTCTAGAGGACTTCCCATAGGTTGTTCTAAGGTATAAGTGTTTGTAGGATTTGATGTTTAAAAATATGAGGAAGAAGAGAAGTGTTTAATATCTTGTGTAAAAATCATGTCAAAATTAAGAAAATGTTCACATTAAATGTACTCACTCAACCTCTCACATTGTGTATCACTTTTAACTCACTATACCCTTTGTCTATTCTATGTGGGTCACAACTAAGAAGTGAATAATAACGAGTAAAAAACTATTTTCTCCATTTATTTTTTTATTTCATTTTTTATGTACATAAATGTTTTATTTATTTATATTCAATTTTTTAGGGATAAAGACGAAATCATGTATAAAATATGGATATAATATGGCCTGTGTAGACACTTCCCAAATAAATATAGGAAAACATTCACTCACCCCATTATGATGAATCTTTCCCTAAAATTACAATAGAAACACCATATCCCTCACACTTTATAAAAATAAAATATAAATTTACCTAGTATATAGGTAGGTAAGGAGACATTCGATTGTAATGTGGCTACCTAATAGACATTTCATGGTATCTATGGCTTAAAATGGTAAAATTTCAAGGTGGAAAAAAATAGAGGTTAAATATATGTAGGTATTCTCAATAAATGATGGAATCTATCATGTATGTAAAACACTCAAATCTTTTGGCTTCAAACCGAGTGAAGGAAAGTTCTAGTTTTTATAGATGACTAAAGACTCTCATAAAAGTGATTAAAAGGATGAATATGAAATAATGGCCATAAAATGTCTATTAGGTTTTAGATTAAAATACTAGTTAGTTCTAATGATTCATGGGTTTCATAAATCCATTAAACACCTAAGAATTATTTGAAAATAAAAAACATTCCCGAAAAATATCCCCTATCAATAATCATTTTAATTTTTTTTCTAAAAAGTAATTTCCCAAAAATGGACTCATGTATGAATAATTATTTGGGATATTATTTTTATGATCAAAGAGGGGGTGGGGAAGTTAAAAATATTATTCATAAAGTGAAAAAGAGAAGAAAAAACAAAGACAATGAAAATCATAACGAACTCAACATGGTGGGGAAAATAAAAATTATATTCATCAAGTATAAAATAGAATAATAAAGAAAGACGGTGAAAATCCTAATAAATCCAAGAATGTAACCCCCCCCCCCACATCTAGATCATGCAGTGTCCTCTCTACAATAAAAGATAATATTAGAAGGAATGATAAACCCTTGTGTTTTTAATATGTATGTTACTTCTTGAATGTGGATTCCATCCACTAGATTCTTTGTAAATTACATAGAAAAATACATAAGTCCCTACCCATTGACTGTAATAAATCTGAAACTCATCGCATGAAAAACATTTTTTCCACCAAAAGGTAAAAAATTTGTAAGAGTGTAAGGACCGAGCCCTCATGAATAAAGCATACCTGGGTAGATCTTTAGTATAGAATTATACAAGAGGACCTGATCACCAATATGAAGCTTCGAATGATGAATCACCTCATCATTGATAGCATTTTTCTTCTTTTTATATATTCAATATTTATCATATATGTCAAAAAAAATTTATTCTAACTCCAGAATCAATAGATTTCTATTCTAACATGTATCTAAAATATTGATATTACATTTTTAATAGCCTAATATGAATGGTGATCGACCTCTATTAGGAGGTGAAAATCATTTATAAACACAATCTTGTATGGTGAGATTCTGAATGGGGTATTAAAAGAAGTTTGGCAAGACCATAGTGAACCATCCAGACACAAACTCCAATCTTTCTTATTCATTAATACCATTTTACCAGATTTTCATAACATCAAATTTGATATTTATGCTTGTCCATTAGTTTGGGGTGATATGAAGTTGATACTTTATGAACAACTTGATAATTATGGAGAATTGTTTTCATGTTACAATTGAAATAATCTGAACCATGATCACTAATACTGAATCTTAGAGTACCAAAACTACTAAAATTATGGGACCTCACTAAATTCACAACCACTCAAGAGTCATCATACCTAGTTTCCTTTCCTTCCACCCATTTAGTGACATATTCAAGAACTAATAAGATGTTTACAAATTAAAATTAATTTTTAAAAGGCCCCATGAAGTAAAAAAAAAACACCAGTTCAATACATAAAAAACAGAACAAAAAAATAAATAGAGAAATGAGGATTTTAACTCATTATTATTCACTTTGTTCTTGTGACCCATGTAAAAGGAAAAAAGGGAATAATGGGTTAAAAGTGATACACTATGTTAGAAGTTGAGTGAGTACATTCATTGTGAACACTTGTTGAAAATAAAATAGGAATATATATAAGATATGGGTATGTAGGGATACGTTTTCTTGTATTGTGGCTGCATAATAGGAGTTTCATGGTCTCTAATGCTTAATAATGGTGAAATGTCAAGGTAATAAGAATAGAGGTTAATTTTAGAAAGTTATTATCAATAATGGATAACCTCTATCATGAATCTAGTACACTCGGATCATATGGATACAAACTAAATCAAGGAAATTTTGAGTGTCCTTATATGACCTGGGACTCCCATGAATGTTATTAAGAAGATGAATAAGTAATAAAGGGATTATAATTTCAATTTGTAAATTATTAAAATATAGGTCTGTATAATTATTCCTGAGTTTCAAAAATCCATTAAACACCTAAGAATTATTTGAAAATAAAAATTCTAGAAAATTATTCCAAATCAATAGTCATTTGAAATACATTTTCCTCCAAAACAATGGAAATTTCCAAAAAATTTACTCAATCATGAAAAATGATTTGGGATATTTTTTAAGATCAAATATGAGGGATGATGTAAAAATACTATTCAGAAAGTGAGAATGAGAAGAATGAAAAGAGACGATGAAAAACCTAATAAACTTAACAAGGTGGTAAAAAGTAAAAATACTATTAATAATGTGAAAAAGAGAAGAAATAATAAATAATATGAAATTTATAATGAAACTAGGAATTTAACCATTTCCACAGCTAGAGAATCTAGTGTTCTCGCTGTAAAAAAAGTGAATTTTGGAAGGAAGGATAAAACATGGTGGGTTTCATAGGTATGTTGGTTATTGATGGTTTAATTAATTTACTTAATGCTTTGGAAAATCCTCTTAAAAGAGTTTAAGTCTCTTCACATTAAGATTAATTATTCAATAACTCTTCTCATAAAAACTATGTAGTTCACCAAATGTGTAATTATTAGTGAAAATGTGAGGACCAAACCATCGAGAAAGAAGCTGACTTGTGTAAAGATTTATCCATGAATTTTACTTGAGTACCTTCTCAGTAATATGAATAGTCCATCGATGAATCGTCTTTTCATGGATATACATTGTGTTCACTTTATAAATTCACTATTTTTCAAATTCATGAAACTAAATATCTTCTAACAACTGAGTCCGTACCTTTCTATGATCACTTGCATATGAATGAATCATATTACATTGTTTAATAGCCTAATTTGCACGGTAATATAACTCAAACGGGAGGTAAAAAGACTTTCCAAAAACAATATGGTTTGGTGACATTCTGATCAGGGTTTAAAATATATTTAGTATGCCCAATGTGCATCATCCAAGAACAGAACCAAATCATTCCTATTTGGCTATACAGTTTTCTTCCAAGTTTCTCTTAACTTCTTAATTTGAGATTTATACTTGTCCATTACTTGGGGGTGATATGAAGTTGAGAATTTATAGAAAAAACCATATGCATAGAGAAAATTTTTAATGTAATGATATAAAAAATGTGAACCTTGATTACTAATGATGAATCTTAATAAACCAAACCTACTGAAAATTTGGGACCTCAGAAAATCAACAACCAATTGTTAGTAATTGGTCCTAGTGGCCTATAAATCCACCCATTTAGAGACATTGTCAATGGATAATAATATTTAAACAAATCCAAATGAATTTTAAAAAGTCCCCATGAAGTCAATGCCCCATGCATCGAAGATCTTAAAAAATAACAGGGGATGCAAGGAATTTCATTCATTTTAAAGATATTCTTTATGAATTGACATTGAGTAAATGAATTAAAAAACCAATATGAATCTCTATATAATGTTGGTCAATAATTTCCTAATTCATGGACCTTTATAACTATATGTTGAGAGCCAAAGTGGCCTCCACATGCCAAAGTGTGGAAGAAGCTCAGAACAGAGGTGAACTAATGGTCATGGACACACGTATGAATAACTTGATCACTAAAAATTCTCAAAAAGTATGGTTTATGAAAAATATACTATCATGAATCATTCTTATGTATCTGGGACTATGAGGTGAATAAATTATTTGGGATCCAACATGTAGTTGTAAAATTCACAATGTCAGTATACCAGGGAGTAAGGTCCACAAAATCACAAAGGTTCTAATGAGAGAAGAATTCTCCAATTATGAGGGATGAGTCAACATAGTGGTCCAATGGTGGGTAAATATGGATAATATGGCCAGCTAAAAAAATTTACACTCCTTTATAATCTAAAATCTCACGGTTAATCTAATCGGAGAGGATCATCCACCGAATGAGGTGGGGATTAGCTTTAAGTTTCTTTTTGAGAACATGAAGGGAAAAAAGATCAAAAATATTAATTTTTTTTATGTAATAATAATTTATTGAAATTATTAGAAGGAATTTTTTTGAAATAGTTAATTTTTAGTGGGTGTGTGGTTTTCCTGGGTAGGGTCAAGGGTATATGAGGACAATATAATGACATGAGGTGAATTAACTAAACTTTGATATAAAAATGACCCAAATGTGAAGTTAGAGGTATGAGATATAATTTTGAATGGGAGAACCCACCTTGGTTGTTGGGTGATTGCTGGTGATGTGGGACTCTATTTTATAGAATTAAAGAATCCTCAGAATTTTTTTCAAACAAAAATCCAATTTTTTGAACTAATTGGGAAATGGGATGTGCGATATTACTAAAGTATTTAACGAATTGAGGGTAAAATCAAGCACGACCCAAGAAATATCACACATCAAAAACACATTTGGATATATAAGGGATAAAATTAATTCAATTTTTGATTTATCCACTTGAATTACATCACTCAAAATAGCATTCCAAATAACTATCCCTTACTCAACCATGAAATTTAATTTCTCATAATTTAATATAAGACCTTTTTCAATGCAATGTTGGTGGATAAAACCTAGGTGTGCTAAAAATTAATCAAAATAAGATCCATAAACCATACAAAAATATATAAAAACTTCTTTACAACTCTGAAGTTACTTATAAAAATACTCAATATACATCACTAAAAAGTACTAGGATCATTTCGAAGACTAAAATGCATCATTATGTATGAAAATATTCTAAATAGACGTTCAAATATTGTCTTTTATTGAACCTCATGTTCTATATTGTTTTGAAAATAAACTTAATATAATTCAAGGAAATAATAATGGGACTTACCACCCATTATTTATAACATTTTGTTAATGAAAGGTGGAGGAATTTGGTGTTTTTTTCAAGGATTTATTCAGTCGACAATGGTTAATGCAGACTCATGAACTATTTTTCACATGTGTTGAAACAAATTAATCCCTTTCATTTTAAACTACCACTTTCTATATTTTTAGGCCCAATTTTCACTTGGATACCCTTTTACTATCAGATATTGGATAGATAATCCCATCAACAACCATTTTACTTACATCCAATTATACAACTTCATGGAGGGTAGGATTCAATTGTCATTGAGCTTGCCTTATAAGTTTAGCCTCGTCATCTAAATGTGTATGGTGCATAAAAATAGATGGGATAAACATGGGAATATCAACAAATATCCATCATTTCACATTTCTAAACTCTCTCAAAAGGTTTAAGAAGTTTTGATTCCTTCTATGAAGAGAAGTTATTAGAAATAATGACTGTAAATTGGTCAGTACCCTCATGATATTCATATTTAAATTATATGGAAATGGTTTTAATTCCAACAATAGTGTTTTTTTGGCATGAGGGAGGGGATTTAGGGGAAGTGAGGTCCACAAAACTATCTATTTTCACTTTTTTATTATTTAACGAAAGAGAATCAATGTAAATGAGATTTATAGAATAATCTATAGTGATGAGTACCTTAGAATGAACACACTAATTAATTAAAGTACCAAATTTACACTTTTATTAACCCAAACCACACACAAAACATGAATCAAAACTAAATTCATTGATGGTTGAAGTAGAGGAAAATGAATCAGAGTATAGGTCACAGAGAGAATTGTGTGTGTGTGTTGTTAAAGATAACTTCCATAGAATAGATAGGAATACTAGAGTTATATTCAATGGGTTATTTCATCGCATCAATAATATTATAACATACATTTTATTCATAAAAATCCAAGGAAATCATATCACTGTTGATATTGATGACATATTTTTTGTTTTAAGAAATGAGCTCTCATGTGTGAGAGGATCATGTCCTTCGGTTCATGTGTCTTCCATCTTGGGAATGTATAATTTTGCATTGAAGATGAGACTATTTACTCCTATTAGGACATCATAGATAACTCTTGAAGGGTGTGTTATTATCTAGTTGTCAAGTTAGAATATGATTCCCATTTTTTGGAGGTCTATAACCTGTAGAGAATATTACACAGAGTAAGGCATCACATTAATCTAAGCCCCCAAATTTAACATTACATTAGAAAAGATGGTCTTCCCTATGGTGAATGGAATTTGGAAAGTACCTAGATCATTGGATTTGGTTTTCATTTATAGTTGGATCAAAGATGAGAAATTCCATCCAAGGTTGACTTTATCACTCCCCTTTAGCATCTATGTATGGGTGAAAACAACTTTAAGAAATTTGGAATAGCAAGATATTTTTTTAAATGCATACAATAAATGAATGTTGACATGCAACTTTTTAAATGTATCCATTATTTACCTATCATTATCTTTATCCCATTTTTTATTAGGATTAGAAAGTCTTTAGGTATAATTTAGAGGAAGGTATTGTTTAGGGGACTAACCAATAATAACCTTTTTACCCTTTTTGTTTTGTTTTTATTCAATAAAATATTTTATTGGAATCAAAAGAGAGTTTTAAAGTAAGGGAATAACCTATTGTGTAGGATTAGTGGAAGAAGAAACTTTTTTACCACTATGAAGTGTGATTTAAAAAACATTACCATTTTATTTTTGATTATAAATAGTTTGGGTTGGTAGTTGTATATAACACAGAATCATTATCTCAATGATGGTGTTTTCAAAATATACGAATTTAGGTCATAGGTGTTGAATAACCAATTTTGTGGTATATTGGAACTAGAGGTTCTGGGAATCCATTATCTTTACAATTTCCTCAATGATTGGATTATATTTTGGAGGAAGAGTATTTATTCAAGATGCGGAAGTATATAAATGTTTCAAACCATGGCCTTTTTGATACCAAATTTATTTAGGGTACCCCAAGCTACCTCTTTGATGGTAATGTGGTTGTGCTTGCCACCTGGGTTTTGGATTTGGAATGAATGGTTATTTATAGAAGGGGGTTTTATTGAAATGAAAACCTAGTAAATATAGATTCAAATGGCTTAGATGAATCCTAATGTTGGGTTCATTTGTTAGAAAAATTAGTATTATAAGAAAAAATTACACAATGCAATTGAATAAGAGGAGAGTGTGAAATACCTTGATATTGAGATAATTTTCTTTTAAGGGTGTAGATAAAATAATTTTTATTATACAAATTTTTTTATAAAGATGAATTAATAACCTCATTAACTCATTGAGTCAGTGAAATTTATCATGTTCCAAATTGTTTTACATTTTGAGCAATGTTGGATATTAAGTCCCAAGTGACAAATGGGGTTTTATAAATTAAGGAACCTCAAGCTGTAGCGTTTATCATTTCGTGATCCATGGGGATATTTTCATCATTAATGTATTGAATGATAAATTGTTTGAAAATTTGGTGGTGGGGGAAAATTGAAAAATTCTTTTGAATGATTCCCAATATTCATGAAGGGGCTCTCCTTGTGATTCCCTAATTACAATTTGTTTTGAAATTGAGGTAGTTCAACAGGTAGGGAATAAATTATCTAAAAAGAGGCATTTCTGGTAATTCCATCCCCCAATTATGGTAGGCATATAGTATGGTCAAACTTTGGAAAAAGATCAATGGTGAAAGGTTAGGCCTTAATCTTAATGAGGATTTCAATCACATTTTAGGGCATCATGGGGGAGAAAACATTGTGAAAATCCTTGAGAATTTTTTGGGTGATCACCAGAAAGAACAAGAAATTTAGAAATGTGGTGGATAAGGAATGATATTATCTCAATGTTTGATTCTTTCTCAATTTATTGGATGTACAAGGGTTGGTACTCGACATTCGAGTTGGTTAGTTCTTTCAAGGTTTGGTTATTTGAATCCGTGTTTCTATAAATTTGATTTGGTTTAATTTCATATTAGTTTAGGAAAACAAGATGTTGCACAAGGGGATCCTCAATATTACTAGACTTTCGAAATTTAGATAAAATAATTTTTGTGTGAAGTATATTTTAAATTACTTGGTATATTTAAAATAGTTTTCTTTTTTATATTGGGCCAGGAAAATAATTTATTAATTTTGTTTTTTTTATTCCTTTTTTGTTGTTTTTCAATGAAATATGGATAAAATAAAAAAAACATAAGAATGATTAAAGGATAAAATAAAATATGGTTCTATACTGCATAATTATATATATATAGATATAAGATTATAGAGAGAGTAATGGAGAGAGAGTGAGAAAAGAAGAAACCCATAAAAAGAATAAAAAGAAAAAGGTAAAATAAGAAAATAAAAAGGGAAGATGGATATTGTAAAGTGTAATAAAAAAATAAAAAAATAAGGAAAAAATAAAGACAAAAATAATGATATTGGATCCTTGGAAATGTTGGAAAAATTGACCGTGTTATTGAGTGCATCAAATTTGATGTCTTCTTTTTCTAAAATTTCTACAGCATAGTAGAAACCCTTGGTTATATCTCAACAGATCCTTATATCATTAATGAAATTTTTTTTTGTTATTTTGAAAACATAATTGGAATTTGATTTATGAAGACATCGTTTTTTTATTATTTAAGAAGACAATATAAAAAGGAGAGTGTAAAAACAAATCATAAATTAACAGGATTAATTTAGCGTGATCAAGCTAGGGAAATATCATGATGTCCATCCTTTATTGCATCAAAATATAGGGTTTATATCATTTAATAAGTGGTTTTTAACATCTAGAACCATAAATTTATTGGTTTTATACAAGGATACCACCTATGTTTTTAGAAACACAAAATGATTCACTGACTACCACCGATGATCAGGTGATTTGTGTCTGACTTCATAACCAAAACTCACTAAGGAAACACGTGAATAAATCAACATGTTTCCTAGGTTTTTATTTTATTTAGGTGTAATATCATGAAATAAATGTTCGTGTCCATTTTGGTTTTTATTATAGTTCAGTTGACCAATATAAAGAACACGAACACCATAATTGAAAGAGGAAAGAAGAATTTGTGAATGGTGTGTGAAACATCATATGAATGGGTACCCACAATCATATCCATATGAGTTTACGAATTATATACTAGTTCACAAATAAATTAAATAAGAATAGAATTTGAATAAAAACCTAATAATATATTGTAATTACAAATAAAAGTAAAATATTTCATACCTAAAAATCATTATTTACATCACTTTCCTCCTCAGATGCTCACATGGAGTTTAGAACTCCATGGAAAGAGAGGAAGCCATAGATGTTGAAGTATAACATCCAATATACTATTTAAATTATTGGAATTTGGAGAGTAATACTTTTGGTCTCCAAAATGTAATATCTTTTCCTCCTGGTTGAACTCCCACATGTGGTGCCCAAGGTTCCTTTTTTATATCCTAAATGGGAGGTGGTTTTGGGAACACAGATTTAGATATAACACTTAGACTATTTATTTAGGCTAGTAAACCACCTCATCACAAAGTGTAAAAGAGAATTATAATTTTTAAATACTTACTATCTATCTACATGTCAATATTGGCGGCCAAATAATGAATCAAATGAGATATATTTCAAAAATATGGATTCAAAATTCTTAAATTAATGAAGAATATTTTGTCTTTGACATGTTAGTACGGTTGGTCTCTTTAATGTGTAATTGGAATTTGGTGTCTTCATATGATTTATATCTTACATAATATTGGATCATAAAAAAAATTCAGCCCAACTGGATTCATGGATTAGATGTAGTTCATGGCTAAGTCCACTTGTAAGCTTGGAATTTTGCACAGTTTGACCCATTATTCTTCAAAATCATATTGGTCCCTCTAAATCACCTCCAAAAAAATTGAGAACATTAAAACAAGTGGAATAACTATTTTTAAAAGTGATAATTATTATATCATTAAACCAAAAACGATTTTAAATTTGTTTTTATATCTGGAAATTTCAATAAAAAAACCAGTTAAATACCTCGGTGTAAGGGTGAATTAAAATCGTGAATTGTTGTGTGATCAGTTCTTCCAAAAATAAGATCTATGGTTGTAGATTATATTATTTAAATAAAATTTTTGTAATCCTAGAAAATATAAAATAAACCATAAAATAACTAACCAAATTCATTATCACAAATACTATCCCATAAACTCATCTTTATCATTATCATCTAAACATCAAACACATATTAAGAATATCTTCCCCAAATCAAGTATTTTTGAAAATATAAACTTGATGTAGAATCAATTGTTTGGGTATAATTTAACACGCTCATTCAAATAATCAATGAAAATTTATTTTAGTAAAATCCATATATATGTTGCAATTCATATAACAAAGTCATTATTAATAAAATACTCAAATAAAATAATTCATGAATCCAAACACAATAACATTAATCATTACTCTTAATCTAAAATAATTACTTAAGATATAAAATAATCCATTACCTTCTTTTGATGGGTATTTATTTGATTCTTGGGACATTCATTTGTGTAGTTACCTATATCTCAACTTCTAAAATAGTGTACAATGATAACTTTTTTCTTTCCCTTACAATAAATATTTTTGTGGTCTTTCTCTCCACACTTGTAGAAAACTCCCAATCTGTTTAATCATGTATTGGGGTTTTTATTCCCACAATTATATCATGTGAAAAAATACTTCTCTCTATTCTTCCCTTTATACATCTTTTCCCAACTATCCTCTTCTTATTTTTCTTCCCTATGAAGCTATATGACTTTGGTGAGTATTTTTATATATTTTTAGAACATGATATTATGTCCCAATATGATGAGAATGTTTGGGAGATTTCCTCCCTTTGAATTATTGAATTAATATTGTAAAATATGTTATCATTCTTAAACTTTGGATCACATGAATTGTTGATGTTTAGTATCTTTTATATATGTTCCATTTCTAAAAGATTACATACACTAGATTAGTTCATCTCATTATAATATATAATGTATAATCCAAAACAAAGTGAAATACAGAATATAAATTAGAAATTTTTTTTAGCTATTATCATGATCATAAACATAGTTTTGTTGGGATGATTTTATATGATTATACACTAATTATATCTTAGGGTTATGGTCCATAATATATGGTTAGAAAAATATAATTACCCGGTTTATACTAAACCTCATTTGAAACCAACTATAATGATCCTGACCATAGAAGCCCAGACTGAGTGGTTACATTGTTTCATTGGCCTAATATATATGGAATCAAATCTCTAAATACCAAAAAATATAGTAGTTGTGGAAAACTATATATATACTCAAACCTTACATTATAATTAAAAGAATAAAATATAGAATATTGAATCCATTTAGAACATGATTATTTTCCTAGATTAACCATGTATGTCAACTATAATAAACTTCATCAAATCTTAGGGAAACATTGAACACTGAAAATGGGTGATCTAAAATTCCCATAAGTGTTATGTATAAAGAATCATTTATTAAATAGAAATAACAGTTATTGAAAGGTAAACAAATAAAACACATTCCATTTAATCAATAACATTAACATAGTATTTTTGGAAAAAATATGATCAAATAATAGCACATAAATAATTACATTGGCAAGAAAACTTAACCATAGATATTATACTAATATAATAATCAAATGAAAATAAAAAACTAATCTCATAATGAGGGAATTAATAATTCTAGACATCTAAAACACACCATAAAGGATTCTTCCAAGACACCATACATACACAGGTAAGACATAAGCCATTACCCAAACTAGTTTGTCCCATTATACCTACCGATGCATCAAGGGGCTATAGTAGGCCCCACAAATCACTTACTAAGTACAGTATATTCTTCATATAAAATGAGTGAAATATAAGCAATCAATACTTTTGTATTGATTCTATCATACCAAATTTAAATTACATTACCTATTAAGTAAACATAATCAATAACCATCTAGAGTAATATGGTGAATGGTATCAAAATACTACATCCCAAGATAAAATAATAAACAAAAACTTAATAAAATATTGTAAATGGTATCATAATTGATAAAAATTAATGAATCAAAATATTTAAAAAATAATTATTTTCCTAGATTAAAATATTTTAAATGAGATCATTGAATAATTATTGTTGAAAATACCCTTTTTCACTTTGAAAGTCACTTATGTTTAATAAACCATATTGTTTTAAAAGAAAATATTTTATTTTATGATAACATTTTAAACATGTAATGAAAGATTCAAAACATTTTGGAGACATGATGATAAGAAAATCTACTCATGATGTATAATAAAAAAACATTCCTTCAGTATTTTTTCAGAAAAATATCAAAAAACCTTGGTTAGAAAATTTGACAATAAACCATTAAATCACTTTTCTAAAAAGTCAAACATGAGTAAAAATTATTTTAAAGATAAAAAGGTAATAAGAAGTTTTTTGGAAGTATTTATATGAAACATGGATATGTAATAAAAACAGGGTATCAAGAAAAAATTTAAAAAGACATTTTTTAAAAGGAAAACATATTTAAAGTATCATATAATTAAAGTGAGCATTAATAAATTGAAGTGATTTTTTCAATCTGATATAAACTCAAAAAAACAAGTGGATATAAAAAAATAGGTAACCAAATGTTTATTGTAAAATAAATCATAGAATGATAAAATCAATGAAGCACATGTTTAACCCAATGAAAGGAAATTGAGTTAAGAAATTCCCGATCACTTTCTAATCAGTGAAATAATATACCCCATAAAAGTAATAATTACCAAAATAAACATTTAATACAATTAATATATTGATATTAATTACATGATTTATAAAATTTATGTAAATACATCGCACAGTAAGAATTAGCGGTGAATAAGTAATATATCTCAAAGAAGTAAAAAATGAAACGAGGAACACATACCTCACAGTTCCATTTAATTTTGCATACATTAACCTCCCAAACGATGGTTTAATGGGTGTTATTAACTCATTAAGTAACAATATTCATAGTTATAATAACGTATATGATAATTTTATGACAACTTATTACACTTTCATTAATAATAGTACATTTTGGTTTTTGTGGTGGTCCATTCGTTTCGTGGTTTCTTTAGTGTTTCATTAGTGTATAATTATTTATTTTCTGGTCAAATTGAAATAGAACTAAAAAATTATAAGGAAATGGTGTTAATGAAAACATATAGTTATAAATATTCCCATAAAACATTTTTATTTCTTATATTAGGATTATTCATTTGATAAAATGTTGATGATAAATGTTTAGTTTAAGTATGGCAGTTTTTCTGAACAACAAAAACTAGTTTTATTTTATTTTAAATCATCAGTATATATTCATTCTCGAATATTAATTTTTTTTATAATATACCAATTAAAAAATTATTTTACAAGAATAAAACTATCATGACCACCATGAAGGTGGTAATGGAAAACAAAAAATCATTATTCATGGGAGGTGATTAATAGATATAATATGGAAAATATTAACGTTTCTTTGAATAAGAGGAGGTTGTAAAAGAGATATGAATAAGATATTCCATTATAAAAATAAAATAATATTATATAAATATTTTTTCAGTCATCATTCATTTATGGATGAATAATGTGTTGAGAAAATAGTGTAAGAAACGAAAATAAGATAGGTCATTTGAGAAAATTAACTCTTGAAAATCAACTCCTTGAACGACACCTTGAGAACATAATATTTCATATTTTAGTGAGGAAAGAAACAATTTGAAATAGGGATAATAAGTAGGATTGGGTTTTGAATATGGTTTAGGAAATTAAATATTTTATAGGAAAAATTGTGGGGGGGGGGGGTGAGGGGTGGTATTTAAAATTTAGGATTAGTGGTTTTAAGTGATTAAATAATGATTATTTTATATTTAAAGCAAACCACATTGAGGTGGAAATAATTGATATGGATTTCAATGACAATTAATATTTTAAAGGATGTTTAGGTTTTATAAATACCTCAAACACATTGAATTTTTTATTTTTTATGTATTTTAATCATGTACCATTTATATGTACCATGTTTTATTATTTTATATATACCACGAAATATCATTCATTTTACCATGGTAAAAACTTTTATTCATAAAAATGAAAGTGACATTACTATATAATATGTAACCTTTGATTACAAATATTTAATTCAATTTACCAAAATTAAATTTTTTGAATTTGAAAAAGTAGATTTAATATTAATCACATAGACGTAATGAGAAAGTGGTGTTTTAATGTGAAAATGTTCAAAAGGATGAAATGTTTTTATAACCAATATCAATGTGAAATTGATTCCGGATACCTAATAATGTTTTATTTATGTTTAATTTCACTAATTATACTATAAATCCATTTTAAAATATAATTTGATATTAAATATTATTAAGTTGAAAAGGAAGTTTTTAATTAAAATTTCAGTATTTTCACTACTCATACAAAAATGTAAATTATGAAAAAATATTAAAACATTTAACCCTAATATAATATTAATATTTCAATTTTAAAAATTAATTATATTTTTTAAAATAAAATATATTAATATATCAATTTTCTTAAAAAAAAATTGTTCCATTAAAAGGCAGAAAACATGCCTCTAAAAATATTGCTTTTATGTGATAAAATGGATATATTTTTATATCACGTATATAAAAAAAATAGGTTTAATGTTAAAAAATAGATTTAACATAATATATATATATACATTTAATTAATATATTACAACAATAAGTATTTGTTCATTTTATTGGTATAAAATACACATGTAGACATTTAAATAGGTTTTTAGAAAAAATATCTCTCATTTCAAAAAGAGTTTTATTTTCATTTATAATTTATTAGTCCCTAAATAATTAATTATATAGCTAATTATAAACCCTATTTTTAAAATTTGGTACATCTTATTTACACCCACCATTTTAATAACTTGGTTATAATAGTAACTGTAAAATAATAATATTTAGTTGTTCGTTTTATTACGATGTGGGGTATAATGTACTCTACTAAAAAACGTGTTTCCTAAACATTAAGATGTTACCATTTTAGTCAACCAAAAATGGAAGGCATATTTAAAAGACATAGATATTAATATCTCTATAACCTATTAGGCGATCTTACACACATGTGTGATGATTTCTAGAAAGGGAGGATTACATGAAAGACATATTAAGAAAATAAAAATTAAAAAAGTCATTAAGAGTGCTAGAGCTGGTTAATATTGATATTTGTAGACCTATATCACCAATATATATTAATTTTAAGATACATTTAATTTTATTCATTTAATATTATTATGGTGTGGTTTTTATTATGGCCATCACTCAAATTTCGTTGGTGTTTTGTTGAAAAATAACTATTATATGGAGACATAAAAAATGATTGAACATAAAATTATAAAACTATGAACAGAAAATGAAATGAAAATTGCCAATATATTGGTGTATAATTATCTTGGGAAGCATTATATAGATCAAAATGTCTTAATATTGATAAATCCTCATCAAAATGGTGTGGTTGAGAAGAGAAAATTAATCATAAACAACATGTCCATAAAGATGCATATTGAATAGGACATATTATTGATTTTTTAAAGGATTTAGTCTTAACATAGATGTCTATTTCTAACATAGATTTATTGTGTTTAATAGAGTAAAATACTCTATATGAGCTATTGAATAGAAAAAATATACAATTATGTACTTTATAATCATCAGAATTAAGTGCTTCATTGTAAATAAGGAGAAAGATGTGAAATTTTAATCTTAATGAGATGGAAGGATTTTTCATGGCTACTCAAGAAAAATATATTAATATAAAATATTTAATTATAGGATAAGAAATATTTTCAAACCAAATGATGCCAATATAATGGGAAATCTAGTGGATCTGAAGAAAAATATTGATGAATTTCAGGAGGATAATGATGTATTGTTTAGATTCTCAGGGGGAGAACATGGGACATAAGAAAATTCATAAGAATACATTGACGATGATAGATATTAATTATGATCAGTATATACTCGAAAACAAAAACATATATCAAAATTTGATAAGAAAAATATCATTATTGATTGGATATAATCTTTGTAATTGTGGTGAATAATGTATCTATAGAAAACATATTTCATATATTAGGTATAGACAAAGAGTTTTAAAGAATCAATAAATAATGTGAATTGGTTCATGTGATTATTGAAAAGATTTATGAAATTTTGAATAATCATATGTGAGAAATTGTTTAGAGGCTGATTGAAAAAAATTTCATCAGGAAAAAGGGATCATTTATAATAAACTGAATGAAAATGTTATGTTGATTTGAAAAAATAATTATTAGTGTATAAGAGATACTACCATATTTAGGGAATTGATGCAGATGAAAAATTTGAACCAATTTTAAGGATAGGGTTCATTAAATAGGTCATAGCTATGATAGTGAGAATTAAATTCAATTTTTTATAGATGGATGTCTAGTAAGTATTTTTGAATGGAATTACAGGGAAAGAGTCAAAAATCAGAAAACTATATGGTTTTATTGTCTATAATGATGAGAAAAAAGGTTTTTTTATCAATGAATGAAATTTATAGTATAATTTTCGCACCAAGATCATAGTATTAAGGTCTAACAGAATAGATGAATAAGATCAGTTTCCAACATGGTATAGTTTATTACAATATTTATATCAAAATTCTGATTCCTGAAAGTATGATGAATGTAGTGTCTATGAATGAAAAAAATATTATGTGGAGAGGATGATGTACAACGATATAATTTTCATATTTCACGAACTGTGATTTTCAAATTTCAATGATTGGTGGGATAGTAATTTTTCTTGTGTTTTAGGTTATAAAAGGAGTGGATGCTATATTTATATCTCAATAAAAATAATCCAATAAGGTTTTGAGAAATTTTAGAATAGAGGAATACTGGGATATAAAAACTCCAATATCTACCTAGATGAGTTTTCCAAAGGATAATGATGATTATATGGATAATGTGATATAAAAAATATAGATAATTGGGATAAAATTTCATGTAATAATGAAATTAATCATATTGGTTTTTATGCATGTTAGGAAACACAATATCAAAGTTATCCCAAACAAATATAAATGATTTTGTGAAAGGAAAAAAATAATACATATAAATGGAAATGTGGTTTTTAATTTGTTATAAAATGGAACATATCAATAAGATTTATATATATATATATATATATATGAATAATGGACTTGTTTAGTGGGGAGGGGAGATTAAAGCGCTGGAGAACCCGCCTGCGGGCGAACGAAGGCGAAACCCTAAATCTGACACCTTTGATCAAACTGGGGATGAGAATGACATATCTTTCGCCGATGTGGTTGCGAATCCAGTCCCTTGAGACGAACCGAAAGCCCGTGAATCTTTTGAACCAAAGCATTTCCTCCATCTCAGGCTATCAGCCATAGCTTTCTCGGATGAATAGGTACAACTAATCTCTTCAGATTTGCACTATGTTCTTGTTGGAAAATTTATCAAGCGCAAGCCTTCTCTTGTATTTTAGCGGAAAAATCTTGAGAACATAGGTTTTGAGAATTTCCAGGTCGGTCTTTGGAACTCCTTGCATGTTCTGCTTCATTTTTCATCTGAAGATAATTATTATAGGATTTGGGCGAGGGGTTCTTGGATTTTTGGTGGTTGTAGTCTGACGTTCTTGAAATGGACAACCGATTTCAGTGTTGACTTCGAACCACCTACTGTACCTATTTGTCTAGGATTCCCAGGACTCCAAATTCATCTGTTTAAGTAAAAATCCATTTTCCATTGCTAGATTATTTGGGCATCCTATTAAACTAGAATGTTCCACTAAAAATTAGAATAGACCTTCTGTTGCTCGTGTGTGTACTGAAGTTGACATTTCACTACCTTTTCCCTCGAAATTATGGTTGGAAAATGGTTCAAAAGGTAATGTTGAGGAAGTTGTCTTTGAAAATGTTCCTGCTTTTTTTAAGAGGTGTTCTAGAGTTGGGAATTTTATTAATGAGTGTGATTATCAGAAAATATCACACCCATCCCCAAATACAAACCCGTTTGGATTGATAAATACATACCAAAACATTCCAGCCATCATTTTCTATTTAGAGAAATGTTGATGCCTCCACCACTCATCCAATTGGGGAGGCTAATGTGGAAAAGGCCCCTTTGTCAGTATCACCTAAGGAGAATTTAACAACAGTTGAGGGATCAAATTTACACCTACAACCCTTGATGGAAAACCATGATAAAGATTTACAACATGATGTTCCTATTGAAACGGATCAAAGGACGATCCTTGAACCACAAGATGTTAGTGATAAGGCTGATGATGATGTCAATGTTGATAATCTTCAAATGGAGGATGACTCATTAGTTGGAATTGAGGAGGAATACCTTAAATCAAGTTCTCGAAAAGGAAAAAAGCCTCTTGTTGATGAGGATGGTTTTATTACCCCAAACTCTTAAAATACTAGGAAGCGTAGGGATAACTCTAAAATAGAAAGGAAAGTTGTTACCCGCTCCTTTCAAGCCTCTCGAATTGATTATTCCAAGGAGTTGGCTGAAATGGTTCCAATTCATATGGAAGGTAACTATGACAGAAAGAAGGATCCTTCATACAAGGATGATTTCTAGATACTTAAAGATGAAGATGTGAGTGATGAGGTTTGTGCTTGGATGGCCGAGCAAGATCAATTGATATATTGGAAGTACATTCATTGCCAGATTTCTACTGATACATATCTGGATATCAGGAAGAGAATGTATATGAGGATGATTGAGGAATTCAAGAAAAATCCCAACTTCAACTTTAGGGATATCCCGTGGGTTTTATCCTTTTGGTTATTGGATTTATTTGATTTTTGATATATAGATTGCGATCTTTCTTTAATATGGATCAGTTGATGGTGATGGTTGTTACAGTCTTTACATCCTTTTCTCTTCTGTCCATTTTTTGACTAAAGGTTTCTAGTGGAGATGCTGCTTACCTGACCTCTGTTGTGTCTGATTGACTGCATTCTCTTATTGTTGATGACCTTTTGATGGCTTGAAGTTCTGTCTGAAGTTTTTTATTCTAGAGATGCAGAAAAAGCAGGTGGACTGTGCTGATCTAGTCTGTTGAATACGGTTCACTGCTTCTACTCAACTCAAAGGATCTTCTTGGTTGGATATGCATTGGTTTCTATAATATGGTTATGAATTTTTCAGTTTTTGGATAGACCTTTGGTTTCTACCTGTTTTACATTCATTACTGCTCTGAACTAAATTTCTGGCTGGTCGGTTATTTGCCTCTCTGCATACAGCTTCTGATTCTGAGTTGAGGATTTTTTTCTTGTTAAGATGCATTTTGAGGAAATCATCCTTTTATGAGAACATATTCTGATGTTCTTGGATCTGTCAATGGACAGATTAATCTTTATGATACACACCTGCTCGCTGTCATGTTCTATTTTCTGATTACTGCCAATGATGATCTGTTTTTTTGTGACAGTCAGGGACTTGAATGTTATTCAGTTATAATGTTATGAAATCTGTGTTTGCTCTTTAGACTATAGATATTCAAGGGAGAATCATGATGACTCACTGGGATAATGGCCGGACCGCATAGTCTCTATGGTGATCTTTTATTTTGATGTTTTCATATCTGAGTTGTTAGTTTCTCAGTTTTGTTTTACGGTCTTTAAATCCCTGCTGGTGTAAGTGTTTTACACCTCGAACTTGTACTGTTACTCTTTATTTTTTAATAAATTCCATCAGTGACATGGAGTGGGAAACCAATCCATGTCATCAATCTTAAAAAAAAATGGACATGATTAGTGGATGATAAAAAGTTTACACAAGGTGATTTTTTCTATTTTATTGGAAACCACATTTTATTTCATTACAAGAAATACTATTGAATTTCATTAAGATATAAAAAATCTAAATATATTGTGGAAACTCAAGCTTACACGTAGTTACCATGTATTAATTAATAGACAAAAGACATGGGATTTTAATTGTAGTATCCAATTAAAATAAATTTTTATAATACACATATAATAAATCATTGAAAAAAACAAGTCCATCACACATGTAAAATGAATACTCAAACCACGTATCATTTTTTAAAGGTGAACATGGAAAATTGGTTAGTAGATTTAGAGTATGTATTTATCGTAATTCAAGTGACAAACATTTTAAAAAACAATACCCAAATATGTATTTGGACAACATCATCAAACTCTCACTGTCCAGTAAAAACCCCACCTTTAAATAGTGTATTTGTTGGACCCATACTACCTAAGGTATAATGAATTTTACATATGATATAATCTATGTTCTATTCTAGGATGAAATTCAGAAAGGAGTAATGTTCAGGTTTCTAGAAAATAAAGGATAAGTATTATTCAAAATGGAGGGAAAACTTATGTCTAGGGGAGAGATGTTCAATAAAAAATCAATTATCATCTTTTGGATTTGAAAATTCTTACATAGTCCTTTGAATGAAGAGATATCATGAATGGATTAAATATAGGTCCATGATGAAAAAATGTTTCCTTTTGCAGTTATAATGTGTTCATCTAATGAGTAACACTCTGTGCAACCTTTGGAATCCATCACCAAAACCAATTGGTACAGGCTTTAACGACCATTAGGTATCAAGAAAGATTCATGAAGTATAATTACGAGTGAACTAATTCATTGATGAAAGATTAAGGTTAGTTCTATTTTTCATTCTTAGATTGAATCATGTAGAATTAGATCATGTGTTGATTATGTCTTTGTTTACTGTCTGGTTTCACAAAGTGTGAATGATTTTTGAAGCATTATCAACAAACACAAAAAATATATTATTCGGATAATACCTTTTAGTGATGTTTTAATTATTTTGGGTATATTATTTTTGTTAAAACTGATATTAAATAAAGGTAATACTTTTTTACTAGAGTGAGAGTTTTAAAGGTTGTGTTTCTTCCCATTATTTTTCAAATTTATGGTTATGTTTTTGGGGGATATAAATGTTTTGATATTGAGGGTGAAAATTGGAATGAGAGGTTTATCACATAGTAACTTAGTGGAATATATAGTACACACATGAAACTACATGGTATGTTCATGGATATTTATGAAACCACATATTATATGAGTTATTACGAAGGTTATGTGAATCATCAGATTTTCTCTACAGATGATCATAACTAAAGGTTTATGTGGCTAACTAACAGTCCAAAATATGTGTGTCTAGGAGGATCGTGAATAAGAGAGTCCCCATCACGATTCTTGTTAAGGGGTTGAAAAAAATCATGGTTATTGGTGATATTTAGGTTTTTTAATATATAAGGAACAAATAATGACTTTATTTAATAGAGAGAATAAATTATCTCTATGGATCATCCATGGAGAATTTTTCAAATTTAAAAGGATATTTCTACAATAATGTCCATGTTGAATGAGGTTTATGCAGTAAGTTCGTGGTAATTTTTGTGTATGTATGAAGTTTACTGAGGGAGGAACATGTGAGGGTTGTGCACATATAAAGTCCATACAGGAGGTAGGTTTCACATATCATGTTTAGTTAAAAGACATTAAAATGTTCCATGAATGGGTTTCATTCAAGTAGGTGTGTGGTGTCCATATTTTTAGTGCTCATTAGAATGTTTTTGGAAATGATTTTTTCAAGAAGAAGTTTTTTTAATAAAATTATTTGTGGTAAAGTGTATTTCAACTCTTGTGTGAAAAAATATATTCATCACAATTAAAAATATGTGTGAAAAAAACAAACTGATTCAGAATAAGAGAAGAATATTCTATAGGATTAGTGTATTCAATTTGGTTGAGAGAGCAGTGAGTTATCAAGTGTGAATGGTTGTAAACTAGTTAGGATAGTGAGATTGATCTGAATAATATAACAATAGTTTACATTAGTGATTCTAGTAGATTGGAAAAATTCCATTGTATTCTACTTGGACTATCCCAGTTAAGGTGAACCATGTGTAATTTTTGTGTCTCATGGGTACTTTCTTTATTATATAACTATATTATTGAGAGAAGAAGTGATAAAAGAGTTTTGATTAACAATGAAACAAAATGTAAATAGGTCGTTTTATTAGTTCATCATACATTTATTCACCACCTCTCAGGACCTTAAATCTAATAGGGCTGAAAAATTTCATAGTGACAAAATTTAATCAACATAGAGGTTTATATGATATCAATCAAGCCCCAGTCAATATAGAAATGTTCGGAAAATAATAAGGGAAATATTTTTTCTCAATATTATTGCATGAATCCTGTTAAAAAAAAATTATTTATGATTCCAAAATTTAAATATAAAATATACAATTTTTTTTATCAAAACATATGAGAAGCATTATTAATAATTTTTTAAAAACATGAATAAAACATGTTATATGCATAGACTGAGAATCACATAGAGGGTCGAGAAAGAATACCGATACTGTAAGTGAGAATTAACACTTATGTTGATGTCAAAACTAAATCTATGAACATACAAATAAAATTTCATCACTGAATAACCCATTTTGATAATCCTTATAACCAAAAAATGAATAATCCAAGATGAAACCAAGGAAAATATCTACCAAAATTAAACCTAAACTATATGGATCTAAAGCACTAAATTATTCCAAGAAAACAACCTTAATTAAAAAAAATATAAAATCCCATAAAGTAGAACATACCTCATCGATTGTAATAAAAAAAATAATGTATGAAATTAAATCAACCCACACGATCCACCATGAAGCAAGTGAGGAAGGATCACGATGATCTCAGGTGACTTCCACCATGGTCCAATTTAATTTAACTCAAAATTCCTAATAAATAAGTTGATGTTAGTAGAACGGGGAAGGTCAAAAAATATTCTAGTACAAAGTAAGATTACCTTGGAAATAGGTCTGTATAAATCCAATTAATTAACATAGAATAATTCGTGATGAAGGGGTAAGAAGAGTAGACTAAGATAAGGCTTTGGGGGCTCCATGGAGTTGGAGTGAAGTGAGGTTGGGGGAGAATGAGGATGAAAAAATAAGGGTGGGTGTGAAATTTAAAAAATCAACACCATTAAAAAACAAAGGAAAAGCCAACAAGGTATCCATTCTGGGCCCACTGACTACTCGATGGCATCCCTAGTACATCATGGATTCTAACTAGTCTAACAAGTACTATGTGTCACTTACAATTATTAAATACTGGTTAAAACATTTCATAGGTAACCCAAACTGAAAAATCTATAATGTGCCTCAAAAACCAACCAAAAATACATTTGAATCCAATCCCAAACTCCCAAAACCAAATCCAAACTCCTGACTGAAAAATAACCTCTCAACCAAATCCAAAAATAAAAATGATCCCACACATTAGCCATTTGAATTTCCCACTTAGGGAATCAAGGGAACCATAACATGGGTATTCCAGACACATGTCATCACAACCTATTGACCATATGAAATATAATCATTCAGATGTTTAGGGAGATCCCACCCAAATGATTACTACCCCAATATCACTAATACAAACTATATTTAATCTATTAAATTTATGATACAAATATCTTAAGTCTACCTCAACTCACCAAAACATACTAATTACTCATTATATATCAATAATGAAATACTATTACACTCATACATCACCCAAAACATAACTCAAATATTATCTCAAATCATCCATACCAATCCCAATTAATGTCAATGAAATATAAGCTAACATTATTGAACCTGAAAATTCTAATATCCACAACTATCATATTAATACAGAACCCAATACCTCATGAATCTCGTAAATAATTAATATTAAAATCAAAACTAAAGAATAAATTACAACAATAAGTCAAAACTGAAGGTTTTACTATCATCTTAATGATCCATCAAGTTCAATTAACTAGTTAAAATATAATCCAAGATAACCCCGAATGATAAGATTTTTCTAGGCTCACCTATGTCAGAATTTCCATAGTGTTTAAGTTTATTAGAAATGTTTTTTACAAAAGGATTATATAAAATAATTAATTATATAAAAATTATCATAAAAAATAATTTCATAAAAATAAAATATTTCAATCAATCATGTCATTATAAAACTATAATTAAAGTGAACACACTTCCCAACAAACCTTTTAAATGTAAAAATCATGTAAAAATCATGTATTTTATAAATTAGATATATATTCAATTCTATTTTATTTTAAAAAATGGATTTTATATTAATATTAAATCACTCTCCCATTCCATTTTAAAAATTAACCATTACATATAAAAACCCCTTATTTTCAAATGAAAAATAAGGGTAAAATAGTTTTTCACAAAGACCGAAAACTAACATTCAAATTTGGAAACATCATGTTTTTTGTATCATTGAAAATTATGAAAACCCAATTTTAAAGGATTAATAATCAAATTTTAAAAATAAAAAACCATTTATAAATAATTTATATGAAATAAACCTCTTAACATTTTAAAAAATGATGCATTTAAACAAATTTCCTACCCAATGACACTAACCAACCTATCATAGTAACCCACATCAAATGATATAAGTTCTATTTGGAAATAACCAATAAATGAAAAATAACTTGTTTGACTGTATAATATTCATAAAACAAATTCTAGAAACATATTAATCATCTGTGAGATAACATCATGCTCAATAGAAGATTATTAAATAGAGGTAAAATATAGTTCATGGTTAATTTTTTTTCTAAAAATAGTATAAGTATCATTTTTATTGAAAATATATAAGAATTAATTATGTATCATGCTTATTGACTATATAAAAATGTAAAACATGGAATATATATTGTAAATAAAAAATTTAAAAAAGGTAATAAATAACCATGAATTAATACAAACTATCTAAATTGTTTGAACTAATTATTTATTCATCATAACCAAATCATCACTAATATAAATATATATAGGAAAAAAATAATTATATATATAATTGATTTCTCACCTAATTCAAGTCTGAGTTGGTTTCAACTATAATATAATAGGTGCATAAATGCATGAAATATGATATCACATCCTATGTGATCCTACCAAATGCATGAACAGAAACATATATGGAATCTATGTCTCTAATTATATTCAGATCTTATGTTTTATTACATTATATTTGTGGAAAGAAAAAGAAAGTCTCCTTAAAACCCATAGCTCCTTCTTAATACCTGAAAATCCCATAGAAACTTAATATTATGTTATAACTAGGTCAATGAAAACTTTTTATGGGTTATTTATCATGTCCCAACTATCGGAATTTATTTCTATGAAAAATAAAAAATCTAATTAATCTCAAATTTTTTCTAATAATCCTTTTTAGAGAATATGAATTATATTCCCATTTGAAACCCAAGTTAATGTACCATTACTCCAAAATCACTCTTTGAACCCAATGTAATGAAATTAATATTTCATGTCTCAAATTATTTTTGAAGAATTATTTACTCACATTGACTGATTGAAAGTTATAACAAAATTCTATTGAGAATATGTCATTGATCTCCTTTAATTATTATATACCATAATATAACATGAAACTGAATAGATTATAAAGGGGAATACAAGACTACAAATAGACAATAACTTCTTATATGAATTCATATTATACTAAAGAATATTAATCACATAGTATATAAATAGGTTATAATAAATTTCAATTAAAACAAGATCTATGTAAAAATACAGATTGTGGGAAAAGTGATGCATCCAAAATTTTCTCTATCCACCTATAAAATCTTTAAATCTGAAGTGTGAACTAATCTTCTTCCATAAAAACAAGACTTATTATCTATGGAAACACAACTATCACCAGTGTCCTAGTGTACACCTAAAAATCAAAAAATAAGTTACACTTCTATTGAGGTTTCTGTGTAGTGTGTCAGAATATATAATCCATAGGGAACCACCACCCATTGCTGAACAAAATGGTGAAAAAATAATATGAATAAACATTCCTACTCATTTACATAATTATAAAAAAATGATTTTATTGTAAAAAAGTAGATTTTGGAATAAAATTAATTTAATTTATGGTAATAGATAAATATTTTTGTGGATTGAATATAACAATTTTATATAGTAACTCTATATACCCGGAAGGTCCATACTTGTATGACCTATAATGAGTTAACACTCAAAATACATTAAAATTCATCAGTTCCAACCCCAATGATAGGTATTTCCCTAACCTATAAATCTTACACGCACATACATATATGAATATACACATATATATTTAGATGTGTGTAATAAATTCTGTTTCATAGAAAACTGCCTAATTGAGGGAATAGTTATTGGGTATACCATGTTAGGTAAACATTACAACCCATCCCATTGTAAAGTGAAGAATCAATATAACATGTCAAGGTATCACGAGCCTATCCGAAAAAACCCCACTATTATACACATTTATAGAATAACAACCTATCCTAAGAGTTTACCCTATACATCCTTATATAGAAGACTTACTTAAGCAGTATATAATAACAATATAAAATATCTAATTTATAGACATTCTCATTATCAATTCATCTACCAAGATATATAAAAAGTAGTATACATGGTATGAATAACATTACTGACTATGAAAAAAATTATTCTTGATATAATGCATCGATAAAATTCCCAATATAATAAGGTTATAAAATGATTAACATGGAAAATTAGAGTTTATTCTTGATATTTACATATACATTTATAACATGCTAGTAAAATTTCATCCCTTATTGAAGGAAACATGGAAAGAGAGAAACGATACCAAGAATATAATATTGAAATTCATTAATCAAATATTATTCTCATAGTCCTAATAGAGAATATAGTATTCCCTAATCAACTCTCATGTTATATCTGGTATATGTAAAACTTGGATATAAAATGGGTTTATACATTGGTTTTATACATGGTATAAACATCCAAATAATGGACTAAAAATGAACAAATTTCTTAGTATTTTGAGGTAAAACTATGTTATCTCTTATCTAACAATACTACTCAAATAAATAGATGGAGATGAAATGATTCTGTAATAAATTGAACTAGGTTAACCTTCCAAGTCACCCCAACCATCCTATCATTATGTCTAAAGAATGATCATGATCACCACATACTTAGGATAACTGGTGAGGGCATTAAACATACCTAAAAGAAATTAATTCACCCTCTAAAGCTTATAATCAACTCAACAAACCCCTATTAATAATCTTATATGAAGTATATATACATTTTAACTCCATGAAAAATAAATAAATGGTTACAAATTATGATCACAAAAAAATTTGAATGGGTAACTCAATCCAAATAAAGATTTAAACAAGGTCATACATTGATTCTATAAATCTAAAAAATTCATGTTTTGGAAAAAAAATA
The DNA here is from genome assembly GCA_963277665.1 of Viscum album. Taxonomy (NCBI): domain Eukaryota; kingdom Viridiplantae; phylum Streptophyta; class Magnoliopsida; order Santalales; family Viscaceae; genus Viscum; species Viscum album. The sequence continues at coordinate 138,563,252 of OY728164.1, forward strand.
ATTTGTGCACCCTGAGAGTGGTTGGGGTCAGTCATGGTGTTTCTTAAATATAAATTTCCCATTTTATCTCATTCAACCTATTGTGATATATTGATCCTCTATTTTAAGGAATCATTAAATATCTCACTCCAGAGAGAGATCTAAATGAAATAAAAACTAATATCTAAATAAAACTACAATAAAAGTTAGGATTAAATTGGTTCACCACAAATGCATAAATCCAAGGAGTACACATTGATGATGTGTTGATGTGATAAAATATACTAAACTCACATTCAATGTGTTAATGTTTTTCATCATATTTATATTCCAAGTCACACTAGCATTACAATGATTAGGGCTTGATCCCTTATCACATAATGGACACCCCTCCTTTTTCTCTTTCACACACTACTTCTTGGAAGGTTCCATTAATTAATAGATTTTATGATCAATTTATTATTTTATAGATATGATGGTATTCTCTAGATAAATAAATTGAATATATTCCACCATCATCCTCATCTCTAAATAGATTCTCTATTAATCTATACATAATTGCACTACTAGTTTTCCATATATATATGAGACCAACTCCACTGTGTGAGGGTTCTATCATTATCTTCTATAATAATTACAATATTCATGGAATTATAAAAGTTGAATATTATCACACATTAGAATAATCTTATTGTATCCTATATTCCACTTCAAAATAATATGTTAGTGTAAATATATCTTCTTCTTAGTGTCACCTTCTTTAGAACTAGAGGTGATTATTGGAACTCTAATGTAGTTCTATTCTCTTATTTTATTATTTATCAAAATATTCATTGTCACACGAGTAATATATTTTCTAGAAAAACAATAATAAGTTATTATAGAGTCTCCCAAACCTACAACTTGTATCCAACGTTTAAGATAATTTTCCTCTTTCTTATGGTTCTATATCATTATACAAGTTCTATAAATTAAATCATGAAATATAATTTTATCAACTATTGGAATATAAATACATAATATCATATTATAAATTTCAATGTAAAATATAAATTTGAATAATATTATATTATTATTTATCATGAAAATATATTAATTATGATGTGGTCCATATTTTCTATTGAGACCGTCACTTTTAATTAATTAACATTATATTACATTTTTGAAATAAAAACATAATATAAATAGAAAAAAAATTAACATACTAGTCAAGTGAATTTTGAAACATGGAAACAAAGACACTAATACATATGTGAGAATCATTATCTCCCACAAGTTTATACTTGACTAACACCTTTATTAGACACATCAAACATAATACATATCTTCATAACCCAGGGATGGAAACATAAAAATGGGTGAGCTCGAATTTTGAATCAAGGTATAAAAGGGATATATGAAAACATAATCATGAGAACAAGGGTATGAAAATATAAACATTAAAATATAATATCATACCAAGCATTTGAATGATCATATACATGAATAATGGAATAAGGATTGGTAGTTCAAAAGACATGAATCATAAAGAAATAAGGAACATAAGACACAAAAGTGTAACACTGGAATAAAACATGGAATTATGGAAAACACATATGTATATAATATTATTTCCATAGTATTCAAGGAATCGATTCCAAAACCATGTTGGTAGTATAGGTTCACTCCCCATACTATCTTGGTCATCATGGTTTACTCCCATGGCTATCTGAGAAGCATCAGCTCTCTCCTGAAACCATAGTGGTACTCATGGTTCACTCCCATGCCCATATTAGAAGTCAAGGTTAATTCCCAAGACCATATTATTTTATATCATATGATATAAATCATTACCTAATATATTGGAGGGAGATATAGGTCCCACCGATCTCAAAATTAAATCATACACACATGTGCCACAATACCATAAATAATCATATCACAACCCATAGAATGATATGGTGGTTGTAAAAATGTGATCATATCATAACATATGGAAATACACATGTTTCATAATCATTTCATCATAATCTTAACCCGTTGAAAGAAGAGTGTTTTAAAATCACAAAACCCATGAAACCGAAAATATGTTTCATCAACATCATGCCCTCAAAAAATAATACATTCAAAGAAATAATATGAATTTCAACATTGATTAAGTTATACAAAAATGAATGAGTAACACCAATATATATTAAAATATATGGTAAATAATATTAAATAATCTTTAAAAAACATTTCTTGAGGAAAATATCCTTTCTGCATTGAATTCAATTTTTTAAAACATAAAACATTTTTTTAAAATTTGTTCTTTAAAAATAGCTTTGTAAATTTACAAAGGAAGAACTGAAAATGATAAAACGTTTTTAAAATAAATTTTTCATGAAAATGGGCTTCATATATCTTTTTAAAACGTATTGTAAAACATATTAGAAAACATTGTTTTGAATATAATAGATTTCTGATTAGAGAGAGAGACACTCATGTTTTACTTAAAAATATTATATGAAGTACAGAAGAGTAGAAAATGGAATTAATTCATGAAGGTATCCTTAATAAATAGACTATAAGTAAACTCATGAGTGTTATTGGGATATGGATCATAATATTTCTTCATAGGAAGAAAAAACATAAACTTTCTTTGAAAAAGGAAGAGATTTCCTCAATAAACTCGTATAACATGGTTACTTGGGATCATAATCTCAATTTAAGAAAATGAAATTACATGTAGAATAAAATATAATTTAAATAATTAAATTCATTGTATAACATATAAAATGGAATTATGTAAACCTTAAAAGTAATTTTGATTCATAACAAAACATGAGTCTTAAAGAAGGAAAATTGAGACAAAACTATTTTATCGATTTGATAAATTTTGAAACTTAAACACCACGAATGAAATATCATAAAATGGATATGTGAAGATGAATAAATTTTATTATATGATACAAAGAATATAATCATGGGAAGTATATACCCCAGAAAAAAGGAAAAAATTCCAAACATAGCGTATATCTCCCAGAAGTAAAAAAGTGAGATGAAATGACCTTACCTTACATGTTGAATCTCATTGTACTCATTCAAATGAAATTTATAATAACTATACATTTATTATAATTTTTTTAAATAAAAATATTCATATATATATATTTTTATTACGAGAATATATTACCCACTTCCTAACGATCCAATGTTATGTTCTCACTTTGAGTAATATTCTCATTATTCTTCACATATGTCTTAATTTGTTTTATCTTTGGTATTTATACTTTATATCATAATTAAAAAATGTAACCCATGATATAAATATAATTTTTATATAGTACATTTGTATTAAAATAATATATAGAATATATAAGTATGAAAAATATTACACCATTCATAGAGACGGTAGGCCGTACAAACACATGAACACTATTTCCGTTTAATTGTCACGTTGAAAGAAAGAAAGAAAAATAACTATATGTATATATATATATATACTTTTCACAGTTGATTTATGATATCATATATGTATTATATATTCATTAAAACCATCATTAATACAATCCATGATGTGTATGAACAAATAATATTGCTTTGAGGGGGCTATTGTCCACACTTCCTCAAATGAAATTATCATATTAACACCAAATGGAAAGTAAAAAAGGTAAGTGTTGTAAAAGGAATAAATAATCTTAAATAAATAATAAATATAACATATAACATATATAAATATATTTTCCATTTTAATTTCCACAATTATTGGTGGTAATGAATGTTGAACAATCATTGTTTAGTGAGGCTGTTGTTCGCTGTACACATAATTAGTATGTTCGTTATCCATTAGATGGAGGTATGTATAAGTGTAGGTTTAAAACATTGAATAAAATAATAATATTTTATTTATAATATAGATTTTTATATACAAGTATAGAAAAATGAATGTGTAAGAGTAGATGACTGAAAATATAATAAAGGGATTGAGAGAAGACGTTGCCTCTCAATGAGGTAACTACTGTTGGTTTTTGCCTAAAGGCTTTCTCCGATTTCATTCATCCTAAGGTAATGATTCTATGTGGAAGGGGGGAAATATGGTAATTTTATTGGGTATATATTGGTTGATATTATGATATTTGAGGTGTATGAGGAAGTGGGATAGGTGGTGGCCATTTATAGGGAAGTAAAATGACACACATGGAATTTCTGATAACAAGTTAGGTGTACACATGGTCTTACCTACAAAATCATAAAAACCAACCTATATCAATAATGGAAGGATAAGGGCCTAATAATGTATAGAAAGTATGGGTTTTTACAATTTTATATGTCATTTGGCCCCTAGGATTATGGTTTATTCCCTAATTTTGGTTCATTTGACCTTAATCACTGTTATTTATTTTAATCACTTTTACTAATCTTTTTGGTAAAAAAATTAAGTTGGTTTTATTTGAATGTAAATATTATACTAATTAAAATATTTGAAGTTAGATTTTTGAAATTAAATTAACAAAATCAGTAATATTTAGATTAATGTTATACCCACATACTGGAAGAAATACCCCATTTTTATTGTAGAAAAATGTTCAAAAGATTGTGAAAATTTTATATTAAATTTAAAAATGAAATTATTTATAATGGCTTAAATTTTATAAATAGATATATAATTGATCTAATGCGACCTCAAACAAATTCAATTTATAATTCAACATTAATACTTATTTAAATGAAGAGGAATTTATTAACTAAAATGTAGTATTTTTCACTATTCATCAAAAATGTTGTTTCTTAGAGAAATATGAAAAATTCACCCTAAAATAATTTCAGAATTATAAATTTGAAAATGTAGTTTATTTTTTCAAATTAAATTTCTAAATGTTTCTAAATGGATCTTTATTAGTTTTCACAGAAGGAAATTAACAGAAGTTTATTCGAGAAAACAATATGTTTAAACATAAAAGGAATTTTCCAAAACTCCAATATTTTTTTATCAATATATTTTATTTCAATATAAAAATTATAAAAAATATCTGAAATATTATTATTAATATTCATATAACTGTTTTTAATGTCTTGGTTATAATTATCTCGTTTAGATAATTATAACTATAAAATGATGTTTTGTAGAAACATCATTGTTGTGTGTAATGTATGGAATGTCAGTGTTCCTTGTAACAAACACCAAGTCAATGTTCCATGTAACATACACCAAGTTAGTGTTCTGTGTTATGTACTCTATGTTTGTGTTTTGTGAAATGAATGTTTGACATAGTGACTTACAAGAAATAAATGGCAATTTAATTTATTCGAAGAAAGGTCCATAAAAACTCAGGTTGTTGCATTATACCCCCTTAAAATGAATTTCTCCCTAGAAAATCATTAATTGGGTTAAAAAAATGAGAATAATTTTTCTTCATAATATCCTCATGTTCCCACATTTCTTCCTCTAATTAGTGATTTCTCCACAAAACTTTGACTAATGAGTGTTCTTGTTTGGTAGAACATTTTATTTATTTTCCAAAATTTAAATAGTTTAGTCCACATTAGATATATTCTACTCTAATGGTATAACCTATGAGTTATGTACATGTGATGGGTTAGGTATGTACTTTTGCAAGAGAGATACACTGAACACATCATTTACTTGAGTTTTATATATAGGATGTGCGAAGCGATAGGCTACCATCCCAATACGATCAAGAATCTCAAAGGGACCGATATACCTTGGTCTTAGTTTCCATTTCTTCCTGAATCTCATAACCTTCTTCTTGGAAGATGTTCATATAAATATTTTTCACTAAATTAAAATTCCAAATCACGCCAATGATTATCATAGTAACTTTTATACTAACTTTTACCTTCCTTGATATGCTACAAAATGGTTCTAACCCTCTCGACCATTTCTTCAGCAATCTCAGGTCCAAATAGGTTTCTTTATCTGGATTCATCCCAATACGTTGGATCTATATGTTTATTCCATAAATTAATTCATAATGTGTCATATTAATTCTTGAGTGAAAGCTATTTTTGTAATAAAAATCCTCTAGAGAAAGGGGTTGAACCCAACCACCTTCAAAATTCAGAGAACAAGATCTCAATATATACTCTAGGGGTTTGAATTGTTCTTTCAGACTGACCATCTTTCTATGAATGATAAGTAGTAATGAAACAAAATTCATTATATTGTTCTTACTAAATACTTCTCTATAATAATGATGTGAACATTATATCATAATCTGATACAATAGAATTTGGTACTTCATGCAACCTTACCACTTCCATAATGTATATCCTGGAAAACGAATCCAGAGAGAAACCTTCTCTGATAGTGATGAAGTGTGATGAAATTGAATGGTGATTAACTATAATCCATATAGGATTAAACCGTTTAGAGTTTTTGGTTATTACCATAACAAAATACATAGTGATGTTCTCCCATTTCCACCTTTTTATGGGTAATGGATGCAACATCCCCTTTGAATTTTTTCTTTCAGTCTTAATTGGTTAGAATACTAGGAATCAAGATGCAAACTCTATAATATGTCTATTCATTCTATCCCAAAAAATGTATTTTTTCAATTACATATAAATATTTCTACCTCTTGGATTGTAGATAATGAAGAATTATAATCTTCTTCTAACAGAACCTTTATCAAATCTTTTATGGAAGTAACACATACACAATTCATCAACCACATCATTCCATTCTGATGATGGTTAAACATAGGAAAATTTCTGACATTATTTTATAACTCTATATCTTCCATCTTCACCTCCTCGATATTCACTAGGAAAGAGGGATAAAAATTCATTTGATAATGATAATATTTTCTCTTTTCTTTAGGATTTATAGATGAATCCTTTGAAAATAAAGAAATATTGAATATTTCTTGATCTACATAATGGATTATCTAGGATGGTCCTTCTGACTCAAATCATCATCCACCTTGTTAAATTTCCAAGGGTGGTAAATTATTGAGTATTCATTTTACATTATAAAAATTAACTATATTCTATAGCAACAATTCAACCCTTTTGTGTTAAAATATATTTCAGACTTTTATGATCACTATATATATGACACTTTTATCCCTAAATATAATGGATCCATATCTTTAATGAAAAAATTACCACTACTAACTCCAAAATCATGAGTTGGGTAATTTTTATCATCAATCTTCAAATGTTGTGAGGCATAAGAGAAAACCATATTATTCTACTTAAGTACACATTAAAATCCCTTACTAGATGCGTCAATATAGATTAAAAATCCTTCTCCACTATAGGGAAATTCTATCATAGGTGCATTGAATAACTTTATCTTAAGTTCATTGAAATTTTACACAAATTCAACTGTCTAGAGGAACATGATACCCTTCTAAGTTAACTTGGTCATAGGATTAGATTGTCAAGAGAAATTCGCCACAAACTATTGATAATGTCCAACTAAACCAAGAAAGAGTGGATTTTAGTCACCATGGTTTTCTATTACAACATTCAACAGCCTCTATCATTGATCGATATACTGATATACCATTCCTTGAGATTATGTGACCCAAAAATGAATCCTTTTGAAGAAAAAATTCACAATTTGTAAATTCTATGTATAACTGCTCCTTCCTAAGGGTGTTTTTGTAAAATTATCATGTTATCTTCACACTTTTACATTATCTTTGAATATATAATAATATCATCTATGAAGACTACTGAAAACTGATATATGTAATATCTAAAGTATCTATTCATTAAATCATTAAATATAGAAGGGGAATTAGTAAGAACAAAATGAATTACAATATATTCATAGGTCCAATACCTTGTATGGAATGATCTCCTAGGTGCATCCTATTTCCCAACCCTTAATTGATGATATCCAAAATGATGTTTAATCATTGAAAATCATTGACATCCATAAAACTGATCAAAATAGTCATCTATAGAAGGAAGATGATACTTTTCCTTGATTGTGATCATGTTAAACTCCCAATAAGCAATGTAGAGTCTCATTGATCTATCATTATTTTTTAAAAAAAAATTGGTGTAACCCAAGGTGACACACTTGGATGAATGAATTCCTTATCAAGGTTTTTTTGGAGTTTCTTCTTAAATTCCTACAACTCAATTGTGACTATTCTAAAAAGAGTCTTTGAAATTTGTGTGGATTCCGGTATAAATTCAATTGATAATTGAAATTAACGTTTTTGTGGAAGACTAGGAAACTCATCTGAAAAGATATTCAAAAAATCCCAAACAATATGCATATCATAAATGTTGATTTTATCCACAACCATTTGAGATAGAGAACCCTTTTGAATGCGAAAAATACCCACACAAAGGATGTAATATCAACAGGAAGTTCATTATTATCATCACATTGATGGATGATCGTATGAGGGTTCATAATATCAAAATTAACTTCCCTTACACAACAATTTATATTTGATTTATGAATATAAATCTAATCCATTCCTAAGATGAAATCTAATTTAACCAAAGGAGGAATGAAAATATTTATAGGAAGTACATTCCCACAAACATCAACCAAAGAGAAATCCTATACATGATATAAAATAATCGTACCATTATGGGGTTTCACTGATAGTTCGAAATATAATTTATTTGCTGGAATCTTAAATCCCTTTGTATATTCATTAAATATGAACGAGTGGGTATATAAGGAATAAAAAATGACATTAGATATTCAATAGTGGATGGTAAGTTTACCTTTCATCACATCTTTATCACATCCTTCATCAGAAATAATGGTGGTATGAGATTTCCCTTTTTCCCTCAGCATAAGATATTTTTGACATCAATAATAATCACAAGCCCTTAGGTTTGGGTACTGTTTATCATAATTTCCTTAATCCTTACACTTGTAACACTGAATTGTGAGAGGTGAATTCTATGAAACTTTTTCCCCATTCGACACATTAGCTATCTTCTTCCCATCAATTTGGAAATCAAATACCTAATGGAATTCTCTTGCATACAATAAACATTTTTTATACAACATAAGGAAATTTTCTCCATGCTTCTTCCCAATCCAAGAGTATAAATGGAAGCTCATATTCTTCTATTCATGGTTTTCAGATTTTCCATTAATCTTCATACTCTACTTCTTGTAAAAACCATGAGATTGATACATGAATCGAACCTAAATTTCAACCTTAATTGCACAATTAAAAATCTATTATAAGCTACTAATGTCTCTTATGTCCAGCATCCTTATGAGATATGGATTAAAGCCACTGAATAACCTATTAACATTACTTTTAGGTTGGATTATAATTCATAAAGTGTACATTGAATGTATTATGAAATTTTTCTCATAGGTACTGATAGATTTATAATACATTTTCTTAAACTGAATGAATTATTTCTATATCTTAGTATGATGAATTTTTGTAAATTAATTATTGAAAAATAGGTTATTTAACTTTTATTAATCCATAGATTCAATCTCATATTACTACCTCATGTTCGTAATTAGAGTCAACCATTGGTATACTTCATCTTCTTAACTGATAGGCTTCAAGAATGAATTTATCATGCTTAGAAAACCAGAGAATGTAGAATATCTTCTCCTTAGGACTAATCCACTGTTCAGTAACAAGTGGAACAGAAGACCCTATGAATTAAGCTGGAAGATTCCCCATTAAAGACTCAACAAAATGTTGTTCTCTCCTTTTCTCATATGGAATTCCACCACGATTCATTGCTTAAGAAAGTTGTGTGAGAATAAAAACAAGGGTTTTCAATCCAAATCCCATAGAATTTAGTTTCTTATTAGGGAAATAGTTGCATTTTCCATCCTATTCACCATTAACGTTGTTACTTTAGGTTCCATCCATTGACTAAAACGAAAATCATAGAGTAAGAAACACTTATCACATTGAGGAACCACATAATCATTAAAATTCACTTATAGGATGTATATGTTCTGAAACCTTTTTTAATTTATGTCACCTTAGGTTTATCCTAGGCTATTATTAGCCAAAATATATTTAAATAGTTCATAATGGTTCTTGAAGAGTTTGTGAATTCCCAAAGAATATTTCTCAAGAGTGTCTAATAAAGTGTGAAGAAAAGACCAATTTCATATACCAGATTACCCGGATTTAGGATCATAATGTATTTTTAGAGTTGTTACCTCTAGGTATATATATTCTAGAGCCACATAAACCTGTAGTATCTTGACTTGTAATTATTTCAAGGAATCCACACACTCTATCATTCACTAAAACTCTATGACATTTTCTTATAATTTTCCTTCCCCTTAAACATATCCTTAGACAAGTACTTAGAGTTATCACTATGTATTTCTCATCTTAGATTCGAAGGATAACTAATAATTTTCATATATACCAATAATACAGACCCTATATTTTTATATATTAACATTTCATAACATTTAAAAAATACTTACAACATTATACTAATAGAATCCCAATGACCGTACTAGTCTAGTGACTTTGGAATCATGAAAACAGAAACACTAATGCATATTTGGGAAACATTATCTTCTTCAAGGTTCTTCTTGACCGGCAACCTTATTAGAGACATCACACATAATATATATCTTTAAAACATGGGGAATGAAACATTAAAAGTGGTAACCTAAAATGTTCATTACGGGTAAACATGGGAGATATGTAAACATAATCATGAGCATAAGTGTATGATAACATGATCATGAAAATATAAGCTCATTTCCTGCATACCAAAGATCCTATACATGAATCATGACATAAGGATTTTCAGTTCATAAGACATGAATTATAAGGAATCAAATAAAATAATCCATGAAAGGATAATATTGGAATAAAAAATGGAATTATAACAGACACAAATGTATATAATATGATTTCCACAGTACCCAAGGCATCGCTACCATGACCATCATTGTATTATAGGTTCACTCCCCATACCATCTTAGTAGTCATGGTTCCCTCACATGGCCATATTAGTAGAATGATGCACTCCTAATATTATCTTGGTAGTTATGGTTCACTCATATGTTCATCTTAGTGGTCAAGGTTCATTCCCAATAACATCTTTGTCGATCCAACGAGATATAAATATTTTCCCAATTCATTGGATAGAGATATAGGTCACACCCATCTTATAATGAAATCATACATACATATCCCACATGAACATAAATAATCATATCATAACCCATGAAATGAAATGGGTATTAAAACATGTAATCATTTCATAACCTCTTTAAAGAGAGATTTTTTAGAATCATTTCATTAAAAACATAACATAGTAAACGAATCGAGTTTCAAAAGAATATAACACATGAAAATGAAATAAGTTTTATCAATATAATACACTAAAAACATAATCCATTAAGAGAATTAATATGAATGAAAAAAATGAATAATTTCCCCAAAAATGAATGATTAACAGAAATGAAGGTTATCAAATATTTAAAATAATTTGAACAGATATTTTAAAAACAAGGAAAATATCCATTATACATTGAAAACACTTTTTAAAACAGAAAAACTTTTTGAAAAAATAATATTTGAAAATAAATTTTGAAATCCTAACGGATGAATTGAAAACAATAAATCCCTTTTCAAATCATTTTTCCTCTAAAAATGATCCAATGATATTTTGAAAAGATTTTGGAAAAAAATTTAGATGTTTTTTTTTGAAACCAAGTTTTTGAATACAATAGATTTCCATCCAGAGAGAGAGGTGATCATATTTTACAAAATAACGTTATCTTAAGTACTAAAGAATGAAAAATGGTACTAATACATGAGTAACTCATGGATAAATAGAGTGTAAGGAATCTCATGAGTGTTCTTGAGAGATGGATCATAATATTTCATTAATGGAAGCATAAATATAGATAATCTTGAAAAGAATGATAATATTGTCTCAATTAACTATAATAACTTGGTAACATGGGATCACACTCTCTACATAATAAAATGAAATTAAATGAATTATAATATATCATGAAAATAAGAAAATTCATTAAATATCATTTAGAGTGGAAGTATATACGCCTCTAGAAGAATTTAGTTGCATAACAAAACATGATTCTCAAAGAAGGAATGTTGAGACACAAATATTTTACCAATTTGGTAAATTTTGAAACATAAACCCCATTAAAGATATATAATAAAATTTATATGTGAATTATCATTAATTTATTTATAAGGTACATCGAATAAAATCATGGTAACTACATACACTACACAAAAGTAAAGAGTGGTGAACATAGCATGTATCTCACAGAAATAAAATGTGAGATGAAATCCCCTTACCATATTGACTCTCATCATACTCATTCAAAATAAATTTATGATAAATATAAATTTATAATACATATTTTATTAAACCATTTTCTTCAAAATATTTTTTATTATGACCTTATATTACCTGGTTGTTAACAGTCCTACGTAAAGGATTGACTTTGGGTAATTTTGGTTTTATTCTTCACGTGTCATAATTTGTTATATATTTGGTATTTATAATTTATATCAATATTTTTATAACATAAACAATGAAATAAATATAATTTATATACATTATATTTTTACAATAATAATCGATAGAATAAGTATGTATGAAACAAAAAACACCGTTTATGGAGATAGTAGACCATACGTATGCATGAATGCTATTTCTATTTAATTGTCATGTTGAATGAAAGAAAGTAAAATACATATATGTATATATATATATATATCAGTATTATAGTAGATTTATAATATCATATATTTCTTATATATTTTATAAAACCATTCTTAATATAATCCTTGAAGTGTATGAACAAGTCATATAGTCTTGAGGGAGCGGTAGTCCACACTTTCTCAAACTAAATTAGCATATTAACACCAAATAGAAAGTAAAATGATATGTATTTTATAAGTGTTCAAGAATATTAGAGAAATCATAAATATAATATATAATATATAAAAATAAAATTTCGATCATAATTTCAACCCTAATAAGCGTTAATGGAAATTGAAAAATCATCATTTAGTTAGGTGGTAGTTCTCTATACTCATAAACAATATGTTTGTAATCCATTAGATGGAGGTGTGTGTAACTGTAGGTTGAAAACATAGCATAAAACATCATATTTTATTTATTATACTAGTATTTTAATATAATCATGTAAAAAATAAAATTTAGTGGGTGGTGAAATAAAATAAATGAAAGGACATGATAGATGACATTTCCTATAAATTGGATAACTCCTTTTGGGTTGTGCGAAAATGCTTCTTTGGATTGATTTATTTCCAATGGAAGGATTCAAGGAATAAGGGATGATTTTTTGGATGTTTATTGGGAATATATTGGATGAAATTAAGGGGTTTGAGAGGTTTGAGGAAGTGGATAGGAGGTGTCGTTTTATAGGGATGGAAAATGACAAACTTGGAATATTTGAAATCAAGTTAGGTGTATAAATGTTATTACCTAAAAAAAGACATAAAAAACAAAAATAATTCATGTATGGAAGGTTCAAGGATGAATTAGAGACATAAAATGAATTTTGGAAAATAGGATATATAATCTGGTCCTATAAGATTAAAGAATTTCTCCCTAATTAAGATTAATTTGACCTTAATTGTTATGATTACTTTTAATCACCTTTACTAATATTTTTGCCAAAAAAACAAAGCTGATATTATTAGACAATAAATTTTATAATAAATAAAATGGATTATGTATATTTTTCTAAATTAAATTCACAAAAGTGTAAAATTATTATTAATGTTAATCCTTTAGACAGGAAGAAACAATAGGTTCTTAAAGTAGAAAAATGTTCAAAAGTTTGTTAAGTCTTTATATTCAACATCAATGTACAATTGTTTATAATTAAATAAATTGAATTAATAGATGAAAAATTTATCTATTATGACCTTAAAAAATTAAATTATATTTTTACATTAAAAATTATTTAAATGAAGAGGTAGTTATTAACTAAAATGTCGTATTATTAACTATTCATAAAAAATGATGTTTCTTAGAAAAATCAAATAAATTCACCCAAAGATAATTTCGGTATTATAAATTCAAAAATAAATTATATTTTATAAAATCCAATTTCTAAATTAACTTAAAATTAATTTAATTATTTTTTAGAAAAGAAAATTCAAAACTATTCATTTGAGAAAAAAATATTTTTAAACATAAAAAGACTTTACCCAAAATCATATATTTCATTATGAATATGATTTACCTATATAAACAATTATAATTTTTTTGAAAATTAATTAATAATATTTATATTAACATGTTTAATAGATATTTTATAATTATCTCAATTATATAAATGTAACTATAAAATGATGTTTTGTAGAAACATCATTATTGCATGTAACAGAAACCAAGTCGATGTTCAAGGTAATTTACAACAAGTTGATGTTCCATGTAATGTACACCATGTTCATTTTCCATGTTATGTATAACATGTCTCTATCGTGTGAGAGGAATGTCTGAATTAGTTCACTCTAAGAAATGAATGGAAATTTAATTTATTAGAAAAATAGGATCCATAAAAACTAGAGGTGTTACATTTTCTCTCTCAATTATATAGTGTTATATGTGTATTGTTGTGTGGAAATCACTATGAAATACCAAACCAAAATTTCATCACCTCTCAATTTGATTTGGTCCCTCTCCCAATACATTTTTGGGCTTGTAACCTCTAAATGGGGCATGATATTTTGTTAAAAACTTATCCATGAATCTTATGTATTCAAAACACTGAATATGAAAACAATTCCATCCATATATTCACCAGGATAAAATCTATTAATTTCCTTAAAAATCATTAATTTTTTTTCTAATTAAATCTTCCATAATAAATCTCCTTTTAATTATCCATATAAATTACTACTTAGTCACTTTTAATATTGGCATATGATATTTTAATGAAATTTCTATAACATTTCCTCACCCCAAAAAATCACAAATAGTGAATAAATATTTTTATTTAATTCTTATATACCAACTCAAATCTGGAATTAATTTTACATTAATTTGATTTAATATCACCCATAATTGATAATTTAGAGTTAATACCACTCCACATTATAAAACCTAGAGATACCCTTACATTTCTTTTTTTACTATATTAATCTTACATAGATTTCAAAATTTAAAATTACACTTATGTAGTTCATTTAGGCTCAAAAAAATTCATATTTAATCTTGCACAATTTATAATTTTAAATTTAAACTCTTGGAATTCATTTTAAATCTTTTTCAAGAGATGTCAATTTTTACAGAACCTTCAAAACCACTATTTTATTATTCCATAGAGCTGGTTAAGCTTATATAGAAATAAATTTTTCTAGAATTCATCTGATCACCCAAGAATGATTTCTCAAAAGCTGTAAAATCCTCCAAACATTCCCATATGTACATGAAACCTTCATATATTTCAATTACAATCAAGAATCATTTTTATATCGAACCAAGATTGACATAATTGGACACTAAATTGGCTTTGTTGAATACTTAATACATGACACAAAAAGACTCCAAAAGACCACATTTTTTAGTGTATTTGGAAACATTGAACACAATATTCTAACTTGGTGAAAGATCATCAAAAAATCCCATAAATATCTTCCCCTTTTGTTTTCCAACCTAAAGCCTTTCTTTATATCCTGGGGAAAAGAAATTAGAATAAGGGCGAGAAAAAATGATCTGTAAGGGTAAGAATAGAGAACATAGAAAAAACCATAAACATAAGAATGAAAAAAAATTAACATAATGTTTAAATATCAAAATCTTGAGTAATGAAATAAATCCTGGTAGTACGTAAGGCATATATCATAAAGTAATATTAACCATGATAAAATAGAATTTGCATAAAATTTAGAATTTATGAAAACAAATAATAACACAATATGATTTCCATAGTATCAAAGGAATTTCTTCAAAGACCATCATAGTGGAAAAATTCTATTACTAAACCGGGTTTACTTTCCATTCCCTCTATGATTTACTGAACCCGATTTACTTGTTGTTCCATCCCTATATTACTAAACCAGATTTAATTACTATTCTAATAATATCTATCTCATTAGATATAAATCCTTACCCAATTCATTTGTGGGAGTTATATTTCCCATCCATCTCATAATTAAAACATTCTTATATATTACAAAAAACATAAACACAGTCACAATAGCATAACCCACGAAATAAAATGGGTTTCATAAATATCATTCCATCATAACTGATATAAAACAAATGGATTTCATAAATAACATTCCATCATAAAAACAATAAAACCATATCAGTAACAGGGATATAAATATAACCATATTTAAAGCGTTTCATCTTATATGGAAAATAATTTTGAGAAAAAATTTGAAATTAATTCTTGAGGAAAATATCCTTTCTTCTTCAAAAACGTTTTCCTTCCTCAAAATGCCACACAATTTTAAAAGAAATAATTTTATGTGAAAATAACCTTATAATATTGTAGGGTAAGATTCAAGGATATACGGTTTCATGAAACTGTAAAAATCCATTCATGCTGTATAAGTTAAAAAAACCACCTCCTAGTACTTTTTCCAGAATAGTAAAAAAGTACCTCAAATCAAATAACAACCAAATATTCATTTCAATAAAATTAAAAAAAATTAACTAAAGGGTAAAATTAACATTAAATTTTTATAGGAATATAAGTAATATTACATAATTAGGAAACATGGATGTGGATGAAAAATATCCCCCAATAAATACATACGTATAAACAATCTTGGATAAAAATGAGATTATAAAATCACCACTTACCTTTGGTCTGATTTCATCCATTTGTGTCTGAAACTCTGGTATAATGGGTTTAAACAAATTATTAACTTGTAACAGAACCGTAATAATATCTATTATATTATATATGCTTCACTTATGACTTTATATTACACATTTCTATATCAATTCCATGGTAAATCAATGTTTTGGGTAATAATCATTTTATTTATCATACATGTTTTGACTTATTATTGATCTTATTACTTAGATAATGATTTAAACACTTACATAATGTGAGAAAATATTTATATGAAATAAATATTCATTATAGAAAAATATATATAGAAGATAGATAAATGAAATGGAATACACTGTTCATGGAGACAGTGGGTAGTATGTATGCATGAACGCTGTTTTTGTTTCTTTATTGAATTGAGTGGAAACAAGTAAATGATATATATATAAACATAAATAAATTAGAATTATTACATCATATATTTCATGATTATTTGTTATATATAATTTAATAATTATTCTTGAATGGCTAATGTGGAGAATGAATCTCATCGCATCATGGAGATGGTAAGCCGTACGTACGCACGAGCAACGAAATCATTCCCTTAATGGTTAAGTGGTATGGAATTGGTTGGTTTATTAATTTTAAATAAATAATAACATGTTATATTCGTTATTTAAATCCATTATACTCATAAATATACCCATCCAAAATATGTATTGTTGAATAAAAAATTACACCATGTCATAGAGATGGTAAGCCGTACGTACACATGCGTGGTGATATTGTAATTTGTAGGATGAATAAAATGAGGTATAAGTTTGTCCCATAATTATAATAACATAAAATCATGTAGAATATAATTAATTTATTACTTTATTATGGGAAAAACATAATAAGAGGAAGTAGAAGAAGAAAAGAATTTTGAAATAGGTGATACAACAATTACCTCTTTTTTGGGTAAGTCCTTTTCATATGCCCAAAAAGAATTTTTATGATAGCTTATTTCAAAATTTTCTCCTCTACGATGAACTGAGGGAACCTAGGAGAATATTTTTTATGGGTTTTCTGAGCCAAAGGGTTTTTTAGGTGTGAATAAAAAATAATTAGAGGTGCCCTTTTATAAGAGAGGGGAGGGGCACCTTTGAAATGGTTTGAAACATTAATTTATTATAAATTCATTTTCGGTTTATAAAGCTCCAAAACTCATTTATTTCGATTTTAAGAGGATTATGGTTCGAAATAATCTAAAATAATAAAATTTATACATGTTTTGATTTTATTTTAAACCTTATAATTTTAATTTATCCTTATTTAATCTATTTAATTTTATTTGTTGAAATCATGTTCATAATATTAAATGGTTAAAAATATTTACTCATGTGTTGTAAATTATATATAATTGGATAATTTATGAAATTATCAACCATATAATATCCACATTTTAATTTTGTAAATATTTTATTGATATTTATATACTTTAACAATATGTTATTTTTATAAAATATCAATAGTACAAATTTTGACACTATTAATTTATTTGACTTTAAATAAAATTCACACTGAAGATAAATTTTAACCAAAGTATTTAATACAATACTAAAATTTCATAGTCACCTAGAAAATTCATGGAGAACATTAATTAGTTCATATGATATTTAGTTTAATATTTTTGAATCCATTAATTTGATATTTCTACCAATAAAATAATTTCTACATCACTATTTTGACATCATTATTTGTAATGATTTATTCTATAAAAATTCTAAATAAATTCATTTTTTGTATATAATTTCATGATATTTATTTAGACTATTTAGTTTTTAAGTTTTATCATGTTTATCACTATATTAAAATTATTTTATTTATATGATATATGGGAGTGCCATGTTTTCACCTCCTTTTGTTTTAATTATAATTACATTATTTTCATAGAAAAAAGTACATTAAATGAATCAATTATGACCCATAGGTGATATTGTACCACTTTAATTAATCCTATAGGATTTTATGAGGTGTTAGGGTAATGATATTATCATTATCAATTTTTTAGTTATCCTAATTTACCTGATATAACTTTAACTATGGTAAATAATAATTACCAAAGTTACTATTCATAATATCCAAAAAAAATAAAAGCAACCTATTAAAATAATTTGGACCAAATGATTTAAAATATGGAATATATTTTTCATAATAACAAAAAAATAATTTTTAGAAATTATTTAAAAATTAATTACCATTTTCAAAAACCAAAAAATAGATTTTTAAGAAGTAAAAACTTATCAAAAGATTGTCATGTATTCACGTCCAATTTAAATGTAAAATTACATCCAATGAAAAAAAATTGGATTAAATTATAGTGTTGTGTATATCATAAGATAATATTTGTGTTTCATAAAACACAATTCATAAATGAAATTATAAATAATATATATCATAAAATCTTTCGGTGTTACATTATAACCTCCTTAAAATGAATTTTTCCCTCAAAATTTGTTGGGGTTATAAAAGGTTTACTACTTGAATGTTTCTTTCATAAAATCCCACATAATAAAAATGAATACAAAAAAATCATTTTAAAAATGAACGTAAGACACATAACGGTTACCCAATATAACTCATCACAAGGGTTTCCACATAGGAGAATATAGGTAGGATGTGAAAACATGGATATAGAAGAAAAATATAACCATCATATTTTGATGGATAGAGATAGATATCAAGGTTTGTAGAAAGATAACTACTAGAAATCCCTAAATCTGTGATGATTTAAGGGACCATTTGATTCATTTGATAAGAAGGTTCTAAGATAACATTTTTTGTTTTAAATATCCTTTCCCTAAAGTTGTATTATTTTCCTTGAGAATAAAGACTTACTTGATTTTAGTACAATCTATGTAATACCCTGAGCCCAGAATCCAGGAGCCGATACATTATTTTAATACATTGGAATTATTACAAGGAATCAAGTCCCAAAGGACTGATCAGTTTAGTAGTCTGGGAAACATGATACATACATAAGCTCAACACTAAAACTTGAAGAGAAAATCAAGACTAATTTATTCCATTAGAAACATCAAAGCTTCCAAGATTATTCATAAAAATCACTCTTAATTAACTTCTTTATATCCTCGGAATATGAAACATGAGAAAGGGGTGAGCTCAAATGCTCATTAAGAGTAAGAAATACAAAGGAAGATAACATAATCATTAGGCATGGTGAATAATTGAAAACACGTGACTTTAAAATTAATACACATAAACACTTTATGGATGGAATATGAGCTTAGTAAATAATTCCATAATAAAACATAGACATGGGTATTCTACTAGTCGAATAACCACATGAAATATCAATATCTATTCTCATAATGATGGAATGCATAATTCCGGACATCATAACCACATATTCAAGGCCACGTGCCAAGACTACAAATAAGATTTTTTCAAGGACTTGTGACAAGACACTAGTTTGTCTCATGAGACCTACCGATGCATCAAGGAGCTATAGAGGGCCCCACCCATCGCTTACTAAGTCCAATGCATGACACATATGAAATGTTTGAAACATAACATACACATTCTTATTAAAACTAGCATATGAAATGTCAATACTTTATCTACAAACCGTGAATGGTATAAAAATAGCACATCCACAGTCAAACAAAACTCATTCAATACAATATGGAAGATTTTATTATAACAGATTAACCTCAATCGAGAAAAACTATGGATATTGACATAGATGAAAGTAATCATAAAAACTATTTGAGACAAATATCCCCTTTTTCTTGAAAACATTTAAAAGTCACAAAATTTATCAAGAGGTCATTTAAAATAGATTTTTGAATCAAAGTTTCTCATACCACTTTTAAACTTTTGAAAGGAATTTTAATTTAATAACTTTAATGTCAATATAAATAAATACTTAAAACCAGTTTTAAAACATGGAAATTAATGAGAAATATTTACAATAATAAATCTTTAAAACATTTAAAATGATATTTTAGTTAGAGTTCCTAACCAAAAGAGAGACACTTGAATACAAATAATTGAGGTAATCAAAACATTATAATATCATTAAAATAATGGGATTCATGATATACTATGTAAAAGTACATTATATACACCATATAAAAGTAAATTGGAGTATAACAACAAAGAAGTCTCAATCAAATATAAATTGAGATGAAATCTCTTATAATGACTGTATCCTTAGGTTAATGATAAATAAATGACATAATTATGTGTGAAAAATATAAATACACTCAATATTATTTGATATTTAGTGTAAATCGATCCGAGTACATTCACACATATTCATTTAAAAACAACACCAATGAATTGGATGTTTAACTCAATAAATGGAGATTGAGTTAAAATTAATCTTATCAAGTTCCTATCGATGAATTGAGAATTTATCAATGGAGTGATTATGTGAATCAAAAGTATATCCACAGAAAGGGTAGTGGAAATTACTACACAAAAAATAAATAGTGATTCCCCACATAATATTGGAGTAAAATAATCAATGAAGTATGCATAAATTCGAATGAGTGGAAATTGAAATTTGCAATTCCCTTACCGATTTGGTAACTACACAAAATACATCCCATGAAAGAAGGATCCTTAAATGAAGATTTAAATACCCCATAAATTAAATTATATTACATAAAGAATAGAAATTGGGACATTACATACACCACACAAAAATAAATAGTGGCAATATAGCATGAATCTCACGAGAATAAGAAGTGAGATGAAAACTCTTTACTATGTTGTAATCAATCGAGTCGTATGACCAAAAGTTAATAACCACTAAATAAATTACAGAATACCATGAATATAAAGTGAATCATGATAATATATATCAAATGTAAATACACATTGCACCACATTTAAAAAACAAGTGGTGATAAATGGAAATATCACAGAATTAAAAGTGAGATAAGAAACCCCTTACCTCAAGTCCGACTTGTCTTGTATGTTCCTTGTTCTTCCTGAATAATAAACATAAGTTAATTTCTAATTTATTCAGAAAATTTCTCACGTTTATTATTTATTATATATCACTTATTAACTTTCTATAACAATTAGTTAATTATTTGAGTTCATATTGGATATTTTATCGATGTTCGGAACTTGAGTCAAAAATGAACTTGTTATAATTACAATTTTTTCATGTGGTCAAAATTCCATTATCCCCAAAATGATATACATGATTTAGATAACATATATATATTATATATCCAGTATATATATATATATATATCTATTTATAATAGTACATAACATTTGGATATAAGAAATGAAATGTACCGTTCATGGAGACGGTAAGCCATATGTACACATGGACGTTACATTCATTTCTATTTTGTATTTTAATGGAATTAAAACATAATGACACATAGGTATATTATAATTATAGTATAATATTATATATAATATCATTATTCCCATCCTTTATACATCATACATAAGGCATTAACGATTCATATCATTTTGAGGGGCGGTAGTCTGCACTTCCTCAAAGGAAATTATCGCGTTTTACCCATAATGGAAACCATAAAATAATGATATAATTGGAGAATACAGAAGCATAAAGAAAACATAAACATAATATAAATATCATATATAAATAATTTTCCATATTAATGGCCACCATGAGAGGTGTTAGGATATAATTTAACAATCATCGTTTCGTGAGGCGTTAGTTTGGAATCCACAGATTAGTATGATCTTCCCCCATTAAATGGAGGTGTGTGTAAGTGTAGTAAGAATCCTTATCATAAAAAATAATAGTATCTTAAAGATATTGTGGTTGTTATAAAAGAAAGTAATAAAAAGTGTTTAGGGGTTGGAGAAGTAAAATAAAACAAAATAAAACAAAATAAAACAAAATAAAACAAAATAAAAGAAAATAATTTAAGAGAAAGGGTTGCCTTTATTTTGGTTAACTTCCTTTGGTTTGAACAAAAAGGACTTATTGAAGTTACATTTGCCTAAGGTAATACATCTAGGAGGAAGAGAGGAATATTGAAAGATTATTTTGGCAGGGTTTGGACGAGCCAAGGCGATTGAGAGGTGTGTGGAATGGGTTAAAAGTGGTGTCCTTTTATAAGGGGGAGGAGGGGCTCTTTAGGAAAGTCTGAAAATATTATTTTATTATATAGTGATATTCGGTTTCTAAAGGTCCAAAACGAATTAATGTCAAATAAAAGATGACTCATTGTAGAAATAAAATCATCTGATATAAATTGGACATTTTTTTTATATAATTTTAATATTAATAATCATATTTATTTAAATCATTTATAAATGAGGTAAATACTACATCATTTTTGTGTCATAAATAATTTAATTTATTTGATGTCTAAAAATTATAAAAAAACAATAATGTTGGAAATATTTTTATCTTTAAAATGAATATATATAGTTTAAAATATTACTTGTATAACCCTATTTAAAATTTGATATACTAAAAGATATTTTTCAATGTCATTTTTCTCTTTAATTTAAGTTAATTAAAATAAAGTGTCATTATCACTTTTAAGTGTCTCCATGGGGCCCCAAAATCGAAAAAAGGATGCCCATGGTCTTTTTTAACTTATCAAATAAGGTTAGGACAAGTGTTAAAGTAATTTTGTATTATTATAATATTCTTTTTACCTTGAATTACCCTATTTACCTTTAACCGTGGTAAATAAAAGTCAAAAGTTACTATTCACCAAAAATTATTTTCATCTTATTAAACCACATTTTACATACTAATAACAACCATGTATGTCGGATTTTTTAAATTCAATTCACAGAAGTGGTAAAATTTCATTTAAATGAAAAAGTCAGTTTTTTAACTACTACTAAGTGGTTTTACTATTCATCAAAAAATGATGTTTTTCTGAAAAATATCAAACATTCTTCCTAAGATATATTTAATATTATGAATTCAAAAATTATGTATATTTAAAAAAATTCAAAACATATAAGTTGGATTAATTAATTTAAAATTAATTTCCGTTGTCAAAACAAATAGCATGTTTTTAAGAAACAATAACTATCAAAAGATTTACATTTGTTTAGGAACAATTACAAAGTGAAATAAATTCCAAAGACCAACATTGGATTAAAGGGTAAAAATATAATCTAATTACACTTCAAAAACAATTTAAAATATAATATAACTATATAAATAAATTAGATAAAAAGACAGTTCGGAATAAAAATACATTATTTCTCACTATTAAAACAATGAATATTATTAGAAAAATAACAAAATTTCATCCTAAGTAAAATTTGATGTCCTGATTTTAAAGAATAATTTTATTTTGTCAAAATGAATATGTAAACAGGTCAAATATTGGATTTAAAAAGGGTTCTCCATTAAAAGGTGGTAAAATTGGTTTTTTTTGAAAATTACATTTTTTCTGGAAAAATTGAATTTGTTCTTATCATATGTCTAAGAAACACATAATACATAAGTTAAAGTTATATGGAGTATATAAAATTTAAAATCTAGTTAATAATATTCATAACCTCTTTTGAGTGACTAGTTTGGTAAGTCGTGGTGCACTCGAACTTGGTGTTGCATGTAGCGTAGGCTATTGAATTTAAAGAAAATAACTTACTATGAAATCTTGGGGTGTTAAATTCTCCCCCCCTTTTTAAATGAGTGCTCAAAATTTTAAAATTGGACTTCTAAACTTCATTGAAATTCCCATATCGAAAAAAGAGTTAATAAAACTACCACTTTAAAAGAAATAAAGAGAAGTACAATGGTCACCCGTGATAACCCATACTAGGAATCCATGTAGAAAAACATGGATATAGAAGATAAGCTATGTGTATGGTTCTGATGGAGAGTGACAGAAAACATTATCAGAATAAAGTTAACAACAAGAAAGCCACAATCTTGTGATGGGATAAACGGTCATTTGTTTCCCAGTATGAAAAGTAAACTGACAACAAAAATTTGTTTTAAGTTGTATTTCATACGGATGAGTAATTTATTTATGAGATTTACTAATAACTTAAAGAGATATACTTAATTTTTAAGTATAGTCTTATCCTTTTACAAATTACAACCACTAGCTCATCTCTTTTTCCAAATGATGAGTATTCAAGATGACTTGGTCACACTTGAAGTATTAGAATCATCTTCTAGAGAATCACGTAATATTTAAAGGATAAAATATATATTTCCCTTGTCTTTAGAGACTAACCGTAACCAAAATGGTTAGTACATGATCAGATGATCCCCCAAAATAATAATACTTTCGATAAAGAAATACTAATCATAATTTCTAAAATTAAACCAATAATACCCAAAGTTTAATAAATACCATTCAATAAACAATTGCCCATAAAATATTTCAATATAATCCAAACTAATATTGAAACCCAAAACTAACAAGAATTTTCTTACTTAGTCTTCCATGTTAAATCGTATCTCCAAAAAACATCGACTACTCTTAAAGTCACATACTTAAAAGTAATTAACCCAATCACATATTCTCTATGATAGGTTAATCATTTCCATAAATAACCCAAATCACTAAAAATCCATAATAAAAACATAGATAAAAACCCACCATTACTCCTCAAATGAAATCCCATAGTATTATATTTTCCTAAGGCATATAATGTTACCAAAAGAGAGAATATCTTCCAAAATAACATTTATCACTTAATCACAAAATCATTTTCCTATACTAATGATAAATCATAAGTTCCAAAAGTCAACATATTCTTGATCCATAAAATCATTTAACTAAAAAGAATTAGTTACACTAACCAGGGACTTCACGTTGTCCAGTGGTAAGCGATAAATCCCATTCACACTTTGGTGGTGGGTTCGATTACCATAGATTTGTCCGACGCGACAGGTTTTCACTCGGTCTTCATGTAGTCCTTTTTCAAAAACTATATTTTATAACATTCTCTAAATGAGATAGAGTCCTCAAAATAATACTAACATAATTTAACCACTAATGTTTTCTCATACCTCACATTTTCATCCAAAATCATAATAACCAGTAATTGCCTCAAATCGAGAGTCATATAAACCCAAATAGTTATTTATAACTATATCAACTTATGAAAAGATAATTATTCCTCAAATAGAATTTTCACGGAACAAACTGTAGGGTTACACATAAAAGAGAAAAGTCTTTCAAATTAATCTCATCAACAAAGAGCACTAATACCTTTAAACATTTTTCTATCCATTTATTTCCACATAGGTTCTTCCTTGACCAAGAGGTTATCCTATAGAATAGGGAATTGACATAGGTGATGCCAAGGTCCCTTACATTTACGACAAATGACTGTAATTTGATTCTTATGATCATTTTTATTTTCTTCCATAGTAATCTTCATTTTTCCTCATAAATTATTTACTTTTTTCCGTTCTTTCCCAAAAAAAGCATTTCTTTGTTCCAATGAGACACTTTCTTGGGTGTCTCCTTCCACATTTCTAGAATAATGGTAATTGATCTTTCTTCTCTCCATGGTCTCCACTGTTGGAGCTCTTATCATTCAACGCCTTTCTCTTCTTTGTTGAGTCCAGGAGTTTGTTAAAATATATGTTGTTGATCATATTTTTGGAAGAATGATTCAACATAAAGACAATATTTTTGACACCTATCAACATTCCATTTCATTTTTCATTACCACCACTGTTCCCACCATTTACATCATGCTCAATGTTACTATTAATTCCTTGGAATCCAACCATTAACTAAAACCAGAAAGAATTGTGCGAGTAATAATAGTCATAAAATCATTTAGAGAATATCATGAGACCTTATTTTCAATATAAAACACCCTAGGATTAACCAAGGTTATTTATTTTCATCTTATATTAAAATCCATAAAATCAGTTTGTAATGAAAATTTGAATTATCCTAAGTGTATCCTCAGGGAGTTTCGTAACCATGAGTGCACCAAGGCCTGTTTTCATGCACCAGGATACCCCGGGTCAAACCCGAAACTCCTTGTCAGAGTTTTCACTCCTAGGTACATCTGTGCCAGAGCCATCTCTACCTGCTCGTATCCAGACAGGGATGTACTGCTTTTAAAATACACAAAATATCTACATTTCCAATATTCTAGGAAGTTATTCTATATTATTCCTCAAAGTCTATCTTAGGTTAATTTGATCTAATTAGAGTTTATCTAAATCAAGTTTCTAAGGTTTGTACTAAAATTCCTTTGATACTAACTGTTAAACCCTGACCCCGGAATCCAAGAGCTGATGCATTATTTTAATACATTGGCATGATTACTAAGAATCACGTCCTGAAGGACCGATCGGTTTAATATTCTTGGAAGCAATATACATACATAATTTCAACACTACAACATGAAAAGAAAACAACAATATTTTATTTCCATAGAAGAATCCAAGCTTCCATGATTATTCCTGGAAATCACTCTTAACAAACTTATTTATATCCTGAGAATATGAAACATGAGAAAGGGGTGAGCTAAAATGCTCAATAAGAGTAAGTAATACAGCGGAAGATAACATAAACATCAGGCATGGTGAATAATTGAAAACACATTACTTTAAAATTAATAAAATGAAAACTTTATTGCAGGAATATGAGCTGAGTAAATAATTACATAATAAAACATAGACATGGGTATTCTACTAGTCGAATAACCATAGGAAATATCAATATCTAATCTCATAATGATGTAATTCATAATGCTAGACATCATAACCACATAGTCAAGGCCTTGTGCCAAGACTACAAATAAGATTTTGTCAAAGACTTGTTCCAAGACACTAGTTTGTCTCATGAGACCAACTGATGCATCGATGAGCTATAGCAGGCTCCACCCATCACTTACTAAGTCCAATGTATTCCTCATATGAAATGTTTTAAACATGACATGCACATTCGTATTAAAACTAGTATATGAAATGTCAATACTTTATCCACAAACCATGAATGGAATAAAAATAGAACATCTACAGTCAAACATAACTCATTCAATACAATATGGAAGATTGTATTGTAAAAGATTAACCTAAATCGATAATAATGAAGGATATTGACATAGATGAAAATAATCATCAAAACTATTTGATAGAAATGTCCTCTTTTTCTTGAAAAGATTTAAAATTCACACTATTTTTCAAGAAGTCATTTAAAAATAGATTTTTGAATCAAAGTGTCCCATACCAATTTGAATCTTTTGAAAGGAATTTTAATTTAAAAACATTAATTTCCATATAAATAAACCCTTAAAACCAGTTTCAAAACATGGACATTAATGAGAAAGATTTATAATAATAAATCTATAAAACATTTAAAATGACATTTTAGTTAGAGTTCCTAACCAAAAGAGAGACACTTGAAGAAAAATTATTGAGGTAATAAAAAGATTATAATGTAATGAAAATAAAGTGATTCATGATATACTATGTCAAAGTAAATTATATACACCATATAAAAGTGAATTGGTGTATAACAACAAAGAAGTCTCAATTGAATATAAATTGAGATGAAATCTCTTATAAAGACCACATCATTAGGTTAAGGATAAATAAACAACACAATTATGTGTGTTAAATATAAATACACTCAATATGATTGGATATTCAGTGTAAATCAATCCAAGTAAATTCACACATATAATTATAAAAACAACATGAATGAATTGGTTGTTTAATTCAATAAATATAGATTGAGTTAAAATTACTCTTATCAAGTTCATATCGATGAATTGAGAATTTATCAATGGGGTGATTATGTGTATCAAAATTATATCCACAGAAACGGGAGTGGATATTAATACAAAAATAATAAATAGTTATTCCCCACATAATCTAGGTGTAATATAATCAATGAAGTATGCATAAATCTGAATGAGTGGAAATTGAAATTTGAAATTCCCTTACCGATTTGGTAACATACAAATATACATCCCATGGAAGAAGGATAATTAAATGAAGATGTAAATACCACATAAATTAAAGTATTTTACACAAATAATAAAATCATGGGATAGTACATACACCACACAAAATGAAATGGTGGCAATATAGCATGAATCTCATGGGAATAAGAAGTGAGATGAACAATCTTTACTTTGTTGTAATCAATCGAGTCATATGACCAAAATTTAATAACAACCAAATGAAACATCGAATAACATGAATATAAAGAGAATAATGATAATATATATCAAATGGAAATACAGATTAATCCACATTTAATAAATAAGTGGCGATAAATGGAAATCTCACGGAATTAAAAGTGAGATAAGAAACCCCTTACCTCATGTCTGACTTATCTTGTATGTTCCTTGTTCTTCCTGAATAATAAACTTAAGTTAATTTCTAATTGATTAAAAAGAATTCTCAAGTTTATTATTTCTTTTATATCACTTATTACATTTCTATAACAATTACTTAATTATTTGAGTTCATATTGGATATTTTATCGACGTTTGGATCTTGAGTCAAAAATGAACTTGTTATAATTACAAATTTTCCATGGGGTCAAAAGTCCATTATCTCCACAATGAAATAAATGATTAATATATCATATATATATATATATTATACATCCAGTATATATATATATACATATATTTATAATAGTACATAACATTTGGAGATAAGAAATGAAATGTACAGTTCATGGAGACGGTAAGTTGTACGTACGCATGAACACTACTTTCTTTTCTATTTTATTTTTTAATGGAATTAAAACACAATGATACATAGTTATATTATAATTCCAGTATAATATCATATATAATATCATTAGTTACATCATTTATACATTCCACATAATGCATTAACGAGTCATATCATTTTGAGGGGGCGGTAGTCCGCACTTCCTCAAATGAAATTATCGCGATTTACCCATAATGGAAACCATAAAATAATGATATAATTGGAAAATAAATAATCATAAATAAAACATAAATATAATATATATATATATATAATATAAATAAATTTCCATATTAATGGTCACCATGAGAGGCGTCAGGAGATAATCTAACAATCATCGTTTCGTGAGGCGTTAGTTTTCCATCAACAGATCAGTATGTTCTTCACCCATTAGATGGAGGTCTTTGTAAGTGTAGTTAGAATCCTTATCATAAAAAAATTCTATTATATTAAATATACTGGGGTTGTTATAAAAGAATGTAATAAAAAGTGTTTAGGGGTTGGAGAATTAAAATAAAACAAAAGAGTTTAAGAGAAAACGTTACCTTTAATTTGGGTAACATGCTTTGGTTTGAACCAAAAGGATTTGTTGAAGTGCCTTAGGCCTAAGGTAAGGCTTCTAAAAGGAAGAAGGTAATATTAAGAGATTATTTAGGCAGGTTTTGGATTCTCCAAGGGCCTTATGAGGTGTGTGGAATGGTTTAGAAGTGGTGTCCTTTTATAAGGGGGGTGAGGGGCTCTTTAGGAAAGTGTGAAAATATTATTTTATTATATAGAGATATTCAGTTTATAAAGGTCCAAAACTAAGTAAATTCTAAGATAAGATGACTAATTATCGAATTAAAATCATCCAATAAGAATTGGAAAGGTTTTGTATATTATGTTTTTATCAATAATCATATTTTTTAAATCATTTATTAATGAGGTAAATACTACATCATTATTGTGTCATAAATAATTTAATTTATTTTATATCTAAAAATTATAAAACAAATATATTAATGTAGGAAATATTTTTATCTTTCCAATGAATATTTATAGTTGAAAATATGACTTTTGTAACCCCATTTAAAATTGATATACTAAATGATATTTGTTAATGTCATTTTTGTCCTTACATTAAGTTAATTAAAATAAAGTGTCATTATCACTCTTAAGTGGCTCCATGGGGTCCCAAAATAGACCCAAGGATGCCCATGGTCGTCCACGACTCATAAAATAATGTTAGGACATGTTTTAAGGTAATTTTATGTTATTATAATTTTTTTTACCTTGAATTACCATATTTACCTTTAACCGCAGTAAATAAGAGTCAAAAGATACAATTCACCAAAAATTATTTTCATCTTATTGAACCAAATTTTATTTACTAATAACAAATGTGTATGTCATATTTTTGAAATTCAATTCACATAAGTAATAAAATTTCATTTAATTGAAAATGCCAGTTTTTTGAATTTCTACTAAGTGGTTTTACTTTTCATCAAAAATTGATGTTTTTCAGAAAAATAACAAATATTTAGCCTAAGATATATTTGATATGAAAAATTCAAAAATGATGTCGATTTTACCAAATTCAAAACATAGAAGTTGGATTAATTAATTTAAAATTAATTCCCATTGTTAAAACAAATAGCGTGTTTTTAGGAAACAATAACTATCAAACGATTGATACTTGTTTATGTAGAATTTCAATGAAAAATTAATTCCAATGAAAAAAATTGGATTAAAGTGTAAAAATATAATCTAATTAAACTTAAAAACCAATTTAAAATATAATCTAACTATATAAATAAATTAGATTAAAAGGCGATTTTGAATTAAAATACATTATTTCCTGCTATTCATAAAAAAATGAATATTATTAGCAAAATACCCAAATTTCATCCATAGTAAATTTTGATGTCCCGATCCAAAAGAAGAATTTTATTTTTTTCAAAATTAATATATAAAAGGGTTAAATATTGGATTTAAAAACGGGTTTCTATTAAAATTTGGTAAAATTGATTTTTTTTTGAAAAATACATTTTTATCTGAAAAATTGAATTTTTTCTTATAATATGTCTAAGAAACACATAATACATAAATTAAAATTATATTAAGTATATACAATTAAAAATAAAGTTAATAATTTTCATAATCTCTTTTGAACGTCTAGTTTGGTAAGTCGTGGTGTGTTCGAATTCGGTGATGCGTGTAGCGCAAGCTATTAAATTTAATGAAAATAACTTACAATGAAATCTTGGGGTGTTAATGTAACACATGAGATTTTTATGAGAAATATATTTTTTATGTTATATAAATCATCAAAGGAATCTTTCACTACACAAAACACTAGCTTGGCTTTCTTTACACGCAACCGCGACCTTCCTCGATAGTTTGCGTTGTACGCAATACCGAGTTTCACAAAATAACGATATGCTATTAAAATATTATTAAAACTAGCCGTTATTAATAGTAATACCCACTTTTTAAATTTTTTTAAATTTTATCTTTCAAAATGGACTTCATTTTCGGATTCGGAATATCTAAATTAGCCTAGGGTGAAATTTTGGTATTTTTCTAAAAACATTTAGTTTTTGATGAATAGTGAAAACACCAGGTTACTATTTAAAAACTGACTTTTTATTTAAATAATTATTTATTTTATTTAAATTTATTTTATGTAAAAATAGATACATAATACCTATATAAGTTCAATTTAATTCATTGGAGTCATTTTATAATAATTTTAGACACATAAAAATTTTATTAAACTTTTTACCGTCTTTTACCCACCTCCCAAGAGAATTTGAAAATTTACATAAAACATAATTTTTCCGCTTTTGTGATTGGAATTTTTAAAATCCAAGAGACACGGTTAATATCAAGTAGTAAAATGTGGTTCAATAAGATAAAAATAATTTTTGGTGAATAGTAACTTTTTACTTTTTTACCACGGTTAAAAGTAAATTGGGTAATTAATGGTAAATATGGTATTATTATTACCCTAACACATGTCCTAATTATATTGGATAAGTTTAATTCCACAAAAAAGAACTTTAGGAATAAAATATGACCATTTAGGTCCACTTGGATTAGATTAGGACATTTAATATTATTTTATTTAAAGAATAGTTAAAATAGTTAAAATCCTAGTTTAATAACTAAATAATATTTAATATAGAGTTATAAATAAGATAAATTAGACAATAAATATTCATTAGAAAGCTAAAAATATTTACTACATAATGGTATTTTAATTGTAATTTTTATACTTTAAATAATTTAATTTTTTATGAAACTATGATGATGCAGTAATTACCTTATTAATAAAATATTAACAAAATTGATGTTATAAATACCCAAATAAATGTTAATTTAGACTTTTTATGAATTCCACTAATTTAATAGGTTAATATGACATGTTATTATAGATTTAATTAACTTTTTTAGAACTAATCATGCTGTTATAATTTTCACAAAAATCAATTACCAAATAGTGTCAAAATAGACATAAAATAGTTTTGAAAAAAATATATTATATAATTAATTGTTATTACATTCCTAAAAATCTAAGGATCGGCCAAGATACTTATATCATGATAGGTTTATCATTAATCAACCACTTGGGGGTCTCTTGGATGTATATGGTAAGTTTCTTAACTATATAATATAAAAATACAAAGTGACATGGTAAATGTCAATCTAATTAACTAAGAGTTAAAATTAAAAGATAAGGTTAATATAATGACCTAAACTTGTCTTAAAACTATTCTTTGAGAGTATTTCGACCCATACCCACCTTAGCTTCGAAATAAATCAATTTGGAGATATTAAAACCCGAATATGACTTTATAATAAAATAATATTTTTAGTTAATCCTAAGGTGCCCCTCTCCTCCATTATAAAAGGGCACCTCCTCCCTCTCTTCCTCACACCACTTTGAGCCTTCATTATCGGCCAACCCCTGACAATTTCACTTCTCCAATTCCCTAAAAAAATTCTAGAGGTCCTGGTATTCTTCAAAGACCATCTTTATTGCCCTAAGAGAAGGTTAAGAAGAGGCACTTCAATGAAGATGTAATGTCTGTTACCGATTCTTTCAACTTTATTTCTTCTTCTACTTCTTCTTCTTTAGTTGTTTCATTATGAACTAATAACATTAGTATCACTCATATAATTATATGTTATTATAAGTATGAAACAACCCTATTTCACCATCTATCCATCCTACGGAAAATGAAATCACCGTGCGTGCGTACGTACAGAATTCTATCTCCATGTCGTGGTGTAATCTATTTTCCGACAGCACCTTACATGGATGGGTATAATGGTGTAGATAATAACTATATATGATTATTGAAAAGTGATATTGATTATTAAATTGTATAAATACACTTCAATATAAATCCACGATCATGGGAACAATATAATCACTCGTGCGTACGTACGGCCTACAGTCTCCACGATGTGATGTGACTCGTTCTACATGATCTTCATTGAATAATGATTATATAAATGAATTGAATGAATAAATATGATATATATTACACTAATTCCATTTTTTAAATTAGGTATCTATAACCTAAAGATAAGAATAAGAATTTATTCGACAAAACACGTATAAGAACAAATAGCAATAAACACCCGAATAACAAGTAGCAATGAAATATTTCTAATAAGAAGATAAGAATATGAAAATATATGATATCATAACAATGAGTAAGATTATGGAATAACACAATGACATTATTTAAATCATTATATAGGAGGTTCAGACACTTACGAAGCAAATCAGTCCTAAGGTAAGGGGAAATCTCAAAATCCCATTTTTATCTGAGATTGTTTATACTTCAGAATTTACTGGGGCATATTTATCATCAACATCCATGTTTCCTCAATATTTAATATTATTTACATCCACATAAAATTTTTTAAATCCAATTTTACCCTTCGGTGAGTTTTTAGTAAAATATATGAAAGGGAACTTTTGTCATTTTTAGTACGAGGTACTTTTTGACATTTCCGGCCAAAGTATGAGAGGAATGTTTTTTACTTATATGGTCTGAATGGACTTTTAGAACATTATTTCCATGAATATTCCATTACAGGTTTTCATGTTTATTTTTAATCAACTTCTTTTAGTTTAAAATTTTATGATATTTTAAGAAAGGAAACATGTTTTTTAAGTAGAATGGATATTTTCCTCAAAAATGGAGTTCAAGTGTTTTATCAAAATTATTTTCCATATAAGATAATATAGGGTTATGTTTCTATCCCTATTTTTACATTGTTTTGATTATGTTATGATGGAATTATTTT
The DNA here is from genome assembly GCA_963277665.1 of Viscum album. Lineage (NCBI taxonomy): Eukaryota > Viridiplantae > Streptophyta > Magnoliopsida > Santalales > Viscaceae > Viscum > Viscum album. The sequence goes on from OY728164.1 coordinate 138,597,952, forward strand.
TAAGATGTCCTTTTATCTTATATGTATTGTGTTATGATGGCATGATGATTAAGAATCCCATTTTTATTACATGGGTTATGCTATGATGTATGATTTATGATTTTGTGGCACACATAAGAATGGTTTAATTATGAGATGGGTGGGACCTATATCTCCCTCCAATGTATCGGGTAATGATTTATATCTCATGAGATAGACATGGCTGGAATGACAGGTTAATCCGGTTCAGTGAAACATGACAGAAACGAGGAGTGCACTCGGTTTAGAAATGGAATTTGTCCTCTAAGATAGTCTTGGAAATGATTCTTGACTACTATGAAATGATTCTCTGTGATTATGTTTGTATTCCAAAAAGTTTCATGTTTTACGTTATGATTATTGGGATTACATTTCACTACTATGATTTATCCCATGATTATGAAATTATGATCTCGTTTGCAGGTTAAGATTCCCAAAATATTATTTTCTTTATGAATATGATGTGATTGATATTTCTTTTTATTACCCTTAATGAGCATTTGAGCTCACCCTTTTGTATTTTTTCTTTCCCCAAGTTAGGAATATGGGTAATAAGTAGGATATTCCAAAAGGGACTCTAGATATGATTAAATAAATGGGAGACAACGTAGATGATTTATGAACCATTTGTTTATGTTTCCCAGTTTCTAAAGACACTATACCTATACGGTCCTTTCTTAGTTTTGTTATATGTTGTAATAAGAGTGCTTCAATTTTGAAGCAATAACAATGTATGTAAATTTTGGGTCGTTATAGTTGGTATCAGAGGAAAGGTATAGTCAACCTTTGGAAACTAGGATGTGAAAGCCTTAACAAGAACCCTAAGGATATGTCTAAGCATAGTGAAAAATCTTAGTGTTTTAGAAATGACCATGAATAACCTATGATAATTCCTAAAGCGTGAAATTTTATTCTTGATTATGTGGTTTTACTATTATGATTAGTGTTTCTCACACAATGATTATTGGTTTTAGTAAATGGAAGGAACCCGAAGGAACCGTGTTAACGTGGAATGCGATGGGAAATGCAATGATTGTCCCCCTGAGCAACCAAACGTTATGGGAGCTGGAATGAAAAATCTTGTAGCCATGCTCACATAACATTCTCAAGCTATGAATTCATAAAGGACTTCCAAATGAGCAAAAGAAGGGGCAACTTTCAGTTGAATCCTTCATGTGGCAGCGTCCACCATCATTCAATGGGTCTACTGATCCATTAGTTTCTGAACAATGGATTAGTACTACTGAAAAGATATTTTCAGTTCTTCAATGTTCTGAACATGACAAAGTCATCTTAGCAGTGTATTGTTTGGAAGGTGATGCTGATCAATGGTGGAATCTTATCAAGAATACGAAGCCAATAAATGAGATTGAGTCCATTGAATGGGACGAGTTCAAGAACTAATTTTTCAATAAGTACTTCCCTTGTATTCTTCAAACAAAGATGGAGAAGGATTTTCTTGAACTGGAGCAAAAGGTTGATGAATCTGTTGGTACCTACAAAGTAAATTTTACAAGACTTGCAAGGTATGCTTTTGGTATTATTATCCAACCTGAGAGTAAGATCGATCGATTCTTTAGTGGCTTTAAATCAAGTCTTCTAGTGGAGTTAGCCATAAGGGACTTCAATAGCTACGAAGAAATAATTCGATGTGATCTCAAGGTTGAGATGGATATTGGAGTAACCCATCAGTCATATGAATTTGATAAGAAGAGGAAAATGGAATTGAAAGGAAAATATAAAGACCACACTGAAAAGAAGATGAGTTTTCCCTTATGCTAAATGTGTGTAAAGAAACATGGAGGGAGTTGTCTTAAAGGGACAAGTAATTGTTTCAAATGTGGAAAGGAAGGTCATCAGGAATTTGAATGCCGCAATGACGGGAAGAATATGTCTAGTAATGTGAACAAAGAAAAGGCTACACAAAGTGCACCTCCTACACTTCAATGTTACAAATACAAAGGGATAGGGAATTATGCTAATCAATGCCCTAATCCAAGGGTTGTTGATGATGATTGACATCAAAAAACTCTTAAGGCTAAAGCCAAAGGAATGTCACATGCAATTTCTATCAGTGATGTGGAGTACAATAACGAAGTTATGAAAGGTAAATTTACCATCCACTATAAAGTAGAAAATGTTTTATTTGATTTTGGATCCATCCACTCTTTTATTTCTGAAGAATTTTCTAAGGGTATCGTTGTATTACCTCAACAATTAGATGTTGAGTTAGTTGTGACAACTTTTAATGGAACAACAGTCGCATCAAATGATTATAATTCTTCTCCGATTGATGTTTTTGGGAAAGTGCTTCTTAAAAATCTTGTGATCCTTCCTATAGTAGAATTTGATGTGATTCTTGGCATGGATTGGATTTCTTTATATGGAGCTCATATCAATTGCCAAAGAAGGGATGTCAGATTTCATATTCTAGATCAATCTATGATTATCTATCGATGAAAGGATGAACATAACCTTCCAGTGGAAATTTCTTCCATATTATGGGTCTTGATTCCCCTAAATGAAGGTTATTTATCTCAAATGGTTGGAGAGAAACTCACAATTAAGAATATGCCCATTATACGGGAGTTTGATGATGTCTTTCCGGAGAAATTTTCTGGTCTTCCACCAAATTGTGAAGCTGAGTTTTCAATAGAACTCGTACTGGGTGCTTTACCTATTTCAATGACACCTTATAGAATGGCCCCAATTGAGTTGAAGGAATTGAAGAAGAAACTCCTAGAGAATCTCGATAAATGATTCATACGCCCTAGTACGTCACCTTGGGGAGCACCTATTCTGTTTGTTAAGAAGAAAGATGGATCAATGAGACTCTGAATTGATTATCGGGAACTTAACAAGATCACGATCAAGAACAAATATCCTCTCCCACACATTGATGACTTATTTGACCAACTACGCGGAGCTCAATACTTTTCTAAGATTGATCTTCGTTCAGGGTATCATCAATTAAGGGTCAAAAGGGAGGATATACCAAAGACGGATTTCCGTACAAGGTATGGACATTATGAATTTATAGTGATGCCATTTGGTCTTACTAATTCCCCTACTATCTTCATGGATATGATGAATAGAGTCTTTAGAGACTATTTGGATCAGTTTTTGGTAGTCTTTATAGATGATATTCTTTTCTATTCAAAGAGCATGTAAGAACATGAAGATCACATGAGAATTTTATTGAAGACCCTGTGAAAGGAGATGATTTATTCCAAATTTACCAAGTGTGAATTTTGGCTTCAAAAAGTTTCATTTTTGGGTCACATAATCTCAAAAGATGGGATATCTGTGGATCCAGCAAAAATAGAGGTTATCAAAAGATGGTCGAGACCAACAAAAGAAACTGAGATATGATGTTTTCTTGGTTTGGATGGATATTATTGATGTTTTGTGAATGATTTTTCATGATTATCTAACCCAATCACCAGGTTGACTCGAAAAGGAGTTAAGTTCGTGTGGAAGGAGTAATGTGAAGAGAATTTCAAGTAGTTGAATAGAAGGTTATCTAGTGCACCTGTACTCACACTGCCTTGTAGTGGATAAAGGTTTGTGATCTATAGCGATGAATCCATGAAGGGATTAGGGTGTTTTCTCATGGAAAACGATATGGTGATAGCTTATACCTCACGACAGTCAAAAATCCATGAGTAAAATTACCCAACTCATTATTTGGAGTTAGCTACGGTAATATTTGCATTAATGATTTGGAGGCATTATCTTTATGGAGAAAGGTGTGATATTTATACTGATCATAAAAGTTTAAAGTATATTTTCACACAAAAGGAGCTGAATATATGCCAAAGAAGATGGTTGGAGCTGATTAAGGATTACGACTTCTCAATTCATTACCACTCTGGGAAAGCAAACAAGGTGGCAGATGCATTAAGTCGACAATACCATGCTAGCTTATCCATGATGAGGATCACAAAAGATCCAATATTCATGTATTTACAATCGATGGATCAAGGAATTATAATGGAATGGGAAAATCGTATCTTTCTCAAATGAATATTCAACCATATATACATGTGAAGATTAAAGAGGCACAGAAAGAAGATGTAGAGTTACAAAAGAAGGTGAGAAATGTTCCTAAATTCAACCTTGATTGTGATGGGATAATAAGGTTCAGGAATCGGAATTGTGTTCCTCCCATCCCAGAATTAAAGAAGGATCTGCTAGATGAGGCTCATAGTTCTTAATTCTCTATTCATCCTGGAAGCACGAGGATGTATAAGGACCTGAAAGAGTACTTCTGGTGGGATGGCATGAAAAGAGATGTTGCTGAATATGTCTCTCAATGCTTGGTATGTCAGCAAGTTAAAGCTTAGATACAGAAGTCTAAAGCGATTTTACAACCATTTCCCATACCATAATGGAAATGGGAAAACATCACTATGGACTTTGTCACCAGACATCCTAAAACATCCAAAATAAATAATGCTATCTGGGTCATAGTTGATCATCTTACTAAGTCGGCACACTTCATTGCTATTAGAGAGGATTTCTCTCTAGATCAGCTTGCCAGGATATATGTGAAGGAAGTGGTAAGATTGCATGGAGTACCACTTTCCATTATATCTGATCGGGATCCAAAGTTTACCTCAATGTTTTGGAAAAGTCTTCAGCATACTCTAGATACAGAGTTGAGTTTCAGCACTACTTATCATCCTCAGACAGTCGGTCAGTCTGATAGGACAATTCAAACTCTAGAAGATATATTGAGAGCTTGCTCTATGGATTTCAAAGGTGGTTGGGATCAACACCAACCTTTGGTGGAATTTTTTTATAATAATAGCTTTCACTCCAGTATTCAGATGGATCCTTATGAATCTCTCTATGGAATGAAATGCAGGACTCCAACTTCCTGGGATGAAGTTGGGGAAAGAAAGCTATTAGGACCTGATCATGTTGATGAGATGGCAGAAATGGTCTGATCTATTCAACAACACATAAGTGCAGCTCAGAGTCGACAAAAAAGTTATGCCGACAATCGAAGAAATGACCTAGAGTTTGAAGTGGGTGATAAAGTGTTCTTACGAATATCTCCTTGGAAAAGAGTAATGAGATTTGGAAAGAAGGGAATCTTGAGCCCTAGGTATATCGGTCCTTTCGAAATACTAGATCGTGTTGGGAAGGTAGCTTACCAATTGGAACTTCCACCGAATATCTCTCAAGTTCATGATGTGTTCCATGTATCTCATCTGAGAAAGTACATACCCGATCCTTCACATGTACTCAGCTCAGATGTTGTACCGCTGGAGCAAGATCTTTCTTATGAAGAAAAGTCAATAGAGATTCTAGATCGTAGCGAAAAAGTCCTACAGAACAAGACCACTCGCTTGGTGAAAGTTTTATGGAGGAACCAACAATTAGAAAAATCTACATGGGAGCTTGAGGATATGATTAGGGAGAGGTATCCTCATCTGTTTGTTACAAATTGACGATTTTCGAGGGCGAAATTCATTTTAAGGGGGGGGGGGGGGTAGAATGTAACACTCGAGATTTGTATGAGAAATATTTTGTTTTTATGTTATATAAATCATCAAAGGAATCTATCCCTATACACAACACTAGCTTGGCTTTATTTACACACAACCACGACCTTCCTCGATAACTTGCATTGTACGCAATACTGAGTTTCACTAAACAACGATATGCTATTAAAATATTATTAAAACAAGCTGTTATGAATAGTAATACCCACTTTTTGAAATTTTGTAAATTATATCTTTAAAAATGGACTTAATTTTTTGATTCTGAATATCAAAACTAGCCAAGGGTGAAATTTTGGTATTTTTCTGAAAACATTCAGTTTTTGATGAATAGTGAAAACACTGGGTTACTATTTAAAAACCGACTTTTTATTTAAAAAATTATTTATTTTATTTAAATTTATTTTATGTGAGAATTTATACATAATACATATATAAGTTTAATGTAATTCATTAGAGTCATTTTATAATAATTTTAGATATATAAAAATTTTATAGAACTTTTCCCCGTCTTTTACCCACCTCCGAGGAGAATTTGAAAATTTGCATAAAACATAATTTTACCGCTTCTGTGAGTGGAATTTTGAAAATTCGAGAGACACAGTTAATATCATATAGTAAAATGCGGTTCAATAAGATAAAAATAATTTTTGGTGAATAGTAACTTTTTACTTTTTTACCACGGTTAAAAGTAAATAGGGTAATTAAGGGTAAAAATGGTATTATTATTACCCAAACACATGTCATAATTCTATTGGATAAGTCTAATTCGACCAAAAACAACCTTAGGAATAAAATATGACCATTTAGGTCCACTTGGATTAGATTAGAACATTTAATATTATTTTATTTAAAGAAGAGTTAAAATAGTTAAAATCAAAGTTTAATAAATGAATCATTTTTAATATAGTGTTATAAATAACATAAATTCGACTATAAATGTTCATTATAAATCTAAAAATAATTCCAAAATAATGGTATTTTATTTTTAATTTTTAGACTTTAAATAATTTAATTTATTTATGACACAATGATGATGCAGTAATTACCTTATTAATGAAATATTAACATAATTGATGTTATAAATACCCAAATAAATGTAATTTTAGACTTTTTATGAATTACACTAATTTTATAGGTTAATATGACATGTTATTATTGATTTAATTAACTTTATTAAAACTAATCATGCTGTTATGATTTTCACAAAAATCAAATACCAAATAGTGTCAAAATAGACATAAAATAGTATTTAAAACACATATTATATTATTAATTGTTATTATATTCCTAAAAATATAAGGTGTGACCAAGATACATATATCATGATAGGTGTATCATTAATGGACCACTTGGGGGTCTCTTGGATGTATATGGCATGTTTATTAACTATATAATATAAAAATACAAAGTGACATGGTAAATGTCAATCTAATTAACTAAGAGTTAAAACTAAAAGATAAGGTTAATATAATGACCTAAAATTGTCTAAAATATATTGGTTTAGAGGATTTAGACCCATCTCCACCTTATCTTATAAATAAATCAATTTTTAGCTATTAAAAACCGAATATGACTTTCTAATAAAATAATATTTTTAGTTTTTCCTAAGGTGCCCCTCTCCTCCCTTATAAAAGGGAACCTCCTCCCTCTCTTCCTCACACAACATTGAGCCTTCAAGCTCAGACAAACCCTGCCAATTTCTCTTCTCCACTTCCCTAGAAACATCCTAGAGGTCCTGGCCTTTTCCAAAGACCATCTTTATTGCCCTAAGAGGAGGTTAAGAAGAGGCGCTTCAAAGAAGAGGTAATGTCCGTTACTGATTCTTACAAATTTATTTCTTCTTATACTACTTCTTATTTAGTTGATTCATTATGAAGTAATAACATAAGTATTAATCATATACTGATATGTTATTATATGTATTAAAAAACCCTATTTCACCATCTATCCATCCTACGGTAAACGAAATCACCGCACGTGCGTACGTACGGAATACCATCTCCACGCCGTGGTGCAATATTTTTTCCACCAACACCTTACTTGGATGGGTATAATGGTGTAGAGAATAACTATATATTATTATGGTAAAGTGATATTGATTCTGAAATAGTATACATACACTTCACTACAATTCCATGATCATGGGAACAATATCATCGCTCGTGCGTACGTACGACCTACCGCCTCCACGATGTGATGAAACTCATTCTACATGATCTTTATTACATAATGATTATATAAATGAATTGAATGAAAAAATATGATATATATTACACTAATAACATTCTGGAAATTAGGTATCTATAACCTAAAGAGAAGAATAAGAATTTATTCGACAAAACACACATAAGAACAAATAGCAATAAACACCCGAATAACAAGTAGAAATGAAATATTACTAATAAGAAGCTAAGAATATGACCATATATGAAATAATATCAATGAGTAAGATTGTGGAATAAGTAAATGACATTATTTAAATCATTATACAAGAGTTTCGGACACTTACGAAGCAAATCGGACCTAAGGTAAGGGAAAATCTCACAATCTCATTTTTATCCGAAATTGTTTATACTTCAGAATTTACTAGGGAATATTTATCATCCACATCCATGTTTCCACAATATGTAATATTATTTCCATCCAATTACAATTTTTTAAATCCAATTTTACCCTTCGGTGAGTTTTTAGTAAAATATATGAAAGGAATCTTTTGTCATTTTTAGTACGAGGTACTTTTTGACTTTTCCAGCCAAAGTATGAGAAGAATGTTTTTTAACTTATATGACCTGAATGGAATTTTAGAACATTATTTCCACGAAGCTTCCTTTAAAAGTTTTCAAGTTTATTTTTAATCAACTTCTTTTAGTTAAAATTGTATGATATTTTATGAAATTAAAAATGATTTTGAAGTAGAAAGGATATTTTCCTCAAGAATGGAGTTCAAGTGTTTTATCAAAATTATTTTCCATCTAAGATAATATTGGGTTCTGTTTCTATCCCTATTTTTACTTTGTTTTGATTATCTTATGATGGAATTATTTTTATGATGTCCTTTTATCTTATATGGATTGTGTAATGATGGAATGATGATTAAGAATCACATTTTTTATATGGGTTATGCTATGATGTATGATTTATGATTTTGTGGCACACATAATAATGGTTTCATTATGAGATGGGTGGGACCTATATCTCCCTCCAATGCATTGGTTAAAAATTTATATCTCATGAGATAGACATGGCTGCATTGGCAGGTTAATCTATTTCAGTGAAATAGGATAGAAACATGGAGTGAACTCGGTTCAGAAATGGACTTTGTCAGCTAAGATAGTCTTGGAAATGAGTTTTGACTACTAAGAAATGATTCACTATGATTATGTGTGTATGCCACAAAGTTTCATGTTTTAAGTTATGATTATTGGGATTACATCTCACTACTATGATTTATCCCATTATTATGAATTTATGATCTCTTTTGTAGGTTAATATTTCCAAAATATTATGTTCTTATGAATATGATGTGATTGATATTTCTTTTGTTTACCCTTACTGAGCATTTGAGCTCACCCTTTTGTATGTCTTCTTTCCCCAGGTCAGGAATAAGGTTATTAAGTAGGATATGCCAAAAGTGACTCTAGATATGATGAAATAAATGGGAGACAACGTAGATGATTTATGAACCAGATGTTTATGTTTCCCAGTTTCTAAATACACTATACCTATACAGTCCTTTCATGGTTTTGTTATATGTTGTAATAAGTGTGCTTCAATTTTGAAGCAATAACAATGTATGTAATGTTTTGTTCGTTATAATTACAATCTATCCATTGTTCGTTCCTTGATAAATTTCCACTTCATCTTTTATTTAATGAAATGAAGTTGAATTTGACATTCTTAAATAGTTAGTAGATCACACAATAGAATGATAGGTCATTCAATTTATATCAACAAAAAGTTACCCCATGAAATCAAATATGCATAAGTCCACCTATAGTGAGATAATACATTAATCTAATAAACATAAAATAGAATATAACTTATACTATTGATAAATGGATAACATTACAATACTTCCAAAAACTAAATGTCTATATCTTTAGAAAGAGGAGAACTAGACCGACATAAATTTTATCTCCCAAATCTCATAAGGTAGTTATTGGTTGTCAAATTCCAAACATGTAAATTCCTTAATTATGAATTCTCTGGAAACATGATAATAACATGAATTACCGTAGAACCTTACTGAAAACATGCATTCTATCAAAATTAACTTTTTACACACACTAAAAATACCAAAAATTCTATATACTCAAACCATGATATAACTTTGTCCTTATATTAGTCATGAAGTCATTCATACTATCAAACATGTCATTATCTCCTTATCCAATCAATGTGTGCTCATCATGCGTTTTCCAAAAATATCTGAATAAAATTTAATTTTTATCTTTATCATTAAATATATACTTTCAAATACGTAAGTAAAAACAATATTGTAACCATCCTTAGATGTTTATTTATTCCATAATACCATAAAATTACATATACAACATTATTCTTGATGGTCAGGTAATCATTCCACTATCTTCTTAAAGCCTTGACCAAGCTTCATCGTTTTATTTATTATCACTTATTTAATATCATATATCATTTATAGTCTCTTTATCATCATCAACATAAATAATAACAATACAAAGATGCCGATTCAATTAATTAGATTTTTCCTTAGGGAATTAATTTTTATAATTCTCATACATTCCACATTTAAAACATTTAACCATTGTTGATGTCTTAACAATGCTATTATCCTTGTCTATTGTGTTAACTGAACCTTTTACGTTGCAATTAATGGCTTTGCGTACTTATTTTACACAACCAAAGAGTCTTCCAGTTCCTTTTAAACATTATCCTTGATTTTCTTTCCATATGATTTGCATTAGGAAAATTTAAATTTATTTCCCCTATGATCACCATAGGAATCCTCCTTTCTCTTATAGGATGGGTCAAGAAACTCACCAACATTGATATTATTGACCATATTATGAGATTTCTGATTAGGAAGAATAATGATGTTTCACCTTCCAACTCATATTTCATTTGGGTTCTCATGATTAATATCATTCCATTTTCCATTATATTGTCCATTAACTTGAATCCTCTTGTTTCTAGCCATCTTCTAAAACTCAAAAAGAATAGTGTGAGAGGCAAAAATCGTACTAGGAAAACAAAAAAATCAAATGGGAGTATGTTCAATCATTAGAAGCATAAGTTTAATAATTGTTTATTCATGATAGTTACAATAATTCTAGGATTGTAAGATAGAGTTAAAAATACACTTAGGGACATCCCTAGACATAATATTAAAATATCTATAGGTATCTCACTAAAGCTTCCACATCATAGTTTCTAAATGTTGACTAAATGTTCGTTCTAATACCAACTCTAACAACCCAAGAATGACATACATAGAAAATAAACGTCCTTTTCTAAATACATAAAACATGATAAAAAAATAAACACTAAGATCGTATTAGTTTAGTGTCTTTGGTAAATGAGAACATAATCCTCTAACTTGGTAAAAGATCTTCAATATCTTCCAAAAAGATATTCCCTATTTCTTCTTACCTAAAAACGTTATATATATCATAGGGAAAAGAAAACATAAATAGGGTGAGCTAAAATTCTCAGTAATGGTAAAAATGGAAAACATAAAACAAACCATAAACATAAGAATGTAAAAAACATGAACATAAAGTTTAAATATCAAAATTTTGAGTCCTGAAAAAAATCTTGGTAGGTTGTAAGGCATAGATAATAATGGAAAATTAACAATGATAAAATATTATTGGCATAAAATATGGTATTATGAAAAAAAAATAGTCACAAAATATGATTTCCATAGTAGCCAAGTCATTTATTCCAAGACCATCATAGTGGATAATGTCTATTACTGTACTGGGTTTACTTGTTGTTCTATCTATGTGTTACTAAACTGGATTTACTTACCATTCCAACCTTGTATTACTGAACTAGATTTACATTCCATTACATTCATATACATCTCATGAGATTTAAATACTTACCCAATGCATTGTAGGTAGATATAGGTCCCACCAATCTCATAATTAAACCTTTCTTATGTGTGACACAAAAACATAAAAAAAATTCACCATAGTATTACCCATGAAATAAAATGTGTTTCTTAAACATCATTCCATAATAATTGATATAAAACAATTGGATTTCCAAAATAAAATTCCATATTAAACACAATAATATCATATAATAACAGAGATAGAAATAAACCCCTATTTAAATAGTGTCATCTTAGATAGAAAATAATTTTGAGAAAAAACATGAAATTAATTTTGGAGGAAAATATCCTTTCCTCTTCAAAAAAATATTCCTTCCAAAAAATGCCACACAAATTTAGAAGAAATAATTTTATGTTAATATAAACATGTAATCATGTAGGGGAAGCTTCATATAAATAAGGTGTCATGAAACCTTAAAAATCTAGTCATGCCATATAAGTTAAAAAACATTCTCCTCATACGCTTTCTAGAAAAGTTAAAAAGTGCCTCAAAATGAATAATGAAAATTGATTCCGTTCATACCATTTAAGAAAAATTAACCAAAGGGTATAAATAACATTAAAAAATTGTAGAATAATAGAAATAATATTACATAATTAGGAAACATGAATGTGGATGATAAATATACCCCAGTAAATACTTACATATAAACAATCTTAAATAAAAATTAGATTGCAAAATTATCCCTTACCTTAGGTAGGATTTCTTCCGTTTGTGTATAAAACTCTAGTATAGACGGTTTAAACATATTATTAACTTGTAACAGAACCATAAAAATATCTATGATATCTTATATGATTCACTTAGGACTTTATATTACTCGTTCATTTATCAATTCCATGTTAAAGCAACACTTTGGGTAATAATAGTTTTATTTATTGTACATGTTTTGACATAGTATTCCTTATATTATTACTTAGATCATGATTTACACACTTACATAATATAAAACCTGATTTATATATCATAAATATTTATTATAGAAATATATATTTAAGATAGATAAATGAAATGAAAAACACCGTTCAGGGAGATGGTAGGATGTATGTACGCATGAATGCTATTTTCATTTCCTTATTGAATTGAATGGAAAAAAGTAAATGATATATATATATATATACTTAAATCTAGTAGCATTATTATGTCATATATATCATTCTTATTTATTATATATACTTTATAATCAATCATGAATGGTTAACGTGGAAAATGAATATCCTCGCACTGTGGAGATGGTAAGTCGTACGTACGCATGAGCGATGATATCATTCCAATGATGGTTATAGGGTTTAGAATTGGTTGGTATATGAATTTTAAAGAAATAATATCATGTTATATTAATTAATTACATCCATTATACTCATCAATATACCCATCCAAAATATGTATTATTTAATAACAAATTATACCATGACGTGGAGACGGTAATCCATACATACGCACACATGGTGATATTGCAATTTATAGGATGCATAAAAGGAGGTATAAGGTTGTCCCATAATTATAATAACATATCTGCAGGTAGAAGATACTATATTTATAACTATATTATGGGAACAACATAATAATAGAAAGTATAATAAGAAAAGAATTTTGGAAGAGGTGATAAAAGAATTAACTCTTTTTCAGGTATCTCATTTTTTTATGCAAAAAAGGGATCCCTAAGATTGATTTATTACCAAAGGGTGGCCTATAGGATCAATTGAGGGAAGTTGGAATGAGAGTTGGGTAGGTTTTTTCTGATCCAAAGGGATTTGGATGTGTGATTAAAAGAGAATGAGAGAGGCCCTTTTATAAGATAGGGGAGGGGAAACATTGTAATGTTTTGAGATATTAATTTATTATAAATTCATTTTCAGTTTATAAAGCTCCAAAAATCATTTATTTAGAATATAAAATGCGTATGGGTCGTAATCATATCAACTAATAAAATTTAGAGACTGTTTTATATTATTTTAAACCTTATAATTTTGATTTAACCTTATTAAATCTATTTAATTTTATTTGTGGTAATAATATTGTAAAATTAAATAGTTATAAATATTAACTTATGTGTTTCCAATTGTCCATAATTGGATACATTATGAAATTTTAGACTATATAATTTTAAATTTATAATTTTTTATACTTTTTGTGATTTTTAAATAATTTAATTATATGTTATTTTAAAAACATACAAGTACTATCAATTTTGAAACTATTCATTTAATTGACAGTAAATAAAATCCATACAGAAGACGAATTAGAACAAAATAAATTAATACACTCCTAATATTTCATAGTCATCTAGAAAATTCGTGGAGCATATTAATTAGTTCAAATGATATTTATTTTAATATTTTAAAAACCATTTATTTGATATTTCTATCTATAAAATAATTTCTACATCATTATTGTGTCATCGTTAATGGTAATTATTAAATATATAAAAATTATAAATAAATTCACATTATGTAGATAATTTCATTAGATTTTTGGAGACTATTTATGTTCAAAGATTTATCATATTTATCACTATATTAAAATTATTATAATTATATGATATATGACAGTGACATGTTGTCACCTTCTTTGGTTTTAATTTTAATGACATCTCTTTTCTAGAAAAAAATCCTTTAAATGAATCCATTATTACTGCTAGGTGATTTTGGTTGACATTAATTCATCCAAAATGATTTTGGCAGTTTTTTGGGTAATTCTATTATTGTTATCATATTGTTAATTTCTCTAATTTACCTGATTTACCTTTTACTGTGGGAAATAAAAATTACTATATTTACTATTCACAATATCCAAAAAAAATTAAAGAAACCTGTTAACATAATTTAGACCCACATATTCAAAATATGGATCAATTTTTCATAATTCAAAACACATAGTTGTTAGAAATTAATTTAAAATTAAATCATGCTTTCAAAAACACGAAAGTAGGTTTTTATGAAGTAAAAACCTATCAAAAGATTGTTATGTATTTTTGTCTAATTGAAATGTGATATTACATCCAATGACAAACAGTGGATTAAATTATAAAAACATAATACAATTACACTTTAAAAACAATTAAAAAGATAATCTAACTATATAAATAAATTAAAAGAAAATGAATTTTTGAATTAAAATGTAGTATTATTCACTATTCATTAAATATAGATTTCATCAGAAAAATACCAAAAATTCAACCAAAGTAAATTTTGATTCCCCGCTTCCAATAAAGACATTTAGTTTTTCAAATAGAATATATAAAAGTGATAAAAACTATATTATAAATTTGGGCACCATCAAACAACAGTAAAACTATATTTTTTTGAAAAAACATCTTATATAAAAAAAATGAATTTGTTCTTATATAATATTCTATCAAATACATAAGATGACTGTTAATGTTATATAAAATTAAAAATTATATTAATACATTTCATGATGGAAAATTTATATAATATTTTAATAATATATCATTGTTTAGTGAAACTCGATATTGCGTACAATGCAATATATCAAGGAAGGTCACTCTTACATTTATTGGAAGCCATGTTAGTGTTGTGTTTAGTGTAAGATTGATTTGGTGTTGTTTATAACATAATCCAAACATATTTCTTTTATAAATTGGAAAAAATATATACTCAGTGTTACATGAATGGAATTCAATCAAAAGAACTTGAAATTGTGTGTAATACAAGGCATGTATCATATTGTGTATATGGAAAGCTAATATGGTATTCTGTATAGCATAAGATAATATTGGTGTTGCATACAACAAAATACATAAAATAGATTAAAAATAATATCTGTCATAAAGACTCGGGGTGTTATAATTTTTTTCAATTAGAATCAAACTCTACCTTCAAACAATTCTTTGTAGAACCAATAATCTTATTTTTCAATATGAAACAATCTAAAAAATAGAAATGAACACAAAATGATCAATAAAATTATCAAATTCCTTTTATCTAACTCCAAATAGTCCCTTACATTTATATTTATCCCACTACCATGCTATATTTGATTCACCTCATATGTCAAAAAACACGGCCATATATATCATCAAATTCTTAATACTAATCTCTTTATCCTCTAAAATTGATTTGGAAATATCAATTTAGTGATTCCATTATAAATACATCCATTTTATCCACTGTAGTTCCTCTAATACATGATAAACACTTGAATTATTTCACTCCCACTATATCATTCTCTACTACAATCTACAATGTCATATTTTTAACGATATAGATCATTCATGAATCTTCAATCCATGGGAATATTTCTTAAATTAATTAAAATCAAATATATCTCACAATATATGGTTGTACTATTCCCATTTTATTTTATGTCAATTCTATAATAAATCTTGATCCATCATGTAATTGAAAATATACAAATGAAATATATGAATTAATAGTTTGTTTCCTTCTCTCCCCTTAAAAATAAAAATCAATTGTTTATTTCTCTTGATTATAAAGAGGATATTTTGTAACTTTGATATACACTTTACAAGTTCATAAAATTATCTATCATATTTAATATTTCACCTTCTTTGATTCCAAATCATCCAAATAGAATTTTTTTATCATTTGAACAAAAAATAAAGATTAACTGAATTTGAACTCCCCCTTAGTAAAACAATTTCTTCATAGTATTTAACCAAAAACTTTAGTCCATTATTAACACATGAGTTATTTTCTCTTATCCCTAAAGACAATATTTGAAACCCTCGAGAGATCTTATTTTACTACTTGATTCCATGAATCATTTTTGATTAAATTCACATGTTGATAATTAATTCTCCACTAAAGTTCATCATACCACATGTGAAAAATTAATTTAAACTATTAATCTTGTCATCATTCTTGATTCCCCTAGAACTTTTTTCAAGATATGGATAAAAATATCTCTTAGTTAAATTAATTCCATTTGTTGGAATTTTTTTTCTATTTTTTCCTTCAGGCTCCAAATAACTTCCTTCTATAGCTTAATTATTTTAAATATTTTATTAAAGTAATTTTCCCGATTGAAATTATTTATTTACCAATCCTTTATCTTTGTCATAACATGCTACCAGAAACAATATTTAAAGCTAATAAAATATAAGGTATGCATATTAATCACTTTCTTCCATAATTACTATATAGATTATGTAATTAACCTCCCCTTGAATCTCCCTATGAATTCAGTAAAACTACCACAAAAAATTATTAAATAAATACTAATGAACAATTTATGTAAACCATGAAACTTATGAATTGATAAAATCAAATATATCGGGTAGAAAAATAATGGAATCTAAATTATATATATCCAAAAACATTAAAATATTAAATTTTAACAAACAAAATTAATATACAACCTTTAATAATTATTACAAAATTTCAAGAACATTGAGTTCTCCCTTAAAAACCACCATTAATATTTTACAATCATTTTTGTGTTCATATGATAAACAATCCTATATATTGTAAAGCAAATATCACAACCATCCAAACTAAAAATTTAGACTACTTCTATTGTAATTCCTCAATCATTATTTTCCTCCTCTACTGGGTATCACTATATATGGAATGATTCCATTTCTTTAACATTTTATTTTTATTGATAACACATGAAAATTTCATGTTCATATTTTATATTAAATTATCTTTGGATTGGTGCCTATTCCATAAATAATTCTCCATCATAACTTGAAAATATAAATTTATCATTTTATATCTATATTGGATACTTAAAATCAATTATTGATTCAAACTGGGACATGATACCATAATTTATTTTTCTTACACCACATTATCAATTATTTATTTTCCGTATGTACATATCATCTTTTAGCATAATTAGAGCATGGATTAATTATCCCCCTCATTCATGCACCACTTTATTAATAGTTTGAAACAATATAGTACAATGGAATATGTGTACTTCTTGGTCATCATCATGTATCATATTGTGGTTTTTCATGATGCACCAACCCTTGGATTCATGACTATCATACAAGCCTATTTCTTATTTATCCATTTTGTGACACCACCATTAAACATTTTATTATGGATATGTTATTTATAAATCTAAAAATTCATTGGATTTGGATTCTACCCTACTATGAGAAAAATACATCCCATACAAGTATGTTCCTTCGATGAATTTTCACTCTATACATTATCATGAATCCTCCACTATAGGATGTATATCTTACCAACCTTTACATCTTTCCATATATTATTATTATTGATTTCACATTGCTTGATTTTTGTTTTCCATATTCAATATAAATTATATTCACCTCTTAATTGATTCCACTTGAATAATCTATCTTGATATGTTTTCCCATGGTTCTCATAAACATAAAACAACATTCTTTATGATCCAAATTTTCTTTTTTCCTCTATAATAAGGATTTATTGAGTATATTATTCTTGGTAATTGGTAAACCATTAATTGAGATCCATCATGAATTTACTCTAATATGATTAATATATTTTATTACATTATATATATTTTTTGTACACTATATTATTATTTTTCAACGGAATTTAAGATTTCTATATACTGCCGTTGGCTCCACCCTTACTATAATTTCATTTATATATGACCATATTAACTGTATATAAAATATATCCCACTAAAAAAATAACCCATGTAGTCATGCCCGAGTTGATATGTTTTTTCATCATATTTTCTTCCTCCTTTTAGACATTGAGACACACACGCAGACACTCATATTATATATCCATTTTATAAATTTTTATCATTTTAATCCGATATTTTTTTATGAATTGTTTCAAATTTATTTGGAAATAATATTCTACTAACTAACTAACTATATACTGAATCATTTCATATTCCACTTATTGATACTACCCTGGGAGGGTCATTATTCTTTCATTAGATTCTTTAAACCCTCCCCATGCTCCAAGATATTTTCATTTTCCACATTAAAATTAGTTCTCATTTTCAACAACATATATATTTATTCATTTCAATATATTATCCATTATTCAAAATATTTTTTCAGTGGGATAACACCAATTTTATTTTCATTCTTTATATAAATTTTTCTCCAAAATAATGTGTGTTTAACTAAGTAATGATCATTTCCCATTTGTATGTTCACCCATTTTTGCAATGGATTCATTTAAGGATAAATCATTTGTATTTAACTTTTGGTTCTTTAATTTCAAATTTGATATGAATGCACAGTAAAATACATGCATAATCCCCAATGCATCCACATTCACATATCCAGATTAGATCTTATGTTGATTAATGAATGAATTTTATTTGCATTAATGAAAACTGAATCAATTCCATTGAATTTCCGTCCAATTCACTCCCCATTAAAGGATATTATTTTTTAGATTTGTAAGCATCTTACACAATAATTTTAGAAATATATTTCAAATAAAAAATAGTATTACATACCTCTCTGTGTGTGTTCTTCTTATTGAGTGTCTTCTTCCTATAAATTTTCTACTTTCCATTTTATATAATTATATATTCTTCAATTATTTAGAATTATACCCTTACAACTTTTTATTCCACTAATGTTCTATCTATAGCATCCAATTTTTTCAAAATTTCAAAATTATAAGCATAATGGATGATTTTATTGTATAAATAATTAGATAAAGATCTAATTGAGATCTTATTAATCCTTGAATCATTAATTAATTTACTATTTTTGGAAAAATTTGAATCATATAATATATACATCACATATCCTTTACAAAATCTGATAGAAAAAATAATATCCTTTTCCAACCATCACACTTCATGCCATTAAAAAAATGGCCTTACTATTGATTCAATGTTTTAAAAAATCCAAAAAAAATATATAGAACAAAAATCTAAAACCAATAGTAATTGATTACACATACTGGGAAAATAATAAATATGTGAAATATTCCATTCATAGTATTGTGGAATCATGTTCTTATATTGGAAGGAATTAATTCTGAGTCTTAGTCTTGATGGTTCTCTCACCAAAATATATACAAATGTAGAAATAAAAGAACAAAGAATAAAATAATTTTAAATGGATGAAAAAAGAGATATATCCAAATAGGAAACACTAACGATGTATAAATGTACTAAATTACACTATACTAACTTTCAATGAATATAAATTTTGATTATAGACACCCCATGATGAGGTTGTCTACCTTTAAATGTTTATGTTTTAGTCACTTCTCATCCATGCTATAACCCATATTTTTCTACATTATATATTATTTTAGATAATTCATCATCATTTTATAGACTTTAGGGTCTCTTCAATAGTTTAATGTCATGTGGGTTCAATCTAGATTAATAAAAGGCGCTAATGTTCCATTAATCCCTATCTCTAAATATATTCTCCATTAAGTTCTACTTATCTATGATTCAAACCCTCTAAAGCCCGATGATATCTATACCTCATATGAGGGTGAAATCATTATCTTCCAGTGTAATCAAAAAAATAACCAACTACATTAACATAATGATTATCCTACATTAGAGTAATCTTATTTCAATCTTAATTATTCATTAACTACCAGATATATCAATTAAAATAAATATTATTCTTTTTTGTGTCTTTAGTCACACAAAACATGATCAAACAAATAATGTTTTGGTTCCTCTCCATTTTTTATATTTTCATTAAATTTTTAATATCATCACAACTCTATCTTTTCCTAAAAGTATATAAAAATATATTATAGAGTCACTAAAACATATAATTCTGAACCCTAAGTTTAGATCAATTTCATTATTCTCATGTATCTATGATCATTCCTTATATTCAATCAATTAGAAAGTGCATTTAAATTGAGTATTCTATTTAAATCTCAAGACAAAAATTATTATTTAAATATTATTTCCATGTATCCATTTAACCTGTAATATATTATTCTTTATCTCTTAAATATAAGGATTATGGTGTGATCCATATTTTTTCTCTCATCAATGTGGTATAATAGGAATTATATGGTAGAAACTCACATAACAATGATGATCCACGTTTTAACAGTTTCTCACTATAACATAGTCCCATTTCTAGTAAAACTATTGAAAATGGATCCTTTTATTGAAATATGACATATGGTCAAAACCATGTCCAAGGAAAACATGCCTTCAAAACATTGAATATTGAAATAATTCCATTCATGTATTCACCCAGATATTTTTAATTTATTCATATATAAATGTCCCATGTGTTTTCCATTTTAATATTCTATTGAAATTACATTTTAATTATACAAAGAAATATTTACTTAAAAATATATTTATTTTTGAATTTGGTTGTTATAATAAGTTCTTATTCTAGTTAATCACATAAAATAGATTAATATTCTCCAAAAAATATTTTACTCTTATATACTAGATGAAGTATGAAGTTAATGGTATACAACATCAATTTAATCTCAGGAATATTAAATAAATTTGAGTTAATCTGAGGTCACATTAGAAAAGAACAATTTACATATACATATCCTTAAATTACACTAAGTTAATCATACTTAGATTCTGAAATTTCAAATTATTCTTAAAGTATATATTTAGACTCCGATATGGAACCTGATTAATCTAACCCAACATTAAATTAAGATAACATAACAGGTAATATGTTTTACCTCTTACTCTATCTATGAATATTCTCATGTTTCCTTTAGAACCCTTATTTTATTTTTCTATGTAGGTTCTTAATAATACATAGAACTATATTATCAATATAAATTCATGCATGATATGAGCCCCATCAAATATAATTTGATCAACTATAAATACTTTAAAATTTTCTTTAAAAACCTAAAATCATTCTAAGTAGTAAAGTAAATTTTAAATTGGAAATGAACACAACCTGAGAAATATCCTTATCAAATTTATTCTAGTTAACTTCAACTAATTATTTTTTTTTTAAATTCTACAATCATATTAATAATGATTCAACTAAGATGTTATCAAACTATAATTGGTTAGCATGACATTACCAACCATGATCATCTATTTCTATGTAATTGATATGAAAATATAATGGTGGTGCCTCCATTACAAATATGACCATTTTAGAAACTATAGTAGATTAAATAAATAATCACTTCCTACATGTTTCCACTCCTTTTATCCAATTCACAAGCATAGATATAATGTATTATATGTCAACGATATCCATCCTTTTTGAATCTCCATATATTTCACATATTTCTAATATTATATGATGATAAATAAAACACATAATCTATATTATCAATAATAAGGTATAATTTAAAGTTAACTAAATTTAATGGTAGAACAAGGTGATTTATACATGAATATATTAATTAAATACTTAATATTTCTTAAAAATTAAGACCACATGAACTATATCATCATGATCTATTGTCAACTCTCAATCATAATTCCTATAAAAATATAATGAATGTTTATATGGTACTCTTTTAAATGATGAATGTGAATGGCCATTTCTTATATCATATAAAATAAGTTATACATACACCCAATGTGTGTATGTAGGGTACGATAAATCATCTAGTAGGATACCATCAGGATTTTATATAACTATTTTTAGAATAAAAAATCATTACACTAGTTTGAAATACAATTAAATAATACATTTCGCTTTACATGAGTAATTAAAAAATTCATATGTGATTTATTTTGGAAGACTAACTGACATAAAAATAAAGAAAATAATGAGTAAGAGAGTAAATTATAAAGAAAAATATAAAAAACATAATAAGGTGAATATAAGTAAAATATTAAACATGCTCTAAAAAACACACAACATGTTAATCCAACCTCAAGTATAATAGGATAACATATGACCTCGCTAACAAAACTATTTTTTTACCTATAGTGCAATCCATCTAACATAGATCATTATTTACCCTCTTATACAAGTTCTGTGGAAACCACTGAGCGTGGGAATGAACTAAATCAACAAATAATGTGGATAAATAGTCTAATCTGGTAAATCAATCACTCTTATTACCTATATGTCTTCATAAGGTTCCCATGTTAATCTTTTATAAATAAGAATTTCCTAACACACAATAAGAATATGAAAAAATTAACAATTATACAAATAACTAAGTCATGAATATAATAAGGATAATATCCATTAATGTCAAATAGTTATATTTCAAAAAAAACATTAAAAAAACTACATTATTATTTCTATAAATTTATTCTTTACAAATAACACACCCTTTAAAATACCATTAATAAATACATTTGATTACAGAAAAACCATTTATAACATTTTGGTAAAACCCATGTCGGAATTTAAATTATCTTTAGAAATAAAACACATGAAACTATAATAAAACCCTCATTCAAATATCTAAAATTATCCAAATATTATAGAAAAATTTTCATTCAAATAATTTATTTATTTAGATCATAATTTCATAGTGACATTCATAGAAAATTTCAAGTACCCTGGATTTTGTAAAATAAGTGGATATTTTATAGAAACTATAGAGAACCAAACCATAAACAAATAAAATTTCATAACTGTTAGCATATATTAAAATTTAATAGAAACCAAATATCGTGGGTCTAATGTCATTTAAGGATTAAAAATATAAATAAAACATAATAAAAATAAACATCATTATCTTAATTTAGTCTCCCATGAAAATAAGTGGCTTATAGCAATATGAATTTATTGATATATAATATATCTGTTGGTAAAAATGATCATTTCCAACAGATATTATGTTTAATTGATATTAATTTTTAATACCAACACTTTTGTTTACCAAAAAATATACCTATTGGTACTGATTGATTAATAGAAATATATCATTTACTAATAGTTAAAAAAATTGCGTTATCATTCTAATACCAACATTTTTTTACTAAAAATTGAATCTATTATTAATAATTACAATTACCCACAAATCATTTGTTCTCAGTAAAAAATGTTACAATAAACCATATAATATCAAAAAAAAATATTTTATCAATATCCAATTAAGAGAAACATAGTATATATATATATATTATTTTTACGACCAAAGTAATTTTTTATTTCCTGATATTTAATTAAAACCATATCCAAATTGAATTTAATTTTAGACTTTCTCAAAATATAAAATGTTTTTATATTTCTCAATATTGTTTACTCAATTCTCTCTAAATATTAATTGTCTTTATATTTTTCAATATTTTATATTTAATAAAAATATATAACCTTTTCATAAAAAACACTACCCTAATTTACCTTTCGTGTGTTTAGCCTCACCCCCCATCACCCCACGTCACATCCCGCCCTTCCCATCTCTGGCCTCACCTCCCATCTTCCCACCTCGCATATCATCACCACTATCTCGTCTTACATCCCACTCCCTCTTCAATTTTATCTTCATCTATGTTCGGTGGTGTTATTTTCTTTTCTTGTGATACTATGTGATGTCGATCTCATATAGTTATTTCTGTGTTGTTTATGTGGATTTAGTCTGAAGAACTATATGATTTTTTGATGAATTTAAAATCAACAGAGTTAAAAATAATTCTCATTACTTAAATATTTCCCTAAGTATTCCAATCTTATACGTTACCCAAAGTCCAATACACTAAACCCTAATTGGAAAACTATAACTATTCATCGTCACCGCATAGAACCAAGCCACGACCATCAACAAGGCCCGATCCCGCGACACAAACCTCATCACAGTGAACTGGCACCACCATTCCACATCAATCTTTCATCCCCATCCAACAAGAAGGGTCCTCAGCTGATGCCTATGGACACCCAAACACACGCCAGACCCCATCGTTGAGCTGTTTTCCTCATCTGCTAATTCCATATACTAATGCAGTTGACCTTCATTGTCCCCACCCCCCCATCGTGTGGGGGTCCTTATTCCCATAGATCCATTACCATCCATTTATTCCTCCATACCTTCTATGTTGACTTAGTAGATTTTGAAATGTACAATTTCAAGTAGAATTTCTAGTATTATCTAATTTCATATGCTTAATTGAATAATTTTATTCAATGAAATTAAATTAGCATCATCATATTGATTTGAGGTTATAATTCGTAGTTTCATTATATTTATTAGGATCTTGGTCTCATGTATCATTTCTATTTTTATTTTGATGGTTATAGAGATTATTCTAGCTTTTAAGAACTTCAAACATTATCATTATTTAATATTTATTATCTACCTACCTCTTCTATAGCTGATATGATACATATTTCATATTTTCCATTTTATTTGGTTCCTCGGTCATATGACATGTTCTCATGGTTCTCACCAAATTCAATGTTGTTTTTTCTTTGTTGTAAGAATGTTTGGATAATGAATTTGGCATGCAAGACACCATCGGAATTTATTCATTGTGAGGATACATAGACACACATTGGATGAGTCAAATTGTGGAATAAATATATAATGATTATGATGTTTATAATGATATTAATGTCTATAATAATCTCTTCAAGGGAATGATAAACTTTTTATGTTTCCCAGTGAGATCAAATTCTCATGCCCCTTGAGTGTCATACTACTATTATGTTGATTTTTAGGTTAAATATGTACTAGAGAATAATGTGTGTAGCTTTTAATGTTTCATTTTTACTAAAATTATTTGATTATAAAGCGAAAGGAGGTTTCTTTGAATTAATTATTTTCTTAAAAACCAATAATACATTATGACAATTATGTATTTTATTAAAATTCAATTAATCATATTCATATATTCATTGTATCCTAGGGTGAAAACCATTATTCGTTACTATATTCACAATGTAAAACTAAATTATATTTGAATTTACTAAAAGTATTTAATGAAGCATTAATAGAAAATGAAACTATTGTAATAGATTTCAGATCTAGAACCATGAGATTCAAAGGAAGTCAAAATCATCTTAGTATAGATTCCAACATGTATAAAATTAATATTGAATAGATTTATTTGAAAATTATATTTTCATGCCCATAGTGTGTATCCAGCATCTTGAAAACCGCATTCAATTAGTAAACTCAATCAATTATATGATTTTTTCATGCTAATTATATCATTCACCTTTAATTATTTTTTATACTTTCATTTATTTATATTTTGTTATCAATTGATGTAGATATTTTACATGGATTTGTGGGTATTATATTTTTATGTGTGTGGTATAGATCTTGGAGGTGAAGGGTGTGGCTTAATAGTGACTTGAGGTTCCTCTCTAGTAATAGAGATGATATGATTTTTTGAGATATGAAAAATTATCATTCTATGAAAATCATTTTTTTAAAATTTTATTTACATAGATTTTGGATTCATCTCTTCTTTACATTTTCTTTTATCTGTGGGTATGCTCTTCAGTTGTGTGGTGTATATATTAGAGTTGAAGGGTCTATCATAAAAGTGACCTGAGATTCCTCACTAGTACTTGAGATGACTTGATTTGTTGAGATGTCAATAGGGTTAATGAATATACTTTCTTACTCTTTACATGGTGTAATCCTTGAAGTAAAATGATTGAATTTTATATCAATTTTGTTTCTTTTATAGGTACTACAATGAGAAAAATCAGTTTGAGTGCAATTTAAGATGATAAGATTGGATGGATCATCATTTTATAGTGGATAACACCCTCTCATTATAGGGAAATACTTTCTTAATTTGAATTTAATTTGAATAAAACTTCTCATTCAATTTGTTACCTATTAGAAGCCCATTTTTTATGAAGGTTTTGTGTTAGTTCCTAATATTGGTATTCAAATAACCCCTACACTAAGTCTATGAAATTTGGTTATTGCAAAAATACATGGTTTATTTTAAAATATGATGGGTGTTGAATATAAAGGATTGCTGGTATTATTTTGACATGTATTTTTCATGGGTTGTTTGTTGAAAATCAGATTGAATATTCATTATTTACAATCATGTATGCTAAAATACCATTATGTATGCTTTTAGAACACAATTACACGCTAATTTAATGTTATTAGTATGGTAAATATAATTTATTGCATGTTGAATCCATGCTTGTTGGATATACTCATGAGTTTTAATTATAACTTGAAATATTTCTCTTAGATTCTTTTCTCAACCGTTTATTTTTTGGAACGTTATTTATTCCATTGTAAAAAATTCGATGATAAACTGATTGAATACTCTGTTAAAATTTGTCTCAAGAATGATTCTTCTGGTTTTGTGAATCATGAGAATCTTCAAAGACCATTGTTTCTTCACCTCTAGTTTTATTCTCATGGTCTTTGTAATCTCTATGACAAAATTAATTATTTTAGTCATCTTTTACTTGTAGGCGTTGAATGGAAAAATGTCTTAAACTTTTGGAAATGGAAATGAGGTTGATACTATTGGATCTAATTTAATAGAAGGACAATAACCTAGTGTTTTGATGATAGTTTACATTTTTCGGAGGGTAATATATTCTTATTGTTTTATGTAGTTTTTAGAGTGTATATAGTTAAAATTCATGTTTGTTTATCACTTGTTTTTCATGCTAGTCAACTCAGTGAAGCGTCTGCTAAAAGTTTGATGATGGTATAGTTGATAGAATCTTGATTTTAATGATGGTTTGTTTGTATTATTTTCATAGGGGTTTTGTATTTATGTGTGATGGTATACTAATTTTAATGATTTGATTTGTTGTAATGTTTTTTTATTGTTGCGAAAAAATATTCTTACTAAAATTTTATCTGAGTATTTGGTATTCCTATTTTGTTCTATCTTAAGTTATAATTCACATGCTTTTGATTTTATTTTAATTTTATTTTGAGATTAAACGGAATCAATATTGTGTTCTCTCTAAATCATCCATAATAAGTTCTTAATGTCCATACTTTTTCATTAACATAATACTTTTTTGAAACATCAACCTTTAGTACTGTTGGTACACTTGGAAACACAACTTTGAGTATAATTTCTATTGGTTCATATTTGTCTCTTCAAATGACTATTGGAGCTCATCTTGTATTTAAGCCTCCTCTTGATGGTAAAATTATACATCATACTATTCTTACTGAGGGTCTGCACTATTTTGAGATTTATGGATAAGATTGAAATGTTTGATGGAAGGGTTCTCTTTTCAGAATTCTACTTCCGGTAAAAAAACTCATTATTGTTAGAAGTCTCCTTCCTCAACTTGGAAAACTACTTTAATGAATCCCCAGATACTACTATGATATTTTTGGATTCACTTTCCCATTTAATTTTCAA
This sequence comes from Viscum album, assembly GCA_963277665.1. Classification (NCBI taxonomy): domain Eukaryota; kingdom Viridiplantae; phylum Streptophyta; class Magnoliopsida; order Santalales; family Viscaceae; genus Viscum; species Viscum album. Next base: position 138,625,742 of record OY728164.1, read on the forward strand.
TATGGTCTCATTATTTTATTAGACTACTATTTCAGCAATGTTTTAATATACTCTATTGTGTAAGTGATTTGATGTGAGAAAACCAGTTATTTCTTTTAGGATAAAGGATGATGTTTTTCTTGACTCAACTAGGGTGATAAGGCTACAATTTTTAGGGCAGTGTTTTCTATACACTTTTTTTTAATTCTCACTTTCTTATTTCTCTAGATTGCATTTTTTTAAACTTTATTTTTTAGGGTGTCAATTCATGTAGATATTTTTATCTGATTTTTAGTTATGATTTTTTATTGTGTGTGGTGTAGATATTTGGGTTAAAGGGTGTGGCATAACATTGACTTGAGGTTCCTCAATGGTACTAGTGTTTACTTGGTTTGTTTCTTCTAGAGGCCTACTTAGGGGGTGATGAAAGATCTTTGGTGTAAGTAGCTATTCTTTTATCATGATAGGTATTGTAATATTGAATTCACCAGACAACATTGTCGTGGGATTACATTCAAGATATGGCATGGGTGGTGGGGCTATGATGGAAACAACTACATAGATAGATCTTGTGTTTCTGTTTTTTGTGGTCTTATCAATCACCATCAACTACGAATTGATTCATGTATTATTAAATTCCATTATTAATATAATTATTCATTTTCTAAGTGTGAACACGTGTAAAAATTTTATTTTTATTAATAATTAAAACCGGTGTAATATATATGATAAATTAATAAATATCATATTAAATTTTAATATCAATAAAAATTTATTATTTTTATTTAAATATAATTTATAAATAGGTAATATATATTGGTAATAATATTACCAACCTATATATTTTTCATATTAATCCATTTCTAATTACATTGACCAATATATATATTATTTGGTCATATTATTATAATTGTAACGAAACTATTTTATCTATCACAATAACATTTAGTGATATAATTTTTTCCGACAGTTTGGTTACATGAAAAATTTTGTTTGTAAAACGTTTTACCAATAGAAATCACACATTTAACAATAGATATACCCTTGTATGAAAAATCTAATTATATGGTAGTGTCCTTAGAGTGACCATAACTCATAGAAGTCATATTAATACTATATAAGATTATCTAGGGAATTACATAAGTAAAAGTGTGATAGATAAATCCCATTAAGTGAATAAATGTGATAAATGATCAAAACATGGGAGGCATAACATGATATTAAAAAGATAATGATTATAAACATGGAATCAAGGCATAACAAAATGAGAACATAAGAACATGGAGTAGACATGATTATATCATATGAGCATGAAATCATAGTAATTGTGCCTAATATATTAAACATGAAATCATAAGAATAATCCAAGCCTCCCTACCTAATGAACATAATATAGTTGGCTAGGCTAACTACCCATGCACTATAGTTTTCTATGCTATATACCCACGTACCATGATATCTCATGATATAGAAACATTATCCAATGAATTATAGGGATACAAAATTGTTGTCCCAACATTCATATAATGATTTTTATATATATGTGTGCCACATGATGATAATAAACCATAAATAAGTCACATAAAATGTAAAAACCCATGATAAAGTACTTGGTTTAAGGATATTGTCTCAAGGAATATATAAAAGCTATAATATAAGGACTACCAAAAGAATAAGGAGATAAATTTATTTAAAAATTCAAACATTAAACAAAAATATGCATTGTTCAAGGATTTTTATCATTGAAAAAACCATTAGAAGGGTTAAGTAAGTAAAAAAAACTAAAACACTATTGTGATGTTTTTTTTGAAATAAGAAAAATATATTTTTAAGAAACAATATAATAATTTCACATTGAAATATGAATTATTCATGAAGGGTAATACATAATTAAAATATTAATTATAAAATATATTCATGGTTTAAAAATTCTTTAAGGGGTTTATAGATGATGTGAAATCGGAATTTTATAAATCCCCTTAAATTGAGTTTTCTTAAAAGTGGGTATTTTGAGGAAAAATTAAAACATTTATAACCCTAAAAATAAAAAAGATATTAAACTAGTTTTACATTTTAGGTTAATATATTATAAAATATAATATTTAAATAATAATTAGTTTTTGTAAATTAGTGGAAAAGAAGTAGAAATCATAACTAGAACGTTATGAGGGTAGTGCAGAAGAAAACATACATTTTTGTCAAAATGCATTCTACACTAGTACTTAACAGAACATATAATTAAATTGTGTTTATTGAAAAAATTAATTTTAAATTTATTCATCTATAATTTATTTTTTAGGGTCTATTTATTATTATAATTGTTTCAATTTTTTTAAATTTTTTCCTCACTTATCATTTTCTTAAGGTGGTTGGCTCCATTTTATGTGATTCTCTTGTTATTTTGGCAACAATTCAGTTTAACATTTAAATAAATTAACAAACTAATAATATAAATAGAGTTATAAATATAATTTTTATACATAAAATACATTTTTAATTTCATCCACGTTAGGCGATAATGGAAAATAAAATGTGTAATGGACATGGAGGCGATAGTCCACACATACACACAAACAACAGTTTCATTTTCCATAAAATACGTGGGAGGTAGAACAATAAATTATTAATAATTTTGGATTTATAATTTATAAATAAAAAAATTAATTCTTCTTGTTCACAATTGGTACTATACATGAAAGGTGGTTATGAAAAAACTTCATCGCTTCATAGAGGTAGTAGTATGCATAAACACTTAATCAATGCTTATGTTTTCCTCATTAGATGCATGAGGTTGAATAATTATTGATAAATAAATATAATTAAACTAAACTAAATAAATGATACCTAATACATTATAATAATTTTTTTATGGATGTTACGGATATGAAAAAATTTAGAAAAAAACATCAAAGAATAAACACTCATTTTAGAGACTTAGATTTTTCGTGGACATTTCATTGGGAATGTATGAATTAAGATAAGTAATGGTGGAAAAAAAATTAGTTTGTATACAAAAATTTGAGGATATATATTTTTGGTAGAGTTTCTGGAGGAATTCATATGGGAGGTGAAGTATATAATGGGTGGATGTGGTCTCCTTTTACAAGTGAAGAAAACAAATATTTCAATAATAAATAATGATGTATAAGAGTAAAGAATGGAATGAAATTATTTTTGGTTGAGGTAGGTGATGGAAGGTTGGTAAGACCTATAGGTAATACTTCAAAACAAAAAACATTACTTCTGAAATAACTATAGTTCTGAAAAACATAGTAAAATTTATTCTCTATTAGATTACTCTCTTAAACACTCATTAAAATTAATTTAATATTAATTATTGTTAAAATTTCATTTATAAAAAATAAGTGGTTGATTACCACTAAAATTCAATTTGATGAATCCAAATTTTGCGTCTATTTAATCTAATTCAAATTCTAAATAATATAGAATTTACTTTCAAATTAAAGCATATGATATATAAAGAACAAAGTTGTATAATATAATTCTTCATAAGTTCAAATATTCTTATCTTGGGTTTTTAAATGTGACATTACAAATATATTTATATAATATTACATTAAAATGGTGTCATAAATATTTTATGCATTCATATTTCATGATAATATTGTATTTAATGAAAAAATTATCAAAAACAATTATATTTATCTATTCCCCAATAAAATCTTATATTATAGAAAATACTAAATAATCATAATAAGATGATTATTTAAATTAAAATATTCAATAAATATTATCTAAGTTAAATTCTTAAAATTATACATTTAACTTTTAATAGAGAAAGGAAAATATAAATCTCTTTTATTTTATTTGTTTTTCAATGATTAAGTGTTTATAATATTATTTCATACTAATTTTCTAATTAAAATCATAATAATATTTTATATCACATATAAATATTTTATATGTTATCATAATTATATTTTAAATATGAATAAAATTATAAACTAATGTATCGAAACATCATTTTAATGTGTCTGAATAAAGAGATCAAACTCATAATTATTTATTAAAAAATATATATAATGGAATAATTGGATGTTAAATTCTCCTCACATATTAAATTTCTCCCAAAAAAATTCATAACATATAATAAGTACAAAAAAGATGAGGGTACTTTTTTTATGGTAATTTTAGGTTCCCATGTTTCATTATCATACATATGGTTTCTCCAAAGTATGTTGATAGGTTGAGTTATATTGTTGAGTAGAACATTGTCTATATAGTCCATTGTCTTCATAGACTCCATTGAATAAAAGAGTTCATCCTCTAGTTTTACAACCTATAGATTCAGTACTTTCAATGGGCTTGATATGTTATTCCTCAAGAAGAATATATGGAACACATCAAGTAATTTTATCACATTATAAGGTATTTTTTGACAATATTCTATATCTTTGATATGATTAAGGATCTCATAGTGGCTAATATATCTTATACATAGCTTCGTTTTCTTCCAAAAATTATCAAATCTATTATTTAGAGATATTTATAGAAACTTTTTTTGAATTATTGAATGGTATTGGACTTTTATACCATTTATTCTACCATATCTAGTCCTAGAACTTATATTTCAATTACTTCACTATAGTATACAGGTGTTATATATCTATTCCTATATAAGGAATCATATGGGACCATTTGAATGATTTAGTGAAAGAATTTGTTGTATGAGAACTAAATAAAGTAAGATATTGATCCCATCATTCTTGTATGTCTATAGATAAAATAATCAATATATTCTCAATTTCCAAGATTGTTTTTTCAGATTTAAAATCATTTTTTGGATGATATATTTCATTGATGTTAAAAAACATTTAGAGCATGCTGAGGACTCTTCTAGAACATTGAGGCGAACCGAATATTTCAATAAAATACAAACAATTGTTTTTCCTCATTCAGCCCAAACAATTACGTAATATAATTTTTTAAGGGTGATCGAGTGCGAAATATTCTAAAATGAAAATTAATTAAATAGTGTTTGTATAAAGGTCCACTACAATACATATAAAATTTCTCTCTTTTGATGTCTTTGGAAGACCAATGAAAAAATACACAGTGTTATCATCCCATTTTGATATAGGTATAAGAAATCATAACATAATCACTTTGGATTAATTCTACATATCCTTCACATTCTAAGACACCATGAACTTTTATGTCTATTCCATAATCACTTAATTTATATTATAATAACAATATTGTTCTAAACGAAATCTATATATCATCACGCTTCTTGGTTGTATGGATATTGATGAATTACAAACATCATTGAAAAACATGTTCATTAACTCTAGATTATAGGGTAATTATATTTGTTACCAAAATCTCACAACTCCTTCATCATGTACCTTTAACACATAGTTCTTTCCCTATATCACAACATCTCCCTTCTTATTATCTCTACACAATATATTTGATGTTATTTAATCTTATTAAGTCGAAAGGAATGAGAAATCATTTTAGAATGGTATGATGATGTCCTTTTCTTCTTGATCCCCGTGTCCATCCTTTTCTTGTCTAAGGAGATCAGTTCCTTTTAAATCCTCATCAATGATAGTGTTGTAGGATCTTTTCTACTTACATTGTCTTCCATGTTTATTTACTATCCCCAAATGATTGTAGATAGAGCATTCATAGTCCTTGATTATCCCTAACTATCTTCACTGGAACATATTAATGTTCTCCTATTTCAATATAGATTTTAGGCTCTTACAATCTATATATATTTCATGATTCTCAGCATAGATAAAATTATACAAAATATTAAATGCAAAAAAATTACTACATTGAACTCCATATGATGCTTTAGATAGTTCATGAGAAAACCTATCTCATGAAATATATAGAATATAGATCCTCCTATAATAATCCCCATTATAATTTCACTATCTCTAGGCCCTTGATAATTACCCATATCCATCTCAACTTTTATGGAAAATTAGATAATTTCTTCATAACTATCAATTTATTCAACCTCCAATGATTGTTGAATTCGTATAATCATCCCACTTAAAATTATTTCAATCATTCATTCATGGATCATGAATAATTCCGAAGTATACTGTGAAATTATTATAAAATTACCTTCATTAGATATAATTGATTAATCTTTCATTTACTTTATTGTAAGAAACATTATCTCTATTTTAAGATGGAGAGTTCATGGGAATTACTTTGTGATAAACATCTTTTGAATTTATCTTACTCCAAGGATTATATATCCTTCATACTCTTATAATTCTGGATAAATAATCACCACATATTAACTTATCCCTCATGTAAATAAACTACAAATATAACCTAATCTTGTTCAGATCATTCAAAGTAAAATAATATCTCTTTTATAGAGTTAATCCATTATTATGTGATTATGGGATCGATAAATTCTCTAAATGTTGGATACTGTTGTTTCATAAAGGACTCAATTTTTTCTTACTATCTCTATTGGAATTCCATATGATTCATGTTATTACATAGAACATGAGTAAATTATTCCACTAAAACCCTGAAGTTCTCATATATGATCTCCATCATGTTATGCATTTCATCAGGGTAGTCATCACAATTCATATAAATATATCATAAACAAGATTTCCCCTATGTCAAGAATTTTTATAAAATGAAGAAAAAATAGTGGTGATAATACTTATATTAATAATTGATTATAAGTTAAACTATAAACATAGATGGAGTAACTCATAAATGATGGGATCCAAATTTATAAATCTCTTGGTTTCCATCTAAGTTATCCATGGATATCTTCTAACTTGTATCTCTAAACCTAAATACTTATTAAATTATATTAATGACGTTTTAATCCTTCAAAACTTTTTCAAAATAGACTGTAAATTATAGGTATCATATTCTCTAATAGTTTCAAACTAGGCATGTGGAAGGATCTCATTCAGCATGCACCAGAATAATGGTTAAAATATACTAGAGGAAATATTTTCTGGGTTATTACCCTTTGATTGATCTATTCCAAAATCAGACCCACTAATAGTATCCAAAAAAGGAATGCATAGATAAGAAAACCACATAATATGTAACTTATCAAGACCTCGAGATCTTATCATATTATTAGGCTTATCTTTAGGGTTTTCAGTAATTTTCTCTACACCCAATCTCCATTGATGACTCAAACATTCTATAAAACCAAATATATAAACCCAAACATTAAACATAAATTTATTCGTAAATGTTAACATAGTTTTCATCAAATAGAAGTCAAGGATCTAGGCTCTAGTGTATTTAGAGATTTAGTCACATAAATACAACATCTTAAAACATAACATCGTTTTAGTTATTTAGTCACCATAGAGTGATACTAACTCCCATAGGTCCTCTTAATGAAATATAGGAAAAATGGGAGAAATTCATATGTAAAATGGGGACCAAAAAATATAATTTAGGGTAAAATAATGATAAAGGATCATAATAAAGGATAATTAACATGATTCAATAAAAAGAATTATCAAAAGCATAGAATGAGGTCATAAAAATGAAATCATGAGGGCATGGTGTAAACATGATCATATCATATGAACATGGAAACCATAGAAATAGTAAAATACAATAAAAAGTAATTATTATCATATATTAAGGCTCCCAACCTTGTTAAGATAATATAGTTGGCTAGGTAAACTGCACATTCACTATTGTTTTCTAGGTTCACTACCCACACACCATGATATCTCAAGAGTTGGAAACAATACCCAATAGATTATTGGGATATATAATTCAGGTCCCACATATCAAAAAATAAACATCACAAATATGTGTTCCACATAAATAAAATAAACCACATATAAGTTGCATACTTGAAAAAATAACAATGGTAATGAACTATATGTATTGATATTATCTCAAGGAAAATGTGAATGATATAACATAAATATTCCCAAAAGAAAAAGGAATTTAATTACTTTATAAATTTAAATCTAAAAGGAACATAATTATTCATCATTAGTTTCCATGATAAAAAAACCATGAGATGGTTTGAAGAAGTAAAAATATAAAATGAACTGCTTTGGTCATACTTCATCTATATAAGCAATAGATCATTTAGATAAATGAGATCATAATTTTCAATTAAAATATGAATTTCTCAAAAATGTTAATAAATATATTAAATTGAAATTTTAAAATCTATTTATAGTATTAAAACAATTTTCAGGGGTGATGGTATCTATGAAATATGAATTTTAAAAATCTAATTAAATTGGGTTATTTTAAATTTGGGTATTATAAATGAAAATTAAAACATGTAGAATGAGAAAATTAAATTGGATATTAGAAAAGGTTTATATTTATTGGATTTATAAAAAAATATAAGTATTACATTCACTGAATTTGAAATAAAACATTGAAAATTAATGAGAAAGCAAAATTGAATGGTTATGATGTGAGTAAAAAATATACCACACCATTATGTAAAAAAGATTTTTTTCACCCACAATTAACATCATGTGTTATTAAATTATTTTCTATAAAAAAATTAATATAAAAACTCTTCATCTATCATTGGTTTCCCGGGTTAAATTAATTTCATAATTTTTTCATTTATGAAAACTTTTTTTTGTATTATTAGTCACCTAAAGATGTACGATCGATTTTTATGTAATTATCTTGAAAAGATGATGATGGTTACGTTTATCATAAAAACAAATTTAAGAAAATACATAATATATATAATTTTATAAATATACTTATTATAAATCATTTTTTTAATTTATATAGTATATGAGATAATGGAAAACAAAATATTTCATTAAGATGGAGGGAGTGGTCCACACATTCACCCACACAACAGTTTCCTTTTCAATACAACAAGAGGGTGGAAAAAATTATTAATAATTGTATGTTATTTTTGTGACATAAAAAAACATTATTTATCATGTTCAGCTTTTTTATTATCCATGAAATGTGGTGATGAAAAACACTGCATCACTTCATAGAGGGGTTATTATGCACAAATGCAAGATCAATGTTAATTATTATCATAGTGGATGCATGGGGATAAATAATTTTTGTAAAATCAATAAATTGAATATTTAGTATATAAATGAAACTTAATCCATTATATTAATGGGGTTAGAGATGATTAGGATAAGAAAAAATTACAAAAAAATAGGCTAATAAGAAGAAATAATCACATTAAAGACTTAGATTTTCATTATATCACTCCTGGAAAATGAATGACCAATACTAAATATGGATGGACATTAGAATTACGGTGTTTAAAGGAATTCAAGTATAGGTAATTAGGATAGATTTTTGAGAGAAATTTGAATTTTTGGTAAAGTATGGAATGTTGTTAAGACATATAGGTATGAATTTACAACCTATAAAATGTATCTATTATGTTTATATTCTATATAAACTTAGGATGATTCATTCCACATAAGATTCCTCACTTAAACATTAATTAATAATAATTAAATATCTATCATGGTAAATAATTTATGAGTAAAAATATATGAAGACATTTAACATATTAATTTGACATGGTGAATATATATTTGGCCTCCATTTAATATAATTTTATTTTATAATAATCAGAAATGTAATTTTAAATGTATAAATTAGAATATATCAAAAAACAACTTTTATAATAAAATACCGCTTATTTTCACAAATGTTTATCAATGGTTTGAAAATATGATACATTAAATATTAATATTAATATATATATATATATATATATATATATATAGAAATTGTGTTTCATAATTATCTAATTAATTCTTATGCTATGATAATATTATAACTAATGATAAAATTATCAAAAACAGGAATTTTTCACTATTCATTAAAAAATTCAATATTTGAAAAAATCCAAAAAAATATATTGATATGAATTTGGTATTATAAATTCAAACATGTAGTAAATTTTATTTAATAAAAATTTTAAAAATTATATAATTAACTTTCAATAGAGAAAAAATATATAAATCACTTTTATTAAATAAACCATTGAAAACATTAAGTTCTTCTCATATTATTTTAAAATAATATTTTAATTTAAATAATTTAAATATTTTAAATCACACACACACACAGATATATATATATATATATAATGTTATTATAATTGTCATTTAAATATCATTGAATTGTCTTACTAATGTTTTATGACCTTTATTTCAATGTGTGTGAAGAAAAATATCAAACTCAAAATTATGTAAAAGAAAATATATAAACTTGAATAACAGTATGTTACCAAAATAGTTACCTATATTATTTAAATAGTGACTTTATGTTTCTAATAAATATTGATTAGAATGATAATGGACCCTCACAAGATCTAGTATACAGGTACCTTTTGGTTAGAATATTATAGAAGTTGTCAACATGGATGGATGGGGCAATAAAAATTTAAGAAGGTACAATAAGAAAAAGAAAATATAGGATGATGTGTTGATGTAATTAAGGATAAATGATATAATACCTTGATAATACATTTGATATTATAGGATTAAGAACCAAGTTGGATAGGAGAGGTGGGGGACATTGTCTTGAGTAACCTCTCAAAGTGATTAGGATGAAACATAGAAGGTCATTACAAAATAATAAAACAAGGGTAAATTTTTAATTCTAAAATTTAATTCTTAGTAGATATCATGGGTTGGATGCATGGTTTTTGAAATGATTCAATAATAGTGTGGAAAAGTCATTATTTTTCAAGGCAGGATACATGGTTTGGTTGCATGGTTAGGTGAACTGTGCACCAACTCTGCATGAGGTACTACAATCAAGCTCATCCATTACATGGTTGGGATGAATGGTTAACTATAAACATGAACCAACCATCCTTACTACAACGTAATCAGATTTTCATGTTTTAAGAATATAAACTATGATATTTTTGTGAAATAAATAAGTAAAAGAAATATAGATATACCAATGAAATTGAGATGGCACATACATGAAACCATATTATAGGGAGTCTTTGAACACTTATTAATGATGAAAAAATTACATCTATTACTTGTACACAATTATTTTAATACGTAACATGATCTTTAACATAAGTATCTATAAAAAACCACAATTTAATTAATGGAATTTCTACTATAAATATATTATTATGTCGTATTTATTAATATATTATTATATAATGATCTCACAATAACTGATTAAACCAAAGAAAATATTATATTAATATAAAAATCACATTTAGAGAATAAATACCACCATAAAAATTGTAAGTATTACAATGAGAAAAAATTGAAATTATTCGAATAATAATAGGAAAATTTGGATATGCGAGATCCCCGGAAATAATCAAACTCATGAACAACAGTATAGAAAAAAAGATGAATATTAGTAAATAAATATTCATTTTTCAAAATAAATTTCTTTATAAATTTTATTGAAAATAGAATTGAATTAAGATTTAATAAAATATTTGGTATTAATAGAATGTAGAGAACTGATAGGACGATTACAGATATGATATTTGGAATTGTAAACTAGTCATTAGAAATAGTACCTTGATAGTTATAATAATAACCTTATCTATGTAAATGAAATATATTATTTAGGTATCTTATAAAATGAGAATATTCAATATTTATATCATGCTAAAAATACAGAAATGTTTTAAAATTGATAAAATAAATATTGTTATTTTTGAATAACATATATGTTTTAATTTCATTTTTATAACAAATATAAAAATTTGAAATAGTTTTCATTTACATAAAATGGGTCTATAAATTAATATTAATATATTGGATAAATATAATATAATTTTATTGAACCATATGTAATTTCTCAAACGGTATGAAAATTGATCATAATATTAAAAATAAAAATTTTTCAAATAAATAATAATTTAATTTAATAATTAAGTTTCTCATACTTAATAAACCTATTAAACATAATGGATTTCATTTTTTTAATCTACACATAAAAATCGTTTGGGTGATTTGTTTATAAAAAAGATCATTTTTATGGTGAATAGTGAAATATAGTAAAAAATTATTTAACATTATAAGTTATATGCATGATTAATTGAATAAGTGATGATGTAAGAACCCATTATTTTAAAATAACACGCACTATAAAATATATATATTCACAAGCATCAAATATATTTCAAGTCTTAATAAATAATAATAAACTAATGAATTTAATATTTTTAAAAAACCCCTCTCCTCACCATATAAATAACACCATTCACCTACCAATATCCTCACATATCTGAAACCTTGTAGCAAGAAAAATTTCCATCCAATTATCTTCCTAACACCCATCACATCCTAGTTCTACTAGTCTTTCTGAAAGACCAATTCTATCTTCCTTAATAAGTTTTTTACGGATATGATATTCAAGAGGTAATATTCTGAAAATATTTATTTTAAATTATTTTCTTATTCTAAATTATTCTAATATTTTTCATACCACATAGAATAATAAATCCATTATCATATATATATATGATAATGTTATAGTTATAATTTAATATCTACCATCCAATCCCCCCCTATTTCTTTATTCTAAAAATGAATATATAGTCCATATTAGGTTGATTCACCACCTCCACGGATGATGAGTTTTTATTTTCCATTTACACATTAATGGGAAGTTTAAATTGAATTATAATGGATTAAAAGGAATTAAATATATATATTATATATTGTTCCATTTTTTTAATAAATATATGATCATAATCTTAATCAAAATGGAAGCACTTTTTGATAGTCGGTAAAACTGCTAAAATAAACTAACCCTATAATATTACTATTTTACTAAAGTAATCATCCATATAGGAGAAAAATATTGATATTTTGGAGGATTTTAATTTATAAAAGGTCATTAGTAATATTTAATTTCACCTCTAGAGTTGTAGTGTCACATCCTTATTTTTATTTTCATCTTTTATTTGAGTTTATCGTTTTGTTCATGGATTCTTCCTTAACATTCCAATAGTTCATATTTAAATTTTTGTGTTTTGGGGTGTTTTTCCTCAGTTTAATAGTTTAGATGCATGATTATTGGTTAACTGTGTTCCCTCACGATGTTGAGCCCCCTTTCTAGTTCATTTTAAACTTACACGGTTTGAGTTGCATGGGTGGTGCACAGTGTGATCCCAACCATGAGAATCCTAGGATAAAATATTTGTGTCCTTGGGTGTCTCTGTTTATGGGGGGAATGACCCCAGCATGACTAGTCCCATCTATCTGGAAGGAATGTTCATAGATATATAGTTTTTAACAGAATAGAGTTACACTGTTGGCACATGGTTTTCCAAACTATGCAGCCAAACTGTGTGGGTTCCCAGTGTTTCTAGTGGGGTGGAGTGTATGGTTGGCGCATTTGTTGGGAAACCATGTATACTAACCATGCTCGGTGCTTAGGTTCATTAAAAAAACAAGAAATTCATCCTTTCCATCCCATATTTTTACCCCCAAAGAACATCCTCCCCCCATCATTTGTCTCGTACAACCTTAGAGGATCTTCTACCTTCTTCCTCATGTCTCCCATCGTCACATTGTTATTTTATGTAGATTCATCATGATTTTCAAGTTGATTATATGAGGTATTATTCTCCTCTCTTATTCCTTTTCCGTCTTATTCCATTTTCTTTTTGGTTCTTCTTCTTTTGTGGTTCCATTGGTCTATGGTTCATGTTTCCATTATTTTAAATTTGGGGGTTTTCATTACTATTGTCCCTTGTGGGTGGTATTTGTACTTTGGACCCTCTTTGAGTTGTTTCGGGTTCACATTGGTGAAGCACATGTAGATTGAGGTTGGGATCCCTTTGAATTTACAATTTAAATTTATGAAACATTAAATTTCTTCCTTTCACACCTCTATTTAATTCTAATTTGCGATGTATGACTCTTGTAAAAATTGTTTGATGTGAAATGCATTTATACCCTATTTTATTGAATCATTTATTTTTTTTAAAAACATTCATTCTAAAAATTTGTTAAAAAGACTCTTTCGATTTTATAAATGATTTGTAATCCTTAAAGATTGGTATTGGCTTTGTGAACTGGTTTGGGATTCCAAATGGTGAATTATATTTCTTAAATGGATATCTAAATGGGTTTAGGTTCATAAAAAGGCATCTCTTATCCTTTTGGAATTGTTTTGTTACTCTAAGGTTTCTTGATGATTGTTCGGAACCTTCATAAATTGGTTCACTTAGAAAAGTCCCTTGGGATGGTTCTGTTTTCATGATGGATGCTAATGGGAATCAAAGTTCATTGGATTAGAAAATACCTAATATGTTGATGGTATTATTGTAGTATAATCTTTCTTGCGGTTACTCATGATTGGTGCTCGATCATGTGCCTTATGATTCTAATTTTCATGTGGATATTTTTTTTGAATCACCCCAACATTTGAAATAAAATGGGAACCTAGAATAACTTGAGTTTTTATAGGAATGTTTGCTAAAATATTTTAGATTATGTTGTAGATAGTGGCCTTTAATAAAAACCATTTTCTTGTTTGGGATTGTGCCACTCAGTTTTCCCATAAATATTATGACCAAGTGTTAGAGCTGATTAATGGTATAAGGTGAGGTTCACTAATGAGATGAATATGGTTTTAATGTGTTCTATATTATCCAATGATCTCCTAGATATTCCAAAGTTTCTTATTTCTATTTTTTATCTATGGCAGATAATTTAGGTTCCTCATTTGGTTTGGTTTCTAGTATAGTATTTCCCATTTCCCTTATTGTGTGATCATTGAGACCTTTTTGTTATTTGGTGTAATTATTTTCTAAAAGTTGGAAAAGGGATTGTAATATGTTTTCAAGAAATGTTTTTAGATTATTTTAGACTCATTTTCCCTTTTTAGATAAAAAATAACTCCTTCCCCGTCCCTATTTCTTTTAAATGTTTAATATTTCGTATATTGTAAAAAGAAATGAGTTTTAAATGAAAATGGAAATGTGATTTGATTTTATTTAAAGAGAATATGTGTGAATAACCTATTATTAAATATTTAATTTAAAAATTGAAATGGATCGATCTCTTTTTTAAATGAAAATCATGGGGAATAGATTAATTGGGCATTCCAACTCAGTTTTGATACATAAGATAATATATCCTCCACGTTTGTAGTATCATGTTTAGATTCTGTATCGGTATTTATCTCTTTGGGAAATGTCAGGTTTGGTATAGAGGGGTAACCTACAAGGTAGCATAGAGATTCAGTGGTCATCTTGTTTGGTTTTCATTTTTTGTAACTATTGTATATTTAGTTTCTATGTATTTCTTATACAGACACTTTGGTTCTTTTATTGGTTTGATATTTTTTTATTATGTTAATTTTGTTTGTTTATATTGTAAAAAATAATTCCCATCATCTCTCTCTATGATTCACTTGGAACTTGTCACAAGCATAAGAAGATTGGGAACACATCTTGGGCCTTGTCGTGGGTTGTCTCATGTGACTATTTCTGGGTCGACCATGGTAGGTTCATAGAAAATGGTATTAGAGGAAATTTATTTATAGTAACTATATTTAAGAGTTACCTTTATTATGCTGATGTCAATTTAGATGGTGTAGGACTATTAGAACATTTGGTATGGGTATGAGAATGTTTCTATCTGATATTTTCTATTTTGAATCATGGGTTTCCATGGGAAGCTTGGTTTTATTTTGCTGGTTTGGGTTGTGTGGTTGTTCCATATTTGGGGAAACAAAATGAGATTATGGATAGTGGTATCAGTGAGTTAATAGGGCCTAAAAATCCATGTGTGGATGGGTATGTGGTCTTGAATGACTCTATATGACAACATTTTCATTGGTATATGCATTCCAATAATGGGGCCATGTCACTAATCTAAACTAGTTTCCCCTGATGAGTTTTTTTTTCAACTTTCTAAATTCTAAAAACCATATTTAAATCATTGTTTTAAATCATGAAAACTATATTAAAAAATTGAATGTTTTGGATTTTGGGAAATAGAAAGTGAGTTATCAATTTTTTAAATAAATCTTTGGAAAATTGATTCTAAATAATGTGATTTTTGATAAAATGGTTTTTTAATCAAATGATTTCAATGAAATTATTTTTCTTAATTTTAAGGGAAATGTTTTAAACAAGAAGAATTGAGTTGTCAGATAGAATTCTTGGGATTATTTTTGGTTGGAATGAATTGTAGTGGAGTACAAAGTATGAACATTGGTTTTTAATGTGGGGGTTTATAAGCTTTTTGAAAACGTTTTTTTGGAATTTTTGAGTTGGTTTCCTTTTAGGTTTTTTTATGGTGATTCTTTTGATGTTGAGTTGGTTTTGATTTATTTTTTATTAATTGTTATTTATTGTATACCTCTAACAAGGATTTGATGGATATTTAAGGTGAATCCATTGGTGGTTCACCATTAGAAGACCCTATAGTTGACCTACCTAAAGACTTCCTTTTTTTCATTTTAGATGTTGAACCCTCCTCTCTTTTATGGTCAATCAGATCCATCTGAAGTTGGCAAGTGGATGTAAAAAATTGATAGATATTTAGTTTTCTCCTATTTCCGGAGTCTATAAAGGTTCATTTCTCTACCTTTTTTCATGATGGTATAAGGAAGATATTGTGTAAGTCGGTCATTAGAACCAAGCCTTGATAATATCTCACCTAGGAATTCATGAAGGCCTCATTCATCCGATAGTATTTCTAGGAAGCTGTGATGGTTGTGAAGGCAATAGAAATTTTCTTCCATTATAAAGGTTATGGAATGGTGTTGTTGTATGGTCATAAATATTTGAATATATCTCCCTATCTTCTAATGTGGGATGAGAAAGAGTCTCTAAAGCCTATAAATTTTGAGAATAGGTTGCTTCCTGATATATATTCGAAGGTGTCAGAATTCTGTCTAACCTCCTTTTCCAATGTATCGAGGCCATAGGTCTGGGCTGATGTTGTTTTAGTAGGATTTCATGTTGAAAGCAATCATTTTAAAGTCACTGGAAGCAGTGGGAGGAATTGGTGTGCTGATATTAAGAAGCGTACTGAAGCCGATGATACTGGTAGTGGAATTAAGAGGCCTTTGAATCATTCATCAACATATTCTAGTAATAAAAAACTTGTATGTTATCAAGGTAAAACAATGGGTCACATAAATCCATTATGTTCAAATTATCTAATGAACATCCATACTTATGGGAACATCGGAATATTTCAACATTTTTTTTGCATTGTTTCTAGGAAGCGACATGGAACCAGATCCACCCCTATGAAATACACCATGAAATGTTTATAATAGTTGAATGTTGGAGTAAGATCCATTTAATGTCCCTTTTTAACATAGGTTTACCTTTTTTATTGGTGGTTTTATCATGTTGTGGTTCCTCTGTGTTTGAGGTGAAAATTATGTTTTGTATCTTTTGAGAACCTCTGTTTTAATGGTAGGTTCTTTTTAATAATTATAAAACATTTTATCTTGGTGTGGAGAGTGATTCATTGTATGTCGTGTTCCTGTTGTTGGTTCCTTTTTTTTATTTTTTGTATAGTTTTTCCTATATAAAGGTTTTTCCTAGACGTATGGTGTTGAGTATGTATTTAGATAGGAATTCTAAAATGATGGGGTTTCCACCGTGGCCTCTTGTGTTAGTTGAAGGAATTGATCATTAAAATATTTTTATTATCTTTATTCCTCTTTGAAATGTTTGTTATGGGGCCATCACTATCCACCTGGGTTATTTAGTTTTGAGTTTTCTATCCTTAGTAAGATAGTGGGATCTTGGTGGAGGCTCGATGACTGTGGTTTTGGTAAGATTTTTGGTTGGTAGTTTTTGAAATTCATCATCATTTAGAGAATGGTTATGTTCAGTGGTTCATTATAGGTGTAAGCACTAGTTTTCATCCTTTTAAGGGATAAATTGATCTATGATCTGGGATTCTAATCATGTTAGTGTGTGATCCTTTTTCATTTAACTTGAAACATTGAGGAATTATGAGGGTAGAAATAGTAATGGTTAACAAAATTTTCACAACAAAATATTTTTTTCTTATTTTATTTTGGATTATATTTTAATTTTTAGATTCTCCATCATGTTTCAGGAATTTATGATTTGGATTTCGAGGGATTGGGTGTTTTTATTAGTTTTATGGTTTAGGTTCATGATAATGGAGTAATCATGTGGACTCCAGATGCTCATCCACCTTTCTAGTTCTTTTTGAACTTTTATAGTTTGAATTGAATGGGTAGCGTATGGTTTTATTCAAAATGTGTTGATCCTAGGAGAAATTGTGTGTGTCCTTGTGTGTATCTATTGAAGGGTGCTTGAACTGAGCACTATTAGCCCAAAAAGTGTGGAATGAATGATCATGGATCTATAGTTTTTGATAGAACTAATTCACATTAAACTATGTGTAAGAAACATGTGATCACCCAATGTCTAGTGAGGGATTCAAGGGTCGAGAAACCATGCAGTATAACCCTGCTCGGTTCCTAGGTTCATTAAAAATGTGAAATTTCCCTTTTCCCTCTCAGATTTCATCCCCAAAATACATCCTCTCCCCTTTATTTTTCTCATATTGAATATTATGGAATTATTTTTTTAAATTATTCATGCCAAGTGTTTGTTAAAATTTCCATTTTGATTTTTTAAATGTTTTTGGTTTCCAAATAATTATTTTGGATTTGTGGATGTGTTTCGGTTTCCAATTATGTGAATCATATTTCTTCAAGGGATTTTCAAATAGTGTTTGGTTTATAAAAAGGGTGTGATTAATCCCTTTGGAAATTGTTTTTTACTGTATGGTTTCTTGATGTTTATTTGGAACATTAATAATTTTTTCATCTTTAAAAACTACCATGGGATGGATATTTTTTCTTAATGGATGATAATGGGAATTGGAGTTCATTGGCATGGGACTTCCCTAATGTATTGATGGTTTGAATGCAATAGCATCTTCCATTGGGTGACTTGGGGGTGATTTTTGGTTGTGTGGCTTATTATTGTGATTTGTATGTTGTTGGTTTGTTTGGCTCGCCCCAATTTAGAAATAATATTGGAACATGGGATATCTAGAAGATTTTCCAAAAATGATTTATGTGCTAGATTGGATTATTCCTGGCCAGTGGCTCTTAGTAAAGTCCTTTGTTTAATTTGGGATTTTACCCCTTGGTTAGAAAAGTGTGGGTTAGACTGAGTGTTCGGGATGATTATTGGCCTCATGCGAGGTACCCCTATGAGATGAATGAAATTTTAGTATGTTATAGATTATCCACTGAGATTCTAGGTATTACAATTTTTCCTATTGGAACTTGTTTTTCTATGGAATATAATTTAGTTGGCGCATCTAGTTTGATTTCCAGTGTGCTATTTTTCATTTCCCTTGTTGTGTGATCATTTATATTGTTTTCTTGTTTGGTGTAATTATTTTATAACAGAATTTGACATATTTTCAGCGAATTATTTAAGATATTTTTACACTCCTTATCCATTTTTCATAAAAACATCACTCCTTTCCCCTCCCTCTTTATTTGAAATGTTCATGATTTACTATCTTGTATATATTAACTGGGTTTAAATGAAAATTGAAATGGGATATGATTTTCATTAAAGGTAATATGTGTGAAAAACCTATGTTAATATATTATACTTCAAACATGAAATTGATGAATATTTTTTTGAAGGAAATGAATTAGGAATAGATTACATGGGAATGCCTACTATGTGTTAACATTCACACATAAACCTACATTTTTTGTTAGTTTGTGGTTCATATTCTAGCATGGTATTGATCGTTTTGGGAGATTTTGGGGAAATTATTGGGGGGGGGGGTACCCATGGGATCACAGAAAGATTTATTGGTGATCAATTTTCTTGTTTTTTTTATCTCAGTTGTATTTTAAGTTTATGTGTAGTAATTATTCTTATAAATTTGTTATTTTATTAGGCTAATCTTTTCTTATTATTCTACTTTAGTTTTTTTATATTAGTTGAAATCATTCCCATCACCTCTCTCTATGGTGACCTTGGAATTTATTGCAAGCCCGAGAGGATCAAGAAAGCCTCTCAGGCCTTGTCACAAGCTGAATCAGGTGACCGGTTCAGGGTCAATCAGTTTTTTTTAACAAGTAGTCTCATTTGATTAGATCATCAATAATTATCTTCAAGTGATCCGTTCATGGAACCATGAAACAAAAGACCTTGGAATAATGAAATTAAACCTTATATCTCCTTAAAATGTTTGTAAATGAACATAATGTAATTATAGTTAATCCAATATAAAAGGAGAAATATCTAAATTAATTAATTAATAATGTTATTTGATTATTCACTATGTTTCCTACAAGTGTATATTATTCTAGAACATAAGGTAAAGGATATATCTAAAGCACCATGTTTTCTATGGGATGTGACCTTTCTCTCCCTAACCCACTTTGTCTCTCTATTTGACATTATTAAATGAATATTAATTTTATATATATTTCATTCGTATATATACCTATCATATTCTCCCTTACATTGATGTGGTTATACATACCTTAAGTTCATTTATCAAATGAATTGTTTAAAATAAAACCTAATAAAGGGTAACTTTTCTATCCCTTAATCATTTTATAAAAAACTATAATAGATCCTTTATTTGAATTCATGATTTCAATAAATAAATTAATGTTTTAGGGAAAACTATTTTAGTTTATCAATGGTTTTCAACGAATATTCCATGTTTATTATTTCTAAAAAATACTTAATCCATTTACTTACAAACCATTCTGAAAGGTAATTTTTATACCAATTTTTTTACTCTTTCTCAAGATGATTTTAAAATAAATAAAAAATTAGAGACATAATCTTATTTATTTAGATATTAACAACCAAAATACTAAATTCCGTCTTATCTTTTGAATATCTATATAATCTCATTTATTATGATATGAGGAAAGAATATGTAACCCATTTCATAGCATAAAAAATTATTATTTTGGTTAGGTTCCATTTATGGTACACATAAGCCTGTACATGTAATATTAATGTTCCCATATAGTGATCCAATAAATTGGGTAACATTTATGACTCACAAGAGAGTATTTATGTGATTTTGGGGTAAACCTAATCCCTGGTGGGACTCTGTCCACCATGTGATGTTTTCTTGGGATTTATCCATGCCTTGTGCATTTTTCATGTTTTATTTTGATTCCACATGACAAATTTTTCATGATATTATTATCCCATTTTTTTATATCATTATCCATATGATTAATCCTGATCCATTTCATAACTTTTATAATTTTATTTCCTTTTAATCATATGATATTCTTTATTTTTAGGTTTTTACCTTACTAAATTTTATATATAATCCATTTTATTTATTTATTTTCTAAGTTATTCTATGTTGTTTTAAGATATCAAAGTGTTTTAACATCTCATTATTGATTTTAAAATAATTATTTTTATTTTAGTTTCATGTTTTTTTTACTACATTTTCTACCAAAAACATTAGGCCTCTCAATCCGTTGGTTTACTTTTTTGGATATTAATATTAAATATATGGTAATAACACATACAATTGGATTGTCTTTATATAGTTGGTATTAAGTTAATGTCTAGTAATTGATGGTGATTAGAGATAAAATACTTTAGTGATAACATAAGGTATATGATTAAGTATAACAGAACATCCTGAAATATTGGTGAAGTATAAAGAAAGTGGTTTCAAATAAATTAATTAATTTTATGGATAATCTAAGTGGATTTAAGTATAAAATTATTATAACCATGGGTAATAAACCCAAAAGGGTGGATTGGGTATTAACTTAATCATCACCTAGTGGATGACAAAGAGGCCTTACGACACACCATGTTTGACACTCTAAAATGATATATTTAGAAACATTATAAACTATATATAATCCATTATGAAGGACATGAATAATAAAATTGCCATGGATAATCTAGTTTGATACCTATAGATACAAAAGATAGGAATTGTATTTTATTTATAGGTTATTCAATCAATGTTCACAATTTTACTTTTATTTGATTTTCGTTTTTTTATTCTAATCCATTAATTTATTTTTTATTTAATGGTGAGAAATATGGGAATTATGCCATGAAAAAATTTTATGCACAATGTGATGATTACCCTAAAATGATTCCAAATCGGATGGGAGTTTAGGTAAAGAATATTATGATTATTACAATCAACTTATCTTGAATTATAATTTATAACTAGAATATAATTGATTTCCCAAACACATAAAAGATGAGAAGGATGGAAACTAATATAAGTTTAGGTGATAAATATTATAATGAAAAGAATATTGAATTCCACACATCTAAAAAATGTGGGAAGAGGCACCAAGGGAAATGTCATAGTCGAACTAAAAATTATTTTTATCGAAAATGATTGAATATAAAATCCAATTTCTTGAAAAAAACAAAGATTCCAGATAACAAGATGTATGTAAATAAATTTTGTCCTAAGTAATAACTAATATTCAAATGTTTTATATGTGAGTGACTTGGTAATTATCCATGTTAACTTTTTAATACTATGTGATAATAAGGATGATAATCATAAATAATATATAAACCATGGTAATGAGGAAGGTAAACACTATAATGATTAATGATATCAATCATGATAATAAAGACACAGTTATCCACCACTCCAAAGTTGTGTATGTATTGTTATAATAAAATTCTTTCCAATAAATTATATCTTGGATTATCTCTAAATTTATATATTCCCCATAGAAATTTATTTAATTTCATTGGGTAAAAGTTTCTATAATTATTATATCCTATGTTCATGTTCATGTGGATATAATTTTATAAAATATTTTTATTAATCATTTTTGTATTTTTATGCTATATTGTTCATGAATTGGCTATTGTTATATAATTTCAATGTCAACTATCAAAATAGGGATATCATTTTTCACATCCTTTTTCATCCTATAATTCTATACAAATGTAAGGGGGAGATGAAAATCCTTTGGAATATTCTTATCAAGTGTGGATATTACTGCATTATAATCAAGAATGTACTACTAAAGTGATTGAGGAAAAGGATAAAATAAATATTAAATAAATTAAAATTATGAGGTACTATACTAGTGTATTTCCAAAAAAACCCAATATAACCATTGATTGGGATATTGGATTATGAATTGAACATACATGTGGATCATTCCCCATATCCAAGACTCCATATAGATTAAGAACCATTGAGTTGAAAGAACTGAAGAGGTAGTTTCATTAGAATCTGTACAAGGGTTTTATATTCTCATGTGATTCACCATGGGGTGTTTTGGTCCTCTTCATTAAGTATTAGGATGGGTCAATGCACTATAACATTGATGATCATGAATTAAAAAAAATCCTAAAAAAGAACAAGTATCCCCTTCCATAGAATAGTATCTTGTTTGATCAAATATGTGGGGGTACAGTACATCACTAAGGTAGACCATTGGTTAGGATTTCTCCAGTTAAAGATAAATAAGGTATATCACCATAATAATAATTTTGGAATGATGTTTTGAGACTATGAGTTCATAGTTATTTACATCACACTCATTAATGATATAACGATCTTTAAATAATTAATGAATAGAGTGTTTATATACTACCTTTAAAATTTTTTGGTAGTCCTTATAAATATTATTATGATATACTCCTATAAAAAGGAGAATCATGATAATTATTTGAATATTGTGCCAATGAATTATAGAAATAGAAGAAGCTATAGGTAAGGTAAAATAAGTGTGATTTCTAGTTGGAGGAAGTATAATTCTTGGGGAATGTCATCACTATAAAAGTTATATGTGTGGACCCTTCAATGACTAAGAAAATTAATTAGTGTCCCATAAAAATATTTCTAATAGGGATATGTAGTTTCCTTAGACTAGCTGGGTATTACCGATTGCTTTAGAGAAACATCTCATGGTTTTAAAATGTGATATCCAAGGAGACTTGGAAGGTAGTAAAGTTTTAATGTACAAGTGAATATAAAGAGATCATTAAGGAATTTAGAAAGTGTATTTTCACTACATCGATTCTTGGACAACCCATCAATGGGGAAATCTTCATGGTAGAAATAAATGGTTCAAATTTGGTATTATGATTTTGACTAATGCTGAATGGTAATGTGATACCCTACACCTCAAGGCAGTTGAAAGTTAATGAGATTAAATATCCAACATAGGATCTGGTGTGGGATTCAGTAGTACATACATTATATATTTTATGGAATTATATGTATGGTGAGAAGTGTGAAGTATATATAGATCATAAGAGCCTCAAATAAATATTCAATAAAAGGAGATTAATATGTTCTTGCAGGTTAGATTTGATCAAGTATTATAACTGCTCAATACACTGCCAACCGATGATGGTGAATAATGTGATTGATTCTATAAGAATAAATTATCCATCAAACATTTCCATAATTAATATTGATAAGGATATAATCATTATAGATATAAAAAGGATAGACAAGGGATTAATAATGAAAGGAACATCATTATTCCTTTCTCAAATGACCGTCTATCCATCCCTTATGGAGAAGAAAGATGATGAGAAAGGATATGACATGGACATGTAGAAGAAGGTGGAAGATATAAAAAAATAGAAATTCTCATATTTCAAAATAGATGAAAATTGAGTTGTAAGATTAAGGTCATGACTCTGTTTACCATAAAATTCTAAGATAATGAACTAATTTTTCAATAATTCACATTGCTCAACCTTCTCTATCAACCTAGGGAGCATGAAGATGTATTTAGTTCTCTAAGAGAACTATATTTCGGAAACATTGAAGTAGGAGATCACAAAATATACATTAGAGGTCATGGAATGTTAGAAAGTTAAGGAAGAGTGGGAAAAGTTGAAGAGAATGATGGAACCATTACACATTCATAGATATAAATTGGAAAACACAACTAAGGAATTTTTCACTAGCCTTTCAAAAAATCCATTTAAAATAATTCTATATGGGTTTTGTTATGATAACCCATATCAATTATATACATTATTTTATGATTTATTATATAAAGATACACATAATATAATCCCAGAATATCGATTATCCCAATGATATGGGGAAGTTAAACAGATATTACAATAACATGAAAGAAGGATATGATGATATTATTTTTAAAGAATCATAACATTCCCTTAAATTAATTTTGTCTTCCAATAATACATGGTACAACCAAGGAAAATATATAATAAATAAAAGGGATATAAATACTATTAGTAGAATAATATAACTATAACAAGATGAAATTATTACATGTGAGTCAATAGGCTTATCAGGGTGACATAAAAGGGTTAAAATCATACACATGATCATCAATGCATGATATAATATAATAACATAAAGGAAACCTTGGTATAATGAAACAACTTAAAACATGACACCATAATCACAATTAAAGGATTAGAATATAGGCATCCGAACATAGTGTTCTTAGGATAACCTCTCATTCACTATACATGATATCTAATGAGATAAAAACATTACCCAATTCATTGGAGGGAAAAATACTTCTGGTACGACACATCAAATTCATATTTTGTATATTAATTTGCGTTTAACATAGAATATAAAACATAAGAGTTCATTTAATCACTTTTAATTTAAGGATTAAGGTCTGTGGGTTAAAAACATGGATTTACCCCTTAAATGGAGGATAGTAACAACTAAGTGAATACCCTTAAGTGAAAAGGGGGTTTAGTATTCACATCACAAAAGATTTTCATGAAAATTCATAGGATAATTCCAGTATCATAGCACATCTACATAAAGGTTCATTAAAGGGTTAAAAGAGAGTTAAAATGGTTATCTCATTACATGGGAAGAATAAAGATATTAAAAGAATATTTAAACACACATTACAAATTTAGAAAATTGAAAATAAAAATTCATATTAAAAATAAATTAGTTATCATGAAAAGGAAGAGAAGATGATTTCTCACCATTAAAGGGTTATTTTTAAATCATAAGAGGAGTTTCTTAAGAGCATTATAAAACCATAGGTGGTATTTAGAGAATATGAGTGTGAGGTTGGGTGGGTATTTATAGGATAAGGGAGGGGATTATTTATTAATGTTTAAACATATGATTTGGACTCTATAGGATAAAATAAAATGATTCTCAATCCATTTATTGGTTCCTACCAAATGGGGATGGGTTTAAATATTTTATATGGATATAGACCATAAATATTAAAATAATACAATTTATTGATGTAGAACTTAGTTGAATTCATAAGGAATAGTTTTTTAAACATTAAAATATAATATACCTTTTAAGAGGATATATTGAATGATTATAAAATTAATCAAATAACTTGAAAAAAAATATATTTAAATGGGAAAACTATTTCTGATCATTGATACCATTTATAGAATTTATTACATCAATTTCAGGATATTATGATTTTATAATAGATACTATAAATTTATACCAACTCTAATCATTATCCAAAAATTTATCTATCAATGAAAATTATGAAAAAATCACACTTTAAAAGTTTATAAATATTGATTCTAAAAAATAATATTTATTTTATCAAAATAATTCTCCATATGTGAGAATTCTCATTCTGAAAAAAAATCGTTGCTTACTAAAAAATACATTATTTTATTATACTAACATATTTTTGACCCTTATAATACCAACATTGTAATTCATTAAATTAGATGATCATTAAAAATATTATTTATTTAAAATAAAATTTAGTGGAAAAACTCATTAATTTATCAAAAATTATGGTTTAATTGAAACTATATTTCACCAAAAAATACGATATTGATTTTCACATTTAAAAATCTAATATTTATCCAACTAATTATAAATTAATTAGAATGTAATAATAAAAAAGGATAAATATAATAATTATTTAATTTAAAAAAAAATATATTTTAGTTTATATTACTATAGTTTAGATAAATTCCAATTTATTGTACCAGTGTATGCCATGTGGGTAGAGTGTGTGATGTTGGTGCTTTCTTTGGGTGGTTAAAAAAACATGGTTTGGGTTGTGATTGAAAAAGGATTTAAATCCTCCCATTAATGATTTATATCATGATTTAGTTTTTGAATCTAAGAATTTGATTGGTTAAGGGAAATTTCCATTGATTCTATCTCCCTCAAATGCTTTGGAAAATGGGGTTCATAGGGTTTGATCATACTGGTCGAGACCGTCATTTCTTTTGTATGTGTAAATTAGACTATCATAACCCAAAATATATACTAATCATAATAGTCATTTTACAACAACTATATTATAAATGGTTCTGATTTTTAACAGCCTTTTAAATTCAATATGATATATTTTTAGTGCCCAAAATAACCAAACTAGTTCATGTGTTTTCTATAACTACATTACTTAATAAGGAATTTATTCATTAAAAATTGAATTTTATTTATAAAATTTTACGTCATTACATTATTACCTATTTAGAAATTTTCCCCTTAAAATTTAATCTTGGAAACTATAATATATGACGGTACTTCTATTTCATCACACATTTTGGTTCTCATGTGACCTCCTAAAACATTTTGTTCTACCACAACACTATGACTAGGTGAGTTATCTTGTTTTTTAGAAATTTTTCTCTATGATAAAATATCATCACTGGATAACGAATTTATGAAAGATCATTTTCCATGGAAACCACATATGTATTCAATATATATGAAGGGATTGGTAAGTACTTCTATATGAGATATACATGGAACACATCATTTTATTGAGATAGGTTAAGTTGGAGTGGTAGTTGATTGTCCATAAATCTAATTTGATCAAGAATTTCAAAGGAGGTAATGTTACTTGGATTAATATTTCCATTCTTTCAAATCATAATGAATTTATTCTAGGGATATATATAAAGTAACACCTTATCTTTAACCTCAACCTCTTGGACTTGATAATGATTTTCTTCATAGATTTTATGTCACATTTTCAGGAATTTCATATGATGTTTAATTTTTTGAACCCTATCTATCATCTATTAGATAATATTAAGTCCCATAAGATTCCATTATCCAACATAATCCAAATATATTTAATTTAGACACCCCTTCAATACAATCCATTATAAGGTACCATTTGAATGCTAGAATTGATAACTATTGTTATATTAATGCTCCTCCACAGGAAGATATTGATCCCAAAATCCCGTTAAATACATTTAACATGTTCTAAAAATAAAATATAGAGTTTTAATTTGGCTTAGACAGATTATGAATCTTTGGGTTAAATGTAGTATTGAAACTCATATGTGAATGTAGTTCTTTTTGAAGGCTTCTCTCGAACCTCAATGTAAACCATTAATCTTCTTCTGGTATAATAGAGCGTCTTAATCCACGTAGTCTTACCACATCACCTTTGTATACCTTTTTATGTTATTTGAGAGAGAAATATTCCTCAATAGCAATGAAATGTGCTTAATTTTTAAGGTGATAAACTACCACCCATTTGGAATTATATCCTTTAAATATTGTGGGTGGTCCTATGAAAAAATACATGATAATTTTTTCTAATTTCAATAACGGTATTGGAAATGTTTTCATCATAAGAATAGAATTATATCATTCAAATATGACTTGATGGAATAAAAATTTTGAGATAAAAATTCTATAATCTATCTATTCCCATTTCCCACAATATTTTTTTCTTGAAATGTCTATATATATCAGTTCTTCCTAGATGAATTAGGATGGTTGAATGAACATGATCATGAAGATCGATATTTTTATCTAGTTTTTACAGAACACATATCTAGGTTCCACAACTTATGAATCCATAGTTAGTAATAATAAACTTTGGAATATTATCTACCCTTCAGTCTATCATCTTATCAACTTTTTGGGCCACCTTGATCCTCTCCAAAATGGATAGTTAATCATGTTTTTGTGAAAAGAAGGATGATATATCATTTATGATTTCTATGTACATCATATTAATGTACAAGATGACTATAACCCATTTATTCATTCCTCATCATGGATATAGTTTTAGGATATTTCTACGCAGAGCATATACCAAATTGTTTACCTTACCAGGATTGAAATGGACTGAAAAATAACAATCCCTTATCAGTTATAACCACATTAATTGGAACATATTGATCTACTTTTTTGTTAACATATTCTTTATGATTTTAAAATCTGTATATATTTTACACTTCTCCCCATTTATATAATTTCACCAAATAACTAATAAGAAGATCACTATAGCCAATTAAAGATCTTGAATTAGTTTGCTTTTCTCATATATCTTTAATTAGTGATAGTTATTGTGTCCTGAACCGGTTTGGTATGACATGAAAAATGAAACTTGTCCTGTCCTACTGCATTGTGTGAAGGGAATTCCAGATCCCCATAGTCTAGAAACTAGTTCTTAGAATCAAAATCTCACTTTTCAGAATGATTTCACCCATAATAAAAAACCATAAACATCTAATAAGAATAAAACATCACATGTTTATCAATAAACATAACCAATGAAATCCAACTATCACAAGTTAAACATCTTACTACACAAAAATGAAAATACCAAACAAGGATGGAAACCGGCTACACAACCTGACCACCATTCAATAGTAGGGTAAACATCTTAATTCTACCATCACCAACACATTCAATAAGAGGAAAAAATTAAAACGAGTTCAACCAACACCACCACATAATGTATTAACTTTACCTGGATCAAACATAAAAATATCTACATACACTAGAGTGGTTATGTATGTTTTGAGATAAATACCTATATAATATCACCTAAAATAAGGATTTCATTTTAAAACAATCAAAGATGAAAAATACATTGATAGTTATATCACCTGCAAGAAGGATTTCATTCAAAAAATAGTCAATGAAAAAAACATAAATTGATTGATTTCAAGAATGTAAGGAAAATATGTTATACTTTTTTAGGGAAACCTTTTTAAACAAAAGAATACTAGAAATTAAAATGAAGGAATGGTCCATCGTATGTTGACAATGGGAACTATGTTACAAGAGTATCATGGTTACTCCCTAAAGGTACTACCACTAGTGTGACACTAGGAACCTTGTATCTATGTACAAGATGGATTAAAAACCATTAACCACAACTTCCTTGTTCACAAGAAACTAGAGAGTAATTTATCCCAAGTTCTAGTGGTCTCCAATCATCATATTAATGTAGCTAATGTTGTACCATTAATCATGATAGAAGAAACTGAGCCTTATCCCCACCAATCCAACTCACATACTATTTTTAGTCCACTTACCTAGAACCTAGGATTCCCTTTGTGCTCAATTTTCATTCTAAATTTCACATAGATCACCACTCTCACATACCCACATCAAGAAATATTAATACAACCAAAAACACAACTTTCCAAAAGAAAAACAACTTTGAAATAAACCCAACACTAAATAAATTTTAAAAATGGTTTTTCGCCACTTCCAAATTTCATCAAACACATATAGAAATAACAAAATTAAAGCACACATGATACCCATTAAATTCCATTTGGAAAAATCAATTTTTAACCCATACGCACCTCAAAACCTTTTAAAAATCCATTTTAACCACCCAAATATATCATAAAACACACACAAAAAGTACATACAGAATTCTAGATACATAAAATAATGTAAGGTCATGGAATCACATACCTGATGCTTGAAAACATCCAAAATAGGTTTAAAAACCAAAACTGCACCACCAAGGGACACTATAATGGAAATATCAAATCATAAATGCGAAGATTAATCTCAAGGAACCATGGTTCAACCCATCTTAAAGAAACCAACCAACTGAATAAAGAATAACCTAATAAATAGGAATAAAGAAACTAATATGAAGTAATACATCATGATAAGTTAGGCTTTCTTGATTATTCTTTAAGATCCAAGTCCAAGTCAACTAAAAAATTCAAGATAAAATGGATAAAGAAAGATAAGTGGAGGTTACAAGGGAAGAAAATAATAAATAGGTTGAGAAATGGGTAGAAATGGAGTTTAATAAGCGAACTGAAAATGGAGAATTATATATTTTTAATGACCTGGACTAGACACATGGGTTGGACTCACGGTTTCCCGAACCCTTCCACAACCGTGTGTCCATATATTCCAAAAGAAATGTGGCCGCATGATTTTTTGGGGGAGGGTGCATGTTCATGAGGTTGGTTGTGCAACCTAGAGAGTGCCACTATCAATGGTGAATAGTTTCTTATAGGTTGGTGCATGGTTTCTCCTAAACTTGTGCAAACCATGAAACACCTACTGTCAAGTCTAAAAACTGAATTTCTCATAGAAACCACCCTAGAAGACCCAAGGATAAGTACAAAACAAAAAAACAATGTAATACTATAAAATAAAATCACAGATGTGACAAATTATCAGCACCGAGGAAATGATTCACTCTCATAAAGTCATCCGAGAGTCTGATCAAGGAAAAAAATGGATACTTCTCTCCAAACCCTGAATTCTACTCTCATGTGTCATTATCATTATTACTTTGCTACCAAATAACTCAAGCCAACTGTTTGTAATTCTATGAAATTACTTTATCTTGGGAATCCACAATCTACACTGGCCTCTCAAACACATAAATTATATTCTAGCTCACAGTATTCCCAATTCAACACATGTGATGGATCCAGATTATACCTTTTCAACTGTAATATATGGAACATGTCATGAGTTGACGTCAACTAAGATGGAAAATATATCCATTATGAAACCTTAACAAATCTTCTGGTAATCTCAAAAGGTATAATACACCATAGTATTAGCTTACAATTCTTACAAAGATGATGATAATCCAAGTGAGGTGACACTTTCAAAAACACCTAGTCACCAATATTGTTTTCCAAGGATTGACACCTATAACTGACATAATATTTATGGTGACTCAACACTTCAAAAAACAATCCCTAATCAACTTAACATCATCATAAGTTTCCTAAAAAATGATCATTCCCATCAATGATATCTCACCTATCTCAGACCAATACAAATGGGACCAAGATTATTGAACATAAAGAGACTCAAAGGGTTACGTTCATATTGAATATTGGTAACAATTATTATAATAAAACTCAATGAACCCCAAATTTGTATTCCACAAGACTCTAAAATTCACCACACATTCCAGGATCATGTATTCCCTGATTTGATTATCACAGTCTATCTAAAAATCCATTTCAGAATGGTATGTTGTACTCAACTTGACAAGTGACCTCATTTACTTGTGAAGACCTTCCTAAAACTAAAATGTAAAATAAGGATCTTTGTATGCTGTGATAGAAAATGACACACCATAAGGCCTCACTACCATTTGAACATTCAACCACCCCAATTCGTCCACTTTTCTTGAGTCCCTAATCATAATGAAATTAGAATATTTGTTTATATTTTCAATCACTAACAAAATAACATTACTCCCTCATGGTGTATGAGGTAATATGATAATGAAATCAATGGATACCTCTTCCCACATCTAGGTAGTAATAGAAAATTTCTGAATAGAAGTGGAGGGTCATTGATTCTCTTGTTTAATCATTTAACATTTATAACACCTAGATAAAAAATTAGCTATCTTCCACATCATAACTAACCAAAAAAACTGATAACACATGTAATAAAAAACATTGGTGGGATGAGGATCAACTACTTCTTAAGCTCCTTGAAGAAAACCTAATATTCTAGGATCTATTTAAAATTCTCCCATTTTCAAGTAAGCACCATCAAGGGTGAATAAATCTAAGAGAAATCTCCAATGGACTGCCTAAAATACCATACTAATCCAAAAAATCATTACATATCATTAAAAATTCGAGTGTTCCCAGGACGTCACCGAACTTATCTTCTTAGGGTCCACCAAAACACCAATTTTTGAGATAACATGTCCCAGAAACAACACCTCCTGGGTCCATAAGGGTTACTTGAAAAAATTATCTTATAGAGGATGATCCCAATGAGTGGCCATCATGATCCAAAAATGCCTCTCATGCTCCCCCTTAGTCAAATAATAGAACTTGATCTCATCCACAAATACCCAGATAACCGAGTAAATATATTGGTAGAACACCCAGTTCATAAGCACCAAAATGACAACATGAACATTCTTCGACCTGAATGGCTTGACCAAATAATTGAAGTGGTCATACCTTCTTTGGAAATATTTCTTTTGAATAAAAGTCTCTATGAATATGACTTGGTGATACCTAGAATGTATGTCAACCATCGAGAACCACCTGACCCTCTCCAGTTGATCAAAAAGGTTATCAATACAAGTATAGGCTTATTTTTTCTTATTCATCTTCTCATTTAGCTTCCAGTAATAAATGCACAACTAGAAATATCCATTATCATTATTTGGAAAGAAGACTAGGGTACCTTGTAGGGAGCCATTAGGGGGAATAAATCATTTGGATTCCAAATTGTCTAGTTGTTTATTTAATTCCTCTAATTCAGTGGGGGATATATGGTATGAAGGAAGAGATATCACCTTTTTTCTTGATGCCAAATCGATGGTGAACATCTAGTCCTTCTCTAGAGTAAATCCTACAACATAATATGGAAACACCTTTGGGAAATCATCCACCACTTGAGGAAGTCCACCCTCTTTGAATCCATCATCATTCGCTAACATGATAAAAAAGATATGAAAATAATGGCTACCCAACTCAGGTAGTGGAGGACAGACACAACCTGATCAGGGATCCCAGTCACTCTAAAAACATGGGTATTTCCATAAGGTTCCATGAAACTCACTCTCCACTAATAAAAATCTATGTGTGATTCGAAACGCACAATCCAATCCATATGAATGACCATGTAAAAGAGGTCCATTTCCAAAACTAGAAAATCCCATTCCAGCTTCATCCCTAACACAGTGACTGCACAAGGAGGACACCTAAAACTATACTCTCATTTCTTACCAAGGTATTTCACTAAATCCTTCACATGAGGCATGAGATCATTAGAGAAATTATAAAAATACAAAAAACTAGTCGAGATAAAATAAATAGGGGAACCAATATCAAAAAAGGAGAAAACAATGGATGGTGTAATAAAAGTAGCACCACATACCGTGGTATGTCCAACAGTAGATTCCAATGGTTCCAGATCTATAGATTGAAGATTCCTCATATCATTCTGAGCCTGAGAATCACTATTATCCTATGGATTTTCACTAAGCTTACTCTAACTAGAAGAAGGTCTAGCCCTACCACGAGGACTACTGACTCACTAACTCACTATCCTCGATGTCTCTGACTAGGATGAAATCATTGGGGAGGACACTAATCATTCTCCACCAAGATATGGGAACATAGCACTGTATAAATGAAATATATTTACCATGTGTCCACATTAATAGAAAGGTTTGGGTGGGGCTGGACATGTCGACTGCATGTTCCCCACACTCTCACATAGATAGAACTAGACTAATCTGAGGTCTAATTCCAAAGATGAAGATATTCTAAAATAATGGGATGAACTACCACCTCTCTTCTTCTTCTTCTTTTCCCTCTTCCTCTTCTTCTCAAATGATATTCAACTTCCTTGGCCAACTGCTGACACAATTCCAGAGGAAAAATCATTCCACTATGATCTATTTCCACCATACAAACAAAATCAATGACCTAAAAATTCATCTTCAATATAATCAAGAATACATGAGATCACATATCCAATAATAAACCCATTTTGAACCATTGAGCCTTCAAATGATAATTGGAGACTACCTCTAGTGGGAACCAAACCAATTTGCTAAAATGATTAGCGTAGTCCATCATAGTCTAATCCCCATAGCGGCGATCCGGAAACTCCCAGGTCTTAGTGAAGGCCAAGTGATTAGGGAAATAATACTCCATGAACATGAACTTTAAATACTTCAAACCCATATTATCATTCTTATCGTCTTGAACCAATGGGTCCCACAACCTCCAAATGGGACATTCTAAAAATAAATAATCACATTTCACCCTGATCGCCTCAGTAGTGTCAAAGAACCAAAATATACATTTGATTTCCTCAATCCACTCCACTACCTCTTTGGGATCTGTGCTACCACAGATTATATAATTTTTGTTCCTGAGAATGTATTGACTATTTTAAATTTCATATATATAGATTCATTTCTATAACTTGAGGAGGACTAGAGCCTGCTCCTTAAACCAAAGCCCGGAAAAAATGGACCATGGATTCCACTTGACTATGATCCACTAGTGGGGGAGAACACTCTCTGGAATATTCTCTCAGTTGGACATGATATCTCTGGGAATGCATCATAATATATCAATCAACAACCATATGTAAAAATCCATCAATACAACATTATAAAATATATATGAAACTTCAACCCTTAAACATCTATAAAAATCATAACCAAAACAAAAACAATCGCAACCACAACACCCACCATGTGTCCATGTATATTCTAAAACCTATATGTCCCACCTATATGATAATTAAGACTAGAATTACAATATCTTTGGATACTCAAGGAAAAACATGAGTTGTATTGGATAGAAACCCCACTCTTACCCAGAACCTTAATCCTTGATAGCCCTTTATCATGTCTATCCAAACTCTATCAAATAT
Organism: Viscum album; assembly: GCA_963277665.1. Lineage (NCBI taxonomy): Eukaryota > Viridiplantae > Streptophyta > Magnoliopsida > Santalales > Viscaceae > Viscum > Viscum album. The sequence continues at coordinate 138,661,279 of OY728164.1, forward strand.
CATGACCAAGGAAAGTGGAAAAGACTCACTCTAATACCATTTTTTCACGAACTGTTCTAGGATGGGATCTAATCTGACACCCAACCCAACACATGGAATGGCCCAAAGGGAATTCTGGATCCCCATGGGCTGGTGACTAGTGGTTGACCATCAACATATCACTTTCTCGAATGATTTCACCCATGATAAACAATAATAAATGTAACATGAGAATGAAACACCATAAGGTAATCAAAAACCATAACAAATGAAATCTATTAGTCACAATTTTAAAATTTTACTACTTAAACCAAAAAAAATACAAAATAGGGAGGAAAACACACTACACAACCTGAACTCCATGAAATAAGATGGTTAACATCCACATTCCCCACCACCAACACCTATAAGAAGAGAAGAAACTATCAAATGAATCCACCATCACTGTCTTGGAACATCTTGACTTTACCTGGGTCAAACATAACAAGATATACATACACAAGAGGGCATATTTAAGGTGTGATCCAAATCTATGAAGTATATCACCCAAAAGAAGGATTTCATCTCTATAATTTGAAGACAAAATACTATTCTAGTTTTTAATAAAAGAATGATATTTTAAGAAAACATTTTTATGGAATTTCTTTTAAAAAAAATTATACTTTAAATTAAAATGAAGAAATTTCAACTATATGATGATTGTGAGCACCACGTAACAAGAGAACCATAGGTAATCCCAAAATTTACTTGCACTAGTTGGACCATTGGAACCTCATATCTTGGTGAAACATTTTATAAAAACCATATCCCACATCATCCTTATGCACGAGCCACTAGAGAGGAATTTATCTAATGTTCTAGTGGTCTCAAATCAACATCACAGTGTAGTAAGTGTTATAGCATCAATCTTAAGAGAAGAAACCTAGACTTATACCTATTGATCCAACTATATTATAATTCATATTCCTCCCATCTAGTATCCAAGGATTCCTATTGTCCTCACATTCTATTCCACATGACACATAGATCACCACTCTCACATACAAACATCATGAAATATGAATACACCTAAAAACACTACTATTTAGAAAAAACATCTTTAAAACCCCCAATAAAAATCCATTTAAAAACATGTCTCTCACCACATTCACATTTTATCAAAGACATATAGAAAACAAAACATGAAATAACACATGAAACCCAACCATTTACATTTATAAAAATCAATTTTCAATCCATAGGCACCTCAAAACATTTTAAAAATGCATTTCTCACCACATGCATAATTCATATAGTATATCCAAGAAAAAAATCTATCATACTAAACTAATCCAATAATTTAAAATCATAGAATCACCTTCCTCATTCATAGAATCTTCTGGAATCCAGTGGAAAACCATCACTGCACCACCAAGAGACCCTATAAACGAAATATTAGACCATAAACTCAATGATTAATCCCATGGAACCATGGTTAAACCCATATTAAGGAAACCAACCTACTGGATAAATAAAAAACCATGAAATATAAATTATGAACCAATGAAGAATTTATAAATTAAGATAAGGGTGGATTACTTGATGATTCTGGTAGATCCAAGCCAAAATACACAAAAAATATTAGAGGTCCAGTGGGAAAAGGTGAAGAAGAGGTGGTGCCTAAGGCTAAAAATATTTCATGGGAGGATAAATGGGTGGAATTACAGTTAAATAAGGAATGGAAAAAAATTATATTTAAGATATATAATGAACTGGATAGGCCAAATAGTTTGGGCACACACCTATCCAATCCGTGTATCAATTGTGCATCCCTGTATAACTATGGGGAATGAGGCTGCATATTTTTAGGGGGAGGGAGCATGAATGTATGGAAGGATGTGGGGAATGGATTGTTACACCATCTAGGGTGCATAATTTCTTTTGGTCGAGCATATAGTTTCCCCAAACTATGTGCCAACCATGAATCACCTATGGTTTGGTCCAAAAATTACATTTCTCACTAAAAATACCTAGGAAGACCATGGGATAAAAAAAGACAAAAAAATGGATTACCTCAAAATAAAATCACAACTATTTTATATAGGGTATCACATTCTTCATTTTTCAAGAGTACAAACCCATGAATTTTTTGAATGTTTCTATTTAGAAAAAAAGATCCTTCCCTAGTAGTGGGGAATGTGAGAATAGGTGATAGGGTTATTGTTAGAACCATGGTCGTTCTATGCATGAGTTGGAGTATGGTTTGTGTTTGTAGTCAACACTCAGTGGATGTTCAGAATGTGTTCCAGTAAAGTGATCATACAGTTCAAGCAAACCACAGTATTGAAGGTGGCCTTGTTCTCCAGTGTTTGCCAAATTTTTGGACCTGAAAATCAGAAATTGAAGACATAGGCTATTGGCAAGAGGAGGTGCGTGCAAAGAGGAAGTGGTGCACGAATTAAGGTAGGTGTGTACCAAAAACAGTGTGGTGTGTGAAAAACACAATGGTGCGTGAAAAATAGCGGGGTGCGTGAAATAGTGGAGAGATATTTTTCGCGCAACAGGTGTTTCACAATCATAATGTCGAAAAATGGTAAATGCATGGGCTACGTGAAAAACATGAAGATGTGTGTGGAAAAGAGTTCCTGCACCAAATGTATTGTGCACTGAATGGAAGGTTTTTAAAGCCACTATGGGTTTTGTGCACAGGGGTCGGTGATGCCTATAAATATGAGATATCCCCCTCATTTCGTACAGCTAAAGACTTAGAGAAGATCCGAGTGCTGATGAACATAAAATTTTTATGTAAAGGGGGTTGCGTGAAAAAAGATGATGTGTGTGAAAAATACACTCGCCACAGCCCTTTCGGATCAGATCTATCTAAAGGTGATGAGTTGCACCTCAGAAACATCCATGTGGGATAAACTTGAAAATATATATAAAGGAGATAGAAAAGTGAAGGAGGAGAAACTACAAGTCCTACACAATAGGTCTGATGATCTGAAGATGCATCCGAATGAGAATGCAGACTCATTCTTCAATCGAATTAGTGAAGTGGTTGGAGATTCTCGGGGACTAGTTAAAGAAATAAAAGGCATTGATATTGTAAAGAAAATATTAAGAATATTTCCACCCATGTACAATGAAAAGGTGTCAGCCCTTGAGGAAAGAGATCTTTCCAAACTTTCTCCAGATGATCTGGTGAGCAGTTTAGTGTCCTATGAAATGAGAGTCAAACCAGAAGATGCTACAACTCGAGTGAGCAAGGAAATGGCGTTCAAGGCCATGGAAAAACTGAAAATTTCAAAAGAGATTAGTGGTGAATATGATGAAGAAAATTAAATTCTTTCTATCACTGAAAAGAAGTTCCATAAGGGAAAAGGGAAATTCAAAGGAAATTTACCTCTTTCTTGCTTTCTTTGGGGAAAAATTTGGCACATTTCCTCTCAGTGCTTAAGAAATATCAATGATTAAGATAGTGAAGATGAAAAATATAGCTTCCAGGCCTTTTCTTACATTACTATTAAATAATTTTAAAGATAAACAACATAATATAATTACACATAGAGGATACAAATGATGTTATGTATTGGGAAAACTAGGACCATACATAACAAATACAATATCAAGCATGAACATTTACTTAATTTCTTATTCTCTAGATTCTTATTGGCACTTGTCCTCTCCTTAGTAAATGTCGACACTAGAGGATATACGTCAAAAGGGGTGATCTAGAACCCAGTAAGAGGATAGATAAGAACGATATAGCTTGGGGTGAGCATAATCATAACATCGACAAAAGATCATGAGCACGAGAGGAGCATAAATAAAAGACTTGAAATGTGGCAAAGCATAAAAATGAAACATCATGTCTTAGTGGCTAACTACCACACATACTTGTGAACCAAGCTATAATCTTGATCACACATAATTTTTCATTTACTCATGAGATTCATCACTTTACCCAATGCATTGGAGTGCTGTGTAATTCCAGGCACACCCGTCACATTTAAACATTCATATTGCACTATATAATTCTGGGTGCACCCGTCACATCATAACATTATCATTTATCATGCTTGCCACAATGAAAATACAACATAAATTAAGATAATGAACCCATGAAAAGGAATGGGTTTCATCTCATACTAACATATTCATAATATTTGGATTCCCAAAAGAAAGAGGGAATAACATACATGATAGAAGAACCGTTCACTTTGAGTGAGAAGTAAAAGGGGTGTTCTTAAAAGAAGAGTTCTTTTGGAAAACATTTTGTTGGACATAAAAACCAGTGAAAAACATGTATATCCCAGAAAATTAATGTAAATGATGAATAAATGATCTTTTAGGAGTAACCATATCAAAAATGGAGTGAACGAGGGAGAACCCAATGGAAGAAAATTGGGTTCGAGAATTTCCCCTTACCTTGTACCCGAATGCTTCCTTATCTTTAATGTCCTGTATATTGAAATTATATTCATTAATTATAAATCCAGAACCATTTTTAAATGAATAGGGTTCATTCTGGTTTCATTTTGTCATATTATGTTCCTTTGTATGACTTATAGAGTTTAAAATCATTGTTCGGGGATGTTCATTTTTATGGTTTTTCTTGGGTGGTTCACTTGTATTCTTAAATTGACGTTTGGGTAGAACATGATTAAACAACCAGAAATAATATTAAATTTTATTAATGACATTACAGGAGTTTTAATGATCTTATAATGAATCACATTATATCCATGTGGATGAATCATTTGATAAGAATCAAACGAAGATTGTGTGGGTTAATTTGAGCGGTTTTTCGATCACAAAGAACTTTTTTTAATTTATCCCATAGTAATATGTTCATAAGTCAGTTACAAAACATTAAATAGGACATAATACATATAAAATATTCTGGTTCAACCATAAAAATGGTTTCATGACTAGATCTGAAGGTAGAAATGGAAGAAGAGAGCATGTCGTTTTTGAAGGTGATAAATTTAACACCTCATGAAGAACGTTCTCTTTAATAAAATCAAAGGAAGAGGGAAAAAGGGTGGGTTGATATAATATCCCATTAGCATCATAACATTCCACTATATGTATAATACTATATTTAAAATACAATTTAGTTGAAAAAGGTGGGGAAAGATCAAGAAATGAACTTGAACTTGAAAGGAAAATAAAGGACAAGAGGGAGAGAAATTACCTCTAGAATCCTCCTCTTGATAACCTCCTTAAGGGATATGCTTGGTCTTTTGACAAGACCAGAAGACTTTGGACGTGGGGGAGGGTCTAGGTAAGGTGTTTGGGCAGAGCTTAGACAACACATGAATATTCAAAGGTGTGGTTTGGCAAGAGGATGGGGAGGGCTTATTTATACATGAGGAGGGAGGTGTTTTTGGTATAAAATATTAAATAAAATAATATATCAAAATTTAGACTTGTAATAGTAGTTTTTTGACATCATAAATCTTATATTAATATAATATAATTCGTTTTAGGCTTTAATTCTTCTTTATAATCCGAATTCATTAATTTATTAAAAGGAATGTGAAAGAAAGAGAAAAAGACACTTTAAGAAATCACCTTTTGACTTTAGACTTTTGAAAGTTATTTTTAGGTTGGAGAATTGGATTTATTTTATTTTAAGGAACCATTTATGAAATTTAATATAATTTTTCCGAAACTAAAGTTCTAGAATGTTTATGTCATCATTACACCATAATTGATTCAATTTAGTATACACCGATTATGCGAAAAACTGTATGTTTTTACTATTCACCCGAAAATTGAAGTATTTCAGAAAAACCCCAAATATCTACCCCTATAATTTTTCGACGTGTAGAATCCAAAAATGATGTCCATTTTTTAAAAATAATTTTTTAAATATTAATAACTTAATATTTAATTAAAATCATAATTTATTTAAAAAACATTTTTTAAAAGTTAAAAATGATTTTATAGTGCTTTCCAAAATTACGTAGGGTCCTATAAAATTATCTAAAATAATAAGACATTGATTCAATAATTTATGAATAAATTTTAAGGAATAAATATTCTTTTAAATTAATTAATTAATTATAATTAATTATTTATGACTTACAAAATACCAAAACATTTACTAAGGTCAAATTGTCACTTTCTAAGTTGTCTAAATTTTATTTTATTAATCACAGGTAATGTTACTCTTATGTTGGATGATTTACTATTCATAAGGGTATGTTACTATTCCTAAGGGTATGTTACTATTCACCAATAATTATTTTTGTTTCATTAGACTCCAAAAATTTTCTTGAACACAACTATGTATGTCGGATTTTCAAAATTCAAAACATAGAAGTGACAAACTTATGGTTAAAGGTCACTTATCACTTAGTAGATTGTTATTTTGTGATTTCATGTTTTGTTATGACATAAATACAAGAAGGTTATTTCCATTGAAAAACTTTGGGTTGTTACATTCTTCCCCCTTAAGAAATTTCACCCTCGGAATTTCATTTTACATAAACAGGTGGGGGTACTTCTCCTTCATTGCATCTTCTAGTTCCCAAGTTGCTTCCTCAAACTTATGTTTCCTCCACAACACATTGACAAGATGGGTTGTCTTGTTGCGTAGAACCTTATCACATCAGTCCAGAATCTTTACCGGCTGCTCCTCGTAGGAGAGATCATCTTCTAGCTGCACCACCTCTGAGTTTAGTACATGTGAGGGGTATGGTATATACTTCCTCAGTAGTGATACATGAAACACATCATGAAATTGAGATATATTCGTTGGAAGTGCTAGATGATAGGCCACGACTCCTATGTGGTCAAGGATCTCAAAGGGGCCAATATACCTTGGGCTTAGCTACCCTTTCTTCCTATATCACATGACTCTCTTCCATGGAGAAATTCGAAGGATGAATTTATCTCCAACATCGAAGTCTAAGTTGCTTAGATGGTTGTCAGCATAACTCTTTTTCAAACATTGAGCGGCTTTGATGTGTTTCTGGATGACTTGAACCTTCTCTGTCATCTACTGAACAAGATCGGGTCAAAGTAGCTTTCTTTCTCCAACTTCATCCCCACAGGTTGGAGTTCTACATCGCTTCCCATAAAGGGCTTCATATAAAGCCATTTGAATACTTGAGTGGAAGCTATTGTTGAATGAGAACTCAACCAATTAGAGATGCTGATCCCATCCAACTTTGAATTCTAGGGAGAAAGATCTTAGTATATCTTCAAGCGTCTGAATAGTCCTTTCAGACTGGCCATCAGTTTGGGGGTGATAGGCCGTGCTGAAATTTAATTCAATACTCAATGCATGTTGAAGGTTCCTCCAGAATTTAGATGTGAACCTTGGATCACAGTCAGAGACAATTGAGAGTGGAACACCGTGCAGTCTCACCACTTCCTTCACATATATCTTTGTAAGTTGATCAAGCGAGGGATCATCCCGAATAACGATAAAATGGGCAGTATTGGTGAGTCGATCAACTACGACTTATATCGCATTATTTCCCTTTGACGTCTTCAAGAGACCTGTGACAAAGTCCATAGTAACATTTTACCATTTCAACATGGGTATAGGCAATGTTTGCATCATACCTTTGGACGTTTTCCACTTAGCTTTAACTTGCTTACATACCAAGCACCTTGATATTTATTTCACAATCTCCTTCTTCATGTTATCCCACTAGAAGTGTTCTCAGAGATCACAGTACATCTTGGTACTCCCAGGATGGATAGATAATTTTGAACTATGAGCATTATCCAATAGCTCCTTAATCTTGGGTGATGAGGGCACAAAAAGCCACTTTCCAAACCGAATCACACCATCATCATCGATATGGAACTCTTACAGCTTCCATTCCATTACTGCATTCACCCTCTTTTGTATCTCCACATCATCCCTTTGTGCTTCCTTAATCTTCTCTTGGATGGATGGTTGTGCAATCATTTGGTCAAGGTAGGATGTATCCTCTGTCCTTATGATTTCCAAATCCATTTTCTCATATCCAAGAAGATAGGGTCTTTCTCAATCCGAAATATGGATAGAGTAGAAGGTTCTTTCCTGATAAGAGCATAAACTAACTTGTTCACCTTTCCAGGATGATAGTGAATAGAGAAATCGTAATCCTTGATTAGCTCTAACCACCTCCATTGACGCATGTTGAGCTCTTTTTGTGTGAATATATACTTTAGGCTCTTGTGGTCAGTGTATATGTCAGACTTCTCGCCATAAAGGTAGTGCCGCCATATTTTCAAGGAAAAAATCAGGGCTTCCAGCTCTATATCATGTGTCGAGTAGTTCTACTCATGTATCTTCAACTGTCGTGAGACATAGGCTATCACATTATCATTTTGCATGAGTACAAAACCCAAGCCTTTCTTTGAAGAATCACTATATATCACAAAACGTTCTCCACATTTCAGTAGTGTGATTACAGGTGCAGTGATCAGATTTCTCTTTAGCTCCTTGAAGCTTCTCTCACATTCTTCTTTCTAGACATACTTTACCCCTTTCCTTGTTAACTAAGTTAGCGGGCTTGACAATCATGAGAAGTTTCTCAAAAAATGTCGGTAGTACCCAGCTAATTCAAGAAAACTACGGATTTCTGTGACACTTGAGGTCCTGAGCCATTCCTCAATCACCTTTGTCTTTGTAGGATCCAAAAAAATTCCCTCACTTGTGATCACATGTCCCAATAACGTGAATTGATTCATCCAAAAGTCACACTTACTAAACTTGGCGTACAACTTCTCCTTTCTTAATGTCTCCAACACAAGTCTTAGATGTTCTTCATGTTTCTCCTTGATCTTGGAGTATATGAGAATATAATCGATAAAAAATACCACAAATTTGTTGAGGTAATGTCTAAAGAATCTATTCATGAAATCCATGATGATTTCATGGTAATTAGTAAGTCCGAAGGGAATCACCAAAAACTCATAGTGCCCATACCTTGTACGGAAGGCAGTCTTATGAATATCTTCCTTCTTCAACTTTACTTGAAGATATCCAGAATGAAGATCCACCTTTGAAAATTATTAAGCTCCACTTAACTGGTCGAACAAGTCATCAGTCCTTGGGAGAGGATACTTGTTCTTTATGGTGATCTTGTTGAGTTCCCGATAATTGATACACAACTGCATTGTTCGATCCTTCTTCATCACAAAGATCACTAGTGCACCCCAAGGTGTTGCACTAGGGTGTATGAACCCTTTGTCCAGATGCTCTTGAAGCTGATTATTTAACTCCTCCAGTTCAATAGGATCCATCCTATAGGGACTCTTCAAGATAAGAGTAGCTCTAGGTATGAGTTCAATTGAGAACTCTACCTCACGATCCGGGGGGATTTCGGGTAACTCTTCGGTAAATACATCGCAGTATTCCCTCACGATGGGAATTTCCTCAAGGTTGGAACTTTCCTTTGACTCAACCATTTGGGCGAGGTATGCTTCTTCATAGGGAATCAACACCCAAACCATTGAAGGATTTTTCAATGGAGATTCATTATTTTCCTTTCATTTGTAGAGGAGCCAGGAATGGTTTGGAATATGAAAATATATTTCCTTTTCCTGACAGTTGATATGTTCTCTATATAACGAGAGCCAATCCTTTCCCATTATAGCGTTGAATTCCACCAAGGATTTATTACGAGATTTTCCAGAAGAATCTTCCCACATACACCAATAGGAGAAGATTCAAACACTTGGGTTACAATAATTGCACCACTTGGTGGTTTTACATATATCTCTACTTCAAAGTTTCGGGGAATTGATTCTATTGTTCTAGAAAACTTGCAAGATATAAAGGAATGCATAGAAAGAGAATCAAATAATACAGTTTCCATTCTTGAGTGAAATTAAGTGTACATTGTACGACTTCATTATCATGATCCACCTCCGCAGTAGTGATGGAATAAGCCTTCCCTTGTTCCTTTGGATTTGGTGGCTGTTGACGCTGATTACCCTCGAGGGCTCGAGGTTTAGAGCACTGGTTTGCATAGTGCCCTAGCTCATTACAGTTGTAACATTGAACCGTGAGTGGTTCTCTCCTTTCATCGGCTATATTCTCCTTCCTTTTTGTGTCTTTTCGACACTCTTGAGCATGGTTTCCTTCTTTCCCACACTTGAAGCATTTCCCGGTCCCTTTGAGGCAGTTCCCATTGTGAAACTTCCCACATTTTTGGCATTTGTGTTGTTGATTTTTCTTCCCACCCTTATCATTAGATCCACCAGCTTGAAACTCCATATTTATTTTCTTATCGCCATATCCATGGGACCATTCTCCAAACTCCATCTCTAGTTTGAGAGCACACCGAAAGACTTCTTCATAACTCCCAAAGTCTCAGATTGCAAGATCCTTTGAAGGTGTGGTTTTAATACACTAAAGGATTTATCAATTTTTCTATCATTGTTGATAACAAAACCCGAAGCGTACCATGTAAGCCTTGTGAAATTCACTTCATAGGTTGTGATATATTCTCTTTCTTTTTTCTTGAGATCTATTAATTCTCTCTCCATTTTTGTGCGAAGAGTTCTTGGGAAATACTAATTAAGAAACATTATCTTAAAGTCTTCCCATTTCATATCTTCAATTTCTTCCCTTGGCTTGGTGTTCTTAATCAATGCCCACCATTGATCAGATTCTCTATCTAGAAGATAAATGGCTAGAGTCTCCATCTCTGTCTCAGAACAGTGAATCATAGAAAAGATCTTCTACATGGAGTTGACCCATTGTTCCGCGACTAGTGGATCGAAAGATCCACAAAACATTAGTGGTCGTTACCGCATAAAACATTCAATATCCAGTTGATCCCTCTTCGGTGAAGGAGAACATTCCCGATTATTATGGTTATTATTCATAACTTAAGATAATTGGGTAATCATCGCCATGAAGTTTTGAACTCCACCTCCCAAATCATTGGGGATGTCGTTCGGGCAATCGTTTTATTGGCCCTCGCATGAGTTTTTGGGCTGATTACTCCGTGTTCCCACCATTTTCTAAAATAGAAAATGTTAGAATACAATATAAGCAATCAAGTCATGAATAACTTATTTATTTAAACAATTATACCAATAACATAATATATGGGATCCCTAGGTGAATATTTGTACTTAGTCTCATGATATAGGTTTCCTCTAGGGTTCACTAATCCAAATTCCCAAATTAACTAATCCTCCCTCTGATACCAACTATAGCATCCCAGAATTTTCTTACATTACTATTACATCATTATAAATATAAGAAACATAATAGTATTACACATAGAGTATCCAAAGGTTTAGTGTCTTGGGAAAACTAGGACCACACATAACAAATACAACATCAAGCATAAAGATTTATTTAATTTCTCCTTCTCTAGATTCTTATTGGCACTTGTCCTCTCCTTAGTACATGTTTCCATCTGAGGATATACATAAAAAGGGTTGAGCTAGAATCCAAGTAAGAGGATAGATAAGAACAATATAGCATGGGGTGAGCATAATCATAAAATAGGCAAAAGATCATGAACATGAGAGGAGCATAAATAAAAGACTTGAAATGTGGCAATGCATAAAAATGAAACATCATGTCTTAGTGGTTAACTACCACACATACTTCTGAACCAAGCTAGAATCTTGTTCACACATCATTTCACATTTACTCATGAGATTCATCATTTTACCCAATGCATTGGATCACTTTATAATTCCGGGCACACCCATCACATTTAAACATTCATATTGCGCTATATAATTCCGGGCGCACCTGTCACATCATAACGTTATCATTTATCATGCTTGAAACAATGAACATACAACATAAATTTACCTATCTAACCCAAGAAAAGGAATGGGTTTCATCTTATAATAAAATATTCATAAGCTTTGGGTTCCCAAAAGAAATATGGAATAACATACATGTTAGAAGAACCGTTCACTTTGAGTGAGAAGTAAAAGGGGTGTTCTTAAAAGAAGAGTTCTTTTGAAAAACATTTTATTAGACATAAAAACTAGTTCCAAACATGTATATCCATGAAAATTTTACGGAAATTATGAACAAATTATCTTTGAGGAGTAACCATATCAAAAAATGGAGTGAAAGAGGGAGAACCCGAAGGAAGAAAATTGGGTTCGAGAATTTCCCCTTACCTTGTACCCAAATGATTCCTTCTCTTTAATGTCCTGTATAATGACATTATATTCATTAATTAGAAATCCAGAACCATGTGTAAATTAATAGGGTTCATTCTGGTTTCATTTTTTCATAATATGTTCCTTTGTATGACTTATAGAGTTTAAAAACATTGTTCGGGGATGTTCGTTTTTATGGTTTTTCTTGGGTTGTTCAGTTGTATTTTTAAATTGAAGTTTGGGTAGAACATGAGTAAAAATACAGAACTGATATTACATTTTATTAATGATATTACAAGAGTTTTAATAATCTTATAATGAACTACATTATATCCATGTGGATGAATCATTAGATAAGAATCAAATGAAGATTGTGTGGGTTAATTTGAGCGGTTTTTTGATCACAAGGAACTTGTTTTAATTTATCCCTTAGTAATATGTTCATAAGTCAGTTACAGAACATTAAATAGGACATAATAAATATAAAATATTCTGTTTCAACCATAAAAATAGTTTCATGACCAGATCTGAAGTTAGAAATGGAAGAAGTGAGCATGTCGTTTTTGAAGGTGATAAATTTAACATCTCATGAACAACGTTCTCTTTAATAAAATCTAAGGAAGAGGGAAGGGGGGTGAGGTGATATAATATCCCATTAGCATCATAAAATTATAGTATATGTATAATACTGGATTTAAAATAAAATTTAGATGAAAAACGATGGGTAGAGATCAAGAAATGAACTTGAACATGAAAGGAAAATAAAGGAGAAGAGGGATAGAAATTACCTCTAGAATCCTTTTCTTAAGAACCTCTTTAAGGGCCTAAGCTTGGTGTTTTGTCGAGGCCAGCACCTCTTAAACGTGGGGGAGGGGCTAGGAAAGGTGTTTGGACAGATCTTAGACAATTCATGAAGCTTGACAGGTGTGGTTTGGAAAGAGGAGGGGGAGGTCTTATTTATACATGAAGGGGAGGTGTTTTGGTATAAAATATTAGATAAAATAATATATCAAAATTTAGACTTGTAATAGAAGTCTTTTGACATCCTAAATCATATATTAATATAATATAATTCTTATTAGTCTTTAATTCTTCTTTATAATCCGATTTCATTAATTTATTAAAAGGAATGTGAAAGAATGAGAACAAGACACTTTAAGAAATCACCTTTTGACTTTAGACTTTGAAAAGTTCTTTTTAGGTTTGAGAAATGTATTTATTGTATTTTAAGGAAAAATTTATGAGATTTAATAGAATTTGGCCGAAAATAATGTTCTAGAATGTTTATGTCATCATTACATCATTAATGATGCAATTTAGTACACACCGATTATGCGAAAAACTGTACTTTTTTACTATTCACCCGAAAATTGAAGTATTTTAGAAAAAACCCAAATATTTACCCCTACCATTTTTCAATGTGTAGAATCCAAAAATGATTTCCATTTTTCAAAAATAATTTTCTATATATTTTTAATTTAATATTTAATTAAAATCATAATTTACTTAAAAAAACAGTTTTTAAAAGTTAAAATTGATTTTATAGTGCATTCAAAAATTACGTAGGGTCTTATAAAATTATCTAAAACAATAAGAAATTGATTCAATAATTTATGAATAAATTTTAGGGAATAAATATTCTTTTAAATTAATTAATTAATTATAATTAATTATTTATTACTTATAAAATACCAAAATGTTTACTAAGGTCAAATTATCACTTTCTAAGATGTCTAAATTTTATTTTATTAATCATAGGTAATGTTACTCTTATGTTGGATGATTTACTATTCATAAGGGTATGTTACTATTCTTGAGGGTATGTTACTATTCACCAAAAATTATTTTTGTATCATTAGACTCCAAAAATTATCTTGAACACAACCGTGTATGTATGATTTTCAAAATTTAAAACATAGAAGTGAAAAAATTATGTTTAATGGTCACTTATCAGTTAGTAGTTCATTATTTTGTGTTTTAATGTTATTTTGTGACATAAATATTTGAAGGTTATTTCCATTGAAAAACTTTGGGTCGTTACAAAAACATTGAGAAGCCTCAGAAATGGTTTTTCAAAAAGGGATACATCAAATCTATAAAGAAAGTGCTAAAGAAGATTTTTGTTTGTGAAGAGGAAGATGATGATAATGAATTCTGTGAAGAAGAAGAACAATAATTTAAAACTGGAAACCATGCTTCCCTTATTGCCACTATTGAAAAATCAAAACCATTAAAATACAATGGTTGAGACAGTCAGTTGACAACTGATTTCAATCCCGAGCTACAACTTAAATAATCTGTTAGTAAGATTAAGATCAAATGTAAGAGTTGAAATAAGTAGAAATCAATTGTAGAAGAATCATATGATTATGTTTATCAACTCAAAGATGTAATTGAATTAATGGAAGAATTTTTGAAAGTAAAATCAAAAGTTCTTGAAAGAACAGATGATGTAGTGGATCTGAGGCTGAGAATTGAAGAGCAGGTAAAGGTTATCAATGACCTCACCACTAGACTAGAAGAAAAGACCAAGACCACTGAGAGCCTTGAATAGGAAGTTGTTACTCTTAGGAGAAAACATGAGAGTGACTCAATTTCAAAAGATTCAAAGAAGAAAATATAGTTTAGAAGGTTCTCAGATGCAGAAATATTGGAGAGGGAAAACGTGGTTTTAATGGAGTTAAAAAGATTTTGAATGATCAAAGACCTGCTTGCATGGGAAATAGTGGAATCAGTTGTGACGCAGAGTCGTCAAATGCTACAAATAAAGGTGACCAAAATGAAGGCAATATGAAAGTGGGTGATGTTGAAAATTCATCTAAAGTGCTGAAACAGAAACCCCCAATTCAATATGAAAGTAGAAAAGAAGGTTATTCTCAAGCCTCCTACAAAAAGTATCCCTCAAACTATTTTCCCATAGAATAAGGAATGAGGATAAACAGAAGTGAGAAGACATTTCTTCTCATAAAGAGCAAGTTCTATGGATATTTGGGCCATACCATGTCTTATTGAAAAGAGGAATGAAGATATATGAATGGAAAAGATATGGGTGTTCAATAGAGGATAAAAAATTCATATCATAATTTTTTTAGAATAAATAGTTTCTATGGATATTGTTTTTGTTGTTTTAACTTTGGTCATAAGGCTGCAAATTGCACGCGGGGGAGGGACATGGAAACCTCAAATCGGAGTTCGAAACAAGTCAAATCTTCTTAACAAGACAGTGTTCCTCTTATAAATTTTTTTTCTCATCTAAAAGAAGATTTAAATTATGAAGAACCAATATACACGGAAGAGTGAATTAAAAGTAAATCAGTGTTCTACACTCAATCCAATGTCTTATGGAATGATAAGAAGAAAATTGAGAAATCCAACCTTGCAGAGGTGGACCTCAATGTTAAAAAAAGCAACAGTACCTGGATTCTGGATAGCGGTTGTTCAACTAATATAAATAGTAATGCAGGTCTGTTAACGGATATCAAAAAGAGGGTTGATGGAACAATACAGTTCGGTAATGATAGAGCTCTGAAAATAAAAGGTAGTAGAATTACATAATTAGCTAATGGTGAGCTAAAGAAAACTACTGTAGTTTATATAGATGGCCTATGTCATAATCCCCATAGTGTGATTTAACTCTGTGACTCGGGAATTGTAGTAACTTTAAATCAGAAAGGCTGGACTATCAAGGTAAAGACATGGAATTCACATATAAAGGGATATAGAATAGAAGGAATCCTTTTTCAGGTTAATAGTAAAAAATACTTTTTTTACATGACTGTTTAAGAAAAAAACATTTTGACATCAGAGACTGGGGCACATCAATCAAAAAGACATAGAGAAAATATCAAGATTGAGGATTGTCATGGACATTCCCAACCTAAAGCGTGAACTTGAAAAGTTTTGTGATGCTTGCATTCGTGGGAAGCTGGTCTGTAGTTCATATCAGCCAAAGAAGAAAATGGAATCTCATCTTCTTGATCATATTCATATATATGTATGTGGCCCAATAAATGTTGTTTGAACTCATGGAGAAAGGTACTTCGTCCTTTTCATAGATTTTTACAATAGAATTGCATGTGTACTGGTTATACATATGAAATGACAATTACTTGACTGCATAAAAACATATCGTTGAATCACCTAGAATGATACTGGATGAACAATCAAAGTGTTAAAATTAAAAAATGGAGGGGAATACATGTCTACTGAATTTGAAAACTACCTGGAGAAGCATTGGATACAACAAGATGTAGATTCTGTGAGAACTCCACAACAAAATGGAGTGGTTGAGCGCATAAATCGACTAGTGAACAACATGGAAATAACTATGCTGATTGAGAGTCGTATTCCATGAAATTATTGGAAATAGGTCGTTCAAGATGCAGTGTATATTCAAAATCGAATAGGACTTTATATGGGAAAGACAAAGACACCTTACGAATTGTGGCATGGAATGAATCCCTATTTGAAATAATTTCTTGTTTTTGGAAGTAAGTGCATCATCAGAAACAAAGATGGAAAACAATGTAAATATGGAGACAATGTAGATGAAGAAATTTTCCTTGGATACTAAATGAAGATGAAATCCTACAAGTGTTTCAATAAGTGATTTTGATGGATTTTGGAAAGAAGTGATGTTAAGATCATTGAAGAGAAAACTAAAAATTCTTCAAGGATTTCATATTCTGATATGATAGGAAGTGAGTAAGAAAGTGAACATGAAGTAAATAAAAATATAGAAATAGAGGAAGGTGTTCAAAACACTCAGGAGTCACATCATGATGTTGACTCAGAAGATGAATCTGAAGAGGAAACCTTGACTTGAGAGAATGCGACTGAACCTCAATAAGAAATCGAAAAGCTGAGATTGATCCATATAACATAATTGGGGATATGAGTGCACCAAAAGAAACAAGAAGAATGAGGAATAACACACAATATGCATTTCTGTTAGTTATGGAGCCATCCTCATTTGAAGATGCTGCAAAGGATGAATCTTGGGTGAGTGCAATGAATGAAGAGTTCGATCAGATTGACAAGAACCAAACATGGGATCTAGTCAAGAGATCTAAAGGTCATAATGTTATTGGTACAAAAAGGATCTTTAAGAACATGTTTTATGAGCATGGAAGTGTTGTTAGAAACAAGGAACAACTGGTATGTAAAGGATATTCTTAGGTTAAATGTAACACCCTAGGTAAATAAAGAATATGACATTTTCATATTTATCCATATTTGTGAATAAAATATTAATATTACTTTAAATGGGACTCTATGCTCGATGGTGTACCCAACACGCAACAACGAGTTTCTTGGGAATCTTACAGTGCACTCTAATAATAAAATAATATTATTTTAAATGGTAGTTAACATGTAGTCGTTGTATTGGTGGGAATGGATATAAATAACTAAAATATTATTATATATGTTTTTAAATGTTTTTACATTTATTCAATAAAATATAAAGGCTTAAAATACAGAAATAATTCAATTTTAGGCGTATATGCCCTAGTTTTCACTAAGGGTTCGCTTATCGCCTTTTGATGGCGAACCGTCATTAAGTATAGTTTTTTCTAGTCTTATAAATTCTATTGGACCAAATAAAACTCTTCTTATGAATCGGGAAATCAAAATTTACTTTGTGTAAATTTTTGGTATCTTTCCGATAAAGTTCATTTTTTTAATGAATAGTGTAAAATGTTGTATTTTAATTCAAAACCTCTTTTTAATCTAATTTATTTATATGATTATATTATCTTTTGAATTGGTTTTAAAGTGAAATTAGAATATATTTTTACCATTAAATCCAATAGTGGTTGTTGGAAATAATTTCACATTAAGATCAGACTTAAACTAGTGTAAATATTTTGATACTTATTGTTTCATAAAAACACGCTATTTGCTCTGACAGTGGGAATTAATTATTAAATTAATTAACGTGACTTATATGTTATGAATTTTGTAAAATATACTTCATTTTTGAATTCGGAATATCAAATATAGTTTAGGGTGATTTTTTGGGATTTTTCTGAAAAACTTTAATTTTTGCTGAATAGTGAAACCACTAAGTGGTACTTATAAAAACTGATTTTTCCGTTTAAATGAAATTTTGCCATCTTTGTGTTTTGAATTTAAAAAATCCAACATACATGGTTGTCATTATGAAGTTAAATGTGGTTCAATGGGATAAAAATAATTTTTTGGTAAATAGTAACTTATTACGTTTTTAATCACGATTAGAGGTAATTATTGTAGTTTTTGGTAAGAATAATGTTGTAATAAAATGAAATGACCTAGAAACATGTACTACCATCATTGGATGTGTCATGGCCGACCTATAAAATCCATGGGTCAACTTGGGGACCCCATGGAGCAACTTTGGTTGGAAAATGACATAAATATCTTTTTATTTAATGTTAAAGTAAAAATGACACAAACATGAGATGATTTACTAAAACAATTTTTACATGGGGTTGTACAAGACCAATTTTTGACTATAAATAGTCATTGGAAAGCTAAAATTATTTATTACATCATAGTATTTTTTTTTATAATTTTTAGATATTAAATGAATTAAATTATTTATGACATCATGATGATTCAGCGATGACCTCATTGTTTAACGATTTAAATAAAATGGAAAGATAATGTAATATCAAAGTCCTAGACATGTACAAAACCTATTGGATTAGTGTATTTCGAACCATCATCACCTTATCCTCGAAATACATCAATGTGGGACCTTTAAAATCCGAACCGCTTTTGAAAATAAAGTAACATTTTGTAACATTACAAGAGTGCCCCTCCTCTCCTCTAATAAAAGGCCCCCACCTATACCTCCTTACCCACACTCCCAAAGACTTTGGCTCGGCCAAACACTTCCCATTTTGTCTATACTCTTCCCTCTATTACTCCTTGAAGCCTAAATTTCGGAAGAAGTCTTCCCAAGGAGTCCTTTGAGCTCAAGCCAAAGGGAGTTACCCGATTTTAAGGTAATGTCTTCACTTGTGTCCTTTTGTTTTATTTTGCTTCTCCAACCCCCTAAACTCTTTTTATTCATTTTTTTGTAACAAATCCAGTATCTTAAATATACTAGTATGTTTTTATATGATGTATTCGAGCTAAACATACACACACATACATCTAATGGTTAAAGAACATACTATTTCTGTGGATGGTGAATTTCTGCCTCCCGAAACGATGATTGTTCAACATTCTTCTAACACCTTAAAAGGTGGCCATTAAGATGACACTATATTTATATATGATATCTAATATTTTTATGTTTTACTTAAGCTTCTATATTTTTCATTTATGGCGTACCTTTATGGTTTCCATTATGGGTAAACACGATATCTTAATTTAAGGAAGTGCGGACTACCGCCCCCTCAAAGTGATTTGATTCGTTAATACCATATGTGGTACGTTTAAAGGATTTATTTAATGATATTATATATTATAACATACTGGAATTAAAATACTATTATGTATCATTATGTTTTAATTTCATTAAATATGGAATAGAAATGGAAGTAGCGTTCATGCGTACGTACGGCTTACCGTCTCCATGAACGGTACATTTCATTTCATATCTCAAAATGTTATGTAATATTAAATGTAAATATATATAATGGATATATATGTAATATATTACATCTAAATTATGGATATCATTCTGGAATTATAACATATATATATCTCTCTCATTTTGTTTTAATACCATTAATATGACAAAAAAATGAAAGTAGCGTTCATGCGTACGTACGGCCTACCGTCTCCATGAATGGTGCTTTTCGTTTTTTATCTCCAAATGATATGGAATAGTATAAAATTAATATTTAATGGATATATATGATATTTTAATACTATTCTGGAAATTATTTACTTATAACTACATGGGAAATCTTTTTTCAAACAAGTTCATTTTTGACTCACGTACCAAACATCGGCAACAACCTCTGATATGAACTAACATTATTAAACAATTATTATAACATTATAATATGTGATATTAACTGAATAATAATCTCTAAAGGATGTACTTAAGAAATTATTAATTCACCAATGTTTATTATTCAGGAATATAAAGAAACGAATAAGACAAGTTGGACTTGAGGTAAGAGATCCTACTCATCTCTTTCTTTTTAAGTACACTCTTTTATGTCATTCCTTCTATGCTCATATTTCTTGTTATTGGGATATTAATTTATATTAAACTTAATTTAATTTTTATTTTCATATGATGAGAGACCCTATTCGCTCTCATCAATCCATTTTGGAAGTTTTGAGTGGCACCGTTAGGCTGTCGAATTTTCGTAAGAGATCTAACCACTCTCTTTCTTTTTAAGTACTCTCCTTTATGTCACTTCTTTTAATCTCCCATTTGTTATGTTGGGGGATTTTCTTTTATATTCATCTTTATGTAAACTTTATGTTAATATTATGAGAGACCCTATTTGATCTCATCAATCCATTTTTGGAAGTTTTAAGTGGCGCCGTTAGGCTGCCGAGTTTTCGTAAGGGATTTTTCATCTCACTTTTATTCCCATGAGATTTATGCTACATTTGCAAAAATTTACTTTAAGTGGTGTATGTACTTCCCATTATTTTAATCATTGTGTAATATACTTTCTTTTATGGGTATTTACATCAATGTTGTATTTTACTTCTTTCACGAGGTGTATGTTTCGAAAGATACCCATGTCGGTAAGGGAACCTTTCACCCTCCTATTTTTAAAAGACTTCTTTTGTTGGGACTTTTAATTTACATATTGTTATGTTGGTATATGTTCTCATATATCTTTATTGATGTAAATTTTATGTCCAAGTGATGATATAACCTTTTTTTATCTCTCATCAACTCATTTTGATGTGACACCGTTAGGCTGTCAAGGGAACTTCTTAACCCAATTTCGAATTCTTTGGGTTCAACATGTAGTTATTGAATATGTCATCCATTGAATATGTGTGAATGACCTTTGATTATTTTACACTTAATATCCACTTATATTTGGTGTATTCATTTGTCACACATAATTATGTAATTGATTTATCCTTAAACCAAGGATACCATCTTTGTATGGGACTTCGTCTAAATCTTCATTCGTTGAGGCATATTTTGTTTTATACACAACCTTCTATTATATGGTGTGTAAACCCCTTGGACTTTTATGTTTATAAAAAAGGAATCTTTTTTATATGAAGCGTTTTACTAAACAACAAAAGGGAATGTTTTTTCATACGTATGCGGCGACAATGACTTCTTCGCCGCCGTGACCATTATTTGAGTTTCGGCTTCCTCTACAAGCCATACCTTCTTTTTAAAATAAAAATAAATACCATGTTATACTTTTCTTTAATTTTGGTATTGAAAATGGTTTTCATAATGTTTTTATATCAATGTGTTGTATTGATATCTTGTGATTGAACGGTGTAAATGTTATGTTTCCTTTATGCATGTTTTATGTGATACGATTAGGTTGAGGTTCTTGAGCATTATTATGAATACGGGTGGTTCCGTGATAAACTAAGGGCGGGTGAGCACGATATAGCTCTCCAATAAATTGGGTAACATGAAGGAGTGAAACGTTAAGGTTTCTCCGAAGAGATTTAGGGAATATACTCTGGTGAGTATTCCAAATGTAACCAAGAGGGTTACTCCCTACGTAAGAATGTTATGAATGCCTCAAGTTACCATTTATGTCTTATGATTTCTATGATTTATTCATGATTTGATGAGTTATGTTAAAGTGCCTATGTTTTATGGGTAAAGTTTGATTTTATTCTTATGTATATATGAACTCATGTTTCCTTTCCATATTTTTATAACCCTTACTGAGCTTTTTATGCTCATCCCAAGTTTTTGAAATGTTTTTCACAGGTCAAGGGAAAGGTACATGATGGGATGATAGTGTCAAGGATGTGTCAATAAAAAATCCGTGTTTTATTTTAAATATGTTTACGTTGATGGAAATAATGAATACTTTCTTTTATGTAACCACTTTGTTTAAATGTGGAATGTAATGCAGGTTTCATGATTTAATTATCTAAAACTCTAAACCTGAAAAGATCCTCAATGTGTAATCTTGTAATAACTCAAGATTAAGTAAGGTTTAAGGCTGGGGCATTATAGTTGGTATCAATGGTCGATTTAGATAACTTTAGAGGATAGTGTATTCTTTAAGCATAAGTGGCATTACCATAATGGTTAGGATTTCAGAAAGAGTCCTAGTTTTAGATAAAGTGAAAGACTAAGTATATCTTAGTGTTTATCTTCCTCATTAGTACATGATGGTTATGTTGATATACTCACACTTACCTTTTTGGTTTCAGTAAATGGATGGATCTAGCAGGGACCAAAGAGACAATAGGTTTGAAGGAAACTGTGGTGGTTCTATGATTAAGATACTAGATAAAATGGGGGATTCAATGAGGAAACTCGTGGTTGTTCTAAACCAACTATCAAGGAGTCATGATCAACCACTTTAACCTTGGTATGTTCTATAATGAATCATGTACGAGATGACCAATCTATGTGGAAGTCCGGGTAATAATTATAAAGGTAACCATTATAGTTTATATGATCCTTACTTTTGAGGTAATTATGTGTTACTATATGTTATGATCGAAGTGAAAGGCATGAGATAAAATTGAGGTTAAATTATGTTATGGTTATTTTTGATGATTTCATCTCTTTTTGGGGAATGATTTGAGAATTATATAGTTTTGGAAAAAGGACAACACGCAGACCGTGTGACTACACGTCACGTCAGACAAACCTGCAGGAATCGAACCCACAACCAAAGTGCGACTGGTATTTATCGCCTACCACAGGACTATGTGAAGTCCCTGGTTAGTTTGACTGATTCTTTTTAGTTATATGATTTTATTAATTAAGAGTAAGTTGATTTTGGGTTATTTATGAAAATGATTAACCTATCATGGAGGATATGTGATTAGGTTAATTACTTTTCAATACGAGACTTTAGGGGAAACTGATGTTGTTTGGAGATAAATGTTACGATTTAAAATGGAAGACTATGTGACTAAATCCTTCAAATATTTGGGTTTCAATATTATATTGGTTTACTTTGAAGAATTTTATGGACAAATTGTTTATCGGATGGTCCTCGTTGAACTTTGGGTTTTGTTGGACAAATTTTGGAGATTAAGCATAGAATTTCTTTTTAAAGGGTTATCCTTTTCTGGATTATCTGACCTTGTACTAACCTTTTCAGTTTTGGTTTTGGTTAAAGCCTAAAGTCATGGGAAGTATATATTTCTCTTTGGTAGATTAGGTGATTCTCTAGAAGTTGATTATAGTACTCTTAATGCGAACAAGTCTCCCTAAATACTCGTCGTTTGGAAAAAAATATGAGTTTGATTAAGGAATCTAGTAAAAGTTGAAAGTCAACATGATAACTGATTATGTTTCCTTATTAATAAATTCCTCAATAAAATGTAAGTTAAAAAAATGTGGTCTATTAACTTTTCCTACTGGGGAATCGAATACCATTTAACCCATCACATGTTTGTGATTTTCTTATGGTTAACTTTCTCCTAGACATGTTTACTATCACTCTCCCTCAAGAACATGACCCTTTGCTTTTTCTTCCATGTCCATGTTTTTCTACATGGAATCCTAGTATGGGTTAACTCGGGTGACCTCTGTACATATCTTCCTTTATTTTAATGTGATTGTTTTACTGACTCTTGTAACACCCCAGGTAAATAAAGAATATGACATTTTCATATTTATCCATATTTGTGAATAAAATATTAATATGACTTTAAAGGGGACGCTATGCTCGATGGCGTACCCAACACGCAATAACGAGTTTCTTGGGAATCTTATGTTGTACTCTAATAATAAAATAATATTATTTTAAATGGTAGTTAATATGTAGCCATTGTATTGGCGGGAATGGATAGAAATAACTAAAATATTATTATATATGTTTTTAAATGTTTTTACATTTATCCAATAAAAGAAAAAGGCCTAAAATACGGAAAGAATTCAATTTTAGGCGTATATGCCCTAGTTTTCACTAAGGGTTCGCTTATCGCCTTTTGATGAAGAACCATCATTAAATATAGTTTTGTTCCATCTTATACATTCTATTGGACCAAATAAAACTCTTATAAAGAATCGAGACATCAAAATTTACTTTGTGTAAATTTTTGGTATCTTTCCGATAAAGTTCATTTTTTTAATGAATAATGTAAAATGTTGTATTTTAATTGAAAACATCTTTTTAATCTAATTTATTTATATGATTAGATTATCTTTTGAATTGGTTTTAAAGTGAAATTATAATATATTTTTACTGTTAAATCCAATAGTGGTCGTTGGAATTAATTTCACTTTAAAATCGAACTTAATCTAGTGTCAATCTTTTGATACTTATTATTTCATAAAAACACACTATTTGCTCTGACAGCGGGAATTAATTATTAAATTAATTAATGTGACTAATATGTTTTGAATTTTTTAAAATATACTTCATTTTTTAATTCGTAATATCAAATATATCTTAGGGTGAATTTTTGGGATTTTTCTGAAAAACTTCAATTTTTGATGAATAGTGAAACCACTAAGTGGTACATATAAAAACTGATTTTTCTGTTTAAATGAAAATTTTCCATCTTGTTGTTTTGAATTTCAAAAATCCGACATACATGGTTGTCATTATGATGTAAAATGTGGTTCAATGGGATAAAAATAATTTTTTGGTGAACAGTAACTTATTAAGTTGTTAATTGCGATTAGAGGTAATTAGTGTAGTTTTTGGTATGAATAATGTTTTAATAAAATGAAATGACCTAGACACATGTCCTACCCTCATATGATGTTTCATGGCCGCCCATGAAAATCCATGGGTCAACTTGGGGACCCCATGGAGCCACTTTGGTTGGAAAATGACATAAATATTTTTTTATTTAATGTTAAAGTAAAAATGGCACAAACATGAGATGTTTTACTAAAACATTTTTCAAATGGGGTTATACAAGTAATATTTTTGACTATAAATAGTAATTAGACAGATAAAAATATTTCCTACATCATAGTATTTGTTTTATAATTTTTAGACATTAAATAAATGAAATTATTTACGAAATCATGATGATGCATGGATGACCTCATTATTTAACGATTTAAATAAAATGGAAAGATAATGTAATATCAAAGACCTAAACATTTCCAAAACCTATTGGATTAGTGTATTTCTAACCCTTATCACCTTATCCTCGAAATACATCAATGTGGTACCTTTAAAATCCGAATCTCTTTTGAAAATAAAGTTACATTTTGTAACTTTACAAGAGTGCCTCTCCTCTCCTCTTATAAAAAGCCCCCACCTCTACCTCCTTACCCACACTCCCAAAGCCTTTGGCTCGACCAAAACCTGAACATTTTGTCTCTCCACTTCCCTCTCTTACTTCTTGAATCCTCACTTTGGGCAGAAGTCTTCCCAAGGAGGCCTTTGAGCTCAAACCAAAGGGAGTTACCCGATTTTAAGGTAATGTCTTCACTTGTGTCCTTTTGTTTTATTTTGCTTCTCCAAACCCCTAAACTCTTTTTATTTATTTGTTTTGTAACAAATACAGTATCTTAAATATACTAGGATGTTTTTATAAGAAGGATTCGAGCTACACTTACACACACCTACATCTAATGGTTAAATAATATACTGTTTCCGTGGATGGCGAATTTCTGCCTCCCGAAATGATGATTGTTCAACATTCTTCTAACACCTTCATAGGTGTCCATTAAGATGAAACTATATTTATATATGATATCTAATATGTTTATGTTTTACTTAAGCTTCTGTATTTTTAATTTATGGCATACCTTTATGGTTTTCATTATTGGTAAACGCGATATCTTCATTTGAGGAAGTGTGGACTACCACCCCCTCAAAGTGATTTGATTCATTAATACCATATGTGGTACGTATAAAGGATATATTTAATGATATTATATATGATACCATACTGGAATTAAAATACTATTATGTATCATTATGTTTTAATTCCATTAAATATGAAATAGAAATGGAAGTAGCGTTCATGCGTACGTACGGCTTAACGTCTCCATGAACGGTACATTTTATTTCTTATCTCAAAATGTAATGTAATATTATAAGTACATATATATATTGGATATATATGTAATATATTACATCTAAATTATGGATATCATTCTGGAATTATAACATATATATATCTCTCTCATTTTGATTTAATTCCATTAATATGACAAAAAAATGAAAGTAGCGTTCATGCGTACGTACGACCTACCGTCTCCATGAACGGTGCTTTTAGTTTTTTATCTCCAAATGACTTGGAATAGTATAAAATGAACATTCACTGGATATATATGATATTTTAATAATATTCTGGAAATTATTTACTTATAACTACATGGGCAATCTTTTTTCAAACAAGTTCATTTTTGACTCATGTACCAAACATCGGCAAAAACGTCTGATATGAACTAACATTATTAAACAATTATTGTAGCATTATAATATGTGATATTAACTGAATAATAATCTCTAAAGGAGGTAAATAGGCAATTATTAATTGACCTAAGTTTATTATTCAAGAATATAAAGAAACGAACAAGACAAGTTGGACTTGAGGTAAGGGATCCTACTCATCTATTTCTTTTTAAGTACACTCTTTTATGTCATTCCTTCTAAGCTCATATTTCTTGTTACTGGGATGTTATTTTATATTACTCTTACTGTAATTATTATGTTCATATGATGAGAGACCCTATTCTCTCTCATCAATCCATTTTGGAAGTATTGAGTGGCACCGTTAGGCTGCCGAATTTTCGTAAGAGATCTAACCACTCTCTTTCTTTTTAAGTACTCTCCTTTATGTCACTTCTTTTAAGCTCCTCTTTGTTATGTTGGGGGATGTTATTTTATATTCCTCTTTCTGTAAACTTTATGTTAATATGATGAGAGACCCTATTTGATCTGATCAATCCATTTTTGGAAGTTTTATGTGGCGTTGTTAGGCTGCTGAGTTTTCGTAAGGGATTTTTCATCTCACTTTTATTCCCGTGAGATTTATGCTACATTTGCCACAATTTACTTTGAGTGGTGTATGTACTTCCCATTATTTTACTCATTGTGTAATACAATTTATTTTATGGGTATTTACATCAATTTTGTATTGTCTTTCTTTCACGGGGTGTATGTTTCGAAAGATACCCATGTCAGTAAGGGAACCTTTCACCCTCCTCTTTTTAAAAGACTTATTTTGTTGGGTCTTTTAATTTACATATTTTTATGTTGGGATATGTTCTCATATATCCTTATTGATGTAAATTTTATGTCCAAGTGATGGGATACCCTTTTTTTATCTCTGATCAACTCATTTTGATGTGACGCCGTTAGGCTGTCAAAGGAACTTCTTAACCCAATTTCGATTTCTTTGGGTTCAACATGTAGTTATTGAATATATCATCCTTTGAATATGTGTGAATGACCTTTGATTATTTTACACTTAATATCCACTTATATTTGGTGTATTCGTTTTTTACACATAATTATGTAATTGATTTATCCTTAAACCAAGGATACCGTCTTTGTATGGGACTTCGTCTCAATCTTCTTTCATTGAGGAATATTTTGTTTTATACACAACCTTCTGTTATATGGTGTATAAACCCCTTTGACTTTTATTTTTATCCAAAAAGAAACTTTTTTTATACTAAGCGTTTTGATAAACGTCAAAAGGGAATGTTTTTTCGTACGTATGCGGCGACAACGACTTCTCCGCCGCCGTGACCATTATTTGAGTTTCAGATTTATTCTACAAGCCATACGTTCTTTTTAAAAGAAAAATTAATACCATTTTTTAATTTTCTTTTATTTTGGTATTGAAAATGGTTTTCATAATGTATTTATATCAATGTGTTGTATTGATATCTTGTGATTGAAAGGTGGAAATGTTATGTTTCCTTTATGCATGTTTTATATGATACGATTATGTTGAGGTTCTTGGGAATTATTATGAATACGGGTGGTTCCGTGATAAACTAAGGGCGGGTGAGCCCGATATAGCTCTCCAATGCATTGGGTAATGCGAAGGAGTGAAACGTTAAGGTT
The DNA here is from genome assembly GCA_963277665.1 of Viscum album. NCBI lineage: Eukaryota > Viridiplantae > Streptophyta > Magnoliopsida > Santalales > Viscaceae > Viscum > Viscum album. Next base: position 138,689,460 of record OY728164.1, read on the forward strand.
TCTTCAAAGAGATTTAGGGAATAAACTGTGGTGGGTATTCCAAACGTAACCAAGAGGGTTACTCCCTACGTAAGAATGCCATGAATGCCTTAAGTTACCTTTTATATCTTATGATTTCTATGATTTATTCCTGATTTGATGAGGTATGTTAAAGTGCCAATGTTTTATGGGTAAAGTATGATTTCATTCTTATGTATATATGAACTCGTGTTTCCTTTCCATATTTTTATAACCCTTACTGAGCTTTTTATGCTCATCCCAAGTTTTTGAAATGTTTTTCACAGGTCAAGGGAAAGGTACATGATGGGATGATAGTGTCAAGGATGTGTCAAGAAAGAATCCATGTTTTATTTTAAATATGTTTCCGTTGATGGAAAGAATGAATACTGTCTTTTATGTAACCACTTTGTTTAAATGTGGAATGTAATGCAAGTTTCATGATCTAATTGTCTAATACTCTAAACCTGAAAAGAATTTCCTTTGCACCAGTGGCTAGACTGGAGTCAATCAAGAATTTCCTTGACATGGCACTCCAAAAAGGATATAAAGTATATCAAATGGATGTTAAGACAAAATTGTTTAATGGTATACTCGAAAAAAAGTCTACATATAACAACCAGTGTATTTTCTTCTTGGTACTAATGAAACAAAGGTTTGAAAACTAAAGAAAGCACTCTATGGATTGAAATAGGCACCACGAGCATGGTATTCCCGGCTGGACTCTTATCTCAAGAAACTAGAATTCACATGAGGAGGAGTAGATCACAATATCTATGTGAAGAATTCCTCTGAAGATCAGTTCATGGTTTTAGTTTACATTGATGACATTATATTTTGTGGCAGCAGGCAGAAATCAGTGGATGAATTTTCCAACCCCATGAAATCAGAATTTTAAATGTCAATGATTTGGGAGCTCACATATTTTTTTAGGGCTACAGGTTACTCAAAAGAAATATTACACTTTCATATCTTAAGAAAATTATGTAAGCTAGTTTCTGAACAAATTTAATACACATGACTTCAAACTAATGTCAACACTGATTGCAGTTGGAACCAAACATGGAAAGCATGAGGATGGGACCCTTATTGATCCCACCATGTACAAGAGGATCATTGGGAGCCTACTGTAACTGAAAATGACGTGGCCATATATTGTCTTTGAAACATGTTTAGCGGCCCACTTTCAGATTAATCCAAAGTAGGAACATATGGCAGTAGTTAAAAAAAATCATGAGGTACATTCAAGGTACTCATAACATTGGGTTATACGTTGCTGCAGGAAGGGACAATGAATTATCTGCGTTTTCTGATGCTGAATGGGCTGGTGATGTAGTGGACAGAAATTCCACCTGTGGTGGAGCATTCTTCATTGGGAATAAATGTGTTGGATAGTTGAGCAAGAAATAAGAAAGTATTTCTCTTAGTAATTTTGAAGCTAAGTATATCTCCGCCCTAAAGGTATTCACTCAACTGTTATGGATAAAGCAACAACTAACAAATATGGGTGATGAGGTAAAGAAACCAATGATGATTTACTTTGATAACAAGAGCGCAATTGATCATACGAAGAGTCCTATTAAGAATTATTATACAAATCATATTGAAATCATGTATCACTTTATCAAAGAAAAATTTTAACAAGGCATGATTATAATGGATCATGTGGTAACTGATGAGAAATTGGTTGATATCCTGACGAAGCCACTATCAGCGGCTGGGTTTGAGAAACATCGGTTGAACCTCGATGTTCAGCCACCTCCCAGTGCATAAGGAGGTTATGAAATTCCCCTCTCTCCAGCTATATTTATTTTTTTTATATTTTTCTGGATCTGATGTAGGTTTGTAGTGGAGATACTATCCCAGGGGACTGTGTTTTGAGATTAACAATGAACAATTACCAGTCTTGGGGTTTATTTTAAATGGGGGAGAAGGAATAAATTCAGGACATGTGGTGCTTCTGTGACACGATGAGAATTCGGTGAAATAATAAGAATTCGGTGATAGGATGAGAAGGAATACATTGGACATGTAGTTCTTCTAGGAAAATTTTAGAGAATTTATTGGGCGTCATTGAGAATTCCAAAACACGGGATCCCAATTCACACTTCCCCTCTTGTTTTCTACACTGATCATTTCTCAAGAAGACCTAGAGTGTTGGCTAAGTTGATTCTTACGTTTTTGGTTTTATGTGGATGGTGATCTATTGAATTTATTTAGTGATTTCCAACAAACCCAAATGGGGAGATTGTTAGAACCATGGTGGTTATATGTATGAGTTGGAGTATGGTTTGTGTTTGTTGTCAATCCTCAGTGGATGTTCAGAATGTGTCCCAGTAAAGTGATTATACAGTTCAAACAGACAATAGTATTGAAGGTGGTTCTGTTCTCCAACGTTTGCCTAATTTTTGGACCTAAAAATTGGAAAACGAAGATATAGGTTGTTGGAAAGAGGAGGTGCAAGCAAAGAGGAAGTGATGCGTGAAATAAGGGAAGTGTGCGCAAAAAACAGCATGGTGCACAAAAATCAGTGTGGTGCATGAAAAACAGTGTGGTGAACAAAATAGTGGAGAGACATTTTTTGCGCAAGAGGTGTTTCAAAATCAGAACATAGAAAAATGGTAAAGGCATGGGCTGCACAAAAAACCTGAAGATGTGTGCGGAAAATGGTTCCTCCATGTAATGTATTGCGTGATGAATGAGAGATTTTTCGAGCCACGATGGGTTTTGCGTGTAGGGGTCGATGACACCTATAAATAAGAGGTGACCTCCCTCATTCTGAATAGATGAAGACATAGAGAAGATCCGCGTGCTGATGCATATAAAATGTTTGCATAAAGGGGTTTGTGCGAAAAAGGCCGAGGTGCATGAATAAAGTCCTATTTGCACGTAAAAGGTGTGGCACGTAAAAGTTTAAACTTTTTTAAAATGCAGATGATGCATGCCAAATTTTATGTTGCACGTAAAAGTGGAAGGTGCATGAAAAAGTGGATGGTTCATGTAATGATACGCGTAAAAGGTGATGCTGCGCGAAATAGTCGAAGTAGGGCGTAAAAGTTGACGCTGCGCAAAAAAGAAGTTGTGGCATGAAATATTTTTCCCGTGAAAATAATATATTGCGCGCAAAAGTGAGATATTTCACGCAAATGGTAGGTGTTGCGTGAAATATTTAGAATAAACTATTTGAATGTTCCAAATTTATGGTTTAGTGGTTCAGTGCTTTCAAGTGCATCTATTTTGGACTTCGATGAAAGTAGAGTCTCATGCTGAACTGAGGCAAAGACTTTAATACATATCTATTGAAGAGACCTTCACATTTATAAACTGCGTCGGACTTCACCAAAGACAGTGAGTCAGGTGGAGTCAATGGGAGTGACTTGAGGGATGCAGTGAGCTATCCCTGAACCTTTGTGAAGGCTGTGTTCCTGGAACTGTGTTATTGTGACCAAAACTTTTAATCCATAAACTAGTGAAGATTAGTGAATTTGGGTATTGCTGACACACTTTCGGCGTATGATCCTAGGACGTAGCCCTTTGTGGTGATCCAAGTAAAAGTGTTGTGTCAACATCCTACATTCATTTGGATGACATATATTACATGTTCTTACCAACATGGGAAAAAGATCCTCAACATTAAAAATAAAATGTTGACACCCAGATTCACCCCTCCCCTCTCACGGTGTTTCGTGTTCCGTCAGTTATCCGATTTCTTAAACATTTAATTCTCTTCTCTCAATCATATTTCCAAATAAATTTCACTCCATTTCAAGTAATCATTGTTATTGGGATTGAAAATTATGAGATGTTTCTCAAAAATTGATTCTAATACACAACTAATCCATGTAAACTATAGATCATTATCATAGATGTTGGTCAATGACATCCTTCAATTTCCTCTATTTTTTAAGGATCCACATATATCCCTTTTTGGTGATAACCTTGAAAATTAATGTTAATTTGTCTAGGTATAATATTTTTATGAAATATACCTCTTGGTTTGGAAGAATACTATAAAATACTTTAATAAACAAATCCCAATATTATCTTATAATGGGAATATTATCATAGACACGATATTCCTTATTTTCAATCATTTTAACTTGATATACATTATCATAAGGAAATAATATCCATGTTTGAGAATATGATTCCAAAGGAGATGAATCTTTATATTTAAATGTGTGTATAAGTAGTGGATGACTCATGGTATAGGGGGTCAATTCATTCTCCAATTAAATTATGTTTTCCTGATTCATGGAAAGCCATTCCATAGAATGAATTACAATAAATTTAGATAATGGGAGTATATAAATGATTCCTAAAAAACCATCTATCAAATATTGATAGAAGAGATGTTATATAATTGAGATGAAATAATTATTCCAGATTATATTATCAGTGACATTCCTAGTTCAATGTGTTTAATTTTTGATTGAATTATTCTACTAAACCTACTTGATAGGTGTAAGGGCCCATGTTTGTTAAAGACATAGAATTTAGACTGATTTAAAAAAAATCTTTTTAGATTCTTGAATGTTGTAAAATAATCAGTTTATCCAAGAATATGATCTTAGATAATTTATATGATCACTTCGTTGTGCCTATAATATACTTTTTACCGTAGTTTAAGAGTTTGGTGGAATTTTGAATGGATCAAATTTTACGGAATAACTAATAATTATTAATTATTAATTTGTTTGTGATGGATTATTTGGATAAATTTTTGAATATAGTATCATATAGAGATTATTTCTTTTCCATTTATTCCATAAATAGGAGTTATTCCAATGTGGGGGTAAAATCAAGTCAGAAATAAACACTGGTTGTAGAGCCCTTTTTCTTTTCTTTTTATTTTTTTTCCTTTTCCAATTTTATTTTCATTATTCCCTACATAATCATGCATGTACATGGGGATTATCCATCACATGATCAAAGAATAAAATTAAGGAGAGAGAAAAGAGAGAGAGAGGATGAAATATATATTCCATTGCAGAGATCGGGATGAGCTAGATCGTCATGTGAAATCTGTAAATTGTGGAAATGGGTGAAGCTCTGATGGATTCTGCCCAAAGTTGGAACATTTTTTATTTTTCACTGAAAATCCTTATATATTTATCATTTAATATTTTTAAATACATATTATGACTTATTAGGAAACCTAGTTGGTTGACCTATATCTTTTGAGGAGAAAACATGAGACATGTGCTGATTTAAGGGGTTCCCATTTGGAAGTCGTGATCACATGATGTGTAGTTTAGGAACACATGTCATGTGGTCTCCCTATTTAAGGAAACTGATCTTTCTAGATGTATATTCCATGTAATAGGTATACAAACTATCTATTGGGATCCAGATCTATAGCTGAGTACCAAACCAAACATCCTTTGTAGGGGCACATGGACATGTGAAATACACACACATACCCTGTGTGGTTTGCACCCAGTGAAGAAGTACAGAAATAGGATATAGATATAGATATATGATTTGAGGTACATGGGTAGGAACCCCATGTAGCTTACATGCCATATACCTATCATACATTCCATGTATATGGGATTTTAGATTCTATGTATGGATGGAGTAAATTCTTAGTTGTGGCTTTGGGAGTACATAATACATACTTAGTATACATTTTAGGTACTGTGCCTTGATAATCTTTGAGGGTTTTCCATATCTTTACACCTTGGAGTCGAAATTAGATAGATGTGATGTCCATTTTTAGTATCCATCCTCATTGACTGTGATGGTGAAAACCGTGATGTGATTTGCAGACTCCTAGGAAGGTTTTAGAGATTTTTCCAATACAGATATGTTCTTCCTATGGAAATCAAATAAATATATATCCTAAAAGTGAGACACTATATATGAGGTCTTATATAAGATATATCTCAATACTAGTGTTCAAATACTATTAATTTTTGTACAATGGCCCATCTTATATTTTAACCCAGAGAATTTCATATAGGATTCCTATGTCTATGTATACCATTATAGGATCCCATGTAAGATTCATCTAATTAACATTTTCTGCTAAGGATCCCAATGAGGATTCATTTTCTTATGTGTAGAACTCTAGGATACCGAGTCGGATGCCTCTCTTTTGTGTTGACTAAAGGGACCCAGTGGGTTCCTTGATGTTTGACCAAACCTGAGAAAGTGATTTTTGGGGTTTGGGTGGATATGGTAGCGGGTGTAACCATAGAACCATTGAAAAACATGTATTCCCATAGGGATATTTTAGTAGTGGCAGGTTCAGGTGTTCTTCCACCCTCTCTCTATATAAATATTTTTCACTTGATTACTTTTGATTCATCAATGACAACCACAGATACTTCCTGGTTTGTGTTCATTGAGCTTTACATGATTCGACGTTCCTTTCTAAATGTAAATCTTTTTCCTAGGATCCAGATTCGGAGCACTTATTTTATATTTTTGGGTTCCTAAACATATTTTCTCATATTTGGATTCTGAGCCCTTTCATTTATTTATTGGGATACCCGAATTTATTTTGTAGGATCTGAATTTTACACTGTGTTTATGATATTTGGGCATGACATCCTTATGTTTATGATATTTAGGCATGGAATCCCTTGATAATGATATGCAAGCATGGAAAACCTTGATAATGATATTAGATCATGGAATACTTTGATTATGATACATGATCTTGACATCCCTATAGATTGGATACTCAAGGAAGATTATGCTCTCACGTGAAATGGGGGTGATTACATTCTCCGTAATTTATAACTTGATTGTGGTGGTAGACATGAAGTTCCTCACCATTGATGCTTTATTTATACTTGATATATGATTATGATCTCCATGAGTAATTCATATGATGATCCCAATGGTTAGGTGGATGTACAATTATTTCATCACCCATTGGTGCTTCCTAGGGATGCAGATGTTGAAATATTTTTATGAATTGATGTTGATCGTGTACTTGGGTCCATATAGAATTACACATATAGATCACCTAAGGCTCAGTCCCTTAGGGTTCATCTAAGTTCCAATATGATTAAGTCCTATGAACCAGGACTTAGGGATAAAATATCTAAATGGATTTTCTTGGATTTAGTGGCCTGAAGACTAGCTCAAGGACCATCTACAAGATGTCATATTATTACCAGGAATACTTTATTATTGTTATCAGAGGAATGTATGGGTGAAACCAAGGCTATGAAATGTACCCCCATAAGGTGAAATATCTTTCATGGAGACATCTACAACATAGGATGAAGAAGGTGTTTTATATGGGTTCTAGGGTCCCAAAGACCAACTTAATCATGAACTACTTGAGTGGTATGTCATCCAGCTCAATTACTTTTTACTGGTGTCCAGGCAATCAGAATTAAAGACCCAATGATTGACTACTTTAATTTATATATTTAATTTGAACCAAATCATGTACATAAATATTTGTATATATATATATATATTTATGGGAATATATGTAAAAACAAATATAAATCTAGCTATACATGATATCACCATGCCCAATTGACCTGGATTACAGACCCATGGATCGACTGTTGTTCACATTATTAACTGTATTTATCCTTTAAATTTTGTCTTAGATTGTCTGAGGGTATTTCATGAGCATGTACCTATAACAAAATATTTATAGGTTTATCAATGGGGGGCCTACTGAGATTATTGGTTTCCCATATACCTGTACCTTAGTGTCCATACATAACTTATGTATACTTTTAAAGTTGACCATATGTATATGATGAATAGGGTTGAGTTCCAGGGTTGAATGATCCTGAGGAGCTACACTTTTGGATTCTTTTTATTAGGTGGAGTATATTGGTAGTATCTTGGAAACTCAATATGTGGTCTAATTACGAGTTAGTAGTATATCCCTATACGTTTATTTAATCTTCCATTACATACGCCTGCATATATGGTTAGCCTTGTGGGAGACCAGTGTTTTATATATGAAATTATTTTTAAGGATTTTATAGTATTTCATTTATTATTACATCATTCTTCTATTTTAGTTATTTATTACATATGAATTTTTTATATTATGAATTTGGATTTTATCTAGTTTTTCTATATTTTTACACTGATATGATGTCATATTCTTACCATGGGAACACTTTGGTCCCTTGTTGCTAGTGAGAAGATGTTATCATATGGAGAGGTATTCTTCAAGACTTGTGGGGAACCGACTCAAAGCACTAGTTTAGTGGCATCTAGGTTAGGACATAACAATACAAAAATTTTCAAAGAACCACAGAAACATAAGACATTTTAAGTCCATGAATGGATGATTATCCTGCCTTTCAATATATTATTATTGTTATAATCATTTTTCTCATCCAAAATAGTCATAGGGATGATAATTATCAAAATATTAAACATATAAATGAGAAATAAAAGATATTTAATGGCTACCTCATTAATAACACGTATTCGATAAACTATAAATTTACAGGTTTCAATATATATTATCTATTAAATACTTCATAACATAAAATATCATGGTTCTTTTTTCCCTTTATTTTTTTATAAGGACATTTTTTATTTACCAATACATATCCCACAAGAGTGTAAATCTAGGTGTTCAAAAAGGCCCCTATTTCATGCACCATGTGCTGACTGAGTTAATACACAATACACCCTATTAAGGGTAATTACTCCCAAGTACAACTACTCTAGATCCATTTACACATGTAGTATCCGGAAATGGATTTTATTTCCTAGAAGCCACTTAATATTTGCTATAAAAAATATATGATTGTTGAGAATGTTTAGTTATATCCTTGAGGCTGTCACTAAGGTTTTCTAAACCAAATCCCAAAAATTAACTAGACCTTTTCCTAATACAATCTTTGAAAACCCATATCATTTATATACCATAATTTATGATTTTTTACTTAATGTTTGACAAAGTAAAATCCCTTAAGAATGAGAGGAATAGTTTTTGGGACATTATCTACTTATTCCTATAATTTTAAATAATTATAAAGTGAAATTATTTTAAAAACAAAAAACATGCCCTTAAATTCCCTTGATCTTATAATACTGCACGAGATTACCTAAGGACTTTTATATGAAAGGTACGATCAATAAAGACCAAAAAGGGAATAATAAAATAATTAAAAGATAAAAGTAATAAATGTGAGTCAAGAGGCATATTAAGGTGACATAAAAGGATGTGAATCACAAATATGACCAATAAAGAACTATATAATATAACAACATCAAGGAAACAATGGAATGCGGAAGTGAAATAAAACAAGAAATCATAAGCATCAGTCAAGGATAAAAACTAATAAATCAAAACACAATGTGATTTGGATAACCTCTCAAACACTATATATAGTATTCCATTAGATAAAAGAATTATCCAATGTTTTGGAGGGAAAATTAATTCTGGACCCACAATTGAAATTCATACCATGTATATTCATTTGTATGCCATATATATCATAAAATATAAGAATTAATTTAATCACCCTTAATATCTTGATTATGAAGTGTGAGTTATATAATTGGATGTCCGAAATCATTTTATAATAGTTTATTATATGTTAATAGTATTAGTGGAATTGGGGATGTGTATTTACAACATAAAAGTTTGGCATGGAAAATAAAGGGATAATATTGGCAACATAATAGGTGTACATAAGGGTTTATATAAGGATTTAACCACAGTAAATGGTGGTTTATCATTAATCAAGCACCAATATGATAAAATTTTATGTGTTAAAAACATTACCTCACTATAAATTGGAAATAAAAAATGCATACAACAAAGAAAGAACTTATAATAAAATGGAAGAGAAGATTATCCCTTGAAATCGGAGGTCATTCCTAAAAGCTGAAGAAAAGTTTTTTAAGAGCTTGGAGACACCTTGGTAGGAATTTAAAGAGGTATAGGTAGATTAAATTCATGATCAATCGGTTTTCAGTTAAGAGGAGTGGAAGGATGGGTTTGTATGTAAAGAAAAAGAGATGAGAATTCTTTATTAATTTATATACATAGTTTTTAGAATCTATATGATAAAATAATCAAAACCAATGAACATATCATGTTTATTCCCATTGTTTCTTACATATTGGAGTGGTTTTTATTATTTAATAATGTGTATAAGGGAACTTATAAAAATAATTCCATTGGTTATGTAGAAGTGAGTCATTTTCATAAAGAATTTATTTAATAAAATAAAAATATTACATGATTTTGGAGGAATCATTAATGGTTTATAAAATTAATCATATAACTGGAAAATTATATTATTTTAATGGATAAATTTTTATTTTAATGGATGAACATTACCATCTTAATTTAATCATGTTTTAGCTATTATGATTTCATAATAGATACCAAATATTTATATCATATTAATTGTTTACCAAAAAAATCATTTATCTTAGGATACTGTGAAACCATTTTCAATGACTTATTTAATGTCATAATTTCAAAAATAATATTTACTATATAAATATAATTACATAAATATGTGAATTTAAAATTTTAAATAAAAACTCTTATTAATAAGAAAATTATTATTGTTACGATATAAACATCTTTCATACCCTTATAGAATTACTTTGGATATAATTAAATTTTATTATTATTTATATATATATATATATATATAATGTAAAATAATAATTATTATGAGAATAATAATTTTTTCAAAGATGATTTATTTTATGAAGAAATATTTTTTTAATTGAAACTATATGTCTCTTAAAAATATATTTATTTTCATCACATTAAAATATAATATTTTTATCAAAATCATTATATAAGTTCTTTTAAATTTATAATTAATATGAAAAATATTATAAATATTTCATTAACATTAAAATATATAAATTTATATTACTAAGGTGGAGATACATAACCCATCATTATATCAGTATACACCCTAAGGGTAAGTTGTATGGTGGTGGGGTTGTCTTGGGTTGGTTCGGTGAACATGATTGTGTTGTTATCTAGACAAGAATAATCTTCTATGTAAAAAGTTTCAGTCAAGAATTATTTGTTGAATATCAGTATTGTATTGTTCAATTAAAAATCGTATTGATTCCATCTCCATATAATGCTCCAATAAATTGGCTTTATAAGGTATGATCCCACTGGTTGATGTTATCACATATTCCACATATGTCAATTTGACATTATCATAGACATTTATATATATATTAATCAAAACGATCACTATAAAATAGTTATATTATCAAAAGTTGTTATTCTAAAGGTTCTTCTAAATCTAACATGCTATATTTATAATAGTCAAAAATAACCTAAATATTGTCTATATTTTCTATAACTAAGTTACATAATAATAAATTTATTTATTTGGAAAGAAATTTCATTTATAAATGGTTTTTTAATTTCATTTTCGGGATCATATTAATAAATCTGGTCTTTTCAATAAAATTTTTGAGGACTTATCACATGATTAACTTATAAGTACATTCCTTAGAGAAGTGGTTTTGGTTCATGAAATACCACTATCGATCATATTTTTTCAAGATATGAGATTTAACTAAATGTTCGAGAAGTGTATCCAATGTTATGTAAAAAATTAACTGAATTTTATTAAAACAAATCACCCCCAACTTATTCCCAATTTGATCATACTATCAATATACTGGAAGACATGTTGAGAGTTTCTCGATGGACTTTATAGGAGGATGTGATCTAAATCTTCCTCTGCTAATCTTCTAATATAATAATATATTTCACCGAAGCATCAAAATGGATCCATATGAATCCCTTTATGAGAAGAGATGTAGAACTTTTACTTGATGGGGGTTAAGTCATTGAAAACAATCCACAATTACCTAAAATGGTTAATGAAATGGTAGAAAAATTCACCACCATTCAATGACACATCCGAAACATTCAGAGCCAAAAAATTAGCAATGATGATAACCATCAAAGAGACCTAAAGTTTGAGGTTAGAGTAAAATATTACCTACACATAGAGGAATATAATTGATTCATGATAGTAAAATGGTAACTCAATGTTCTAGGATCACTTTCCCTTTTTAGCATTATAGTCACATTGGGATTTTGGATTATTCACTAGCACTCCCACCAACCTTGTCTTAAGGATATGACATATTCCACATATTCCTATTGAGAAATTACATACTAGATAAATCATATTTATAGAATTCAAAGTAGGTATAGTTGGAAAATTATCTCTATTATATGGCTAATTTGGTGATGACCTTGGTCCATACATATAATTTTCTACGCAACAAGGCAACTCAACTAGTCAACATACTATAGAAAAACCATAAGTATAAGGTGAAAACTTGAGAACATTAAGAATACATAAAGAATAAGTACCATTACCCTTTTACACCATATTATGTAATATGAAATTTTAAGGGTGAAATTTCTTATGGTATGAAGAATGTAATGACCCATAATTTTATCAATGGAATTTCCCTTTGAATATAAAATTTTGTGATATTTAGTTATTTATTATTATATAATGCACACAAACCACATGATAAAACCAACCAAATAATTTTATATTAATTTATGAATTCAATTTATAGAACATATTAGTTCATAATAATTGAATTTTTTATAGTGAAATAAAAATTAGAATACAACATGACAATAATAAAAAGCTTTGGATCTTCTCGATCCCCCAGAGTAATCACAGACATGAAAAACACTGTAAAAATGAGTAAAAATTTTAGTAACACAATGTTTATTTCTGAAAAACCATATATATAAATTTTTGAGAAAATTGATTTGAATGATAAATGAATTGAATAGGATATGTTTATAGAAATTAAGAAACCAAAATGAATGTTACAAACCATAGCATTGGAATTGTAATTTGATCGTCAGAATAATAATGTGTCAGTTATGGGTGGTAACATGATCATTTGAATAGTAACCATAACTTTGTAAATGTAAAATAATATTTAGGTGTCTTATAAAATTAAAATGTGACATATTTATATCCGGATAAAATAAATAATCGTTTTAAAATTTATAAAATAACTGTGTATTTTTGAAAACCATATATGTTTTAGAATTTTCATAAAAAATATAATAACTTAAATTAATGTTATTTTTCATTAAATGGGTATATAAATTAACATTATTATTTATTATTATGATTAAATAATTTTTTATGACCATGATTAATTTTTTGAATGTTCTGAAAAGTAATCCTAATATTAAAATTAGTATTTTTTCAACTAAAATTGGATTTCATTTAAATATAAAATTTTCATATTCCATGAATTATTTTCTAAAAAAAATTTAATTTTTCTGAGTCTACACATCATAAATGTTTATGGTTTATTTGGGGTATTTTTCTATAAAAATTAAATTTTTAGGGAATAGTAAAATATAGAAAAATAAAATATTTAACATTATAAGTTAAATACAAGATAAATTTCATAAGGGGTGAAGTATGAACCAGTAATTTTAAACTCAAAAGAATAATTTAATTTACAAATTCCTAAGAATAAAAACTATTTATAGTACTGATCCCAAATAATTAACTAATAAATATAATATTGCAAAAGCACCTCACTACTCCCAATATAAATACCACCACACACATCCCCTTCTCCTCACATTTTCTTTGCCTTGGATCATAGAGAATTTCTTCAAAATTATCTTCCCAATAAACTCCCCAACTTTAATGTTATACTGGTCTCAACAAAAGAAAAATTCTTTATTCATTAAAGAGTTTTTCAAGGATACGACATTCAAGTGGTTATTTTCCCAATCTATATCTTTTAAATTGTTTTATTCTTATACCTTCTCCTCACTACCCTTATCAAATAAAGAATAATAAATATACTTTCAAATGTATATATATATATATTAATTTTATATTTTTAATTAAATATCTACCATCCATCCTCTCCTATTCTCCTATAATTCTAAAAATAAAATTATTATCCATATTATGTCGATTCACCACCTCTGTAGATGATGTGTTTTAATATTATATTACCACATTAATTGAAGGTATAAATTATATTAAAATGGTTTAAAAATAAATAATTTTTATGTTATATATTATTTTACAATTTTTATTTAATATATAGCCATAATATAAAATCACATGAAACAGGTCTGTGATGGACTATAAAACTACCAATTATAATCTAACCATATAATATTATTATTTAATAAATGAATTTTATATATTTAAAAAAAATAGGTATATTTCAGAGCATTTTTGTTTCTAGATTTTCATGAATCGAATTTTATTTCACTTCGGGAGTTGTAAACCCAATTGAGGAAAAAACCGATAATTATCCAAAAGTGATTTGACCATTGAACAATGAAAATAACTCCCCACGAATAGTGAAATTAAACCTTATATCTAATTCCAATCATTAAAAACGAAATAAATATAATTATAGAAAATAAAATATACATGGAAGAAGTTATTAATCAATTAATTATTTCATTTACATTCATTATTCAGGATGTAATGTGCATGTGAAAAATGATTCTGTAATAGAAGGTAAGGGATCTCTTTAATCCAACCGGTTTTCTTTTGGATAAGAACTTTAACTCTATAAATCACATTCAATATCCATTTTACATTTTGAAATGCCACTATATTTTTTATATTTTAAAATATACATGTCATATTCTTCCTTAATTTTATTGGTTTATATATACAATAAGTTATGTTCTCAAAATACATCTTCAAAATCATACCCTAATATGGGAAAATTTTCTTTCCCTTAGTACTTTTATATAAAAATATTTTAAAGAAATTATTTCAAATCATGATTTTATTAAGTTTCATAATGGTTCGAGGATAACTATTTCGTTTTACATTTCTTTTTTAAATAAATACCCATGTTCATTCTTTCTTCAAAAACCTTAAAATGAATCTTTAAAACACAATTTTGAATTTTTTTATACCCCAATATTTAAAATTTATACTAATTTTTTAAATAAAGAAGAATTTTAGACATATTATTATTAATCTTGAAATTAATATAAAAATATTTCATTCAATATTCTCTTTGGATTCTTTAAGAAATCACCTTTATTGTGATATTATTATTGATTATGCAACCCATATCATTCCATTTGGATTATTTTTTGAATGATATATGCTAATTTTCCATTTGTGTAAACATAATAATGTATATGTAATGGAGGGTGCACCCATATTGTGATCCAATAAATTGGTTAATGTTTATGTCGCATGATTCAATATCTATGTGATTAGGGATTAAACCTAATCCATGATGGTAGTTTATCTACTATGTGATGTTTTCTTAGTAGTTATACTGAATTTATACATTTTTTATGTTTTATATTGTCTCCACATTCCATTTTTTACATGATATTATGATTCCTGGTTCCTTATGTTATGATCCCATATGACTATTCATAATCCTTTTCTTTCATGATATCATGTTATGTCTTTTGAATCAAATGTTATGATGTATTGTAATGTTTATTCCCTTATTAAAAAATTGTGGATCACACCTTTTATTATGTATTCCCTTTGTTATTATATCATGTTTGAATATCTAAAACTTATTTTGGAGCCCCATATTGTTATTGAAATAAAGAAGTCTCGTTTTTTGTTGTAATTTTATATACTAATCCTCTCATAGAAACTAGCCCTATCAATTTTTTGGTTCTATTTTTTGGATATTTATGCTAATAATCAAGTAATAATATGTGTAAAATGATTGGGTTGTTATATTATTATAGTATTTATAGAGGTATCTTTCTTAACATGCTATATTGCTTATTATTACCCTTAATGTGCATGTGAGAAAAAAATTCATTTTGTTTCCTCATATCTGAATAAATATTCGTCCATTATGGAAGATAAGAAAATTCGTTATTCAAAGATATGTCTATGAGATGTTTTAAATAATTAGTGATGTATTATTTTAAGTACTATATATTAGTTCCCAAAGTTACAAAATAAAAATATTCTTATCATCATTGATATACATTAAAATTGATGTTATATAATAAATGTCAATAACAATATCCCCAAATTCAAGAGTTTAATCCTAGGATGGTTTTATTAGAACAAAAGTATAGTTTATATATTTTTAGAAATTATGATGAAAACCTTAGGAAGAAACTATTAGTTTGAAAGAAATATTACAAGTGTATATGTTTATAAGTTCATAATAAATTACATTTTTTTAATTTTATCAAATTTTTTTTATAAAATTTTGAAGTTGGAGGGATGGAGGAGATGTTTTAACATGAATAAATAGTTTAGAGGCAAGGGTTAATGTTCGTATTTTCAATGTATTAAAAAAAATTAATGTTTTCTAATATTGGAAGAAACAAGACTATAATAACTTATTGACTTATTAAACCATATTAACCTTAACAATGTGGAGAAAGAAACAACTCAATTATGTGGAACTTTGAGTATTGATAAATTCATGAGAAAATTACATCCATAAATTAGTGGTTCCCTATATCAAATTGGGATTGAAAGGTAGATATCATCATTAGAAATGATATTTTTGTGGTTGAATGCTCTATAAAGTATAATCTGTTTCTATCATTTTATCATCATTAAGGATAATTTGATCAATTAGGGACATTAATAAATCATAAAAAAGAATTAATAAATGATTAAATTCATATTCTAGAGGGATTAGTTGAGGCAATTCCCTGAGAAATATTTCTCGTAGACAGTTAGAATCAACATGGAGTGAAAATTTATTATGATAAATTCCCTGGATAATGAATCCATTAAGACATACAAGTTTATTATTACTATGATAATAATGTATGCTTCAATATTTTTCATCAAAATAAAATGTATTATCGATAGATTTTATAAAAAATTAAATATATGTGTTTATAAATATTTGGAAATATGATAGTTTTATAGTTATGGGGAATCTTTTTGTTTTGTCGAAATATTGAAATAGTGTTATAAAATAGTAGTCTGTATTATAGAGTACATGATAATATGATTAAATATTATAATTATACACAGAGATCATATAATTAATAGAGATAAATGAAGTTATTTTAACAGTCTATATACTGTATATTTCAAAGGACTATGGAAATTATCTACAGAAAACATATAAATTATTTAAGAATGGAAACAAGGTATATCCAGCCAACAAATTTGGACACATAATTAGTCAAGAGAAAGTATGTAGTAATTCATAGAACATTAATTAATATAAGATGGTTTTCTAAAATCATCAAGCTATGGTTTGATTCATTAAATGTATTAAGGTGTGGAATTATGATAACAATTCTCAAAATCAAAGGTTAAATAAATAAAATTAGTATCTCCAACCCACTAAATCCTACAGGCCTAATTTTTGCAATTTCTACCAAAAATCCTAATTCGGACAACCCAAAAAATGTTTATTTGAATGGTAACCATTTTCTCAAGGATGGATTTTTCTCTATTTGATTATATTTCAACATATTCATTAATATCATGAACATTTATAGGGAATATGAATTCCCCACCTCAAAGGGTTGATATTGAATAAAATATTGTAACATTAAATTGTGTATCGATTTCTATCTAGATATAAATAAACATACCTATTATTATTTTTTGGGAAGGATTATCAGTGAATCTTATCCTTTTACCCTTTATTGTATTTAATAATATTTTGGATACATAAAGGATCGTGGATTTCAATGACAATATAAATTATCAATATAAATTTCTTAACATTATTCTCTTGAAAAAACCATAATATTATTAAAATGAAATAAAGATGTAGAATCTAATGATTTAATATCTTGTTTTGGATAGTGGAGACTAATATTATGGTTTTGTTATAGATTTCATTCCAAAATAATAGTGTTGAAGGATGGAATACGTAGGAATGATATACCTATTGTGTAAGAATTTATAAATGAGTTCCTTAATGAATTTCTTAGACCATGATCAAATCGGGAAGTTGTGTTTTCTATTAATATACTCCCAAGATATATTTCATTATTAATTCCAACATATGGAATGGATATTATCATGATGTTGGACTTAAATAAGAATCTATGAGATCTCTAGGGAAAAGAGGAGTTTTATCATCATGCACCTTCTTAGGGTGATATTATTTGTTTTTAAAATAATAAGGAAGGATATAAAAGATTATGTGTTGATATATGATAAATAAGTGTCTCTATAATCATAAATAAATATTAATTATCTATAATTAATGATCTATTTTCTAAAACATTTACTACTTCATAATTTTTTAAGATTTAATTTAAATTTCAATATCATTAAAATAGGGTAAAAAATACTATATGTTTATGAATGGCTTTTGAACTAAGAAAGTACTATATGACACTATAGTAATGAGATTTGGTTTAAAAAAATCACTTGCAATATTTATAGATGTAATGAATTTGGTATTGAAGTAATTTAATTAATATATTTTGGTAGTCATTATTGATGATATTATTATTCATTCAAAAAACCTGGTGTAATATAATGTCCATTTTCAAGAGTCCAATTTGTATGAGTTATAATTTTTTTAATTTGTTATCAATGAATTAGAATAATTTTATTGAAGGAAATATGTTGAATATGTTATAAATTAATAGTATCTTGGATGTTTGGTTGATGTATCAAATCCTAATGTATCAAATAAGTTCCTATGTTATGTTATGTTGGAAGAAGAAAAATGGTGGTCTTGCCTTTGGAAGATTTAGATTATATTTTTTTTCTATGTGAAATATTATTTGAATAATTTTCATTACTTATGATGACTAGTGAGATGATATTAATGTCTCAAAAAGGTGCCTTGATGGGTGGAAGAGTATAATTGTTAATGAAGAAAATAATGATGGATCCACGCTATGAATGTTCTAAACAAAGAAGTATGGGTTAAAAAAATGATGACAAGTGGGGATTAATAGACAGAATATTGAGCCAATTTTTAGTTTGATTGTGTTTATAGTTCTATAACATAGAGATGAGTAAAAAATTTACAATAAAGGATGATTGATAATTTATTAATCATTAATAAAACATCATAATTATATGTGGTTATGATTCAATATAAATACTTAAAAATGGTGAGCCTTTGTGAAATATAGGAAATTAGGTTATGATTTGATATTCTCAAAAGAACCAAACACCAAGAATATTATAAAGAATTCATGATTTCAAATAATTATGGTTTATGGGAGAAGTTTGTGATACTTTGTAGAAAATTTATTTTTGGAAAAGGTTTCTTGAGAAATGTTTTCAGATAGAGGTGTCCTGACTGAGCTTACCAGATAGTGTAAAGTTAAGAAGATCACCTGAAAAAGAATGTATAAAAGATAACTAGAAAGAGAAGTGTTGTTATAATTCTATATGGAATAATTTCAGAAAACATGATTCATTTTTGAAACATGTATGTTGTGGATGAAGTGATATCTAATAGGTAATGATGTAACAATATTCATGAAGTCATCGGGTAGGGATATCAAAATGATCTTATAATAGATTAAAGTGAAGTTATTAGATAAAAATTTGTCGACTAGTATCTTTCAAAGAAACTTATTTGGATAGATTATTTTAAATTCTAAATATATGTTTCCTAATAAATTCCTCATATAGGGTAAACATGTGAAAATCATCATGCATATAAGTTACTGAAGAATATCTCGATGAAAATATAGATTGAAGAAGCATCATAAAAATGTTTCTATATGGAGCCATTAGCCATAAGAACTCAAAGAGTATTTGAAAAATGAAACATATAAATACCATCAGATGAAAAAAGATTTATTTTTGAATTAGATATTGGTAATTCTTATCAATAATTTCCAATAATATTTAATTGGAATAAGCATTGTTGGACAGATGTGGTCTTACTAAGAATTGATAAACGATGTGTTTAGGATCTATACAATGTTTTCTAATGTCATACAATGTTGTGATGTTGTTTCAGATGTCCATTTCTATAATAATTAGAAATAATAAACCATTATTTGAGCCTTGACTTTGGGAAGGGTTAAATAACATTGAAAACATGTTTTTAACAAACTATTTCAAAATATTATATACTCCTATCTATTTGGAGTTTTGAAGGAAATCAGGTGATGAATGTTTTAAGCAGGATTTTAAAATTTGAAGTGGGAACTTGAAAATAAAATTTTTCTATTATCCGTTATTTTTTAGTTAAACTATATATATATATATATAAATTTGAGTAGGTGAACTATAAAAATGTTAGTTGATTTACAACTGCTATGATTATTATTGAAGAAGTAAATTGATGAAGTAAGATGATGACCATAAAGCATGAGAGAAATTCTGTTTTGGGTTGAATTATCATATGGAGAATAATATATTAAAAAAGAATAATGAATCAGAAGAATAAAATGCAATAAAATATAGTCTTAAGGAACCATATGGAGAAATGATGTACTGGATAGAGAATTTAATATATGAGGAAGTGATGGTACTGGGAGAAGGAGAAGAGATCAGACAAATTAGTTTGAGACTTATAATATCTGATAAAAATTTTACGATATACAATATTGGATGCAATTTTTTTTGACGGATTAGTACCAAATAAAGTATTAATGAAATATATAGAAGGTATTAAATTAATAATAATTCATTAGAATGAAATTTACTTGATAAATAAGTTTCAGAAGAAACGGTAAAAAAATAAGATTAAATAAAAATATTAGAAGTCATGTTGCAGTGGAACAAAAGAAACATTTCATTTTTTTATTATAATGGGAAAGAGTTTTGTGTGATTCACATTTAATACATTAAAGAAAATTATAAGATTTTTTTGCATAGTTCTTTGTAATTAAGAGAATAGGTAGATGAAAAAAGAAACATTAGGACACTCAACATATGTCACATATAGTTGAGTAATTTATTAATGCTACAAAGAAAATGATGAAGGGAAAAAATGTATAAAAAATAGTATAAGTTTATTAAATCAATTGTCATTGGAATAGAAAATCACATATAAAGGGAATTCAGATTTTTTTATCCACCACATAAATTGTTGGGAACCACACACCATGTTTCATGTTTTTTTTTCTCGATGAAGCACTATATTTGGTATCTCACAATAGTGGATAACATATGTACAATCCACCACGATACAAAGAAAATACTAGCTACTATTATTGATTAGTAAATCTTGTAAAAAAATCATTTGTTATCATTTAAATTATATTATCTACATAAATTTTATAATGAAATGATAATGTGATAATGAAGACTATAACTGGTCTAAGAGTTAAAGGGATAAATAGTATTAGTTTTTAAAAAAATTACCTAAACTGATTCAACCATCCCAATAAGTGTTAAGAATATACTCATATGGTCCTCATAATTGGGATCAGAGGAAGTTCAAATCTATTAGATTCTAAACTATATTGTTATTCTCTTTTGGAGATATGAGTCCAATTCCTACAGTTACAATGTAGTTTAAATTTTAGTGAAGATTTATTTATATCAATGTAGTATTCAATTAATTATATGTTCCTCATAAACATGATAAATAAGGAGAATAAAAGATAAAAAATAATTCCTTCTTATTCAAATATGAATAAGGAAATGTAGCAGCTCTATTCCATGATGGTAACAACCCGGGATTTTGTGAAATATTATTTTCAAATGAATTTAATTATTTTAATATTTAGTGTTACTCAAAAAATGATTTTTTCTTATATGTAATAATATGTTTAGCTTTCAACATAAGAAATACAATGTTTGGATTGTGATACACAAAATTATGGATTTATCTTTCAATAAACACAACACCATGTTCAAACCAAACATTACATACTATTTAAAAATTATTATTTAATATAATGGTGATATACTAGCCATTGGAATGGAGGGTATGAATAGAATTAATTATATTATGAAAAAAAAAATTTCACCTGTTTATATATTTTTTTTCTAAATAATTAATTATTAATTAAAACAAAACCATTTTAAAAATAAAAGGAAATTGTTTTCTTAAAAACTATTTCTTATGAAGACAAAGTTTGTTTTATATCAATAAATTTACAAAACCACTTTTTGTTAATTATTTTAACTAAATTTATGTATTATATATTAAATTAAAAATTTAACATTCATGTTATATGTTTTCTATAAAGGATATAATAATAAATCTAATTTTACCCTAAAAACAATATTTTCCTAAAAATATTTTTATTTCTTTTTTACATCGCTCTCCTTTGAAACAAGTTTTTTATTTATTTTATATAATTTATTTGAAAATATATAATTCATTATTTGAATGTGTAATATCAATATTATAATTGAGTTAATTTTTGGGGATTTTTATGAAAAGTTTCATTTTTTGATGAAGAGTGAAAAATATTGACTAATATTTACAAACTGCATTTTCATTTAATTTTTTTATAGAATAATAAAATATTTTAAACAATTATGAAAGAATAATTAGTCCAATAATACCAAAATTATACCAATTAAGTTCATTGAAATTAATTTAATATAAAAATTGAGTCTAAAAAATTGTAAAAGTTTGAAGCTTTTCTGTTTAAAAATTTTCTTTCTCGACATGTCTGTGGGATTAATTCTAAATTAATTTTTGACAAATATGTAAATGGAATTTTGAAAAATAAATTTAATATTTTTAATAATAAAAATTATAAATATATAATAATTTGAACTTAATTATTTCCAAAATTATATGTGAAAACAGTTAAAATTATTAAGGATGATTAAAAGAAACATGAATTTATCAAGAGATTAAACATTTAACATAAGTGGTAAAAGGACCAATAATATTCTCAAAACCACTTTTATGGACATATTTTGACCTTATTACTTTATTAATCATGATTTTAACATTATTCAAGTCACATTACATGAATAGAACATGGATGCAATTCTCTCTTTTCAACAATTACAGGAGTGCCACTCACCTCACTAATAAAAGGCCACCCTCTCCCACTATCATCACACCTCAAAAAAACATGGTTCAGTAAATAAATAACCAATTAAATTCTAAAATTATATCCTCTCATCATCTAAGACATAATTGGGGAATAAATCCAATGAATGAAGGCCATTGGGGAAAACCAAATGAAGATACTTGAAGAATAGGTAACATTCATGAACAAAGGTTTCTGTTTTATTTATTCCTCAAACCCCTCCATTTTCTAATAAATAATATATAATAAACTGATTAACTTCCATATACTTATATTTTGTTATTATAAGGTTATTACCTATAATCACACAAACTTCAATCAAATGGGACTTGGAATAATCATTTATGTGTATGGAAAACTGATGCCTCACGAAGCGATGTTTTTTGTTTTTCCATTACCACCACTCATGGTTGAGAATAATGATTGGAATGATGTTTATTTATGATATATATGATATTTATGATGTATTTATTCTTATTTAATTATTATATTAAATATAACTTCATGATTTAATTTTTTTGGAAATACGATAATGTCATTCGTGTCTATGGTGGATTACCGCCTCGCGAAGCGATGTGATTTATTCATGATTTATATAGAATGTATTAAGGATAGGATTAATATAAATATGTGATATATGTGACATTAAGATTATAATATAATAATATTATATATATATATATCATTATCTGTTCTTTCTTTCAATATGATAATCAAATGGAAACAACGTTCATGCTTAACTATGACCTACCGTCTCTATAAAGGGTGTATTTTATAATATATTTATATAATTTATAGATTATTATAAATAATGATATAATAAATAAATATTATATTTATATAATTTTTATCATTATTTAGATTATTAAATCATTTTTAATGTAACATAACAAAAATTATAATAAATCAAAAATTATATGAATGGGAAAAATGTTTTTACCTGAAATGAAACTTTATCATGGAATTGTTAATAAACAGGTAGTAAAAGAGTATAAAAAAATAATATATGAAAAGTTATTAATGAATAATGTTTTTTATTATAAGTCTAATAAATTTACATTTATTATTATTGTAGTTAAAACATGTATAAATGATCTTAAAACTTAATGTAAGGGATTTATGTCTCGCGTTTTTCTTCTGTGAGACACATTTCACCATCAACACCTATTTATTTTATGTTTTTAATATCCAAACCATTAATTTATATTATTATTATTAATATAAAATCTATTTGGGTTTACATATCAATTTTTTGATCTCCTGTTCATGGGGTTTTCGGTTTAAATATTACCATATCGGTAATGGATTTTTGTCTCAATTTTCCATTATTGAGGAATACATTATGTTATGAACCTATATTCTATAAAAATGTGTATATAAAACCCATATAAATTTTATTTTCATTAATATATTAATTACTATCTTATTTTTTCCATTTTATTTTATTTCATCTTTTGGCTTATGATTCAAAGTTACTAAATTTGAAAGTGTGTTATGTTACAGTCTCGATGTTTTTTCAGTATTGTTTATGATTAAATCTATAATGTTGAAATATTATGACATAACTATAATTTATAAAAATAAATTTTATTATACTCTATTTATTAATGATATTTCCAAATAATGGTACCATTTTATCACAATTCAGCACATAAGAAAAGTAAGTTTTTTTTAAGAAAATAAAACTTTATTTATCTTTTCAATCGAAAATCTGTTTTCTTTCAAAATAATTATTTCTAAAAATGTTTTCAAACTTGTTTTCAATTGTTATTTTAAGAAAAATTTCATGGAAAAAAAATTTAATTTTTTATTTAAGTAATTTTTAAAATGATTTGAAATCTTTATTTTTATTTTTTCATTGTTATTTTAAATAAAAATGTTTTCAAATTGTTTTACATTATAAAAAACATTTTTTAAAAATAAGAAACTATATATTAATAAATAAATTTATTAAATAAATTTAAAATTATTTCATTATATGTTTACATTTTTATTTTCAAATAAACTTATTTTGAAAATTTCTAGTATAGTGACATTCAAATAATGGTTATTTTCCATATGAAATGTTCCATGTGATTTTTCAAAATCTATATCTATATGAGATTAAATCCTATGATATAATTTATGTTTTTTGGGATATGATCCTTGTATATTGTTATTATTATTTCATTAAATGGTTTATGTTTATTACTACATGTTATTTTTGAAACCCTCTTCTCTTCCATGGGTAATACCATTATAAAATTATTATGAAACCCACTGGTTTTCATCGGTTATTATATGTTGAAATGATTATGAAAACCAATTTCTTTTCAATAAGTTATGATATTATGAATTTTTTATGACACCCATTCCATTTAATTAGTAATGATATGATGGATGTTTATGATCTTGCGACACACATATGTATGATTTCATTATGTGAGTGGTGGAACCTATATCTCCCTACAATGCATTGGGTAATGATAAATGTTTTATAAACTCAATGGTTACATGGATGATTAGTCAAATACCAATGACTATGATACATGGATAATAATCCCAATCCAAAATATGTGGGTACATGGGTGATTATCCCATTCCCATTGATTATTTCACATGGGTGGTCATCCCAATACCAAATATGAGGGTGTTCAGATGGTCTTCCCATGCCAAACAAGTGGGTACACAGGTGGTCAACCCATGCTTAACATATTATAAATGTCTTGGTTGGTAGTGTTGACATATGATTTTTAATTCTTTTATATATTCCTTAAAATGTAGTCTTGTGCTCTCATGGATTGAGTCCTTTGAGTCCCTTATGACCCATTTATTATAAACATCCATATTTTTTCCATGAATCATATTTATGGTTGTTGATATTTAAGGTACTTTTTTCAAATGATATGCTCATGTTATCACACCCTTATATTCATGTCATTCTTATGCATCTCCATTGTTTACCATTACTAATAATCTTATCCCACTCTTTCTTAATGTTCCTTTACCCAATTTATAATTAATTATTTTAAGTTGTATTAAAATTTTGATGATATTTGGGGGAAATTTTGAATATATTTAACTCGATTAGAAAAATGGGTCCCAAGTTTTCAAATTAAATAAACTATTATAGTCATGAGGCATTTTTTATGTATCACAATTGATATTTATCTAAAATGATATAATACCCATGTATTATAATACTAGATCTCTATATTATCTATCCATGGAATGGATTAGTTAAAAATTTTGAAACTATGATGAGGAAAAATTTGTGATACCCTTTGGGATATTTCTAATGATATATCTTAGGATGTATCTAAGGATAAGTGTAAGGATGAGTCAATGTTTCAGAAAATGTCCAATAATTTTAGTAGTTGAATGAGGTATTTATTTCCATAAAATTAAATCCATTATTGTATACTACAAGTGGTTGTGTCTATGACATATATTTAAATAGGGGTAACAACCTTGAAAACACTATATTCAGCTATACTCAATCGAGAATTGGTGCACAAAAATGGGTCTTCCTATACACCTAGTCTAAAACTCCCATGAGAAATTATTTTTAAATTCAGAAACACTATATAAAATATCATGATGGATTAAAAAATATGATGACTATGAATGGCCTAGGATAAACATAATGTGTTATAGATCGAAAATAGGTTGTCTCTATTTAGACCACCAAAATTATTTTCAGGCCATGTGATTTTCTATTAGGATTTCTGTTTCTGGCACTATGATTTCTTGTCATTGTTAATGGTGGGAACCAAGAGGAACTAGGATAACATTGAATTTGAAGAATTTTTTTTGATGAGAATCGAAATGGGATAATGAATAGAGGGAATGAAATTGTTATTATGCCTAATTAGTTTTCACAGAACATGATTAAAAACTTGTACATTAGCCAACTCTTAGACTCGCCAAAGAAGAGAAGGATAGAGTTTTCCAAGAAATAATGTGGTGTAGACCATTGAGTAATGATTATTCCACTTTATATTTTTCAATAATGTGGCAAGAATTTCCCAATTAAATTTTTTAAAGGAACAATTTTATGTATAATGTGTTGTGAAGAAGGCCATATTGTAAGTAATTATGGAGGAAAAATGAACTGTCTAGTTAATAAAATTGATGGGAATATTGGTATTTATAATGTATTATAAATAGTTCAATGTTTTATGTGTGCAATTTTTGTGATTTATAAAAATTAGTTTCCTAAGGGGAAAGATCAGGAAGATAATCAATAAGGTGGTATGAGTAATGGTTATATTTCTAATGAGGAAGTGTCTATGAACAACTTATGAAAGGTACTTTCTATTATAATAGCATTGTTTATATTCATGATGAAATTGATATTGATGAATGTTAACATACGATTCTTATTTCATATTGTGGGAAAGTGGTATTAAGGAATAATAATCCTAGTCAATGATCAAAAAATGAAATGAGATGGTCAAATTTTATTTGTATTGGAATTAAATAATTATGAATCATGAAATTTATAAGGATTTTCTATATATATTTTTAATTAATGATATTAAATAATATATTGATAGGTTATGATAACCTAAGAAAAGTGTTTTATTTATCAATTTTATATATTTATTATGGGATTACACTCATTAATATGTTTGGATGCTGGGAAAATAGTGTTTTGTTTGGATAAAGAGATGAATGATTTCGATAATGTAAATTGGATTCTATTAATAAACTCACAAGTGATAAAGGATATTTTGAAAAAAAATAGTTTATGTTATAATTAAAATTTTTGAACAATTATTTCATCCATTGAATATATTAAAAAAATTTGGTTTTATGTATGGAATTAGGAAGCATGTATGTTTTTAATATCATTTCATGGAAATTTAGGATATTACCATGATTCAAAAGAATACGTGATGAAGGTATTCACATGTTTGGTATGTGAAAATCAAGGTATAGATTATGATATATGAGGGATCAATTTGAAGATAATTTTGAGGAATTTATTTACCTTCATTCATTTTGTTTGGAATTTTATCTTTAAGAATAGTTAAAAGGTTGGCCATTTTTTAATTGATTTATCTTGAATGTTGAATGAGGTTTTAGAAATTACTATATTATTTATATATATGAACATTTATGTATATTGGATACCATATTCCAACTATTTTTTTTATCATAATTGAAGATAAATGGAATAAAATATCATTTTATCTTTAGATATTATTATCTTTTTTTGATTTAGGCATAAAAATTTAGCCTTTATTTTTAGTGTAAGAGAGGATTTAGAAATTGATCAGGGCACAACCAGTAATTGATATAGTGCATATGAATTGAAATAAAATCAAGTAAGTATATCTCCTTATGAAAATTCCTCAAAATTAGAAGAAGAATAATTAAATTAAATGTTGTCATGTCATTATAATTTTTGATGATATCAATGAAATCTTCATACCTAATTCGGTTTTGGTTTTATGTAAAATAATCTTCTTTGGATCACCCAATTTATTGTTATTATTTATATTTATCTCTATCTATATTTATTTTTTTTGTTATTCAATTTTCAAGTCTTCACTTCCTACCTATGTTATTCTATGTGAAGACCTAGTTATGAGTTACATTGGGTAACCATTATGTTTCCAACATTCCATTTATAAGGAAAAATTAATTATTTAATTTCATGATTTGGGTTTCTATGAAGTAAATATTTTAATGGTAAAACCATTGATGTTAGAGAATAATTTTAAGGGTGAAGTTCATTTTATGGAGGGTAGAATGTAACATCATTATGTTTTGTGAAATATTCTTTTTAAATAAATTTATTCTTTATTGATATTTATTTTTACAAAAAGAAATAATTTTTGTGTTCCTTAAAATTAACACAATGTTTATCTATTTTTACATTCAAAGTATTTTTGTCTTTTGTTACACATAATTCCATGTTTATCCCGCGTTACACACTACACTATGTTTAAACCAAAATGACATACTATATAAATATTATTATTTAATATGATTTTTATCAACTAGCCATTGGAAATGAGGGTATGAATAGGATTAAATAAATTATAAAAAAAAGTAACACAAGTTTATATAATTCATTGGTGAAAAACTAATTAGTAATTAATATAAACCCCTTTTGAAAATAAAATGAAATATTTTTCCAAAAAACAATTTTTATGCGCAAAACTGTGTTTTATATAAATAAATTAACCAAATTAATTCTATTTATGATTTTAATGAAATATATATATTATATATTAAATTAAATGTTTATAATTCATCTTAAAATTTATCTATACAAGATATTGGAATATATGCAATTTTATGCATAAAAATGTGTTTTTTTTTCTAAAAAGAAGTTTTGTCGCCTATTTCAGCACATGTATTTTAAAAATATTTTTTGAAAATTATAATATTTTATTTGAAAAAAGGGACATAATTTTCTATTTGAAATAATGAAATAATATTTGGGGGAATCATTTTATGTTTATGTAGAGTTTGGTTTTTTGATGAATAATTAAAAATACTGAATTTTAATTTGAAAATTAGTTCCATTTGATTAATTTATATAGTTAAATTATTTTTTACATTTTTTAAAGTAATATTATCTCAATTATACATAAAATAATAAAATTTAGGTCATTCCAATTTAATATTTAAATTCTATGTAATATCATTGTAAACTTTTCATTCTTTTGGCTTTAAAAACTCTATTTCTAAACACATATGTGGGATTTATTTAACATTAATCTTTTTCTCTTACATGAATGGAATTTGAAAAATGGATTCCAAATTTGGAATATATATAATTTATTCTTTATAATAATTCCAAAATAATTTTTGACTAACATTATTAGTGAGAATAATTAGAATTAAACACAATGATTAAAAAGAAAATTAGTTTTCCAAGGGACTAAAATTTAAGAATAAAATTAAAAATGCCAAAGAAAATTGTCCAAAACTAATTTCATGGCAATATATTAACATTTTAAATGTTATTATTTTGTTTTTTCAATTATCCGATCAACATTAAATGAAGAATACTATGGTGGAGTACTAATTTTTAAAACATTACAACAGTGCTAATTACCTCACGTAAAAAATGCCACCCACTCTACCCTTACCTAAATAACTTAGAAACCAATTAGTTTGGAAAATATGAACTGAAATAAATTTTCCATGTTCCTCCTCTTATCTTATAATCCATTCTCATTTCATAAATCCAGCTATGTAAGGCCTTTAGTGAAATCTAAAAGGAGATACCTGAAGAAGTGGTAGCGTTCATCATTGAATGTTTTTCTTTTATTTATTCCTAAAACCCATAAAATTAGGATTATATCATGATTATAGAAACAAACTATTTATATTCCAAATAATTATATTATTTTATGTTATGGTTATGACCTGTAAAACACTTCAATAAAATGGGATATGAAATCATTTTGTTTGTGTATGAAAAACTATTTCCTTGTGAACCAATGTTATTCGTTTTTTCATTACCATCTATCAAGGTTGGGAATAATAATGGAAGTTATATTTATATATGATAAGATTAATATTTATGTTATTTTTATTTTTATTTAATTATTATATAATACATAAATTTAGGCCTTCCATTTTATGGGAATACGATAACATCATTTATGTTTATGGTAGACTATTGTCTCACGAAGCGATGTGAATCATTCATGATATACATGGATTGTATTAGAAATGGATTTAATAAAAACATGTGACAGAATTAAAAAATTTCTCTTTTAATGATAACATATAAATATATAACATTTACTATTATTTCATTCAATACTGCAGGAAAATGGAAACCACACCCATTCGTACATATGACATACAATCTCCGTGAATGGTTTATTTTGTTTCCTACTTTTATAACTTATATATTTTTATAAATACATATATATTTAATATATATTATATTTATATCATTTTTATCATTTTGGAAGTTATTAAAGTATGACTAATGTAATAGAAAAAAAAATATTACAAATCAAAACTTATATGAAAGGAAAACCATTTTTTACCTGAATGAAAGCATTAACATGTAATTTTTCATAAATAGGTAATATATGGTCATAATAAAGTGATATTTGGATATATATATGATTATGGTATATTAGTTGAATTATAACATACTTATATATATTATTTATGATTTTGTAAGGTGAATGAAGTAATTCAGGACTTACGATATGGTAATTACTTCCCACTTTTTTATTCCATGAGACACATGTCATATTCACAACTTATTTAATTAATGTGGTGTATATAATTACTCTGAATGTAAATTATTATTAATCTAAAAAAACTATTTGGGTTTAAATATCTATTTTTAGATATCACATTCATGGGGTTTACAGTTCAAATATTACTAAATCGACAAGGGATTTTTTTTCTGAAATTGAATTATTTGAGATGTATGTTATGTTATGAAACAATATTCATTTAAAAGGTGTATATAAATCCCATGTGACATGTAATATTATTAATGTATTCATCCACATGTTATAATATGTTTCATTGGTTTTTAATCCTTCCTAGGGCTTATGAATCAAGGTTACCCACGTTTTGAAGGCTTTATGTTACAATCTCACTGTTTATCAACATTATTTTTGATTAAGTCTTTAATATAGAAATATTATGATCTACCTATGAATAATAATCATTAATTTTATTCTCCTATATCTATTCAAGTTATATCTATTTAATGTTATAAAATTTCCACTATGTGGTGGTTATGATATATAATAATTTTTTTATTAGAAAATATAACCTTATTTATCTCTTCCATTGGAAATTTATTTTCATTAATTTTTTTTTCTATATATGTTTGGAAAACGTTTTTAAGGGATAATTTAAGATAATTTTCAAGGAACATTATTTTAAAAATTTTTATGTTTTAAAATGTTTTTTAAATTATTTTCAAAGCATCCCTTATAAGTTTTTATGGCTATATTCAGATAAAATGGTTTTCAGAGGGTCTTAAAATTTAAAAAGTTCTTTTAAAAGGGGAAGGTATATTTAAAAAAGAAAATTTTGAAATTAATTTTAATTTTTTTTAGAAGTTTGAAATGTTATTTTCAATGAAAAGTATTTTCAAAATGATTTATGAATATGATTTTCAAAGAAATATTATTTTTCTTATGAATGTTCCAAGTGATCATTCAAAATCCTTCTCCATATAATATGACATAGTTTGATATAATATAAATTTTTTTTGGGTATATTATCCATGTGTATCATTCATATTATTTCCCAAAATTGTATATGTTTGTTATGAGACGTTGTTTATGAATACGGTTTCCCTTAAACATGTTAAATTATGTTAAGATTCTTATGAAACCCACTTGGTTTAAAGGGTTATTCTGCTTTAATATGATTATGAAACCATTCTATTTTCCATAAGTTATGATATTAGGAAATATTTATGATACCAATTTAATTTAATGTTTTATAACATGTTTAATGGTTATGATCATGTGGAATATATATAAATGATTTCATTATGTGAATGGTGTAACATATATCTCCCTCAAAGGAATTGGATAATGACAAATGTTATTGGATATCATATAGTAAATGAGTTATTAGAACAAGCCCAAAGAAGAGTGTACACAGGTGATTATCCCAATCCCAAAGACGAGGGTACATAGGTGATTACCAAAGCCCATAGATGATGGTACACTGGTGGTCAACCCAAGATTAATCATGAGGGTAAATGGGTGGTCTGGATCTTCCCAAGAAGGAGGGTAAATGGGTTTTCAGACCAAGCCTAATATAAGTACAAGGGTGGTTTACTTAAGCCTAACATGTTATAAATGTCTTGGTTTCTATCCTAGATATATGATTTTCATTTCCTATATGCATTCCAGAAATTCCATGTCTTGTGTTCCCATAGATCATGTCATTTGATTTCCTAATGACTCAATTCTAATGTACCTCCAATATTTATTCCACAACTCGTTCTTTTTTATCTTTTATGTGAAGGTTATAGTTTTCAAATGTTATGATCCTATTCACATACACCTATGTTCATGTTATAGTTACTTATCTCCTTATTTACACTTTTTTACATCTTTTCTCACCCTTTATTATGTTTCCATTCCCCATGTTAGAAAGAAATGATTTAAGAATGAGTACTAAATAGAATATCTTTGTGTAAAACATTGAATATCCTTCCCCAGATTATCAAATTCTGTTTTATGTTTCAAAATACACTAAACTGTTATAGTACTCATTAATGTTTTTATTTAATGTAATTAATATTTAGAAAAATGATTTAATATCCATTTATGTATATATAGGGTCACTATAGTGATAACAAAGACTAAATATCTATCTTGTAATGCGAAGAACATGTCTTCGAAATAACTAACAAGGAGAAGGGAAACATGCCTACCTGAATGAAATTAAGGCTAAGTGATCATATGGAATATGAAAAAATCGTTCACAAACTATCCTAAAGAGAATGAACCTTTCATAAATGGAGATGAAAATATATCTACAACTTATCAAGATATATCGATTCATAGATTAAAATATATTCTATTTTTAATTCAAAAATAAATAGTCTCTCTTGTTAATGGAGTATTTAAAAACATGAAAAAAGATATCACCATGTTGTAAAGTGAGATAAATAATATGGATAATCCATTAGAGGAAATGGTTGAAAAATTTATAAATATCTAAAACATAGTTGCATCCTTTGATATATAAAATTTGTATCTAGAAATAAGATAGTATAATTTTCTAAAAAAATATCTCAATGAAGTAGAAGGGAAATATGGATTGAATAGTATCCTTTGAGAGAATATCCATGTACTTAAAGAAAAGTTGAAAAAAATATTCATGTAAAATATTTTAAAATGGAATTGAAGTCAAGGAATATCAATGAACCTGACTCATTGTTACAAAAAAAATTAATTCATATGATGAAGTTGTCGAAAAAATAATGGAGGATTATGAAGAAAAGGTGGTTTTTATTGATGATCAGAAGAACACCCATAATATGAGTTGTCTAGAATAAGATGTAAAATAAGTCTATCTAAAGAATATGTAAATAATTTATTCAAAAAATAAGGAAAATTTTCTATAGTTACATATTTCTGAATATATATTTTTGATGATAAAATACATATAACATGTGACAATAAGATCATAAAAACATTTAATGATATATTTCATGTAGTTAGGAATAGTGAGGTACCATCGATACATTTTTTAATTGTCAAATCTAAGACTCTTTTCATGAATAGTACTATATTAAAAAAATCTACTTATCTATGGATGAATAATAGTGGTGAGGACCCAACTACCAAATCTTGGGTGGATAAAAAAAGTAGTATGGAGGATGGTTCCCTATGAATATCCTAATATGTTGTGAAGAAAACCATAAAACATATTGCTAATTTTGAATGAGACTTAGAAAAACATGAAATATATATATATATATATATATATGATCAATATTTATTGGTCAATATTGTATTTTCAATAGATTTAGGTATTCTGTATTGTATTTTGGGAACAAAACATTTTATTTTTATGAAAAAAGGAAGCTCGTTTCAAGGGGTAAAAATCCAAGGATAAAGAATCAATAACCATTGAGTAAGACCAATGTGTATATGTCAATAAAATATAGAATGGTAAAAATTATATATTATGTATGAAATAATTATGGTCAAAAAATTTGAAAATTCTCATCATAACATGTATCAAATTAATATAGAAAAATAAGACCATATAAGTAGGAAAATAAAGAAGAACGATCCTTGGGATGTAGGCATATGAATTTTACAAAAAATGGTTATCTCAAAAAGATATAAACTAACAGAAATGAAGGTTACTTTGATATAAAATCCTAGAAAATTAAAATGATTATTATATCTAAAAGAATTGATGATAATAAAGTGATTTAGAATAATCCAAGTAGTGACTCCAAAAATTATCCTAATTATCCCATTGATATATCATTTGTTTACACAAAGTATTTGGAGAAGGTAAGAAAGATAGACAAAGGACAAAAAAATCCAATACTAAAAAAAATAAAAATATTTCATGTGAAGATATCAAACATTATGAGAGGTTTCCAACAAATTATAACTCTTTAATTAAAAAATATTTGTGTTGATTGTAAAATAGGGCTTGAAACACTAATATAGTTTGTTCTATAATAGTTCTAATATATGAAGATTTATCAATGAAGATTAAAGTTAAACCTTGTGATACAAGTGACTTAAATAATCATGACAATATAAAATTCATAGAAAATGAAATTAACAAAGTAATAGGATCCATTATTCCCTAAACATAATTTATATTTTGATATTAGTGCCTGATGAGAGTAGGATATGGAGGACTTTGTTCAAAAAATCATCTCAAATTTTTTATTCAAATTTGGAATAAAATAAAATCAATTGTATTCCCCTGACATTTATGAATTGTATGTGTGTTTAAATATTAATATATTTTATTATGAACTAGAATATTAGGGGTATAACCCAATATATTGGATTAGTTATCAAAATACGATTACAATTTTTAAGAAGTTACTATCCTAAAATAATGCCTAAATTAATATGCTAAAAATTATAATAATATAATTTTCTTATATGAATTTGAAGTGTTTATTGTTTACACATGATAGAATATTGAATAATATCCCATATTGGTTGGATACTAAATTCTAAATTTGAATGTAATATATTTAAAAAGATAACCCTTATTTATGTTATGAAAATATTCCAAACTATACAACCACATGAAACAGATACATTCCCAATAATGAGATCTTGACATATATGTATGGAAGATATTCTTCATCATGAAAGTCATTAGAAATTTCTCATTGAAGGGGGGATAAGTTTAGTATGTTAAATAAGCTACCAAAACATTTATTTCTTACAAAAATTGTTATTTCAATTTTTTTTGAAATAATTTCATTGAATAAGGTACACGTTTCTTATTATATCATCCTTTGTAACTAAAAATAAACATCATAACACAAAGTGTTATAATTTTAATTAATAAATTTTGTAAGAAAAGTGTAATAATAAATATGAATAATTTCTGTTAATCATTCTATTTTCACTTTAATAATTGTAATATATTTTCTAACATGAATTAAGGGGTTTAAAGATGATTTATTTAATAATTTTTTTAATTTTAAATTAGTTTAGTTTTCTTGGAATATATGTGGAACTCCCTTGAAGATACGATTGTGTTTTTATAAATCATTTGGTATGAAGTTAAATTTTAAATGTAATTTTTTTGTCTAAATAAAAGCATCTTGTATTCTACCCTAGACATAGCTCACGTAGACATAGAATGAGATGGTTGATGGATCGCTACTTAAGACTGAATTGATACCCTTTTCCAATGTACTTTTTTATTTATTTATAATAATGGGTAGGAAAATTGAAATAAATGTTTTAAATTAATTAAATAAAGAATTATTAAAATATTCTAATAATAATATATTAAATTTGAAGGGATTGGAAACAAATATAAAGGGAATGACAGAGGAGAAAACCTTGTGTGGGTTTTAGTTTCTATCGATGGTTGTTAATGAATTAGAAGGATTTCATTGTTGTTAATATATTAAAGTGGCTATAATGAATATTTTTCTTGGATATTTTTTAAATTATCCAAGATAGTTTTAAAGGTTAATAAGGTACCAAGTAATGTTATCGTGTGAAATGATAAATGTTATTCTTATATTTGGAATATTTGGTGTATATTTTTTTCCTAAAGTAGATTGAATATTTGAATATTTTTATGATGATTGGTGAGATTATAATAATGTCTTAGAAATATAAATTGATGTATGGGGGATAAAATTTTTCATATAACTTAAGGAAGTTAGATCCTCCCCATTAATGCTTCAAAAATAGATGCTTGAGTTCAATAGATTGAGAAAACTAAGGATGAACAAACAAAAGGTAGAAAGAATTTTTTATCTAAATGCACTCATAGTTCCATAAAATAGAGATGATTAGACAAAATATAAATCAATCCTTCGAGATGTATTCTTCCTTCAAAATATATAAAAATAATATATAGATGATATTTAGGATTAATACTAGATGAAGAAAAGCCTATGTGAAATGGTGGAAATTAGGATATTCTATATTATTCTCCAAATTACCAATAATCAGGACTCTTTTAAGGACTTCATGGTTCTAGTAGAATTTGTTTGGAATGATTAGTTAGTGAAATATGAATTAAGACAAAAAGGTTTTTAGAAAGACATATTCATAGTGATGTTTCCAAACCAGACATACCAGACAATGAAAAGATATTAAGACAAAAGGATCAAATTTTTTTGTAACATCATCATGAAAAATAAGTGTTTGGAAAATTCCATATAAAAGAATGTTTGAAATTTTTATAAATGGAGATACCTTATTATTGGGATTTTTTTAAACTGATAAGGATGTAAAAATTATCATGAAATCACAAGATAAGGATATTTTATTGATTCAAAAGGAGTTTCTTAGTGAATTTATTTGGAAGAATGTTTCTAATTAGAGGTTTTTATAGTAATTTTACGAGACAAATGCTTCAAAATTATTGAAATATGTATCAAAATAATGTTATCATACATCGAAAACATGAAAAGAATATTAAAATGAGATGTTTTGGACGTAATTGTAGCTAGAAAATGTTTACAGCAGCATCATACATAGGCTTTTGGGATTTTTCAATTGAGAGAAGCACTCTAAGAGCTAAAAACAAAGTAATATTACAAATCAAAATAGATGAACATTAGTTATGATGAAATCATGTACAAGGAATCTATAAAAAGAAGTTCTTATACTTTTGTACTGGATAATTCATTTCTGGTTAGAGTAGGTCTTACTAAAAAATACTAAATAAAGGTTTAAATATCTTTACAATGGTTTTTAGAGACATAAAATATGATGATGTTGAACTTGATGATCAACTCTCCAATAATAATGAAGGAATATTTATTTATTATATCCAATATTTGAGATGTTTTGAAGAACATTAGTGTCTTGTTGTTAGGAATGTCTTTAAAAATATTAGAGATTAATATCAATTTTGATGTCTAATGAAATCTTTGAAAATAATGTTTTTAGAGGGATATTCAAATTTGAAGCGAGACATTCAAAATTAATGTCTTATCTCCTTCCATAGTTCTTATAGAAAATATATTTATTTAAATGGGAGTAAGTGAACTATGAAAAGTTTTATTGAGATATTCTAGTTGTGATTATTATTGAGGAAGTGAAGTACGTAATTATGGTCCTGACCATGAATCATGAGATCAATTGTCTTTTGGGTTTATGGATTAGATGAATTAGAAGGTGTTGGATAGAGAAGATGGAATCAGATAGGAAAAAATTAATTTGATGGAGCAGAAGGCACCAGACATTGAGGTAACATACACGACAAATAAGATACCATATAAAGATGTGAAGATACTTTGGTAAGGAGAAGGAAGCAGACATGATTGTTTCATACAAACAGTATCAGATGTGTAGAATCAGAAAAAGGATATAAAATTAAGAAGTTTTGGACAAGTAGGTAATAGATAAATATGTAAATAAACTTCTAGATAAGTATCAATGGAATACTAAGGTATTAGTTAGGGAGTTACTATGAAAATACTTATTAGAAAAATATTTACCATAAGAATATTTAATACGAATAGGTAGAGAATAATTACTTTTCTGGAGAAAGAAAATAAAAATTACATGTTTTTATATGGAAGAGAAATATGTTTTGTCCATTAATTTTTATAAAGGATGAGAGGAAAAATATTTTTGTGCAGTTTTATCTACAAGAAAGTTTTGTGGTAGATGAAAAAAGAAGCACTACGAAACTCCATATAAGTCACATCTATTAGATGGATTTTTTAATGTTATAAAAAACGTAATGAAGTTGAATAACATCTCTATTGGAAAAATAAATATCTACCATAACATTGTAGTTGGACTATGAAATTAACAGTCTATAGAATTAAGATTTTTTCCCACTCGTAAAATATAGGTAACCACACCTCA
Organism: Viscum album; assembly: GCA_963277665.1. Lineage (NCBI taxonomy): Eukaryota > Viridiplantae > Streptophyta > Magnoliopsida > Santalales > Viscaceae > Viscum > Viscum album. Next base: position 138,728,349 of record OY728164.1, read on the forward strand.
TGTTCATGATTATTTTTTTGTCGAACAACTATATATATAATCTCATTATTATGAATAATCTATGTAATAGTCACTACTATAAATATTATAGACTAAATACTCTTATTTGGTGGTGAACATTGAAAAAACATGTTATACTTTAAATTAATTCATATAATTTCGTATGAAAATTAAAATAGGACAAGACAACAATTATCCAAACAGGTTTAAGTGGTAAAGGATAAAAAATATTAGTCAGTTTAAAAATTATTTGACAATTATTCACCCCTATTAGTTTTAATAACATACCAAATTATTCCAAATACTTTTGAATATAGTTTTATAAACCAAAAGAATGAATAATTTATTTTCCAGTTTTAGTAACTATAAATTTTGGATATAGTAAGTGGAATTTTAGTTCATATGTGTGGATCATTTTGTGTTACTAAATCAAACCTTGGAGATTGACCCTTGGAAAACCCTTAGTGGAAGCTTATTTTATCTATTGATTAAGGCTTAAATGATAATTAATGATCAATGTAATGTTTTAGCTGTATCTTGATATAGTAATAACCTATTTTGATACATTAATCTTTGATGGTTGGAATCTTTCTTAGTCCCCAACATATGAATTGATGTGGAATTATCATGTTATCTAGTATATTTTGGGTAGTTGAGATTACAATCCTATTAAGATTATACCATCATCAAGAATTGATTCCTTGATTTCTATCATTTGATCCTAAGAAGTAGATTATGATAATATTGGTTGCAATTAGATGTATTGATGTAAAAATAATTATCACTTCTATAAAGGTGAGTATCTCAACACTATTTTCATGTATGAAAGATAAATATTTTTGAGATATGAAATGTGGTTTTGAGAATGTCTCATACATTCGACTGATGATAACGTAAATATAATGGTTCTAATGGTTTAGTAGTTACAAAAGTATCATATATTATTTTATTTCATTAGTGTACTGGTATGATAATGTATTGTTATAGATGTTTTATAATTTTAGATTGTTTATTCCAAAATTAATATTAATCTTAGGTTTAGTCAGACATCTAAACTATCTTAAAGGGAATTCAAGGGAGGGTAGCTTAGTTAGGAGGTATATATTTTTATGATGTTCTCCTGTGATTTTGGAATGTTTTTTACTTAGTTATTTTTTAATATTTGGATTCTCATCCCTTTTTTATGATTTTTGTTTATTTGGAAGGTTTCTTTTTTTGAGAGAGAAGTTTTAAAAAGATATTGATTATGTATTTTGTGGTTTTTTATTTTCATGGTTGAAAAGTTTTATGGTGGAAAGCTTATCACAATAAGGGTTTTACCCAATAGTGACATCTCATATGCTCAAAATCAGAATCTCATTTTTGTTTATTTGATATAGTAACACCCATTATATTTAAAATTTATTTCATTAGTGTCTTGATTTATCACCATAAAAGGATTACTTGAATATGAATATTTTTTATTTTAAGGGAAAAAAATATATTTTTCTTAAATGAAATGTGAGATTGAGAAACAGATTATTTCATTGTGCATGAAATGGGGTGTTTATGATAGGATTATATATATATATATATATATTAATTTTCAGTAGATGATAAGGCCTCATTTCATCGATAACATTCATATTTAGATATAAATATTTCAATTTTTAAAATGCATGAGTCAGATATCAAGGTGATAATTACACATATTTTGTTCATCAAATGGTGCCTATTTTTATTCCATTACATTATTTAACACCATTATTTATTTGAATAGAAGCCATGATAATTTTTGGGGAACCATGTGATGTTTGGAAATATATGGATAAAAAAATGTTAATATCATTTGAATAACTCATTATATTGATAAAAAATGCATGAATGGATCTAAATTGAGATTTTTCTTCAGAATGTGTATTTGGTAAATTTTGGTGTTTTTTGGATTGTTCAGAAAAGTTAAAAATGTTAATAAATTATGGAATGGTGGGGAGGGTAATGATATAATCCCATATGATATTATCTCTCCTCTATCCCACACACTCGATATATATTTCCCTAACTTGGTGGATGCAGGATATTGAAAAGGTGATAGTCAAAGGAGAGTATCATCAAGATTGATTCATTATATAGTTATTTGATCTGACCAGAATCCCACATTTATTTCACTATTATTTTCATTTCTGTCATTTTTTTGATAAATTATTCCATATAGTTGTTAATTGAATGATATACACATGAAATCAAACATCTTGATTAGATGATTGTATTGTTGTAGAGAAATTGACTATGTGATTGTTGGATTTAAAATTATCCTAAAGAGAATTTTTAAAGCTAATCCAACTTCTCTCTAGAATTTTAAAACCTTGATGTTCAAATTATGTGAAATAGAGACTGATTTTGGATAAAAGGTAATAAAAAATATCAATCCATGAAGTTGGTGGGGATTATAGGACCTTCATATAAACATGAAATTATAGTTCCATCAATGATGATTAACTGGGAGTCGTATCCAAAATAAATTAAGTAACAAAACATACATATATAAAAATATGGGAAATTTTTAAAAATGCTAGGATAAGTGACATGTGTGTTAGAGGTTGTGGTCTTCATTGGCACATGTAAGGGGGAGGGTTTTGATCCTCATTCATACCCAAATTCAATTAAAATAGTATATTCAAAATTATTTTTCATAAGGATAATATTGCATATATTTTATAAGGAATTTGGACCTATATGAGCTATGTTTTAGGTATTATAAAATATTCAGTGTCAGGATTAATGATGGATCGACTGGTTAATAATATGAGAATAAAGCATGGTCCATTTTGTGAGTAAAAGCTGTTGGCTTCCTATGATTTTTTAATTTAAATAATTATGTTTATGGGAATGTGAGTACATAATTTTGTACATGGATGTTTCACATTCAATTCAATAACACATGGTGTTGAAAATGTCATGTGGGGAGCACAACATGTGATAGTGACAAATGGGAAGGTCGATGGGATTGACAATATCATTTTGGGACCCTGTAATATGTTCAAAGTGAATAAATAATACATCACAAAATAAATAATATATAATCAAAATTTAGGTAAAGTAACTTCCTATTGGAGATATTTTTTTCTATGATATTGTTAGGGAGGTAAAAAATAGGTTGAATTTACTGTATCAATGTTTATTATCGAATAATAATAATATTAATTAGTGATATATTCTTGAACTTGAATTAAAATCATGACTACATAATCAAGTGAGTAATTTGACAATGGTAGGTGGTAATCATACTTTATTAATGATTCAATGTATGTGGCAAGATATTAATTTAAATGAAATGATGATCATTAATCCCAATAATGAATCTTATTGGAATATTTTATCCATAGATAGAGATATTATGAATATATAGGATTTAGAAAAAGGTCCCACAGAAAAAGGTTATGATATAATGATGAAAAAAAGTAAGGGTATCAATTTGTTGTATGCGTAATGTCTCAAGATAACTACCTAAATTAGAAATTAGTTCTTATAAAATTATTAAATTTCTAATAAGTATTATCATAAATTAACTTAATAGATTATATAATATGATATAAATTTTTATTTATATGATGAAATGAAAAATATTATAAAAAATTAATGTGGGTGAAGGGAGTTAATTATAAAGACTGATAGAAACTACTAAATTATGAATTGATTAACAAAACAAAGATATGATGTATCATAGTGGATGCATTATTTTCCCTAATGATCAGGTACTATCATGGAAGGATGATATGTCACATGGGAATATTCTATGATCAAAGGTATGAGAATAAGAATTTTTGGAATGAGCTATAAAGTCTGAAACAATTCATTTATTATGATGAATAATAAAATATTTTGGTTTTCAATGTAGGAATTGGAAGAATTTACTTGATTTTATTTTGATTAATCAAAAATGAATTTCGTAATGATAGTGAAATGACTTGTATTTTGATGTAGATTGTGGGATAATTCAATTAAAAATTATATATTATTGAACTATTTATTACTCCAATTGAGTTCATGAAGTCAGAATCTATTGAAGAGTATATACTAGTTGGTATGATACTCATGATGTTTTACAAGACTAATAAGAGGATTCTTGACTATTATTTTAGTTATTTATTCCATGAAATCATATTCTTTAAGATGTAATACAACAAACTGGGGATCGATATCAATGGAGAAGGGATACCATGATAGATATTTTTACACTCACCCAATGACTATAGATGAAGTGTGTTTATAAGAGGCATATCAATAGAACCCATTTATTTTGGTTGATATGTACAATGACGTGTGAATGCTCCACCCAATACTCACTAAATACTCTGGGATGAGATTATATACTTCTCGGATATAATTTAAGACGATTAGTTCATTTGAAACTTTGGTATGTGAAATTTTTAAGTTGGTAATTCCATCGGTATCCCAATTGTGAAAATATTATTTAAGGGATAAGTGGAGGTGAAAACTTTCTCCAGAATTCTCAAAATGATATTGTGATGGATGGTAATTCTAAAAAATGGTGAAAAACATTATCCTCCAAAGTTGGAATTGAGGTGGAAAATGATTCACCATATGTCATCCTTCCTTTTATCGATGACTATGGGATTTATAAGGACTATATATTTTTATGTAACCCTGGAGATTTGTATTTATTCAAGTATTATATTATTTATATTTATCCATGGAGATGTGTATTTCTACCAGAATTTAGTCATGTATGAAATTCTATACTTGGAAATATATAATTCCTTCAAAACATCAGATATAGATGGTGATACATATTTCCTTCAGTTTTTCTGAGATACTCAAAGACATGTAATTCCTAAAACATCACATGATCATTTCAACTAGTGTTATTTATCAGATGGTAAATATATAATGAAAATTTGATATATGATTTCCAATCATTATTAATGAAAATTTTAATTTGGATTGTGTGATGGAAGTGATGCATGGGTAGTTGATAATGTTCCATTAGGATAAGAACTTATTTAATTATAATAAAAGGAAATGTTGTGTTGTCCATGATTTATTTATTATTGATGCACATATACATTAGTAATTAATGTGTTGACTTACTATATTGGATTACCATACTGAATAAATGCATTATTACCTCTATATATACAATGTTCATGTTGTTAACCTAATATCCATATAGATCATCTTATATTGAGGATGGATGAAAATGGGACATAGATATAGATGATATATTTTGGTGGATATTGGGGTGGAGGTCACGTTATGAAATCCACCCTTGTTATACTTGTGAATAGGCCATCATCAATTAAGGATGTGTGAGTTATATCATGAGGATTATTTTTTATCACCCTATATTATACCATGGAAGTTTTATTATATATATATATATGAATATGTTCAGTATTGATTTTATATTTATTTAGTTGTGTGGAGGATATGGACATATGATACGTGGTGGTTAGATATTGTAGAGGCAATAAATCCCATGTTTTGTGGATAACTCAACCGTAACGACCATATTAAATATAAAAGAAATTCCTTTTTTGAATGAATATATGAATTATCAAGTAATCATGTTTTAGAAAACATATTCAATGCTTTAGATATTTTGTATAGGTATAGTTTTCTAGATTAAAAGTACCATTAAGAATCAGAACCAATTATAATATAGCCACTGTATAATGACCACTAATGTTATTATATTCTGTGTTTTGATAAAGTCCAATTGACAGAGACAAATAAAGTGATATCCTCAACTAGTATGGTTGTATCATATGAAGCCCATTTAATAGAGCTTCCAAGGGAGATAACATCATTGGGATTTTCCATGACCAATCCCAATCCATGATTCAACAACTGAATCTCGAGCGAAACTATTTATGGGAGAAGTTCTTGCTTATCATGATCTTGACCTAAAATATCTTTGCCAAACCACCCTATGAAAATATCACAATCACACAACTTACCATTTGGGAATACACTACTAGAATAAAGGGATATATATATCTCAAAAGAAATTGTATGATTATATCTATTTTCTATATATTACAAAACTATTATAGTTATCAATTATTAAAATTTATCTACCAATTATTTATTATAGATAATGAAAAAAAATTATATTTTGATATGATTATACAAAAAATTTATCTTTGCGAAATAAAGAGTTTTAATCAAGTAACCTTTTTTTACGAATATAATAAATCATTAAATATATAATATTTCAATAAAATATTTTAATTAAAATATATTTATTAAAAATAATTTATAATATAAATTTATGAGGATGAATAAATATTTTAAAAGGGTTATAAAATAGTTATTATCAAATATTAATTATTTTTCAATAAAATGGGATTTTTAATTTCAAAATATAAATTATCATATTTATAGATATATATTGATAAAATATATACTATTATTGAAATCAGAACATGAAACATAACCAACAATGTATTTTTCATAATTTTTTAATTTTAGGGTAAACATTTCATATGGTATAATTATATGATATGTATTGTGACTTTATAATAGCCAAAAAGAGATATAATAAATATAAAAAAAAAATATGTGCCCAAAAATAAGTTTTACTTTTAGAATAATTTGGTTTTAATATTATTTTATTAATTTTATAAAAACTTAATGAATCCTACATAACTGATATTATATTTTAATATTTTAAAATCAATTCTTTATAAAAATGACTCACTAACACATCACTAGGGGTTTTATTTTAATGATTTAGGTTCTTAGCCATATAAAATGATGAAATCCACATCTTTTTCATAGAAATATTCAGATAAATTGTGGAATGTTTTTTTGATTAATTTATTATATATATTTTGAAACCCATGTTTAGAAATTAATAATGAAATATCCTATATTATTCTATATAAATCCACCCAACATACCATTAAACCTCACTAAAATCCATGGAACATTAGTTTATACTTTCTTTTACACTATTTATCCCCCCATGTTCTCCATTCTCTTAATAATCTAATTCCACTCGTTTAAAAGCATATTCTCCAGGTAAGGGATCTTATCCTTATCATATTTATTTGAGAACCTTCTATATGTCATGCCTTTTATTTTTAATGGTTTAAGTTGAGATATTTTATTACACATCCCTATTTTTATCACAATATTTCAAAAGAAATGATATACCTCTTTATATCTAATTCACCACTTCTATAAACTTTTACATTCACCTATTATGCTAATAAAGTTATCTAGTGATTTTTTATGCCAAACATTTATGTAGCGAAAACCCATATCCATTTCCACTCAAGCGTAGTAAAATATTTATACCTAAAATTAGTATATTTTGGATTTAAATGTATATTAACCTAAATCCATAATCGTGGGGTAAATTTTTTGGAAATAAATCCTAGTTTTATATGATCTATGTGGCACACTTATGCATGTAAATGATATTAATGTGACAGGTGGGCTCTAAATTATATTGCTCTCCCATGCATCGGGTAGTATTTTTATCTCATTATATTCCATATATGGTTCATTGGAGGTTATCCAAATAAAATTATTTAATTTTTTCTTGGAGTTTATCCTTGAATTGTGTTAGTTATATCAATTTTTATGTTGTTTCCACAAACTTATGTTACATTTATGCAATAATGTTATATCGTGATTAATTCTTCAAGATTACAATTCTCACACCTTTTATTAATACATGATATTATTATTGGATAAAATTTAATTATATGACATATTTTATAATTTTTTTATTCTTTTAATAGATTTTATATCTCACCTTATTGTTGTGTAAATTCATAGGTTATCCATAACATGGTCTTAAAATTCAATAATTCTTCTTAAACAACAAGGGATAATGTGGGGACGTACATTAGAAATGGCTGAGATATAAATCTATATTAGGGAATAATTAAATAAAATAATTATTCAATGTAATAAATATGAGTCAAGAAGAATATCAATGTAACATAATAGGTGTGAGATTCAAATTCATGAATAATGCGGTACGGCATAACATGATAACATAAAGAAAAAATAGGAATATGGAAACAACATGAAACATGACATCATATACATAAATCAAGGACAATTATTAAGAAAACATAATTTAGTGTGATTATTATAACCTATTATGAACAATAAATGGAATATAATGATATCAAAACATTACACAATGCATTTGAGGGCAATATAATTATGGTCACACCCATCATATTTATATCTTGTACATGCATAAGTCTTCAACATAGATCTTACCATATAATGATTAATATAATCAATTTTAACCCCATTATTAATAATTACATTCTAAATACTTGTACATATATAATAAATTAAGAATAGGTGAAACAAGATGAATATCTTTGAGTCTAAATGAATATGGGTATTCACTACAAAATTTATTGGACGGGAATATTGCATGATATTTTCAGAAACATAATGGGTGTACATAAATGTTTATAAAAGGAGAGAATGAGAGAGAAATGGGAATCTCATTACATGGGAATAATATGTACAGTATCATTAATATATAACATTATATCCCATCTTTAAAAAAGGTAAATAAAAATCCATGAAATAAAAATGTTGTTTGAATAATAAAGAGAGGGAGGGGATCCCTAACATTGAGAGGGTGTTTCTAAAAGTTTATTAGGATATTACTAAGAGCATGAAGGAAAAAAGGGATGACTATTGAGATATAATAACGGAGTAATTTCATGATAAAATGGTTTTTAATGACGTGGAATGGTATTTTTTTGGGTTTATGTATAAATAGTTAGGATAGTTTTTTATTAATTTTCAAACATAGGGTTTTCACTCTGTATGATAAATTAATGAAAACCATAAAACATGTCATATTTGTTTCCCATGGTTTATACCCAATAAGAGTTATGTTAATTATATTATATATATTTTGAAACAAAATATTAAAATAATTATATAGGTGATTTCAATGTGGGTCATGTTATATAGAATTGATTTTAAAACCATAAAATATAATACATATTTTGAAGGATCCCTTAAGGATTTATAAAATTAATAAAATGAAATAAATAACACATTATTGTATAGGTTAAATATATATTGGGTCCTAGATACCCATTATGGAATATATTTCATAATATTTTGGTCATTATGATGTCATAACACATACCTTATATATTACAGTATATGAATTTTACCAAAAAAATCGGGTATCTCGAATTTTTTTAAAAAAAATTCACAATTGGATAATTTTAATGTTATTATTTTAAAAATAATATTTATTATATAAATATAATTTTCTAAATATGATAATTTATACTTTTGAACCAACAATCCATGAAAATTTCATTGGGAGTTGGACTCTATCATAACATGGTTCATGAAAATGGTACATACGTCACTCCTAGTTTGACACTCCTAAGAGACATCTTTGGAAAATTCACAATCTCCTAATAAAACATTAATAATGGAAAAAAATTTACATTACTAATTTAGGAAATAGATCATGGATAAATTATTTTGAAATCCAGAAATTCATAAGTTGAGAAATATATATCACTTATGGGTTATCCATTAAATGCTCATAGGTTCTATATTATATGTTTAAAAGTATAAATATTCTCATACACTATTATATTTTAGATGATGTATATGATTTAATTAATAATAATCTAGTAAATGTAAGGATTATTTTCTATTTAGAAACTTTAAAATTATTATATTATTATGGTTTATGAACTCTTTCATATCATGTATGTTTCACAAAGTTATTCAATAACTTCCTCAAAACCTGGAAGTTGAGTTATTGGTATAAATGGTGAATGGGTAATTGTTGCATCCAAATAATATAACTCATCCTATATATATATATATATGGATGTATTTCATAGAAAAAAAACAAGATAAACTCCTTAGTGGAATTTCATTCAATTATAAGCATGGACTGACTTTCCTTATATAGAGCCAACATAAAATGTTGAGAGAATGAAATCACCCAATGTATTGAAAATATCGATTAAATTATATAAAAAATCAAGGAGGAGGATGAGTTTTATATGGTACCAACATATCAATAGTGGATATTAGTTCCTTTCATGAAATCATATCTAAAGATAAGATCATAATTAATTACATTCCCATTATTAGTGAATTCACTGGTGTGTTTCCAAAATAATTTCCTTTTCTTCCACCTAACTGTGAGGTTGAGTTCTCAATCGGGCTCAGACTCAACTATTTACTATTATCAAGGAATCAATATAGAATTTTTGTTTTTGAACTCCAGGATCTAAAGAGATAATTAAAATTGAATTTGAAAAATTTATTTATACATATAATTTCTCCTGTATAGTGTGCATTAGTCCTTTTTGTTACGAATAATGATAAGTCAATAGACATCTGAATTTTTTATCATGAGCTCAACAGGATCATGATAAAAAAAAGTTCCATCTTCCAAGGTAAAATGATTTGTTCAATAAGATACATGGAGATGAATAAATCTATTTTTTGGATCAATGTTTGTGAAATTATTAATTTAAGGTGATGAACAATAAATCCCCCATGACATCTCTTTTTCATAATATGGGAATTACAAGTTCATTGTGATTCCATTTGACCTCACTAATTCTCTATAAATCTTATTGGAAATGATAAATATACCCTTTAAGGATTAATTAAATAATTTTTTGGTAATATTTATAGTTTATATTGTTATATACTCAAAAATAATGGAGGAACATCGTGAAATTTTAAATGGAATTCTTAAGGAGCTATGCATGGTAAATTTACTTTTGAAGTACAGTAAATGTGTGTTTTTTATGGAGAAGGTTAACTTCCTAGGGAATTGTTTCCCCAAAAAAGAAATATTTTTTGATACTAAAAAAATAGAGGAATTGAAGGATATAAAAAACCATTATAGAAGATAAAAATATATAGTTTCTTCATTTAATCTGAGTACTATCATGGATTTGTTAGAAACTCATCATGATTTTTAATTCCTTTAAATAGGATTACTTATATGGGAGTAAATTTGTTATCAAATGATTAGAGTGAAGAAATAATTAAAGATATAAGAAAAGGTTAATCAATAAACATTCTCTCACATTACCCACCATTTGGGGAGGATATATTATTTATATTGATTCATCAAAAAATGAATTGTTTTGTGTAATCATGCAAGATTAAAATGTGACAACATTTTCCTCCCTCGAATTAATGGCCAATGAGTATAACTACCAAAATAATGATCTATAATTGGAATAAGTGATATTTATATTAAATATTTGGTGACAATATATCTATAGAGAAAAGTGTGACATATATACAGACCATAAAATAATCAAGTATATATTCACATAAAAAGAGATTAATATGTTCCAACAATTTTGGTTAGAGCTGATCAAGGATTATTATTATTAAATCCATTACAAACATGTGGACACAAACAAAGTGGACGAATATTTTAGTAGAAAGGATCCCATATCCATATCAACGATTATTATTAGAAGGGATGAAATATTCATGGACATGAAAATGATAGACATGATAATCATTAAATGATTATCATCCTAACTTGATCAAAAATATTCATAGCCACATATTCATGATAAGATTAAAGAGGCATAGAAAGGTGATGAGTTTATTTAGAATAAGGTAGTGAATATTTTGGATTTTGACATTAATGATTATTAAATTACATGTTTGGAACTCTAATACATGCCCAATAAAAACCATAGCTAAATAGTGAACTTATGGTTGATGTGCATTGCTCATCCTTCACTAAACATCTTGTAAGAACTAAGATGTATCATGATTTGAAGAAATAATCATGGGGGGATAACATTAAGAGGGATATTATAGAGTTTGTATCTCATCACTTGGTAAGTAAACACATCAAGGTGAAATGAAATAATTCTAAGAGTATAATGAAACCATTTTCCATACCAATATGGAAACTGTAATACATAACCATGGATTTTAATGTCTAAATCCCCAATACACCTCAAGGAAATAGTAACATCTAGGAGGTAGTTGATCACCTTTCCAAGTAAGGGCATTTTATTGATATCAAGAAATATTTCTCTATTGACCAACTCACCAGGATATATATAATAGAAATTCTATGAATGCCTGAAGTTCCATTCTCAATTGTATCTATTTGATATTAGAGGTTTACCAAGAAGATCTAAATAAGGATTAAACTAGCGTTAGATATAGAACATAAAATCAACACTTTTTATCACCCTAAAATTTATAATTACTCTAAAAGAACCACTGAAATACTAGAGGATATCTCGAGATCAATTTGAATGGAGCTTTAAAGACGTTTGGAGAAACCCCATCCCATAGTGGAGTTCTCATATAAAAATAGTTTCCATTATAACATTCAAATAAAACCTTATGAGGCTCTTTATGGGAAGAGGTGTATGACTATGACATTATGGGATGAAGTTAGTGAGAAAAAATTGATTGGACCTGATCTTATATAAGAGATAAAAGAGAACGCTCAAACCATTTAGTGTCATATCAAATCTAAAAAAAGTAGATAAAAAACATATGCAAATAATATTAATTGAAACCTAGATTTTGATATAAAATACAATTTTTTCTTTATTATAACATCGTGGAAGAAATTCATGAGGTTTGGGAATAAGTGAAATTTTAGTCCAAGATATATTGGCCACATTGGGATCCTTTAGTGTATCAGAGTGGTAACCTGTCAACAAGCACTCTGAAATAAACTATCTCAAGTACATGTTATGTTCCATTTTTCCCTCATGAGAATGTACATATCAGAACTATCACATGTAATAAATCTATAATTGGTACCATTGGTTAAATATCGTCCATATAAGGATCATCTAGTGAAGATCTTAGATAATAGAGAAAAAGTTATACGAAATATGACAACTCGCATGTCAATGAGTTTTAGTGGAAGCAAAATTTTGAGGAAGCGATGTGGGACCAGAAGAGGTGATGAAATTGAGTTACCCTCACCATTTTTAATGTATGAAATAAATATTTTGAGAGTGAAATTTATAATTTGGGTATGAATAGAATGACCTAAGCATTTATAAATGGAATTCCATTTTTAAATGAATTATTGCCTTATTAAGTTTTATATTTATAAAAAACACATGCCCTAGTTTGTTTTTTTAGAAATTTATAGTAATTTGGATTTAAAATAAAATTAATCATCATTACCAGTTTACAATGAACCTTATGATTATTATAATAATGACAATTATAATTTCCAATTTACATAGATGAAATAAGCAATAGCCTCAACTAGTTCAATCGTACCCTAGAAATCTAATTTATTAATGATTTAGAGGGATATAACATCACTAAGAATTTCCATTGATGTATCCCAGTTATAGATTCAAAAATTAAATTGAAGACTAAACTACTTATGATGTAATTTCATGCTCATTGAGATCATAGACCAAACCGTGTTCTTCATACCACCCCATGAAAATCACATCATTGCACTCTATACCTTTACGGTGTTCACTGGTGATATAAAGTGATATATATCTAGACACTAATAATATGAAATTCTGTATTTTTTTTAATAAAACAATGATTGTTTTTATCACTATTTAATATCACATTTTTAAATAATTAAATAATTAATTTGATAGAAATTTTATTTTGATACAATGAAACACAAATTTTATTTTCGGTAAATATATCTATTCAATAGATAAATTTTTTTAATCTGTAAAAAAAATTTCAAAAAATATTTATTTTTGTAAAATATTACTGTTGAATTATATTTACTAAAAATAAATTATTATATAAATTAATGGAGTCAAAAATAATTTTTATGAAGTTTAGAAATATTTTATTGTGAAAAGACAAGTGTTTGACAATAAATGTGAATTTTTGATATAAAAGTTTAAAATATCATACATTAATAATTACATGGATAAAATATAAATTATTTTTTTAATCAATGCATTTAATGTTTAAAAGGGTGAATTTTTCATAATTTTCTGGGTCAATCAAATGTTTTGGTCGAAATTAAATACGATATAAATATACGTTGTGTATCATGACATCACAATGACCCGAAAGTGATGTAATATATTCTATAAAATGTATCCATGATAAAATATATATTTTCCCATTAAAATAATATGTTTTTGAGGTTATATTAATTATTCTATAAAGCCTTAATTAATTATGAAAAACCAATATTATATTTAAGGTGTTAAAATCAATAATTTATAAACATGACTCAATTCAACATCACTATGGGTATTATTTTATGGATATTGACTATTATCATTGTTAAATAATTTAAAGCACTCGACTTTTGAAAAAACCATGGGAAAACATGGGATTTGTTTTATATAGATTACTTTATAATAGATTCTGAAACCTATGTTTGGAAATTAATAAACAATTATCCTATCTTTTTATATATAAAACCACTCAAAACCCATTAATATGCACTCAAAATACTTATATAATTATATTACTGTTATTTTTACACTCAATATTCCTACGAAGGTTCCCCAATCTATTATGAAGATCTTCATAAGATTTTATAAGTGTCCTCTCAAGGTAAGGGATCCTCTCTTTCTCTTTTTTCGAGAACCTCCTTTATGTTTTCATTTTAACCACATTTTAATATTGGGATATGTTTTCACACATACCACATACCCACACAAATATTTAAAAATTATAGGATAAAATTTTCCTTCCATTAATATATGTCATAGATGTTTAAGCATCTCTATTATGTTGCCGACATTATTCTACGATATTATATGCCAAACATTTATATTGTGAATACTCATCCCAATTTCCACTCATGGTTATTCACCTAGATATAAAAAATCAATCATTTATTTTATACATTCATGTATTTATCTCATAATCCTTAATATTATTAATATATGTGTTGAAATATGATAATATGTTTAATGATATTTGGGGATCAATTGTACATTTTTTTAAAGGTTGGGGTCAAAACCTCATTTATTATTAAATTAAAGCAAAGACCCCTTTAACTAGGTAGAGGGAGACCCGTTACATAGCCTGAAGGCGTAGTGGGTATTTAGCCCATTAAATGGCTCGTAGGCCCATTTTTTTGGCTTAAGACCCATCCTGTGAATAGTACTACTACATTACCCGCACTAGTACAGTACTGCACAGTACCCACCGCTGCTACAGTACCCTACTGCCACTACAGTGACCTGCTGCTGCTACAATGTCGCCACTGCTATAGTGCGCAATAGTACTGGTATAGTAACCTGTGCCCAATGGGATTTGAACCCCCAATAATCATGTATAATTAAGGGGTGCTTACCACTAAGCCAAACCCCAACTACATTTAACACTTATACATGTACATGATATGAATGTGATGGGTGTTCCCAATATTATATAGGACTCAAATGCATTGGGTATTATTTTAATCACATGATATTCCATGTATAGTGAATGGGATGTTATAGTACGCTCACTATGTTATGTTCTATTGGTGATTATTCTTGACTTATGTTTATGATGTCATGTTTTATGTTTTTAGCACATTTCTATGTTTCCTTTATATTATCATGTCATACCATGCCTCATATTTCATGATTATGATTGTAACCCAACTTATGATACATTTATATGACTCTTGGATCAAATTAAATACATTACCATATGCTATGAATTTTTTATTCCCTGACTAGGCATTATAGCTCACCAATTTATGTAAAAAAACACATGGATTCCAAAACCATTGTTTGGGAATTAATAAAGAAATCTCCTCCCTTTTTCTATATTAACCCACCCTACCACCCATTTTCATCAATAAAAACATTTGGAATAGGAATTTATTGGAATTTAAATATCTTCATCCCTCCCAATGACTCCCCAAAATTATAAGAATACCCTCCCATGATTTTAGAGTTGACTTCTGAAGGTATGGAATCCTCTACTTCCCCTATTTATTCAAGAACTGCTTGTATGTCATACCATTTGATTTCAAATTGTTTATGTTGGAATATTTTTTAACACATATCTCTTATTTACTATATGATTACCAAGTAATGAGATAACCCTTTATCTCTCATTCACCCATTCTATACACCTTTAGTTGCACCTGTTATGTTTCCAAAATTATCCTATGATTTTCCTTGACAAAAATTTAAATGGTGAATACCTGTCTCCATTTCAACTCAAGGGTATTCACTTTGTAATACATATACATAATTTATTGGGGATTTTTTTATATATAACCCACAATTCATAATAATGGGATTAAAATCAAGGTAATTCATCCATGTGTTATCAAATCTATGTGATAAACTTATGAATGTACATGATATGAGAGGGACCAATCATCTTGAAATTATATTTCTCTCTCATGCATTGTGTACCATTTTTATCTCATGATATGTCACTCATGGTGAACGAAATGTTATCCTGGTCAAACTAAGTTATGTCTTATTTTATTTTATCCTTGAATTATGTTTATTATTTCATGGTTTATATTATTTCCACATTTCTATGTTGTCTTTTATGATTTCATGTCATATCATGACTAATTGTTGGTGATTATGATTCTCACGCATCATATGTTACCTTTATGTGCCTCTTGGATCAAATATTATCTTTTAACTCATGATATTTTTTTATAATTACCATAATGTACTTTATATCTCACACCATTATAATGTATGTCCTTAGGTTAACTTGTATAATTTTAGAAGAACGATGGAATTTTATAAGCATGTTAAAAATGTTTTCAAAAATGTTTTTTTATTTCTGTTACAATTATTTGTTCTATATACTTAATTAAAAAAATACACTAGTAATCACTATCTTCAGGTATTTTATAATGTGTACCTTTATGTAATAAATCATAAATTATGGTGTATTAAATATATTATTTTTCCATAGTTGGTATCATAAGAACATGTAGTTATTTTTGGGGATTAGTTTTCAAGTAAAATTTTGAAATCCTTAGAGAAAAGACTAAATATATGAAATCTTCACTAATTTTTATAAATTTTTTGAATAATTGGTTTCCATAAGAATATATCCCTATCTTCATACTAAAATTAGATGTGGATCAGGCATAGAGGTATATAGAGGTGATGACCTTGAAATAGCCACATTGATTTGGACTCGATTGTCACCTAGAGCATGGAAATGAGCAGTGTTACAAATATGGTTTGAATATTTTAAGGGATAAGATTTGGTTTATTTACAACATCCCTATGAACCATTATTAAGGGAATAAAAATTCCTGTAAGAATTTATATTAAGAAATAAATTGTAACATCCCAAATTGGGTGCCACATACCAGTGCCCTGAGTCGGTTGTCCACATGAACTCAGGTGCACCTCCCCATATACTAAATGTTACCGACTATTAATGAGGTTCTGTTATATCAACATGGGGAGACTATATAGTTTTTTATCAATGAAACCTATTAGTGTAAATAAGAATGAATAAACAAATTATATAACCAATAACAAGAATGTTTCTATGAACAAAATAGACTAGTAATACATGATAGACCATAATAGGAAAAAATATAAAAATTTAAAAAGTAGATATTCCATGCCATAATAATTGTAATGATTCAAATGAAAACCCGAAAAAATAAAGACTTTGAAAACCCCATGTGCATTCCTACAACATTTTGGGTTCCCTCAATCATGCTTTATTCCAAATCAACCATCTAACATGGGCTCTTTCCATATACTATCTTTCAAACATGAAGTCTATTCATATACCAATCAAGAAGCCCAACTAGGGATTGAGTTAAACTCTATAGTCTACCACCAACGTTGTTTAAAATAATATGTATTCAATAGAAGTGTATGAATTTTTATAGAAAATAAAATAGTATCAAAAAGAAAATTATTTACATTTTCAATTATTCGTTATTTAACAACAAAATCCCTCGGTTCCTCGAGGACACCCGAACCCACAATACCCACATCATCCAGTGCCAGATTATGAACCATAACACATATTTAATTTAAAATTTCATTATTAGACACAATATTTCATTTTAAATTTAAATTCAATTTAATATCATGGCCACTTAGAAACATGGTCCAATGCCAACATTTTGGGCCTAGAACACCATGTCTATAACTCTATGAGTATTTGAAGAATCAGTCCCAATCTAAAACATAATTTATTAGTAAAATCACTTATGCGTATTTGGAGCATTAGTCATTGTCAACAAAAATATATCAGTAAATAAAAAATGGGTATTTGTAGAATCAGTCATTATCCCACACTCATATACCAATCAATAAAAAATATAACATACATCACATTTATAACATCAATCAAGGATAATCATCATTGACCCTCTTTTTATCACTTCACATTAAGTATTCCATCTCAATTATCAACTAATCATGGTTTAACATTTTAATCAAATGTGATAACATGAGAAATTTACCATTAATACCTTTTTATTATTTAAATCATATAACCAATTAGACTATTAAGGTCAATACAACCATCTAATAATTACCATATTCAATTAATTTACTAATCACATTAATTGACCAATATACCATCCCAATTTATCATCAATTACACAATCATAGTATTCAATTATTTAATTAATTGATTAATTAAAAAAATTAAATGGATTTAATAACAAAAATTTCCATTATTAAATTTTCCCAAATTTAACACATTTCATAATAACATGGAAAATCAATTAATCAATTCCATGATTCTATAAATTTATATATATATTAATTTATTCTTTTCAGTTTTCATTTTTCAAAAATGACCATTAAAATTTCACAACACAAATATAGAATTTGAATTCTAGAATGTGAGAATTGAATTTAGACCACCTACCTTAAGATCATTTAGGGATGGTCCCCAACAAAAATCCCCAATTGAAGAAGAACAATCAATAAAAAATCAAATAATTGGATCTTGAATCAAAACCTAGATCCATGATCAAACTAATTAGATCCATGAATACCTAGATGAAAACTAAAAAAGGATGGGGAAAACCATTCCCTTTTCATCAAGAAATAAATATATGAATGAGAGAAAACCACATACGATGAGATTATGTTTTTGTGATAGTTGTATATTCTTTAATCCAAACATTAATTCACCAATAACAGTGTTTTAGAGCCTATGGAATTCGTCTAAAATCCAAAAAAATAAATAGGAATGAATTAGGGATGATTTGGGTTGACATAGTGGGATGTCTGGGGGTTTGGGAATATTTATTCTAATATTTAGGTTTTTAAATTTCACGTTAAATGATTTCTTTCTCAAGGTGAATAGTTTTCCCAATGTGTATCCCTAACAATGAACCTCCTCCCAGGGGATGCTTGATTACATCTTATTGGGAGTATGGTTTTGAACCCATTTCTGAACCATGCAATCCCCCTCTTCCTTGGGTTGCATGGTTTGCTGGGGAAGGGTTCGCGATTTGGAAAAAATGTGTGCCGAATGAAAACTACCCAAAACCCCAATAAACATAAAAATTTCTCCAAATGCACCCCAGATAATACCCAAATAAAATATACTCAAAAAAATAAATAGAGTACTTTATAACAAGATTTATAAATCTCTATAAAAGTTCAAGAACATAAAATATCTCCACCTTATAACAGCTCATCCTGGAGCTTTAATCCCAATCATTACTAAGATAATGAGGTTAAAATATCAGCCCACTAAGACCAAATATCTACTTATCCATCCCATGTTTCCCCCTTAACATGCCTAAGTATCTATATTAATTGAATTATTGGAACAGTAATTCCCTACAACACTTTCTCACTATGACCCAACACATGTATCAAATTAATCTCAAACAACACATCAGTCTCAAAACAACACCATACACATTTATAAAATGAGAATGGTTGAGGTGATAATACTAATGTTTTTACACATAAAAAATGAAAAGCATAGAACATCACTAATATGGAATATTTAATAATTATTCTATCAACCAGATTCTCTCCACAACCTAAATGGTCCTATAAACCTAGGCACCAACATTCCTTGTATCAGAATCATACAGTTACCAAAACTATGTGACACCAGAAAGAATGTAGGATCACCCACTAAAAACATTAGGGTTATTCATTATCTATTAGGATACAACTTTATTGTACCTACATCTATATCATTATGATTTCAAACCTGCTAAACCTACTCTAATTTCTCCTGTATGAGACCATGTCATGATATCTCTTACTCACCAGCCTCTATCCATCATAGAGGTGACTTGCATGGAAAACTATAAAGATAATTATATGGTTACATCTATATAGTATCCTGATTAATATTGTTACAGGTGAACTCCATTAGTGATATGTACATCTCCCAGGACCCACAAAAATCTTGAGCACACTCCCATAGAATATTCTCAAGAACCTATATAGTATGATTCTACTGACAACCTTTATGTGGGTGGAATGTTGTACTCAGTAAAAAAGTGTACTAATCACCTTCTATAATCCCTTATAGAAGCGTGAAGTAAAACACAAGTCATGGTCGGAAACAATACTTCATGGCACCCCATGTAGACAGAATGTGTCCCGATCATACATGTATCTCGACTGATCCACTAATAAGGTCTCCAATATAGAAAAATAATTTTCTACATTTGTCAAATGATCCATTATCACCAAAATAAAAATGTTCATCTAATTAATCCTCATGGTATGCACCAAAAATACATGGTAATTTCATCCTACTTCCATTCTGGAATGGGAAATGGCTGTTGTAAAACACTTGGTCGTTGATTCTCAGCCATCACTTATTGATAGGTTCAACATCATTTCTTGAACCCTATTATTTCCTTTCTTATTTATAGCCATCAATATAGTTGTCATTGGTGGCGATACATTTTGGTTAAACCAAGATTCATCACCCACTTTGAGGTATGAAATTCATGCATCCTCTCCTCTCACAATGTCAAATGCACAATGAAACAATTTATTACCTAGATGATCTCATATTTATCTATAGTCAGTTCGGATGGTGACTTCCCCCAATTAAGGATTTTCCTCAGGGTCAAGAATCAATGATCCTTATACTTTGTTTCTATTATTCATCTTAATGTGTAGACTCCACTAAAAGTGATATGGGGTTCATCTTCTCCGGACCCTCTTGAACTATAACATGCTTCTTATCTAGTAAAGTCATCATTCTCTACTCTAATATTGACTATTGAAGATCATAATTTTGTGTTTTCAATCAAATTTTATAAGAAACTTGGTTCCCTTTTTAGGAATATATGCTATCTAAAAATAAAAATCCTATATAAACTCAACCCACCTTCACTATCAAGGATTCAAATCTAATTGGGAAAAATATACCTTAATCTCTTATCATATGTATAAATAGTAAACTTCTAACCCAAAAGATAATTCCTCCAACACTTAAATGTGTAATCCAATGTAGCTAATGAATTCTTATTCATAGGTTAATTACGAATATGTAGAATCAACTGCGGTGACCCATATGATGTAACTTGATCTCCTAACATCAAAACTTCACCAAGATCAAACACATATGCATAAAAAAACATGTAATCTTCTCCTTTATTGGCAAGGATCAAAATTTTCTCATTTTCTAGTTCTTATTCTACTACTAAAACCCATTCTCACATGATCTAGACAAGTCAAAATTTTCTCCGTTCTTTATCAAGATCAAAAAAGGTACATCCAGTTAGGAATAGAACAATATGAACCTCCGATAATATCCCAATAATCCTATATAAGGAAAAGATATTGAAAACATTATTATTTTGGTCTGAAGAAACAACTTCCTACAACTTCTCCAGGTCCACTCACAAGCCTTCATCCGAGATGATGTGAACCGAGAAATGTACCGAGTCGATCCCGAATTGACACTTCGATAACAATTTGTATTGAGGGTTCTCTATCAATGTACTCATGATAATTTAAAGATGTTTTTCATGGTCAACATGATTACTGGAGTACACAAAGATTTCATACATAAATAAAACAAAAAATAGATCTTGGTATGGATGGAAGATTCAGCTCACCAAGGCCATAAGCAATGAATGTGCATTCTTCAGCCCAAATGACATCACGATGAACTCAAAAATGTCATACCAACTTTTGAAAGAAGTCCTCAATAAATTATATGTTCAAATCTAAACTTATGATACTTTGATCTCAAGCTGATCATGGATAAAACACATGCTCCCCTCAACTGGTCAAAAAGATAATCAATACATGGAAGAGGATATTGGATATTAACAGTCATCTAATTAAATATCTAGAAATCAACAAAAGGCACAAAGGTCCCATAATCCTTTTTTCAAAAATACTATAGAAACCCAAGAGGATATATAAGGATAGGTAAAACACTTATCCATCAACACTTATAATTGATTTTTAAGCTCCTGAATCACTAATGGTTTCATTCTATAGGTGGAAAGACATATACCCTTACACCTCTATCATCATACAGTAGGATTTCAACCAGGGAGGTATACTCCCCTAGTTTATGATGAATTGGAACTACATGTCCTTCCTTGATATTCCAGTATCCGTGGTGAATATGATTGTCACCCGCCGAAGAAGTAAAAGTCACTCTCATTAGGTAAAAATCAATTTGGACTTGATATTCTACTAACAAGTCCTTACACATTATTAGGTCAATGACTGACACATCTATAATGTAGAGATCCTAAAGAAAATGATACTCACAAACCTCAAGAGAATACCACATGCACAATAATATATCTCTTGACTGTACTCCCAAAATTATATCTATCACCATAACCTGACAGAAAAATCCTATTCCATGGTTGAAACATTAATATGTTTTGTAGATATATAATAATGAGAGGAACCAGTATCAAATAATTTACTAATAAGAGTGTCATATAAAAGAATCATACCTCAAACTATCAATGGTCCATCCTCTCTATCCATAGGAATATGCTGAATTACATGAAACAATCCTTCCCCTATTCTGTGTGATACAGTTTGAGTCCCCTGAGCTATACCAGTCTACTGATACAGGCTCTATTTTGAAGAAGTACAATTTCTACTACCTTGATATCCCAACCAGCAAAACTACAATTGTCAGTTTGGCACAATGTATAATATCACCTTCGCATACTCTGGTTCTTCCAAGTTACTCCACCATTACCCATATATCATGGGTTCATACGAAACCTCTATAAATGCCCCATACTTCCACTGACTCAAAACTCAACCAGTGTTAGGGGCACTATCTATGAAAGTGACCTAATATACTACAATAGTGAAAAATCACTCGAGTGCTTTCCTGAGTAACCAATCCCCCCTTGACACTCTACTTCCCCCTAATCTAGATAAAATTATTTTAACAACACTTCCTTCCCTAATAATAAATACCTCATAATCATCAATGAGAAACTACCTTCCATCTATTAGAATCCTACATTAGCATCCCATTAGATACAAGATCCTGATTTTCCACTTCTGAAAACATATTTTACCTAAATATTTTACAATTGGAAGTAATTTTACATTTAAGTCCAATTTAAAAATACTTTTCTATAGTAGAAACATAACCTTAAAATTTTAGAACAATGTTATACAAATATTTATATAATATAGCATAGTCCATCACATACATACTCCCCAGAGTAAATCTTATAAACTCAGCTACCCTCTCCTATCTTAGCATCCAAAGTACATACTCCCCAGAGTAAATCTTATAAACTCAGCTACCCTCTCCTATCTTAGCATCCAAAGATAAAAGATCTCTAAGAACATCTTCTATATTTCCTTACACTCCATACTATCCAGCTATCCATCCTGAGTTATGATGTCCCACTAACTCTTCACTTTTCAACATACTCATGTAAAAAAAATTAACTCTATTCTCAGTAGGTGTCCCTATGTGGTCATGTATTTTCTGTATAGGTTCAATACAAAACTCAGCTTTCTCAGGCCCAACCTCTTTGGTGAATGTCATGGGGTCCTAAAACTGAAGCTCTAGTTTTACTTCAAACATAATTTTCACACCCCAACCTGGTTATCTTTCCATAAACTACTATAAGTGAGAAAGTTTCTTATAGAACAACCCCCCATCTCCTTCAGATGATACTATTATTCCCTCTGGTTACATCATTGGAGGAACATTTCCAGCCATGTGTTTATTTCATCCAATTAAAAATCATTATCATGAAGGAAGAAATATATTATTCAAAACACACTTCTTATGAAACCATTCAAAAAAATAATTATATTTATAGGGATTTACATAAATCCATAAAAACACATCACCCTTTTCCCCAACAAATGGTCAAAATCGAGGAAATATCACTTTTATTAACAATAATATATCTAGTTTATGGTTATCATGGATAAGAACATTTTATTTTTTTGATTTTTCATTTGAAAACCAACTATTACAATTTTTCATATTTTTATAATTTTCTATTCCACATCCAGAACGAATTTTAGTTCAATTACCCAAGAAAGTAAAAAACTATTTCAAAAACATAACAAAACTTTTTTTTTGTGCATGGAAAAAATTATGCTTGTGAAAATAATCCATAATTTCCTAGAATGATTCACTCAACTCCCATGTCATACCAAGCACTGATTCAAATCTAAGAAAAATATCATAAAAAAATAACATCACACTAGAAGTGCAACACCGAAGATGAAATAACATTAAATGGGAACAATAACCATCAATAACATAAATACCACCCATGGTTCTCTTCTTTTACCCTCGTACAAGAGTTAGCTACTCACATGAATGAGATATTAAACAATACATGAATTATCCTAGTATGGAATCTACCATTCCCAATTAGTAAGACCAAAAGAATGAAAATAAAATTCTCTCTAATAACACTATGTAATGTCCCAACCAGGGTTCCACAAATCTGTGCCACAATATAGTCTGTCTCATAACCCTATGCATGCCTCCCCATATGTTAGAGGATACTGACTAGTAGTTTGGATATGATATATCAAGACAAGGAGACTATACCGTTTATATAAAAGTATCACAATTGTGGAAACAAACAATAGTAACAAAATTATATGACCAACAATCAGAATAATGATATAATCAGATTATCATAGTTATACATGATGATCTATATTAGAAAAAGATAATCCAAATATGAATAGTTTATTTGACACTCCATAAAAAGTGTCATCTGTCTAAGAAAACCCCCAAAAAATAAAGACCCTGAAAAAAACCAAGCGGGTCTCAACACCATGTCTTATTGCCTCATCCAAGCTCTATCTCAACTCAGCCTTCTAAAATGGTCTCTTTCCATTATTTTGTCTTGAAAACATGATGTCTATCCAGGTTCCGATCTAGAATCCTGAGTAGTTTGTGAGTAAAACTCAATAGGTCATAACCAAATCCATATAAAACAATATCTAGTATATAATAGTGTATCCATTAGTATAAATTATAAAATAAAAGAAAAAAAGAAAACTATTTACATAATAAATTATTATTTATTTAACAATATAAACCCCTAGTTTCGAAGCACACCTGAACCCTCAATACCTACTTCGTCTCGTGCTAGAGTATGAACCATAACACAATATTCAATTTAAATATCATTATAACGCATGGGATTTGATTACCCATTTCATTTCATTTCAATATCATGACTACCTGAAACCATGGTCCCATGGAAACATTTTGTTCCTAGAATGAAATTTCTAGAAACCCATGAGTATATAGAGCATTAGAACCTATCTCACACTTCGATTATCATTCAAATAACCTATGGGTATTTTGATCCTCATTCTATATCCCACACTCTTATAGCAGTCAGTCAAATATCCTATATGGAGTACCATTTCTTGTCCCTCACTCATATATCAATTAATCACACATATAAAACAAAGATCACATGCATCACATCTATCAAGGATGATAATAATTGTCCTAATTTTTTTCACTTCACATCAAGTATGCTAGAATTTTTTTTAAAAATTATGGTTAAATATTTTAATCACATGGGATAACATGGAAAATTTACCATTAAACCCTTTTTCATTATTGAGATCATATAACTAATTAACCCATTATTGTTAATTCAACTATCTCATAATTTCCATTTTCAATTAATTTCATGAACACATTAGTTAAAAAATCACACAATCTCAACTTACCATGAATTCCATTATCATAATGTTCCATTAATTAGTTAACCAAATAATTAATCCAATTCAATCAACTTCATAATTAAAATGATTAAAATTCAATTTTCCCATACTTATCTAATTTCATAATCACAGGGAAAATCAGTTAATCAATTCCATGATTCCACAAATTAATTAGTCAATTAATATGTTAAATTTAGTCATCAATTATAAAAAATTCCAATTTAAATTTAACAACACATACATGAAATTGGAATTCCAGACTATGGTAAAAGAATTTGGGAACCTACCTCAGGATTTTTGATGGAAACTCAGCAATAGAAATCCCCAGTTAAATCAAAATGATAAATTACATGATGAATAATGAGATCTAGATGAAAAACATGATCCAAGATAAAACTTATTATATATAAGAAAACATTGGTCAATACCCATGTCAATAGAGGAAAACCATTCCATTTTGATCCCAAAAGAGTGACCATAGGGAGAGGAAACAACATTGGATTATAATCTCTTACCGGGAGACATGAAGATTCTTCAATCTAGTGTTTAATTCATCAAGAACAGTATTTGAGAACCCTTGGAATTCCAATAAAGTCCTCCAAGAACATGAAGAATGATATTGGGTCGATTTTTGTTGACTTAGAGGGATTTCAATGGGTTAATTTTTTTCTAATATAATTTCAGTGGTCTAAACTTCCACGTGCTCAATTTTCTGATTTGGGAGCATGGTTTTCCCTAACCATGCACCTAATCTTACGCCTCCTCCCAAGGGGAAAATATTACTACTAATAGGGTGCTTGGTTTTCCATAACATGTGAAAACTATGTAATCCACCTTTACATACAGTTTAATGGCTTTCTAGGGTAGGACTCATAGTTTGGGGAAACTATATACCAACAATAAAATACACAAACCCCCTTCAAAAATATCCAAATTTTCCACAAACAAATCCATTTTAAAACCAAAACAAGATATACTAAAAAAAGAAAAATATTACCAATAAACAAGATCAAGACATCCCAAAAATATTTGGGATCTTATATAAATCATAGAAAACATATATTGAAAAAAAATCATAGGTTAAAGAATATATTAATTTAGGAGTTACCCCATTAAAGTTAATGTTTTACATTTTATGTGTTTAATAGATCTAAAAATATCATCCCTATATCAATTTTAGATGTTTTATATGACTAGAAAGAGAATAAACTATATAAATGATGTCTTTCAATCTATTTTTGTATGCATTTTTTCATATCATGATAGTTTAGTAGGACTATTTAATGACCAAATCAAAATATAGAAGCTAAGATATCGATGAGGATGAAAAATGGGTCAATTTTATCATCACAATTATATAACTCATCACATATCCATATTTTGGAGCTTAATTTCCCATCAAACCTTGCGATACACCACTTAGTATAATATGATGCAATTTTTGGCATGGATTTGATTTCATTATATATAGACAACATAAATTCACGAGGGAAGGAAATAACCATCCATATCACAAATCTGCCTATGATTATATACAACTTCATAGTGGAGGATGGAAATTATTTGGAATCAACATATATAGAATGGATATTATTTACTTGGGAGAAAATGTATATATCTCAAATGATTGAGACTAATGAAAAGAACATCCTTGATGACATTACCATTATAAGGGAATCCCTTGATGTGTTTAACAAAATATTTTTTAGTCTTCCTCTAAGATGTGAGGTTGATTTCTCAATTGATCTCTTACCTAGACCATTACTAATATCCAAGACTCCATATAGAATATTCATTTATGAACTCGAGGATCTAAATTAAAAATTACAAAATAAAATAGATAAATTTTTTCTCCCATGTGCTTCATCTTGAGGTACTCACATCCTCTTCATCATTAAGAAGGATGTGTTAATGCACCTATGCATTGATTATCTTGATCTCAACAAGACCATAACAAAGAACAAGTATCATCTTCCATATATTAATAGCAAGTTCGATTAGCTACATGAAACCCAGTACTTCTCTAAATTAGTTCTTCATTTGGGATATTATAATGTAAATATGATGAAGGAGGTTATCCCCAAGAATTATTTTTATACAATTTATGGGAAGTATGCGTTTTAAGGGATTCTCTTTAGACTCACCGATGACCCAATAATCTTAAAGGACATACTGAATAGAGTTTTTTGTATTACGATGATAAATTTATTGCAATTATTATAGATTATATTCCTATCTACTCTAATAGTAAGGAGAAACATTAGGAGTATTTAAATACTATATTGATTTCCTTGCGGAAGGAAAATTAATATTAGAAATATATTAAATGACCATTTTTTGTAAGATCATGTAATTTTATTATGGAATTTTACATCCTATAAAGTGGTATCTATAGATCCATCGAAATAGTTGTAATTAAAGGATGAATTAGAACAACAACTGTAATGGAAATCCATAGGTTCAATAGATTATCTTGGTACTATCATCGATTTGTGAGAAAAATCCCATAATTTTTTGGCCAACTATAAAGAATACTCTAAAGGGAATCAAGATTTTAGAGATAGATGAATGTAGAGAAATCTTTATAGATCCAAAGAATTTGTTATATATTTTACTTGTTCTCAAATTCCCCACCAATGGGTAGGGATTTGTTGTCTATAGTGATGCATCCAAAAATGGATTTGGTTGTGTACTCATGAATGATGAAAAATTTACATCATCGTCCAATCCCAGATTAATGATCCATTAGAAGAACTACCCAACGCATGATCCTGAATTGGAAGTAGTAATCTTCATGTTGAAGATTTTCAAAAATTTTCTCTATGGAGAAAAGTGTTACATACATGCGATTCATAAAATCCCCAGGTATATATTAATACCGAATGAGAATAATATACACCAATAAAGGTGGTTAGAGATGATTATGGATTATAACTATTCAATTCATTACCATCGTGTAGATGAAAACAATATAGAAATTTTTTAATTCAAAAGAATCCTGAAATCCTGTCCATGATGAGTGTTTCATCTAGTTTTTTATATTATACTGTTATGAAAATGGCCAGATATGGGACTAAATAGTATGTCATTTTTATCCCACTAATGATGTATAGCAGTTATCTCTATTAATGTTGGGTCTACCATTTTTTTCATTGGGTTATTGAGGCATCTTATGGGGTTTTCTTGTCAAGTAACCCTTATCACATTCCTTAAAACTCCCAATGGTTCCTCCATCTACAGCAGGTTGAAGACCTTATTTATAATGACTGGAGGTCATCTGGGTTTTCAACCTGAATGACTTTTGTGGAATCACATTGGTGAAGAGGATGTGAGTCAATCTCATCACTCTATTTTGGAAGGAATGATTGTCTACTCTGGGACACTCCTACTGATACAATATATATTCATGAATCTATTCTTACTCCCAATACAGGACCAATTACACTAAAAAACAATTCATTGGTTAATTATCTAATTAAACAATGGGAGTCTCATTGATGAACTAACGGATCTATGGTCTCATTAGTGAATCCATCTGTTTGTATCTGAGGTTCTTCATCCATTTCCTTTATAGTGAATAATCACTTTTTATGTTGAAGTTGTACAACAAAATGCCTTGAAATGTGATACCAAACAAGGAGGCTATTAATATTATTTTTAGAGGATTGATCCATTATTATGCATATTATGTATCTTGGTTATTCAATAAATTAAAACCCACATAGTTTGTTAATCCCATTTAGTTTAGAAACATGAGATAATGACATATATGCGGGTACTAAGACACTGATTGTTTTAGCATGGGTATGAAGGAGATGCGAAACATATCATGCTTATGGAAGGAATCAAGGCCGTCATAGTTTTATCACTCCCTTGGGACTGTATCCTAGGTATATTCCATTATATGAGGGGTTATCATACCATTCCTCTCATTAGTGATTACATACTGGGACATCCCTGGTTAATTGAGATTCATGATTCCTAATGAGGTGTTCATTTTATCCCCCTAAGACCACATGAGATATGCGCGGTGTGAGAATCAATGGGGGAAGATGATCAGACTCATGGTGTGTAGATATATGACTTCTGTGTTGGAATAGTCCTTGGGGTGTTTGGTATAGTGATCGGGCATTGAAAAGGCATCCAATATATCCTGATTATGGTAGGAATTAGAGTCATCAAAGATCAATTTAATAGTCTAATAATTGATGTGGTAGAGTAATCAACCCACAGGAATTATCTGGACTCAATGGTCGATATCTCATTAATATGAGGCTCACATCGAACATGACGTTTGATTTGGGGTTATGAAATAGAAAGACATCTTACATATCCCAGTTATATAAGGAATCAGAGTTCTCATAGTTCACTTACCCCTTAACTCGTTGATAGGATAAGGTTGATGACCATGTGCGCAGCCATCATGGTCGTCTCGAGGTTTTAGTAATGCTAGTGGATTATAATAAAAATGATGCCCTATAGGTCATGGACACATTATATGATGTCAGTAGTTGGGTATTATACACTAAGGAAGCACAATTGGTAGAGACGTATTATATTATATCAGTAGTTAGGGCTTACCAACTGAGACAACTCGATTGGTATACTCATTCCTTATCATATGGAAGATTAAAGGGAGGTGATGATGACTATGAGAGGTATGTATGAGAGAATAACCTTTTCAGGGTCACAAGAGTGAATGGCCCAAACTAATCATGGACACTTACCTTGTAAATTGGGGGTGTGACCAAAGGCTCTCAGCTGGGGTCTATATGGCATGAGTCCATTTGGGGTATGCCAGACAAGGTTGGCATGTCCTGGAGGATTTTCCTAAAAAGTTTTGTTCATCTACTGGGAAAGTCTAGATTGTATACCTAATATGTAGGGGTTCCAATATAACATGGTATACACATATAAGGGTGTATACCTGATCAACTATCATTCCTTGGATGTATTCATATGTGTGGATTATACATGATAAATATTATTCATGCATGATCAGCTAGTTTATCTAAAATTTATTCACCTGAGTGAATCAAACAAGTCAATGGGGACTACTTTATAAAGGACGACATGAATGGGTTCTTTCATATGATCAAAAATCACATGATCATATACTATCACATGATCAACCTAACCTCTCTTTGAACTACTACATGTCGATATGGATATGTATATGGAAAATCAAATGATCATGTCGACATGTCAATTAATCCTACAGATGATCAAGATGTGTTGTATGAGATTTATTATCACAAACAAGTATGAAAACTTCAAGGTACTTCACATGATTTATATGAATTAGTCCTAGTCTTACCGCATGACAACACATACATGTTAAGGGGTTGTCATGTGATCAACTTGGCTTGTCCATCGATCATTGCATTATAATGGTGACATGTTGAACAACTACTGTGTGGTCAGCATGAGTTGTCCATGGATTTTATTATGGTCAAACTTACACATACCAAACCACTTAAAGTTCGTGTGAGTCTCATGAGGTTACTTGCAACCGTTTATCCTTAACTATTCATTTGACATGGTCTCGCAGATATGTGTAGGATCTTGTGCTCATCCAAGTTCCATAATTGCATCTCTAAAGGGATCATGCCTTTTGATTCATGGTTGATAATTTATGCTTCAATGTTCATGTTGAAGTCATACACCATAATGATTTCATGGAAACGGGAGATTCTATCTAGTTTTTCATGCGAAAACTAAGGGGATGTTCTCATGATTCTTTTTTGATCATCAAATTCACATGAAATCAAAAGGGACTCACGAAGAAGTTTTTGGACTTGAAAAAAATATTTCCAATTAAATTTATTGCATGGTAATGCATCCATGATTCATAAAGTTGAAGGTTTTCCCATTACTTCTCCCACATATCAGGGTCATAAACATGCTATGGAATACTCGCATGAAGGAGACTCATGAAGATTCACCATTCATTCTAATGGAAAGACCATAAAAAGGTCTCATGAAGGGGGTTGTGTTCATGAATTGAGGTTCTATATCAAGGAATCCACATGAATGGGAGATGGAAGGCATTGTACTGTGAGGGGTGCATGGAATATGGGCTGCACATTCTGAATCCTACACCATGAGACCAAGTTGGGGTTCATCGCGAGACCAAGGGTGTTGCCTCCTAACTCATTATGGAAGGGATTTGCTTTCCCAACCATCCCCTATGAATGACATGGTCTCGTGATCATCATGTGATCACATGATATCTAAGGGATCATGTCAGAGACTCCGCATATATGCATGAGGGAGGCCTTCTAATGCTGCATACATAGTCAATGGTTATCGATCGAGGACGATCACCCCTCCCTTAGGCATGAGGTTCACATTCTTGCATCTTTCTTTTCATGAATAGGGGATTATGATGTGTAACATGTTGAAGCGAATACATGATCATCAAGAGACTAAAATTTTCTTGACTTAAATGTTATCCCATCCACAAGTTCATTTTTTGGACACTAGTATGAGTGTTCTATGTGTTTGTAGGAGGGTTGTACTTATCAGATCACATGAGGTTCTATCCTTGTGTGATGGCATGATCCAAGGAAGGTTCTGCAGGGGATCTTGTGTGTAGGTTAAGGAGGTTATTGGCTGAGTGGAGACTCCATTTTATATAGACCTCACATTGTATTATTCTACCATGAAATTTTGTGAACTCCGATGATAACCTGACGACCTATTGTAGTGGAATTATCATTCTTAGTTGTTGCAACATGGATTTTATAATTATAAGGAGAAGTTTTCTGAAGGTGGTGGATGGCCCTTGTATTCCATTGGTGTTCCTCCAAAGTTTTTTCTTTTTCATATCTCTCTCCCCTCTCCCTTTTTTGGTGATTTTATCGATGGGATCTCTTATTATATAGGATGCGAGAGGTCATGTATGGCACCGCTTTTCACGGGATGATGGTCGTGTTGCACCAGTATACCATTGGGGGATATCTCAACACATTATCATTTAATTTGATCATTAGATGCCTATATTTTCCTTCTCTAGCATTGTGTGGTGAAAAAAATATGAGTTCATATGGAAAATATGTGGAAGTGAGAAGGGGATTGTGGTCCCAAAAATGATTGTGACATCCTATCAATTATCCTTTCTTAGATAAAAAGATAAAATTATGATCATGTGAGGACATAAAATCCTTCATGTGATCCCTTGAGAAACAAACCTATGTTAATTGGATGGAAAATACAATAGAGGTGGAAGGGGTTCATGATTGATGAAATTATTACGACATCTTCAATTATTTTCTTATCATTGGTCACATGATCATAGGATGATCATATGATGACTTTTAGTGATGGTGGGGATCTCACGGAAGTAACTACTATCTACTCCTAGATGTCACAGTGGATTTTGATGGTTTCCTGAGACTCATGTATATATTAGGGAAGGTCTGGTGATGGAGAAGATATTGAGTGTTGAGTGATCATGTGATTTTCTTCGACTCTCTATGTCAAACTAGCGTTGAAAGAGGGAAATATATGAGTAGGAGTTTTAATATGGAAGTTATACACTATGGATGATCAACTGAGTTCAAATTTTCGAGGTGTGGGGAGAACTATTTTTATCATGGGATATAAGAAATTAGAGTGGATAGTCGAGATCAACAGGAGGTGAGATCGGACGGTCCATATCTTATTTGCTGCATCCCACATTTATATCTCAGACCTTCTTCCCCCGATATATAATCAATTCTGGAACATTCACTCAAATGTGACGACAATGGGGTTGGCACCCATACCATATGATTCAAATCCACCACATGGTCCTTGTTCCAATGAGTCTATGTGTGTGCATGTGGGGTTAGGAACCATTGGACCTATACATGGGCATGTACACCTCTTTCATGAGCTATGCTCCTACTGGTCTGCTGGATAGACCAAGCCAACTCCCATTAGGCGTGGGAGACCTTTTCTCCCATATCATCCTGTGGTCGAATTGGCCTAATTTGATAGTGTGTCGCCATTATTTCTGGATAAGGGTATTAAGAAAAACCCTCGACCACTTAGTATAAAATTCAATATATCATACACAAGTCCCAATGTAACCTACTCAAATCCCATGACTTTATGTATTCCGTTTCCAAGTATTACTCCATGGTCCTTGAATCATTGTTGGAAAAGTGTGAAATTAATTAATATTGGTGCCAAAAAATTACCCCCCCTTAGAATGATATTCTTCGAAATGAAACAATTCTGATTCTATAGTGAACAAATATCACTTTGTTGCATATTTGGATGTCTGTTAGTCCATGATACTAAACGTCCTAGGAGGATCTATCCAGAGTATGTTTGATGAAATCTCAAGTGTTATGAAGATGGTACATCAGGCTACAACTACTAGACTAAATCCAATATAGTAAGTATCTTTGATTTGGGGCATGGATACCCTGAAATTAAAATTTATATGAATTGTAGAATGGAACAGGGATTGGGTGGAAAATAACTTATGGCTAGATCTGATGTAAAGGATATGGATGTCTCTACATA
This sequence comes from Viscum album, assembly GCA_963277665.1. Taxonomy (NCBI): domain Eukaryota; kingdom Viridiplantae; phylum Streptophyta; class Magnoliopsida; order Santalales; family Viscaceae; genus Viscum; species Viscum album. Next base: position 138,762,968 of record OY728164.1, read on the forward strand.
TCAAATAAAGATGGGAATCAATCCTTATGTAGTTCATAAATATACCACTATCTATATCAAACGCATTCAAAGGAGACATATGTTCATTGATTAACAACTCTATTATTAATGTCCTTATATAGACCATCTCATACATAGGAGGGGGGTGTTGCTGTTTTTTTTAATGAAATCCCAAGTAGAGATCCAAGTCTTAGTGGAGATTTTTTATGATATCGTCCATGATACCTATAATTTATGTGTAACAAAAAATAGATCTGATCCCCTAGAATTTTATTTAATGAATTTAAACAATATACTCTTTCATAAATTTTCATGAGTGACAACTAACATGATATTCTTCATACGTTCACCAACTCTAAAAGCCTTAAGATCATCTAATTTATTAAGATTATTTGGAAATGATATCCTTCCTAAATTCTCAAAAAATATCCAAGATTAAGGGACTTATAAAGAATAGATAGATTTTTTAAAAGGCCACACATTGGTCCCCACAATCATTGAATCTTTTTTATTTTTCCCTGACATTATCCTGAGATTATTTGTGGGAAAAGTTAATGGGTATGGACTTGTATTTTTCTCATTTGTGCCACTTTCCATTTATAGATTCTCTATATTTCTAATATCACACATTGAGTATGTATAGCAAGAGTTTGATCAAATTTTTCCCAAGATTCCCATATCGGATTTTCATCATGGGGAACATCATGTATCTTATTGTTTTAAAGACGTAAAACTAGAACATCAGTGTGCTTTATTTTATGGTCTGATATTGAAACTTTATATCATTTTATTTTAAGGTATTCTATCTCAAATTTTATGGAGTAATGGTGATGGAATACCTAAGATGACTAATGACAATATGTGGTATAGAGTTTTTCTATGGCGTTTCTAGGGCTCACAATGATGGGAGATGCTTTCCTACAAGGTGGAGATTCCATTAGTTAGCTGGTTAAATCTATTACTCTTGATAGAATGGACAATAAAATTTGATCTCTACTTTTTTTAAAATTATTATGGATGATTTATGGGGTGAATAAGGTTGACCACAAATTTCTAGGGAAGCTAGGCTCACCTGGATTATTGGAATGTGGGTGATGAAAGTCACAATAAAAAAGACTGAGCCAAGTGATATGGAATTGGGTAAGCATGATGGGTATTTCCCTTAATAATATGGAGTGTTAGGTTCCACTACTATTTATATGATGTACACAAGGATTAGTAATCCATTTTTACTTGTCTAATATGCCTTTAGTCAGTGGGTATGAGACCGTCTCCATCAGCAGCAAGACTGAAGTAACGTAAACCCTTTTCTTTCTAGGGGATATGAAATATTTTTTAAGACACAAAAATATACATGATGAAGTTTGGTATGAAAGTAAGGATATCATGGAAGGGTTCTAGAACCCTTGGTAAACATAGTTAAATTGAACATCTAAAACCCTACACCTTGTTGTTTCAAATCACAAGGTGTGGGAAATCAAAAGGTTCATGAATGAAGGATCATATTCTATCCTTGGGAAAGGGTACAAAACAAGGAGATGAAATGTCTATAATTATGTCTCTACTCTAATAATTTGAGATGGGGATTGTATATCATAGTCCAAAGTGCTCAGGTCATGAGGAAGGTTTGAGACAGTCATACCTGCCTAAATGGCCCGAAGGCCTTAAATTTTATTGATTTTTTGATAACCCCTCTTTCAAGGGATGAGGGGGAACCCTTACAAGGCCCATAGGATCAGATATTACATGACCTATAATATTAGGAGATTAAATGACCCGAAGGTATTAGGGAATTTAAATAGACTATCTACAAGGAACTACCCCTCCCTAGAATCTGCATCATGATATTAGCTCTTCACCTTCACATGGTCGTCTATCTAGGCTTCCCATGAAAGCACATGCTAGTCCCAATGGCATATGCATACCCTCCCATTCTGAAAAATCCATTTGGTTCTACTCTGGTGAGCGCACTTTCTCTGAATCCTCTTATGGGGTTGCTCATTTTTTTGTAGTCTGTCTGGGGAAACTACATGTGGCCCAAAGCCCATGAGGTGGCCAGAAGGCCTTAAGGGTGGTCCAAAATTCCTACTGACATGAAGGCCTTGGTGGCCCAAAAGCATTAAGGAATCCAAGCTCAAACCAGTGACCCAAAGTGAATAGTCCCAGCTGCTATAGTACCAAACAGTACCTACTACAGTAACTGCTACAGTAGCTGCTACAGTACCCGCACAATGTATAGTTCTGTTACAGTGCCTGTACAGTGTACAGTCTGCTATAGTATCTATATAGTGTACCATTCTGCTACATTACCCACACAATGTATAGTACTACTACAGTTCCAGAGATATCATAAAACACAATGGTGCAGTAAGTTCCCCTGTGATGATACCAGGCTCACAAGAATGAGAAACACCCATATAATGAGCAATGAAATCTCTATTGGTGGGTCTAAGCCATTCTATATCAATAACATGGCCATCTAGAGATATATCTTTTCTTTTTTTAGTTCAATGTAGGGTTTTTGATGAAATGAGATTATTTGATCATTAGGTGGAATTTTTGGAAAATGTAATATCCAATAAGGGTTCGGAAAACCTAAAAGTTTCTCCACCACATATCGAACATATTCACACCAAGATGAAATGTGAAAAATCATTGTTCTAGTTTTTTTCAAGAGTATGGGGTCCAATGAGAGTAAATTGTCTTTTACGAGGGCTATAGAGTATACCCTATGAGAATTATACCTCATTTATTTACTCACTAGTATTTTTCTAAACTATGAAGATGATGTGATTAGAGAGTGATGACTTGAATTTTTCTCCGGAATCCCATTTTGGATTTTCAACCTAACAAGCATTGTGCCTCTTTTTCTAGTATTTTAAAGTCTTGAGTTTTTTACTATTGAATTCTAGAGTATCAGGGCGTAAAACTTTGAAGAAGGTTTTAATAGTTAAATGTCATGAAACTTATGGATCAAACCTCAGAGATTCTACAGAAGATCCTAATTAGAATGCCCAGGGTCAAAAGTACTCCAAAATCCGTATGAGTGAGAGATGATAGTGTTTTAAATCATGTATCAATGTTCTTATGTCTTGAGTGATGGAATGGGATAATAATTTTGGGGATAAAAAATGGGGTTCTAGGCACCACCATGGTGATGTTAGGCTCACGAGAATGAGAAATACCTTTATACCAGAACAATATGTCTCTAGTTTGTGGTTCTATACCCTTCTGCATCAATGGGATGGTCAAATAGGGAGATATTTTTTCCTTTTCAAGGTTAATGAATGGTAATTGATGACCTGAGAATATTGATACATGATGTGTGGTGTATATATTGATGTTATTAAATATATTATGGAACCACCCCATTATTTTTTTGGCTTGGTTAAGGCTCATGTAGTCCTTTGATATGGGAGGATGATTAGTGATGGTTTTCCCACATTAATGTCATGTAGTTGGGATGTACTTGCCTCTTTGTAGTTTAACACCATCTAGTAAATACATAATTCCATGTAGTTTCATTTCATGATGTAATGAAATAATTCAATTTTGTTTAGTGTCTAGTAATAAGGACTTAATTCCATGAAATTTAACTTCATGCAGTAAGGACATACTTCCATGAAGTTTAACAGCATGTGGTAAGGATGTACTTTCACATAGTTTAACATCATTTAGGATGTATCGGGGAACCGATGTGATAGTGTGGAAATATTGTAGCTTTTCCCAAATATGGAGATTCGATCATCACTTCATGTATCATGAGGATGACAATTAAGCTACACACAGTTCTAAATGAATTATCATGAGTAAATATGAACTATAAACAGGGAAGGGGTATTTTAATAATTGTATTTTGTGACTGGGCTGGGGGTTGGATATTTGAGCATCACTACATATCATATGAGAAGAATTCAAGTCAAACATAGTTATGGAATGGGAAATACTATATCTAGGTCTCACCCATTCATAGAGGTGGGAATTCTTTACGTTGAACATTTTATCTTGGCCACAGATTGGAGGTCCAGACATCCCAATGTATCCTCTGATGATAGTAATGAATCTAAAAATAGTTCTTGATGATCCATGCAGTTTAACATCATGCATTGAAGAAGATAGTTAAGTGACATGAATAAATGGAAATTTTGTAGTTGGTACCAAAGATGGAATTTTGGGGAACAATAAGTGTCTCATGAGGATGAGAATAAAACCACACATAGGTCTAAAAGAAATGTGCAATTTAACATCATGTAGAAAGGACATTGAATGTAATGTTTATCATCCTGTATAAAAGTACCATGGTTTTCTTTTTTATGGTATTTCAAATAGGATTGTAATGAACTTGTTGTGTAACAGTATTCCTTTCTTGTTAGGGTATGTCCCTGATGCAATTCCTAATATCGCATGATCTATACTTAGTTTGAGAAATAATGAATGAAATTGGTTTCCCTACAATGTTGATATATGGGGGAACAACAAAGAAATTTTGTATCAGATAGTGGTTGGGTCAAGATATAGGATCATGGCATCCTTACATATCCCATTAAAATGAGTGTTAAGTTATATGTAGTTCGACAATAACCCTCCAGTTTAATGTCATGTGGAAAAGATGTAGGTGGGTTGACATGAATAGAGATGGATATCACAGATCCAAGTAGTTTTATGTCGTGCGGTAAGGACACATACCATGCAGTTTAATGTCTTATGGTAATGATGAGAAATTTCAAGCATTTTAATATCCTACTTCCATGATGAGAGATTCTATATAGTTTAACGTCTTTCCACCTGGAAAAACTTGTATAGTTTCACATAATGTAACTAAGATAGGTTCTGTATAGTTTAACATCATATTGTTAGGATGAGTTACGTACAGTTTAATGTCATGTTTTTAGGATGAATTGAAAATAAAATAACATCATGTGGATATGATAAATTCTGTTCATTTTAATGTCATGTGGTTAGGAAAAGTTCCACGTAGTTTAACATCAGGTGGTTAGGATGAATTTTTATAGTTTAACATTATATAGGACTGACAATAAATGGGACTTACACTGATATGGGAAACCTTGTCATTCATCGATTCTTGATACATATGATTTACTCCTCTTAGTCCTAATTAGCCAAGGCGATGGTTGTATTAGCCAATGTAAGTGTGAACATTTTATGATTTGGGAAAATGATGAAATGTGGGCTCAAAATAGAAATTATCCATCAATCCCCTCACATAGCCATTGAGAGGGTACAATTTTTCATGTTGATGGAATATTCTCCATTGAAACACTATATAAAAAACTCTATATCCCCTTTGATGGTAAGGTAGGATATTTATAGCTATAGAGATTTTTCAAATCCATCGATGAGGCCATGGTATTCATTATTGTAATTTTTTATTCTTATGATAGTGCGGAATATTATGGAAATACTACTTTGTTCGGAGATACAAATATGACCCCTATGCCTTCCATATTTAACCTCAGGTTTTCCATAATTTTTTTTTATTTTTCTTTGTCAGAAACCATAAAAATACATAACCTATGTCTAGGGAGTTTATTGGGCATAGAAGAACTCTTTATCTGGAAGCTCGGTGACTTTCAACATATTTTTCCTATCATGATGTGCTATAAGGAAATCAGCCATGGATTTTATTTTTACTAACTTCTTTGACTCAAACTGAATATTAGATTACTAAAGAATAACAACCCAACTGGCTAAGATCCTAGTCCGAATCTAATGGCCAAGTATGTACATGAAAGGATCAATAAAAAAGACCAATTGGACATTGTGGTGCTCAAGTAATGGTTCAAATTTTTCATTTTGACGATGAGTTTGAGGTAGTTCTTCTTGACATCATATTATTGAGTCTTAGTAACTAGAATAGTTTGGAATAGGTAAAAGAGACTATTATTACTTCCCACATCATTCTTTTGTGTGTGGAGGGCACCCAATGGGCATTTCATGGTAGCCACATATAGGATGAGTGGCCTCCCTTTCACCATAGGCATCATGACTGATGGGTGCAAAACATACTGTTTCAGAATTTTGATGTCTTGTTGGAAATCATCATCCCATTGGTTGGATATTCTCTGTTTATTATCTTAGTTAAGGGGAGATATTTTCAATCTAGGTTGGAAATGAACCTATGAATATAATTGTGGTTCCCTTGGAGCCACCCCAATTCATTGAGAATTATTTGTGGCACTATCTCTATGATAGAACTACTCTTCTCTAGGTTGATATCCATGTGGTGGTGGCATACCACAAAGCCTAGGAATTTCCTTGATGTTACCCTGAAACTGCATTTCAATCGATTAATCTTCATACTGTGATGTTGCAGCTTGTCGAAAATTGTTTTAAGGCCCATTAAGTGTTCACATCACCATAGAGATTTAACAACCAGGTAATCAATGTAAAATTCAACTATCTTCCCTTTTAATGACATAAAGATATGGTGATGTCATATAATTATGTGGCACAAGAATTATTTAAACCAAAGGGCATCGCCTGGTAGAAAATGATCACTTATAGTGCTCTGAAGACGGTGGATTATTCATAATTGGGGTCCATATTTATCTGATTGTAACATGAGTACCCATACTTGAATGAAAGGTATTAAAAACTAGTAGTTGCATCGATCATGAGTTTTGTAATTGGAAATGGAAAATCATCCTTTTAGCAATGCCGATTATGGTACTAGAAATCAATGAAGACTATAATCTTCCCATTATTCTTCTTGATAAGGACAATGTTGGAAATCCATCTCAAGTATTGAACTTCTCATACAAAGTTGTATTCGATCAAAATTTTCACCACTACTTATATATTGGTATCATGAGAGGGTTGATTTCTCCTAGCAGCCTTATTGATGCCTTGATGCTCATCTGGTAATCCTAAGTGGTGTATAGCCACATGTGGGATCGGTCTAGGAATTTTTATGTAGTTCCATGCGAACGCATATCTATGTTGCTTCACAATTGTGATGTAAATATCATACTCTAGGAGTGGCATGTCAGCACTAATTAGTATGGATGTGGGTCTTCCTTTATTCCCTTATTTATCAATCTGAGTTCATACATGATGGTGGAAACACCATCCTTGAATGTTTGAGGTATATTCCCGAGGTCAGCCTCATATTCCACTATCTCTGAGACTATGTAGGAATTTTCATAAGAAGATATAAATATTTTAGATTATCTGTAACTATTAAGGTAATAAATTGCATGATAGGATACATTATCATCCCATGTTAGATGAGTAGTTTTAGAGAGATGTCATATCCAATAATCATTAATGTTGTTACTAGGGATAGGCATGGTTTTTTCCTTTTGGAATAGTTTTTCTACCTCAACCAGGCTTATGGGGAGAACCTAGTCACTATTAATCATACTACAAGGATTCGCATGGGTGATCCCCTAAGTCATTGGGAGCTGCAATCTACATGTCATCATCCACCACCAGCTTCTTACCTCCCTTATTGTAGAAATATACTTCAAATTATATGGATAAGAAAGTCTTAAAGGGGGTGTTATCACCATGAGGTATACAAACATTATCATATGATGCCGATGATGAATCATAGTGATTGATATGCCATGTAGTTTATCATCCTATGACTAGGACATGTTCAGTGTCGTTTCTCATCTTTTAGTAAGGACATGAATATGGGAGGTTGGTCCATGATTTAGAATCCAGGAATACCTAAATATCTCAGTAGGATGAGAATAAATCAATACATAGTTCTTCAATAACCATGATGTTTAATGTAATGCGAAAATAACATAATATGTGTGGTTCAACGTCATAAAATTAGGACATGATCCATTTATTTTAATATCATATGGTGAGGATTAAGATTATACAGTTTAATATCTTACAGTAAGGAAATTGGACATATAGTTTAACATGTTTCAGTAAGGACATGGTTAAATAATCTATATGGATAATGGATCATATAACGGATCTTGGAAAACTCTTATGCATATTACATGAGTTTCGGGATCTTTTAACTCTATCAAGCCTATAGATACTTGTTCCTCCATCCAGTCCTTGAAGACAAAGAATCTATTGATTTTGTGCCCGAGACATTGATGGTTTGGGAAAAAATCATAATGTCTAACCAATCTTTCCTCATTCAGATTCCTCACTGTTTATAGATTCATCAAACCATTTTCCATGGCATAGTAAAAATATTTAGACACAATATTTTTTTGGGAAGGGATAGGGTTTTTACAATCATACATTGAAAGATGATCATTTCTTCCTAGGAGGTAGGTTACTCATTTCTACTACATAATCTATACTCATTTCTTAGAGTGATCAGATGAATGGAGTAGGGATTTATGTGTTGGTTGTTGGTTGTTCCTATATACTCATCCCTATATGAAATTTAATATAGTGTGAAAAGGAAAATAAATGTTATATTGTGTGATATAGACATTGATGGAAGGGGTAATGATTTTCATGGAATACCAAATATTCATCACTTTGCTTCCTCATCACTAGAAAATCCATCAAGCCACTCTCCATCAAATAGTTGAAATACCCAGGAACATGTTTGTATTGGAAGTAATTTACTTTTCACTATATGTCTACAAGAGATTGGTGATCCTGTTGTTTATCCCACATGTTATCTATGACACCATTGGAATGGGTGTCTTACTGAATCTGAATCCTAGGGTACAAAATACTGGTAATTATTGGTCTAGGGGAAGGTGATGAAGCATTGGGTGTCTTGGATAATGTAGAAGATTCCCATTAATTAAAAGATTAAAACTCTCTTGGAGGTTTTTAGCAACTTCTGAGGTCATATGGTTTTAGAATATCAATGATGAGGAGGTGTAAAATAAGGAAATTTCCTCTACCCTATAGGCTAGGGTGAGGTGGAATAATGTTTGTATCTCTCCCGATGAGGGGATGAAAAATATAAAAATTCCCCCTACACTATGTTATGGGGAATATAAATACAATGTAGTCTTATATAAGAAGACATAAGAACATAATACCTAAGTGGATATCTCATTATTATTCCCATATTTATCTACCATAGATCCACATTCTCTTATTGGTCTTGAGAGATATATTCTTCTTTTGAAACAGCCTTGTCTTCCTCAAGGGGATGGAAAGGGGGATCTTGGAAAACCACCCTAACTCTATGAGTGGTAGGGTGAGTGCATAATTATGAGAGTTCAAATGTGGAAGGTAGAGACATAACCCACTTCTTCCACTATCCATACAATCCATTGTCATTACTTTCTAAAATTCCAACAGGATCGTTGACACCACCTTTAGATTTCTGGTGGATACCACTGATCTTTTTTGATCTTATTCTAGGGTAAGTAGATAGGCTATGATTCCATGACCTAGAAGACTATAAAAAGGTGTCACTATACCCTTATGGAGTATGTTTGAATGGATTTGATGAGTAGTATTCATATATAACAGATATAATATAGACAAATGAACATGTGGGATGGTGATCCTCCCCGATGAAGTACCTTTTTTCATGGGTCGGTGCCTAGTATACTGTTTGAGGGTCGTTGCCCATGGTTCTGTTTGGGGAGTCAGTTCTGATGATGCTATTTGAGGGGTCAGTTCCCACAATAAAGATTATACCAAGGTAATAAATGATGAAAATTCCCCCATCCCATATGGGCTAGGGATTTCCATGATATTTTCAGATAATTTTTCTAGTCGTGATGAAGTTAGAGGCTCCTAGCTAGCGATGATCTGAGAATGATATTGGGCCTCTTTTAGGATAAACTAGTGGGCCTCTAACAAAATTGTGATAGTAGGGATATAATCTTTTCGTTTTCTCATGTCGCAATTCCTAATATGGTCAGTTAGTGTAGGAATAACTCCCTCTACAGCTCCTTACAGAATCTCAGTCATATATTGATGATGATGATTAGAATGGATGAGATCACTCCTAGGATGTTCCTAAGTGATTTTCTTTTCATGTTGACTATACTCATCCACCACCCATAGGTAGGGAAGGTATGAACTATTGTGCTATAGGGATAGGATCCTGAAGAGGTTAAAATTGGAAATAAAGGCCATTTCCCCTGTTGTGGCCTATCATGGGAAAGATGGAAGGAGGGAGATCTCCAATAAAGGATTTCATGAGTTGATTCTAGAGTATGTATGGGGCTATTGATGTGGTATTCCTGACCCAAGGAATTTTCCAACAAAACATGGAAGTGGTGTGTGGGTGACAGCCTATGTTGGGGCCTTAGGATCAAAGAATATTGTCTAGTGATCTCAAGATTTATTGGCAATTTGATGATGTCATTTAGATTGTAGGGAATTAGGAAATCATGGCGAATGAAACCTAGAACCTTATCAGTGAATCATGAAATATAAAAATATATGTTCAATAAATTATATTCACAGTTAAAGGATAAATTGTCAATACCGTGTTTTTACATGAGTTTTAGTGCAGTTAAAAGAATCATGGAATGTTCATCATTTTTTGGTGCAATGTGAACAAAATAAATTGATTTAACAGACAATAGAAAATATATCATTTTTGACATAATAAAGGGATGAAATAGTAAAAGTAATTCATTTTGGGTTCACCATTTTTTTCATTAGGTTTTTTATATTATAGATACAAAAAAAATTTCTAACTAGTTACTTGACAATATATCCTTTTTATCTCACTAGGAAAGTTATGCAGCTAAGTCAATTCACGGCAGGTTTGCCATTTTTGTTTCATCAGGTTTTTATATTCAACCCATAACAAAATGGTCTAATGGAGGGATGTAATGTATATCCTTTTTATCACACTAAATATGTGCCACCATTATGTCTATTAACAATAGGTTCACTATTTTTTTCATATGGTTCTTGAGTCATGAAATTGGTTTTTCACATCCATCAACCATCTTCGGCTACCCAAAAGCTCCCAATGGTTCCCCCATCTGTAGTTGGGTGCAGAACTACATTCCAAATAATGGTGGCCATCTCGGTTTTCAGGCCCAACAACTCTTGGGGACTCACATTGGTTGAGAGTATGATAGGACTGGATTATCTCATTATTTTGGGGGAATTGTATTCTACTTTAGGATTCTCTTGTATATTTGACATATGTTTTTGAATCTTATCTTAATACCGATAAGGGAACAGTTACCCTGAAAAAACAATTCATTGGTTATCTGTTATAGTTAAAAAAAGAAAGGTTGTCTCATTGATGAACTGCGGAAAATTCGGTGTTATTAGTGAATCCATATGAATGTATTCATGGTTCTTCATCCATTTTCTTAATGGTGAATAACCACTTTATGTATTGAATTTGTGTAACCAAATGATTCAAAATGTGATTCCATGTGAGGAGGTGATTAATATTCTGAGGATGGGATTGAGGCATTATGAGTAATTCTACATATCCTGGTTATTTCAGGAATCATAACCCACATTGTTTATTAATCCCATATAGTTTATCACCATGTGGTGAGGACATATATAGGGGTACTAAGACACTGACTGATTGAGCTAGGGTCTCAAAGGGGCATCCTACATATCCTGGTTATGGAAGGAATTAGGGTAATCGTAGTTCGATCATTCCCTTGGAACTAGCCCCAAGTTATATTCCCTTGTATGAGGGGTGTTTATACCATACCACTCTTCAAGGATTACATACTAGGACTTCCATGGTTAATGGAGATTGAGGATGTCTAAATAGGTGTTAGATGCATCCACATAAGCCCACACGAGCTTTGGTCTGCGTGATAAACAAGGAAGAGTATATGTTCAACCTTCTAGCATATTGATATGGGCCTTGTGTATTGGGATAGACCATGGGGTGTTTGGTTTAGAGATCGAGCCTCCAGAATGTGTCTTATGTATGCTGGTTATGGTAGGAATCAAATTCATTTTAGTTCAGTTATTTCCCAGTCCACTGATAGATGAGGTAGAGTAATCATCCCATGAGAATTCTTAGGCCTTGATTGTCAATATCTCATTGACACGAGGCTTACATCGAAGTGGATTTTTTATTTGAGCTTAGTCCATAGAAAGGCATCTTATGTATCCTGGTTATGGGGGGAATCAAAGTTCTTGTCATTCACTTATCCCTTAACCTACTGATAGGGTAAGGTGGATGATCACATTTAGAGACATTATGGTTGTCCTCGAGGTTTCATTATTGTGAGGGGATTATACCAAGATGGATGAACAATTGATCAGGGACACATTATACGTTGTCGGTGGATGGGGATTACACACTGAGGCTGCCCAATTGGTGGAGACATGTTATATTTTATTGGTAGTTGGGGCTTACAGACTGAGACATCACGATTGGTATACTCATTCTTTATCCTCTTGTATATTGAAGAGAGGTGATGATGATAACAAGTACTTTTTCTGATAGAATCACCTTGGCATGGTCACATGAGTGCATGGACCAAACCCAAAATGGGAGATTACCTTGTAAAAGGTGGTGCGAGTAAAGGCTATTAGCTAGGGACTATATGGAATTCTTCAAGATAGGGTATGCCGGAAAAGGTTTGAATGTTTTAGAGGATTTACCTAAAAATTCTTGGACGTATACTGTGTATGTCATGATTTTCCAAAGGGATCATTCCTTATGTTTCAAGGGAGACAATGTATTACTGAGTGTACATGTTGATGATGTACACCATATAGATTATATAGTAATGGAATATTCTATCCAGAAAGAGATTCCACACTAAGGGAACATTCACATGATTCTCTTTCATTCATACAATTCACATGAACTCAAAAAGGGACTCTTGAAGAAGTCTATGGACGTGGACAAAGGCTTCCACTTGACACTGTAACCATGAACGGGGTTCCATGACGCAAATAGATTAAGGTTTTCCCATGAGTTCTCCAGTGGATCAAGGTCATATATAGGATGAAAAATAATAGCATGAGGGAGCTGCATGAATCTTCATAATTCATGCTAAACGTGTGAACCAAAAAGGGTATCACGAAGGGTCTGTTGGTAGTGCATGGGGGTTACATATCAAATCCTCTACATTTATGGGTGATGGAAGGAATTACATTGTGAGTGGGGCATGGAATATGAGATGAACATTCTATGCCCTCAATGTGAGTCTGAGAAGGGGTTCATCACGATTCCTAGGTTGTAGATAACTCCTTATGGAGACGAGGTGATTTCCCAACCATCATCTATGAACAAAATGATCAAATGATAATCATGTGAGTACATGATCTCTCTGGGGTCACATGGGATAATTTTCAGATGGGCATGAGGGAGGCTTACCAATGCTACATTCATAGTCTAGCCTTCTCATTCAATTACTGTTAACCCTCCCTCAAGCATGCGGTTCACATCCTTGTAGCTTATTTCACATGACCGGGGGCCTATGAGGTGTATTGTGTTGAAGTGGTCACTCGATCTTCATGAGACTTAAAGTTTCATGAATTCACTATTATCTTATCCACTGATTCATGTTTACCAGCACCAGTATGAGTTTCCCACAGGTCTGGGAGAGGGTATGTGTTCATTTCATCACATGCAGTTCAATACTGGTGTGATCATGTGATCCTAGGAAAGTCCTATAAGGGAGATTGAGAACAAGTTCAATGGTTTTCAGGTTGAGTGAAGACTCCATTATACATAGAATGAGCATGGTGTTTCTCTTCAATTAAATGATGTTATCTTGAAATGATCATGTGATAAAATCTTGTAGTGAAATTATTGTAATGAGTTCTCATGACGGGAACCTTCTAATTACCTAGAGATATTTTTTGAACAATTTTTTTGGCCCTTATATTCCTATGGTGTTCCTAAACAATTCCTTCTTTTCTGGATATTCTTCCCATCTACATTTTCATCAGTTTTCTTGATAAGAGCTCAGTAAATATATGGTGGGGTAGGCCAAGTATGTTGCCTATTTGAAAAGGATGAAGTCCACATTGCACCATCATGGAAGTGCTGGATATTGAATCACATGATCATTTCATTCAATTATGATATGCATATATTTTCCTTCTCTGGTGTCACATGATCCATAAAAGTAAAAGTTAATTAAGATATAAAATACATCGAATGATTATGGGGTTCACCATCACTGAAATGCATGCAATTTCCCATTGATGATCCATGTCTCTGTCACATGATCAAATTATGATCATGCAATGGATTCGAATCCCTCCTCTGACATCATGTGAACAAGAAAAAATATGAGTTAATTCGGATGGAAAATACATTGGAGGCCAAAGGGGTTCACAGTCACTGAAATTGTTTCAACATCTTTTGTACTTGTCTTCGACTCTATTGAATGATCAAAGTATGATCAAATACCATCTTCAAATGTTGGTGGGGTTCTCGAAGTAGTTACTAGTGTCTGTTCATGGATATAAAAACAGATTTTGTTCTATGTCCAAGGCTCACATCGATATTAGAAATGGTCTAGAGATTGTGGCATTGAAGACAGTCAAGTGATCATGAAACTATCTTCAAGTCTACATGTAAAACCAACATCGCAGGAGAGTGAGGTATGAGCAGGAGGATGAAGATAGAGGTCTCGCGCTATGAGGGATCAGTGAAGTTCAAATTTGGGAGGTGTGGGGAGACCTGTTTTGACCATTTTAAGTGAAGTATTTGAGTGGATGGTCCAGATCCATGATCATACAGTCTAGATCTGATTCGCCCCATCACACTTCAAAATCTCACACTTTCTTCCCTCTAGTATATAATCCATTCCACGACTTTCACTCAAACGAGATGGTAGTGGGGTAGGCACCCATACCATACACAACACATCCATAACTTGGGCCTCATCCCACTGAGACTATGAACATGCATGTGGGCTATAAAACCATGGAACCTATACACTGGTTCATCTATCTCTTGCATAAGATATGGTCTAGCAAGCTTGCACATGCCGACTCCCATTAGGTGTGGATGACCTCTAGACGCATGTGGTCTATGGTCAAATTGGCTTGGCTGGATGGTGGATATGAATTATTTTTTGATAAGGATAGTATGAAAACCCTTAACTGCTAAGAATAAAATTCTTAGCAGAATACAAGAGTCCTAAAGTGACATCCTCAAATCCCAATCAGTTATGTATTAAATTTATAAGTATTACTCCACGGTCCTTGAATCTTTGATGGAAATTTGTGAAATAGACAAATATTGGTTCTAAAAATGATGATTGAAAGGGATCTAATCTTATTAGAGAAGCAAATGATTCTTACAGGAATTATAAAATGATATTCATCCAACCTTTTCCAATTTATTTCTCGAACATATTTTCATGAGACGATCAAGGAGGCCCATAAAGAAGATGAGTTTCTATAGAATATGTTATTTAATATTCCAAAGATCTCCTTTACAGAAGATGGATTTATATGGTTTGGATCCCATATACATTTCCCATAAAAACTAAAATTTAAGAGTGAAATTTTGTATTATGTGCATAGCTCATAAATCTCTATTCATCGAGGAAACAAAAAGATGTACATGTATTTTAAACAAATATTACTGTGGAATGACATGTAGAGGGATATTTTGGAGATTGTATCATGATTCCGAGTATGCCAACAAGTCATGGATGAATTTATGATGTATAATTGTATGATATAACCATTTTCTTTAAAATTATAAAAATGGGAAAAATATAAAAATTGATTTCATCATAAGAATACAAAGACCCCTAAAGGAAATAATGACATCTAGGTGGTAGTTGATTACCTTACCAAGTCAGTACAATTCATAGATATCAATGAATATTTCTCTCCTGAAAAACTCAACTAGATATACAAATGGTAAGTGGATAGAATTCATGGAGTTACATTTTCTATTGTATCTAATAGTGTTATAGGGATTAAATCATGGTTTTGGAGAACCATAAAAGAATAATTGGATACAGATAATTACTTTAATGCTACTTGTTACCCTTATATGGTTGGTTAGTCTGAAAGGAATATGTAATTTACGGAGGATATGAAAAGATCATGTTCAATTAATTTATAAGGATATTGTGACTGACACCTTCTCCTATTGGGATTGTCATTTACTAACATTTTATATTATAACATTCAACTAGAACCTTAGGAGTCAATGTATGGGATGAGGTGTCATTTTGTAGTATGTTGGGATGAATTTATAGTGAGGAAGCTAATGGGGTCATATGTTATCAAAGAGATGATAGATAAGGTCCTAAATAGTTTGTAGTATATGAAATCAGTACCAATTCGACTAAAAATATATAATTTTTTATAAGACCAGTACATTAAGGATAGTCATGAATTTTATCTTATTATATCATCTTTGAAGAAATATATGATGTATGGGAAGAAGGAAAAGTTTAGTTCTAGATACATCAGACCTCTTGATATCCTGGATCGAATCAGGCTAGTGTCTTATTGACATGAAGTACCACCTGACCTATCTCAAGTACTAGATGTGCTCCATGAATCTATATTAATAAAGTATATACAAAAACCATAAAATTTACTAAATATAGAGGTGGTAACATTGAAAAATGACCATTATTATGAGGATTATTTATGGAATATTCTGAGATTATAGTGAAAATGTTCTATAAAACTAGACAACTCACCTAGTCCAAGTGTTATGGTTGAACCATAAGTTTTGGGAAGCAACATATGAACAAGAATATGTGATGAAATAGAAATAAAATCATCTATCTTTGTGCATGAAATGAAAATTTCAAGGGAATAATTTATTTAGGGGGGAAGAATCTTACAACCCAAAATTTTATAAATGAAATAATATTTTTCAATGAATAAATGCCTTATCATGTAATATTATTATTGAAAAAACATGCAAAATTTTTGTTATTTTTGAAATTTAAAATATATTGCATTAAAAATACCATTAATCATCATAAATATTAATAATATTTCCATTTTATAGTTACCATTAAGATTAGTATATTAAAGGTTATAATAAAGTCCAACTCACATAAACAAGAGAATAAATGGCCTAGATCAATAGGATTATATTATATGAATCCCATTTATTTGAGCATCAAAGGGAGATATAATCACTGGTCTTTTTCATCGATCAATCGTAATCTATGATTAAATAATTAAATCTCAATCGAAACCATTTATGAGTGAATTTTAAGATCACCGAGATCATGACCTAAACTATATTCACCGAATCACCCCATGAAAATCCCACCATCACACACCTTAACGTTAGAGAATTCTATGGTAAAATTAAGGGGTATGTATCTGGACCATAATAGTTTGAAATTGTTATATATATTTTTAATAAATAAATTATTATATTTATCCAAATTTTATAATTATTTTTATATAATTAATATTTTTGATAAATAATATATTTTGATATGCTAATTGACAAATTTTATTTTTTGGAAATATATACATTCAATCAAGATACACTTTTTAATGAATTCATGAAATTTTGAAAAATAAATTTATTTTAATAAAATGTTATAATTAAATAGTATTTATTATATATAAATGAAAATATAAATTTTTTAATCCAAATATAATTTTTATAAGGGTCAAATAACTATTATTGTAAAAAATTATTATTCAATAAATTTTTTTTGAATTAAATATATAAAATCAATTAAAATGATATTTATTTATATAAAATAAATAATATTTTTGAAATCGGAATTCTGAAGTTATCTGAAGGTGAATTTTACATAATTTTCAAAATTAGTATAATTTTTGGTTAAAAATTAAATACAGCATAGTAAAAAAATTTGTATTATGGAATCATAAAATGATAGAAGCAATGTAAAAAACACAGTAAATAGTACCCATATAAAAAAGATTACTTTTAAGATAATTTGTTTTTAATGTTATTTTATTGATTTTATAAACCCCTAATGAATTTTCTAAAACCATTTTTATATTTTAATGTTTTAAAATCAATTATTTAAAAACATGACTAACATCAACTTCAACAAGGGTATTTCATTAATGTTTTCTATTCCTTGCCATATGAAATAATAAAAAACACATCTCTCATGAAGAAATGATAGGAATAAACCATTGGATGGTTTATGGTATTTATTACACTATCATATAGTGTCCAAAACCTAAGGTTTAAAATTAATAAAGAACTCTCATCTCTTTTTCTCTATAATCCCACCCAAAATTCAATTAATATTCACTAAAAATAATGGGAGCATGAATTTACTAAAACATTCCCTCTCCATATCACTCATAAGGTTATCCAAATATCCTATGATTCTCTTCCCAAACTTTTATTTGTGACGTCTCAATTTAAGGGATCCAATTATTATCCTCTTTATTCAAGTACTTTCTTTATGTCATGACTTTTTATTTACAATGGTTTAATTTGGGATATGTTTTTAATCATTCCTATTATTTTCTGTATGGTTCAATCATAATTATATACCCATTTATCTCTCATTCATCCATCTATATAATAATTTGTATAGTAGTTCTTCTACCAAAATTATCCTATGATTTTCCATGCCAAACATTTTTTTAGTGAATACCCATATCCATTTCCAGTCATCGGTATTCGCCTACAAGAACATAAAATTATTTGATTAGGGATTTACATGTATGTAACCTAAAATAATAAATAATGGGGTTAAAAATTATTAACAAAATCCCTATATTATATGATCTGTGTGGTTTACTAATACATATACATGAAATAAATGTGACTGGTGGACTTGAATTTATAAATCCCTGCAACGAATTGGGTAGTGTGTTTATCTCATGTGATTACATGTATAGTTCATGTGAGGTTTTCCTAAAAACACTACATTAAATTTTCTTGGACTTTATACTTGACCAATGATTATGGTTTCATTTTTAATATTGTTTCCACATTCATATATTTCTTTTATGCTCTCATGTTGTATCACTCCTAATTTTTTAAGATTATGAATCACACCCCTCTTATATTTCCTTGATATGCATCTTGAATCACATATATGAGTTTACCTCATTTGATTCTTTCACTATTCCCATACTAAGCTCTATAACTCACCTATTTCTTATGTACATCCCTAGGTTATCCCATACAATATTATATGAATGATTAAATTTTAGTAGTATCTTAAGGGATCTTTCAACAATGTAATTTTATTTTTGTCTGAAGTTGTTATTATATGTGCATAATTTCATAATTATATTGTATATACTGTTCTTATAGTATTTTATAATGTGTTACTTTATGTACTCAATCTTAAATTATTATGTATTAAATATATGGGTTGTCATATCAACACTAGTTTGTATCCCTAGTCTTAGTAGTGTTGGTCTTGGGGACATCCTTTAATGATGAGCCATGATGTGACATGAGATCTCACGTTTTTTAGATTTTCTCTAATCCTCAATATATGATTATTATAAAGGATAAAAAATATAAATTAATGTAAATATTGAGGTTATATTTTATATAATAGATAATGTAATTTTTTATTTATTTTTTATTAGTTCCCCAAGACCCTGAATTAAATTACTTTAAGAATCATTGGTATGCAATATATTTCAGGTTATGTAATGAATATCTATAATTATATCCTTATATATGAGTGTGTAGGTCTATCTTATTTCTTAACAATTCAATTATACATGAACAAGACTATGATTATGGATTTTTGTTATTTTTAATTTATTTCATGAAAAATTATTTAATATAATAATATCATGAGATAAATGTTAGTATTCTATTGAATATTAGAGTTATTTTTTTCATGAATATAAATTATTCATCACTAGTTATACATGTATTTTATGTTGATATGTTTAGAAAACAAATTAATTTATTTCAAATGGTGAAATTATTCATAAATAGATTCATTATGTTAACACATACATTTATTTTGTTTTCATATATGTAATATGGATATAAGCATGAGTTTCTAATATTAAAGAGGTCATATAATTAAAAACACATCATTAATTACATTTTATCTTAAATAGGTACTTTTAAAATAAAATGGTCAATATATTATGGATAAATGTTTTCCAATTTCTTGTTGAGAAGGAAAAGGTTTTAAAATTTTGATGTTTTTTTATCTTAAAATAGATATTTATTCTTAGTAAATAAATAAAGAATAATGTATATGAGAAAAAGAATAAAATTTTACAATCAATAGGTATTGAGTGTTATAATTGATTCACTATTAATTTATGAATTTAATTCAAAGTGTTTTTAAAGAAAAACAATTATTTATTTACTATCTATTGAGTAACATTGAACTCAACATCTAAACCACCAAGATCATATTTGTCCATTGTGAGTTAATATTGAGTATGGGAAATAAATTATTATGTGTTAACACAATTATAAATGGTATAATTGTTTTTTGAAGAATTTTATTTTTCACCGTAGTATAGAATCCATATTTTACATTTCTATTATTTATGATATCATTCTGAATACTTTGACCCCCTTTCTGGAGAAAATGAAATTACACACTGATTGGTATGTCACATGTCCCAAGGCACACCTCCATATAATCTATATGATAAAAACTAACAAAGAGGTCCTAGATCATGCATTGTGGAAACTATTCCATAAAATTAGAGTAATAAAACAATAGAAATATCCAAATACATCTATATAATAAAGAACAATATGTACAAGAAACAAATCACATCAAGGATATAAAAAATGAAAATGAAGAATTATAAAATCATACATCTCTACTGATCACCTAGTAAGACAATCACATATAAACCAAATGAAATAAGTAAAAAATAAGGCTATACTTCAATCCTTGAGCCTCATCTTCAACCTAGTCTTCAATCCTATTAAGCTACACCAAACTGATCCACTGAATAACAAATGACCAGAACTATAAAATCAAAAGGTATACAAGTGCACAAGAGTTACCATACATGGTGTTAGAAATTAATTTTAGTAGGACCTCAATTTATCCAACCAATATATGATTTAATATATGTGTAATAAGGTTGTAAAAAATTACATAAATAAAAAATCATGTTGGGTCATCATTATTTAATTTGACACTATAACAACCGACCATATATTCTTTGTAATATAACAGAAACCCACCTCATTAAAGTATCAAAAGTACACAATTTAGGTAATCATTTTCTAACTACAAAAAAATGAATATCAACTATACCTACTTAAAGCATTGTCACAATATAGTCACGTCACACTATAATCATTTCCCATACAGAAACATGTAGGGTTGGGTGTCACAATATCCTAGACACTACTAAAAGATTCAAGGTTTGGTCCTCTATCCATTTCCTATACTATACCATATCCCTCATGGGTGGTCAACTATACATGAAAAATCTATATATTTTAGAAAAGGTATTATAAAACAAAAATAAAATAAATTTAATTAATTTAATTGATTCTCAGAACGATTGTATTATTTTAAAAGAAAAATAGTGAAAAACAAAATTGAAAAAACCAATATATGTAGCTACTCCCATTGTCCAATCAATTCTCATGTAATTAAATATTAGGAATCTGATCCTTTTAATTATTGGGTTTCTGTTATTTTATTCTATAGGGGAAATTCATCCCCAAAATTACTTTTAAAATCAAACAAAATTCTCCATATAAATATTATGAAAATTATATTAAAAGGAAAGAACTTCCTAACGTATTATCCTATTTATTTGGATTAATAAATCATAAACATACTCTATAAGATAAATCCTTACTTATTCTATGTAAATCCATAACTTTGATGCCACCTTCATGTGGATTCTTATGGTACAAGAACATATCTCTTGGTTATCCATTAGTCCATAAAAATGATGATTAATATTCAACAAAATCTCATAAATTCACAAAGAATAGATCATTATATTATCAACAAAGCCTGACCTCATTCAAATTTCATCTTCCTTTACATAAAACAAAGCTTTGTGGAATGAATAGAAAATTTAAAAGATTTACTTATACCTCAAACTCGAGTCACTACATATTCAATACTCCCCAATTTGTAATATAAACCAATACCCAAATATATTCATCATTAAAATCATTAATATAGAAATATGGCATAAGAAAATAACTCCTTCCAGATCCAAATTAAATTTTTTGACCATATATTCATCCATGGGAAAAAAATATTGAATAGTGCAACTACCCTCAATAAAAAACTCCCATGTACATAACAAATCAAGATCCTCCACTAAATTTGATCAACTTATACTGAAACTGTCACTGATGTCTTCTTTATCTTCATTAGCAGCATTTCAAGGGGACTACCTGTGGTGAAAAATCCTTCTCTCCCATTATTCCATTAATGTATGGATTATTTCACCTCCCATGACCGGTCATGGAAGTATTTTGTGTGTATTATTCTATTTTGACATCATAGTTGAATTATAAATAGAATATCAAGTCTAGACATAGCATCATGGATCTTCATATGGAGGACTCAACCTCATAGGGGAATCTGTGAGCTCTAATAGTTATGTTCCATTGTAAAGACATTGTATAAGTATACTCACATGAAATCACTTGTAATCTATTTAATAATATATGAGATAATTAGCTAATATGATACCTTTTAAGAAATTTAGGGTTCATTATTAGGAAAATAATGTGAAACATGGTACAAAAAAATACACTTTATATGTAAATGTGTACAGATCCAAAACATGATGTCATCCTATATCAAACACTAGAGGGGTTAGTTCCTCACACACCCACACCCACTTCTTGAACCAACCCATGATGAGATTAAACCCTTTGGATGCCTCTAGTGGTTCCTTGTTTGATGAGTGGATATTATATCTATTAGTATGACAACATTATGTTCTTTCTAAAAATTGATAATTTTTTATCACTTATTTTTTTTTACCAATTTTTAGTGTTTTGATCTCAAATATTTTAAAAAGAACTAAAAACCATTAAAACTATCCAAAAATTGTTTTCATACGATAAAATAAATAAAATTAGTATAAATATGTTACAATGAAAATTAATTTTATAAAAATAATGATGAATATATATATATATATTAGATACCTCAAACTCCCACACAGTTAATTTTTTTGATTTCCCCCATAAAAAACCTGAACATCCAGACACAATGGATTGAAACTCAGCAAGAAAAAATTATAAATTTTCATTCTCTTAAAAATAGTGTAAAAATTTATGATTCAAATATCTTAAGACTCGCCCAATTACAACTGTTAACCATTCATCATTTCTGATTTTAAATCTAAGACATTTCCCAGTCTTTCAATGATACATTTCAATAGTTAATTATAATCTATGTCGATTATTATTTTCCACATGAAAATTAATTTTATTAATCAATAAAGATCATTTGATATAGATTGATGCTCAATATCCTTTATATTCACTATATCCATAGGTTTTTAAGTTCACTATATATAAAATTATAAATTAACTACAAAATCCATGAGGAATATTTAATAATGGTTAAAATGTATCTGAAGCTAATATTTAGTGAATAATGATGTGAGAAATTAAATTCAATGGATTAAAAAAGAAGGATAAGATTGATAAATTAAAATTCATGATATTTATATAAATATCAATGAATAATCCTTAAAATTCACATAATAATCCAACATTACAACTTCCATATCATCTTCTAAATTAAGGGCCATATTTAAAAACCCAGAAAATTAATAAAAATCCTCTTATTCAATAAGAATTTTTCCTCTCTTTATTATTTAAGTGGAATATCTTTAGTGGAATGGTTCCACACCCTTAAAGGAAAAAACTATCACCTCAATCACCACCATCAATATTATGGTAACAAAAAATGAGAATAGTTATTACTAAAAGGAGGAAAGTGTTTCTAGTTAATGGTCCTATATATTAGTCACACATGCTAACTTTTTTAAAAAAATTATTTTGTTTTCAAAATAAAGAGGGATCAACGTAATCTGAATTACAATTTTTTTATCCTTTCATCCCATATAATAGAGAGAATAACCCATTATTATTTATTTTAAAAATAAAATTTATAAAATCCATGAAAATAACAAACCCTTCCATTAAAGATAAAATGTACAATAAAGGAATTATATTAAAAACAATAAAGGTTGGAAGGATATATTTTCTCTTAATGCGGCTTACTATCAAGGTATTCCATGGTTTTAAGGCTTCTATATTTCTTCAGATATATGGATTTTGTCAAGGATGAATTAGATAAAATATAAATAATATATTACCTCAATATGTTTAACAAAATTTATAATCATCATGTTTTTATTTAAAAATAATTAATGTTATAATTGTATTCAGATGTCAAGTTCTCTAAAAAAATACGGTATAATAATGATAATTTTAAAAATGGTTCAAACCCATCCTAGGAATGTGAATTAAATTATGTTCATTACCAATGTCCTTGAATGAATATAAAAATTGGTCTAATAAATGAAATCTTATACAAATCAAAATAAAAAATAAAATAAAATGAAAAGTCACTTTTAAATTGGGAAAATTGTGATAATAATGTTATTTCCATGAATTTACAGATATAAATTTGTAATTTATAAGCTTGGTAAATAAAAATTTCCAAACCAAGAAAAATATTTCCTAGGTGATGATGTATTTTAGATCAGTTATAAATTGAAAAATCCAAATTTGGGGTATTCAAGGATTCCTCCCCCACACTTAAAATAATATTTATCATCATAGTTCAACCATGGTGGGGGGGGGGGGTAATTTAAAATTTTAAACAATTTTTATGACAAGAATGGAACAGAAATACCTAATTGAAATATTTATTAAACCATGTTTGAAGAAACATCGTCTTCCAGAACATTGGATGCATTCATTGTATTAGGTCTCTTTTATATTATTTTTTATTCTACTTATTCTTTATTTCTTACACCACTTCCAATATGGACTTATAAAAAGTTATTAAGAAAATGGGATGATTCCATTCGATTTATTCTAAATGAAAATATGAGATTTGACCATGAAAATAAATAATAATCCTAAATTAGAAATTTAATCTAAATCCTAAAAAATTAGTAAAAATATTAGTTCCCCCCAAAAGTGCATTATTAAAGGTCTTTAATCTAGACATTACCTCATGGGTCTCATTATTGTATTGTGATAAAATGTTTGTTTTAAATTAGATTCAAAATACTATTCACCTATATTGAAGGCTCTATTTTTTATTTAATTTTCGAATGATTCCTTTTGAAGAGTAGATTAAGATGTGTAATGTAAAATGAATGAACAATTATCTCATGATCAGATAAAATCTTACAATATTCATCCTATACCGCTTGTTTTTATACCTACTATTTTATTTACATGATATATTTTTTATGTTTATCAACTTCCTCCTCATAATATCTAAGTGAATAGGTGTTAGAGGGTATTATACTTTGAAATTTTCCCCAAGATCAATGAATTATTCTTCCCCCATTACATTAGTTATCTTCTCATTTTCATTGAATTTTTTTATAGGTCTAAGAAAATCATCATAACTTCCCTATGGTTACACTTAATTTTCTATAGGTTCTCCATCGATGTGGTTAAAAAATCGTTCTTTTTCATCACTTCCTATTACACCCTGATATTTTATATTGTATTACTTTTTGTAAATATCTTGTTGGATAATGTGTGATATATGCAGCATCGAGCTAACATGAAAAATTATTTATTAATATGAAAGGTAAACATAAATAAATTATAAATATAAAATTTTCAAACAAATAAATTAATACTCATTGTTTGTTGATATGATATAAGGTTAAGAATGTTTAATGTTTAAAATGGCCATTTTTCTATAAAAGATGTTTCATTTATTTTTATTATTTTAATTTAAAATTAAAATTTCTAAATTATTGAAAAGGACATTGATATAATAAACATAATTTTTTATCTAACAATGTAAAATTAATCCCAAGATAATTTTTTCGACTTTTATGAAATAGTGAATATTTAGGTGAATAGTGAAAACATCAGATTTTATAAATACTGACTATTTTGTGACATTATTATGATATTATAATGAAGTTAAATTCTTTGAATCAATTTTTATAGGAAAAATATATTTTTATTATATAACATACTTAATTTAAAAATGTTATTTAGAATCTATAATTCAATTTTTGGAATTTTGGATGTCTAAGTCGTGTTTCATTCAAATATTTTTTTGGTTCTTCTATTTTAATCATTTATTAACAGGGATTATCTGTGTTTTTTTTGCTTTGAGAATAAAATAGCAAAACATTTATTAAAATGTAACCAATTAATTACATGTAAATCAATATTATATTTGACTTTGGTGTAAAAATGATTTTATTCTTAAAAATAATTTTTTTGAAAAATTAATTATAAATAATTATCTTGAACTTCTATTTTTATGGATTTTAACCACTAATGTAAATTTAATCATGGAAAATAGATTCCATATTTTTGATAATAACTTTAAATTTTTTAATGATATCAATTTAAATTTTAGTTATAATGAATAGTTACTGTATTAAATTTTTTCCACAGTAGTAAAAATGAAAATGGTATAAATGGGTGTTAAACTAAGAGTTAAGTCTTGAAATATTTCTAAAACTTGTCTAAATCTTATTTTTAGTGTATTTATACATTCTAATAATATATATACTAAATTGGAATAAATTTTATCCACCTTCCATGAGAATTAATTTTATTATATTTAATTTTTTTTAATATTTACAAAGATGTCACACGTCGAACTTATAAAAGGGAAAAGCTTCTATCAACTTATACTCGAACATTATAAATTCTATATCATCCAATATCTACAAAAATACCTTAAAATATGACCAAAACATTTCCTATAAGTCTTCAAATCACAAAAATACTAATCCTATAAGGATTAAGTTGTGATCAAAATGTTGATATCCAAAGATGAGGTATAAGTCTTATCCAAATTATCTCATGTTTATTTATTAATATATCTATATTAAATTTAATATAAAAATACTAATATAATTAAATAAGTATCTATAATATATAGAAATGTTATTTTGTTTATGGGAAAACTAGTTTCTACAAACATTACTTTTCATGGAGAATTACAACATCACTCTTCTATACGTGTATAATACCGCCTCTATGATGCTATGCCTTTCATTTTTCATTAACACCTCACATGGACGGTTAAAATGATATATTTAATAAAAATATGTGATATTTATGAAATTATTATTATTATATAATTTTAATGTATTATCTACTAATTACTCTGTCTAATGATGGAAAATTATAATGTCACTCAAGCATACAGGTGGACCGCCACCTCCCTGAAGCGAAGTAATTTGTTTCTCATTTGTGACTCTAATGGTTGCACATAAGGATTTATTTAATGAATAAATATAGTAACACACCATTATTTCCTAGTATGTTATTTTCATGAAAGTAATTCAATAGCTTACGCTACACACAACACCGAGTTCGAGCGCACCACGACTTACCAAAAAAGCCGTTCATAAGGAGGTTATGAATAGTATTAACTGAATTTTTAATTTTATATACTCCATATAATTTTAGAATCCATATTATTTGTTTATTAAATATAATATAGGAACAAATTCATTTTTCGGATAAAAGAAGTATTTTTAAAAAAATGCAATTTTTCAATCATTTAAT
Organism: Viscum album; assembly: GCA_963277665.1. Taxonomy (NCBI): domain Eukaryota; kingdom Viridiplantae; phylum Streptophyta; class Magnoliopsida; order Santalales; family Viscaceae; genus Viscum; species Viscum album. The sequence goes on from OY728164.1 coordinate 138,790,515, forward strand.
GGGAAACCCTTTTTAAAACAAATATTTGAAACTTATATATATTAAATTTAATGAAATTAAAATATTCTTTATAATAAGGGAATAAAAATTTATTATCGATAAATATTTGGTACTTTTTTGATAACTTTCATATTGTGATGACTACCGAAAAATATTAAATTTTAATTGAAAACAAATTTTTTAATCGAAATAATTTATACTGTTAAGTTATGAATTTGAATGGTTTCTAAGTAGAATAAGATTATATTTTTGTAATATAATAAAATTTAAGTCATTATAATTAATTTTACATTTATATTTGACATAAACACATGTCAATCTTTTGATAGTTTTTACTTTTTAAAAACTAGCTTTTCTGTTTTGACAACGAGGATTAATTTTAAATTAATTAACACAACTTATATGTTTTGAATTTTTTAAAATAGAATTCATTTTTGAATTCGTAATATCAGAATTAGATTTGGGTAAATTTTTGGTATTTTTTTGAAAACAGTAAATGTTTGATGAAGAGTGAAAAACATTGTGTTATAGTTTAAAACTGACTTTTTTTTAAATAAATATTAATTTTATTTAATTTTATTTTAAGTAAAAATAGATATATAATACCTATAAAAATTCAAATTAATTCATTGGTGTCATTTTATAATAAAAATAGATGTATAAAATCTTATTGAACTTTTTACCTTCTTTTACCCACCTCCTAGAAACATTTGCAAATTTGCATAAAATATAATTTTACCACTTCTGTGAGTTAAATTTCAAAAATCTAAGAGTCATGGTTAATATCAGTAAGTAAAATTTGGTTCAATTCAATGAAAATAATTTTTGGTGAATAGTAAATTTTTACTTTTACTTACCACGGTTAAAAGTAAATAGGGTAATTAATGGTAAAAATGATATCCGAATTACCCTAACACATGTCCTAATTCCATTATACAAGTATAATTCAACCAAAAAACCTTATAAAAAAATATGAACCTCTTTGTTCCACTTGGATTAAATTAGGACATTTATTATTATTTTATTTATAGAAGAGTTAAATGAGTTAAATTCAAAGTTTAATAACTAAACCATTTTTATATATCGTTACACAAAATATATACTCGACTATAAATATTCATTAGAGACCTAAAAATATTTAATACATAATGCTAATTTATCGATAATTTTTAGGCATTAAATAATTTAATTTATTTATGACACAATGATGATGCAGTAATTAACTTATTAATGAAATATTAAAATAATTGATATTATTAATATCCAAATAAATTTAAATTGAGACTTATGATGAATTACACTAATTTTGTAGGTTATTATAACATTATAGGGTTGTTTAAATAAATTTAATTCAAAGTGATAATGTTTTTATGGCTTTCAAAAAAATCAAATACTAAATCATGTCAAAATTGACATCATTGAGTTTTTAAAACAAATACTACATTATTAATTGATATAATATTCCTAAGAAACTAAGTTTCAGAAAAAGGAAATAGATAAGGTTATATATATTAATAATTAACAACTTGGGGTTCACTTGGTTTGTTATAGTAAGTTTATTAACCATACAATATAAAAATACAAAGAGACATGGTAAATGTCAAACTATTTAAGTAAGAGTTAAATCTAAATGATAAGGTTAATATAGTGACCTAAACCTGTCTAAAACCTATTGGTTGAAATTTTTTTAACCCATCCCCACCTTAGTATCTAAATAAATTATTTTTTAACCACTAGTTACCGAGAATGATTTTATTATAAAATAACATTTCAAGCTTTTCCTAAAGTGCCCCTCACCCCTCTTATAAAAGGGAACACCCTCTTCCCTTAAAATCACACCTCTAAAGCCATTTTCCTCAGCCAAACCCTAACCAAATATCCTACCAACGTCTCTAACATAAACCTAAAGTCCTTAATTTGATCATAAATCCACCCTATTTAGCCCTTTTGATCAACTCAAAAGGAAACACCCGAAGAAGAGGTAATAATTTCACCACCCTCTATCAAGTTCTTTTCTTCATCCAATTCCACTTTATTTGTTTTTTCCAGAAAAAAATAACAAATCCATTACCTCCTTGATAATTTTATGTTATTATAAATATGTAACAACCATATTTGTTATTCTACCCATCCTATAAATTAAAAAGTCACTATACATGCGTACGTACGACTTACCGTCTCCACGTCGTGGTGATGTTTTTTATTCAAAAACTTCATTATTTGGATGGGTATAATAATTATTTAAACAGAATTAAATAAAAAATATAACATGTTAATTATTATTTATATATGATATACCATCCAATTATATACGATTTCACCCTCAAAATAATGATATTGTCGCTCGTACGTATGTACGGCTTACCATCTCCACGAATGCGGTGAGATTCATTCCCCATCGTAATAATTCAAGAATAATTTTCATTTTATGATTAAAAATAATGTTTAATAACTTAATATAATTCTGGACATGAATCCAATACAGCTTATACATAACAAACATGAATTACATGACAAAACATATAAAATAAAATGAATCCGTTAATAACCAAAACAATGGTCCTACTGAAATATCACTAACAAAGCAATATTAGTTGATCATATATGATATCATATTTATGTATTCCATTCTTGAATAATTTAATAACAATGATTTAACCATTATACATGAGTTTAACCTACCCTATTCTAAGGAAAAGTACGAGGTAAGGGGTTTTCATCTCACTGTTATTCCTGTGTGATTCATGCTATATTTCCCACTATTACCTTTGGTGTGGAGTATGTACTGCCCATGATTGTATTGTTTTCATAGTATAAAATAATTTATGTGTATTTAAATCATAATTGTATGATAATTTTTTCATGGGGTCTATGTTTTGTATGTTTCCAAATCGGTAAGGTAATTTCTAATTTCAATTTCCAGTCATTTGATTTTACGCAAACTTCATTGATTACATTACTCCAAGATTATTTTTGAAATAAATATTTTTTTACTTATGTAGTAATTTTAACTACCCTTTGTTTGGATATAATATAGATACACATAATCACTCTAGGTATAAATTCTCCAGTCATCGATATGAACTCGACAAGAGTAATTTTAACTCAATTTTTATTCATTGAGTTAAACATACAATTTATTGATATTATTTTTACAAGAATATGTGTGAATGTACTAAATTTTATTTACACTAAATATCCAATCATATTGAGTGTATTAATATTTTTCACCCAAAATTATGTCATTGATTTATCCTTAACCTAAGGATATAGTCTTTATAATGGAATTCATCGAAACTTACATTCCATTGAGACTTCTTTGTTTTCATATTCCAATTCACTTTTATTTGGTGTATTTAATTTACTTTGACATAGTATATCATGAATCCCTTTATTCTCATTATATTATGAAGTTTTGTTACCTCAATTATTTTTATTCAAGCGTCTCTCATTTGGTTAGGAACTCTAACTAAAATATCATTTTAAATGTTTTAAAATTTTATTCTTCTAAATATTTCTCATTAATGTCCACATTATAAAAATGGATTTAAGGTTTTATTTGTATAAAATTTAATGTTTTAAAATTGAAATTCCTTTAAAATGTTTCAAATTGGTATGGGAAACATTGATTCAAAAATATATTTTAAACAACTTCTTGATAAATAGTGATACATTTAAATGTTTTCATGAAAAAAGGATATTTCCCTCAATGATTTTTACCGATCATTTTGAACTATGTCAAAAACATTTATGGGTTATTATTCTTGATCATGGTTGATTTACTATGATAAAAATCTTCCATATGGTATTTATGGTTTTTTGATATGTTTTACTGTGGATGTGTTATTTTTATACCATTCGTGGTTTATGGATAATGTATTGACATTTGGTATGCTAGTTTTAATATGAATGTTTATGTTATGTTTAAACCATTTCATATGAGGAATTAATTGGACTTAGTAAGTGATGGGTGGAGCCCACTATAGCTCTTCAATGCATCGGTAGGTATCATGAGACAAACTAGTGTCTTGGAACAAGGCTTTCACAAAATCTTATTTGTAGTCTTGGCACAAATCCTTGACTATGTGGTTATGAAGTCTGGAATTATGCATTCCATCATTATGGAAGTAGCTATTGATATTGAAAGTGATTATTCAACTAGGAGAATATCAATGTGAATAAGTAAATGGAATTATTTGATTTTAACTTATCTATATTATTCTGAAGTTTATGTTCAAAAGGATTTTGTTTTAGTTTTATATATTTCCATAAATGTTTAGGCTTATTTATGAAAGTTTCCCCTATAATTTTATCCTTACTGAGCATATGAGCTCACCCCTTTCTATGTTTTATTTTTCCTAGGATGTGAAGAAGTATTTTATAGTTGACCTGAAGGGATAGGATAAGGATATAAGTGTGTTTAAAAATGGAACAAAATGTTGTTGTTGTTTTATTTCATGATGTAATGTAAAACTTTTGAATGTATCTAGTACTACCAAGGATACTAAACTGATCGGTCTTTCAGGACATGATTCTTTTTATCATGCCAATGTTATGTAATAATGCACCGAATCTGGGTAAATGGGGTCAGGGAATTATAGTTGGTATCAGAGGAATTTTAGTACAAGCCTTAGAAGCTTGTTATTGAAAAATTATGATTAGAAAACACTACCATAAGATAGACATTGAGGAATAGTATAGAAGAAAATATAAAAAAATTGGTAATGTATATAATATGTGGTTTTTCCAAGAAATACATCCATTTCTGGATAAAATCAGGTAGAGGCGGCTCTGGCACAGATGTACCTAAGATTGAAAACTCCGACAAGGAGTTTTAGGCTTGACCTGAGGAATCCTGGTACATGACAATGGGCCTTGCTGCACTCTTGGTTACGACACTCCCGATGGATATGCTTAGGATAATTCACATTTTCATTACAAACTGATTTGAAGGAGTTTAATAAAAGATGAGAATAAATAGACTTGGTTAATTCTTAGGTGTTTTAGGTTGAAAATAAGGTGTTATAATATTCTCTAAATGATTTTATGACTCACACTATGCTTTCTTGTGTTATTCAATGGATGGATTCCAAGGAATTCATAGAAACATTGAACATGTTATACAAGGTGGTAACAGTGGTCGACATGAGCAATCAAACGTAAAGTTGATAGGTGTAAATGATACTATGTTCATGCCGAATCAGTTTTACAAAAATATGATCAACACCATATATATTAACCAACTCTCGGACTCAACAAAGAAGATAAAGGTGGTGAATGATAAGAGCTCCAGCAGTGGAGACCATGGAGAAAAGAAATCTCGATTTCTATCATGTAAGAAATGTGGAAGGAGACACCTAGGAATGTGTCTCAATGTAACAATGAAATTATTAATGTGTTGGAATGAAGGACATAAAGTAATGAATTGCCATGAAAAAATGAAGAGTATTATGGATTAAAATAAAAAAGATCCCAAGAATCCATTTACAGTCATTTTCCATAAATAAAGGGGACCTGGAAATTACCCGAGTGAATGACTTATTTTATAGGATAACTATAACGACCCATACTTTACATACATTGTTAATACTTCAAAATTGAAGCATACTTATTACAACATATAACAAATACCACGAAAGGACCGTATAGGTATAGTGTCTTTAGAAACTGGGAAACATAAACAACTGGTTCATAAAGCATCAACTTTGCCTCCCTATTATTTCATAATATCTAGAGTCCCTTTTTGGAATATCCTACTTAATAACCTTCTTCCTGACCTGGGGAAAGAAAACATACAAAAGAGGGTGAGCTCAAATGCTAAGCAAGGGCAAATAAAGGAAATAAAAAATCATATCGTATCTTTTTGAAAATCATAACCTGCAAAAGAGATCATAATATCTTAACATGGAATAAATCATAGAAGTGTAAATGAGATCCCCATAATCATAACATAAAACATGAAACTTTGTGGCATGCACACATAATCATGGGAAATCATTTCTTGTTAGTCATGACTCATTTCCAAGACTATCTTAGCGGACAAAGTCCATTTCTGAACCGAGTTCACTCCTCGTTTCAGTCCTGTATCACTGAACCGAAATAACCTTCCGTTCCAGCCATGTCTATCTCATGAGATATAAAATCTTTACCCAATGCATTGGAGGGAGATATAGGTCCCACCCATCTTATAATGAATCCTTTCTTATGTGTGCCACATAATCATAAAGCATACATCATCGCATAACACATGTACCAAAAATGGGATTCCTGAAACGTCATGACATCATAAAACAAATCATATAAGGTAAATGACTTCATAAAAATAATTCCCTCAAAACATAATCAAATCATTGTAATAATAGGGATAAAAACAGAACCCTATATTATCTTATATGGAAAATAATTTTGATAAAACATTTGAACTCCATTCTTGAGGAAAATATCCTTTCTTCTTCAAAAACACTTTTCTTTTCTTAACATGACATACAATTATAAACTAAAAGAAGTTGATTAAAAATAAACTTGAAAACTTATAAAGGAAGATTCTTGGAAATAATGTTTTAAAAATCCATTCTTGCCGTATAAGTTAAAAAAACATTCTTCGTATTTTTGTCGGAAAAGTCAAAAAGTACCTCGTACGAAAAACGACAAAGGATTCCTTTCATATTCTTTACTAAAAACTCACCGAAGGGTAAAATTGGATTTAAACATTTTTTGTTGGATGGAAATAATATTATATATTCAGGAAACATGGATGTGGATGATAAAATACACCCCAGTAAATACTAAAGTACAAACAATCTCGGATAAAAATGAGATTATGATATTTCCCTTATCTTAGGTCCGATTTGCTTTGTACGTGTATGAAGCTCCTGTATAATGGTTTAAATAATGTTATTGACTTATTCCAGAATAATACATATTGATATGATATCATATATGGTCATATTCATAGCTTCTTATTAGTAATATTTCATTGTTACTTGTTACTCAGGTCTATATTGCCTTTTGTTCTTATGCGTGTTTTGCCGAATAAATTATTATTCATCTTTTAAGGTTATAGATACCTTATATCCAGAATGGTATTATTGTAACATATATCATATTTATTCATTCAATTCATTTATATAATTACTATGTAATGATGATCATGTAGAACGAGTCGCATCACATCGTGGAGACGGTATTCCGTACGTACGCACGAGTGATGATATCGTTCCTATGATCATGGAATTGTATTGGAGTATATGAATACTATTTCAGTATCAATATAACTTTATAATAATCATATATAGTTACTCATTACACCATTATACCAATCCGTGTAAGGTGATGGTGGAAAATAGATTACACCACGGCGTGGAGACGGTATTCCGTACGTACGCGCGCGCGGTGATTTCATTTTTCCGTAGGATGGATAGAAGGTGAATTAGGGTTGTTTCAAATTTATAATAACATATCAGTATGTAAGTAACACTTATGTTATTACTTTATCATGAAACAACTAAATAAGAAGATGTTGAAGAAGAAAGAAATTGAAAAGATCGGTAATGGATATTACCTCTCCTTTGAAACGCCTCGTTGAATCCTCCACTTAGAGAACTAAGATTGGTCTTTGAAGAAGACCACGACCTCTAGGATTATTCTAGGGAAGTGGAGAAGGGATTTTTGTAGGGGTTGGCCGAGCTTGAGTGCTCAAATTGGTGTGAGGAGGAGGGGGAGGAGGTGCCCTTTTATAAGGGAGGAGAGGGGCACCTTCGGAATATCTCAAAATATTATTTTATATTAAAGTCAAAATCAGTATATAATGGTTCCAAAGGGCCTTATTTCGAAGTTAAAGTGGGGATGGGTCGAAATCCTATCATCCAATAGGATTTAGACAAGTTTAGGTTTTTATTTTAACCTTATCAATTAGATTTAACTCGAAGTTAAATAATTTAACTTTTACCGTGACTTTTTGTTTTCTTACACTATATGGTTAATACACTTACTATAACATGCCAAAAGAACACCAAGTTGTTTATTATTAATATATATGTCCTTATCTAAGTCATTTGGCCGAACCTTAGATTTTTAGGAATAAAATAACAATTAATAATATAATATTTTATTTAAAAACTATTTTGTGTCAATTTTGACACTATTTGATATATTATTTTTTTCAAAGTCATAACAGAATTATATGTTCGAAACAATTTGATTAAATCAACACTAATATTTCATAGTAACCTAGAAAATTGGTGGAATTCATAAAAAGTCTCAAATTCTATTTATTTGAGCATTTATAACATCAATTATGTTATCATTTCCTTAAAAGGGTAATTACTACATCATCATTGTGTCATAAATAAATTAATTTATTTAATGTATAAAAATTATAAATAAACTATCATTATGTAGGAAATCTCTTTATCTTTCTAATAAATATTTATAGTCAAATTTATCTTATGTATAACCCCATATTAAAAATGTTTTAGTTATTAAACTTTGATTTTAACTATTTTAACTATTCATTAAATAAAATAATATTAAATGTCATAATCTAATCCAAGTGGACCTAAATGGTAATATTATATTCATAAGGTTGTTTTTGGTCAAATTACACTTATCCAATAGAATTAGAACATGTGTTAGGGTAATAGTAATATCATATTTACCCTTAGTTACCCTATTTACTATTAACCGCGGTAAAAAAAGTAAAAAGTTACTAATCACCAAAAAATTATATTTATCTCATTGAACCACATTTTAATTACTGATATCGACCGTGTCTGTCGGATTTTCGAAATTCCATTCACAGAAGTGGTAAAATTATGTTTTATGCAAAATTCAGTTTTTAACCTACCACTTAGTGGTTTCACTATTCATCAAAAATTGAAAGTTTTCATAAAAATACCAAAATTTCACCCTGGCTAATTTCGGTATTCCGAATCCAAAAATGAATTCCATTTTGAAAAATAAAATTCACAAAATTTCAAAAAGTGGTTATTACAATTCATAACGGCTAGTTTTAATAATATTTTAATAGCATATCGTTGTTTAGTGAAACTTGGTATTGCGTATGACGCAAGCTATCGAGGAAGGTCGCGATTTCGTGTAAAGAAATCCAAACAAGTCTTGTGTAGAAAAAGATTCCTTTGATGATTTATATAACATAAAATTCTCGGGTGTTATATTCTACCCCCCTTAAAATGAATTTTGCCCTCGAAATTCGTCACTTTGTAACAAATAGATGAGGATACCTCTCCCTCATCATATCCTCATGCTCCCATGTAGCTTATTCTAATTGGTGGTTCCTCCATAAAACATTCACCAATCGAGTGGTCTTATTTCGTAGGAATTTTTCGCTACAATCCAGAATCTCTATCAGTTGTTCTTCATAAGAACGATCTTGCTCCAGCGGTACAACTTCTGAGCTGAGTACATGTGAAGGATCAGGTATGTACTTTCTCAGGAGAGATACATGGAACACATCGTGAACATGAGAGAGATTCGGTGGAAGTGCCAATCGGTAAGCTACCTTCCCAACACGATCCAATATTTCGAAAGGACCGATATATCTAGGGCTCAACTTCCCCTTCTTTCCAAATCTCATAACCCTCTTCCAGGGAGATATTCGTAAGAACACTTTATCACCCACTTCAAACTCTAGGTCTTTTCTTCGGCTGTCGGCATAACTTTTCTATCGACTCTGAGCTGCTCTTATGTGTTGTTGAATAGATCAGACCTTTTCTGCCATTTCATCAACGAGATCAGGTCCTAATAGCTTTCTTTCCCCAACTTCATCCCAGCAAGTTGGAGTCCTGCATTTCTTTCCATAGAGAGCTTCATAAGGAGCCATCTGAATACTGGAGTGAAACATATTATTATAAGAAAATTCCACCAAAGGTAGGTGTTGATCCCAACCTCCTTTGAAATCCATAGAGCAAGCTCTCAACATATCTTCTAGGGTTTGAATTGTTCTCTCAAACTGACCGTCTGTCTGAGGATGATCAGCAGTGATGAAACTCAACTCTGTTTCCAGAGTATGCTGAAAACTTTTCCAGAACTTCGAGGTAAATCTCGGATCCCGATCAGATATAATAGAAAGCGGTACACCATGAAATCTTACCACTTCCTTTACATATATCCTAGCAAGATGATCCAGAGAGAAATCCTCTCTAATAGCAATGAAGTGTGCAGACTTTGTAAGACGATCAACTATGAGCCAGATAGCATTATTACCTTTGGATGTTTTAGGAAGTCCGGTGACAAAGTCCATGGTAATGTTTTCCCATTTTCATTTGGGTGTGGGTAATGGTTGTAACATCCCCTTAGACTTCTGTCTCTCAGCTTTAACTTGTTGACAAACCAAGCATCGAGAGACATATTAAGCAACATCTCTTTTCATTCCATTCCACCAGAAGTACTCTTTCAGGTCCCTATACATCTTCGTACTTCCAGGATGAATAGATAATGAAGAACTATGAGCCTCATCCAGCAGCTCCTTCTTTAATTCGCGGATGGGAGGAACACAAACCCGATTCCTGAACTTTATTATCCCATCACAATCAAGGTTGAATTCAGGAACATTTCTCACATTCCTTTGTAACTTGACATCTTCTTTCTATGCCTCTTTAATCTTTATATGTATAGATGGTTGAACATTCATTTGAGAAAGATAAGATTTTCCCCTTCCATTACAATTCCAAGATCCATCCTTTGTAAATCCATAAATATTGGATCTTTTGTGATCCTCGTCATGGATAAACTAGCATGGTCTTGTCGACTTAATGCATCTGCCACCTTGTTTGCTTTCCCATGTTGGTAATGGATTGAGAAGTCATAATCCTTAATCAGCTCCAACCATCTTCTTTGACACATATTCAGCTCCTTTTGTGTGAAAATATACTTTAAACTTTTATGATCAGTATAAATATCACACCTTTCACCATAAAGGTAATGCCTTTAAATCTTTAATGCAATGATTACCGCAGCTAACTTCAAATAATGTGTTGGGTAATTTTGCTCATGGATTTTCAACTGTCGTGAGGCATAAGCTATTACCATATCATTTTGCATAAGAACACACCCCAATCCCTTCTTGGATGCATCACTGTAGATCACAAACCTTTCTCCACTACAAGGCAGTGTGAGCACAGGTGCACTGGATAACCTTCTTTTCAACTCCTTGAAATTCTCTTCACATTCCTCTGTCCAAACAAACTTAACTCCTTTCCGAGTCAACGTGGTGAGTGGGTTAGATAATCGTGAAAAATCTTTTACAAAATGTCGATAATATCCAGCCAAACCAAGAAAACTTCGGATCTCAGTTACTATTGTTGGTCTCGACCATCTTTCGATAACCTCTGTTTTTGCTGGATCCACAGATATCCCCTCTTTTGAGATTATGTGACCCTAAAATGCAACTTTTTGAAGCCAAAATTCACACTTGGTAAATTTGGCATAAAGCTTCTCCTTTCTCAGGGTCTTCAATATAATTCTCAAGTGATCTTCATGCTCTTCCTCGCTCTTTGAATAGACAAGAATATCGTCTATAAAGACTACCACAAATTGATCAAGATAGTCTCTAAAGACTCTATTCATCAGATCCATGAAGATAGCAGGGGCATTAGTAAGACCAAATGGCATCACTATAAATTCATAGTGTCCATACCTTGTACGGAAAGCCGTCTTTGGTATATCCTCCCTTTTGACCCTTAATTGATGATATCCTGAACGAAGATCAATCTTGGAAAAGTATTGAGCTCCGCGTAGTTGGTCAAATAAGTCATCAATGCGTGGGAGAGGATATTTGTTCTTGATAGTGATCTTGTTAAGTTCTCGATAATCAATGCAGAGTCTCATTGATCCATCTTTCTTCTTAACAAATCGAACAGGTGCTCCCCAAGGTGACACACTAGGGCATATGAATCCCTTATCAAGATTCTCTTGGAGTTTCTTCTTTAATTCCTACAACTCAATTGGGGCCATTCTATAAGGTGTCTTTGAAATAGGCAAAGCATCCGGTACGAGTTCAATTGAAAACTCAACTTCACGATTTGGTGGAAGACCCGGTAATTCCTCCAGAAAGACATCATCAAACTCTCGTATGATGGGTATATTCTTAATCATGAGTTTCTCACCAACCATTTGAGATAAATAACCTTCATTTAGTGGAATCAATACCCATAAAATGGAAGAAATTTCCACTGGAAGTTTATGTTCATCCTTGCATTGATAGATGATCATAGATTGATCTGGAATATGAAATGTGACTTCCTTTCTTTGGAAATTGATATGAGATCCGTATAAAGAAAGCCAATCCATGCCAAGAATCACATCGAATTACACTAAAGGAAGGATCACCAGATTTGCAGGAAGCACTTTCCCACAAACTTTGATCGGAGAAGAATTATAAACTTTTCATGGGATTGATGTGCCATTAGGTGTTGTCACAGCTAACTCAACATCTAATTGTTGAGGTAATACGGTGATACCCTTAGAAAATTCTTCAGAAATAAAAGAGTGGGTGGATCCAGAATCAAATAAAACATTTTCTACTTTAGATTGGATGGTAAGTGTTCCTTTCACCACTTCGTTATCGTACTCCACATCGCTGATAGAAATTTCATGTGACTTTCCTTTGCCTTTAGCCTTAAGAGTTTGTTGTCGTCGACCATCATCATCAACCCTTGGATTTGGGAATTGATTGGCATAATGCCCCATCTCCTTGCACATGAATCATTGATGTGTAACAGGTTCATTCTGTGTATCCCTTCCTTTATTTGCATCATTAGACATCTTCTTCCAATTATCGCGGAATTCAAATGCCCGATGACCTTCCTTTCTACATTTGAAACATTTACTTGTCCCTTTAAGACAACTCCCTCCATGTTTCTTTCCACACTTTGAGCATAAGGGAAAGCTCATCTGCTTTTCAGTGTGCTCTTTAGATTTTCCTTTGAATTCCATTTTCCTCTTCTTATCAAACCCATATGACTGATGGGTTACTCCAATCTCTATCTCGACTTTGAGAGCACATCGAACAATTTCCCCATAGCTATTGAAGTCCCTTATGGATAACGCCCTTCGAAGACTTGGTTTTAACCCACTAAAGAATCGATCAATCTTACTCTCAGGTTGGATAATAATACCAGAAGCGTACCTTGCAAGTCTTGTAAAATTCGCTTCATAGGTACCAACAGATTCATCATCCCTTTGCTTCAGTTCAAGAAAATCTTTCTCCATATTTGTTCGGAGAATACGAGGGAAGTACTTATTGAAAAATAAGTTCTTGAACTCGTCCCATTCCATGGAATCAATTTCACCCCTTTGCCTTGTATTCTTAATAAGATTCCACCATTGATCAGCATCTCCTTCCAAACGATACACTTCTAGGATGAATTTATCATGTTCAGAACATTCAAATCACTGAAAATATCTTTTCAGTAGTACTAATCCATTGTTCAGCAACTAATGGATCAGTATACCCGCTGAAAGAAGGTGGACGCTGCCTCATGAAGGATTCAATAGAATGTTGCTCCTTCCTTTGCTCGTTTGGAAGTCCTGCATGATTCATAGCTTGAGAAAGTTGTGTGAGCATGGCTACAAGTTTTTTCATTCTAGCTCCCATATCGTTTGGTTGCTCAGGGGGACAATCATTGCATTGCCCATCGCATTCCGCATTAACACGGTTCATTCGGGTTCCAGCCATTGACTAAAACCAAGAAGAAAAGTGTGAGCAACACTAATTATAATAGGAAAACCACATAATCAAGAATATAATTTTCACGCTTAAGGTCTTATCCTAGGTTATTCATGGCCATTTCTAAAACACTAAAATTGTGTTCTATGCTTAGACTTATCCTTAGGGTTCTTACTAAGGCTTTCGCATCCTAGTTTCCAAAGGTTGAATATACCTTTCCTCTGATACCAACTATAACGACCCATACTTTACATACATTGTCAATACTTCAAAATTGATGCATACTTATTACAACATATAACAAAAACCACGAAACGACCGTATAGGTATAGTCTCTTTAGAAACTAGGAAACACAAACAACTAGTTCATAAAGCATCAACTTTTCTTCCCACTTATTTCATCATATCTAGAGTCCCTTTTTGGCATATCCTACTTAATAACCTTCTTCATGACCTGGGGAAAGAAAACATACAAAAGAGGGTGAGCTCAAATGCTCAGCAAGGGCAAATAAAGGAAATAAAAATCATATCGTAACTTTTTGAAAATCATAACCTGTAAAAGAAACCATAATATCTTAACATGGAATAAATCATAGAAGTGAAAATGAGATCCCCATAATCATAACATAAAACATGAAACTTTGTGGCATGTACACATAATCATGGAAAATCATTTCTTGTTAGTCATGACTCATTGCCAAGACTATCTTAGCGGACAAAGTCCATTTCTGAACCGAGTTCACTCCTCGTTTCAGTCCTGTATCACTGAACCGAAATTACCTTCCGTTCCAGCCATGTCTATCTCATGAGATATAAAATCTTTAACCAATGCATTGGAGGGAGATATAGGTCCCACCCATCTTATAATGAATCCTTTCTTATGTGTGCCACATAATCATAAATCATACATCATCGCATAACACATGTAACAAAAATGGGATTCTTGAAACGTCATGACATCATAAAACAAATCATATAAGGTAAATGACTTCATAAAAATAATTCCCTAAAAACATAATCAAATCATTGTAATAATAGGGATAAAAACAGAACCCTATATTATCTTAGATGGAAAATAATTTTGATAAAACATTTGAACTCCATTCTTGAGGAAAACATCCTTTCTTCTTCAAAAACACTTTTCTTTTCTTAACATGTCATACAATTATAAACCAAAATAAGTTGATTAAAAATAAACTTGAAAACTTATAAAGGAAGATTCTTGGAAATAATGTTTTAAAAATCCATTCTTTCCGTATATGTTAAAAAAACATTCTTCGTATTTTTGTCGGAAAAGTCAAAAAGTACCTCGTACGAAAAACGACAAAGGATTCCTTTCATATTCTTTACTAAAAACTCACCGAAGGGTAAAATTGGATTTAAACATTTTTAGGTGGATGGAAATAATATTACATATTCAGGAAACATGGATGTGGATGATAAAATACACCCCAGTAAATACTAAAGTATAAACAATCTCGGATAAAAATGAGATTGTGATATTTCCCTTACCTTAGGTCCGATTTGCTTTGTACGTGTCCAAAGCTCCTGTATAATGGTTTAAATAATGTTATTGACTTATTCCAGAATCATACATATTGATATGATATCATATATGGTCATATTCTTAGCTTCTTATTAGTAATATTTCATTGTTACTTGTTACTCGGGTCTTTATTGCCTTTTGTTCTTATGCGTGTTTTGCCGAATAAATTCTTATTCTTCTTTTAAGGTTATAGATACCTTATATCCAGAATGTTATTAGTGTAACATATATCATATTTATTCATTCAATTCATTTATATAATTACTATGTAATGATGATCATGTAGAATGAGTCGCATCACATCGTGGAGAAGGGTATTCCGTACGTACGCACGAGTGATGATATCGTTCCTATGATCGTGGAATTGTATTGGAGTATATGAATACTATTTCAGTATCAATATAACTTTATAATAATCATATATAGTTACTCATTACACCATTATACCCATCCTTGTAAGGTGATGGTGGAAAATAGATTACACCACGACGTGGAGACAGTATTCCGTACGTATGCACGCGCGGTGATTTCATTTTTCCGTAGGATGGATAAAAGGTGAATTAGGGTTGTTTCATATTTATAATAACATATCAGTATTTAAGTAATACTTATGTTATTACTTTATCATGAAACAACTAAAGAAGAAGAAGTTGAAGAAGAAAGAAATTGAAAAGATCGGTAATGGATATTACCTCTTCTTTGAAACACCTCTTTGAATCCTTCACTTAGGGAACTAAGATTGGTCTTTAAAGAAGACCATGACCTCTAGGATTATTCTAGGGAAGTGGATAAGGGATTTTTTCAGGGGTTTCTCGAGCTTGAGTGCTCAAATTGGTGTGAGGAGGAGGGGGAGGAGGTGCCCTTTTATAAGGGAGGAGAGGGGCACCATAGGAATATCTCAAAATATTATTTTATATTAAAGTAAAAAATCGGTTTATAATGGTTCCAAAGGGTCTTATTTCGAAGTTAAAGTGGGGATGGGTCTAAATCCTATCATCCAATAGGAATTAAACAAGTTTAGGTTATTATTTTAACCTTATCAATTAGATTTAACTCTAAGTTAAATAATTTAACTTTTACCGTGACTTTTTGTTTTCTTACACTATATGGTTAATACACTTACTATAACATGCCAAACGAACCCCAAGTTGTTTATTATTAATATATATATACTTATCTAAGTCATTTTTCCGAACCATAGATTTTAAGGAATAAAATAACAATTAATAATATAATATTTGATTTAAAAACTATTTTGTGTCAATTTTGACACTATTTGATATATGATTTTAGTGAAAGTCATAACAGAATTATATGTTCTAACCAAGTTGATTAAATAAGCACTAATATATCATAGTAACCTATAAAATTAGTTTAATTCATAAAAAGTCTCAAATTACATTTATTTGAGCATTTATAACATCAATTATGTTATCATTTCCTTAAAAGGGTAATTACTGCATCATCGTTGTGTCCTAAATAAATTAATTTATTTAAAGTCTAAAAATTATAAATAAAATTAATTATGTAGGAAATACTTTTATCTTTCTAATGAATATTTGTAGTCGAATTTATCTTATGTATAACCCCATATTAAAAATGTATTAGTTATTAAACTTTGATTTTAATTATTTTAACTATTCATTAAATAAAATAATATTAAATGTCATAATCTAATCCAAGTGGATCTAAATGGTCATATTATATTCATAAGGTTGTTTTTGGTCGAATTAAACTTATCTAATAGAATTATAACATGTGTTCGGGTAATAGTAATATCATATTTACCCTTAGTTACCCTATTTACTATTAATCGCGGTAAAAAAAGTAAAAAGTTACTATTCACCAAAAAATTATTTTTATCTCATTAAACCACATTTTACTTACTGATATAAACCGTGTCTGTCGGATTTTTGAAATTCCATTCACAGAAGCGGTAAAATTATGTTTTATGCCGAATTCAGTTTTTAACCTACCACTTAGGGGTTTCACTATTCATAAAAAATTGAATGTTTTCAGAAAAATACCAAAATTTCACCCTAGGCTAATTTCGGTATTCTGAATCCAAAAATGAATTCCATTTTGAAAAAGAAAATTCACAAAATTTCAAAAAGTGGTTATTACTATTCATAACGGCTAGTTTTAATAATATTTTAATAGTATATCGTTGTTTAGTAAAACTCGGTATTGCGTACGACACTAGCTATCGAGGAAGGTCGCGATTTCGTGTAAAGCAAGCCAAGAAAGTGTTGTGTAGAAAAATATTCCTTTGACGATTTATATAACATAAAAGTCTCGGGTGTTACAATATCCTCTTGGTCAAGGAAGAAACTATGTGGAAATAAATGGAGGGTGAAATGATTAAATGTATTAGTGCTCTTTGTTGATGGGACTACTTTGGAATAATTTTCTCTTGTATGTGTAACCCTGTAGTGTGTTATGTGAAAATTCTATTTTTGGAATAATTATCTTTTCTATTGTTGATATAGTTATAAATAACTATTTGGGTTTATATGATCATTGAATTTGAGGCAATTAAAAGTTATTAAATTTTGGGATGAAAATGAGAGGTATGAGATAACAGTTGTCATGAAATTATGTTATCTTTATTTTGAGGAATTTATCGCATGTTAGGAATGTTATAAAATATATTTTTTGAAAAAGGACAACACGCAGATAGTGTGACAACTCGTAGCATCAGACAAAGCTGCGGTAATCGAAGCCACAACCAGAGTACGATTGGGATTTATCTCCAACCACTAGACTATGTGAAGTCCCTGGTTAGTGTGAGTAATTATTTTTAGTTAAATGATATTATTGAACAATAATAAGTTGGTTTGGGATCTTATATCTTATCAAATGGATATCCTAAGTATAGGAAAATTATTTGGTGATTAAGTGATAAATGTTATTTTAGAGGATGTTCACTCTGTTGGAAACTCTATATGCCTAAGGAAAATAGAATACTATGTGATTTCATTTGAAGAGTAATTGTGTATTTTTATCAATGTTTTTATTGTGGATTTATAGCAATTTGGGTTATTTATGGAAATGATTAACATATCATAGGGAATAAGTGATTAGGTTAATTAATTTTATGTATGTGACTTTAAGAGTAGTCGATATTATTTGGAGATAAAATTTAATGTTGAAGACTATGTAATCTAATTCTTATATGTTTTGGGTTTCAATATTAGTTTGGATTATATTTAAGGGTTTGTAGGAAAATTGTTTATTTAATGGTATTTATTGAACTTTGGGGATTGTTGGTTTTACTTTAGAAATTAAAATTAGTATTTCTTTCTCGAATGGATTATCCTTTTTGGGGATCATCTGATCTTGTAATAACCATTTTTGATTTGTTTAATCTCTAAATTCAAGGTAAACATATATTTTATAATGTTTAGATTATGTGATTATCTATAAGTTGATTCTAATTCTTCAGGTGTGACCAAGTCATCTTGAATACTCGTCGTTAAAAAAAAGATGAGTTAGTGGTTGAAATTTATTAAAGGATGAAACTATACTTAAAAAGTAAGTGTATCTCTTTATGTTCTTAGTCAATCTCAAAAATAAATTCCGAAACTTTATGAAATGTAACTTCAAACAAAAAATGGTGTCCGTTTGCTTTTCCTACTAGGAAACTAATGATTGTTTATCCCATCAAAAGTTAATGGTTTTCTTGTTTATAGAGTTCTCCTGATCATGTTTTCTATCACTCTTCATCATAACATGACCCTTATTTTATCTTTCATATCCATGTTTTCCTAAATGGAATCATAATACAGGTTATCTCGGGTGACCATTGCGATTCTATTTCTCTCGTTTAAAGTGATAGTTTTATTGACTCTTTTTTTGATGTGGGACTTTCAGTGAAGTTCCCATGCCCGAGAAGAATTTAACACCGCAATATTTCATAGTAAGTTATTTTCTTTAAAGTAATACAACAGCTTTCACTACACGCAACACCATGATTGAGCGCACCATGACTTACCAAACTAGACATTAAAAAGAAATTTATGAATAGTATCAATTACATTTGGAATTTTATATACTCCATATAATTTTATAATCCATATTATGCGTTTCTTATGTATAATAGAAGAAAAAATTTATTTTTTCATAAAAAATGAAGTATTTTTTAAAAAATGAAATTTTAACACCTTTTAATGGAAAACCCTTTTTAAAACCAATAGTTGACACTTTTATATATTCAATTTAATTAAATTAAATTATTCTTTTGAATCAGAAGATAAAATTTTATTTTGGATAAATTTTTGGTACTTTTATGATAACTTTCATATTTTGATGACTACTGAAAAATACTAAATTTTATTTGAAAACAACTATTTTAATCAAAATAAATTATAGTATTAAATTATTAATTTTAAAGGTTTGTAAGTATAATTAGATTATATTTTTATCATTTAATACAATGTAGGTCATTATAATTAATTTCACATTTAAATTTTACATAAACACATGTCAATCATTTGATAGTTCTTGCTTTTTAAAAACATGATTTTCAGTTTTGACAACAAGAATTAAATTTAAATTAATTAATCAAACTTCTATGTTTTTAATTCTTTAAAATTTAATTCATTTTTTAATTTTTAATATCAAAATTATCTTAGGGTAATTATTTAGTATTTTTTGTAAAACATTCAATTTTTGATAAATAGTGAAAATCACTGCATTATAGTTTAAAACCGACTATTATTTTAAATAATTATTTATTTTATTAAAATTTTATTTAAGTGAAAATAGATATATAATACATATAAAAGCTCAATATAATTCATTGTAGTCATTTTATAATAAAATTAGATTTATAAAATTTTATTTAACTTTTTACCATCTTTTACCCACCTCCTAGGAGCATTTGCAAATTTCCATAAACATAATTTTACCACTTCTATGAGTTAAATTTCAAAAATCCTAGAGAGATGTTTAATATTAGTAAGTAAAATTTAGTTCAATAAGATGAAAACAATTTTTAGTGAATATTAACTTTTCACATTTATTTACCACGGTTAAAAGTATTTAGGGTAATTAAGGGTAAAAATGATATCATAATTATACTAAAACGTGTCATAATTCTATTGGATAAGTATAATTAGACCATTAAAAACCATAGGAATAAAATTTGATCATCTTTGGTAAACTTAGATTAAATCAGGACATTTATTATAATTTTATTTAAAGAAGAGTTAAAAGAGTTAAATTCAAAGTTTAATAACTAAAGTATTTTAATATAAGGTTAAACATAATATATATTTGACTATAAATATTCATTATAAATCTAAAACCATTTACTACATAATGGTATTTTACTTATAATTTTTAGACATTAAATAATTTATTTTATTTATGACACAATGATGAAGCAAAAATTACCTTATTAATGAAATATTAATATAATTGATATTATAAATATCCATATAAATATAAATTGAGACTTATGATTAATTCCACTAATTTTCTAGGTTAACATGACATGTTATAATTGGTTAAAAAAATTATTCGAAGTGATATTGTTTTTATGGATTTCAAAAGAATTAAATACTAAATATTGTCGAAATTGACATAATTGATTTTTTAAAACAAATACTATATTATTAATTGACATAATATACATAAAAATATAAGGTTCGGCCAAAGGACTTAGATAAGGTTATATATATTAATAATTAACCACTTGGGGTTCTTTTGTCTTGTTACAGTAATTTTATTAACCATATAATATAAAAATACAAAGATACATGGTAAATGTCAAACTATTTAACTAAGAGTTAAATATAAACAATAAGGTTAATATGGTAACCTAAACCTATATAAAACCTATTTGTTGAGAGGATTTTGACCAATCCCCACATTGCCCTAAAAACAAATCATTTTTGAGCCATTAGAAGCCAAAAATGATTTTATTATAAAATAATATTTCATGCTTTTCCTAAATTACACCTCACTGCTTTTATAAAAGGTCACTTCCCCTTCTCTCAAAATCACACCTCCAAATCCATTTGGCTCAGCCAACCCCAACCCAAATATCCTTCCAAAATCTATCACATCAACCTAGAGTCCTTACATTGATCAAAAGCCAACCTAAGGAGCCCTTTTGATCAACTCAAAAAGAAACACCCGAAGAAGAGGTAATAATTTCACCACCCTATTTCAAGTTCTTTTCTTCTTACACTTCCTCTTTCTTTGTTGTTTCAATACCAAAATAATTACTAAAGTACCTCCTATATAATTTGATATTATTATAATTATGGTAAAACCATATTAATTATACTACCCATCCTATAAATGAAAAAGTCACCATACGTGCGTACGTACAGCTTACCGTCTCCATGTCGTGGTGTAGTTTGTTATTCAAAAACATCATTATTTGGATGGGTATAATAATGAGTATAACTAATTTAAATAATAAATATAACATGTTAATTATTCATTATATATTATATACTATCCAATTATATACGATTTCACCCTTAAAAGAATGACATTGTCGCTGGTGCGTACGTACAACTTACAGTCTCCACGAATGCGATGAGAGTCATTCCACATCATAATCATTCAAGAATAATTCTCATTTTATGATTGAAAATAATGTTTAAGAACTTAATATCATTATTTATATGAATAAAATACATCCTATACATAACAAACAAGACTTACGTAAAAAAAATATAAATTAAAATGAATCAGTTAACAACCAAAACAATGATACTACTTAAATATCATTGACAAAGTAATACTAAAACATCATATATGATATCATATTTATGTATTTTTTTATAAATAAATTAATAATAATTATTTCACAATTATAAATTAGTTTAAACGACCCTATATTATGTAAAATTACAAGGTAAGGGTTTTCATCTTACTTTTATTCCCGTGAGATTCATGTTATATTTTCCACTGTTACCTTTTGTGTGGTGTATGCACTGCCTATGATTATATTTTTTGAATAATTTAATTTAATTTATGGGTATTTACATCATAATTGGATGATACTTCTTTTTTGGGGTCTATTTTTTGTAAGTTACCAAATCGGTAAGAGAATTTCAAATATCAATTTCCACTCATTTGGTTTTACAGATACTTCATCGATTATTTTACTCCAAGATTATGTGTGAAATCACTATTTATTTACTTATATAGTAATTTCCACTCCCCTTTGTGTGGATATACTCTTGATACAAATAATAACTCCATGTATAAATTCTATATTCATCGATATAAACTCTATAAGAGTGATTTTAACTCAATTTCAATTCATTGAGTTAAACATCCAATTCCTTGGTGTTGTTTTTACAAGAATATGTGTAATTGTCCTCTGATTGATTTATAATAAATATCCAATCACAATGAGTTTATTTATATCTGACACACATAATTATGCAATTGATTTATCCTTAACCTATGGATACAGTCTTTATAAAGGAATTCATCTCAACTTACATTCCATTGAGACTTATTGGTTGTTATGCACCAATTCAAATTTATTATGTTTATATACTATACTTTGACATAGTATATCATGAATAAATTTATTCCCATGATATTATAATGTTTTTATTAACTCAATTATTTTTATTCAAGTGTCTTTCATTTGGATAAGAACTCTAACTAAAATATAATTTTAAATGTATTAAAATTTTATTCTTCTAAATCTTTCTCATTAATGTCCATGTTTTAAAAATGGATTTAAGGTTTTATTTATATGAACATTAATGTTTTAAAATTGAAATTACTTTTAATGTTTTCAAAGTGGTATGGTACACTTTGATTGAAAAATATATTTTAAACAACTTCTTGAAAAATATTTATACTTTTAAATGTTTTCATGAAAAAGAGATATTTCCCTCAATGATTTTTACCGATCATTTTCAACTATGTCAACATCCTTTATGGTTTATTTTTATTTATCAAGGTTGATTTATTATGATAAAAATATTCGATACTATATTTATGTTTTTGTGATATGTTTACTATAGATGTGTTATTTTTATACCATTCATGGTTTATGGATAATGTATTGACATTTCATATTCTAGTTTTAATAAGAATGTTTGTGTTATGTGTAATCCTTTTCATATGAGGAATGCATTGGACTTAGTAAGTGACAGGTAGAGCCTGCAATAGCTCCTCGATGAATCGGTAGGTTTCAAGAGACAAACTAGTGTCTTGGGACAAGGCCTTGATGAAATTTTATTTATTGTCTTTGCACAAGGCCTTTACTATATGGTTATGACGTCTGGCATTATGGATTCTATAATTATGAAAGTAGCGATTGATATTGCATGTGATTATTCGACTAGTAGACTATCCATGTGAATAATAAAATTGCATTATTTGATTTTATCTTATCCATATTATGCTGATGTTTATTTTTAAAAGGCTTTTATTTTAGTCTTATACATTGCCTTAAATGTTTATGCTTATTTATGAAAGTTTCTGCTGTATTGTTATCCTTACTGAGAATCTAAGCTCACTCCTTTCTATATTTTATTTTTCCCAAGATGTGAAGAATTATTTTATGGTTGACCAGCATGGATAGGATAAGGATATAAGTGTTTTTAAAAGGGGACAAAATGTTGATGATGTATTTATTTCATGATGTAATGAAAAACATATGAATGTTTATAGTATTTCCAAGGCTACTAAACTGAATGGTCTTTCAGGACATGATTCCTTGTATCCTGACAATGATATGTAATAATGCACTGACTTTGGGTAATTGGGTTTGGGGAGTTTCAAATATTATATTAATAATAATATTATTATTCTATACTGGTATCACTTCATCCACGTTATCACATTTTTATCTAATCCAGAAATGGAAACATCCCTCATATTTTTGCGCGATCTTCCACCTCTATGAAACGATGCATTTTAATTGTAAATACCAGTTTAAAAGGATTGATATAAAATTATATTTAATTTTGAATCACCAATATTTGATTTTTTTTAATTCTGGATATCATGTAAACATTACCGTTTTTATTATTATTTACACACTAATGTAATTTTTTAGATTATGAACCAAATGGCCATAAGACATCATATATAAACATAAGCTACAATGTAACTAAATAATTAAATATAATACCTGAAATAAAATAATAATAATTATAATTTAATAATCATGAAAATTATTTTTAATCAAGTATATAATTAATATTATTTTATTATTCATGAAATTATAAGCCGTATGTGAAAATTCGGGACATGTTGTAATATTTTTTCTTTAAAATCATGTATTAATGTTCTCCTTTCAAAATATTTCTACACCATATCCATGTTTGTTATAATGTTTCTAAAATATATTTATTTTTACTTAAAAAATTATGAAAGTTCATTTTAATATACATTTTCAATCCTTTTATTTATTTTTCAAAAAGAATATTTTAAATTTTTACCAAATGAAATGGTTTTGATTAAATTCTTTACAAAATTCTAAATATTTTTTTTAACATTTACCAATTTCCCATATTTTACTAATTTATTATTTGTTATTAATTATCATTCATTCATTGTATATTTTCTGGTTTTTTTCAAAGAATATATTATTCTTTTTATTTTGGGAAGGTTTTTTTAAAATGATTGCAAAAGAAAACGATTGATCTTCGCATTTTTATTATTTAACTAAAATAGATATTTTAAAGGTTTTAAAATGAGTTTTTCAGATTTTTTATCATTAACAATTGAAGGATTATAATTATTTTATATATTATATGGTTCTTGTGTATTTAATATGATGATATTTGGGTCTTTTTAAGCACTCTAATTCATTGGTTAATGATATATTCTTAATAAGAGACCTGTGGAATTAACTATTATGTTTATTTTTTAAGGATTATTATAAGTTTTCTCTTAACCATGATTTTACGGTTAATGTCCCAAAATTGATAAATGGGTTTTCAAGGAATTATATTAGTTTTTAATAGAAATATTCTTATTTCATGAGGTATGAAAAAGTTTTCATGAAATGTTTTTACATTTTAAAGGTGAAAGGATTATTTGTCATGGAAAAGGGTTTATTGAGTTCTTAGTTTTTTTAATAAACGATAATGGTTATGATTTATTTCTTTAGGATTTCTAGAATTTTATTTATGAAAAAAATTTGCAAATATAATTTTTTAAGGAGTAAATGAATTAATATTTATTCTCAATAATTTTATAATAAAAAAATAAAACATCACCATGGATTTTAACTATTTTTAAATTATCTTAATGAGTTCCTTTATTTTTATATACCTTACTAGGATTTATTTTTATCATTCTAATTTTTAAAATATTTTATAAGCCCTTTTTAGTCATGGAAATGTTATAAATTTATATGGTGAAACATCTTGGATGAATAAAAAGTGTAATAAATGAATCCATAGTGTAATCATAAGAACATGTTTTCATAAGAAAAATATATACTATCTAGAAATGTCCTATTTTTTGTATAATTATTTTAATAATTATTTAACAATATAAACATTAAACATCCTATAAATGTTGGAAATTTAAAACCTAGTTATAAATCATTTTATTATTCAATGATTGTGATATGAGGTGTTATACGACCTATTTCACCTATTAATGTCCCTTGATTTGTATGGAAATCCTCGAACCATCAGTAACCTCTTATTTAGGTGTCAAGGGAATTTTTTCACCCCAAATTAAAATAATTACCATATAGTGTTCATTTACTTATTTACATTTTTGTTCCTATTTGAATGGAGTCAAAGACCTGAATATTTCAGTTGGTTTCCTCTTATCTACTCACATTTTTAAGGTGTCCCTCAAAAATGAATTCAAATCAATAAATGGTTCTCATCTAATAATTTAAAAATAATCTAATATTTAAATTAAAATTTTGTAGGTAGTGGAGTTTTTTTTCTTAAAAATGGATGTAAGTTCACCAAATTCAATTTCTCCATCCTCTTCAATTTTGTGTTACCCATAAAATCTGGTGGTATTTTGAAACACATTTCCTTTATATTTTTTAAACCATATCATAAATGAAAAATAGCATAGTATTCCCCTAATTTTATTCATGACAAGGAGGTATTTAATTTTTTATTCATTTTCAACTTCATTAATTTTTTGAGGTTGATTAGAAAATTATAAAATTGAATGGAACCAATGTATTCATCCTCTGTTATATACAAAATCCTAACTTCCTCCATCACTCCTTATCCACTTGAGTAATTATTACAAAAACTAGTTAAAAATAGAATAAAAATGTTTTACAATCTTATAATATTTTATCCTATCGATTCATGGTAAAAAATGGAACTTTTTTATTATCCTTGATTTCTCAATATGTACTCGATGTGATTTATAAAATTTCACCCATTAAATTTCAATTTGAATTTTATTCATGAAGGATTTGATTTTTTTTCTATTTATAGTACTTATTATCCCATGATTTGACATATCAGTTCTAATAAATTAAATCTCCCTTATATTTGTAGTCATAGGTGAATATTCATTGTTCGTGTTAGAAATCATTATTCCTAGAAGGGTATGAGTCCATCCATATTATTCAAAAATATTAAACCCATGTTGAGTAGGATTCCACCCACATGGATGAATCCATTTTAATATTTGCGCACTTTGATGCTGGTGCACAATACCCATGGATCACATAATCCATCAGAATGAATTAGAATGAAAAAAACGAAGAAGGTAAAACTAAATGTAAAAAACTAATCGAAACAAAATTAAAAGTTCCTAATCTAAAATCATGAAAAAATGAATAGTTGAATGTATTTAATAAAAAATATGGTATATAGATCCCCATAAGTTTCCATTATTCCAATGAAATGGTTCTCAAAACATGACTGACCACGTGAAATTATTAATTCACAAAGGTTGAAAATGATTACAATTTATATTTTCTCAAAAAAATTACATTATCCCTAAAAATAAAAATTATAAAGATTAGGGCCAATCCTACATAGAATAAGGAATTATAATGACAACCTTAAATATTGTTATTATGTTTTTATAATGACATCACAAAATTAGAAAATTAAACAAAACTAACAAAAAAATTTTACATTAATAGGCTTGTGAGATAAAAAACTAAAATTTAGTGAGATGACGAAGAGATGTGAACTGATGTCTATAGATATTTTTTCATTATTAAAAATAAGAAACCCCTGTAATGAATTTAATCTAACCAATTTCCAAGATAATTCTTTGGTTTACTAGTAATTCTTTGTTGGAATAAATTAAAAATACAATACTCCATAGATCCCTTTGGTCTAGGTAATCTAAAAAACCAATGTTCATTAAAAAATATCTCAAAATGAGTAGTAAAGTGATATTAGCTCTTGGTCTCCACTCCCCTTCATCACATTGGGTTTCATACCTAATTTACATAAATTTTTCTATAAATCCAGGGGATATAGTTTTAATTATGAATAATATTGTACAAATAAATAATTCTTGAGTGAAGACGATTGTAAATCATGATGTACTCATCCCTTTGAATCAAAACCTCCCACTTCTATGACACTGGCCACTCATGATCGATTATTCGTTGACCATGAACGTTTTAGGAATCATATTAGAAGGTGTAAAATATTTAACTAATATAAACGTTTTTAATAACAATGAAATACTTAAATGAATTTATGTTGATTAGAAATTTATGAATTCGAAATTTACAAAGAAAAAATAAAAATGAACACCAAAACCAATCTATGATACTTCCCCCAATTTACTATCCACTATGGCTTCTCAAAGACTTGTTCAATCATCCCTTTAATTGAAGATCATGCCCTATTTTATTATTCTTATTTTTATAGGGTTTAATTTATCCAAGAATCATATTCTATAAAAAATACAAATACTTTTTAATAATATCTAAAAAATGATCACAAAATATTAGATCTTTGTAAAATATTAGTACTCCAATTTGGAATTCAATGATATATCCCAACACTTGATGGTGTAGTGTTTTTATTTCAGCTGAAAACATATTCCTCAATAATCTAACCATGAGAACCATAATAGTGAAATTCACACTACTACAGTGTAACCTATAGATAACCATGATCCAGAAATAGTGGATAAAATCCTTCATTTAATGTTCCTAAAATCCTAAAGAAGTGATCATTATCTTCCCCAAACTCGATCAAATTCCATTTTAATTTTCACCAAATTATGGGATAGACAAAATTCCTTAATTTTATAATGGAAATTAAAATATTTGATGACACTCGCATATCAAATATCTCCACCGTATATCTAATCCCTACACTAAAAATTGTTCAGAACCAGTGAAATCATCATGAAAATCACTAACCATGTGGGGGAGGTGATAAGATATACCAATATGATGATAATTTGTTAAAAAAGTCATATTTACTGAGTAATATAATATCCCACATAAAAAATTTGGACGAGGTGGTGCCGATATATTATGCGAGGCATATAACAGAAAATATAGTTTACAAAACCGACCCCTCCCCATGCCTATACAATTTCACGTACACTTTCCAGATATTTTTCAATATTATCCACACATTCCCACATCCCTTTTATGAGACATATAGGTCTAGTCACTATTAATGCTTCCACTAGGGTTAGTGATTGGGTAGCTTCTTCAATTGGCATATCTTTTGAGTTTCTTCTACCTACACCTCAATTTATTATTTTTGAATACATTGTTTTTCATTACCCATTCACATTGTTATGAGAATAAATATTTTGGGAAAACTAAAACTCATTCAAACTCAATATTTTCCATCCAGAAATTAAATTAAAGAATAATAGATACAATTGAATGAAAATTAAATAAAATTTATGAATATAAATATATAAATTACAGTTATCAGTATGCATGATCAACAAACACAAATATGAATATGATTTTATACTATATGGACTAACTTACACAACCACAATGTTACCTTCATTAAGTTGCTCCACACCTCCTTAGAAAACCTCTTACATGCCTGTTATATGCTTGTATCCACTATCATGAACCTATATTAATCCACAACATCCAAATAATTAATTATATAAATTTATATATAATGATAGAATTATAATTTAATGAGTCATAATCACCAATGATAAACTCATCGGGCCAATATACATCACTAAAACATTAGCCAAACAAAATTAAAAATCCAATGGTGTTCCACTAAAACTATCATTATTGAATTACCTAACACCCAAAAACTACTACCTTTACATATTTATACAATTTAATAAAAACGCAAGATAAATTTATAAGGAAGGATACATCCAAAAGAATGATTGGAAATGATTTCTGATCATCATCCTTGTACTTTCTCTATCCGTGTCATGTCAATAACCATTGTGGTCTCTAAATTTACCCATTATTTAGTTTAATAGTTTCTAACCCCTAACCAAAAGTAACAACAAATCAAAATGTGATAATGTGCAACAAGATTGGATGAGTACAGAGGTAAATAAAAACTTAAACCACCACTGAATCTCCACTAATACCACCCCTTACCAAGGGTGATCAAGAGAGGAAAAAACATGAGAGGTGTAGGCTAGATATTTCTCCCCATATATCCCTATACAAACCTATAAACAATGGAGGAATCCTTAAAAAGATGAGTTTTCCCATTATAAAATAACAAGGAGGATAACCCCTTATGAAATGCCCACACTGGATGATGCACAACGTCTCTAAACCAGTGTTTCCTTATAGTGCAACCCATTAGGTTCTAGTATAATGTCCCCTCTTTAGCCACCAGCTATTGTGAATTATAGGAATCCATTGTGAAACAATCCTCCACGGAAATCCCAATAGACCCACCTTCCACCCAACCTCTATGGAATGTCCCACCCTTTTCCGAAACAATGAATTCCTATCGAGATACCTCATAGTGCAGCCTAGGGTAACATTACACAACAATCTTGTCAGAAACTTGTGACTCATCGACCTCTTTGGAGCCCTCCAGGGTGTGGCCCACCTAATACAACACAATGATCTTCCATCCACAATAATAAAATTATAGTGACACTCTACATGAAATAATTTCACTATAACATGATATAATTTTTCACATATTGTAGAATTTCACAAATGTGTCATCACGACCCTATTTAGAAACTCTCTTGAGCACCAAAAACATATCTCAGGCCTCTATTAATTTCCAAAATACATCCTGGAGATGTCTTGAATCTTATAATATTTATCTGAGTTGAAATTTAAGAGAAATCCATTTCACAGGGACTATAAATTCAACTTTTCTCTAAATTTCACAACCCTTAATGACAAAGGTTGTTACAAACTAACATTTATAATGTTTTTCTTATTTTATAAGTTTTAGCGGTACTCCTTCAACCATTACTAACCCACCATAGTTTTTAATTCACTTCTCAGTCACCACATTCTGTCCTCAAATTCAAAATGAGTGTTTGTAGCACAACACCAAACATGAAGTCATACTATTCATCAATAGACATGTTACTCGATCATCGTCACTATGATCACCGAGACATTGATCATTCAAACTCATATACTTTCATAGATACATGTATTGACAATATATTCATATCTAAGAGGATAGGGATTCTGAATATAAGACTGATTTCAAAAAGGATAATTCAAAATTAGGGTGTCTCTTGGACCTCCATATAAATATGCCACATTGAAGGAAGAGAGATAATGACCCCTGATTCCTTCTCCAGTAGGCCTCGTGTCGGTCAATAGCACCAAGAGTTTAATAATCTCACATATTTGAGGATGTATCCTATATAAAAAATAGGATAGACAGATAGGATAAAAAACCACAAAAAAACTAAATCATATAATATAAAATAAAAATCACCCCACAATGAATGAATAATGTAAACTAATACATATAAAATTATCTAATGTAAATTACTAAAAACTAGTCTATGGATGTGACTCAACAATAGTTCCAATCCCAAATGAGAAATGTCCATCTCGAATCCCAAATTCCACCTAAAATCCTGAAACATTGTTATAGATGAAGGGTGAACATACATCTATACTCAATAGATTCATATCCATATTCTCATGTTCAAATGTGAAAATATAATGCCAATGCATTGGTGAAAAAATAACGAAACAAACAAGCACCTATATAAGGAAACTAATAAATACTTTCCTTAATATTGATTAATTATCAAATCACGCATCAAGTATAACAATATAATATCATGATCCCAACAAATAAAGGCCCCTAATTGCACCTTCAATGCCAATTTTCCACTCTCACACCTTAATGTAAAATGTCCCATGCTCACACCACATTCATGCATACCACCTAAAATGGCATTTCATCACATCACATCACATAACAGTCATCTATATTGTGGGTTGCGACACATCCACACCTACCCTACCCTCACAAGGTCTAGCATCCAGTGCATGGATCATGAATCATCATCTAACATGTCTTCAGAATGAATTTGGGCCATCACATCACATCTCACCTAAAAACACCTAGGTCATCACTACACATCTCACTCGAAGACACCCGGTCCTTTACTATAGCTGAAGAAAGATCACAATTGAGGGTGCAACAAACCATTCATATCACTATCATCCTTTATGTTATAGAAAAAATCTAGAACATAGACCTCTATTAATTGGTAATGTTATCTAACATATTTTGGGAACATATAGAAATTAAAAAACATGATATATATATATATACCACATTACACCCAACATATGGGTTCACATCGTCTGTACTTGAGCACACCACATCACCACCACTGTACCAAACATCAATTTTCTCAACCACTACCAGTAGTATATGAAACACAAAACACCACCAACACACATATACACGCATATTCATATCTTAAATTATAGTTTTATCCACTTTCTTAATGTAACCTAATTCTATTATCTTTAATTTAATAAGTCGATTACTTCTCATTTACACAACCCATATTTATTTCAATTAATTTAAGCCATTCATGACACAATAACTATCATCTAATCCCATATTCATTTAGTAACCCACATTATTTCATTTTAGTTTCATAATTTATTCCATGTATAACTTGGAAACTAACACAACCCCAAAACAAAAAAACTCACCCATCTCACACAACCACTCTAGAAAACCACACATCAACCATTGTTACTGCACCACATCGCTCAATAAGAATCACCCCAAAAATCCACGCACATAATATATCCCAACCACATATAAAAAACCTCTATGCACAAATATAACATATGTCAACTAAATGATAACACAATACATAATTTTCACACATCACTGCAACACATTATCATCACTCTGCAACACAACCTCGGTGCACCACATCTCAAAACATCTCACATCACATCCATTCTAACCAACCACCTCATCAAAACCCCCCACATCACACATTATATCTAGTCTCCTCTTGTACTTATCAAAACCTCCAAACACACAAGAAAAAAAAGAAATAAATCTTTCACAACATCATCATTTACAAACTTCTACAATTTATTCAAGGTCTTTCATTACATTTTTTATTTAATTAGAATGAGAAATATTACACAAACCAGATTAAATGGGAAATCATTTATTAGTCAAATATACATTTTATACTTGTATCCAAGTTTTATCATAGAAAAACCCAACATCAGTCCCAACATATATAATCTGTAGGGAATAAAGGATTATAATATCCACTAATTTCTTTATCGGTAGTAATATAATAATCAAATCAACAAAATTATTAAAGAAGACAAAACATATGATATATCACTATTACAATCTATTTCAATTATGAAAAATAATTATATATATTATAAATACCCATACTATAATCCCATTGGAATGAAAACCGATGTAGCTATCACACGTAACATGTAAAAGGCCTGATAATGAGAATTTCCTTCCTCAAAATAATCTTTTTGACCTTATTTCACACCATAGGGAGAAGAAGAAATAAACCAAAATCCAAAACCGAACATGAAAACCTTGGATCAACCTGGACTACACCAAATGGTAATCAAAACATAGCCCAAAAAATCTCAAACCTAAATAGACAACACCATATTGAATCCTCGAGAGAAGAGAAGGTGAAATAGGGGGATAATAGAGGAATACTAATAGTTGATCATCGAAAACCAACCAATGAAACCAAATCATCAATTTTAAAGGAAAGGGCTTGAATGATAAAAAAACATAAAGTTTTATCCTAAAACTAATATGATGTGAGTGCCTGAATGAAATACAAATTTTCATAATATTTCATATAAAAAACTAACGATGATCCCTTTTATAGTGTGACTACAACATTTACCACATAAAATCCATGACCCTGAAAACATACACCATAAAAATAAAATTTATTCTATATAACCTCAAAATCTCAAAATCATAGAAAAAACATAGAATATAGGGATTAATTAAAATCACACCATATATTCCATTCTTATGGTGAAAACCCATTTTACCCTCTGCACTAATTCTTTATAAGATGAGTAAACCACTGGCCACTCAAACCGTAAAATAAAGGATTACACTATAAATCAACTTTTATGTTATTAAAATACCCCATGAGTTCTACTGCAGCTCTAACCTCTACAAATATCCCCAAGCCTTTATCGAACCCCACTGAGAGCCTATAGTAAAAATGTAACAGTCCATGAAGTTATTAAAAATTACAATAGAAACCTCCCAATGTATTCATTACCCCAATAATCGAAACCAATCCCAAATAAAGGATAAGGGTGCAGACAAACAACTCATGAGATACATCTCAAGTATCCCATTACACATCAAATACAACCATCCAAAGATAAAAAAAGAAATTACAACAAAAAAAACCCATAAAAACACATCATCATATAACCGAAAAACAGTATTTCACCGTGAACAACACCACACATTATGTAGAAGCCACATTCCACCACACTCAACTTATCCATTCACATGAATATATCAACCTCTACAATCCTCAAAACAACCAATACCATAACCAAAACACAACATTTCCCAAAGAACCTAAATAATGGAATTTTATCCACCATGGAATGATATTATTATCATTATGTGGTACAAACATGAACACCTGGTTTTAATCACATAATTTTATAACGAATCATGATTAGGAAAAATGTTTCCTCCTATTTATATTCCAGAATATTTATCAAACATCATAAAATGAAGGAAAGAACATATCTCAAAAAACCAAAATTTGAAATGTCCCATCATCAAAACATAATATAGAAAAGAAAAACTAAAAACAACTTTAGGTTCAAGGAACAAAACTACATATATCCCATAAATGTACTCTCCCCCAAACCACTATGCCTACACAACAAACAAACGATGATCATGGTTTATGCATGAATCACATTTTACCGATGATAATGGGTCTTAATTGGTTGGTCCAAGAATATCATGTAATAACTGAAATCCAATTATCCCTAGTTGATGGTGTGGGAATCATTGTGATGATGCTGATGAAGATGAAACACATGGAATATTTCATTAATCCTATCCATCCTTTCTAGGAACACAACCAATAATCCACCTCTCCAATACATCCCAACACCACAACGGGTCCAAAAAACTTGGGATAATGCTTACTCTCCCTTCCAAACCTCCATTACCATCATCATGGGGAAACCCCCAAGGCAATGTGGTATCTTACCTTAAACTATAAGGGAATAAACCTATGATCAAAATAGTACTAATAATGGACCTATGCCACCATCATCATCTTTTAAACCAACTAAGCATTCTCATTCATGCTCTACACCACATTAAGACAAGGGACTATTTACTACCCAACCTCTGTCCAGTACAAAAAATAACAACACAACCACCTGTATAGCTCATAAAACGAATCCATTCTAGTAGATGAGTGATAGAAATTATTTTATGAAAATTAATTAAAATGAAGGTACCTTACCCATGATACACCAACTTTAAAGATGTATTATCATAACATATCCAAAAACATCTAGATGGTTCACTCTATATTCCCATATTCTTAGGGAAGAATAAAATTCTAAGGTGAAATTGGGAGTCAAAATCATGGTAATATCCCCTCTAAATGTATGAGGTTAAATGATGATAATTATTTGAGATCATGATTCTTATTACCCCATGATTCCTAGCCATATCATCTATATAATTTCTTTTAAAAACATTTATGATTCTTAAATCATATATCTCTAGAAAATAAGAAATAATCATTAAACTATCAACTATCACAAAACCCACATCCCATCCTCCCATGCTCATGGTAAACCAGTGATTGAATCCATCCATATGTATTCATATTTCAAATTGGGAATATACAGGGATTGAAACAAACCTCCAGTAACGCGGTTTTCCTCTTTCACCTATTAACAAATTAGACACCACAAAACAAACTCTTCCACTAACCATTTAATCATTTTCCACCAAATCTATCTTCTCAAACAATTATATTCATTTATCACACTACGATGTATAGCCAATGTTGATATATGAAACTCATAAAGAAATAATGTTTTAATTACTTAAGGAATGAAAAACCTACACTAAAACAACATATTTTTTTGACCATCCTCTCACCATCCCATAGTATCATTTCCTTGGGCAACACAATCACACATAACCAATATCTCTAAGCCTCCACACTACGAATCATCCACCTACCACATCAAAGATGACTCCAAAACCATCTCATAGAGGAAACCATGACCACTTTTCTCCCCTATATCAAGATGAATCACGATAATCTCATTCATCGCTCTCCAAAAATCTACAGACTACCAAACGACATCTTCTTGGGACTTCTGACTCAATGAATCACCAACCACATTACCATTTACTAGGGTGTAATTGATATGAAAATAATAGTCATGATGAAACTCTATCATCCTTCATTCGTGTAGATTCATACATCCTTTGGAGGAAAACATTTTTAGGCTCTCGTGGTCTGTGAAACCCACAAAGTAGTCACAAATGATGTAATGTTGCCACAACTTTAGCACAAACACAACCACGACTAACTTCATATCATGGGTGTAATATATATTTTCATGGGTTCAATATTTATTAGAACCATAAGATATTACAATTATTTTCTACATCAAAATGCTTCCCAATCCAAGATGGGACACAACATTGAAAGTCTCAACCAACACACCCTCCTCATGTAACCGAAGTACTGAATAACTAACCAACATCCCATTCAGGTAACTGAGAAATTCATAAAACTAATGACTCTAGAAAAATGTCTAGTCCTCCTTGGTCAACATGGTTATCTGGGATGCAACATGAGAGAAATATAGAAAAGCATCTCATAATTTTCTATGAGATCAAGGAAAATTTGAACCACTCTAATATCTAGGGTGCTTCCAAAGAAAAAACTCCTTCAATCTTCGATGAGTATACTACCACACAGTTTCAAGACACCACATGTCCCTGGAAATGTAACTATCACATCCAGACCTCTCAATTGGACAATTACAGATATTGATAGTGGTGTCGAATGACCTTCAAATTTGTTTTGAAAAGCATGGATTTACCATCCTATGACTTAAATAAGATCAAGATATCATCATTGAATATAAAGAAAAACTAGTCTAGGAACTCATAGAAAACATATTTGATGATCCCCAAGAACACAAATAGTGTGTTCATAACACTAAGCAATATGACTACAAACATTATGTGTAGATACCTTCACCTCAAGGTAGTGTTGGGAATATCACCATCCTTCACCCTAAGTGAGAGATATCGAGACCACGTTTCAATCATTGAAAGCAATATTGATCCCATTATTTGATTGAAAAGATCATCTATCATTAGAAAATGGTAATAATTAATGAACATCTCCTTATTTAACCTATTATTGTCTATAAAAAACCAAAGACTACCATTATCGTTAATAGGGAAAAATAGCGTAGCACCACATGAGAGAAACCAGGCTAGATGAAATACATCTCAATCTTATCATAAACCTATAAAATCAACTCAAATAACTCTATAGTATCAATTCTATTAGGAGGAATCATAAACATAATTGCTCTCAACTGTATATGTAACCCTGAAAACCATGTTACTTAGTGGGGGTAAGGGAATAACCTTATCAGATAAAACATCCAGGAACTCTTACAAAATTATAGGAATATCTTCAATCAGATCATCCATGTACATTTCTTAAAACTAATATAAATGACTCTCTAATTTATTACCATCTATCTAATAACCTCTCTCGCTAATGAATTCCACTCATTGTACCTCCATATTAGAAAAGGAAACCCTCCTTCATAAATAGTTTATAACTAAACATCCCTAATATAAATAATTAACAATGATAACAATAGCGTATAGCTATATCTATAATAAAATGATATCTCACAATAACTAGTGCTTCTCCATCACCGATATACACCCCTAACCCACATTAAAAAATGAGTTCTGGCTCAAAATAGCATACATAACACTAGGGGAATTGGATGTATCTACACATCTAGTCTCAACATATGGAAGAAATAAATAGAAAAAATGGGAGTGTGGTTCCCTAATTGAACATCGAAAAAAATCTAGATGATAAAATGATTCTAACTCAAATAACTCATTACTCTTCATGAGATGTCACCTATAACACATGCATCTAGACACACCCATCTTATATGCATCTCTATTGTATACCATAATTACCCTGATCTAGATTTGGTCCCCGTTTATGGGAACCATGTTGAGGATTACCTCAACTAACACCTCCTTCCCTTGGCTACTAAACAAGAACCAATGGTCTATTCTATTGAAACTACGTTAGAGAAAAATGTTGCTACTATCGAAATGGGGTCTAATGACCAACCTGATATTTCATTCCTTCGGTGGTTGGGAAATATTTTTAGAGAATCCCATGTCCTCCATATACATATCTTGAAAATGGAAATCCTCAAAAGGTAATCATGAGAAACACATCCCAGAAGAGTGAAAAGAGATCTATCATGGTCAGATCCCCATTGGCAGGAACCCTGCATGCTTGAACACCTGCAACCCACTTCCCAAAACACTTCTCCTAAAAATTCCCCAATTGAAATTATCTCAATTCCCAACTCCTATAGAACATATCCACTCAATAACCGATTATTTTTTCTGCCCCTCTATGTATATAGGGAATGTAAATGGAGTGACCACATACCTAACCACTAGGCATATATCCCCTTTTGGAAATCATGCTATGGAATCCTCAAATAGAAAAACATCTAGAGAAAGGTATATGATTTACTTGAACTTAAATCCCATATCATGTACACTCTGACTTCCCTGAAAAATATGGGGAAGATCTTGCCATGTTTTTTACCCTCATCATTGAAGATAAGAACTCCCCCAAGAACTCAATCTGAAATTCAGGCCATGAAAAATCCTCCTCCATATGCTTACTATGGTACAATGTCCTCCACTAATGTGAAGCTCCTCACATCTAACTTATATCCAATAGATTATAAAACTCATATTATGCTCAAAATAGACCAAAAGTGATCTCCATATCTTCTAACCATCACCCCATCACCATATCTGAGATGCTCCACTAATTATTTCCCCACCTATGCCTCTGAATTGAATGTTAGGGATGATTCCACGACTCATTATCCACTATTAGGTCAACCCTTTGATGATCAACCTAGTCATCTGGATGAAGCTCAACTCATTAAGCCACTAAAATATGATGTAGATGATCTATTCTTGAATTGAAAGGAGAACATCCTAAGAAATATTGAATGAAATTTAATCACATGTTTATAAATTTAATTCATTCAATTTTGACACAATAACCAAATTAAGACAAGAACACAATCAATCATGATTCATATACCTCTAAAAGATATCTACAATGTAAAGAGGTCCACATCACCTTTATATTAAATATGATCAGATTTAATGCAATGAATCCAAGGTGATAAAAAATATTATGTCCTATCCAGTATTGCTAGCTATACCATGTACAAAGTTTAACTGGCGCCATTTCTCTACCAACCCATGAAAACATCATAGTGCCGAACTAAAAACATAATATTCTCTCCCAAACATAAAAATTGATACCAATATATCATGACATCCTCCCTAAAAATATGACTCAATGAAGAGAGAGAGATTTTGACCCCCAAGTCTCGCCTAAAGCAGGCCCCAACTCAGTAACTAGCACTAAGGGTATACACATCTTACATATGAGAGGTAAACCCCTCTATAAAAAATTGGGAGATAGGATAAAAATCCACCAAATAAATACATAATGGAATTAAAAATTAAACTAAACCATCATAAAATATGGGAATAATATAGAATAGTTCATATAAAAGTATCTAATGTAATTTACCAAAAGTTTGCTAACGGAAGTTACTCATCAAATACTCCAAAGAAATGCAAGAAATATCAAGCTCTGTCCCCAACATACTCCTAAAAACCAAAAAAAATGGTTTATATATGTTGGGTGAGAATATATTTATACTCATTAGGGGAATAACCAAGGTTTCATGTTCACATGTAAAATTAAAACACTAATGCGATAGTCAATAAATGGACAACCCAATAAGACCCTATATGAGTCAGCTAACCATTTAGGGCCTCACCATGGTTCGCAAAATAAATAATACATCCAAAATATTAATAAAATTATGATATGACAACAATGAAAGGTGCATCATTGTTGATTTTCTACTAATTTTACACTCTCACAGCCCAACGTCGAACATCCTTTACCCCTTCCCTTCCATATATACCAAATCACATCTCATCTCATCACATATGATCATATACAATTCATCTTTGATATGGGTTGGGAGACATCTATACCTACCCACCCTCAAATGTCCTTTAATCAAGTGCTAGAATCAGGAATCATCATATTACTTATCACACAATGATTCATAGACCATCACATCACATCTATCCTAAAAAACCATAGGCCATCACTGTACATATCACTCAAAGAAACCCTGCCCATCAATACTTTTAAAGGAAGAGTGGGGAAGTGGGGGTAGCCAACCATCTGTATCATGACCATCCTGGATGTTGGGGAAAACAACCTAACAAAAAAAATATAATAATTTTTAAGGACATCCATATTAGGTGGATTATGAATATAAATAAAATAAACATTAATGGTATACAGGTAGTCGACGACACCCAACCAATGAGTTCACATCAACTCCACTAGCACACACCACATCACAATAAATTTTACACACATCAACCATCCAAACCACATATGAAAATATATTTCACACACCACAACAATAGAATTGAAATCCCCACATATCCCCACATTCAATTGTTGGTCTGACCATATTCTTGATATAACATTTTCCCAATATATTCCATTTTATAAGACACTTTATTCCCCGTTAAAAAACCATATATCAATCAAAAAATTTAATCTGTTTACAACACATTATATATCATCAAATTATTAAAAATATTTCTGACCCATGTTGTTTCATTTCATCATCATAATTTAAAACATGGATAAACTATAAACTAACACAACCCAACCAC
The DNA here is from genome assembly GCA_963277665.1 of Viscum album. Lineage (NCBI taxonomy): Eukaryota > Viridiplantae > Streptophyta > Magnoliopsida > Santalales > Viscaceae > Viscum > Viscum album. The sequence continues at coordinate 138,831,235 of OY728164.1, forward strand.
ACAAAAACTCACCCATATCACATAAACACATCCCCCAACACCCCACAACCACCATCATCATCAGACCACATTACTCAAGACAACTCACCACAATAAGAACATACAATGTACATCCTAACCAAATATCACAACAAAAACACCACATAAAATAATCTCATATCACCACCATGAGTCTCCATCACTCCTAATTTTCACACATGACTTCCTCACATCATCTCTTTTGCGCACCAAAACCACTGTTCACCAAATTAAAAAACATCTCACATTGAATCAATGCCTTCGAACCACCACATCACAACCCCACAAATCACATACTCAATCAACTCTCCCCCACTATCGCACAAAATCCCACAACACACAAGAAAAAAAAAACAAAACAAAACCTCACACCATATCAACACATCCAAACATCCAAAAAAATCGAAGGTTTTTCATCACATATATTCTTTAATTAGGATGGGTGTTATCTTTCGAACCAAATTAAATGGGTAACATTTTATTATCCAAATATACATTCTTTATCCTCATATTCAATGTGTGATCACAAATCATTACAATAAAGGTCTCAACATATATCATCTATAATGAAAACAAGGCTTCCAATAGTCGTTATTTTAAATATTGGAAAAAACAGTAATATGCTCATTAATAATAATAACAAAGAATACAAAACAAGTTAAATCTCCAAGCACCCATTAATTTCAATTATTATAAATAATTATATTTATTATTCCAATACTTAATGTCCTACAAAAGAAAATTAAAACCATATAGATGTAATATATAGGATTTAAAAGGATTGAGGGTGAGGATCTCATACCTCAATATAATATTTTTGATCTGGCTGCAAACCACAGGGTGAAGAAGAAATAGCCATGAAACCAATACCATAGTAGAGAACCCTAGACTAACCTGAACCACACTAAAGGGTTGAAAACAATGCTGCCCAATATATCCTAAACATAACCAAGAACACCACATCAAACACCCTAGATATTAATAAGGGAAGAGAATGTGATATGGGAGGAAAAAGCAAGACCAAGATGCAATGACCAACAAAAAAACTGAAATATTTATAATAGAGGATATGGGAGGAAGTGTCTCCCAAAACCATATAGGATTTACCCAATATTGGAGGGACGTGAGAAACCAAATGAAAGGAAATTCTATTGATCACGAATTATAAACAACCTAAAACTCACCCATTTTAAGGTTCAATTCAAACAATTATGTCATAAAACTATGACACTAAATTTTTTTTCTTTAAAACACAAAATTAGGTAGTAAAACCCTTAAAACATTAGCTTCGATTAAAAAAAGAGCTGTATAGGGATTAATTAAAGTTACCAAAAAATTATATTAATATGGTGTAAACCAATTTTATACTCTTCACCTTATCCACATACAGGACATAAACTACCGTCCACCAATGCCACAAAAGGCTTATGCTATAAAATTCTAGTTTATTGCGTAAAGAACCTCATGTAGTTATTCTTCCACTCCATCCTCTACCAAACCGCCTTAATATTCCTTATAACACTCATGACTGCCAAATTGGAAATGTAATAGACCATGAGGGTATGTACCATTACATTAGATATCTCTCAAACGATTCATGGCCTTGAGAATCAAAACAAAACACAAATAATATAATGTAGTCTCATCAACCACCCTATAAGATACCTCTAAAGGATCTTATTACACCTCAAATGACACAAACCAAACACCCCAATGGAAACACCCACAAAAAAACCCCCACAGATACATCACTGCATAACCAAAAAACAACCTCCCACTTGGGAAAACACCAAAAATCTGATAACAAATACATTCCAACACTTTCTATACGACCATCCACATCAACAACTCAACATTCACATTGAACAAACCAACTAGTACCATAACTGACACACAACACTACCTTGATTATTCAAATCATGGAATCTAATCCTCATTGTGAAGATATTATCAAATTTGGAAGCACTATCTCTCCCGAAATGTTTTAATGAAATCACAATGTAACTTGTCTTGATTTGAAATTGGGGTTCCCTCTCTTCAAATGCCTATAAATTTATCACACATATCAAAAAGAAGAAAATATCACATCTCATGAAACAGGAAGTTCCAAATGTCAAATCAGAAAAATATAAATGATATTATATAAACTCAAAATAACTCCGGGTACTGGGAAGGCATATACATTTCTCTCTCTCTCCCCCATGTACACACCTCCAAGACACCAATCCTTTATAACCCACCATCAAAGGGATGGTTCATCCACACATCACACTATATGATTAATCCATGATCATTAATGGTCACTCAAAAAATGCATTTTCATCCTTGATAGCTAACTCTCCCGAGTCGATGGAATGGGAGTCAACGTAAAAATTCAGATGAAGCTAAGACACATGGATGATGTTTTGGATCATGTCCAATGGTAGTAAAAATTCCAATGGGTACATAACCTCATGAACTTTCCCCAACAACTAAAAGGGCTAAAAAATAGGTAGAAATATAACTCCCCCTTCCAAACCTCTAGTTCCCTCATTGAGGAGAAACCCTCAGGTACATGTGGCCTCAAACCAAAAACACCAAGGTCCTCCACATATGAAGGGATTATTTGTTCTGGTTAGACTACACTTTCCTCATCCTATATAAAACCAATTTTATATTCTCTATCATTCTCTACACCACATCAAGAATAATAATTACTAACTCCCACATATATTTCATGAAAAAAAGAAAAAACATGTTCATCCATACAACTCCTCAATTGGATCCATACCAATGGATGAGTGAAATCTATCATTTTATAAAAACATGATCAAATGAAATTATATTACCAATGATCCACTAAAGAATAAGATGTAACTCTATGGACCTAGTATCTTAGAGCCGGCGCATTATTTTAATACATTGGCATGATTACATGCTGTCAAATCTCTAAGGTTCGGTCATTTTAGCAGTCTTGGAATAAGTATTACAAACATGAACTTTACATAAAAAATCAAGACACTAAATAAACATAGAAAATACATTGAAATTTCAATTATTCTCCAAGATTAACTCTGTATATCAGTCATAATACACATCTTGGAATACTGGAAAAGTAAAAAATAAGAATGGTGTGAGTTTAGATTCCCAGTATGTGTAAGAAAATAGAGGAATCCTCGTAAATAAGCATAAACATTTAGGGGATGTGTTAAACTGAAATACAAGCCTTATAAACATAAACACAAACATGATATAGAAAGAATAAATCAAATAATTCCATTAAAACATTCACATCAATAAATTACTTGTCTAAAAATCACATGTAATATCAATAACAAATATCATAATGATTGAATTCAGAATGTTGGATATCTTAAACATAATGTTAGGGCATTGACCAAGACACCATACATAACTGGCTAAGATATTTTCAAAAACCCAAACAAAATTGTTTCATGAGACATATCGAGGCCTCGAGGGGATATAGCGGGCCCCACCCGATACTAAAAATTCCAATGCATTCCTCTTATGAAAGTCATAAAACATAAACAACATAATCATTCATATTAAATTTATCATATAAATTGTTGATACATAAAAAATAAGCTATGAATTGTATCAAAATAGCACATCCATAGTAAAACATATCATAAACTATTAAATACAATATAGTTGATTGTATCATAAAGAAAACAAACACAATTAAATGTAAGATACAATAAATGATGTTGACATAGACAAAAATAATATATTAAATAAATTAAAACACTTTAATAGAAATATCCCTTTTTACTTTGAAATCATTTGAAATTCAATCAATTATAAAAGATAACATTTCTTTTGAATATAACTTTGTATGATTGCAAGGGAACCTTAAAAATGTTAAAGTGTCATAACTGTGGAAAATAGCCGCTCGTGCCATATACGTTAAAAAATATTATTTCATTAATTTTTTGGAAAGTCATAATGTACCTCGTTTGAAAATCACCAAATGATTCCATTCAAAATATTTTATAAAAAGTTATAAACAGGTATAAATTAATTCAAAAAAAAATTTTATGAATAATAATAATATTTTTAAATATATTTATTAGAAATATGGGCATGGATGCTAAATATTTCCTAGTATATACTTATATATAAACAACCTCAGATAATAATGATATTGTTAAATTAACCCTCACCTTATGTCTGATTCCTTCCATATGTATCTGAAACTTCTCTATAGTGGTTCTAAACATATTATTATCCTATAACAGAATCATAATAATATTTATTATGTCATATATGATTCATTTATTAGTTTATATTACCCATTCAATTAACAATTCCATGTTAATGCAATGTTTCTGGAAACAATTGCTTTGTTTATCCTGAATGTATTTAGTTTTTATTCATGATCATATTAGTTAGATCATGATTTAATTACATTCAGAATATAAAAAATGATTTATATATTTATCTTGTACATTCTGAATATAAATATATATAATAGATAGATATATGAAATAAAATATAACATTCATAGAGAAGGTAGGCCATACGTAAGTAGGAACATTATTTTCATTTTCTAATCATATAAAATTGAAGCAAGTATATGGAGTATTTGTATATATATATATATATATTATTAAATAATCATTATTATGTCATATATTTCATACTTATTCAATATATATATTTTTACAGTAATTCTTGAATGGTTACTGTAGAGGATGAATCTCATCAGGTCATAGAGACGGTAAGTCGTACATATGCACGAGCGACGATATAATTTCCTCAATAATTAAATGGTGCTGAAATAGATGGTATATTAATTATAAATAATAAATATAATTTCATATTTATTATTTATATACATTATATTCATCATTATACCCTTTTAAAAAAATTAGTGATGAAAAACAAGTTATACTACGACGTAGAGAAAGTAAGCCAAAGGTACGCACACATGTTGATATTATTTTTCATCGGATGGGTAAAACTTGGAATATGGTTATACCATAATCATAGTAACAAATTATAATATTTTTAATACTGGATTTATAACTTTAGTATGAAAAAAATCATTGTAAGAGTAAGTATAAAAAGAATACAACTTTGAAAGCGTTGGTAATATAATTACCTCTTCTTCGACTGTCTCCTTTTGATATGGACAAATAGACTGCATAATTTTACTTTATATCAGATGTATGGACTCTATGAAGAATTTAGGGAAGTTGGGAGAGGATATGGGAATGTTTTCTCCAAAATAAAGGGCTTTAGATGTGTGAGTAATAGTGGAGAATGTGTACCTTTTTATAGGATATGCGATGAGGAATTTTCAAAACTATCAAAATATTAAATTAATATAAATTAATATTCAACTTAAAATGGATCCAAAGTAAATTAATCAAATATAATATTAGTATGGGTCGAAATAATCTGAAAGAAAAAACTTATCCATGTTTTGATTTTATTTTAAACATTTTCATTTTAATTTATCCGCATTTAATATATTTAATATTAATTGTTGTAATAATATTCTTAATATTACATGGTTATAAATATTTAATTATATGTTTTCAATTTCCATAAATGGACACTCATTGAAAATATAGACATTATAATTACCACTTTTTAATTTTCAAATTATTTTATAAAATGTTATTTTTATAAAATATAAAGTGTCAATTTTAAAACTATTCATAACATTGACTTTAATTAAAATCCAAAAATGGTATTTTCGAAAAAACAATTTAATACACTCAAAAAATATCATACTCATCTATAATTTTTTATCAACTCAATTATGTCAAACTATATTTATTTAAATATTTATAAAATAATTTATTTCATATTTCGATTAATAAAATAATTACTTCTTCATTATTGTGTCATTATTTATTGAAATGATTTAGTCTCTAAAAATTATACAAAAGTTACTATGATGTATATAATTATTTTATATTTCTAGATACTATTCATGATCAATTTTATCTCTAGGTTAATCCAATTTTAAAATTATTGAATCAATAAAAATGAGAGTGTGACATTTTTTCACATTCTTTAATTTTAATAATATCTTTGTCATTTTCATGGAAAAGTGTCCATTAAATGATTGAAAATCGATATTTATGTTATATGTAACATTATCCTAGTTATTTGGCCAAGATGGAGATTTTTTTGAATTTTATTACATTTTATAAAATATTATTTATTCTAAAGTATCATTTATGTCGATTTTGATACTATTCAATATTTTCATTTAAAAAAATATAAAACCAATATGATATCATCGAATAATTTCTTCCAATATGTATGTAAAATTTTTATGTTATTTATAATTTTATTGGATGTTTTTTATTAAGTAAAATTATATTTATTTTAATGTTTATAATATAATAATTTTATTTATAAAATAATTAAAAAATTACTACATCATCTTTATGTCACCATTAAATTTAATTATATATTTTAAAAAATTATAAATAAATTTCCATGATTAATGTAATAATTTTATATTTCATAATACTATTAATAGATGAATATATAAATTATATTACCCCATTTTATAAGTTTTTACAGCTATGAGAGACATGACTATGACATAATGGTCTTTATTTTAAATAACATTTTTATGAGTTATAATCCCACCCAAGTGACTTCCAAAGGCACATATTTCAGAAAAAGGATTTTATTAGTCAAAAATAACTCATCAAGTAATATTAGGACATGTTTTAGTGTAGTTTTATGTTATTATATTATTATTTTTTACCATTAATTACCTGATTTACCATTAACCATGGTAACTAATGTCTGATTATTCAAAATTCATTTATTCCAATCCCATATCAGAACAAGGGTTGATAAAACATCCACATTAAATTAAAAGGGGGATGTAAGAATGTTACAAGAGAGAACACATACAAGGGTTCCATATAGGAAGACCTAGAAACGAATGATAAATCTAACCCTCATGTTCTAATGGAGAGTTATATAGTACATGATATTGAAAAAATTAACAATCACAAAGTACTAAATTTCCAATAATATATGAGATCATTTGATTCCTTAGAAAAATTAATAGGATATATTTTTTGGTTTCATGATCCTTTTCCTATATTTGAAGAAATATTTTACTACTCATAAAAGAAATTAATTTCTTTCTTTCTATGTCATAAGTATAATCTCATAATTTGGTTGTGCTTTGATATATTTTCACATAACCCGTCACACATCGAAATAAATGTTCACAATGATTTTTTCACACTTGAAGTACTATTGATAAATCATCAGGCCCACAAGTATTTCTTAAATCCTCTAAATGTTTACTGAAACCAGAATGGTGAGACCAAAGTATCAAATGGTTAACTTACTCCATTCCAACCTTAAGACTTCTCTAAAATACATCCACCCAAATTCACTATCCAAAAAGTTATCTAAATTTCTAAAATCATTATTAACACCAGATTCAGCAAAAAATGTAATGTAGCTCTTATTATAACATAAAAAATATTTAATGACCTTTAAATACTTAATGAAAACTATTATGATTCAAAATCCTTAAATAAGAAGTACTATAGTACAATCCATATATATATATATCATAAATTTTATAACTATATAACCATTTATGTAATAATTCATGAATCAAAATAAAAAATAACCTTAATCATTCCACTTTGTTCCCAAACCATTAACTATGCATGCTCACCTTATTCCTTAATACCTCTTTCATATCATTTTTATTTTGCAGTCTCTTAATTATCATATGTATAACCATCACTTGTATAACCTTTCTGATTCTGACCATTGACCAAAACTCAAAGCACAAAGTGAGAAACACATATCATAGTGACATATTCAGGAAGAAAGATTTATAAGATCTCTGAATGATTTCATATTCTTATAAATCCATAAGTCCATAATATTAATCAAGTTTATCCATTACCAAATATAAATGATGATATACTATACTTAGACTTATCCTCAAATTCATTCATAGGGTTATGTTTTCTATTCTATGTATTATAAATCTAACTTCCAATGTTATTACTAAACATCCACTGATACCAACTATGAAACCCTGACACCAGAAGCTTGGTGCTAGTGCATTTTCTTATACCTTGTCAAGAATACTTGGAAGAAAAATCTTGAAGGGTAGATCAGTATAGTAGTATTGGAAAATAGATTACATATATGAAATTTACAATAAAATTCAAAACATAAAATAAGAAAAAATAATCTTTCAAGAATGACATTATTCTCTAAGAATAACCCTTCATATCACTCATAATACATATCTTGGCATCCTGGGAATGTAAAAAAAGAATGGGGTGAGCTAATATGCTTAGTAAGGGTAAAAAATAAAGCATAATATATCTTAAATAAGCATACACTATTAGGGAAACTATTAAACTGAAACACAATCTTTATATATAGAAACATGACCATAATATGACAAGAAAAATTCAAATAATTGCATTTAAACATTCACATGGTTATTATACTGGTTGACTAATAACATGAAATATTAATAACTATTGTAAAAATGACGGAATGCATAATACAACACATCTTAAGTACACCGTCAAGGCTTCGACTAAGATATCATACATTATTTTTTAAGACATTATAAAAAACCAAAACATAATTTCCTCATTAGACCTACCAATGCATCGAGGGGATATGGGCCCTACTTGACACTTAAAAATGCCAATTCATTTCTCATAAATGGGGTAAAACATAACCAATATAAATATTCATATTAAAACTCGGATAATAAATATCAATACTTAAACCATATGCTATGAATGATATCAAAATAGTATATCCATAGTAAAAAACATCATAAACCATTCAACAAAATATGGTAGATTTTATCATAAGAAATCAACCTCAATTAAACATAAGATCAAATAAAATTTGTTTACATAGATGAATATAATCTAATAAAACCATTAAAACTATTTGAGAGATATATCCATTTAATACTTTGAAATCATTTAAAAGGTGCACAATTATAAAAGAAAAAATTACTTTTGAAAATAAACTTATATGATTGTAATGGAATATTATAATTTTTATGGTTTCATAATGGAAGAAAATAGCTTGGAAATCCATAAAAGTTAAAAAAAAATATCTTTGATTAATTTATCAAAAAGTCCGTAAATAACCACATTTGGAAAATGTCTGAAAGGTTTCATTCAAAATGTTTTGTAAAAATTCAATCATGGGTATAAATGACATTAAAATTTTTATAGGAATAATAATAATATTCTAGAACATATTTGTATGAAATATCAAATAGGATGATAAATATTTCCTAGTAGATACTTATATATATATAACCAAGTATAATATTGAGATTGTGAAATTAACCGTTACCTTAGGTCTGATTCCTTCCATATGCGTCCAATAATCTTATATAGTGGGTTTAAAGATATTATTAACTTTTTATAGAATCAAAATAATATTAATTATATCATATATTATTCATTTATTTCATTATATTACATGTTCATTTAACAATTTCATGTTAAGGAAATGTTTCTGGTAACAATTACTTTGTTTATTGTATGTCTTTCCAGTTGTAATTCTTGATCTTATTAGTTAAATTAGAATTTACTTACTCACATAATTTAAAACATGATTTATATAAATATCATATACATTCATCATATAAATATATATAATAGATAGATACATGAAATGGAATACACCGTTCATAGAGACTGTAGGGCGTACGTACGCATGAATGTTGTTGTTTTTATTATCCTATTAAACGGAAGTATGAAACTGAAATATATATATATTCTTAAAAGAGAATTATTATGTATTATATTTCATAATTATTCATTATATATATTTTTAAATTCATTCTTAAATGGTTAATGTGGAGGATGAATCTCATCGTGTCGTGGAGACGGTAAGTCTTATGTACGTACAAGCGACGATTTACTTTCTTAATTTTTAAATGGTAAGAGAAATAAAAGGTATGTTAATTATAAATAATAAATTAAATGGCATATTTATTATTTATATCCATTATATTCATAATTATAAACATTTAAATAATGAAATGATGAAAAACAAGTTATACCATGACATGGAGACAATAATCCATACATACGCACACATGGTGATATTGTTTTTCATGGTATAGGTAAAATGAGGAATATAGTTGTAAAAAAAATAACATATAATAATATAAATAATTATGTTTATATTAATTTATTATTGAAACAACATATGATGAAGATGTATAATAAGAATAGAACATTTAAAGAGTTGGTAAAACAATTATTTGTTCTTTGAGTATCTCCTTTTGATTTTCACAAATGGACTATATTGGTTAGCTTTCTACCAAAAGTATGGCCTCTAGGATGAAGAGAGGGACGTTGAGAGAGTAAATAAGTAGTATTTGTTATATCTAAATGGCGTCAGAGGTGTGAGTAATAGAGATGAATGGGTACATTTTTAAAGGAGAGGGGATGGGCATTTTACGAAACTATAAAAATATTAAATTAATATAAATTAATATTCAACTCAAAATGGAAAAAATTTATATTATTTAGAAGATGTGATGATTAAGTGTCGAAATAATATCAAAAAATAAAATTTATAATTTTTTTTTAATTTTAAACCTTATAATTTTAATTTATTTTTATTTTATCTATTTAATTTTAATTATGGTAATAATATTCTAAATATTATATAGTTATAAATATTTATTTATATGGTTTCAATTGAACATAAATTGACACTTTAATAAATTTCAGACCTTATAATTATGACGTTGTATTATTTATGTATTTTTATGATTTTAATATAATTTAGTAAAATGTTATATTTATAATATTTCTATAGTGTCAACTTTGAAACTATTCATAACATTGACTTTAATTAAAATCCTAACAGAATGTTAACACCGAAAAAAACAAATTAATACCCTCCTAACATGTAATAGTATCCTGAAAAATAATTTATCACCTCAATTATGTCAAATTATATATATTTTTATTTTTTTTAAATCATTTATTTGATATTTCTATTAGGAAATTAATTACTTCTTCACTATTGTGTCATTATTTTTAGTAATTATTTAGGCTCTAAAAATTATACATAAATTACTACGATGTAGATTATTATTTTATATTTCCATATACTATTAATTATTGAGTTTATCTTCATCTTTTAACAATATTAAAATTATAGAACATATAAGAAATTATAGTGTAATCCTTTGTCACATTATTTAATTTTAATAATATCTATGTCATTTTCTAGAACATGTGTCCATTAAATGATTAAAAATTGATCATTACGATATCATTAACATTAACCTAGTTATTTTAACAAGCATTATTTTATTAGAAATTTTATAATATTTAATAAAATATTATTTATTTTAAAGTATCATTTATGTCAATTTTGATACTATTCAATATTTTTATTTTTAAATTATTATGAAAAATGATAATTTCGAACCAATACGCCGAATATTTCACTAACATGTCTATGTTTTCAATAAAATTTATTGGATTTTATTGATTAAGTAAAATTATATTTATTTTAATATTTATAATATCATTATTTTGTCTCTTTCATTAATTAAGAAATTACTACATCTTCATTGTTTCACCATTTAATTTAATTATTTATTTCCGAAAATTTATAAATAAATAACCATGTTGTAGGTAATAATGTTATAATTATAAAGACTAATTATAGTGATATATATCACTTATATAACCCCATGTTAAAATTGTTATATTTATGAGAGACATGATTATGACATCTTGGACTTTAATTTAAATAAATTATTTATAATTGTCATAATCACACCCAAGAGGCTTCCAAATACCTAAATATCAGTTCAAGGAATTTATTGGTCGAAAATAACTCATCAAATAAGATTAAGACATGTGTTATATTATTATAATATTTTTTATACATTTAATTACCCGATTACCTTTATCTATGATAATAAAAATAATTATTAAGATTAAAAATCATAATTTCCAAAAATAAAAGTTATCTTTTAACTTAATTTGGAACCAATGATTCCAAATATGGAATAAATGATTCCAAATTTAAAACACAAAATTATTAGTTATTAAGTTAAAATTAATACCCATCGACAATATGAGAAAACATTTTTTTAAAATAAAAATTCATCTAAAGAGTTATAGGTGTTTATATCAAAGATAAATGTGAAATTACATCAAATGACCAAAATTGGATTAAATAGTAAAAACATAATCTATTTATAATTTAAAACCATGTAAAAATATAATTTAATTATATAAATAAATTAGATGAAAATGTATGTTTGAATTAAAATGCAGTATTTTCACTATTCATTAAAATATGAAATTTATCAGAAAAATACCAAAAACTCAAAAATAAGTTAATTTTTATGTCCCTATACAAAAAAAAAATTTATTTCATTAAATATTATATATAAAATTGTCAAAAATAGATTTAAAATGGGTGTGCCGTCAAATTTCAGCAAAACTAGTTTTTTAAAAAAAATACATCGTGTATCTAAAAAAATTGAATTTGTTCTTATATCATGTCTAGAAAACATATAAGTTGAATTATTAACATTAGATAAAAGATATTACATTAATAAAATCCATCAAGAGTGATTTTATTATTTTGTAATCTCACTTCTTTTCCATTAATTAGTTTTTTATAAGAATGATAATACTGTTCTTACCCACCATTATAATGACTAGATTATAAGGTATCATAATAATATAAAGATGTTCACTTAAAATCGATCTCACATAAAATTATTTGAATCAAAATAACCTGAAATTGTGTGCTACACAAGACAAGAATATTATTGCGTATACTATAATCTAAGCCAGTGTTTTGTATAGTGCATGCTTATCTCCGCATAGCGTACAACACAAGCTATTGAATTTATTTAAAAAAGAATAATTGTACCATGAAATATTGGGGTGTTAAATAAAATGGATTGTCTGAACATATCCTTTATCATATATATGGTTATTTCCATCTACCCATTCAACTTATGGTAGAAAGTAGTGGTAAGATGAAACTTGGATCCAAAAACATTCTATAATCCTCTATAGTTCCACATGGTAAAAACATGAGCTCACTCAGAGATAATAGTCCTTGATACATCATGATTCCTAACCACATCATCCAAATACTATCTCACTAAAAAATAAATGGCACTCAACACATTGACCACCATAAAATGATCTGAATTCCTTAACTAGTCTTTATAAAAAAGGCATCAAATCCTCCTAAATATCCAGGTATCTCGGTGAAAAAATCCAATGATTTTTCTTCTAATTTCATATATAGATCATATATGGTATAAAAACCCACCATTAAAATAGTCTTCCAAGTTTACCAATTAACAAATAAGACACCTGATCATAAACATTTCGATTGAACATTTCATCCCAGGACACTAATGTTATCATTACAAAACACAATTAATCATTATGACATTGGGATATACAAGAAATGGTGAATTGTGAATGTTATAGAGAACTCCATAGAACATCACCTTCAAAATGAACATGATCCACTAAAACAACTTTTGGTTCCATCCATCCAATGATAATCACTCAGTAGCATCACTTTGGACAACATGATCACCAATAACACTATCTTTAAGTCTCTCCACTAGGACTCCTCCACTTTCTTAATCAATGAAGACTCTATAGACATTTGGTTGAGAAAAATAAAACCTCTTATTTTTCCAAAATCCAGATTCATTATTCTAAGATCATCCATCACTATACATACATTAAATGACTCTTGAACCACATATCCTTGAAACGTCTTACAAAATGCATTGGAAGCTGTATTCTCCTTTCCTAGGCTATATGAGATCTCAAAATTGTGATCCTAGAGACAATTCATCCACTGAAACATTATTAAATATATATACCACTATGATGAATCATATTTTAGGCTCTTTTGGTCTGTGAAAACCATAAATCACTCACTAAGGTGGTAATGATGAGATAACATTAGTGAAAGCTAAATCCATGGAAACTCAAAATCATTGGTGTCATAGTTATTCTCAAGGGGTTATAAATCCCTGTACATATAATATATCAACTCTAAAAACTTAATTAACTCCCATACAAATCCATAATGGGACGCATTATAGAAAACCTCAAAAAATACACCCTATTCAGGAAACTGAAGCACTGAAGCACTAGAAAGCTTTTCCTTTAGGTATCCAAATTCTATTTTTCACTAATAACTTCACATAAAACCTTGTTACTTCCTTTTAAACATGGTAAATAGGGATTAAAATCAAGATAAATTATGTAAAACCACCAATAAAAGCCTACAAGGCCATAATAACTAATAACCTCTTCTATGTTCTTCAATGCTTCCAAACAAACAACTTCCTACATCATAGACGAGTCTAATACCAAAACCTTTTAAGAAACCAAAATTATAGGGAAATATCCCTCATGTATCTATAACTCATGCATGGAAAACTTCCCATAGAGATCATGGTGTCAAAAGAAATGGAATAAATCTCATATATTATTGAAACGATCCTCCTATAACTTCATGTATATCATGATATCATTGATGAATACGGTGAAAAAATTATAAGTACTCATTGAAGATGAAGATCATGATCCCTATGATCAGGAACGGTATTCTAGTGACACCAAATTATATGACTAAAACTCTATGTTCCCATACCAAAATCTAAAGTAATTTTTCGAGATATGATTATCCTTCATGCTCAATATGTGATATCTAGACCAATGTTTGATCTTCAACAACCAACTAGCTCCTATCAGTTGATTGAAAGGATCATATTTCCTCAAAATAGGGTAATAGTTCTTTACTATCACTAGATTAAAACTTTAATATTTTATACACAACCTCATACTATTTTATTCTTTCTTGGAGAAAAACATTGGATCACCCCAAGGAGACAATCTAGATCAGATGAAATACCACATCATCAGAACATTAACCCACATTCTCAACTCTTGTAACTACATAGGATCCATTCAATAAGGATACATAAAAATTGGAGATGTTCTTACCTAAAACTATATATAGAAAACAATGATGCATTGAGGTTGAAATGCCATAAACTCTGCTAGGAAAACATCTGAGAACTCCTCTGAAACACTAGGAACATCCATAACCTGATTTTCCAAGGATAGTTATTTTAACTATGATGAATGATTCTACACTTTACTACCACCCATATGATAACCTTACTTACATATGAATGACAGTATCATGCATCAACATCAAAAATAAAAGTCTCCTCAAAGGATAGTTGATGACTACAATCATAGAATACAAAAAGTCCACACCAAGAATAAAATTTTGTGTCTATATCTATATAAAAATTAAATATCCCACTGACTGGTGCTACACTATTACCAATCTATATCTCTGACCCCTATCAAATGAAGATGATTGAACACTAAATTACATAGAAAACACTAGGTAAATAATTATTCTCTCCACATATTGACCAAACATATCGAACAAAAAATGATAAACAAAGGAGTTTGAGGATATTGAATCAAATAAAGAACAAAAAAGATAGATTATAAATAGATTATATCCCAAACAACCAATGTATTTATTGGAAGTACCCCCTTTTGATTCATGAATTTAACCACACCCAAATCCTCTTCCTCTCAATTGTTTGACTCCATTTCCATGATCTAGATCAGATACCTATGGAAATAGACCATCAGGAGGAATGCCCCTACCAACACTACCTTTCCTTAGCTACTGAATAAGTGTTGATGTTCCTTACAGATGAAACTATATTATAAGAAAATGTTGCAACTATTGAAAAGGGTTCTGAACACCAACCAGATACTAGCCTCCATGGGTGATCATGTAAAGATCCTATTGCTACCCATTTCTTCTGTAGATATAGCATTAAAACAGAAATGATAAAATAAATACATGGGAGGAACATATATAAAAATAATAAAGAATGATCTACTACAGTTAGTTCCACACGAGTCCAAACATGAACTTCCTATACAATTGAGTCTCACCACCACACAAACTACTCCATGAAATTTTTAGCTTGCCACACTCTTAATTATTAACACCTATAGAAAACATCTACTAGATTATAGGACCCAGTAATAGGGGAGGGGTGAATTAGGGTGTCAAACTATTCTTTTAAAGAAATTTTCCTTATTACCATGCTGTTGGGTACATGTTAAACATGTCTGATGGAATTTTGAAGCGATGAAACATTCACATGAAAAGAGGCAACATAATTGTTTTACTTGTTTCACCAGTAATGGACAGTCCAAGATACATATAATAATAGTGTTCCACTCATACCAAAATTCTCCAATCATCTCATGTTGTGGAATAAAAAAGATCATAAAAAATATCTCTATTCCTAAAACAATGCCTTTAAAACATTTTAAGGATAAGACATTACCTCCTTTAGATCACTTGCATCAACTCCCCGTAGCTCACTACATTATGTAAATTCTTTCTAAGTTTAACGACTCGAAGTTTTCTTCAGTAGATTGGAATTGAAGTATTTACCACTAAAAATTACAAGACCCTTATTGCATCATATTTTTTTTATTAATGAACAAAATTAATTGATAAAATAAAGATAACATTCAAAAAAATTAGTCATGAAACTCATGTATATGCACACGACACTAGAAATTTCACACAAGTGTTGGTTTTTTAAAAATAATATTAATTTTGTGAAAACATAATCTTTAACACAATAAGAACAGTACATTAACTTGGTATTGATAGACACAAGGAACACTATGTGCACATGATTTATTATATGTAAATATTATAAACACAACTCCTTCATGTGATAGTGACTCCAAATATTTATTATAAAATATACTTAGAATGAATGGGGTTTTCATATATTTATAAACATGAATGAAATTTCACACGACATCCTTGATCACCTTCTATTGTCATGTAATATTTATCTAGTGCTAAAAATATCTCTTTGATGTCACCTTTAGTATTTAAGTCCATCCTGCAAATTCTACATTTTGAAAAAATATACACATCATAAAAAAGGTGTTTCACTCAAACTCAAATATTTCATGCAATTATTTAATTTTTTAAATTTTTATGTGACAATACAAATATGTCACTTTATACAAAATTTATAATCACCTTCAAACTTGCATGAATCATCCTTAACAAAAAAACCTTACATCATTGTGAAACATATGGACCCCCAAATTTGGAAAACACTGGGAAACAATGAATCCTTCAACACTGATTCCATCTTCACCGTAAAAACACTTGTATTAAAAAAATTCAACCCTTTATGTATTAACATTAAAAGAAGATAGAAACCATTTACAACTACCAAATATAAAAGTTATTTCTTCTAATAATCTCCTCTTTTTGGGTTGTTGGTAAATTTGTAGAGAAATTCAAAAAAGCACCATCCTTGATCAAAAACTGGAAATTCAAGAGGAAAATCATCCAACCCTTTAAGTCTACATTAGAAAAGATCGGTGTATAAAATAATATGGGAAGAATGAGGTGGGTTCTCATGTTTTGGATTTCATAAAGATATCCAAGATAAGCTATGAGAATTATTGAACGATTTCCTGATAACTCCAAATTCTCATTTTGAAATAGAAGAATTGCATACTATTTCCTCATAACACCTAATTCACATTGTGTCACAAAAGATTTTCATGTTTCTTTTATTCCTATTATTTCAATGAATAATTTCATGAGTTAACAAAAAACTAAAACCAACAAACTTTTTAATAATTAAATGATCAATTATCCCCCTTTAGAAATTTTCCCAAAGAACCCATATTTATAAATGTAGATCTCAAAAAACTACCCTTGTATTGTTTCTCCTGAAAAAACCTACATTAACTCCTTAAATAGATTAAAATAGTTTAAAAAAACAAGGATAGTGGATCATCTGTAACATCTTCATGTACTTGGAGATGGCTAAACATGGGGGTTCAACCGATGTTTCTCGAACACATGAGATGCCAATGAATTAGTTATAATGTCACCCGCTAGGATTTCATTTCTAACATGATCCATTTTAATCCCACATTATTCAAAATATTTCTTGAATAAGTGATATATAATCTCCAAAATGTTTTGTACAAGAATGTTGAACCTGATTATTTGTAAGATTGATCACACTCTTACTGTCCCAATGAATCACCAGTATCTGTTTACTCTCATCACCAATATCAGTTAGTTGTTTTTTCATCCACAACAACTAAGTGAAATCCTTTGTATGAGAGATATACACTTTTTCATCCTTGCAAAGAGAAGTTATTTCTTGTTTCATTCTTACCATCCCACAAATTAATTCTATTGAAGACTTCTCCACCACTTGCGGAATTTCAATCCTGCACATATCCATCACAACCAGCATACAAAACAGTCGATAATATAATATATCTTTATGAAAAAAAGTATAAAAAAACATTTAGAGTACCTTTAATATATGTAATGATTATTTTAGCTTCTTAATAATGTTTCTGCTTTGGATTAAATTGAAAATGGACTGCTAAGAATATTGAAAAGAAAATATATGGCCGCATTGTAGTCTTGTATAATAAGCTTCCAATGATTCTTCTGTATAGGGTGGGATCCACAAAAGTCACATCCTCATGTTTTCCATGTTTTTTACTAACTGAAATTATAGTCTACATTGGTTTGGATTCAATCATGATGAATTTAATTAGAAGATCTATTGCATATTTTTCATGAGAAATGATGGTGTAATATTTCTTTTGAATCACCTACATCTCCAAGAAGTATGTGAGTTCACCAATAATAGATATTTGAAATTATGATTTCATGTGAATAGAAAATTCTTCAATGTATCACTAACTAATTATATAAGAAATAATATCATCTAAATACAAAATCACAACAAATTTGTCGTAACGATATTTTTTCACATATAGATTATGGTCAACACCACCTCTTTTAAATTCAAGATTATTTAGAAGTCAATACAATTGAGAAAACCATATTCATGGTGGTTTATTCAGACCATAGAGTTCCTTATTCAATATAGAATCCTTCATATCATCATTAACAATAAAAATTCCCACTATTTATTAAATGTAGACTTCTTGTTCTAAAACACCATTTATGAATGAAAACTTTACATCCATCTAATAAGATTTGTACCCTCATTTAATTTTCATGGAAAGAAAGATCCTAATCGACTCATGTCTCACCACATAAGAAAAAATTTCTTCAAAATTAATTCCTTCACTTTCTGAATAGACTTTTAACCCTAAGAACGCCTTATTTCTGATAACATTTCTATTATAATGTAATTTTTTAAATATTATATTTTTTTCCAATAAAATTATGATTTTTGTTTCTCTTAACAAGATCTCATGTCTGTTTCCTATCAATATAATCCAATTATTCATTCATTTCATTAAACCATGATTTATACTTCATTAATTCTTTAGATGATGTTGGTTCCAAAATTGATTGGATGGTGGAATGTGCTTTATTACCCATTCTTCTTATCTGTATGGGTCTTATCAAACCCCCAATGATGTTGTATTGATAAATTTATGCATTTTATTTCTCCTGTGAGTTTCAAATGATATTTCTTCAACCATGTTTTCCTCCTATGATTCTTCTTCTGAATCGTTATCATTTTGTGAGATCGAAATGTTTTTCTAGCCTTCCACTATTTATTATATTTAATCTGCATCTTTTCTACTTTATTGTTCATCTTATATCATATCATCATATGATATCATTGTTGTATTTATGGTTTTATCTACAATTATCTTGAGATCAATTCATTCCAAATTTAGGCCAATATTATTTTTGTAACATATTTTGGACTTTATATTCATTTAATATCAAAGTAATATTCCCTCTTCTATATCATCACCATAATTCCCACGATTTAATTTTTTTATTCATATGAAACATTTACATAAAAAACATGAAATAATTCATAGGGGAATTCATTTAATACCATAACTCATATGGAATATTGTTTTCTCCAAAAAAACCATGTTTGATTCTGAGTGTACACTATTACATGAAAAAAATATTTCCTTAAATGAAGATAAATATGACTCTCAATCAGTATAGTTCTAACCATATTGTTCTCTTATCAATTTCTACAATCAACAACTCCATTTTTCTATGTGGTTCTCACTACAACTACATCAGGATGTAATAAATGTTTTTTAGGAATGTTCAAATTCAATAGATGTGTATTCTCTTCCACCAGAAAATTTTAAAATCTTGATTATGTGACCAATTTCATTCTCCCCAATTTTATGATAAACTCTTTATGGAATCTGGAACATTCTTTTTCCTCTGCATAATCATTACACATGAAATTAAAATATATTTATCCATAATAATAATTAAGTACCTATCGTTATATTTTCTATCCATATTTATTTGACCACATATGTCTGTGTGGATGGGAAGGCACATATGTCATTCCTTTTTTCCGTGGTCGATATGGACTCCAAACCAACATTCCTTGTATGCAAGAAACACATGTATTTTATTGTTCATTATTTTGATCAGATATATCAATGACCATATTCATATTAGATATCTTTTCCATTCTCTTTTGATTTAGGTGTCCCAGCCTTTGATTCCACACATTGTTCTCTTCTTCAACTTTTATGTTACAAATTCCATATTTACTTTCAACATGGTATAAATTTTTAGCTGTTTGTAATCCTTTCAGGAGACAATTTATTTTACTTCCATTGATAGTGAACCCCTTATAATAAGATGACACTCTCCATCCCGATTCATAGAGTTGACTCACCCTTAGGAGATTGTGATAAAAATCATCCACATAGAGAACATCAGTTTTTTCAAAGCACTTCATTTTCCATTTCTGTAGTTCCACTACATTAGGTATTTAAAGCACCATCATTGAAAAAACTCACTGTTCCACCAACACTTTTCTTAAAATTCTTCAATAAATCTGAATTTCCCATCATATGGTATGAGCATCCACTATTAAAAATCAAGGTTTTACTATTCATTTTTTGAATTGAGTGTTATTTATAAAATGTTGTATCTACTCATTTTCATCTTTTCCTTCAATGAGACACTTGATTGTGTAGAGTCTATAGATTTTATTTTCAATATATTTTCCATATGCATGGGTTAATAATAATCATATAGTTTTTTCAAGGGAGAATAACTATTTTACGGATTTATTCTTCCTATTTTTAAGGTATTGACTTTTCTCTATGTTTGGTTGGTAATGTTCTTGACTTTCCTCAACCTACAATGAATAGATTTATTGACGTTGTTAGAATAGTGAAAACAATAATGATAAAAAAAATCTTCTATATGATGAGGGATATGGTATCAATCCCCTTTATTGATTTCCAAATTATTTCCCATTCATATATCTCTTTTCCTATTCACAATATGACATTATATGGATAATAAATAAACAGAATAGAAATTTCATTAGAGGAAATGTATTGTCACTTCTATACCTCCTTGTTTCCCATTTTTTACTAAAATTATTTTACTAGGGATCATCTCTGGATACTTAAGGATGATTTTCAGCTATAATTTTTTTAGTTACAAGATTTTTTTATTAGGACATCAGGTGCCTTCGTTATATTTATTACTTTTTCTTCTCTTTATTTAGACTCATATCATTTCCGAACATTGATGTTTCAGCATCACAAAAAATTCTTGTTTTCCACAAACATGTGAATATATAGTCATTGAATTACTTATCTATTCATTTATGAACACACATTTCCCTTTTTAATATCATTTCATGAAATAATATCCCAAACATTATTTCTTCTTTGTTTCCCTTGATTTGGATTCAGTTTCCAGTTTACTCCTTAGAGTAAAAAATTCTTCTTCAAGTCCCTCAACTCTCTTAGCCTTATCCTACTATATCGATATAATATCATCGACGAATTTTTCCTACTCATCAATATTGAGATCAAATTCCACAACTTATTCCAATTTTTCAAGAGTTTTTAAATTTTCATCCACCCTTCCTTAATTTCGATCAATTTATGCTTTAATTCAACGAACATACTTTGATAATTCATCTAGAAGAGCTTTAATTTTTTTGTTTCTTTTTTATTTATCGTTAATATAATTACAAAAACTCATATGTTACTTCTTGAGTTCAATAACACAAATAACCTGGTTATACATATATTATGATGGTTGTGCCTTTTGACTATATCCATCATGGATTCTTGGGTTTCAGATTTTATCTCTCGGTCTTCATACTCCAAAAATTCACTATTATCTTATTATCTATTATAGACGAAACTAATTATATGTAATTTAATTCATTATTGGAAGTCTCATTTTTTAGGGAACCTTTTAGGAGGCTTATTTAGGACTCCTACTTCACTTTCTTCATTATCAAATGTCCTTGATCACTGAGAGGCTATTATGTAAACTCCACCACATCAAATATAGGCTAGAGGAATATTTACATAAAATCTACATATTCCTATATCTATATTATTGGGAAAAAGAGAAATAAGTTCATATTCTTCATTATATTCATCAACACTATATCTGGGAAACTCATTTTTTCAATCTATTGGAATTTCACATCCATTATTTCTTGAGTTGTTGCATATTCTATTTTTATCTAATTTCATAAGCTACCTAACTGCTTAGTAGATCACCAATAGAAATTTTAGATTCATCCCATTCCTCAATGGCTGACACATTTTGATTGTATGGAGGCGGAATCCTTCTTATTATTTAATTCACAATGTAAATATTTTAAATTTCTTCACCAAGTCGTTGATGTTTCCAAAAACTCAAGTAATATGATAAAAAATGTATCTTCATTTTCATCACCATGTGTTTTTTGGTAATCGAACCTATTTTGAAAAAAACATGGTGTTTGGCCTCCATCACATTATATTCATCTTCAAATATATTTTAATGTTTTTCCCACATAGACTTAGATGATTTCAAACTAATAAACATAAAATGAATTTGGTTCGATAGAGATTCATAAAGGGAATTATATTCTTTGGAAACTAAATTAAGAATCTTCCTACCAGTTGAAGACATAGACTATCCTATCACATTGGTGACCTAAAACCCCTATGTAGTGAAAAAATTAGTTCCTTCCCATGGGATCTAAGTTGAAATCACATCATGTTCTTGTAAAGTTTGATGTTTCTTCAATAAAAGAGTGGGATCCCTTTACATTCACTTATTTTTTCATCAAAACAATAGAGTATATATTTATCTTCAATAGCCTATATTCCCTGACACCACCTATAGGGCCTCTGATCACCCTGTGAATAGAGTATTGGATCAGGGTATCAGCTATTTTATTTTAAGGTGGCATATCTTATTCACACATTGAAAATAACATATTAAACTTGTCTGATGGAATCATGCAATAATAAAATACTCACATGAAAAGATACAACACATCAGTTATACTTGGTACACTACTAAGTGATATTCCTAGGAGAATACATTGATAGTGTGTTAGTCATAAAAAAATCCATTAATCTTTACTAGTTTTGGAATAAACAATTTCATACATAGTTACCCAATTCTACACACACTTCCATTAAAAGAGTTTAGGGAAAACACACCAACTCCCTCAAAAAAATTCCATTGATTCCCCTAGCTCACTACTTTAGATGAAGTATTATGTTGTTTAAGGCTTAAAGGTCACTTTATTATATAGAAATTGAAGTCCTTGTCCCTAAAATGAATGATAACATTATTACACTATATTTGTAAATTGATTCACCTGAAATAACTAATCAAATAAACTATATATTGAAAATATTTTAGTCTCTCAACTCAATAAATTGAGCACAACAATTGTACTTGCATGAAAATTTTTGTATTTATCATGAAACACAAGTTTTGTGAAACCATTATCTTTCATGCAACCAGTCCATTTGTTGAACTTTAAACCGATAGACATAAGGATCATGTTGAGCATTAGATTTTCTGTGCGTAACATTTCTACACACAAATATTTACCCGGGTAGAGACACTAAATATTTTTTTTGGAAGAGTTACTTAGAATGATCTTGGTAACTCAATATTTATAAACACATGTGAACTTGTGAAAAAGTTCCTTGCATGCCTTCCACTATGTGGGTATGTTTTATCCAATGCTAAAAACCTCATTTTGATGTCACGTTTAGCATGCAAGTCCATTACATACCTTCTTCATGGTGCTCAAATTTTATTATCATGTAACCATCTTCCACACACACAAAAATATTTCACATGATTAATTCCATTCATTTATTTTGATGAGTTGATCCAAAAGCTTCACTTGTGAACAAAATTTTTATTCACCATCAAACATTCACACAACATGAATTTAAAAAACACCTTTCAACATTCTTCAAATTTTGAACCCCAAAATTTGTATATCACTAGTTAAGAACACCGACTAAAACAATGAATCCATCTATTGAATAAAAATAGTAGTCATGAAAACACATAATCAACCCAATTCTGATTGAAAGAAAACACAAACTAGAAAAAGTTTCTAACTACCGGCAGTAAAGGGACTTAGTTCCGCCTTTGATGACCTCTTATATTTTTCACTTATAGGTATGTATGAAGTGTAAACGGAGTGACCTCATACCTGATCACTGGATTAAAATCCTAATCCAGATGCCATGCTATAGACTCCTCATCTAAAAAAAATCTTTGTAGAAAAGAACGAGAGGTCGTAGAACAAGATCCCCTAATCATTGAAACAAAAAATCCCCTATTAAAGGGATATTATCTTCTAGATCATTGCATCCCACATCATCAGTGAAAAAAACTCCACCTCGAACACCTTATAAAATCCAATCCACACCAAATATACATACTTACAGTAATTAACATACATAGTCAAACATTGAAACATAACTCCCTGAAACTGGCTATCTACCAATGTCAAATAAAAAAAATATAACATTCAAATATCACAAAATGTGATCTTGATATCCTCCAACTTCCTGTACATATATAGAAACAAGATTTTCCCATTATTTATTCCCAAAACTAGACATTGAATTGAATTCAAGTCCACCTTTCATGCATCCTCATTCTCGATCAGGTCAACCCTCTAATGATCAAATAGATCTATCTGTTGAACCACAACATTATGAGATACTAAAAAATAATGACAAAGATACATTCCTGAAAATTAAATAGAACATACTAATATTGGTATAATGTATTTTTATTTTTGGTTCATTAAGTAATTCATTTATATCCCCATGAAAAACAAAACATGGACATGAAAAAAACCAATATCGATGTGTGTACCTCTCATAGGTCACTAACATACAAATAGGTCAACCATATTTGTTCATTAAAAAAATATTAGAGTCTATGAATTGGATCGTGGGAGGCCCTAAAATCTCATTTCATAGTTGGTCTCCCTAGACTATGTCATGCATCATGATCGACTAACACCATTTCCCTACCAACTGATGCAAACTTAATAGTTCTTATCTCTAAAATCAATCATATTGTTCAAAAATCTATAAAAATATATCATAACCATTCCAATTAATGATACATTAATTAAAGAAGATTGATAATCACTTCATGCCTCACTTCTAGTAGGCCCCAGGTTGGAAATCAGAACATAGGGTATAAAAATATCACATATGAGAGGAATTACTGAATCTAAAAAACATTATTTGTAGATAAGACAAATAACCACCCTAAATATCCATAATATAAAATAAAAGTAATCCAAATCTATGCCATATTGTATGAATAATGTAGAAATATACATATAAAACATACTAATGTAATAATCCAAAAACATACCTATAAAAGTATATCAACAACAACACAAAACCCAAGCTATTGATGGTGAGATCCACCCCAATGTCCTATTAGAAACTAAAAAAATATGTTATATAAATCGGGTTATCTTATAAGTATACTAATTAGGTGAATGAACAAGGCCTCGAGTTCATATCTGAAAATATATTATTAATTTTCAGTGAAAAAATTGCAAAACTGGAAAGAACCAATAAAGGTAATGTAATCGATCCCAGCATCACCATGTCTCCCTAACTAAATTATTAATCTAAAATAATAATTTATCAACATGACCAAAACATCAAATGGTTACCCTTTTACTCTTTCCCATTAATTTTTTTCTCAAATTCCGAAAAATTGATTGTCTTGTGCTCCCATCCCTTAAATATATACAACGTAACATCACATGTTATCACATCACATCACATCCCGATCATATATGATATGTTTGAGGAACCAAACCTACCTACCCCACCCTAACAAGGTCTAGCATCCAGTTCTTGCATTATAAATCACCTCATCACGTCTCACTAAAATAAATCTAGGCCATCACATCACATCTCACACAAAAATGCCTGATCAATAACTGTACATCTCGCATGAAAAATCCTTGTCCCTCACTACTTCCAAAGGAAGACTGGGGAAGATGGGTTGTCCAGTCATCCATAACATCACTATCCAGGATGTTTGGGTAAACTCCCAGAACTGAGAACATCTAATCACATTATCTTTATCCCACACTAGTTGGGTGTTTATAGGAATGACATAAACATAACTAATATATAGATAGTGCATGATACCCAACATATGTGTTTACATCAAATTCACTAGTGCACACCACGTCGCCAAAAATTAACTACACATGAACCAACACATATACTACCACCATTATATGCGATCACCAAACTACCACCACAAAAGCCACACATATCTCTACAAACAATTACAAGATAAAAAAATTTATTGATATAAAACGTTTCCACCATTTTCATTTACTAATCCATTCTATTAAAATTTAAAAAACACATATTTTATTAAATTCATTTAATTCATTTACCACACATAAAATATCATACCATTATTTATTCATTTTCTAACCCACATTGTTTGATATAATCATCATAATTTATTCCATGGATAACTAGGCAACTAACTCAACCACAACGCTCAATAATTCTCCCATCCCGCACAACCTCTTCCAAAACACTACACATCCTCCATCATCACCACACAACATAAATGAAGACCACCCACCGCAACCACCACCCACATCATAATTACCAAAAACATCTCACAACATAACTTCCCCACACAACAACTACACATCACCACTACACATCACCACCGAACATCATCACCACACATCACTACCACACTACATGACCACTGCACACCACATCTTATGAGAACCACATCACACAACTGCCCACATCACATTTTTTCCAAAAAACCACCACATCAAAAAAAACCAAATCACAGAGCCTATAAATCTATCTCCACTACCATACATGAGCCTTCAACATACATGAAAAACAATAACGTAACAACATACAAGAAGAACACATCTTGGTTTCTATAATTTTTAAGGGATGACATCAATTTACATTTTTAGTTAGTATTGATATTATAAAAAACCATATTCTATGAGAAACAAGATATAATCCATATTTATATTATATTTCTTTTTATGAAAGGTATGATCACAAAAAAACATATAAAGAGTCTCATAATATACCATCTATAGTGAAAACAAGGCTTCAAACAACCAATATTTTTAGTTTTTGCAATAATAGGAATAAGAACATAGATAATATTATCAATGTGTCCAAAACATATCATATCTCCCCACACCCATCAATTCCAATTGTAAAAATTAATTTCACATATTATGAAAACCCATAATATCCACCCATAGGAAATAAAAACCATTCTTATCTTAAGAATAACACCTAAATTGAGTGATAATGAGGATCCCCTACATAAAAAAAATATTTTTGATCCCATTGTAAACTATAGGGTGAAAAAGATACATCCCACAAACCACAACCAAACTATAAAACCCTAGATAAACACAAATCACCCCAAAGTTTCATAAAAAAACTAGCCCAACTTATCAAAAAACCAAAAAACAACATAGTGAATACTATAGAGAAGAATGATGGTAAACATGAGGGTAAGGGACGATAACACACCACCAGTCCCTAATAAAATACCAGTGAAACTAAAATATCAATATTGATAGAGAGGGGATGAAAGATCTCATAACAATATCCACAGTTCACCAAAAACCAATAGGATGTGAGTTAAAAAATTAAAGGAAATTCAACGAAAAAAGACTTATAAAAACACAGAAACTATCCCCTTTTATAAAATAATTCTCATTTTTATATTATAAAATCAACATCTATGAAAACATTCACCTTAAAAAACCTTTATGTAATAAAATCCATGAAACAAAAACTTCCACAAAAAACATCACATCAAGGGATTCATTAAACATAATTAGTAAATTACATTCTTACAACACAATACCATTTAATACTCTATAGTTTAGGTACATAATCAACGTATACCACAGACCAATAAATCCAAAAAAAATTACATTATTAATTGATGTTTTATGTCATAAAGATTCTCCTACAGTTTTGTTGCAGCTATAACCTCTACCAAACCACCTCATGGAACCTCTAAACACCTTCAGCTCCCCAAACTAGAAATGTAATAGTCCATGAAGGTATATACCATTACATGGTACTTCCAGCCATATAAATATTCTATAAAAACACACTTCCATTGACACATAAACATAATTAATAGGGTTTTAAAATCACCACATACAATTACATGGAAAAAATGATATGTCATCTTCTGGAACACCTCTCTTAATAAATCTCAATCTCACTAACCAATGTGTTATGACTTTTAGGGTTCATGATAACATAACATCCAACGATATCAAAAGATTGTCCAAAAACCCACATAAAATTATAAACCTAACACATAGTTTAATTCAAGGATAATATCCTCAAAAAACCAACCCTTCTATCATAATCTCCATGATAAATAGAGTAACTTTCACTCTACTCACTCGTATATCACACCCAATTCCATCCTGGGTCTGATGCCAACACATAGACTCCATATGAAACAAAATCTGATTTCTATATATGGAATTTAATAAGGAAACAAATCACATTAAATATTCTCATATACTATAATCCTAGTTTCCTTACAATCAAACTCTTATCGGTCTCACCAAATCCAAAAAACTTTTGAGACATGGGTCGAACCATCAGGATTGAATTGATGATCCCCATCATGGGGGTATCTTTATTATCATTCCAATAATTCATAATGAACTATCTCTATGGAATAAATTAAATTAATTACTAAATGTAATGACTAGATATGCAGGTACCTCTCATACCCAAGTGAGGACATAGGGAACCAATCACTACCCATTCCCAATTCACTAAGAACATTATTATTAATAATTACCCAAATTCACCCATAGTATGGGAATCGACCGCTGACATACCATAGTGATTTCCAAACCCTATTTCTTATCTTACAATACTCATCAAGTAATAATATTTAAAAATTTACCACATTGTTAACAAGTCACTCCTCCCAAACCATGATCACCCGACCAGAAAATCCCTTCCAATGAACAATCTATGATATAATGTACTATATTACTTTTATACATATCCTATGTCAAATATTTCCTTATATAGACACCTATAATTTATATAAAAACCTCATGTAACCAATATTTAATTATTCAAATTGAATATTCTAGTCCTCAACTCCTAAAATTTCACTAATCAATCCACAACCTGGTTGGATTTTCATATACCAAGTTCAAACTGTCCCTCATACATCAAGAATTTTCCTGAAAATACATACTGACACTCACTCTCTTTATCCTACGAATGAATGAACGTCTAAAAACCCTATCATATGTTCTTAGTACATTATCCATCTATATCATCTCTAAATTTTATAATAAAAATCAACCATACCATACATGAAACTGGCCCTTCTTTCTAAACAAATATTCGATACCAGATTCATCCAGAGTGATTCATATCTAAAAATACTAAGGTAACAAACATTCCATTAATACTCTATATTAGAGGTATCCATACCCTCATAGAAACCCATTACCATTATTATATCATCCCAAAATCATTCAATTCCCATATTGACCCACCAATGGTTCGTATATATCCCTTACATGAAGAGTATTTATATATTTTTCCTGATAATTTCTCACCATAATATCTATATGAATTATTATAAAAATAACTTTTCATGGCTTATATGAGTATAATTCCACAAAAAAGTTATAATTGGAAACTCCATATTTTATTCTATTGACACTTTGAAACACTGAACACATGTATCTAGTGAAATCAGTAACAGACAAATGTAACACATATCATATAAATCCTACATAATAATCATGATTCAATAAACCATTCATTTTTACAAAAATACAAGAGCTAAAATCAAAAATAAAAACATCCATAAATGAATAATATTTCAATAAACCTCTGAACCATAATAGAAAATTCTATAAAAACAATTCAATAACCTTTATAACTTTGATTACTCACTGAAACGTGTTCCTAACTCACCAGTACCAGGCCCATTAGATGCTCTGGAATATCCTAATTACCTATCTACCAGGCACCAAATGGTTATAGATGAAAAATGTTCTCTTAAAATATTTTATAACCCCTGACCTTAGAATAATAACACAAGTCTTGGATGGAACAACATGTCACCACTTGTATGCTACCTAATATGCTAGTGGCTACGGAATGACATTAAGGTACTGAATCACATATTGGGGAGAGTATTTAAACAAATCCATGTAAATAATTATTTTAAATAACCAAATAAAATCAAGAAAACATAAAGGTAAACCTAATAAAATAATAAAATCTATTATATAAAAAATTAATATGAAAAAGGATACAATAACACATCTCAATTAATCAGTGAATGGTCTCATAACATATAAAATAAGATATGAAATTAAATACTCAAGTTGTTACACATCCATCCATAAGACTCACGTACAATCAAGTATTGAATGCCTATCAATATTGCATTTCATAATCCCCTTCAAAAAAATTACAATACATGTAAAATGGACATAAGTTATATGTACGCAGAAGATTTACCTTATAGGTTATTAGAAATACATATCAGAAAGGTCTCTCAATGTTCTCCAAATATAGGCCTTCGTATATTTTTATTCATAAGTAAAATAAGTATCATAAATAAACATTCATGTCAGGTGATCATTGGTTTGTCAGGATACCAACACACCCGAACATACTTTCTTGATCACATATTGGAAATCCACATAATGATAACACAATAAACACATTAGTTATGTCATCATGTGCTAACTGGGTCACTAGGAAACCTAGAAATAGAATCTTTGTTCTTTTACATTATCCAATCAAATCTCACCATAAACATGACCCATACATGAAGATGTACATTGGAGAATAACAATGTTCCAAACAAAACCTAATGATACAATGTAGGGTTCGACGCCAAAGTCATGGGCCACCCCTTATCATTCAAGGGTGGTTTCTTATATTGTCTAGACCTATACCTTAGAAATCAATGTAGGGACCCATATCATCTCAAAAATGCTACCTTGTCACCCAAGGTATGGTCTATTATCCACATATCATGTGACATCATCCTTTGGAACAACCTTATCACTTTATGAGGACCATGCCAACATCTACTAACTCATGATGTGGTAATTATACTTTCCACTACCTTATCAAACAATATAGGGTTTGATATCAATACCCAACCTCACAAATACCTTCCCTCTTTATTTAGGGTTCTACTAACACAATCTCCCTCTAGGTGAGTTGATTATCCTAACCACTAACTTATAAATCAAGGAAGATTCTAATATCACATCCCAATTACTACCTTCTCACACAAGGTACAATTTTACGAACAACTTTTTCACTCATGTTGATTCCCATCCACACAATATATCATTAACCATATTGTGATCCATCATTCATCACAGAACCAAATACCTACATGAATGTAACAATAAAATGGGCATGAAACCCTTCTCAGGTTATCACTATCTATTCACTAGGGAACTAGTAATTTAAGATTTTCCCCATACAAATATATATATATATCATAATTCATGTACCATCATATGCTAAAATCCACAACATGACCATACTTTTTTCTCAACAGAACCAAGACACATAAAACAACCCAGGATGTTGTAACAACCACAAGGTTCCATTCAACTATATCCTCAAATGTATTGTCACATCCTATCACAACACCACGACAAAAACTAGTCATAATACCAAGGGACCATATGAATCCTTCTCATTCTAAACCCCTTGGTATCCCAATACAATGTTCTCCTAATAATTATTATTACCTTCACTAAGATCCATCTCAATTCTACCATTCGAGATAATTCAAACTTGTCACTCAAAGGAAATCCCCGTCTATCACAACTTTTATTATCTTATAGGACCTATCTCTGCCATAGTTCACAACATGACTCAAATGAACCATCAAAAGTGTTTTCGTCAACTACAGAGAGACATATGAATGTATCACGGGTCAATTAAAATAATAAGCCTCTCATTATTAAACAAATAATTATAGGAAACCAAATGTTCTATAAACATATCATAAAACGTCCCAAGACCTAACAAGGACTTTCATCACATCATCCAAAACTTCCATTCCTTAGAAGGTTATTATTTATGAAATCCCAATACAAAATTTATAAAGATAAGTTATCCAAAGACTATAAGTCTCAATTACAACCTCCCTATATACGTATGGAACTATTAGTCCCCGTATATTTATCTGTATACACACCCAAATAATAGGGAATAAAAAACATGAATCAAAGTGAATACAACTTTGTATTATAGGGTACACCTACCTCCATCACAATGTTAGAATTCTCATTATTCTCTAAATATCCATGAAAAAACATTTCAATACCTTTTCATACTTTTATTAACTCTCTAGATCCTATATCAATCCTTAACATGTAAATAATTAATTATAAAAATTAATCCAAAGAGGAATAGTCACACAAAAACTCACCCAGAAATGAAGAATCACCAAAAACATGATAAGTGCCACATGGATTGTCCATGATGAACCAATGTCACCATCCTGAATGATATACCTAACACCCAACACTTGATCACGTTATATCTTTTTCCAATATAATCAAAAACAATATAAATATTCATAGGGTGACATAACTAAAATGGAATAGTGAGAAACAAAATTTTATCATCATCTCAGGATATCTTATTGAAAATACATGTTAAATACCCATTGTTCCTTTATAATTCTTCTATGATCATACATAATTGAGGGTATATACGAGCCCAAAATCAAACCGAATCAAAATAGGATAGGGGGAACAATATTGGAGGATAACATGGTGAGAGAATAACCATAAAGCATCACACAATTGTCACCAAGACTACCAATTACAATGGTGGGTCAATATAATGACTAATAAGAATATGATTAACTAAAAATTGTACCCCTCACACCCCTCAATTATCCTAAATCCAAATGGGGATGATCATAAAGTTATAGGTATTCCCCAATAAAAAATAGGGCTTACATCCCCTTTTGACATGGCTATAGGGGACATGACTCAAATTTTCTCAGTTAAGGTTAAATTATAACGCAACATACTACATTTCTCTATAAATACTAACCTATAGACCTTGGTTGTGGAACAACCCAAGGACCTATGTAGTAATCATCCCTTGGTTGTTTCCGGAAGTTCCCGAATCCCATGAACCTTCCATGATATAGTCCATTTTCTACAACACTATTCTTTTTATCTATTTCCCTCATAGAACTAACAAGTCTACATAAAAAAACTAATCACTATATAACATAACTTCCCTTCCATTTAATATACCCTGATGATTCTACCCACCAAATATGACATAATGATTTTTATCCCTATATAATCACAGACCACCCAACTTCTCCACACCGCAACCCCCTAGTATATGATGTGGTGTATATCCGAAAAAAATAATTCCAATGTAGGATAATCCAATACCTATCTTGATTATCACCACAAAACCCAAAACATCTACCATAGTCAATGAA
This sequence comes from Viscum album, assembly GCA_963277665.1. Lineage (NCBI taxonomy): Eukaryota > Viridiplantae > Streptophyta > Magnoliopsida > Santalales > Viscaceae > Viscum > Viscum album. Next base: position 138,865,222 of record OY728164.1, read on the forward strand.
CAATAATTCAAAATTTCACTAAATTGTACAGCCCATAATGAAAAAGTATATTAAAATTATATTGTAAAATAATTTTTTAATGAAGGAATTGTTCTTATATTTTTAGTAACACATCAAGAATCCAAATAATTTAAAAGGGTTACTAACTCCATAAATTTTGAAAAAATGTATTTTTAAAAAAATAAATTTTATCCTTAATAGTAACCTATATATTTTTTAAGGACCTATTTCCAATATTATTTTATAAATTATTAAATTTGAGTTTAAATGATTTGTAAAAAGATCATAAAGGGTGGGAATGGCCCATGCTTTGGTTTTATGAACAAGGGCATATATTAAACAACAACCCTATTATTGATCTTTGTTAAAAATAAGTGTAAATTTACTATGTATAATGTGGAATTAACCCATTATATTTAAGCATGAAAAATATAGAAAAATTCATTTAGTATATACTTATATAGTATATGGGTTTTAATATATGTAAAATAAGGTTTGGTTCTGTCAAAAATCTATAAATTACATAAAAAATAGTTTATTAGTTTAAATTTTCCTATTAATTTACAAATAAAGTTTTCTAAAATTCATATTTATAATATTCATATGAAAATCAAGTTTCATAAATGAAGTGTTATCGAATCCCCTAAGAAAAAATAGTTTTCATATGTTAAAGAATATAATTTGAAAATTTTAAAAGTGATATTAATTATAATAATATTACATATTTTATATAAAAAATCCTAAAAACAATATCGATTATGACTGTATCTTCAATATTTATATGTGAAGAATAATTTCAAAAATATAATAGGTTTTAAACATAATTAACCAAAATTATATTCATCAAAAAAGTTATATAATAATTATCAAAAGTTTATAGTTTACCATTTTTTTAGTATTGATAATCTAAATATTTTATTTTAAATATTGCAATTTAATCAATTTATTTCATATAATAATTCTACGAATATCTTATACATAGACAAATTATTTCCTTTTTTTCTTATTTACATACATTTTTAATTTTTTCTGTATTATTTTTATATCTAATGTAAATTATTCATATGAAAACCCATAATATCCCAATCAATGCCTTCTTCTGATTATATTTATTAACTAAACCCAATGGATAATGATATAGTGGTAATTGGTCAATATAGTGGGTCAATAGAAGTTACACATAAGAATAAACATTGACTACACCATTATGCAGCTCCATTGAGTTTTTATAATTACATAATTGGGAGAAAAGAGCACTAAATTATGGTTTATTCAATTTTTATTAAAAAAATATCAATCAATAATTTTATTTTCAATTTTTTTACATATTTAAGTGCCAAAATTGAAATTAATAATTCTAAAATAAATTCAGGAAAATCCACACATAACATAATATATTTTGAAGTAAAAATTTTTTGTTTAATCTTATATTATGAAAATATTAACCAATATATTAAAATATAATTTCCCAATTAATGTTTTCTTAGTCCTTTAAATTTATACTCTCAATAATAATATGATACATGATCATTATAATTTAATTTAATTTTCTATATATTTTTAAAATATTTCCATAATGATAAGCCGATGTAAACAAGTATCCTCATCAACAATTATGTGCTAAATATAACTTTATATGCTTAATCATATAATAACCCTAGTCATTGGGATCTGGTAATTTTAAAATATATATGAATTCCCTTGATTTTTTTAGTTATGGAATAATTTTTGGGGGGTCGTCTGAATCATAATGTACAATATTTTATTTTATTTATATATTTATAGAACTCTTGAATGTGTTATGGAATATCTTATGATCGGACCCTCATACAAGGAAAATTAGACCACTGTTGATCCCATAACATGGTCTTTACCCTATGCATGATGTCTGTTTAATTTTCATTAGGCTTCATGGAGATGCACAGTGACTAAAAGACTAAAAATAATTAATAAAATTATTAATGTACTTATTTTAATATAAGTAACTTTGATAAAAAAATCTATTTATATGTAATGATGTAGAATATCTAGGGTTATCAACCTATCCTTAGAGACTATGTGTGGTAGTGTAGAAGAGGGCTTTGCTGGTGCTAACATTGGATGATGACATAGGAGCTAGTAATCACTAATAATGATAATGAATTTCTTTTCAACACCTATCCATTGTTTATATTCATGTAGAAGATGATAAATTTATTGAATTAATTAATGAAATATCTATAAAATGTTTTATCCCTCAAGTATGGATGTGTTCTTGAGGTATGTATTTTGAAATTTCATTTTATCTATGTTCTTTAATTAATCCAATTACATATTAATCCTGATAAAACTAATATAGAATTGTTTATAAAAAATATTAGAATTCCTAATTATTTTATAATATATATATATATTAAATATTTTCATCAATTTTTTCAATTAATTAAGTCCAACTAAAAAATGCACAACATTCATTCTCACTTTGGCGTTTCAGGTTCTCTCCCTATGGTTTTTGATTTTTAATTATTTTCATTTGATTGGATAGTGGGTCAACCATTTTCCAAGAACACTTTTCATTATGTGATCGATTGGGGGTTCCACAAAATGAGAAAACTATATTTTCATATGGGATTATGGAATTACCTAGATATATTATCAATTATTGAAGACCAATATAGAATGTGAAGATGATATTTTCTTGAACCATAATGCACTAAAGGAATAATAGGTGGTGGGGATCCATTTTTTATTGTGATTAATAGTTGATAATCAACAACCAATAAGGATTTATGCTGGTGAACTATTTTTTCAAATGTTTTAGGTATGATTCATGGAATAATAGGTAAAGCATGAAACCAATATGGAAGGCATGTCACAAGTTGGGCCTTCTGAGAAATTGACAACTTTACAGCATATAGACCAGTAAAACACTTGGTGTGTGTTTTACTGACACAATAACTAGGTTTTATGGGTATGATCAATATCAAAAAAACATATGAAATGGAACACACCATGTTATCTGTACGACTCCAATTTGGTATATAATTTTGAGTACACACCCAAGGACCCGTTTCTCACCTACCAACATGTGGGTTGGGCTGCACCCTATGTACCCTCAATGTGACACATTTTAGGAATACAAAGTATATTCTGAGTACCCCAATGGACATGACATATCAAATGACCCTTCAATATGACATTAAATTATGATGGGATATACCGTGTTCTATGACCATACATAACAAAAGTATTTTAATTATGACAATACATCATGTATCCACAAAAATCACCAAGTACTTCATTACATCATGGGAAATATCAGTCACACATGGATATCTCAATAAAAATTCCAAGGTTGAGTTATTATTTCACCATATGGGACTAGGATCCTCTGTAATAATATAAATTCACCCATGTACCTAAAGGGATGGTAACCTTCACTAGTAGAATCAGATAGAATTTATCATTTAACTCACATTTAAGGTGTCGGGATCCTCTACCCATGGAGTAGAATTAATCTAATCAATAGGGCTCAAATGGGATAAGTATCCTCCATAAATTTATAATTTCTATAATCCATAAAAATAGTATGAGATATGGTTTCTACACTGGTGTTCATATTTCTCTTATAATCACAGTTCATGGATCCTCCAATATCATTTAAGGGAAAAACCATACAGTTGATGGATAATTTTTTATTATAAGGTGTGGATGATTACTTGTTTCGATGGATATGAGTTCAACATACTTCGTTAGGATGTGTAACCTTATATTAACTTCAATAGGTTATCCTCATTACTTAACATTATTTTTTTGGGTTTGAGATATCCTTATCTTTATGTATTTACTTCTAGGTGATTTCAGCATGTCCCATTGGGATTGTACGTAATAACCCCTACTTGGGATCATAATGAACAAGTAATGTATTATACTTACAAAAGTATATATGACCAATATATAGGCTAAATTATTGTGTGGGGTTTCTATTGGTGCTTAATGGTTATGATAATTGGATTTTAGATGGACTTGTGCTTGCATATTTATATTACTTATGTACAACTTGTTATTTTGGAGCATCTAATTTGTTATTGTGCCAATATTATTCCCTCCCTACTTTGACTATGTGTTTTGATACATATTTTAGGGTTATAATTATTTGGAATGAATTTATTATTTAAATTATTCACATTCCACACTACTCTAGTCTGTATGGAGATATATATTAGTGTTTTTGTGTGTGTTTGCAGGTGAATTAGGCTAAGACCTCCCAATGTTTTTTTTTGTGGAAACTCAGTTATTGTCCCAAGTACCTACCATATTGGAGGTGGGTGAGTGGTGTCCCTTTCATCATGATACAAAAATTGGTGGGACACAATTAGTTTAGTTTGTAATATATTTTTATCAAAGTGGTTTGTCCTAGGGACAACGATTGGATATAGTATTATTATGAGTATTGTTTTGGGATTTAGGTAAATGGTATATCACTGTTTTGAGTTCTGTTCTTAGGTGAGGGATGCTAAAAATGGTGTGGTGGATAAAAAATCCATTCACCATGATTTTGATAACCCTCATACGGATTGGGTACACCAATACACTAATTGTACTGGAAGTAATTGTATATTCATTATGTAAGAATGGATCATAGTTTACGTGTCTTTTTTTAGTAAGTTACCAAAATAATTTTTTTTATTGTTGTATATATTGGCAATTTCATGATACATCTAGGCAGATAGCTAGGTAGGATCATGTGACATGATCATGATGAAAATTATTTCAGTAGTGAAGCCTCAGACTAAGGGACCATTCTGTAGGTTCTCCCTTTAGGTGGATAATGAGCAATACTTCCACCTATGGAGTAGTGTCTAGAACCTCCATCGATAGATTTAGTGTCTGATCTCTTTAGGATGATGAATTTTATCCTTATATTTATTATATTATTACCCTCATAGAATTAAAAATCAGTATGAGTTTTAGAGGTTTAGTCTAGATAGGTTACAGGGTGATTCATACCATCTAGAAGTATATGGAATACATTAGACTTACAAATCATGACAAAAGGGGTGATATCATACTCAGGGACCCCTATAGGGATCCAAATAGCCTAAGGATAGTTGATATTAATAACATGATGGGTGAGGTCATATCGACCAAGTTTTATAACCCCCTAATCAGTGCTATGTTGGAAAAATATGGATTTTCCTCTAAGATGGAGGAATCTCTGTGAGAAAAAGAAATTATTGGGAGGTGGTCATGGTAGAGGAGCTGAGAGAGTTTTAGAAGTTGGTCAGTACTGCTATCTAATGCCTCCACCATCACCTCCATGTGGTCCACATCAGGCCTATGGATCTAGTGTTTAGGGGCGCAGTATAATGTATAAATATGGTTGAGAGAATCATGAATGATCTATGATATGATTTATTTAATAACTACCTTAGCTTCAGTTTTGAAAGGCACGGTAGTGTTCCACTATTTTTTGACATTATCCATTGATCATGAACTAGGGAAAATAGAAAAGAATCTATCTTGATCATTATTATTGGAGACTCTCATTGGAGGTGATTCTATTATTATCATCTATTATTGGTAGGGTGACACGGTTCTTGGTAGAGAAAACATTTCATGGGACCTTTTTATAGATGTGATTAGAACATATGATTTCATTGTTGGTATGCACTTGTTGTCTCCCAAACATTATCAAATTAAATATTTCCATTAGAGTATGTGGTGGACCTAGGAAAGTGGTTTTATATTTTCATTCACTATGAAGGAGTAATTCCGGATAAATAAGGGTATTTTTCTTAATGGAAATTATAAGCTATCTCTCAATATTTGACAAGCCTGACTCTTTGTGTAGTAGATTTAGTGGATGCTTGGTTACCCACTATAGAAAAGGGGTGCCTAGATTCTTTTTTTGATGTCATATTTAGTTTAACTTCCCATTGAAAGGTTGACTATAGAATTTATTTTCTTCTAAGTATATCATTGATATGTTAAGTATCATATCATATAGATCATATTAAGAATAGAGAGGCGAGGGTGTAGTTGGAGGTCCTTCAAAGGAATATATTATTCAAACCAAGTGTTTCCAACCCCAAAATATTATATATTATTCTCCAATATGGTAAATGGGAGCCTAAGGTTATATAAGGATTATCATGCCCCGAATCAGGTGATAATTAATAATAAATATCCACTACCAAGGATTGATGAATTCATTGATTAACTAAAAGGATTGAGGTGGTTTTCCCATATTAACAATAATTTAGAATATTTCCAACTATAGGTACATGGGGAGGATATAACAAAATTTAAATTTTTATAAATAAAAGGTAATTATGAGTACCTGTTTATGCCATTTAGTGTGGAGAATGTCCCAACAATGTTTATTGGACTCATGGATCATATCATTCAACATTTATTGTATTATTTTATTGTTTTTTATCTATTGTGTTATTATTTACTCATGATTTATTTTTGATCATGAAAATATTTTGAGGACTGCCCTTAAAATAATTTTATAGCATCAAATGTTCAAAAATGTAATCATTTTATATTTTTGGAATATATAGTTCTACATAATGGGGAACATAATCTTAGAATAGAGTGTAGTTATAAACAAAGTGATTATTGAGAAAATAATTTTTTAGGATACACCCAATAACATGATTAAGGTGTAATTTTTTCTTGGGTCAGATTTATTTTATTGGATATTGATACCATAATTCTATAAGATTGTACTAACATTGACTTCCTTGACTAGAAATGGGTATCCATTTACCCTGTAAAAGATATTCCAGAATTCCATCAAAGAGATATTATAGAGGATAAAATTCATACCATTCTGAGGTTTATAGAAGAGGGGGTTTGGTATGAAGAGCTCAATAACACCACCAAATATGGGCTCAATTGTGTGTTGGTTTTTAAGTAGGTGGTGATGGCATATGGGTTAAGGAAGATGAGGTCACATGAGTAGAATCATGACACCCATGATTTGGAGTTCGTAGCTATGGTGTTCCTACTAAATACTTGGTTGTAATACAATATTTTGGGAAAAGTTTTTTTATTCCAAACATAATAGTTTTAGAAAAATAATCACACAAAGATGTCATAAACTAATACAATGGCTTTGGATATGGTTCCTATTAGATTAATACATTGAGATTGCCTATATTCTTGGAATGAGGAATTTACTAGTAGATACACTCAATTGAAATCCTCATTCCCAGTTTTTAAAATAGAAATCAATAAAGTATGACTCATTGTAGTTATACTTAGTTATCTGGGATGGAGCAACATTCCTCCAATCGATTGATTTGAACCCTCAACCAATACATTATGTAAGGAAATTAAAACATTGAGATGGTTATTACGAGGTATCGTGTGATGAGATATCCATTGGACATGCTCTTGATTGATTAATTAATGGTTAGGAGAATCTAATTATCTTCCAACGTTAGTCTACATGGATGGTAAATCATTGTGATGTGGTCATGTGATATTTAAAAAAAATATATTTTAGTAATACCTCCAGGTGTTTTAATAATTTATAAAGATATTCATTGGATGTTTTAGTACCAATCATTGGGGGGAATTTTTGTAGATTTTATCATTTGATTCTTAATAATCTAATACGTAAAGGAAGATTATTGGGTTTCAGAATGATTTATATAACCAATCTACTTTATGTAATTCAAATTGAATATAATATCCATGGATTTTGTGATATAAAATCCATAGGCAGTGTGAGGTAATGATGATATCAGGGTTATTGTGAACCAACTCCACATGTCGACTCACTTTTTACATCAAGGTGTCTAGTTTTATGGAAAGAATTAGAAACATATACATGTAGGAGATCATCTGTCTATAAATACTACCCTAAACTATTGTCTATGAATGAAATCCTTGACTTACAACCTTGTTTTGGAGTGGTTTGAAGGAGGCTATTAGGACTCTGTTGTTGATGAATAATGATTTTCTCCATATATTGATGCCTAGATTGAGTAAACCATTCAGGTTCTGGAGGATATGCTGAGGGAATGTGTTTTGTATTTCATTCAGGGATTTGGGATATTTTTTTACTCATGGAGTTTTCATATATAAATAACTATAACTCCAGGAATGGAATGATTCCATTTTATGACTTATATAGAAGACATTTTTGGTCACCTTTGTAGTGATATGAGTTGGGAGAGTCTAAACTTATTGGACCAGGGTCGGTGAATGTGATAACTGAGAAGATGAAGAACATTCCCAAGTAGATAAGGACAACCCATATTTTTCATTTTTATGCCCAAATTTGATTGAGGCCCAAATAATTTTAGGAGGGTGATCATATCTTCCTAAATGTATAACCTTAATGATGTCTATGGAGATTTATCTGAGGATTATAGATATATAATGGTAAAAAAATCATGAAATATTCAATTCATTCCATTAATAAACTCTATGATGATGGAAAATAGATGGTGGTATATATTCCCCCATTAATTCCATATTTCCATTATCATTTCGAATAGGTAATAAGGACATGGTGAATCGTTCTCATTATCATGAACATGACATGATCTCTATCTTTTTCAGTTATAGTGGTGATATAGTGTAGGATGGTCGAAGGTTGGGAAATCAATATGAAAAATAAAATCTAAATGGGCAGGTGAATAGATGAAGAAAAAAAATTTACTTTTGTAAAAATTAATAGTTCCCAAGTAATATCATACCCCCCATAAATCTTTTGGATGGAATGGTGGTACATAATTATGTTTTATGTTGGTTAGGAAACCCAGTTAGCAACACCGAACCCTCCTAGAGACGGTTGTTCAACATAACACATAGAAATTCCAGGATATACTTTACATCATGTGCACATGCCTATTCCCATGCACCCAGGATTGGATAGACTCCCTTTGTAAGAATTTAGAGGACAAAACTATGGATAACTCATTCCCCTTCTTGACCATCTTATCTTTTAGCTAGAAATGGATTTTTTTTACTTTTCCTTTCTATTTTATTTACCAGTTTTTAGTGTTTCCATCATAAATATTCTAAAAAAACCTTCAGAAACAATAAAAAGTTATTTCCATCAATTATTGTAATAAATTCATTTCAAATAATAATGAATGAAATTTATATTCATGAATCTATTGATAAATATAAATATATAAATTAGAGTAATCAATGGGCATGTAGAATATACATTTTCATGAATATGGTTATTTATTATAGGGACTAACAACCATGAACACACAGTTTCCTTCCTAGTGATACAATAAACATACTCATACAAGATCATTTATACCTTGTCAAATCTAGAATCCACTTTCAAGATCATATATTAAGAAACCACATACCAAAAATTAATAATAAAAATATTTTTTTTTTCAATTTAATATAAAGAGGAATAATCACAAAAACACTCACAAGAAAATTAAATATCACAAATCTTATATCCAATGGAACTGAGAAGGTCCATGACACACCTTTGAAAAAATTATTAGTGAAATCCCTGACACCCAACACCTGATCACATACCAATTTTTCAAAATTTAATGAATGTCCCTAAAAATTAAACAAGAAGGTTACCTATATTAAAATGATGAGAAATTATGTGATCACAACATCCTATGATTTCCACTATCCATATAATGTAGAAGTCCTTTCATTCATTCCCAATTCCACTATACCTATGTGGAATAGATGGAAAAACAGAACCCAAAATCATTCTGAATCAAAAGGAGATAAGATGGAATATGAATAGAGGATAATAGTGGAAAATAAACACTATAAAATTCAATAGAATTATCACAAAGAGGAACCATTACCAAGGGGGTCAAGAGAGGGACAAATATGGGAGGTGGTGGCTAAAATTGGTACCCAAATATCCCCTTGCTCATCCAAAAACCAAAGGTTGTTGACCATAAAATAATGACTCTAACATTATTAAAAAACATGGTTAAAGGCCCTCATGGTATAAATAGGTGATAAGGCACAAATACCCTCACTAAGGGATTCCTTGTGGATCAACCCATTGGGCTGCAGTATAATACCTAATTCTTGATCTCCACCAATAGTGCAACACAATACTCTATAGCGCAAAATTACTCTAAGGGATGACCAATCGCCCTAGCATCCACACACCCTCTATGGTGTATCCCATCATTTACGACCAAAATTCTTCTCACATGATCATCATTATTGAAAAACCTAGACTCCACATTATAGAACTGCACAGGAAAATTCTAGACTCCCCTACCTCATGTATTTCCCCTATGGTGCAACCCACCCACTACAATTGATTGATCATCTGGCCTCCAAAAACAAACTATTGATACACTCTCCACATTTCAATTCCACTAAGCAATGATTAGTTTATCATATTAGATAATTCAATAAAAGGGTAAACCTAACCCTATATTAACACTTAATCTAGAAATAAAAACATATCTCGGTCCTCTAATAATTTTTAATAAATTCCAAGATATGCCTTGAGCCTTAGAATTATGACTTGAGTAACAATTCTGACAACATCCCTGGTTGTAGGAAGAAAAATTCAAATTTTCTATAAATTATATTACATTTAATTAAACTATTTTAAAAACCTCCATCTATAATACTTATCATATTCGAGAATTATTTATGGTCTTTTAACCATCATTCCTAACCCATACAATTTTTCAATTCACTACTATCTCACCATGTTCTATCCCTAAAATCTCAATGGTATTTTTCTTCACAACATCAAACAGAAAAAAATATTATCCATCAAAGTCTATGCATCTCACTCACCATAAATGTGAACACTGAGATAGTGCTCAATCATACTCATCTGTTCTAAGAAATTGAAATGTAGGCAACTGATTTATCCCCAGACTTATAGTGCTGGAAGTATAAATTACATCACATAAAGGCTGATTCCAAAATATTATGCTTCCCCCTATAAGAATATCTTATAAAAAATAATTTATTATTTCACATTGGAAATCTAAAGGGGGTTTCATCCTTACTACACCAAACTCCATGGAAAGAAACAGTCTTTCCACTTTTTCCCCACCTTTCTAAAACATTTATAGTCTCACCCACAAATGCATTATCACATATTATAATCATGATTCTTTAACTTCCAAAGGCCTAAAAGGCTCCTAAAAACATAAATCTAAATGTGAATCTGGTACATAGTTTAATTCCACAATTAGATCCTCAAAGGTGTAAGCCTGATCTCATAATCTCCATACGAATAGCCACACCTTCGATTCGAATCACTCTCCTCTCACATAAAATTCTATCCTGGGTCTGATGAAAACACATAGAACCCCTCATAGACCAAATATAAATACTATAAATAGTATATAATTATAAACATGATTATATCAGATATTCTCACAAACTAGATTCCCAGTGTCGCTATGGTTATCCTCATATCAGTCTCACCATATTTACTAAAATTCTGACCTGTGGGCCAATATTCCATAATAGACTTGATTCTCCTGACCCTGGATGTATCCTTATTATTCACCACTAATCCAAAACAGCATTTATCCATAGAATATGTACCATCCATTACTGAATGAAATGATTTCACATTATTATCCCTTTCATACTAAATTTACAACAAGAAGAATCAATCACCACCAATTCCAAGTCCAACTTGAATTTTATCCTTAATGATAAACCAAATTCTCCCATAATGAGGGTATCACTATCCAACAACACATATTTATATCTACACCATATTTGTTCTCTTAACTCCTCGATAAAAAATCCTATAAAATTTCAAACATCTTATGATTGTCACTCCCATCGAACCACCCCCTCCCAATCAAAACATCCCCTTCTAATTCACAAACATAGATACACTATATCATGGTACACTCATTAATATCATATAGCACCTATTTCTAGAGAGGGACACCTATCATATTAAAAAAACCCTCAAAGAATCCTTAATATACACATCCCTTTGAATTTTTTGGTCCTCTACCAACACACTTTCTATCATTAATCCATAACCTCATTTTTACCACACATAACTAGTGAACAAATTACCTCAAAGGTCAATATATTTCCTAAAAATTCATATTTACACTCATTATCCCCCTTATAAGGATTTTTGATCCTATAATAACACTTGTTTTTTATTAGTCCTTATTCCATCAAAGTTTTCTCTTGCCCCGATGACTGTACACTCCCCTTCGATTTGGATAGGGATTCACATGGTGGTACGGTGAGGGTCCAATGTTCGAGTTCCAGTGGATGTGGTGAAGGTTGGAATCACGTAGCTGCATTGGATGTGGGTGCATCGGGGGGGGGGGGATTTTGTCATTGTATGAGCTTGAAGGCGGTGATGGGATTTGTAGTATTTTTACAGTTTTTTCTTGTGTTCGGGTGATGATTTTCAGTGATGATTTTTTAAGTTTCCTATGTTTTTTTGAGTTCGTTATGGATGTGTTATGGTTCGTGTTTTTGATTTTCCGTCATTTTTTTGGTTGATCTATCTAGCGTTGCGGTAGTTTTGAATACTATTTGGAGGTTTTTGGGATTATGATAGTGGTGGAAAGAATGCATTGAGGGTTTGTTGTTTCATATGTTTATCTGATGGGTTTTTAGTGTGGATGGTTTGTACATTTGAGAGGTGATGGTGGAGGACCTGAAATATGAGTACTAGTTCTATGAAGGTTTTTACGTGTTTTTTTCATCATGGATTGTTTTTTGTGGGAGTAATTATAGTGCATCCATGTGGTTTTCATTTAATGTAATTTGAAACTAGTTTAACTATAAGGGGGTTCCTGAGAGGAGGCTTAGATAATAGGTTTTCCAGTGGAATTTCTATTCGGATTTGGAGGTTTGAGATCGTATGGATTTTTCATTGGTTTCTGGCCCATGCAATCATGCGTGAGATAGCATTTCGAGCAATGATGAGTAGTGGGAAGCCAGTATTCCTGGCTAGGGTTCTGGGTAGGATCCATATGTTATAGTTTTGAATGAATTTTTTTTGACCTCTAACTAAATGTGGAGGCTTGGTTTTTTATGTAGTGATGTCATGTTGGGTTCCCCTAATCCCTTAAAAGGTGGGTCTTTAATATAAAAATATATTTCCTGTCACTTGTCTTCTCACTCATGCTAAATACCATTGCACGATCACATTCCACTTGTGTGTTGTACCAACCAGAAAATCATCCTTCCCAACTCTCAAAATGAAAATCTAATGTTCATCATAAAAATTAGTAGGTTCATACATCCATCTAATCCCACACATAAATCTAAACATAAATGGTAGAATTAATCAGAGTGATTCATATTTCAAAATCCCAAGCCAACACACATTACTTTCCTCTTACCTATTAGGTGTACCCATATTCATATGGAAACATATTCACATCATCAAATTATCCCCAAATAGTTCAATTACCATACATACACAACAAGGTTCCTATACATCCCCTGCATGAAGGGACTGTATATCCATTATTATAGAAAATATCATCAACAGATCCATATGACTTATCATTAGAAGAAGTTATAATAGTTTAGTTGAGTAGAATTTCTCTTCAACTCATATAGGGAAACACCAAATAAGTTTTTTTGCCACATTTAATATCAAAACCCCCTATCATCAGTAAAATCAATAAAAAAGGATTCATATATCATATTAATCCTATATTTGAATCATGAACCCTGAACACATGCCTCTTTTCAAATATCCAAGAACCAAAAACATAAATAATCGCCTCGAATAAATACATCATATCTGAGTAAATATCCCAACAATAATAGTAAAATACAAACACAAAAGTCCTATAACACTAGTTAATTGGAGTTCCCATAAGAAAAATATTCATGGATTATTAGAAATAGGTCCATCAAAAGCTACGAAACATACTTATTCCATGTCTTCCATATCTTAAATAGTACGATAAGATAAAATATACTCTTATAACATTTGTGAATGCCTCACACTTAGGTAATGTACCCTTTTACTAGTTGGCATGTCACATGGTCTTAGGTGTGCTACACAATATTCTAGAGGCTAGTTATTGGAATTTAGGGCCTAAATCACACATCAAGAAGACATTTATTTCAAATAAGAGTAAATAATGAGTTAAAATAACAATACAAAATACAAAAAGGGTACAAATAAAAAACACCTTCAATCTATAAAAAATAGATATATAGAATCATAAAATCAAAACTCTCAACTAATCACCCACTAAGCTGATCAAATATTGTATTATACAACAAATAAAATGAACAAGAAGCTCTACTTACATAACCAATCCCTATATCTAACCCATCCTCCAATCTCTATCGATCTTTCGTATCATAATCCACCTAATAACTTATTATGAGACTTTTAAAATAGAAATAAGGTCAACATACACAGTAGTGGGCACATACCGTGAGTGATAAATACATATAAGCTATGTCCAAAAATGTTATCCTCAAATATTCTTTCTTATATGTGTATATATACAAAAAATAAATAACATAAAAAACATGAATGTTTGAACATCATGTGATTACCATAATACAATGAAACCTGACCATACATGCTTCATCCTATATAGGAAATATACATCATTACAACACAACCTGCATATAAGTCAGTACACTCCATGCTAACTAGGTTACTATGATAGTCAACCATACATGCTTAGTTCATTTCCTGACTAAATTCACCTCATACCACAATCTTATCTGACACATGAGTGTGTAGGTTTGAGTGTCAATATGTTTCAAACACTACATCTACATGTAAGGTATGATATTGTGTCCAAGTCATGGAAACCCACATATCAGTCATGGGTGGTCTCCCATTCTACCTTCCTTTAACTTATCAGTTATGGTATGAAACTATATTACACCACAAATGCTACCTTATCACTGAAGGTATGATCTATCATCCACATCCCATGCAAAATCATCCCTAAGATCTGGATTATCCATTATGGAGGTCCATTCCAATGCCTTCAAACTCTAGATGTGGTCATTATCATGACCAATACCTTATAAAAAGTGACAACATGTGATATCAAATAACAACCTAACCACTACCTTCTCACTCATGTTACGGTTCCTCCTACACATTTTTACTCAAGGCGAGGTTAATATCGTAACCACTACATTATCATTCATGGTAGGGTAAAATATCCAATCCCGAAAACTAAATTATAACTCAAGGTTTTGTTATACCATAAACATGTAACTCAAGGTTTTGTTATACAATAAACATGTTACTCAAGGTGATTCCAACCCATATGATCTATTATCGGACATACTGGGATCCATCATTTATCAAATGAACATATTTTTAGCATGAATATAACAAAAAAAAGGGGCATGTAGCCCATCCCACACACCATGGAACTAGTTATTTGAGACATATCCCCACACCAAGAAATATATCTTATCATACATATATCATCATAGGCTAGAATCAACAATAACACCTGATCATTTCTCATAGGTACCAATAAATATTCATCAACTTGTCTTGTTCTGACAACCTATAGGCTCTATTCAATTATGTCCTCAAATGGATGGTCTAATATTATTCAAATTTTTCATCAAAATATTCACCTACTAACAATGGATATTATGAATCATTATTATTATTAATCCCCTTCAAAGCCCGATTCCATATGCTCTAAATAATCTCTACAAGCCTCATTATGGTTTATCTAACAGTTACCATAAAAGATATTTCAAACCCATCCCTCAAAAGAACTCCCCCCCCATCACAACACATCTTGTCAAAGAGGACCCATCTCTCTCAAATTATCCAACAAGACTCAACTCCACCCTCAAAGGTGTGTTCCTCACAAGAATAAGACATAAGATTCCATCACTATTAATAGCTAAGTCTAGGCCTCTCATTCATACCTAACTAGATCTAGGAACTCACCTAGAATATTAACATATCACCCCATATCCTAAGACCTTCTGTGGTCTATCATCAACTCAACTAAGACCACCATCACTTATAAATATACTTATTTAGAAATACCAATATTTATTGTGATAAATATAACTTATCCTAAATATAATTGGCTCAATTCAACCCTTTATCAAGACTAAGTGTTCTATTGATCCATATATTTATATATCTGTACATAAATATACACAAAAATGAGATGGGACACAAAAAAGAAAAAAAATTGTATTATAAGGTCCACCAACTAAAATAAAAGAGTTAACATCCTCATGATGCTTTGAAAATCCCAAAGAAAACACATTTATGACTTTTATAATATTTTTTAAACTCTCGATCTACCATATTAAGGAACAAAATCTGAATAATTAGTTATTATATTTAATCCAAGTAGGAATAATTTAAAAAAAATTCAATAAGAAATAAAGAATCAAAAAAAATTACTAGTAACGGTTGGATAGTACATGATAGACCTTTGACACCATCATGAGTGAAATATATAACACTCGACACCTGATCAATTTTTAAATTTATCAAATTTAATTGAAAACGAATGAAAAATTCATAGGTAGGTATAGATCCAAGGAAATGGGGAGAAAAAAACTTTGATCATCATCTAAGGACATCCTTTTTCTATGAAATGTGACATCTATAGTTTTATTTCATAATTCCACCATGATCAGGTGGAAATGATGCTATTTCATAACCCAAAATCACAACGAATCAGAAAATGATTATGTAAAACAATAATATAGGACAATATGGGGTGATAATAACATTAAACCATCACAAAATTACCACCAAGAACACTCACTAATAAGTTAAATCTGTAAAAAATTTAATAAGATTTGTACTTAATAAAAAATAAATTCACACACCTCTCACTTGACATAAAGAAAAAGGGGTTCGTCTAGAAATGATAGGACTTCTGCTATTAAAAAATAGGGAATAAGGCTCTTTCCAGCATGGTGATAGGATTCACAATTCATCTCCCCTCACTTGGGGTAACATTACAATGGAACCCACTAGTATATGACACTCAGACCCACCTTCAAAAAGTGTATATTGAAGAACCCATGCCTATATTGTGTAATAATTATTTAGGTTTAATCCGATGGCCCTGAATCCCATGAACCCACTATATCATATTCCATACTTTACAACAAAATGATAACTACTCAACAACACTCATTGCGAAACCTAGACTATAGGAGAAAACACTCCTCGTAATAGCACTTTCCTCCCCAACCTTTTGGGAGACCTCCATGGTGTATTCCACATGATATGTCACAATTATTTTCCTCTATATAAAATCAAACTACAATGATCTGATTCATCAAAAAATTCCCTAATAATACAATGTGGAATATATACTAAAAGAAAATTTCATAGAATGGTAATCTAATCCGTATTTCAATAAATTCCTGATAACTCGAAATGTATCCATAACATTGTGGGAAAAAAATTAAATTTCCTATCAATTTCAGAATTTTAAATTACATGGTTATAAATATAGTGTAAAATCCTTAATTATAGTATGGATTTCCCTTATATATTTTTTAATACATCTTGTAAAAATGAATTTAAAATAGGAATTGATCATAAATATTTATAATAAATTTATTTTTTTGTAATATAATTTTATCCTTAATAGTTAATTACATATTTATTACAACCATATTGAAAATATATACCTTTGTTAATTTAAATTTAAGGGATTTAAAAAAATTGTTGGTTAGAATAGCCCATACTCAAATGGTATAAACCATGTAATGCAACCAGCAACCACTCAATTTATGATACTTATATAATACATGTGTAACATTACTAAGTACCAAGTGAAATGCACTAATTCCATTTAGGCATGAATCAATTAATTTTTTTAATTTTTTCTCCACTTATATAGTTTTATAATTTTCATCCATGTAAATTTAGTATATGGAATTTAAAAATTATAGAAACCCCTTAAAATAATCTTAAATGTTTTAAAACATCCAATTAATTTAAAATTTTTGTTATAAATTAATTATTTTAAATATTTATAATAAAAAATATAAGATAAGAGCTTCCATAAGAAAATAAATACATTAATAATGTTCCACAAATGGAGAGTTATCAAATCCCTACAAAAAAATATATTTCCTCTATTAATAAAAAAATTTAAAAACATTATAAATGATATAAAATATTACAAGAGTAAATATTAAATCATAAATATCTTAAAAAATCTTCACTATTAGTGGAAGTCAATGATTTATAGGTATTACATATTTTAAAATACAATATAACTACTTTTCATATTAGTAATATAGAAATAAATTAGATTAATAATGAAATATACTGATTTCCCAAAATCTTATGTTTACAAATTTTTTGATATTGATAATATAAACATTCCTTAAAATATTATAATTCATTAAAATTAAATATTATATTAATTTTGGGAGTCACACAAACACAAACACATTCAAATTTCTTATTCTTTATATATTTTTTAATGTTTTTATCTATTATTTTGAGAATTAATATAAATTGGTCCACTAAAAATCAGTAATCACCATATCAATTTTCAATTCTGTTTATTTTTATAAACATAAGATAAATGGGAATGGTGTAGTGGTAATTGGTCTATCAAGAGTGTCGTTAAATTTCAAACATAACATGAAACATCAACCCCACCATTAACTGGATCCCTTTATTTTTCTTATAATTAGGTGAATCGAGGAAAAATATATAAATTTTATTTGATCCAATTTTTTTTAAAAAAATTATTTATTAATTCTCTTTTCAGTTATTTGTTTTATATATTCAAGTGTATAAATTGAAATTTAAAATTTATAAACAAATTAATCAAGTTCACAATATAATCTATTAAATTATCATATAGAATTTTTTAATCTTATATTATGAAAATTATCCCCATTATACACTAGTAAGCATTCTCAATTTATGTTTTATTAATCCACTCCTTTTTATTTCAATAATAATATGATACAAGATCTTCCACATTTATTTTAATTTTATTTGATTTATCAATCATTTCCAAATTATGATCCTATGTAAAAAAGTATCATAATAATCTAGTGTGTACAAAATTTAATGTCCAAATGGTTAATCATGTAAAAAACATGGATGTTGGGTTTAGGGGATTTGAATATTTTTTTATTTTCCATAAATTTTATTCTGGGGATAGAATAATTTTTAGAGCTCATTTGAATCATGAAGTAGAGTATTTTAATATATTTTCATATTTATTAATATCACACATGTTTTATAGAATATGTTATTTTTGGGGACTCATATAGAGAAACTATACCACCATTGAGTCAAGAATGTTGGATTTACCCTAGGAGATACTTTACATTCATTCATATTAGTTTTTGTAGTGATGAAAAATTGTGAGTGGAAAATGAGAATATTAAGTTATATGTTTTAATATTATTAAGATTTAAAAACTTATACAATCACTCAATGTAAAATCACTCAGGTTAGTTTCCTAACCTTTTAAATTGTGAGAGTTTGTGAAATAGAGAGCATTATTGGGTTTTGATATTGGAATATGACCTGGGATCTATGTATCAAAAAAAGGCACAACACGTTTATCTTCTCCACATATCTGTTGTCATCATCATAAGTAAAAAATGAATTATGTGGATTCTTTGATTAAATTTCTATAATATAATTGATCAATCAATGATTGAAACATTTTTTAGGTAGGATGTTTGATTTAATATTCTGTCCATGTTCTTAAAATCAATGTGATTAAATATTAGTCCTGAACCAACTAATCTACAATCAAATATTTCCCTGATATTAATTCATGATATCTTATTTAGCAATTATAAATATAATATTTTTATCTTATTCTATCAATTAATGATGTTAAAATTAACATGAAAAATAATTATTATCACGTTAGTGTTTTATGAGGTTCTCTTTCCATTCTATGTTTGTTCAATGTTATATTATTAGATACTGGTTATAGAATTTCATGTGAATAAAATTTATTACAAGATCAATTTTTTCCACTGAATGAGTCTCTTTTTAATAGTGTGTTATGACAAAAAATATTGGTTCTTTCATTGAAGGTAACCAAAATGAGATTTAAAATATGGAATTTTAGGGAGTCATGGTGTAGAGACAGCATGAGGGTTGACAATATCGATTTTTCTTAAAATCAATACATAAGAATAAATTTCCTATAATGTATGATGATTTTTAACAGGATTTAATTAGTCTTAGGAATAGTATATGGTTAAAATTATGAAGGAGGTGATGAATTCAGAAGAAATTTCATAGTTTTATATTTTTTGGAAATTTGAAGACTCCATGGCATGTAGTTCATAAAACACATAACATGCATCTTACTGATGAAACAACTATGATTTTCATATAAGTTAAATATCACATAGCTATTTTTCCCTTAACTATCCACATCAATGTTTACCCATGAATATACACCAAAGTAACTGTGTTCCCAAACATGCCATGTCTATTGGGCTCCACCCCTTTTACCCTTAGAGGGACACAACTGAGTAATACATGGTATAGTCTAAGTACCCAGGTTTACATGACGTTCATGTGAACCTTATAAATGATCATTAAGTATTTCCAAGTCTCACTATGTTGATTTAAAGGACACGAATAGGTTGTCAAATATTTTTAACATGTCATGTACCCATTAAACAGACTATGAATTTACTTTTTCCCCAAGAAACATTGTAAAGACATGGTTTTCCACCTCATAATTACATGGTGGAGTTTCTATCTAACACTTTGGTACTGGTATCCATATGAGGATTATAATTTCTCTATTATAATTATGGGGATGATATCATTCACATGTTGAACTAGATAAGTCATGTATTTCACCCACATTTATATGAAAATGGTCCTCTATATATGAAATATAATTTTACCCATCCATTGAGCTCATATGGGATATAGAATGTCCATAAGAGGAGTATTTCACCCATAAATAAAACTAGTATGAGATATGGATCCTTAACTAGAGTTCATATTTCACCCAATGTCATGGGGCCTAGATCATCCATCATTATCGTGGGGAATGATTGTGTAATAGCTTGATACATCTAGATAGGATGCTGAGGGTGTTTAGTTATTAGTATAGATACGTGTTTAAGATAGTAATCTGGGATGTGGGTATATCTATAAGGATAAATGGGTTTTCTCTAGTCCATTACCTTATTTTTTATATGTGTAAGTTAACTTAATCTTTTTATGATTTTCTTATTAGTTACATAAGGGTGTCTTACTGGGTTTATATATACTCACCCCTACGTGGGTTGTTCTAAAATATGTCGTGTATTATGAAGATGATAGAATATATGATACATATATTTTAGGAATGAGTGTCAATTATTTATAAAGGTTAATAGCGGCTAGGATAGTGTAATTTTGGATGGAATTGTTATTTAATGTTGAGAAAACTTCCCATCCTCTTTTTATGATGGAAAATATTATTTGTTATTGTGCCCGTAGTTTTCCCTCCATACCATAACTATGTATACTAGGTTGTGAGATTCTGTGGGTTGGGACTGTATTTATTATTACAGTTTTTGACTTTCTACATTTGTTTATTTTTGATGTACATATATTTCTGTGTGCATGTGTGTAGTCTCATTATGACAAGGCCTCCCATATATATGTTATGCCTACTCGATTATAGTCCCAAACCCTAACCTATTAGAGGATAGATAGGGGTTTTAATTCTAGTATACCTCTTTCTAGGGTTGGACCCTAATAGGTTGGGATGTAATAGAGTGGTCTATCTTAGGGATTATGTATAATACCCCAACCTTAAACCTTACTTAATCTTGAGTTATTACAAGATTAAACATTGAGGATCTTTTCAGGTTTAGAGTTTTAGAGAATTAGATCATGAAACTTGCATTGCATTCCACATTTAAACAAAGTGGTTACATAAAAGACAATATTCATTCTTCCCATCAACGGAAACATATTTAAAATATAACACATATTCTTTCTTGACACATCCTTGACAATATCATCACATCATGTAACTTTCCCTTGACCCGTGAAAAACATTTCAAAAAGTTGGGATGAGCATAAAAAGCTCAGTAAGAGTTATAAAAAATATGGAAAGGAAACATGAGTTCATATATACATTAGAATGAAATCAAACTTTACCCATAAAACATAGGCATATCAAATCATGAATAAATCATAGAAAACATAAGACATAAAGGTAACGTGAGTCATTCATAAAATTCTCACGTAGGGAGTAACCCTCTTGGTTACGTTTGGAATACCCATCACAGTATATTCCCTAAATCTCTTCGGATAAACCTTAACGGTTCACTCCTTCGCGTTACCCAATGCATTGGAGAGCTATATCGGGCTCACCCGCCCTTAGTTTAACACAGAACCACCCGTTTTCATAACAATGCCCAAGAACCATAACAAAAATGTGTCACATAAAACATGCATAAAGGAAGCATAACATTTCCACATTTCAATCACAATATAACATTTTAGTATATTTAAATAACGAATCCATTCAAAAAGAAACCATTTCCAAAACCATTTAAAACATTTAATAAAGAGATTTTTGAATCAAAGTGTCACATACCACCTTGAAGCTTAAAATTTTAAACCATTAATATCCATATAAATAAATCCTTAAAACCATTTTGAAAACATGGATATTAATAAGAACAAATAATTAAAACATTTAAAACGATATTTCGGTTAAAGGGGTTTTACAAAAATTAGAGACACTTAAATACAATAATTGAGGAATAACATTTAGTCAAAACATTATAATATCATGAGAATAAATGGATTCATGATATAATACTCCAAAGGACAGTATATACACCATATAAGAGTGAATTGGTGCATTACAACAATGAACCCTCAATAGAAATGTCAAATGTGATGAAATCCCTTATAAAGAAGGTGTCATTAAATTAAGGTCAAATAAATCTCAAAAATATGTGTGAAAAATATAAATACACCCAATATAAGTGAATATTAAGTGTAAAATAATAAAAGTTCATTCACACATATTCAATGGATGACATATTCAATGACTACATGTGGAACCCAAAGAAATCGAAATTGGGTTAAAAAGTTACCTTGACAGCCTAACGGCATCACATAAAAATGAGTTGATGAGAGATAAAAAGTGTATCTCATCACTTGGACATAAAATTTACATCAATAAGGATATATGAGAACATATCCCAACATAACAATATGTAAATTAAAAGACCCAACAAAAGAAGTCTTTTAAAAAAGAGGAGGGTGAAAGGTTCCCTTACCGACTTGGGTATCTTTCAAAACATACACCCCATGAAAGAAGGACAATAGATCATTGATTTAAATACTCATAAACGAAAGTATATTACACAAAGAGTAGAATAAT
Source organism: Viscum album (assembly GCA_963277665.1). Lineage (NCBI taxonomy): Eukaryota > Viridiplantae > Streptophyta > Magnoliopsida > Santalales > Viscaceae > Viscum > Viscum album. The sequence goes on from OY728164.1 coordinate 138,888,537, forward strand.
GGGCAGTAAATACACCACTCAATGGAATTTTTGGAAAATGTAGCATAAATCTCACGGGAATAAAAGTGAGATGAAAAATCCCTTATGAAAACTCAGCAGCCTAACGGCGCCACATAAAACTTCCGAATATGGATTGATGAGATCAAATAGGGTATCTTATCACATTAAAATAAAATTTACAGGAAGAGGAATATAAAATAACATCCCTCAACTTTACAAATAGGAGCTTAAAAGAAGTGACATAAAGGAGAGTACTTAAAAAGAAAGAGAGAGGTTAGATCTCTTACGAAAGATCGGCAGCATAACGGCGCTACTCAAAACTTCCAAAATGGATTGATGAGATAGAATAGGGTCTACCATCACATGAACATAAAAATTACAGTAAGTGTAATATAAAAGATCATCCCAATAACAAGAAAGATGAGCTTTAAAAGGAATGACATAAAAGTGTGTACTTAAAAAGAAAGAGAGGAGTAGGATCCCTTACCTCGGGTCCGACTTGACTCGATCGTTCTTTAATATCCTGAATAATAAACATGAGTTAATTTCTACTTACTTAAGAACATTTTTGAAGTTAATTATTCCTTTTATATCACTTATTACCATGTCATAAACATTATGTAATCATTTAAGTTAATAATATTTGTTTTGCCGATATTTGGTTCTTAAGTCGAAAGTGGACTTCTTACAATTACATGTTGTCCGTGTGGCCAAATGTTTATTATATCCAGAATTGTATTCATGATGTATATATCATATATGTCATATATATCCAGTACATTCATGCATTTATAACATTACATAATCATTTAGAGGTAAGAAATGAAATGCACCGTTCATGGAGACGGTAAGCCGTACGTACGCATGAACGCTACTTTCATTTCTATTTCGTATTTTATAGAATGGAATAATAATTATATAAAGGTATATTATAATTAAAGTATAATATCATATATAATATCATATTTCCATCCTTTATACGTCCCACATATGGTATTTAACGAATCAAATCACTTTGAGGGGGCGGTAGTCCGCCAATCCTTAAATGAAGATATCACGTTTACCCATAATGGAAACCATAAAGGTATGCCCAAAATGAAAAAAAACAGAAGCTTAAAGAAAACATAAACATATTATATATCATATATGAAAATAGTGAAATCATAATGGCCACCATTGAAGGTGTTAAATGAGTATTGAACAATCATCGTTTCAGGAGGCATAATTTCGCCATCCACGGAAACCGTATGTTCTTTAACCATTTGATCTAGTTGTGTGATAGTGTAGCTCGAATAAATCTTATAACAACATCCTAGTATATTTAAGATACTTTTGTTGTTACAAAAGAAGTAAATAAAAAGAGTTTTGGGGGTTGGAGAAGCAAAATAATACAAATGAACATGAGAGAATGAATTACCTTTAAAAGTGTAACTCCTTTTGATTTGAGCCTAAAGGCTTCCTTTGAAAGGATTCTGCCCAAATGGAATCCTCTAGGATGAGGAGAGGGACGTGGAGAGAGTAAATGGGCAGGGGTTGGCCGAGCCAAAGGCTTGAGGAGTGTGTGAAATGAGGTAGAGGTGGGGGCCTTTTATAAGAGGAGAGGAGGGGCACTTTTGGAAAGTAAGAAATATTACTTTATTTGAAAATGTGTTTCGGTTTTAAAAGGTCCCACATTGATATAATTCGTGGATACGGTGATAAGGGTTCGAAATCCACCCATCCAATAAGTTTTGGACATGTGTAGGTCATAGAGATTACATTATATTCTCATTTTATTTAAATCGTCAGATAATTATGTCATCGCTGCATCATTATGATGTCATAAATAATTTAATTTATTTAATGTCTAAAAATTATAAAAAAATTACTATGATGTAGGAAATATATTTATCTTTCCAATTACTATTTATAATAAAACATCTTACTTGTATAACCCCACTTAAAAATTGTTATTGTAAAACATATCATGTTTGTGTCATTTTTAATTTTACATTAAATAAAAAGTTATTTATGTCATTTCCCAACCAAAGTGGCTCCATGGGGTCCCCAAGTTGACCCATGGCTTTTCTTGGTCGGCCATTACACATCCAATGAGGTTAGGACATGTGTCAAGTTCATTTAATATTATTAAAACATTATTTTTACCTTAAACTACACTAATTACCTCTAATCGCGATTAAAAACTTAATATGTTACTATTCACCAAAAAATTATTTTTATCCCATTGAACCACATTTTACTTCTAAATGAAAACCATGTATGTCGGATTTTTGAAATTCAAAACACAAAGATGGAAAAATTTCATTTAAATGGGAAAATCAGTTTTTATAAGTACCACTTAGTGGTGTCACTATTCATCAAAAATTGATGTTTTTCAGAAAAATCACAAAAATTCACCCTAAGATATATTTGATATTCCGAATTCAAAAATGAAGTCTATTTTAAAAAATTCAAAACATATAAGTCACATTAATTAATTTAATAATTAATTCCTGCTGTCAGAGCAAATATCGTGTTTTTATGAAACAATAAGTATCAAAAGATTGACACTGGTTTAAGTCTGATTTCAAAGTGAAATTAATTCCAACGACCACTATTGGATTTAATGGTAAAAATATATTCTAATTTCACTTTAAAACCAATTAAAAAGATAATCTAATCATATAAATAAATTAGATTAAAACGAGGTTTTGAATTAAAATACAACATTTTACACTATTCATTAAAAAATGAACTTTATCGGAAAGATACCAAAAATTTACACAAAGTAAATTTTGATGTCCTGATTCTTAATAAGAGTTTTATTTGGTCCAAAAGAATGTTTAAGAGTGAACAAAACTATATTTAATGATGGTTCAACATCAAAAGGTGATAAGTGAAACTTTAGTGAAAAACTAGGGCATATACGCCTAAAATTGAATTCTTTCCGTATTTTAAGCCTCTATCCTTTATTGGATAAATGTAAAAACATTTAAAAACATGTATAATCATATTTTAGTTATTCCTATCCATTCCCGCCATTACAACGGCTGCATGTTAACTACCATTTAAAATAATATTATTTTATTATTAGAGTGCAACGTAAGATTCCCAAGAAACTCATTGTTGCGTGTTGGGTACGCCATCGAGCATAGCGTCCCCTTTAAAGTCGTATTAATATTTTATTCAAAAATATGGATAAATATAAAAATGTAATATTCTTTATTTACCTGGGGTGTTACATTACGAGTAGATACAGTATTCATATATGGTTTGGTTTGGGATTTAGGGTAAATATGGTTTAGTGTTTAGTGTTTTGAACATGGGCGAGGGACACTAATAACAGTTTGGTGTCTGGAATATCCATTCACTAAGATTATGATAACCCTATTGTTGAATCAATACACCAAGACAATAATTATAGGTAAATCAATGGAAAATTCCACCTAGAGGAATGGGTTGTGGTCTCCATATCCTTTTTGGGTCAACACTCTAGATATTCTCTATTGACAATGATATATGATGACTATTTTTGAACGATTCCATGCATACATCCATCCAAGATCCTATGATTATATCCCAATGATTATTATCTCACTTATGATGTACAATTTAGGGGCATGATTAGGATGTGTTCCCTCTGGGTGTACCATGAAAAATACTTCAACCCATAATGCAACATGTAGAACTGTCACCTATTTTTCAATTGCATTGTTCATGTCATATTTAAGAGTACATGGCTCCACCCATATCAAATAATGGCAAACATAATATGAGTATGATTCCTGTATTTAAAAGATATAGTTTTTCAAATTTTCAGGTTAATCCATAGTTTTCGGTAGTTGGACAAAGACATAGGACCTAGAAATAATGACAAAAGAGGTGTGGTATTGACCAGTGATCCATACGAGGATCCTATGAGCCTGTTGATTGGTGATGTTATTACTATAATGGTTGAGGTCCTACTACCTAATATTTGTTGACCATCCAAGTAGTAGAAAATAGGTGGGTTGTGGATGTTTCACTGAGGCATAGGAAGCTATGTGAGAAAGAGGAACCCATCGGGGTGGTCATGGTAGAAGAGTTGGGAGAACATTTAGAGGTAATCAATATTAGAATCTAATATCACCACTTCCACATATAGGTTGTCCCAAAATGGAATAGGGGGAATGAATATAGGGGTGTGTCTAGTTATATAGAAATGATCTAGAGTATCCTTGCATAATTTGAGGTATTATATGATTCTTCTACACCATAGCTTCATTTTGGATAAGCTCAGTTGAGATTCATTTGTTTTTTTTTGATTTACCCCTTTTTTGAGAATTAGGGATAGCAGTAGAGCCACTTTCTAGATCGTTATTATTGGATACTCTTACAAGAGAAGCTTCTTCTATCACCATAAATACCCTGACTCAAGTATCCTAGATTCGGTGGTTAAATTATTACATTTACTCTAGATACATGATATAATATCCAAAAGGATAGAATAGTTCAATATTCTTTATAATACCGATATATACATGAATCCTGAATTTATATTCAAAAATAACAAATTAAAATGTAATATTTTATTTGATAATATCATTAATACATTTAGAATATCATTTCATATCAATCCGAATACACTTATTGAAATATTGATGAAAATATTCATAATAATGGGGTGATCTCACATAACAAATAAGGTAATGAAAATAGTAGAAGATATCATTGAATAGATAATTCATGAATAATATTGAATATATAAAAAATGATCAAATAATGAAATATATATAACCACAAGAATTTGAATTTTTTCCATGAATTTGAAAACTATTTAAATAATCACACAGACACCAATAACTGATTTTATAATGATAAAATTCATAGTGTTAGACATCTAAATCATCCTATTGAGGCCTAGTGAGAAGACATTAAAAACATACCATCTTGGTCTCATTAAAATACACATCACATTAATATGTAAGGCCTCCACCAAATACCCAACCCTCTATGTCTCATGAGACATACGATTACATACAGGAGCTATATAATTCAAGGTGTAACCCATCACTTAATATTACTAAACAATTCATAATATGGATAAACAATACAACTTAATTAACATTCCATAATAATAATAAAATTTCCATATAGGATGAACCAATATATGAAACATTAATACATTACCCAGTCAAACTCATCGTAAACCATATAGAGAAAGGGAAATGAATGTATCATTACAAAATATTCATAGAGGATCATATCTAAAATAATGATTTTTCATCTATTAATTAAAATACTATAAATCATTATAAAATCCTATAGAAAATACACTTTTCATATTGAAAATAATTACTTTATAAAAAACATACAAAATATTAGGGAAAGAATTTTCTTCAAACATATCTGTTGAAAATTTTCTAGGATGATTCAATGCATTTATTGGCCATGATAGCATAAAATCTCAATAATTTTAACTATGTTAAAATAAGGATTCGTTTAACATTTTTAATAAAAATTAAAAATTACTACATTAGAAAAAAAATAAGAATATTAATTTCATTCTTTTTCATATAAATTATTTCATGGGTAGAAAACCATATAAATTTTTATAGTAAAATATTTAATACATTTTCAATTTTGTTAATAAATGGATATGAGAAAATAAGAATTTATACTGAAGATAAAAATATTGTTAGTGTTCTTTAAAAAACATTTTTTAGTATATTACATTCTTGAAGAGAGGAAAATGAAAGTAAAACATTAAATTTAAATTAATAACTAATTTATAAAAAATAGTGTTATTTTAAAATATGAATATAAAATAATTCACCCAGAAGATACTTAATCAAAATCAATCCCGAATAATTGTGATATTTTAAAATAAATGCTAAAACATTGGAAACTTACGAGTCATAAGACTTATAAAAAATATAATTTCAAATGGACATAAAACGTCATTTTCATAAGGTTATTAATGATATATAATGAAAAAGGATCAATTTATACCCCTCACAAACAAAAATAGGTTCATAACATCAAATATGTACCAATGAAACAAATTTGGGATGGAGAACCCTTACCTGATGTTTAAAATCATTCATATATGTTCAAAACTATAGAATAATAGATTAATTTAATTATACATATATTAATGAACCATTAAAACTTATATAATACCTTATATGATTCAATTATATACATTTACCACACATTTATTAATAGTTCTTTATTAAAATCTCTATTCTGGGTGGTATGTGCTTTGATTTTCATGTATATTTTGGGGAAGTAGTTATGGTCCTCATACTTCAATAATTGTTAAATAATCTCCATAATTTTATTCATTAAATAAATTCCATATTATATATATATATCCATAAGTTTTGGAGATTGAAAAATGAATTACGTCATGCATAGAGGTGTTAAACCATTTAAACACTTGAACACTGTTTTCAGTTTTCAATGGATGGAATAAAATAATGTTAAATAATAATCAAAAATTAGATAAAAATAATAAAATAATAATTAAAATATATATTAATCCATTATTATAACCATCCATGTAATGTGGTGATGATAAATGAATAACACTGCTACGTGGAGTTGTGAAACTATACATATGCATTATCGATGTTTTCAAATTCGATAGGATTAAAAGAATGTGGGTAATGGTTTATATATTATAATAAAACTTTAGTGTATTTAATATATCTAAGCCACACTTTTAGAATATAAAAAATGGATTTAGTAGTTTTATAAGAACAAATAGAATTGAAAAGGCACGGTTACGTGTTAATCCACTTCAATGGGTAATCTCTTTTGGTTTACACCTTAAGCCTTGAAACGATGATATTTTAGAAAAACATGAATATCTAGGTGAAATTTATGGAAACATGGAAGTTTTTATGGTAGATATTTTATGAGTTAAAAACCTAAATTGATGTGGGAAGGAGAATAGAGGTTATATAATGTTATTGGGGAGCTCTACTAGAAAATCCACCTATACCCATGGTTTTAAACCGTGGGTGTAGCTCCTTAAAATGTGGGTATAAGATATACCCATGTGTTTTAAAATTTTGTCCTATTTAGGCATTATTATAGACCTATAACCACATTTATTTTAAAAAGCGTGAGTGTAGGTATCATAAATTCTACTATACCCACTATTTTAATGAAACCATCTGTATATATTTTCCCAATAATGAACCTATACACAAGGTTCTAAAAACTATGGGTATATATTTTCCCATCATGTAATCTATACCCATAGTTATGAAAATCATGGGCATAGGAAGTAACCTGCATTTGGCAGCAGCACCACCACTTCTTCCTCTAGATCCTGAAGCTATAAATCAAATAAAACATTCAATATACATTCAATTCAATTAAATATTTCTACATTTATCATCCCCCCAACATCTTGTAATAGTTATTAACCATAAATATACCAAAACATACATATATATCCATAAAAGTATGAGTGATTTTCATCTCAGGAAGCTTGAGAGGCCTAATATGAGCCCTATGAGGATAAACACCTTAAGGGATGATGTTTCTCCCATGTCGAAATCAAACTCTTATGTGGTTCTCATCACCTATTACCTTATTCAATTTATCATTAGGCCTGAAGTTTTCCCCTAATTTACCATCAAGGGCCTCCAAGTATGTCTATTAAATATATAAAAGTTATATTTAAATATTTATTTCGCATAAATGTTTAAAATATAAATACAAAAACATAAAATATTTTCTTGTGTTTGTGCATTAACTACACTACTGTCCTTTTTCTTCCTAATTTAGTATAATAATTTATCTCGAGTTACATGACCATTGATGCGTAATATATATTTCTTGAAATAACATTGATTAGTATACAAATATTCCCAATGTAATCATTTTATAAAATGAAATAACAAATAAATGAATGAGAAATTCATAGATTTTTAAATGTGATAAATATTGATAACAAATATTGATATATAGAATCAATTGATAAACAAATTAGGGTTTTAGGTACATATTATAAACATTCAATAAAATTAATTATGGTTTCTTTATATTCATTTCATATTGTCCAAAAGGCCTATAGGCCAATCAGTCATTTGGCCTATTGAGAAATCGACCATTTGGCATATAGGCCGACCGACCATTAGAAATAGAGGATGATTTACCATTAGCCCTAGAGTCAATTGGGCCATTATTCCTAGAGGACATTAGGCATATATGACGATTAGCCATTACACCTATAAGAAGATTAACCATTATTCTTATAGGACTATTGGCCATTAGTCCTATAGGTTGATTGGTCATTTTTCCTATAGGCTAATGGGCCATTAGGAAAATGGTGTTATAGGAACATTGGCCATTATTCCTATAATAAAATTGTCCACTATGCCTATAGGCAAATTGGCAATTATACATAGTGGAAAATTGTCCGTCAGGACTATATCCCAATTGGCCATTAGGTCTAGAGATGAATTTGCCATTAGGCCCAGGGGATAATTGGCCATTAGACCAAGAGACTAATTTTCCATTAGGCCTAGATTTCAATTAGCTATTATTCCTATAGTCCAATCTTCCATTAGGCCTATAGAGAAATTGGCATTTATCCTAGAGCCCAATTTTCCAATAGTCCTAGAGGCCAATTGGCCATTTGGACTAAGGAGAAACTGTCCAATGTGCTTATAGCCCAATAGGTGTAATGTCCATTTGTCCTGTAGGCCTATAGGGGTAATGGACAATTGTCGTATATAGGTAATGACCAATTGGACGATATGACTAATGTCTAATTAGTCAATAAGAATAATAGACAATTGGACTATAGGCATAATGTCTAAATGGCCTATAAGCCAAATGGCCAATTAGCCTATAATCCTAATGGCCAAATGGCCTCTAGAACTAATGGCTAATGAGATCTAGGACAAATGGATAATTAAAAAATAGGTTGAGATCCCATTTGGCCATCAGGCATATATCCCAATTGTCTAATTTGGCATATAGTCCAATTGGCCATTAGGCCTACTAGACAATTATACATTTTTCCTAAAGCCCAATTGCCAATCATGAAAGATGCCAATTGGCCATTAGTCCTAGAAGCCAATTTTCCATTGGTCCTGTAGACCAAATCCCCATTAGGTCTAGAGGATAATTAGCCATTGGTCATATACTAATAATATAAATAATATCATTATTTCAGTTCAGAATAATGTACCTTGTGCTTCTTATGATCAGACATTATAGTGCACCATAATGTGTCTTGATATGTCAATGAATCATTTTTTAGTTTTTCCCTGATGCTTCCCACAAAAAATTCAATACAAGTAGTATGGAAGAAATTATATGTAAAAAATTAATGATTGGGAATACCTTAAACACATTAATCTTCCGAAATGAAATCATATTTTGATATTGAGTTTTTGGACTGTCGGGCGATATGGGGTCACCTTCTAAATCAGAACCCACTTTGGTCTTCCAAAAATATACAACTCATTCTTGTATGATCACCATGAATCCCCAAGATCCATCAACTTTGCAGTATTAACAACTTCATTATTGGGAAAGTGAAATAGACTCTACAATAAACATGTTAATTCATATAAATACAATAATAATATGCATATAAATTTATAAAATTTTCGTACCCATATCTGCACCCAGGATTTGTGCTTGATGTCATTAATAATATTTCCCTATGAGATCGGTTCCAGCATAATGATATAATAGTATGTGGATAATTTGGAAATGAAACTTCTACACTTCTTGTCATTTTTACCTAACATATTTTTGTCATTATTGTAGTCAACCATTATTTGTGTCTGGAAATTCCAGGATTCCTGCATATGAGTGCGCCCATATAACTGACTATAAGACACCACAAAATAATATCACAGTGAAAAAAGAAGAATAATGTTATGGTAGAACATGTAAAAAATTAATTGATATAATTTAACGCAATTATAATAGAAGAAACCTGATGCATGATGCTCCATAGGTTGTGATGCATCTGTGGGTTTCCCTAGATCAGTAGCCTTTGAAGGAAGAGTCTATTCCAATGCATAAACTAGATAATCCATATGCAATCGAGGGGAATCTAATTGAATAGACTCATATAATGCGGGATAGATGTTAGGAAATGGAGGTAGTATAGAAATGGAAGAATCAGGGTATTATGATGGGGTATACATCAATGGATATGGATATCGTAAAGGTGGGAACATATATTGAGGATGAATATAAGTGGTATGAGAAGAAGGGGGAAAATTTGATGATTTAGAAATTAGAGGGAATATCCTTGGATGACCATGAATATTTTAGAAGGTTGTGGTAGATGTGGTGTCTAAATGTGGGTCAGTATGTGAACGAGTATGAAGGGTTCTCTCTATAGGTCTAAGATAATTCCTGCTCGAACCCAAGAAAACATGATTAAGAGGCACCTATGGTGGAACTGAATGTTCCTAATAAAAATAGATAAATAATACTAACATGGAATTATATGAAATTTAGATTAAAAAAATTAAAATTATTACTCAATGAGGGATGTGAGGAAGGTAATGCACGTTCGTCCACCAGTCGATCATGATCAAAGAGTCTTTTGCTTTGATGTTATGTAGTATTTTTCATAATCAACATTAGAACAAAAGTAATAATTTTTAAAATATTTTTAAAAAACATTCATATAACATATATGTAAAATAAGTGATAAGAAATTTCATGACATCATTTTTTAAAACAAGTTATACATTTTTGGAATACTTGTTTTGATCCCATATTTTCGAATTGAAATAAATCTAATTAAATTATTGAAAATCTAAAAATAATAAATAAAACGTATCATTCAAAAATGAAACTAATTAATTTAATACTAACCTGATAATCTCATGTCAACATACACTGGATGAACAATGAACATATATGGTTGCTTCAATATAATATCCACCACTACATCAGGTTCAACAACAACTCTTACAATGGGACAAATTGAAACATCAAATGAAATATTTTGATCACCACCAATACGGGTGTTAATGGTTCAAATTTCATCCCCAACATCATAAAAAATATTTCTTGGGATTATTTCTTTAATGACACCGTAATCAGGTCTCAGATCATATTTCACCTAAAACGTTGTTTTTTATTGATTCCAAAATGTATGGTTCATTGGTATGTAGGAATTGAATAATATCAATAAATCTCAATCCATAGCCATAAATAAATGTTCCCTATCATTCCATTAACTCAAACCATTTACATTTCCTCATAGTGACTCTACCTTGAGAGTATTAATATAATAAATATATTTTCCCAACACATACATAATAATACACATCTTCATTTCAAGGCCGATTATATGATGAAATCGCATAATAATACATTGTAGTAGTTAAGATAATTCCATCATGATATGGTTTCATTTTCACAACTCAATTAGTTCTAAAAAATTTATAACCATTGAATATTAAATATTTTCACTCAAGAACCAAATATTTGTGACAAAAATCCAACACTCATAATTCTTGAGAAGCAGAGTAAATAGGTAAACTCAATACCTAAAATATTTATGATTAATACAATAAAATGGATATATATATATATATATTCAGATAATTAATGTAATGTTCATACATTTGATTTCGACCAACTAGAAAACTCTAGGCTATGCGAAGCCTCTCTTCTCCTCAGTGGAAATGATCAATGAAATCTATTTATAATTTATTATATTCCCTACATAAAATTACAAGAAAATTATAAGGTATATGTGAAATTGAATAATATGAAATAATGTAAAAATATCCAAATTACATACTAGATATAGTCATTATACAAGCCACGGTTGAACAACACTGTATGATGGGTCATATCGTGCTCTTCAAGGCATAAAATAGAAAATTTTTGACACCCAAAAATCCATCCTTTTTAGGTAATAGATGAAAATAATGAATAAATTTCCCTAAAATAGTCATGTTCATTTAATCATTGGCTGTATATGTTTGGTAGTAACTTCAGAAAAATACATCGAACAAAAATACATAAATTCTTGAGCTGGATAACCAATCACAATCAACCCTTTTTGATAATTCTTGATTTGGACATTTTACATCATTTTGAAGATATTTCTTTTAGTTGGATACATCCAATATAGAGAAAAATATACCCCAATAAGGGTTTTAATTAGAATATGGACTATTAAATGTGGAATGCAGGTGAAAAATTGTGGTGTAACTTTTTTCCATAGCACAAAAAATTAATTGTGCAACCTATATTTATTTTATAAAAAATTACTTATATAATATTATAGAAAATTGTGTCTAAAAATGGAACATGAGAATTAGTATCACCCTGACATAATGGGATAGAAAATTTCGAATTTCTTATGGAAAACATTATTGCTGAAGGCGGTGATAATCATGAGATTTTAGGGATTTTAGTTCAAATACCATCTATTATATTATTTAGATATGTTACTGAAATAGACATATGGATCCTTGATCTTCTTCTATACTATCAGAAATTTATATTTATCAGATGGTTTCATCAAATAAAAAGATCTTGGAAAATTCCATTTTTTTCACTGATACAAAAAGGATTCAGTTCTATTTGAATTCCCCAATAAAACTTGTCTTTAGAGAGATAAAAACTCATCGTTGGTCTTATCATTGATATTTAGAAGAATTTAATACAAAAATTTCAAATATAATTTTCTCAATGTGAATTATGTATACAAAATGACATAACATATTAGGTGACCAATATGGAAACTCAAATATGATACATTTCTTTTTCCATTTATAATTATTTTATGTTTGAATATTCTACCTGTTTTTATATTTTTCTAACCTTTACCAAATGAAAAACTGAAATATTATAATTCATTAAGAACATCACTACCTAGAATACATTGAGGTAGTTTTTCAATTTCAAAATTATTATCAAACATTGAATGATTATTCCTGTATTGATGATAAATTTTCTAGAATCGTCGATGACCCATGAAACTGAAACTATGATGATATTTAAGTCTCCTCGATCGTGTATTCTTCATACGTAGATGTAATAATAGTTTTTCCTTCACTATCCAAGCAAAAATCATTGTATAAGTAAGGATATCATTTATATTCCATAGAAGGGAAGCACACATATGAAATAATTGTTTTTAAGAATCATCGAATCTCCACACACCCATATCCCAAAGCTACTTCAACTCTCTTATTAAAGGATTTTAGTAGATGTTTATATAATTATTGGGATAAAAGGTCTATATAACAGTATACAAAAGAAATAGAAATGTTTTTTTCATACATATTAATGGGTGATGATTATAAACATGAACAATAACTGGCCACATGGTGTGAGAAATAGATATCTGAACAAGCGGATTAAAACCATCACATGATATACCCATCCCGAAATTATTCACCTCAGTTGAAAAATCAGGATATTGTACATCAAATTCCCTCCATTATAATCCATATGTAGGATGAAATATCTTATCATTACTGTAACACCCCGAGCTTCCATGATACGCTTTTCATTCAACAATGCAATAGCTTGCATTGTACGCAACTTCGAGTTCTAAAACACCGCGACTAATCAAAGTAGTTGTTATGACTAGTAATAACCACTTTTTAAATTTATAGAAATTTTATATTTCAAAATGGACTTCATTTTTTTATTCCTAATATTGAAATTAGCCTATGTTGAATTTTTTGTAATTTTCTGAGAACTTCCAAAATTTTATGAATAGTGAAAAATACTTAAAACAAATTTTTTAATCAAAATAATTTATACTGATAAGTTATACTATTGAGTGGTTTTAAAGTATAATTAGAATATATTTTTACCATTTTATCCAATGGTGTTCAATAGAATTAATTTCACATTGAAATTGGACATAAACAATTGTCTATCTTTTGATATATATTGTTTCTTAAAAACACGCTATTTGTTGTGACAGTGGGAATTAATTATAATATTAATTAATGAAACTTATATGTTTGTAATTTCATAAAACAGACATCATTTTTGAATTTGGAATATCAATTATATCTTAGGCTGAAATTTTGGCATTGTTCTGAAAAACTTCAATTTTTGATGAATAGTGAAACCACTAAGTGGTAGTTAAATAACTGATTTTTCGTTTAAATGAAATATTACCACTTCTGTGGTTTGATTTTCAAAAATCCAACATACATGGTTGTAATTAAGAAGTAAAATTTGGTTCAATGAGATTAAATTAATTTTTTGGTGAATAGTAATTTTTAAGTTCTTAATCGCGATTAGAGGTAATTAGTGTAGTTTAATGTAAAAATAATGTTTTAATTATATGATATGAGCATGAAACATTTCCTACCCTAGTTGGATGTGCCATGGCCGACCATGACAATCCATGGGTCAACTTGGGGACCCCATGGAGACACTTTAGTTGGAAAATGACATAAATACCTTTTATTTAATGTTAAAGTAAAAAAATGACACAAACATGAAATGTTTTACTAAAACAATTTTTTCATGGGGTTATACAAGTCATATATTTGACTATAGATTGTCATTGGAAAGCTAAAAAGCTTTCCTATATCATAGTATTTGTTTTATAATTTTTAGACATTAAATAAATTAAATTATTTATGACATCATGATGATGCAGCGATGACCTCAATATTTAACAATTTAAATAAAATAGAAATATAATGTAATATCTAAGACCTAAACATGTCCAAAACCTATTGGATGGGGGGATTTAGAGCCCTTATCACCTTATCCTCGAATTATATAAGTGTGGGACCTCTAAAATCCGAAACTCATTTTATAATAAAGTGACTTTTCTTTACAATCCAAGAGTGCCCCTCCTCTCCTCTTATAAAAGGCCCCCACCTCTACCACCTCATTCACACTTTCAATCCATTTGGCTCGGCCAACCTCTGCCCAAATACTCTCCCAACTTCCCCCTCTTACTCCTATAAGCCTCACTTTGCGTAGAACGCTTCCCAAGGAAGCCTTTGGCTCAAATCCATAAGAGTTACCCGATTTTGAGGTAATGTCTTCTCTAATGTTGTTTTGTTTTATTTTTCTTCTCCAACCCCCTAAACACTTTTTATTCATTTCTTTTGTAACAAAACCAGTATCCTCAATATACTATGATGTTTTTACAAGACGGATTCGAGCTAAACTTACACACACCTACATCTAATGGTTAAAGAACATATTGTTTTTGTGGATGGCAAATTTTTGCCTCACGAAACGATGATTGTTCAACACTCAGATAACACCTCTATTGGTGGCCATTATGATGACACTATTTTTATATATGATATATATTATGTTTATGTTTTCCTTATGATTTTGTATTTTTCATTTATGTCATACCTTTATGGTTTCCATTATGGGTAAACGCGATATTTTCATTTTAGGAAGTGTGAACTATCGCCCCCTCAAAGTGATTGGAATCGTTAATACCATATGTGGGATGTATAAAGGATGGAGTAAATGGTATTATACACTATATTATACTGTAATTATATTATACCTTTATATAAATATGATTTCATTTCATTAAATATGAAATAGAAATGAAAGTAGCGTTCATGCGTACGTACGACTTACCGTCTCCATGAATGGTGCATTTCATTTCTTACCTATAAACGTTATGGAATATTATAAGTGAATGTATATAATGGATATATATGAGATATATGATATCTATATCATTAATATAATTCTGGATATAATGGATATATCACCACATGAACAACTTGTAATTATAAGAATTTTATTTTTGACTCAAGTACCTAAGATCGACAAAATGACCGTTATAAACATTAATAATTACATAATGTTCATAACATGGTAATAAGGGATATAAAAGGAATAATAAACATGAAAAAGGTTCTTATGTAAATAGAAATTAACTCTAGTTTATTATTCAGGAGGTTAAAGAATGGTCGAGTTAGGACAAGACGCAAGGTAAGGGAATTTCTTAACCCAACTTCCATTCTTTGGGTTAATCTCTTACTTTCAAATTATGTCATTATATTATTATGTCCTATTTTTTATTTTTACTTTATTCATGTGTACCTATAGTGAATACACAAAATAGATCTATTTTATTTTAAAAATGATCTTTTTAAGGACTTCGTCTCAATCTCCTTTCATTGAGGCATATTTGGTTTTATACAAAACTTTCTTCTATACGGTGTATAAACCCCTTTGAATTTTACGTTTATTCAAAAGGAATCTTTTTTATACAAAGCGTTTTACTAAACGACAAAAAGGGAATGTTTTTCATTCCTTACATATGTGGCGACAATGACTTCTCCGCCGTCGTGACCATTATTTGGGTTTTGGCTTCCTCTACAAGCCATCACTTTTTTTTAATGAAAAATAAACACTAAGTTTTAACATTCTTTTATTTTGGTATTGAAAATGGTTTTGAAAGTGTTTTTATTATATCAATGTGTTGTATTGATATCTTATGATTGAAATGTAGAAATGTTATGCAATTATGTTATGGTTTATGATATGTTTATACCTATTCATATGAAGAATGCATTGGACTTAATAAGTGATGAGTGGAGCCCACTACAGCTCCTCGATGCATCGGTAGGTCTCATGAGACAAACTACTGTCTTGGCACGAGGCCTTGACAAAATATTATTTGTGGTCTTGGCACGAGGCCTTGGATACGTGGTTATGATAGTCTGGCATTATGCATTCCATCATTATGAAAGTGGTTATTGATATTGAATGTGATTATTCGACCAGTAGAATATCCATGTGACGAAGTAAATGGCATTATTTCATTTCACTTTTGCCATATTATGCTAAAGTTCAAGTTTAAAAGTCTTTTGTTTTAGTTATAAATTGCCTTAAATGTTAGTGTTTATTTATGAAAGCTTCTGCTATGTTGTTATCCTTACTGAGCATCTGAGATCACCCCTTTCAATGTTTTAATATTTTCCAGGATGTGAAGAAGTATTTTATGAATGACCTGCATGGATAGTCAGAAGAGGATATGAGTGTGGACTATGAAGAATTTGTTATTAGTTTTTCACTTTATGATGTAATGTAACATTTATGGATGTATCTAGTGTTTCCAAGGCTACTAAACTAATCGGCCTTTCGAGACATGATCTTTTGTGATCATGCCAATGTTACGAAGTAATGCACCGACTCTGGGTAGCTGGGGTCGGGGCGTTACAGTTGGTATCAGAGGCAATTTAGTACTATCCTTGGAAGCTAGATTTATATAAACCCTGATTAGAGCACATATCCCAAAGATAGACTTTGAGGATTAGTATAGAAGAACTTCCTAAAATTTTGTTATTGTAGAGATTTTGTGAGTTTTCCGAGCAATACATCCCTGTCTGGATATGAGCAGGTAGAGGCGGCTTTGGCACAGAAGTACATAGGGGTAAAACCCGAAAACACCGCTTTGAGCTAGACTCGAACGGGAACTGGTGCACGACAACGGGCCTTGCTGCACTCTTGGTTACGACACTCCCGAGGGATATGATTAGGATAATTCTCGTTTTCTTTACAAACCACTATGAATGGTTATGAGTATATACTTCCTCAAAGAAAACCTTTTTATGATTATGGATTATATCCATAAATATTTCAATTTATGTTAAGTATTTTATAAGTATGGAATTATGTATTTTGATTCATAAACTAATCTAGTTTATTCCATTGCATAGAAATGGCGCCTAGTGGAAGGAATTGAAACCGTATCAATGCACGCACTTCGTGTAGGGATTTCCCTCCTACTCAAGATAATTATTGTGGATCTGGAGATACAACTGGTGCTGATCAACTTATTACCATACTGGGACAACTCACTCAAGTTATGAATAATAACCTTACTCGTATGGATCACCCTAATCCACAACGTGGAGGATCAATGTTATACTGCTTCATGAGGCAATAGCCGCCAACATTTAATGGGGGTACAAATCCATTAGTAGCTGAGAAATGGATAAACTCCTTAGAGAAAATATTCCATGCCTTGGGGAGTAGCGAAAGGGAGAAGGTTTTCATTGCAGTTTACCGCCTCACTGGAGATGCCGATCAGTGGTGGTAGCTGATTCAAAACACAAAGGAAGATGATGACGTATCGAATATGGAATGGAGGGAGTTCAAAGATCTTTTCCTAGAAAAATACTATCCTCGTGACCATTGAGCAGATATGGAAAGACAATTTCTGAGTCTGAGACAAAAGGAGGATGAGAATGTCACAAAGTATTAGGCCAACTTTACAAGGTTGGTGAGGTATGCTGTAGATTATATACGTAACCCAAGAGGTAATATTGATTGTTTCTTTGATGGGTTAAAACCATTTCTCTGTAGAGAATTAGTATCACAATCTTTCTCAACATATGAAGATATTGTCACTTGTGCTATCAAGATAGAAAAGTAATTCTCTAAGTCTTATGACAACAATGTAAAGCAAGAGAAGAAGAGAACGGTGGAACAAGAGACAAATAAAGGGAAAAAGGGAAAGAAGGATTTTCCATTATATGATAATTGTGGGAAGAATCACCATGGTACTTGCCTAAAAGGAATGGGAGTTTGTTATAAATGTGGAGAAAAAGGTCACCAGGCACGTGATTGCAAGGGAAAGAAAGAGGCTATCAATGTTGAATGCTACAATTGTAGGGAAATGGGGCATTATGAAAATGAATGTCCTAAGAATCAGGGAAACTTACCTCAGAAAAGGCCATGGGATCATGGACAATCTTATTCTGTTACTACAGTTGAAGCAGAATAACTAATGTATTGGTGCTTTTGGACTCATGGATTATATTCTGGTTATTAGAATAATATGATATATATATAAGGATTGTACTGCAGTACTTGTTGATTTCAGTAAGGTTTTAATATGATGAAGGTAATTATATTTTTAGTATGTGACAATAAGAGAAACATTACTTTGTTTGGGGAATCTGATAAATTGATTTTGGAATTAAGAGAATTTTTAGAGAATGTCTGGGCAGAGGTATTTTGGATAACTATAATGGTTGGAGTGGATTAAGTCGATCTTTTGATAGTATTGTTTAAGGTTAAAAAATATATGAATATTATTTTTGGAATATTATAATACTATAGTTTTAGGAAAAGGGCAACCTGCAGGGTGGGGCATAACCCGTCGCGTCGGACAAAGCTGCAGGAATTGAACCCATAACCATAGTGCGATAGGCCTTTATTTCCTACCACTAGCCTACAGGAAGTCCCTGGTTATTACAAAATAATTTTACTAATCTAAATGGTATGTGTTAATATTTGGAACCGTATAAAATTAGGATAAGTATAATATTTTTGAGTTCTATTATCTTTTTGAGTGAAAGATGAGTTGAAGGTTGAAACTCTAATTGTCAAGCATAAATATATATATACCTATCTCCTATTCAATGAATAAAATAATTCTTAAACATTAGTAAAGGGATATTAAAACAATGAAATGTGTTATGCTAATACCTTATGTCTTGTTGAACTGATGATATTTTAAATCAACATAGATTGAAGGCTTTGAGGCCCTCAATTTGACAGTTGATTGTGATTGATGACCTCAATCACTCCCTAAAAATATTTACGTTTTTCCTCCAAATATATGTCTCTAATTGCCACCAATGTTCTCCTAATCGAGTTCATAATTGGGTGGTGACTTTTTCATTTCCCTTTCCCTCTTATTAAGGCTAAATTTTATTAGTCTTATTTCCAATGATGGTTTTCCACAAAGGTATTTTCTCTTTTCAAACTTTTATTTTCAAAGAAAAAATTTCAAATTGCGAGGACACAATTTATTTAAGGAGGGGAGAATGTAACACCCCGAGCTTCCACGATACGCTTCTCATTCAATAATGTAATAGCTTGCATTGTACACAACTTCGAGTTCTAAAACACCGCGACAAATCAAAGTAGCCGTTATGAATAGTAATAACCACTTTTTAAATATATAGAAATTTTATATTTCAAAATGGACTTCATTTTTCTATTCCTAATATTGAAATTATCCTATGTTGAATTTTTTGTACTTTTCTAAGAACTTCAAAATTTTTATGAATAGTGAAAAATACTTAAAACAACTTTTTTAATCAAAATAATTTATAGTGATAAGTTATACTATTGAGTGGTTTTAAAGTATAATTAGAATATATTTTTACCATTTTATCCAATGGTGTTCATTAGAATTAATTTCACTCTGAAATTGGACATAAACAATTTTCAATCTTTTGATATATATTGTTTCTTAAAAACACGCTGTTTGTTGTGACAGCGGGAATTAATTATAAAATTAATTAATGCAACTTATATGTTTGGAATTTCATAAAATAGACATCATTTTTGAATTCTGAATATCAATTATAGCTTAGGGTGAAATTTTGGCATTGTTCGGAAAAACTTCAATTTTTGATGAATAGTGAAACCACTAAGTGGTAGTTAAATAACTGATTTTACGTTTAAATGAAATATTACCACTTCTTTGGTTTGATTTTCAAAAATCCAACATACATGGTTGTCATTAATAAGTAAAATGTGGTTCAATGAGATTATAATAATTTTTTGGTGAATAGTAACTTTTAAGTTCTTAATCGCGATTAGAGGTAATTAGTGTAATTTAAGTTAAAAATAATGTTTTAATAATATGAGATGAGCTTGATATATGTCCTACCCTCATTGGATGTGCCATTTCCGACCACGAAAATCCATGGGTCAACATGGGGACCCCATGGATCCACTTTATTTGGAAAATAACATAAATACCTTTTATTTAATGTTAAAGTAAGAAAATGACACAAACATGAAATGTTTTACAAAACAATTTTAAATGGGTTTATACAAGTAATATTTTTAACTATAAATATTCATTGGAAAGCTGAAAAGATTTCCTACATCATAGTATTTTTTTATAATTTTTAGACATTAAATAAATTAAATTATTTATGACATCATGATGATGCAGCGATGACCTCATTATTTAACGATTTAAATAAAATGGAAAGATAATGTAATATCCAAGACCTACACATGTCCAAAACATATTGCATGGGTCTATTTAGAACCCTTATCACCTTAGAATCTAATTATATAAGTTTGGTACCTCTAAAATCCGAAACGCATTTTATAATAAAGTGACTTTTCATTACATTACAAGAGTGCCCCTCCTCTCCTCTTATAAAAGGCCCCCACCTCTACCACCTCATTCACACTTTCAAGCCATTTGGCTCGGCCAACCTCTGCCCAAATCCTCTCCCAACTTCCCCTATTACTCATAGAAGCCTCACTTTTGGCATATCACTTCTAAAATAAGCCTTTGGCTCAAATCGAAAAGAGTTACCCGATTTTGAGGTAATATCTTCTCTAATGTTGTTTTGTTTTATTTTTCTTCGGCAACCCCCTAAACACTTTTTATTAATTTATTTTGTTACAACAACAGTATCATCAATATACTATGATGTTGTTATAAGAAGTATTAGATCTACACTTACACACACCTACATCTAATGGTTAAAGAACATACTATTTCTGTGGATGGTGAATTTTTGCCTCACGAAACGATGATTGTTCAACACTCAAATAACACCTCTAATGGTGGCCATTATGATGAAACTATTTTTATATATGATATATATTATGTTTTTGTTTTCCTTATGATTTTTTATTTTTCATGTATGTCATACCTTTATGGTTTCCATTATGGGTAAACGCGATATTTTCATTTTAGGAAGTGCAGACTACCGCCCCCTCAAAGTGATTTGAAACGTTAATACCATATGTGGGATGTATAAAGGATGGAGTAAATGGTATTATACACTATATTATACTGGAATTATATTATACCTTTATATAATTATTATTTTATTTCATTAAATATGAAATAGAAATGAAAGTAGCGTTCATGCGTACGTACGGCTTACCGTCTCCATGAATGGTGCATTTCATTTCTTACCTCTAAACGTTATGGAATATTATAAATGCATGTATATAATGGATATATATAAGATATATGATATCTATATCATGAATATAATTCTGGATATAATGGATATATCACCACATGAACAACTTGTAATTATAAGAATTTCATTTTTGACTCAAGTACCTAAGATCGACAAAATGACCGTTATAAACATTAATAATTACATAATGTTTCTAACATGGTAATAAGGGATATAAAAGGAATAATAAACATGAAAAATGTTCTTAAGTAAATAGAAATTAACTCTAGTTTATTATTCAGGAGGTTAAAGAATGGTCGAGTCAGGAAAAGACACTAGGTAAGGGAATTTCTTAACCCAACTTCCATTCTTTGGGTTAATCTCCTACTTTCAAATTATGTCAAGTTATTATTATGTCCTATTTTGTATTTTTACATTCTTCATGTGTACCTATAGTGAATACACATAATAGATCTATTTTGTTTTAAAAATGATATTTTTAAGGACTTCGTCTCAATCTCCTTTCATTGAGGCATATTTGGTTTTATACACAACTTTCTTCTATATGGTGTATAAAACCCTTTGACTTTTACGTTTATTCAAAAGGAATCTTTTTTATACGAAGTGTTTTACTAAACGACAAAAAGGGAATGTTTTTCTTTCCGTACATATGTGGTGACAACAACTTCTCCGCCGCCGTGACCATTATTTGGGTTTCGGCTTCCTCTACAAGCCATCACTTTTTTTTAATGAAAAATAAACACAAAGTTTTAACTTTCTTTTATTTTGGTATTGAAAATGGTTTTGAAAGTGTTTTTATTTTATCAATTTGTTGTATTGATATCTTATGATTGAAATGTAGAAATTTTATGCAATTATGTTATGGTTTATGATATGTTTAAACCTATTCATACGAGGAATGCATTCGACTTAATAAGTGACGAGTGGAGCCTGGTATAGCTCCTCGATGCATCGGTGGGTCTCATGAGAGAAACTAGTGTCTTGGCACGAGGCCTTGACAAAATCTTATTTGTGGTTTTGGCACGAGGCCTTGGCTACGTGGTTATGATAGTCTGGAATTATGCATTCCATCATTATGAAAGTGGTTATTGATATTGCGTGTGATTATTTGACCAGTAAAATATCCATGTGAAGAAGTAAATGGCATTATTTCATCTCACTTTTTCCATATTATGCTAAAGTTCAAGTTTAAAAGTCTTTTGTTTTAGTTATACATTGCCTTAAATGTTAGTGTTTATTTATGAAAGCTTCTGCTATGTTGTTATCCTTACTGAGCATCTGAGCTCACCCCTTTCAATGTTTTAATATTTTCCAGGATGTGAAGAAGTATTTTATGAATGACCTGCAGGGATAGTCAGAAAAGGATATGAGTGTGGACTATGAAGACTTTGTTATTAGTTTTTCACTTTATGATGTAATGTAACATTTATGAATGTATCTAGTGTTTCCAAGGATACTAAAATAATCGGTCTTTCGAGAATTGATCTTTTGTGATCATGCCAATGTTACGAAGTAATGCACCGACTCGGGGTAGCTGGGGTCGGGGCGTTACAATTACCATTAATTCTCTCATAATCATTCCATCGTATATTGGATAATATTTCTACAGACATGAATAGATTTTGAAGTCTAATAATCAATGGAATGATCCACATGAAATTTTATAGAACACTAGATAGTGTTCCATTTTTATTTTCCTTCCATCAAAATGTAACACATTCAATACAGTAATTATGGTCAATCATTTCCTCCTAAAATAAACTGAAATATTTTGGAATAACATGAAATTTATTATAAGCAATTTTAATATGCTTAATTAACATGCATTCCTTATATTGATTTGAGGCAATATCTAAACCATCAGGAAGAAATCCCTTCAAAAAGGAAACAACATAATAAATGTTAGTATTATAAATTACAAATATGATTTTTCTAATATATAAATCCATTAAAAATTACAACCTCTTCATTATATTGCATTCCTGATATACTCGATTTGAAGAATAATTCATTAATTTTTTCACTCTCTCATCATCATAATCTTTCTTATTTTCCTCATGTGTATTGAAATCATTTCCTTCTTGCAATGGAATAACAACTCTCTCATGAGTATGCCCAAATGGAAACCAATCCAAAATAATATTCTCTACAATACTTCTCTTGTTCCATTTTGGAATAGTAGAAAATTTTTCTATCTCTCCATGGTGATTCCAAACATAATAGTATGTTTGAAACCCATATTTCATTATATGATAGTTAACTTCCTCCCAACTTAACCATGGTCTTCCAACACAATTATATCTTGTAAAATATATAAAATCTCTATATAAAAAATTTTTAAATGAAAAATATATATTTTTTGAAATTCTATTGAAACATGGCTTAAATCTAATCAGTATGATAAATCCATTTATTATCTGTTAAAT
Organism: Viscum album; assembly: GCA_963277665.1. Lineage (NCBI taxonomy): Eukaryota > Viridiplantae > Streptophyta > Magnoliopsida > Santalales > Viscaceae > Viscum > Viscum album. Next base: position 138,912,874 of record OY728164.1, read on the forward strand.
TACAAGGAAAAATATGTATATTCTGATCAATGATGTACACCAGAATTAAAAATCTCATTATAACCAATTCTAATATGAATTTTATCAAATAATACTAATATCTAGAAAAAAAATTAATAATAGAACTAAAATATGCTATAAGTGATGACTACAAATAAAAAATAATGGTGGGTAACCCTTAAATTTTAGAATTACCTAGCATGGTGGATAAATTGAATAACTTTGATCATACAAATCGTATATATAATTATAATCAATTTTTCCTTGTAATGAAAAAACGAGTGGGTTGGGGTGGGGTGGGCTAATCCCACACGTGTTTGAGCCCTCATGGGTTTGTCCATATAATCCCATAAACAATGCGAACATTACCATGAGAAATCATATATCATGGTTTAATAATTATATTTTACATAAAAAACTAAAATGTTAAAAAAAACATGTTGTAAAAAAAATTTATAAACTTCGGCCAACTGGAAAGCCTGCACCCATGAGGGATCAACCCACCTTGGCCAGTAACCATACGGGTTCAACCCTCATTGTTCTTCACTCTTAATGATAAATATTTTTAGGCATTCACTGCCCCATATCTGCCCCATAACTTCTTATATCATATTTCACAGGCCCATTCTTCATTTCTAATCTTATATACCATGAGGATTAAATTTCATTCTTGGTCAACAATGGATAACAACAAGTTCCAAAGACATCATCTTATATAATGGAAATGACATCACATTAACAAAAATAAAACATAAAAATAATTCCATCAGGGACCCTAGGATGAGAACATCAAATGTTTTTCCTTAATACATATGAAATAATGTTTTTTTAAATAGTTAACATTAAATCATAGAATAATAACATAATGAAATATTAAATGTATTATAAAATGTAAAGACATCAAAATATAAACATAATCATTATATTTTAATTATATCCAAACATCATATAAAAATTTTAAAACAACCTTTAGGGAAAAGATAATGCATTCTATTTTGAAAAATATATAATTAAAACAACCAAGTAATAATATGAAATCAAATTAACAAAATAAAATCACATATAAATCATGCTTACCCAATGAAATTTTGTCTACAACAATCATGATATCAATCCCGTTTCAAACATATCATATTTATAATGTTCAAATTTGTAATGATAGTGGAAATATCATGGTTAAATTATTTATTCATTCCACTACTCTTTTTATTTATGGTTCAATAATGGATTGTGAGAATAGAATGTAAAACAATCATATTTTAGGTAATTTAATAATAAAAAGAGAATATATAATAGTTTTCATCCATTTTTATAGAATCCTTGTGTAATAATTTAATTTAAATATATTATTATTGATTTTGTGATTATATTCTAGATAATATTAGTTGAATGGATTGAAATGATAGGGATAGTGGATATGATTTCTTTTACATGTCATTGGGTGGATGTTTTCTATATAAAAATTCATTAATGTGAATAGAATGTCATTTTCAATGAATGACTGTCAATAGTTCCACAGGGATAATAAAAGGTCATTAATTATCTCATCCATATGTTTAATAATAAAATGGAATGATATTTAACGTTATAAAAAATCAAATGGATCAATAATGAGAATAATAACAGAAATATTGATCAGAAATTTATATAATAAAATAATTCTATTAAATACTATATTTTGGTTTCATTACTTATAATTTGTAAATTACATTATTATGTTCTTATTAATAAAAAATTTACATCATAAATAAACTTATTGGATACATTCCTATAAAATGACCAAATAATGAATTTCCTTAGTCCCAATGACAATATTTCTAGGAACATATATCTAGTGACCAAAAATACAACGGTATTATTTAATTTTTATGTACATTCATACATATAATTTTAAAATCATTAATCATTAATCAATTTAATTTCACTATATATAAATATTTAAATTATATTTTTAATCCTTATTTGTTGAAAACTAGGATTATGTGATCAAATAAACCACATTTAAACTTTTTTCTCCCAAAATACAAAAAATAAAATGGAAAATCATGCATTTGAAATCTAAAACATTTGAAAAATATTAAAAAACATAAAAAATTAATTTTTATAAAACTGACTCATAAAAATGAAATGGATGAACATAATAGAATAAAAAAAATTAGGAAAATAAATCATACATCTCAAAGATACCAAAATTCTATTTTTCTAATAATCCATTGGATGGGTGCAATGTTGACTGGGGGGATTCGAGATTCACCCGAGGAGGGAAGGGGGAGGTAGAAATCAACTGATGAGGGGGTGGGGATGGAAAATCTAGCTGCGAAGGGATGGAGGAGGACAATTTCTATTGAGGTGATAGGGGATTTGGGGAATCATGAAACCCTTAAGATTTGAATGCAGATTAGGGGAGGAGGAGCCTGAGCATGCCTCTAAATATTGAGACTTTATATCAATGGTTTAAAAAAACCATTAGTATAGACTGACCTGTAATAATGTTTCTTTAAAGAAAAATGGAATAGAATTTTAAGAAGACTCCATAACCATGGTATTAATAAACTGTGGATTTAGATCAATGGGGATAAATGGGTTTTCTAGTAGTTGAGGGAATGGAATCAATTGGACGTTCTTAAAATATCACATAATATAAACATCAAAATCATATAATGTGGTACCATAGAACCCAAATTAGAACATGAAATGTTATAGGGTTTAAAAAAACTCAACCAATACTATATGGTATGTGTAGATAACATTATAAACCTCATAACTCAATTAATACACTTTATACCTATTTTAACCAAAACATAGATAATTTATCTTTTTACAATGATAACTGTATTATATAGAAAACAGTTAGTGGGTCTATTTTAAAACAATCTAACATAATGATTCCTTATTTTTAATATACATTATTAAATTTAATTTATATAGGTAGTAAAATTAATTATAATATAAGTGCTCAAAATTCAAGAAATTCATTTTTTAGAAAAATAATTGATATACGAGTAAATAAAATTACATTAAAATAATTTATCAAATGTTTTTAAATGAATTATTATTCCTAAATAAAAAATAATTAATGTTTTTATACTTTTTGATCAATATAAAACCAAATGGATTCATAAAATAATACCCTTAAATTCAATGTCCCCAAAAATAATATTAAATTTAATAAATTTTATCCAATATTCATTAATGTTAACCTATGGTTCCCAAATTCAAAATAATGATTGAAAATACATTATATAACTCTTTTAGGATACCATTGGTTCAAAACCCCTTATCCAATTAGATAAATTCAATTATTAGGGTTAAATTAATGTTTTACTGAACTATTTTAACATTCATTATCCTATTTTACCCTTTAACCAAGGTGATAAATTTAACTATGGTTGTTAATAATAATGACTAAATATAAAACATACCAATGTAAAAAAGTTTAATCTGATAATTAATGATGTGGAATCCATTTGTTCTAATTTAATTCATATAATTTATTGAATTTGATATAAAATTAAATATGTAAAATGAGGAAAAAAGTGGTTTTTTTTAAAAAAATATTTTTCATGTATAAGATTATCTTAAATTAAACATATGAGCTATAAAAACATTATATTTATTTAAATTGATATATATATATATAATTTATTAATATTCATTATATGATTCATAATTATGGAATATTATATTTAAATAAAATTGATAATTATGATGATCAATTTTTTTTTTCGAAAAAATTATTTTGAGGTATAAAAATAAGATTATAGAAAAATAAAGTAAAATGATGATTCAAAAGAAATTAATTACTTTTGAAAAATAAAATTGATCATATAAATCTTAATACAAAAAATAATAATTTTTCTTTTAAATTACTTGATATAATGAATATAATTAAGAGTACTTAAAATCACCATTTTTAATTATTCACTGAAAAAATAATCATTTCAAGAAAATTTAAAAAAAATAACACTATGTTAATTTTGATATGGTGATTTGAATAATGATACCCATTTTATAAAATATAATATCTATAAGTGGTATAAATTAATTAAAATATTTAGCTATAAATATTTAAATGAACCATTTATGAAGAAAATGTATTTTTGAGGAATAAAATGACCTTACTAAATATCAGGTAATTATTTATTAAAAAATAAAAAATGTTTTTGAATTAATGAAAACCATTATACATAATTTTTATAATTTTTTTATTCCAATTCTAAAATTCTAATCCAATTTTTAGGAGATAACTGGCCCATGAAATAATAATATTCTAAGAGTGTATCTTACATGATTCACTTAATGTTTCGTGTTGCATACTAAGAAATATATCTAATGTAGTATTATAAATTTTTATGTCGGTACATTAAACCCCCTTAAAAAAATTTCCCTATCAATTTTATCTCTGTCATAAAAGGTTGAACCTTTATTGAAAACTAACATCATAAAGAGGGATAAAAAACATATTTCTAAAAGGAAAAGTGGAAAACATAATGATTACATGAAATATCATGTATTCTAGTTCCTAGATAAGTGGAAAATATCAGGGAAGTTAATATATATATAATAAAGGGAATATAATAAAAAAGGAATAATTTATAGTCATAATGAACATGATTTTGAGAATGTTAATGACCAAAAACCCTTAAATCAGATAGGGGTTAAAAGAACATAAATTCAACAAAAATAAATGTAAAATAACAAGATTTTTATTTTAATATAATTTTATTATTTTATTTAATGAATCATATAATAATTAATAAATTTTAAAAATTAATATTAACTAAAAAAATAGGATTATTCCAAATCGAAACATAATTATATCAATCATGTTTGCAACTAGGGAATGATTACTCCCCTTAAAAGAAACTGCTTGGGAACAAGAAACCTACTACATGTCCTGATTGATAATTATTTCCTTAGATTATAAATTGTTTATTCTTTATCCATGAAAAGTATAAAATAGTTTTCATATTTGGAATCAAATAAATCAGTCCTTTATGATCAACATTCTTATTCTTGTAACTTCATGGGTTTCAACATTTTGTGGTGCTAATTGAAGATTATTGAACTTTCTCTCTTAAATTTTTTTGAATTAAATTATATTGAGAGTTGTTGAATTAATTTTCATAGTTACATATATCTTTATAGTTAAATAAATGAAAATTGGTGACTTAATTCGTTCCCTTAACCTCACATGATTGATGACATTTTTTTTCCAGATGTATAACAACATCCCTTTCCCTTTTAGTATTTATCAGAGTGTTTCCCTCCAAACATATCACATGTGGTAAATTACGTCCTTCCCTTATTATTTATTAACACATTTATTTTTTCATGGTGCTTAGTCATCAACTTCTTCTCTTGGTTTCCATTGAAAATGTAAGATTTATATAATTATTTCTCTATCCTAATAGAACATGATATCATATCATCATATGATAAAAACATATGGGAGAGTAGTTCCCTTCATATTCATGGATTATTGCTATCAAATAAATTTCCCATATTACTTTCTCGATTATAAATATTTTTTATATAATTTCATTCTAAACAAATTATGTTTCCCTAATGCTCATTTATAATTTTATCTACCATTTATTTTATATTAATGAATTTATTTTCCATACCATCTTATTGCTCTTGAGGAATTTATTTCTCAAATAATATATCCCTAAAAATAATCAATTCCATTCTCTCTAATTCTTTCTTCTTTTGTATTTTTGATCAATAACCCAAGTTGATCAATATTATCAATTAACCAATGAACTATAGAAATTAAATTAATTATTCATTACGTCTCAATTCCATAAATATATTTTCTAGTGACATGATCCACGGTTATGATATCAATGTTTCTTAGATCCATTAATAGATGGATAATTTTTTTTATGAAGATGTCCAACATCAATAAAATCTTGTTGTGAAGAAATATTTTTTTCCACATGGTAAATTTCATCTACAATAACATGTTTCAACATTCACAATACATTCACAATCAAACTATCACTAAATAATTCATATTATCTTGTTCATGATGGAAATCCATACATTGATTATAAGTGTTTTCACTTTTTTCATTCCTTCTTCATGGATCCATTTCTTAACATTCACAAACACCACGTTAGATCATTATATTACAGATCATAATGTATATTTTTGAAACCATTAATGTACATAACAAAAAGTAAAAAATTATGTATGACTAATATCAAAGTTATAAGCTTGGTTTCATTGCGAATAATCTCAAATCATAATTTTTTTTTAAAATTTTTCAAAATTTTTTGTATATAAAGGAGAGTTAACCTTGAAATATCCTCTCAGAGTGTCAGATTAGGATTTAATTATGGGAACACTTATCTTGCATCAGAATAGTGGTCAAGATATACTCAACCAACTATTTTCATAGATATTAACTCTAGTTGCATATGTACCAAAATACATCCACTTGTAGTTTTAATATAGATATTTATTTATAGAAATACCATATAACATATATCGTAGTAAAAAATATATGATGTAATCCAATACATATAAATATCCTCAAATTCAGTCTTAGGATTATGCTCCTTAATCATTGTTTTTATAAATCTACATCCCAAGGATTCTACTAATCATTTTCTTATACCAAATATAATTTCCCAAAAAATATTAACCTAGAACTGATGCTTACATTATTACAATGGAAATAAATACAATTGAACTCATCCCAAAATTAATAATTTTCAGTATACTTGGTAAACTAGATGCATACATGAATCGTAAATTTACATTTGAAAACAAAAAAATATAACAAAATATTTTATTTCAGAATATCATTAATAAATCTATAATATCATTGAATATAATTCTTAGTATAAATCATATAATCCTGTAGAAAATACAAAAAGGGTTGGTCTATGATTCTTAGTAAGGGAATACATAAAATAGAAGCTGCCAAAGAATAAATAAGGAATGAATAATATGGAAAGAATAAATGATGATCAAATAATTCGACATAAATAATGACATGATATTGAAACTTATCAATACCCATTAAATATATTTAAATAATCACATTGACATTAATTACTAGTTTTTTAATAATATAATAAATAATTCCACACTGCTAAAAATCACTCTAAAGGCATCGTTCAATGATATCAATAACAAATTAGTAAGGACTCAAGATTAGATATCTTAAATAAATGGGTAAGACCTATGCCAAATAAAAAACATTCATTGTCTCATGATACATATCAATGAATTGAGAGGATATATATTTCTATGCCCCACCGATATCATAATTAGTCAAATTGATTCATCATTTGAATAAAAAATAGAACTTATTCATAATGCCTTAATAATAATTTTTCTACATATATGAAGAACAAGAAAACAAAATGACATTACATTCCCCAGTTATCCTGATCATAAAATATATATTGAAATGATAATGATAGTATCATTACATTATATTCCCATTGGAAAACAATTAAAATAATATTATGTTTTCATTTATGAATTTAAATACAATACCATGATCATTATAAAAATTCTTCATGAAAATACCCTTTTCACTTTAAAAGTCATATTTAAGAACTAAAAATTTATAGTAGATTAGGAAATAATTTTTTTTTCTAAATAAAATATAGAAAATTTCAAAATAATATCTAAATTATTGAGTAATCATGAATTTTTGAAATTTTATTACTTCTAATTTTTTTATGAAAAATATTTGTTAAACATTATCATTAAAATATAAAAAGTCCCCTTTCTGAAATCAAAAATAATATTCCCTTTAAAATATTTTTTTCTCAAATTAAATAATTTGAATAATAGAATTTAAATAGTTAGAAGATAATATTTTAAATATTATTGAAAATATTTTATAAAAAAATGATATGGAAGGAAAGGGTTTTTTGATGAAAGAGAGAAATACGGTTGTTTTTTCTTAATAAAATATTTTGGTCTCTCAGGTTCTTAAATAGAGGAAAATTAAATGAAATAATATAATTTAAATAAATAAGTATTGGATAATAAAATATATATGGTTTTATATATAATGATCAAATAATTACTCAAGTGGATACTTCAACATAAAAAACCCGATTAATGATTATATTTTAAAATAAATCCTTACTAATTTTTTAAACGTGGAATCATAATACCCTTAAATTAATAACAAAAAATGAAACACTGAATATAATTAACTTATTTATCATGATTATATATCATGTAAAAGTATCTATATATACACCTCGTAAATATAAACAGCTTCATAAAATCAACTATGTCTCAATGAAAAAATTTAAGATGAAGAACCCTTACCCCATGTTTTAGTTCTATCATAAGTGATAAAAAATCCTATATAATAAATATAATTTCATTATACATATATCATAGTTCCAAAATAATTTATATCACACCATATATTATTTACTTATTATCATTACTCGTCCCACTGTGGTCCGACCCGTGACCACCACAAGCATGCCTCTGATAGTCCAGGGGCTAAAGACATGCCCCGAGTAAGCATATCCCACAAATGGGAGTCATTTTACTAAAGTAAATATACAGATGCTCACAACATCAAGAACAAAAAATGAAGATGTTTAAAATAACTATGATAATGAATTCTAACATCTATGATCCCACAATAAAGTATGATAATAAAATTACTTAAGTAGAAAACGGGGCCAACAACATGCCCATCCAAAAACTATAAAGAGTCCAGGATATTACAAGGGATAGGTATAAGTAAAATGCTAGATCCTAGTAACACACCTTGATCCTAAAATAGCATGTTATGCTCCACCCACTCACTAATATCATATGACACTTTCTAAATGGCCATCATCTGTATAAGACACTGTATGTGAGGAAAAATACCATACAGGTGTGAGTAAAAAATACTCCGTAGGACACCCCAAAAACACTAATGAAAAAGAACCCAGTATAGTCAGATCAATAAAATATATAGAAATATGTGTATAATAAAAATACCAAGATATCATCAGGAAAAATACCAAGCCACCAGGCAGTCATAACCATCTTCAAGCCACAACATTTTGCACGAAGCAACACTTGTTCCCAGAGAATACACTCCACGAGCAATGATAACATCAGAGAAAAAGATAATTGGGATATATCCAATAAAAACACACTCATCTAATAATACCCTGGTACAAAGGCATGGGGTATGTCCCAGAACCACTAAGGGGACAACACGAATACAATATAGATCAACTCGCAACGCAGGAGATCATGTATCAATGATTCCACAAACACTACTTATACAACCCGATAGATATAGTATCACCAACTTACTTAGGGAGGTGACGTTGATTCTATAAATCCGACCCATGGAATAAGGGATGATATAGGATCACTCTCCAATCTTATGGAGGGATGCCGAATCTCTATTAGAGACTCGATATCTAGAGGGGATCAAAATGAAGTGATATATATGTAATGTTGCTTTGTACCCTCAAGGGGAAGGACCAAGGGAAGGAACTAAATCTATATAGGTACAAACTAAGGAAATAAAGAGCTAAAAACACTCTTGAAGGGGGTCCATGACATGAACCAGAGGGTACATGGTGTGTCCATCTATCCCAATGCATTCCAGTGTAGAAGATCCTTAGAAAACATATATTATTAATATACATGTTACGTATAAGGAGTATGTAGCATGTAGAGAAACATGGTTTCCTTCCAGTGTCAAATGCCCATGTTTGTGTACTAATGCACTGCCTGTGTACTGGCCCATGTACGCCAAGCCATGTCCATGTACAGGTACATGACATGAAATATGGCCATGAAGTTTTTCTTGTGTCTGCGTATTTTACGAAGTACATAATGAGTCACATAGAATGGTTCACACACCATATAATCCGTAACTCTAGCTAAAACCCTAGCCCCATAGTCAGTGGGACCACAGAACATGTAACCCGAAGTTCAAACAGTGTTTAATGGGATTTTTTTGATCGATATTAATCAGTTAAATTTCATACTGCACCATTATAAAGACCGATTCATTTCTAAATATTTTATATTGGGACTTGTTCAGTCATTTCTAACACCGATCAATGGGAAATTAGACTCAATTCCTATAAAAAAATGGATTTATGAGTTGATTTTCCTTGTAAATTGAAGAATGTGAAATCATGTATCTACATCATCTGATCAACTCCATTTTCCACTATTTCACCCCTTCATTTCATTCAAATCCCAGATCTACAATTTTGGATCATTTCTTTAAGAAACGGGTTTGCAAAGATCTATTAAATGGGAACTATTGAAGTCTGGGACACATGAATAAAACCCATAGTGAACAAACAATTGGGGAGAAAAGAATAATAGCGGATAAAAGGAATGATCCTCGATCGACATTCATATTGGTATTGATTCATTTCCATGATAATAAAAACTATGCATCAACAATATTTAAGAATTATATCGATTACAATCCACATAATAAAACCAACCCATAAAACACATGATCCACGAATCAATCTATTAGTCAATCGATCCATATCGATTGTAGAAATAAAGAAGAGAAAATAAAAAAAATAAACCACACCCTAGATTGAGACTGGGCCAATACTTGATAAATAATAGTTTCATTTCCATCGTTTATAAGATTCACAGACTCCATTGGAGCAATGATATAGGATCTGATCATGATCCATTGTTTTCTGCTAGGAAAATTCATTAAATGGTTTTCTTGAAATCTTCAATTTTTTTATATCCAATACTATGAAAATCCTATAACAATCAATTTATTAGAGATAAATATTTTATTTCAAAATTAAACATAATAGATTAATTATTTAATTTATTTCAGTTATCTATGCCCACTGTGAATATTTTGAAATGACCCCTGCTAACAAATATTATGTTACGCATAGGGTAAAATCCTAAATATAAACTCAATGATGACATCAGATTTCTAATCTAGTCCCCCATTTAGGTATTATTCACCTTTTTTAGGAGTACTATATTTTCATTATATTTCATATATTTAATATATTTCAATCATTTATTCTGGGAACACTAGGCTTCTTAATAGCACACTATCTTAGTGTATGATATATAAAATAATCCATATAATATCCAAAAAATAATTCATAGAAAATCCATGATATTACATTCTCCCCCGCATTGGGATTTAAGTCTTGAAAAATATAAAAAATGGCTAGACAAAAATATTTGGTTACTGATAATGAATCTAGGCCTCTAGCTCCCATGTTCTATCCTAAATATTCAATTGCTGCAATCATACACACACAAGGGGAATAGATATCCCATGAAGGATCCTCTCATGTCGGTCCTCGATCACCACCAGCTACTCTCTAATGGAATCTGCATCCCTGGTGTCTAGCTTCCCCTAGTCAATGATGTCTTATGAGACATACAAATACTTCCTCAGGTGTGACATTTAGAAGACATTGTGTTCTTGATCCAAACATGGTGCTAGATCTATGTATTATTTCACCTTAAAAACTGTACATAATATCATGAAGGGGCTATGGAATATGTTAGATAATTTTATTACACATAAAAATAACCTCAATCAAAGATTATATGAGACCCTTAGAAACCCATGGTATCCATCCTCAAACTCCATAGGTCTTTATCACCATTCAACATAAGACTTATAATGGCTTTGTGTAATCTTCACCCTTTCTTGGATTATTTGCACCTTTTCTATAGTAGCTGGCACCAACTCTGATCCCATGAGTTCCAACATTCCTAGATAACTCTATGAATGTTGTGAACTATATCATAGATAATAAAAAACCTCAAATGGTTCCATATCAATAGGGTAATGATAGCTAATTTTGAATGAATATTACCCCAAGGGTAGTTGACCATCCCAATGACTATGAAAGTCTACAATGAATCCCTGCAACATGTGCTCTAAGACATGGATGGTCCACTGTATGTTGCCTTTATTTTGGGAACGAAACACCGTAATCAAGTGTATATGAGTCTAGAGATTATCCTTTAATACTCTCCATAAATGATATGTGAGGAGTGAATCACGTTCAAAGACGATTGTTGAGGTAACACCATAGAGTCAAACTATCTCATGAATGCCGAGGTGTCCCAATATCTATACTGAACACTACTCTCAAATGGAAATAAAGTGGATTGACATGGTGAGTCAGTCAATGACCAGCCATATAGAATTGTGTCCCCTAGATTTATGTGGTAATAACCTAAAACGTACATACAAATCTCATCCCACATCCACTCTAGCACCTAAAGTGATTGAGCTAAACTTGTTGGAACATACTATTCTACCTTCAACTGCTGACATGCGATGCATCGAGATACAATCTCTGTAAGTCATTGCATTATACCTGAAGAAAAAATTGATATCATAGATCCGGATACATTATTTATACACTATTATGTACCAAAAAATGTGGTGAACGAAACTTCTCAAAAATAACTTCCCATAATGTCAAATGTACCATCGTCTGTCCTCTGAAGTGGATTGCATGCTCCCAACCATCATAATATCCATCAGGAGAATTTCAAGTATATATCTAAGTAATTAGGGCATCATAATTAGTATGTATTCACTGAGAATCCCTAAAATGCGCTAACATTTGTGGGGGTAACAACCATATACTAAATACATGAAGTGTTATCCTTTCTACAAAGGAGGACTCCAATGAGGCTAACTAATCTGACACCTCTACCAAAAACTAAGAAAAACAAATCCTTATGATATATTCTTCCACCATGTTCCCATTACTAATATTATAGATAATAATTAATTCATTGTCTTGGAGGAACTCTATCCATCACCTCTCTCTCATGTTCTGATCCTTCTAGGAGAATATGTATTTGAGGCTGTTATGGTTTGAGTAAAAAACTAAACCACTGACCCACCAGGTAGTGTCATCACATCTTCAAAGTGATGACTACTGCTACTGACTCATGATCATCGGTCTTGTAGCTCTGCTCATATTTTCTCAAGTAACATGAACCATATGTAACAAAAATTTGCCTCTTCATCAGAAAACAACCATTTTTATCATTTATGCATCACAAAACACTACATACTAGATACTCTCCACCAGTAATATCATGATGGGAGCACTCCTCAACATCTAAATTAGATCCTAAAATAAATCTTGTAACCTCTCCATAAAAAATGATTCTAATTCTGTGTTAATGCAATCAAGGGTGATGGAAATCTGGATAAGTAATGTTCAAACCATTGATAGTACCCAACAAACCCAATGAAACTATTTACCTCATCAAAAACATTTGGGTGGCTCCCCAGTAAAAACCGCCTAAACCTTTTCTAGATCCACTAAAAATATATCCTATGAGATGACGTGTCCTAGAAATTATACCTTTCAAATCCAAAACTAACTCTTTGAGAGATTCTTTTAAATCTATTTCTCTCAATGTGTTTCCAGGACCATCATAAAATGTCCAACGTGTTATTCTTCAGAAGCTGAATACAACAAGATTTCATCAATGATGACCCACAATTACCAGTTGAAGAAAGGTTGAAAGATATAGTTCATGAGTCCCATGAACACTATTGGGGATTTCATCATGCTGAATGGCATCACCAAGTACTCATAGTGACCATAACGACATTGTAATTTCATCTTCAGTATATCCTCATCTAGTACTCATAGATGGCGATAAACTGATCTAAGGTGAATCTTTAATAACCATTGTTTAGTACTCAACTAATCAAGGAGGTCATAAATCCACATTAGTTGATACTTTTTCTTCACATTCCCTTGATTTAGGAGTCAGTAATCCACACACAACCTCAATATTCCGTACCCCTTCTTTGAAAAATAATACTTGGGATCCCTAGGGGGAATCATTGGGTCTCACAAATATATTCTCCTATAAGTCATACCACTACATTCATATCTATTGATGCTCTTCTAGATACATATGATATTCAGGTACAGATATTGATGCCATCCCATGATCCAATTAGTTGCGTAATTCTATCTCTTAGTGGGGAGGTAAACCTGGTATGTCCTTTGGAAAGATGTCGTCATACTCCACCACCACTACCAGAAATTGATATCCCAAAGAATTTTCTAATACTAGAGTCATTATATCCAATTAAATAGTAATACGATACTATCTCTTATTCATAACGTCATCCTACTCTACCAAGATTCCATTTTCACCCATAATTGAATACCTCATTCCATCACCGTGGACACACTGCATCCTCTGGATAAAATAGCCAATGAAGTCAGTACCTATGGATAGAAAATCTATAACTAAGATTATTTTATAAGGCCTCATTTAGGGTACTAATATATCCCATACAAAAATCTCACCTCCAAGAATCAGATGGAACTATCGACACAATTACACAATCGTTGAGTCACAACCTTTTAGAGTCTCTAGAAACAAGGGCCTAGCTAATTACTCCACCACAATCTCTATGTCTGAAACTAGAGTAGCGGTATGAATGGTGTCGTTAGAACTAGTTTCTATAAATAATTTTGTTAAAGTTAAAAGACATATATTTTAACTAGTATCATCCATGGATCCTTTTTGTCATAGGCCTATATAGGCTTCAGTTGACCTTATCCCTCTCCACCAGTTCCATGATCTTAGAGTGGACCGCCTGGGGTGGTGGTGGTAATAGGTCAAACCTCTAAACACACCTTTTTCCCCATTGGGCTGTATATCACATAATTTTGCCTATGCACCACCTTAATCTATTTCTTTGTCTCTATCCCATAGGATCCTTAACTATGTCATGATAAACTATTCAATGGGTCAGATAATAATCTTCCAACTATCCCCGATCATCACAGGAGTACCACCACACGTCCTTTGGATAATTATAACCACCTTGACATCCCAAAACTACAGACCTCATGTTATAGGATTTCCTCCTGAATCATTTGAAACCCTGGGATCCCAGTGATTTATCTCAGCTTCCTACTACTAAGGCCTCATCTACCATGTTCCAATAGTTAGGTCTCACAACCAGTGTCTGTTGTTCTAAAAATCGTTCCACCAACAAGGACCTTTAAAGAAATCCATCATAGGTGGAAATACAGATGGATTCTAAGTGATACCCTAATGACCCAATGAGATCCCAACTAAATGGTGTAAGATCTGATGAACTGATCTCGCACCGTATCCAAGGTGTAACATGAGATATAAGTAAATTTAGCTCAGTAATCTTCCACGGTTAGGCTTCCTTCAATAGATAAAGAAGCTAATGTTTTCATACTGATCAAAACATGTTTGTATTGAACACATTTATGAAGAGATGCTCAATGTCTATCTAGGGGAGAGCTGTCTCATCTTGTGACTGAGTCACCAAGCTCTACCATCTCCTGTTAGATCCATGAAGATGACTCACTTTGGGGACTTCTATCTATTTGTTAGGCAACCTCACATGGTGAAAAAACTAGAGTGACTACCTCATAAAGTCTTCAACAACATGAGGGTCTATATCACCTTGAAACATGGGTAGTCACTTCCTTTGAAACTCATACAACAAACATATCCTGCTTGCATCCTTGAAATTAACTTTCAGTGCTAGATGTGGCTCAACAGGTTGTGGTATGGCTAGTAAAAAACCCTGAGGTGCTATCCCTGGTAACTTCCCCTGTACCAATGCCTCTTCACTAGGAGGATCATCCTACTTATCAAATATTGTAATCATAGATGGGTCATTATGTAGAGTAATCCTAAAATAAAACATGATGTAACCCAGTCGAAAGAGTATATATGGGGAGCTGACTCAAGAAGGAAATGGAAAGCACAACCATTCCAATGTGATGGATGTACAAAAAAAAATTCCCTAAAACCAATGTTTTTATGTGATAAGTTGAAAGGTAGGTGATCAGAGTCTTTGCGTATTAATAAGTTGGCTGCCACACCAACACTGGAGTCTTTAGCCTGAAAGCCTAAATCGAAACACTAAACACTATTTCCCCAAACCAATCTCACCGAATCTCATCCTATGATAGAATTGTGCTCTGATACCTCTCTTTAATGACCTAATTGACCATGGTTTGTCCTGTTACTACCAAATCCCACCCCTTACTGGGAAGGGACTGGTTACCAGTGCTGAGTAGGTATATCTCCAAAGTGGGAATTATTTTCACAATGTGCATGTACAGATGCACACGTCTCCCAGAACACAAATAATTGAAGTGTAAAGAATTCAAACAATTCATGCATACATCTAAGATCCCACAATAGATTATGGACACAAAATTACTTAAATCATAAAAACTGAAAAAAATATAGGACTAACCAAAAAATGAAAAGAGTCCAACCGACTCCAAGGGTGATGAATAATTCAAATGAAAGGTCCAAGTTAAAACTAAATCCATCATTCTCTAGATATTATACACCCACTCCTTGTACTTACAATACACCATTAAAATGGCCTACATCATTATAAGACATGAAACATGCCTGAAAATCCCATACAGGGGGGAGTACAATAATACTTAGCAGAACACCCCAAAAACACTAAACATGATGCACCATGTATAGTCAACTCAATAAATATATATCAAATAGTGTATAATAGAAACATAATGATTTAATTTGGGAAGATACCACGCCCCTGGATGGTCATAACAAAATACCAGCCTCAGGGTTCTACTAGAAGCAATGACCATTCTAGGATAATCCACTCCATGAGCCAGGCTCTCAGTAGAGACACTCGATGAAGATTTCTATATCCTTATGTACCACCCAATGAAAACTCACTGGTCGTAGAATACCCTAATACACAGATAGGGGTCACACCCAAAACCGATTGGGGATACCCCAATTCCAAATTGGATCAACCCACTATATAGGTTATTGTATTCCAATGATTCCAAAAAAACTATCGATATGACATGCATGATAGATTTTAAATTACATAGTTATGGATATAATATTGATTCAAAAATACCCACTTAGGGAATAAAGGACGATAGAGGATCACACTCTATCCTCATAGAGGGAGATCACAACTCTCTATGATACTAATCCTCTAGAGCAGATTAAAATCAAATGATATGGATGTAATTACACTTTTTACCTTAATGGGGAAGGGAAAAAAAGAACAAAATCAAATTATACAGTCCCAAAACATGAAAATGAAGAGCCACATGAACTATTTAAGGTTGTACATTGCATGTACCGGGTGTTACATGGAATGTCAAGTTATCCCCATGCATTCCCATGTGAAGGAGCCTCCCATTACATGTAGTCTCAATGTATATGTTATATAGAAGGATTTCACGGAGTGTTGAGACACACTGTTTCATTCTCATGCAACCTAGTTGTGTCCATGTACCGAGTTGGTTTCTATGCCCCAACATGTGTATTCCAAGCTGTGTCCGTGTACAAATTCATGACCTATCATATGGATGGGAAATTTTTCTTCAGTTCATGTACTTTCCAAAGTACAGACCGAATAATATAGAATAGTCACATTGAATTTGATATTGATCACACATCATGTGATCCTTAAATATGGAAAAAACCCCAGCACTGCAGATAGGGGGTCCAAAACAAAGTGTAACCCAAAGTACATAATGTGTTACTCAAGATTTTCCATATCCATCTAGATCTCTTGAGTATAATACTATTTATTTATAAATCCACCATCCTCACCAGAGAATTTATATTGGACTCATATAGTCATTTCATAAACTAAAAATGAGAAATAAAACTTTAATCCCCTCAAAATATAAATGTATTCATTGTTCTATGTTGCGCACTGAAGAACATGCAATCATGTATCTATATTTTCTGATCAACTAATGTAACCACCATCAGTCCTCTATCATGTTGTGATGATCCTGAATATGATATTTCAGATATTTTCACCAAGAAACAGGTGTGAAATTATCGATTTATGGGGATATTTCGAACCTCGGTCCAAATGAAGAATTATCATAGTGAGTGATGAATTGGGGGAGAAACGTACAAGAATGGATAAGAGGGATAGACCCTGATCGATGTTTGTATTGATCTCTATTATTTTCCATCATAATAAAAAAAAGAAGCAATAATCGCAAATAATTATCCCAATAAAATCTCCATAAGAAATCTATCCCTCCAATCAGCAAAATATAGTAATAAATATGTTCTTCGATTGATCCAAATTTGTCCTAGAAATCAAGAAAGAAGAAGAAAATGAAATAATCAATTTCCAACCTGGTGTTTTGATCGATCATTGATGAATAATGGTTGTGTTTTGATTATTGATAATATCCACGGACTCTGTTGGCATAATTATCCCTGAACTGATCATGATTTGTCATCATTCGCTAAGAGAAGCTCTCCTACGCTTTGTCTGAAATCTCCAAGGTTTGAGTGGATAACCCTGAGAAAATTAAATAACCATGAATTTAATAGAGAAATAGTAGATACATGAAAAATAAAAAAAATAAATTAATTATTTAATTTATTTAATTTTACAATGCCCGTGATGAATTTTTACTAACGGCCCATGATGACAAAGATTATATCACTCCTTGGGTAAAATATTCATTCTAAAATCAATGTATCCATTAAATTTCCAGTTCAAGACCTATTAAAAAGTTATTATACTTTTTTAGGAAAACAATTTGTACGTTCAATTTAATATATTTAATTAACGTAAAACATTTATTTCAGGTAAACTGGGCCTCAAAATCACATTTCCTCTCAACGAATAGTCTAAAAAATAATCCATATAATTTCCAAAAATAATAAAATGAGAATATGATTTGATAAACTTATAAACATTTATAACCTGTTTATTAACAAATATTTATTTAAATCATCGATATGGGTTATAACTCCTCTATTTTGCATGTATATTTTGGGGAGGTATTTTTTGTCCTTATATATTGATCAGGGTTTCATAATCTCTAGAACTATATTAATGATATAAATATTATAAAAATTATTAATATATATATATATATATTTAAATTCATCAATAATATATATAGATAGAAAAATAAATTACAAAATTCATGGAGAGGGTAGGCCATACATATGTATGAAAAAATATTTCAATTTTTGAAGGATGTAATGAAATAGAGGTAAATAATAATTCACCCTTATTGAACTATAATAATATCACACATAAAAATATAATTATTAAATCCATAATTATAACCATCCAAGAAAAGTGGTTATCAAAAAACGTTTAAACTATTAAATGGAGATGGTAAGTTTAGTTTACGCATGAGTGATGTTTTCACTTTTTATAGGTTGGAAAAAATGTGGATAATGGTGTATAAATCATTATAATAACAATTATGTATATTATAGATATTTTATTCATTTTATAAGAATGTAAACTATATTTTTAGGGGAGGTATATGAATAAATAAAATTTAAAATTAACAATTAAGAGTTATACCTACTTATTGAGAAATCTATTTTAGCCTACACCTTAATCCAAGAAAGGATGATATTTTGGATGGAATAGACGGTGTAGAATGTGGTGAAGGAATATAGAAATGTATTATGTTAGGTATTATTCAATATGTAAGGCTCAAAAGCTTTGAGGGAGAGAGGATATGAGGTGCCCTTATATTATGGAGGGAAATGAAACACATGTAATTTCTTAAAATATTAAATCTTATAAACATCATAATAATATATATTGTCATAGAGGCATCCCATATTATAAGATAATATGTTTTAGGCATGAAATAGTATCAATAAATCAAAATTTTTAATGTTTTTTTAATTTAAAAAATTATCTATTAATTAAACATCCTTAAGACCATTTTAACCATAACCATGATAATTTAAATTTTACCAGGATAACATAATTATATAACCAAAATTAGATGGGGCCTTTTTAGAAAATTTGTACATGTTGATTGAAAAAATTTAATAATTTTTACAATATTTATTTTATACATAAACTATTTCTTAAATTTAATATAATAAAATAAAATGTATGAAAAACTTTTTTGGGAAAATACATGGTTTAAGAGAAAAAATAATTTAACCATTAAATAAAGTAATATTAAATTTACATGAATATTTTTGGTTAATTAAAAAACTACTTTGGGTTTTTATTCTTTTATAAAAATCCAAAATATGATTAAATCTTACAAACATTCTAAAAAATGAAAAGATCAATAAAATTAAATTCCATAATATATAACATATCGTTAAAAAAGTAAACATAGGGTTCCCTATTCCAAAAATAGTGATTTAAAATAAATTATCTATCTAATTAATGATTCATTTGGTCTATAAATAACTCATACAATAGTATAATGGAAATTTTTAGGGTTATTATAATTTTTTACCCAATAATGTTAACGTTCTGTACCCGTTTTACCCTTTACTGAGGTAATAAATTTTACTATGATTAAAAGTCATAATGCCCAAAAATAAAATGGACCTATTTACAAAATTTCATTATCCAGTTGAAAAACATGGAACACATTTTATCAAATTTAAGTATCATAAGTTGAGATATTTATTTTTAAATTTATACGGAAAATTGCAATTAAAATTGATATTTAGAACAAAAAAAAATAAAAAATTTCATGTATAACATAATCTTACATTATATTTATGACTCCTAATAATCCTTATATGAATTTTAAATTCATTTATATAGGTGTATAATTTAAAAAAATTAAATTTAATAATTCATCATTATGGATTAATTTAAAAAATTAAAATGGAAAAACATTTGGAACATAATTATTGGTTTTTGAAAAGTCAATTATTGAGTATATAAATAAAATTATAACAAAATAAAATAAAATTTTGAATCAATTGTAAATAAATATTTCATTATTGATAAAATAAATCACCTGATAAATTACTAAAAAATTAAAAATATAGTGTATCTTTAAAAGTACTCGATATAATGAAATGAAATAAGAGTAATTTACAAATATGTTTTTTTAATATTCATTAAAAAATCAATCATTTCATAAAAATCTCAAAATTTCAACCCATGTTAATTTTTATATATTGATTAATAAATTTTTATAATTTTAATCAAATAAAATATATAATATTTTATTAAATTAATTATAATATTTTCCTTAAAAAATAAATAACATTTGTGAAGAAACTGTATTTTTTGTAGAATAAAATTACTTTACTGAAAATTTAATACTTATTAATTATTATTTAATATATTAATTCTAATTATATAAAACCATTATAAATAATTTTTATAATATTGTTATTCAAATTCATACGTTCCAAACCAAAGCCTCCAAGATAACATTTACATTTTATTATAATATTTTAATAGTGTTTCATAGTTCCCTTAAAGCATAATGTTGCATGCTATGAAATCTATCAAGCATAGTATTCAGATTTTTCAGGGTGTAACAATAAACCTATTCAAAAATTTAGTGTTACATGGTTATTGGTGTAACATATTTCTTATGGGGCCATTTAATACATTCAATGAGACTATATAATGTCATTCTTCGAATGGATTGGTTGTATCCTATCCGTGCCTATATTGATTGTTTCTATTTGAGGATGTTGTGGACTCAAGAAGATAGGTTGAGATTTACATTCATTTTTACAAGTAATTCCAAGTAAATATGGATGGTCTTATGTGTAATATATTACAGTTGATCTCTAATCATTTTGGTATCCTACCTCTTCGGGCTAAAGATTTTGTGGAAGTTTGGATCCCACTATTATATAGGAGTACATGGACATATTTATTATAGATGTACGTAGTTTTATTCCTCATAAAAACATGACATAAGTATTAGTATTCAATTAGGTACAATTCTAATATCTTCATTTATATATCATATCCACCATATTCATCTTTGATATCTAAGGGTTTTCTTGGAGAACATTCAAAGGGAATGCTTTATCTGACATAGTGTGTCCATTTTGGGAAGCTCAAATATTATTCACCAAGAATGAAGACAGGAGCCTACGGTTTTCTGTATATTATTTATTCATGAATTAGGTGATGATTAAGATGAAAAATCCACTACCAATGAATTTTTACATATTTCATAGTTGAAAGGGTGAGGTTGTTCTAAAATATCGACCTCAGGTTAGGTTATCACCAACTATGGTATATAAGGAGGATATATCGAAGATGAAATTACATTGCTTCTATGGTAAGTAGGAGTAACTGGTGATTCTATTTTGCATGATGAATTCCATGGTGGTGTTTATGGGACTCATGATTCATATATTTCAACAATTTATGTACATGTTAATGATATATTTAATAAAATAAATTATCATTTAACAGACAACGATGGATGATCATGCTGGGTATTTGAGGATGATGCCTCACATACTTTGAGAGAATCAAATATATGAAATTGTCTTAGTGATCTTGTTATAAATTAGAGTGTTCCACATTCTGGGACACATTATAGTGACCCCACCTTTTCATCAATACATATTATATCATTTTACATTAATAATTAATCCATTACACAAACATATTCCTGTGGACCATAATAGTTTAGCATCATTGAAGACTAGGTACACAATCTTCTGATTATGTGAAATATGTTAATCTTATTACATAATTATCATACCACATAGTACTATTTTTAGACTTACCAAACTTGATACCATTATTCATATCCTGGGGAATAGAAAAATAATAGAGGGTTCACTTATATTCTCAGTAAGTGTGAACAAGGAATATAAGAAAGAATAACATGAGCATAATGGTATGATAACATCAATATAAATGTTTAAATTCATATGCTACATATAAAATATCATCATCTCAAGTCATGGTTTAAAGAATTATCGTTCATAAGGCATAAATCATTAGAAAATAAAATAACATGAGTAATGAGAGCATAAAATTCGTATAATACATAGAATTTTGGATTACAAATATGTATATAAAGATATTTACATAGTAGTCAAGGCTCACTTCTAAGGTCGTCATAGTATAATGGTCTCATTCCCACAACCACCATAGTAGTCATGGATCATCCCCAAGACCATCATAGCATAAAAATTTCCTCACAAAATTCATTTCACTCCCTGTCATATTTCTATCTATCTTATGATATATAAATCTTTACCCAATTAATTAGAGGGAGATATAGGTCCCACCCCTCAAATAATGGAAATCATATATATGTTCTCTCAATGATATTAATAAATTCCACAAACTATAAATAATTCATTGAACTGAGTTACGTAAAAAATATATCATACCATAACCTATGGAAAATATGAAATTTATATAATCAATTAATAATTTTATCATAGAATAATCCATGGAAAAATAAGTAGGATTCATATGAATTTTATCATTGTAAAACATGTTGATGATAAATAGGTTTCATAAATATCTTATCATCATAAATAGTTTAGAGAAAGAATAATAATGGAATAAATGTTTAATATGCCCTGAAAATAATAGGTTAAATCAAGTTAATTCTTCTTTGATAGAGAATTATTTTGAAAGATAACCCACAAGGAACCTTTTTTGATAAAAATAAATTTTATTTCAAAATAAGTTTTTAAAACTTAAAATTCATAAAATATTTTGGAAAGGAATTTATTTGAAAATAACTTTGAAAACATATAAAATATGCTATAAAAATTCTTTTAATCATTTCTTATGTAAAATAAACTTTATATTTTGAAAAAAGCTTTTTAAAACAGTACACATTTTTAAAATCATTTCCTTTTTGAAATAATTTATTTAAAATCTTATAATATCCAAAAAACGAAGGTAGACATTTTATTTTAATATTAAATTGAATTTTTTGAAACATTAAATAATTTATATGTCATCATTGCGGGAAATGATGTGCATGCCATGAATTTCAAGGATAATGGTTTTTCTAATTTTTGTTAAAAGACAAACAAGAATTATTTTGAAAACTATGTAATGATTTATTTATATTTTTTGAAATGTAAAACATGGGTTAAAATATAATTCATAAATTATTTGAATAATCTTAAAATCATTTTGAAAAAAAATGATAAAAAATGTTTTTGTAAGAAAAAGTGTTTTCGACCAAGGAGGGAAATAAAAGATATTTTTATTAAAAAATGTTTTTATTTAATGGATACATAAATAAAGAAAATATAATGGAAAAAATTTATTCCCTATAAATAAAAAAGGAAGAAAAAATCAGGATTTTCCAATGAGATACTACATAATAATTCATTGTAATAAAACATTAACAACATTGATAAACAATGCGATTGTGACATAAAATCTTTACCACTTTGGTAACATTGAATTGTAATATCCAAGAAAGAATAAAATTAAATGAAACATAAAATATCATGAGAATAAATAACGTCA
Source organism: Viscum album (assembly GCA_963277665.1). NCBI lineage: Eukaryota > Viridiplantae > Streptophyta > Magnoliopsida > Santalales > Viscaceae > Viscum > Viscum album. The sequence goes on from OY728164.1 coordinate 138,937,139, forward strand.
TGATATTAAATTCCAAATTAGTTTTGTATACAAAAGATTAATGAAAATACATGCATAATAGAACATATGTCTGGTGGAATGAAAATTGAGACAAAAATCCCTTATAGATTCGGAATCTTTTGATACATAAACCCCATGAAAGATAGGAACACAAATGGATATTTAAATACCAATAATTATAGGTATTTTAATTATATAATTAAATTTTGGTCATTTTATACACCACAAAAAAGAAATTGGATGTGAATTTAGCTTGTGTCTCGTAGAAAATAAAGGTGAGATGGAAATCCCTTATAACTTTATCATTTTTTAAAAACACATTAACCAATAAATAATAATATAAAATAAAAAATAATTTTCATTAAAAAACGATATTCATTATTTGAACATTCAAATGGGCATTATATTCACCGAAAAAAACAATTTAGTGCTAAATTTTCATATGTCTCCATAAAATAAAAGAGAGGCTAGAAATTCATTCTCATAACTCTCGACTTCCTTCATACACCTTTGAAACCCTTGTATAACACATATATGATTATTATAAATATATTATGATACAATATTTATATATACCACACCATAAATGACTTACTTTTGAAAATTTATTACAAATCTATTAAGAATTATGTGTTCAACTCACTTTTCGAGTGATAATTACATTATCTTTTGTGTATATTTTATTTTTTTAATTTTTTGGGTTCTTATAAATTTGATCACCGTACCATAATCTAAATAATTATTATTAGTAAATATATATTATCTATATTCTGTATAAATTTATTTATGGTACTCCATAAAATTTATAGATAAAAAACGAAATACATCATTAATGGAGATGATTGGTCGTTCGTACGAAGGAACATTATTTCCATTTTCTCAACAGCTTGGAACAAAAAAAATATAGTAATATATTAAAATTAATGAATAAATTTTATGTCAAATATATCACATAATTTAATTAAAAAAATTCTTATTACATTTCATTTAAATCATGAAAGAATAATATCACTTGGCAGGGTGGTAGTCCTCCAAACACACGGGTGATGTTATCATATTCCCAAAAATTAGAAAATATAATTGTATGTAATAGTTATTAATTAAAATAATAATATCATGAATATCATATCTAAAATTTTAATACATCACTATTTCCAACTATTATATGTCGTAATTGAAAAATAGATGACATCAATTTGTGAGGTGGTAATTAGTATCACACATGAATAATGATTTCATAACCGATTTGATGGATGTAGAGATAGTTTTAAGTTATTACATTAACATAATAACATATAAGTATAAATGAAGATACTTTTTTATTTTATTTTAAGTATTATGAATTAATTTATGGAGGAAAATAATAAATGAAAATTAATGAGTGTATTGAAGATAATTATCTTCAATTAGAACCACCTCATTTGGATCTCTTATTAAGGACCCTAGAGGTGATGTTTTGGGAGGAACAATAGCTATATAATTTGTATAAGGTTTTTTGGTAGAGGGTTTTATGAGGGGTTGACCTAAGTATATGGAATTATATGTGTGAATAAGTGAATTTTTGTGGTGGGATTTTAAATGTGGGGCAAAATAAACGAGATGGTATATAATTAGAAATTTCATTAGAGAATCCAAAAATTATAGTCATTCAAATTAAAAAAGCTTCCAAATTACCCTATACTCATACATACATGTTATATGATGTAAATAGGGACATAAAATATAAAATATAATTATTTTGTTTAATATTTAATCCTTATCCTTTCAACTTAACCCCATAATAAACCCATTTCTCACTCAATCATTGGAATTATTTTTTTATTATTTTCATTATTAATTTGGGTAAGAAATTATGTATAGATTATAATATAATGTAATTTATTATTATTAAAAATATCTAATCCATTTTTCAAAATTAAAATTAAAAATTTAGATCATTTTAAATTAAAATATATACCAAAAATATAAAGAGAATGTAGGGTTTTAAAGGAAAACAGTTCAGAATATTATAATGTTTTCATTTCAAAATTAAACATGAAAATAATTACACTGGCCTAAATATGAATAATTGACATAATATTTATATAATTTTACTTTAAAACCAATTTAAAGTATAATTTAATATTATATAAATTTAAACAAAATGAAAATTTCAATTATTATTTTGTATTTCTCACTTTTCATAAAAAAAATTCTTTTCCTAAAATTCTAAAAAAAATCAACCAAAGATAATTTTGATATTATCATTAAAAAAATAAAATTATTTTTATTAGATAAATATTATAAAATAGTAAATTTTAATTTTATCATGTTTTAGAAATAGAATAAGTTTTTTGAGAAAATTGTATTTTCATAACAAATAAATAATTTACTGAAATACATAGTACTTTTTTGAATATGTTTTATTTATATAAAAACATTCTAATTAATATTTAAATATTATATATTACTATTTATATCTCTAAGTCTAATATCTAGGTCATAATGATCTCATTTGAGGAATATGAATAATATTTGATAGTTTTGTAAAAACTCAATGGCATGTGTAATACAAGATAATCCTATTGTTGTGGGTATCAAATTCTTGACTCACTGTTTCTTGTCATACAATCTATCAATGAAAATTAATTTATTCAAGAATATAATTATTAAAAACCAAGGGTGACACTTTTACCCCCTAAAAGGAATTTAACCTTGGAAATTCTTCACTATGCTATGAGAAAATGAGGATACTTAGACCTCATAATTTCTTAAGGCTCCCACATTGCTTCGTAAAACTAGAGATTTATCCAAAAAAATTAACTATTTGAGGGGTATTGTAATTTTGAACATTATTTTTGTGATCCATAATATCCATTGGATGTTTACCATAAGAAATATCATTCTTTAGTTGTATGCCCATTGACTTCAGAACATGTGAAGGGATAAGAACAAAATTCCTAAGGAGATATACATATAACACATCATAGACTTGAGAGTGGTTTATTGGAAGCACCAAATGAAAATTTATGGTTTATTATGGTGCATAATTTCAATGGAACTGATATAGGTAGGGATTTGGTTCCCTTTCATCCCAAATATCATAAACATGTTCTATGGAGAAATTTTTATAAACAAATTGTCACCAAATATATTTTATAGATTACACCGATGATTTTCATTAAAACTTTTCTATTAGGATTGTGCTTCACTTATTTTTTATTTAATTGATTTGACCTTCTATAAAATTTCCTTCGCAATCCCAAAACCCAATATCATTCTTTCTCTGACATCATTCCAACACGTTGGACCTCTAAAATTCTTTCCACATAGGGATTTGTAAGGATCCCAATGAATTAATGAGTGAAATATATTATAGTATGAAAAACTAAATAGATTAAGTTGTTGATCTGAACCACCTTTTAAGTCCAAAGAAAAATATCTCAATATATCTTCTAGGGTTTGAATTGATTTCTCAGTCTGACCATCTATACGAGGATTATATTATAATGACCATTCTCTTATAACATTATTAATCACATAATTTTATGATGATCAACACAAAAGAGTTACACATCCAAGATCCCAAGGTTTAGTGTCATGGAAAAATTAAGGCTATACCTAGCTTTTAAAAAATAAACCATAAACATTTATCTAATTCCTTCTTCCCTAGACTCTTCGACATCTTCACAATCTCCTTTGTAAATGTAATCACATGTGGATATAAATCAAAAATGGGTGATGTAAAAGCCTAGTAATATGATAGATAAGTACATGATACAATATAACATGACTGAGAATAACCATTATCATCATAACATTGGAACATGATCATAATAATGAGAAGAAACATGAAGAAATGGAATTGAAAGTGGAAATGCATAGAAATGAAACACAATGTCTTAGTGGTCAACTACCACAAATATTTGTGGAAAAAGATAGCATAATGTTCACATATATTTAAATTTTCCCATGAGATAAATAACATTACCAAATTCATTGGAGTTCTATATAATTCTAGGAACACCAGTAACATCATATCATATAGATTACATTGTATAATTCCAAGTGAACCCATCACATCACAACATTTACATTATCACAAAATCAACATTGAACGTATATCAATATTGGAAATAAAATAACCAATGGAAAGGAATGGGATTAATTTCATAAAGCATATATTCATAATCGTTGGGGTTCTCAAATTAAGTAGGTAATAGCAAACTTGATTTGAGAATCATTAACCTTGAGTGAAGAACAAAAGGTGTGTTTTTTTGAAATAAGAGTTCTTTTGGAATATTTTTTCTTCCATAAAATCAAATAGAAAACCAAAGAAACAGTGTTGGGTTCAAGAATTCCTCTCACCTTGACTCTGAATGATTTCATCTCTTTAATATCCAGTATAATCATATTAACTTCATTGATTAAAAAATAAAAAAAAATTAATACAATAATTTGATTCATTATGGTTTTTCTGAGTTAAGTTATGTGAATTATAATGAGTTATAGAGTTTAATTTCATTGTTCAAGAGCATTCATCTCCCTGGTTTTCATGATCAATTCACTTCTATACACGATGGGAAGTTTATGTAAAATGAAGATAAATATCCCGACTTGTTATTACGTTTTATTAATGATATTCCAAAATTTTAAATGATCTTATAAAGAAATTTTGTATATGGATTGAAGATGAATCATTAGAAACAAGTTAATGATGCTCGTTTATGTTAATTTTGGAATGTTTTTCAATCACAACAAAATTGTTTTGTTTTTTATTAATTATTATGTTTATAAGATAGTTACGTAACATAAAGAGGTATGTAAAATAAAAATTATAATTTATTTCAACCACTATAATGGTTTTGTCAACATCATTGAAGTTGATAAAGGAAAATGAAAGTTGATCGCCCGTGATGTCGATAAATTGACACATCACATGCGACGACTTCATTTTTAGAATAATATAGAGAGAGGGAGGGAGGAGTTTAATAATGGATCTTAAATTAACATGATATAATTATTGTGTATAAAAAATACTGGATTTTTTATTCCATTTGGAAAAGATAAGGTGAAGATAAGCGAAGAATAAAAATGAAATTGAAAGTAAATTAAATGAAAGGAAAATGATTTTACCTCTTGGATTTTTCATTCTTGAGTACATAATTAGGGAATGGTTTTGGACTTTTTTTAAGTCCATGGGAACTTGGAAATGTTAAAGGGGTTTGGGGGAGTGTTTGGTAGAATATGGACAAGTCTCAAAGGTTGAGAGGTGTGAGGAGAAGAGGGTGTAATGGGTGGTATTTATTGTGTAGGATATGGGTGTTTTCTCATTATTATATTCATTAGTTTTTTATTTTGGAACTAAAGTATATATAGTTTTTTAATTATCTATAAATATATTAAAATATTGAAATATTGTTTGAGATTAAGGTTCTCACACCATCCTTGCATCAACAATGACTAAAACAATTCATGAATTTTGTATTTATAAAAAATTATTGTATTTTACAATTCATAAAAAAATCATGTATTTCAGAAGATACTCAAAAATTCACAATTACCATTTATAATTCTTTAGAATTAAAAAATTAACACCGTTTAATAAAAATAATTTTCTAAATAGGATTAATTTATTTTTTTAATTAAAATCATCATTTACTAGGAAAATACAGATTTCTGAAATATAACTGATTCTGAAACACTTTGAAAATTAATTATGGTCTCATAAAATTATCATAAAATAATAAGACATAAAAATATTAATGTTTGTATATATGTTTTAAAAATATTTTTTTAAAATTTTGAAATTAATTATAAAATTGTAATTAAATATTTATGACTTTCATAAATCCCAACACTTAAATAATAATTTTTTAAAAATGTAATTACATAGTATATGTAATAATTATATCATAATTTAATATATTATATGGATAAATGATATTTATACTTTCATGGGTTTGTTTACTATTCATTTGGTTGGTTTAGTATTCAAAAGTGTCATACAACTATTCCTAATTCTAAGTTACTATTTCATAAGTATAAGTTCCTTAACATCGTGAAACACTTATCATTTCACTTATTATTTATTTATAATATTTTTATTATGATCCTATGAGATTTTATGTGATTTATACTATATGAAATTACTATAATAAGGGATAAATTCCATTGTTAAATTTTTGGGTAGTTGATTTCTTCTCCCCTTTTGAAATCTCACCCGTAAAATTTCATTTTAAAAAAACTAGTGAGAGTACTTTTCCATCATCATATCCTCTGATTCTCAAGTTTCTTCTTCATACTTATGGTTCTTCCAAAACAATTTTACTTGTTATGTTGTCTTGTTTCATAGATATTTACATCTCTGGTACAAAATATTTAGTGGATGATCCTTAAAAGAGATATCATCTTCCAACTATACCACCTCAAAGTTAAGTACATGTGGGGGATCTAGTATGAACTTCCTCGGGAGTGATACATGGAACATATCATGAAAATTATCCACACTCGACAGAATTGAAAGATGATAAGACACATATCCTATGCAATCAAGGATCTCAAAGGGTACAATGTACCATTGTATTAGCTTCCCTTTCTTTCCAAATTTCATGACTCTCTTCCATTTTGATATGAAAAGGAAGATTTTATCTCAAAAGTCAACATCCAAGTACCTTAGAAGATTTTCAACATTGCTCTTTTACCAGCTCTGAGAAAATTTTATATGTTTCTATATGGATTCAACCTTCTATATCATCTATTGCATGTGACAAGGTCAAGATAACATTCTTTTTCCAACATCATCCCAACATACAGTAGTTATAAATCAATTTCCATATAGAAGTTTAAATGGATCAATATGAATATTTAAGCGGAATTTATTGTTCTATGAGAACTCAACCAATGAGAGATGATTATCCCATCATCCTTTGAATTATAAAAAGTAGGATCTTATCATTTCTTCGAGCATTTGAATAGTGATTTTAGATTATCCATTAGGTTTGGGGTGATATGTCAGGTTGAAATTTAATTTAGTATTCAATGAAAAATGAAGATTCCTCTAGAATATAGATTTGAACCTGGGACAATGATTAGATAAGAGTGGAACTCCATGCAACCTCACAACTTCGTTCACATATATCATTGAATTTAATCAAGTGAGAGATCTTTCTGAATATAGATAATGTGGGAAGTCTATGGGAATTTGTCTACAATATACCATATCACATTATTTCCATTGGATGTCATTGGGAGACTCATGACAATGTCCATAGTGACATTCTCCAATTGAAAAATGGGTATAGGAAAATATTGCCTCATACCGTTGGATGTATTTCACTCAGATTTAACTTCCTGACATATCCAGCACCATGAGATATACTCCTCAATCTTCTTCTTCATTTTGTCCCTCTAGATGCGTTCTCGGAGATCACAGTACATCATGGTACTCGGGGTATGGATAGATAATGTTGATCTATGTGCATTTTCAAATAAATCCTTCTTTATCCTAGTTGATGAAGACCTACAAACCCTCATTCCAAACTGGATTACACCATCATCATCAATAAGGATCTCTTGCAGCTTCCCTTTCTTTACTACATTCATCTTATTTTGTAACACTATATCATCCCATTGTGCCTACATAATCTAATATTACATATATGGTTAGACAATTAATTATGCAAGGAAGGATGTATTACCTTCTGTTATGATTTCCAAATTGATACTTTTCATATCCATGAAGATATGGTCTTCCCAATCCGAAACAAGGATATAGTAGAATGAAATTATTTTCTAATACCATAAACTACCATGTTCACCTTTCTAGGATGATAGTGAATATATGAATCATATTACTTAACTGGTTCTAACTATTTTCTTTGATTCGTGTTGAGATAGTTTTTGATTGAATATATACATTAGGTTGTTTTGATAGGTATATATGTCACACTTCCCACAATAGAGGTCGTGCTCCTAGTTTTTCAAGGAAAAAATCACAGATTCTAAATCTAGATCATGCGTTGGGTAGTTCTTCTTATGGAATCCCACCTTTTATTACATAAATTTTCATTTGATTTTACAGACAGGGGATCTTTAAAGACTAGTGTCCTGGAAAAAAGGTATGTAATACATGAAAACATAAAACATTATTATATAAAACTTGAAAGGATTATTCAATGTTCATCCTAGGTATATTTAGTCATCACATAACCTGGGGTCATACATCAAATCAAAGGGTGAGCTGAATTCCCAGTAAGGAAAACAAGTGAAATAGTTTACATGTGAACTTGAGCTATATCAATAATAACATGGGGAATATCATAAAGGAATTATAAGGATGAATATAATAATAATAATAATAATAATAACTTGAAACATGCAATTAAAATGTGTATAAAACATTAAATTTATACATTCATAATCATATCAACAAGGTCCATCCCCATGGTGTCATAAAATTACCATGGTTATTCCCTGAGGTATCATAAAACTTGACATCTCTAGAGATTAATTTATTTACCTAATGCATTGGAGAAATATCACAGTGGACCATTAATATGTATTTATTTTCATATGAACCAGATATATTATAAAAAAAAATTTCATAAATAAAAAAAATAGAATAAATGAAATGGGTTTCATATCAAAATCGCGATGTTTTAAAAAGTTCATAACAATATGATCATTATTTCATTTATAACCCATAGAAATGGAATAAGGGTTTTATGTATGTCAATTACAGAATAAAATATATCATTTTTGTATATTTATTAATACCTCTGTAAATGAAATATGTTTTATCATTCACCTAAATAAAATAAGAGAATTTATTTAGAAAAATAATGTGACTTTGAGACAAACATTCTGTAACATAACAGCTATGCAACATGGTTTTAGAAAACATTTAAAAGATAAGGGAAATGGGTCAAAAATTCATAAATTACTCATAATATATTATAGGGACATAATAACATGGAAATAATAACATTTTATGGGATCTTGAGATACATTCCACATAAATGAGAACTTTAATGGAATAGAGAAGTTTGAGAATTCCCTTTCAGAAATTTGGTAGCCTAAAAGTGTCACATCAAAATTCAGAAAACCATTTGATGAGAATGAAAAGGGTCTTCAACCATGTTTACATAGAATTTATATCAATAAGGATATATAAAAACATACCCCCAATATAAGAAAATGGAAATTACAAGACATAACATAAAATATTTCATGACTAAAGGAGAAGGGTGAATGGTTCACTTACCATGAAGAGTAGCTTCAATAACTCGAAGGATGAGACCTTTTGGGATTAAGGTCACCTTGGGAGGACTCCTTGAAAGGTAAAAAATATCATAGATTTGTTGAGAAGGAATTTGTAATGAAATTAATGAAGTAATGTGATGATATTTTATAGCAAGAGTGAGGGAAAAATTTATTAATTTCCAAAAGACACCTCATTAGTGGTATTTGTAAAACCATGAGCCTTTCCATGGTATTTTACCATGTTATTGGCCACATTTTACACCTAATATCATATTATATTCTTAAAGATTCAACCAGAATTATTACATCATTTTTACATCATTATTTAACTATTAATGATGTCATTAAACAAACTGAAACTCGAAACTGCATTTTTACTATTCACCAAAAAACAAAACATTTTATAAAGAACTAATAAATTCACCCTAACCAAATATCAATGTACTGAATTCAAAAATGAACTCAATTTTATGAAAATAATTTTCGAAATATGATATATTTTAATTTTTTTGTAAAATAACTATTTACCTGAAAAAAATACTAATACTTAGCTAATAATTTTTGAAATAGTTATTTACTTATGCTATTATATCACATTAAAATTAAAGATGCCTAAATTATATTTTTAATTTCTTATGTGAGGTTACTATTAAATTTGTTACATTACTATTCATAAGGGAAAAATTACTATTCCTAAAAAAATAAGTTGATCTTATTAGACTCTAAATTCATACTGATCACAACTGTATATGTATATTTTTTGAAATTTATTTCACATTATCCATTATTTAAAGTATAAAAAATGTTTTAAAGTAATTTTGTTTTCAATATTCATCAATAATATGAAACTTCTAAAAATTAATCCTATGTTTATTTTGACACTTGAAAATCATAAAATTTACCATAATAAGAAATAACAATTTTATTTATACCAATAGATTACTGAAAGTAACTAAGGCCTTAATAAATAGCCCCTTATAACATCTATATAGGACCGCAGAGTAAGGTGTGAAATGGTCATATAATCTTGGGGTGTCTTGGACAACATTGCCCGAGTGGGGATCTCTATGAGCTTGAACTTATCCAGAAGTTGATTGCGTTAAAGAAAAACATATTGAATCTTAGATTGGTCTTCATCCATATCAAACCCTAATGATGCTACCTCCTTAAAAAGCTTCGAAAGAGGGGCTTTGTATGACCTGAGTCTATTATATGAGGCCATTCCCTCTTCTTTCTAAATTAAATATCGAGTATTATTTATATTTCAAACAAAAATTATATTGTTAAATATTATTATTGTTTCCTACAGTAATATTGACCAATGGTCATATAATGGTCAAAACCCAATGGTATCATTTCATTTATTATTATATATTTTTTTTATTGATTATGATTTAGTATGACACACATTTTAAGGAAAAAATATATTATTCAAAAGTTTGGGTCCTTACAATCTTCCTCCATAAAGAAATTTTGTCCTTGAAATTTCAACTCATACCCTAAGAAGAGAAAAGGTGTGGGTATTTCTATCTCATAGACACCAATGTTTCCCAAATGGCTTCTCTATATTTTCAGTTCCTCCAAAACAATTTAATAAGGTGGGTAGGGTTATTGCATAGAACATTGTCTCTATGATCCTAGATCTCCATCGGCTGCTCCTCTTAAGAGAGGAAATGTTCCAGTTGTACCACCTATAGATTTAGTACATGTGAATGGTTAGGTATGTACTTTCTCCAAAGGGATACATGAAAGAAATCATGAAATTGTGCATGATTTGGAGGAAGTGCAGGCCAATAAGAAATTTCTCCTTCAAGATAGAGGATTTCATAGGAGAAGATGTTCCTAGGGCTGGACTTCCCTTTCTTCCCAAACCTCAAGACTCTATTCCAAGGTGAATTTCAAAGAAAGGATTTTCCACCAACATCAAACTCCATGTCCCTTGAACAGCTGTTGGTATAACTCTTTTTCAGACTTTGAGCATCCTTAATGTGTTGTTGGATAGCATGAACCATTTCTATTATCTCTTTCACAAGATTAGGACCAATAAGGTTTCCCTCACTAGCTTCATCCCAACATGTAACAGTTCTAGATCGCTTCCCATATTGATCATCATAGGGTGCCATTGGAATTCTCGACTGGAAACTATTTTTGTTAGAGAACTCAACTAATGGGTGATGTTGATCTCATCCACACATAAATTCTATTGATCCTGTTCTCATCATGTCCTCATGTGTTTTAATGGTCCATTCATATTGGCCATCAGTTTGGGGGTGATAGGTTGTACTGAAATTCAATTCAGTACTAAGATCATATAGAAGACTTCTCCATAGTTTTTTTGTGAACCTTGGATCACAATCAGAAATGATAGAAAGTGGAACTCCATGCATCCTTACCACTTCATTCACATAAATCCTATCATGTTTATCAAGAGATAAATCTTTCCAAATAGAGATAAAATGGTTATTTTTTGTGATACAGTCCACTATAACCCATGTCACATTTTTTTTTTGGAATTTCATGGGAGACCAGGGATAATGTCTATAGTGATGTTGTCAAACTTCCATGCTGGTATGTGTAGTGGCTGTAAAACCCCTTTATGAATTTCTCTCTCTTACTTCACATTCTAACACACTAAGAACCTTTTAGTGTAGTCGGAATCTCCCTTTTCATAATATCCCACCAAAAATGATCTAGAAGGTCTCTATAAATTTTGGTGCTTCCAGGGTGTATAGAAAAAGTAGAGTAATGAGCTTCATCCATCTTCTCTTTATTTGTTTCAAAAATATATGGAATATATAGTCGTGTATGAAAATTTACCAAACCTTCTTGATCAATATTGATCTCTGGAAACTTCCCATTTCAACACAGCCTCAAGCTTCTTCTGCAACAAAGCTTATTCTTTCTATTCCTTCTTGATCTTCTCTAGTAATGAAAATTGAGAAATCATTTGAGATAGGGTTGATGATGTCCCTACCCTTTTTATTCCCATTTCCATTTTCACTAGGTCTTAGATCAAGGGACCACTTTGAAACCGATTTATTTCTATAACAACATGTTCCTTCCTACTTAATGCATCAATGAATTTGTTTTCTCTTCTAGGATTATAATTAATTGACCAATATTAGTCATTAAGAATTTTCAACCTTCTTCTTTGTCCCATTTTCAATTCCATTTTTGTAAAAATATACATCAATCTTTGATGATATCTATATAAATAAAATTTCTACCTATAATGATAGTGCCTCCATATCATTAAATAAAAAAACAACGGCCATCTCAAGATCATCCATAGGATAGTTATGCTCATGATTCTTCAACTGTCAAAATGAATAAGAAATAAACTTGTAATTTTTCATGAGGATGCACCCAATCCCTTTTAGAGATGCATCGATAAAATTAAATAATACTATTCCACTTGAGGGGAGAGTAAAAATAGGTGAACTAAACAATCTCTTCTTCACCTCTTAGAAACATTCCTCACACTCCTTTGTCCAGAGGAAATTGACCCCTTTTCGAGTTAAGTTGTTTAATGTATTAGAAAGTCAAGAAATTTTTCTCAAAAACCTATTATAATATCCTTCTAATCCAAGGAAACTACAAATCTAGGTTATTAATGTAGGTTACAGCCACTCTTCTACAACATTGGCCTTTAGAGGTTCAACTGTGATTCCTTCAATGGATAAGATGTGCCCCAAGAAAGAAACTTGACATAACCAGAACTCACACTTGATAAACATTCTAAATAACATCCCCTTCCTAAAATTCTCCAATATAACCCTTTGATGATCTTCATAAACCTCCCAAATTTTGGAATATATTAAAATATAATCAATAAAAACTACCACAAATTTATCAAGGAAGTCCTTAAAGGCTCTATTCATCAAATCCATAATAATAGTAGGTGCATTAGTTAGTCCTAGGGGAAAAATAAATTTAATAATTCCCATATCTTGATCGGAATTCAATTTTTTGAATATCATCTTTCTTCACCCTCAATTGATGATAACTAGATCAAAGATCAATTTTAGAGAAGAATTAAGCCCCATGAAGTTGGTCAAATAAGTCATAAATTCTTGGAAGAGGGTATTTGATCTTTAGTGTGATTCCATTTAGTTCCCTATAATCAATTCATAGATGCAATGATCCATCCTTCTTCATCACAAGAGAACATTTGATCCCTAAGGAGACACACTCAGTTAGATAAACCCCTTCTCCAGATGATTTTGGAGTAGTTTTTTTTAATTCCTCCAAATCCACATTTTCCATTATATACGGGGTATTTGATATTCAATGAGATATATGTAAATGTTCAATGGATAAATATACCTCAATTTTTGGGGGAGGACCGAGTAACTCCTTAGGAAATACATCAATGTATTCCCAGATGATGAATAAATTTTATATCCTTATACTCTCATTTCCTTCTTCTTCTTCACCAATCAACTCTATATAGTATGCCATATAAGGTTCTTATAGACAAAGATCAGGTCAATAAATTTCTCCTTGGATGATAACAGTAGGGTTTTTATCCAAAACTAATGATATTTCCTTGATTCTTCATTTGATATTATCATTATTATTTGATAGTTAGTCTATCCATAATATAATGTCAAATCCCAACATCGGAATGACTAATAGATTAGAGATATGATTGTTCTCACTAATGTAAATACTAGATTTTCTAAACCCTGATGATTCTTGGACAATCCCACCAAAATTCTTGACTGATAACACTAATTTTAGAAATTCAAGTGTTTATTCTAAATTCATTGCATATTTGGAAGAAATAATGAAATGTGTAGAACCATAATCAAACAATGTGCTTGCTAACTTTGAGAGATCAACAAGAGTACCTTCCACCAAATCATTTGGAACTTAAACTTCCACCATAGTGATATCAAAAGAACGGTCTTTCTCGCTTACCATATGCTGAGTCTGATGCTGATTCCCCTCCACTACCCTTGTATTTGGACACTGATTAGAAAAGTGACCAAGATATCCACACTTGAAGCATTATATGTAAGGCAGGGCCTACACCATATTCCCCTTATTTTTAGTTTTTGGAAGTTCTGGATTCACCTCACTATAAAGATTCTATGTGATATGGCCATCTCTTCCACACTTATAGCACCTCTCGCTCTTGAGAAGTCAGTTCCCTGAATTCTTTTTCGGACACAAATTACACATTGGATGTTTCACTTGAATTCCTCATCATCCATGATCAATGCTCCACCCTGATCATTGATCCATGTATCTCTTATTTTTACTTGATTTTTGAGACCACTACATCTCACTAAACTCCAGTTCTACTTTCATAGCACTAAAAATTATCTCCTCATAGTTATAATAGTCTTGGTTGGCTAGATTCTACCATAGATGAAGACATGGTCTACAAAAGAATTTATCAATGTTACCATTAGGTTCCAATACAAGCATGACGTGTAATGGGAATGACTTGTGGTGTTCATCTCGTAGCTTACAAAAGATTCATTCTCCTTCTTCTTCATCTTGAAAAACTAATTCTCTATTTTTTTCATCGAAAGGGGGAAATACATATTGAAGAATGTTCATATGAAAGTTTCCCACTCCATAGCTTATACCTCAACTCTTGACCTCATGTTTTTAATCAGTTCCCACCACTGATTAGCTTCTCTCTCTAAGAGGTAAACATGTTGGGTGACCTTATCTTGTGCTAAACAGCGTAGCACATAATATATCTTTTCGTTATAGATGATCCACTGGTCAACAATCAATGGGTAGGTAGATCCACTAAAGGTTGGTGGTCTTTGACGCATAAAGGACTCAATAGAAAGTTGTTATTTTCGCTGTGAAAGCAGTCTTTCAGCTTGATTCAAGTTATTTACCATATCATGAGTCTGTTGGTTTGTCATTCTCATGAATGTTTCAATTCAGGCATCCATCGTAGGTCTGTCAGCGCATTATCCATTGAGGTCACCATTTTCAAGATCCACCTATTACCCTCAATTTTATTAATAATGAAGCCTTATTGAGAATATTTTTTCATTTAAAAATATTTTAACTATTATTGATTTTTAGGTCTTAAAACATCATGCTTAAACATATTATTCATTACCAACAATTACCTTTCATTATAAATCCTTCATAATTATTCATAAAAATATTTTGATTAACCAAACATATCCTCAGGGTGTGTCAAAATAGGAGTTCACCATTTACTATTCAATTCTAGATCAAAGAGCTGATTTCAGGTTTTACCCCTAGAAACATCTATGACAGATCCACATCAACTTGTTCCAATCCATACATAGATCTATTTGTTTAGAAACCACATAATTAAAATTTCACCAAAATAATTGGATGTTTTTCTATAATTAATCTTTCTAAAGGGTTCTTCATAAATTTTTCAGAGCGTAATTTCCAAAAATAAATAAACTGTCCTTTGATACCAACTATGAAATCCCACCTTTTTATTAAATAAATTTAAATTTTATTTTACAAATTGTGGATATTTAAAGTATATTGTCTTGGAAAAAAGGTATATAACACATGAAAATATAAAACATTTTTATTTTCCACATAAAAGGCTTATTCAAGGTTCATACAATTTACATTTATTTCATCTCATAACATGGGGACATACATCAAAGGAAAGGGTGAGAAGAAGGCCTAGTAAAAAAACTAGTGAAATAGTTTACATGTACTCTTGAGTGATATAAATAAAAACACGAGGAATATCATAAAGGAATGATAAAGAGGCATAAAATAATAATAATAATAATAATAACATGAAACATAATATGAAAATGTGGCTACAAAATTTAATTTTGACATTCAAAGAATATCCCAAAGGTCCATCCCCAAGGTGTCATAAAAATTATGAAGGTTATTCACCAAGGTATAATAAAACTTGTTATATCTAGAGATTAACTCCATTACACAATGCATTGGAGCACTATCAGGGCACACACTTAATATTTATTTATTTTCATGCGAACCAAATATATCATAATCAAACATTTCAGAAATATCCCAAAGAGAATAAATGGAATGGGTTTCAAATCAAAATCCTGACGTTTTAAAAAATTCTTAAAACATTATCATTAATTAATTTATAACCTATAGAAATGGAAAGAGGGTTTTATTTATGTAAATTCAAGAATAAAATATATCATTTTTATGTCTTGATGAATACACCTATAAATGAAATATGTTTGGGTATTGACATAAATAAAATAAAAGAATTTCATAATAAAAATGAGAGATTTTGAGAAAACAATTATGCAGCATAATAGCTATGCAACATGGTTTTAGAAAACTTTAAAAGAGAGGGTAAATGGGTAACCCATTAACAAATGACTCGTAATATAGTATAAGGACAAAAAATATAAATATTAACATAGTATAGAAATATAAGAGACATACCACATAAAAGAGAACATGAAAGGAAAAGAGATGTTTGAGAATTCTATTACACAAATTCAGTAGCCTAACGACGCCACTTAAAAATTCAGAAAATCATATGATGAAAGTTAAAAGGGTATATAAAATTATTTACATAAAATGGACAGAAATAATTATATAAAATAACATACCCCATCATAATAAAATTGAAATGAAAACACATAACATAAAAAAGTCTTGACTAAAAGAGGAGGGTGAAAGGTTCCTTTAACTTGAAGAGTAACTTCAAAAACTCAAAGGGTGGGACCTTGGGAGCATGATTGAACCATGGGGGGGCTCCTTAGAAGGTAAAAATACCGATGAATTGTTGAAAAGTAATTTTTAATGAAAATAATGAAGAAATGGGTTGGTATTTGTAACAAAAGTGAGGGAATATGTTATTAATTTCTAAGGGACATATCATTAGTGGTATTTGTAAAACCATGGGCTTTCCCATGGTATTGGACACTTGGGGAACCTAATATAATATTGTACTCCTCTAGAGTCGACCAGAAGTATTACATAATTATTACATAATTGATAATGTCATTAAACACACCAAAACTCAAAACTGTATTATTACTATTCACTGAAAAACAAAATTTTTTATAAAAATATCATAAATTCATCCTAAACTAATTTTTATGATCAGAATTAAAAAATGAAAGTAAATTTATGGAAATAATTTTCTAAATATGATACATTTAATTTTTAATTGAAATCACTCTTTTCCCAAAAAATACTAATACTTGGCTAGTAATTTCTAAAACAGTTATTTACTAAGGCTATTATATCACATTACCATTCAAGATGCCTAAATTATATTTATAATTTCTTAAGATTGGTTATTATTCCATTGGTCACATTACTATTAATAAGGGATATATTAATTTTCATAATATACTATTCACCAAAAATTAAGTTGATATTATCAGAATCTAAATTTCATACTAATCACAACTGTATATATCCCTTTTTTGAAAACAATTTCACATTATTAATTATTTAATATACAAATGAAATTAAAATACTCTATTTTTTCAATATTCATCAATAATATGAATCTTCTAAAAATTAATCCTATATTTATTTTTATATTTAAAATTCAAAACATTTACCATATTAGGACATAATATTTTTATTTATACAAAAGGATTACACAATGTAACTAAGGAATCATTACATAGCCCCTTATAACACCTATATATGACCTAAGAGTATGTTGTGAAATATTGATAGAATCTGTGGGCAGCTTGGAAAAAATTTCCCAAGTGATGATTTTAATTAGCTTGAACGTCTCTCGAAGGCGATTATGTTCAAGTTAACATGTTGAAGCTCGGCTTGGTCATGATCTACAGTAAATCCTACTACTGTTATATCCTTCCCAAGCTCCGATATATGGAATTCATATGGCCCGAGCCTACAGGATAAGGTCATAGTCTCTTCATTCTACATTATTATCCATTATTATTTATATTTAAAACAACAATTATAACATTAAAAATTGTTTTGGTTTCCTATTGTCATATTGACCAATGGTCATATAATGGTCAAAACCCAATGGTCACATTTCATTTATACTTTTACATTTTTTATTTATTATGATATACGAAGACATATATTTTCTAGAAACAAAATATTATTCAATATTTCAGGTTGCTACACTTTTCATGGATCTTCAACTTATTTGAGGCGTAGGCTATCAAATTATCATTTTTCATGAGTACACAACACAAGACATTAATTGAATAATTGTTTTATACCAAAAAATATTCTCCACTATTCTATAATGTGTCGATAGGTGCAGTGATAATCCTTACCTTTAGGTGATTTATGATTTACTCACATTCTTCTATCCATACATACTTTACCCCTTTCCTTGTTATCCTGGTTAGTGGGCAGGACAATATAGAGAAATGTTTTAGAAAAAATCAATAATACCCTACTAAGAAATGAAAACTGAATATTTTTGTGACACTAGAGGGAATTGGCCATTCCTCTGTCATCATTTTCATTGGAGGCTCTACATTAATTCCCTCCCTTGTGTTCACATGTCCCAATAATATGATTTTCTTCATCCAAAAGTCACAGTTTCCAAATTTGGAAAACAACATCTCCCTCCTTAATGACGCCCACACAAGCCTTAAATTTTATTCACTTTACTCATTTATCTTAGAGTAGATGAGAATATCATCGATAAAAACTACCAAAAAAATTAATTTAATGACTAAAGACTCTATTAATAAAATACATGAATATTTTAGTGGAATTAGAAACTCTGAAGGGAATCACTAGAAACTCATAGTGCCCATACCGTGTATGGAAGGAACCCTTATAAATATCTTCCTTCTTAAACCTAAGCTGATGATATCCATAATGATTATCCACATTTAATAATTACACAACTCTTCTTAGATGATAGAACAATTCATCAATCCTGGGAATATGATACTTTGAATTTATGTTGATCTTGTCCAATTCCTAATAAATGATACACAACCACATTGATCCATTCTACTTCTTGACAAAGAGCACCGGCGCACCCCAAGATAATGTGATATAATAACCCATATAATAAATACAATTATATTAATTCAATGTTGAAGAATATTCATTAATCAATATAAAAAATCCAGGAAAAGACCGTATACATATACTCTATTTAGAAACTGGGTAACATAAACAACTGGTTAATAAGGCATCTTCGTTGTCACCTACTAATTTCATCACAACAGGAACCTTATTCACATGTCTCACTTAATACCCTTATTCTTGACCTATGGAAAAAATATGAAAAGGTGAGCTCTGATTCTTATTAAGGGTAAATAAGGGATACTTCAATCAAATCATTATCATAAGACATAAGAATATAACATTTGAGAATCTTATCAGGTATATCAAAGATAGTGATGTAATGCTTTGGATAAATCATAAATTTCATAAGAATCAAGGAAGACAAACCAAAATTCATAACTTATGACATGAATCAATATTTCATACACATAAGCACAAAAAATAATTTCATATTAGTCAAAACGAATTTCCAAGGCCATCATAGCGGGCAAAGTCGTTTATTGAACCAAGTTCACTCCTTTTTTCAGCCGAGTATTACTAAACCGAGATCATCTCATAATCTATCAATGTATATATAATGATATATAAATATTTACCCAAAGGAATTAGAGGGAGATATAGGTCTCACACATCTCATTATTAATTCATTCTTACATGATCTACAAAATATAAATCCTTAATCAGATATCACAGAATAAAATGGATTTCTTTACACAGCATTCCACCATAACTTAATCCATGTCAAAAATAGATTTAAGAAATATAGTTCCATATTAAAAAATATATATATTTTTTAAAATAAGTATATTATATTTTGAACAAATCCATATTAAATAAATCCATCTTAGATGGAAAATAACTTTGATATAACACATGAAATTAATTCATGAGGAAAATATCCTTTCTTCTTCAAAACAATTTTCTTTTCTAAAAATTCTACATGATTTTAAATGAAAAGAATTTATTTGAAAATAAACATGAAGTTATATGGAGTATGATTTTGGGAAATAAGGAAATATAAATAAATAAAAATCCATTCATGTTGTATAAATTTAAAAAACCATTATCCTCATACTTTTGTTGGAAAAGTCAAAAAGCACCTCATATCGAATAAAAACAAAAAATTACATTTATTATATTTAATAAAAAATCAACAATGGGTAAAAATTAATTTAAAAAATTGTATTAGAATAGAAATTTTAATTCATATTTAGGAAATAAGGACATTGATGATAAATGTACTTGAGTAAATTCTTATGTATAATCAATCTTGAATAATAATGAGATTGTGAAATTAACCCTGACCTCTTAGATCTGATTTTATTTTTATGTATCCAAACACCTTGTATAATGATTCAAATATTTTATTTTAATTATTTCATAATCATAATAATTTTTATGATATCATATATGATCATATTATCATCTTTTTGTTAATAACATTTCATTATTACTTGTTATTCAGGTATTAACTCACCCATTTTACTATGCATGTTTTGTGGAATAAGTTCCAGTTATCCTTCACAGGTAATGGTAATATCATTAAAAAATGATATTAACAATATATATAAATATCATATTTTTTCATTCTATACCTTTATATAATCATTCTTTAATTAATACCATGTATAATGAATCGCATCACACCGTAGAGACGGTATGTCATACGTACGCATGGGCGACAATATCATTCACTTTATTGTTTAATTGTATTGAAGTGAGTGGTGTATAATATTTCAGAATCAATATAATGTTATAATAATCATATATAGTTATTAGTTTGATCATTATACCCAACCAATTATTGTTTTGGTGAAAAACATATTGCACCAAGACGTTGAGATGGTAAGCTGTACGTATACACTCATGGTGATTTTGTTTTTTGTAGGATCAAAAGAAAGTGTAATATTTTAGTTCTATAATAATAATAAAATATCAGTATATTACGGAATCTAGAATTATTATTTATAATGAAAAACTCATGAAGAGGTAGTCAAAGAAGAATTAATTTTCAATGAATTAGTAGAAGAGATTACCTCTTCTTCGATGCGATTCCTCTAAATATTCTCATAGAGAACTAGATTTTGTGTTTGTAGACAACCAGAACATATATAAAGTCACTAGGGATGTTGATAAGGGAATACATTAGTGGATTACTGAGCTTGAAGGCTCGAATTGAAGTGATGAGATGAGGGAGGTGGTTCCCTTTCATAAATTAGGTGAGGGGAATTTTTGGGATCTCCAAAAATATTAATTTATAATAAACTCTAAAAGCCTAAGAACCAGTCAAAATGACCCAATTTCTATGAATACCTGATATAGGGTTGTAATATCATCAAAAAATATATTTTTTACAGTTTTTCTATTAATTTAATTTTAACATCCCAGATCTGGGTGCCACTAAATGGGTGCCCTAAACCTGGTTGGTCATATGACCTCAAGCGCATTTCCCCAAATGAATGAGGGTGACGACTAGTAGTGAGGGCCCAGGTCTGATAGTGGGGAAACTATGCCCTCATTTGTCAAAGTGTAGAGCAACAGAAAAGATAAATAGCATGCAACAGCGAAAGTAGTAGACAGTATACAACTGAAATGGAAAACTGAGTAAAAGAGAACCAGCATTCATATATATAAAGATGTATCAAGTCACTAATCCTATGAAAGAATCCAGAACAGGATACACTACAACACAATACAACTCAAGATACAAGGTACAACCAAACAAAAACAAAGCATAGTAAGCAGAGCACCGCAACATCACAAGCCTAAGCTCGGTCCCATTCTCTCCCACTCCTTTGTTACAATCAAGTACTTGTATAGGTACCCTTTCCCTTATCTACACCTGTAGAAATGTAATATTTTTGGGCCAAAGACATGACCCAAACAGGGTGTGAGAAGTAAATCCTAGTAGGCACCCACCAAAGGCTCGTGCCTAAATATTAGTGAAATTTTGCAACAGCAGTGTGCAGTAGTAAAGGAAACAAACTAAGAAGTACTCAAAAGTAACTAAATTTACCAGTCATATTGAAATTTTAATATTTATTTAACCATGCCAAGACCATTCTTTAACTTGGAATGTATATCGTATAAAAATCACCACGTTGAATATTCATGATAACAATGTCCTCAGACATACCATCCTTACCCTCAGGTAACAAAAATCAAAACCCAAAGGTGATTTCCCAAAGCAAAAGATAATATTTCCCTCAGGCGTACGAAGTGTCTCCCACAAGCATAGAATCTACTTCCCACAGGTATAATGAATATTTCCCTCAGGCTAAAAGAACCACTTCCATCAGGCTAAACTAAACACTGCCCTCAGGCTAAGAAAGTAATCGGGCCGAGCCCAACACATACACAAGAAATTGATATAAAAAATTCTCTCAAGGAAAATTTAATGCACAATATAATCATGGCATACCCTCGGGTATCCTGGACAAATGGATAAATAGAGGAACGCACCACCGGGGTGGTCCTGGATCCAAGAAGTTATCCAAAATAGCAGATTAAACTTATTATTAGATTATCTACACAATTTTAGATATCTTTTCAACAAAGACCTTAGCCATTTAACACCCTAAACAAGCGTTTGTAGAAAAAGGATACACAAAAAGACACAATAGTTGGAATTTTAACACCAGACCACCTACCTCGATCGTCTCTGATCGGTATACGTGAATGACGCCTCCCGAATCATCCAAAAACGACATAGATCTAAGGTGAACATAATCCCGTTCAAACTCAAATAACTTTCCCATGGGAAATAATTGGCAAGAAAGGCTCTAGGAGAAGGAAGTACTTACCCGTGCAGTTCCAAGGAGATCGACGGCGTAGGAATCGGGTTCCCGATGTGTGGTCAGGAGATCATCCAAGCTCTGGCTATCTCTCCCGCTCCCCTCCAACATTCAAAGATTACTATGTGAACAGAGGAGGGTACGGAATGTTTTAAGTGAAAAAAACAAACTACACGTCATGTACTCACAAGTTCATGGTGGGTACTTATCATTTTTTTAACTGTTCCTCTATCGGATTCTTTCCACCGCAGTACTGTTCATCTATTGACATGAGTACACGACGTGTATTCCCGATTGCACGGCGTGTACTATTTCTCTACTGGCGGCTACCTCCACTGCCTTAATGTTCACCTTATGACTAAATACACAGTGTGTGAATACCCTATAAACGACATGTAGTCAGTTTTTACACCCTTCATTGCCGACAAGCCTACATGCCATATGTACTAATCCCACATGGCCAAAGTACACGACATGTGGAAAAGTACCCGCCGTGAAGTCACAAAAAATTGGGATTTTTCCCCATTTTCCTTATTTTCTCAAAAACACTTAAGGAAAAAGGAAAAGAAGAAACTCATACCTCAAGAATAAGAACAGGGTTCTTACAAACATCCCCCCTTAAGGCAATTCATCCCCAAATTCCCCTTCCTAGGCTAGTGAAGATAAAGATTAGAACAACTCTGGCCACTAAGCATGTAAGTTGGTCTCTTGTTCCCATGTTTCTTCTTGCACTCAGCCATGATTCCATAGCACTTGTACGAGAGGAACTAACTAGCCTCGGAGAACCTTCATGATCCTATCAATGATATGAATCAGATGATCCTCAAATGACGCATCCATCTAAATCTAAACCTCCTTGAGCTGAAAGAAGTGAGGTGGATTTGAATGATGACGGCACATCTGAGATACATTAAAGACATTTTTCATGGCCCGATACCTCTGTGGTAACTGCAACTGATAGGAAACTGGCCCGACTCTCTCTAGAATCTCAAACCGCTCAACATACCTTGGTGAAAGTTTAAAATGTCTCCTGATCCGCCTGTTTCCCAAATTCGGTGAAACATGAAAGAAACCCTGATCCCCGACCACGAACTCTAGTGGTCGTATGTGGCGATCAACGTAAGATTTTTTATGAGACTGCACAGTATCCATTTTCTTATAAATCAACTGAACCTGCTTAGTAGTCTCATGTAAGAGATGTGGTCCCAGTAAAGTTGCCTCACCTTCCTCCATTTAGCACAAAGGTGATCGGCATGGCCTACCATATAAAGCCTCGTAAGGTGTCATCTCAATAGTTTCCTGAAAACTACTATTGTAGAAAAACTCGACTAGGGGTATATGCTTCTCCCAAGATCCCCCAAAGTCCAGGACGCATGCACGCAGCATGTCCTCAAGAACCTGTATCGTTATCTCTAACTAGCCACCAGTCTAAGGGTGGTAAGATGTCCTTAGAAGCATCTGTGTACCTAGTGCCCTCTGAAAACTCTTCAAAAAATGAGACGTAAAGCGGTCATCCCTATCGGAATTGATAGAACGAGGAACCCCATGAAGTCATACTACCTCTCAGATATACAAATTTCTGATATCGTCAACACTGAAGGTCTCCTTGATAAAAAAAATGAGCCACCTTCGTGGGTCTATGCAAAAAAACCCACATAGCATCATTTCCTCGAGGTGACCTCGGCAACCCAGTCACGAAGTCCATCACGACATCATCCCATTTCCACTCCGAAATGGGTAACTACTGTAATAGTTCGGCAGGCCTCTGATGCTTTGCCTTCACCTGCTGATAGGTGGAACATCTCGTAACAAAACCAGATACCTCTCTCTTTATACCCGACCACCAATACTGACGTCTCAAGTCATGGTACATTTGAGTAACTCCAGGATGCGCTGCCCAAGCTGCATCATGAAACTCCTGCATCAACTCCTCACATATATCCCCTGGAAACCACACTCATCCATTGAAACACAGTACTTCATCACTGCCTATCATCAATTTAAGAGGAGGGTCCTCACTTGCCACTAATTCCTGTAGAACTAGGCCTTATGAATCTGATAGTTGCCTCATCCTCACTCTATCCAGGAGTGGAGAAGTCACAACTAAGGAAGAAAGATAGGTCTACCCCTGACTCTCGTGCACCTCCAAATGCCTCTCAGAGAATAAATCCATAAGCTGCCACTCACCACTGGCCTCATGAACTGCCTGTATCTGAGTCTTCTGGCTCGGTGCATCACCAACGGCATTACCATTACCAGGTGTATAAGCTAGCTCAAAGTCAAAGAAATGAAGGTATTCGACCCACCTTCGCTGTCTGAGATTCATGTCACGATGATTAAATACGTACATGAGACTTTTGTGGTTGGTGAAAACCACAAAATGCTCTCCCAATAGATAATGTATCCAACAGTGTAACGCACGAACAACTGCATCCAACTCAAGGTCATGTGTTGGATAATTCCTCTCATGTGGTCTCAACTGCCGAGACTTGTATGCAACTACTCGATCGCCCTACATCAATAATACTCCTAGAACAATACTTGATGCATCACAGTAAACTGTATAGCTCTTCCCTATCTCTAGATGTATCAGAACTGGTTTTGATGTCAACCTTCCCTTCAGATCATGAAAGGTTGTCTCGCAAACTTCTGACCAAACGAACATCACACCCTTCTTAGTCAAACCCACTAACGGTGCTACTAAGCGAGAGAAGTCCTCTATAAAGCGCCTGTAGTAACCAGACAACCCCAAGAAACTATGTATCTCAAACATGTTCTCAGGATTCTCCCAATAAACTACTTCTCTCACCTTCTCTTGGTCTACTGCTACTCCTTCCTCTAAAATGATATGACCTAGGAAGTGCATTTGGTCCTTCCAAAAGTGTCACTTTAAGAGACTAGAATATAGACGATTCTCACTTAGTGTACTCAAAATGAACTCAAGATGGGTGGAATGGTTGTGTTGAGTGTGAGAGTACACCAAGATTTCTTACATGAAGTCTACCACAAAAGAGTCCAGATAAGGGTGGAATACACGATTCCTCAAAGCCATAAAAATTGCTGGCGTGTTCGTGAGTCCGAACGGCATAACCATGTACTCGTATAGACCATATCTGCTTTGAAAACCTGTAAGCGGTATATATAATGGTCTAACATGTAATTGATGATATGAGGATATCAATTAAATCTTTGAGAACACTTGTGCTCCACAAAGATGATAAAAAAGATCATTAATCCTTGGTAAGGGATATCTGTTCTTGACCGTCAGCTGGTTTAACTTCCGATAATCCACACAGAGTCTGAGGGTATCGTCTGCCTTCTTCGCAAAGAGGACAGGAGAACCCCAAGGAAAAGTACTAGGTCATATGTAACCCTTTTCCTATAACTCCTATAACTGCCTCTTATACTCCTGCAAGTTAGGTGGAGCTATCCTATGGGAGGAATGGACACCGGTGCTTCTCCTTGCATAAGCTCAATAAGAAAAATCCACCTCTTGCTCCGGAGGTAGACCTGAAAAGTCATCCAGGAAGACATCCCTGAAATGATCAACTAATGGAGGGAAATCCATCTAAAAAGTTCCCGGATCATCTAGATACAAACTCGCAATCTAGGATGTCACACCACCTCACCCACGATGCTCGGGTCTAGCTCGGCTCGCTTAGACATCTCATTCGCCCTTGTATAGAAACTCTCCAACCTCTAGGGACGTGTAACTCACCCTACGACGATTGAAATACCCAAAGGATCAAAAGGGTACCAACCAGTCAATCCTGTGTATTATCATCATAAGCTGTCATCTCTAAGTCCTAGAGGTCCCACAGAAAGTGACACCAACCAACCTCTAGGGGGAACTCCTTGAACTGACGCACACTAGACGTTCTAGTCCCCAATGGATTGTTTAGCATCATAATATCCGAAGAAAAGGAAACATAGAGCCCAAGGCTCACCATAATAGTTAAATATATGAAGCTATGTGTAGCACCTGTATCGAAAAGTACTAAAGATAAAACAGAAGCTACTAGAATAGTAACTCTGACAGTGAAAGGTTCGGGATCCTGCTCCTGCTAGGTCTGTTGCACTGCATATGCCTGCCTAGTTCCACGGCCCTGCGACACAACCTGGCTACCTTGAGCAGACCCATCGTGTTGTCTCTAAGATCCTAGTGTCTTTCTACCATGGCCACAACCATCATCTCTTCCTGCATGCCCTGACGCACCCCAATTCCCCGACTGGTAGGAAGCTGTTGGTCCTTCTCCCACACGCGGAGTCTACACAGAACCTCTCTCACTAGCCGCAGGTAGGAATGCCCCGAAAAAGCACTGCAGATGAACCATCATACCGCAAGATCGACCCTCCACTGGGTCATGTGGACACTATAGTCTCTTATGCCCCTCTTTACTACAATTTTAGCACATGACCTACCCACCTGACGAATTCCTCTGACTAGTACTTCCACTGTGAGGGAAATCCATCTATCTCTTCCTCTTTCTGGTATAAATAGTACCAAAAAATAGTGTTGAACCGCACTGGCCCACATCACTAGCTTCTCGAAGGTTCTGTTCAGTAATCAATGCCTGGTTCACAATATCATGTATAGTAGGAAACCTGAAAACATTCACCAGCGCTCAGATGTCATACCGAAGACCATCATCAAAGCTTCAAGCCCTCAACGCCTCATCACCAAATAGAACAGATGCAAAACAGTGAAACTCGGTGATGCTAGCAGAATAATCCATCACTGATATGGCACCTTGCTGCAGATTGATGAACTCTCAAGTTTGATCTGACCTTAGAGTCTCTAGAAATAAGAATTCATAGAAAGATGCCTCAAAATCATCCCACACCATGTCTTGGTGATGCTCATATTGGGTGGTAACATCCCACCATATCTTGGAGGAATCACGTAGCATATAAGTCGTGAGCTTGACCCTCCACCATGGTGGCATCTCTAGATGTATGAATATCGTTTGCATCGATCCCAGCCAGGACTCCATAGCCTGTGGTCCGCCATCCCCTGAAAACGTAGGTGGATGCTACTGTAGGAATATACGAGTCATCTCTTCCATAGATGTGGTGGCATGTGGTGCTCCCTAGAAGGTCTTCATAAACCACATGAAGCCTTCACAGAATAGTGCCTTCATGCCTATGTTCGGTATAACAGCCAGCGCCACATCTGGCTCTGCTAGAGGTTCCATTGGTAGCCCATGGCCCACCATCTCCGGAGTATAATCGTTGAAGCTCTCCTAGAAAACAACTTGAGGTCGTATCGGTGAAATGACTCTATGAGGTCAAACACACACCATAGATCAAGATTTATCAAGGACTGCAAACCATGAGTGTAAGAAAGAAAAAAGGAAAAGAAAACTTTCATGTTTTACAAAACAAGAATACACGGAATGTATAATAACTCCATGGCGTGTTTCCTCAAGTCTTTCACATGGGCGTGTACTCTGCCAAAATTGGCCAGGTAACACCCCAATGACACGGCGTGTTTCCCAGACACATGTCGTGTACTTAAATTTTCCTCACTGCCTGAGTCCCTCTACATGGATTAGCCACACGAATATCCTTTAAATGAACTACACGGCATGTATAAGGTCAACACGGCATGTACAAAATGAGATTAATTGGCCCGTGTTGTCCGTCACACGGCCGGGTTCATAGCTCAGACTACACGACGTGTTCTAGTGAGACACAGCTTGTACGACTTAAATTCCAACTTCCTGTGTTGTTAGTGACACATCCAGCTACTCGGCTGACACTACATGGCGTGTTACACCCGCACACGGCGTATAAACCACTCCGTCTTCCCAGCCATACAGCCAGGTCCACACATTATTTCCCCGGTCAAGACTACACGGCGTGTCCCACAGGTACACGGCGTGTTCAAGAAGAGGTAACACCAACCCGTGTTTGTTAGCTACATGGTCGGGTCCCCAGGTTACCCTACACGGTGTGTTCATCATTGACATGGAGTATACAAGAAATGATTTCCTCCATCCATGTTGTTAGTTACAGGGGAAGACATAGGGTCCTCACAACATGGTGTGTGCAATAACTTCACGACATGTGCCCTCTAGAAAACCCCCATCCCGTGTCTCTGCCCACACGGCCTATGACACGGGTAGCAACTACACGGCATGTAGTTAGGGTACACGGTGTGTACTCAAAAAATTTCTCTTCTTCCCGAATAGATGAATACATGTGGTGTAGTCAAAACTACACAGCGTGTATTCTTGGTTTTTCCAGACAGTAAGCCTTATAAACTACTCTGGAACCCAGGAAACACTGAAGACAACACCTAAGTGCCAAAATAAGATCCGTGAGGGCCCATACTCCCCACAAATCAAATCATGGAATCTTATACATGTTATAACCAGTTGATGATCCACCAAATTTCGGTTAATGAGGGCCCATACTCCTTAAGAACCAAAGTTTGGCATTCATTCTATCAAAATCATACATAACAATACCCAATCAAATTGCAGGTATTTATCAATGCAGCTATCACAACAACATGCTTTCTAGCACAAAATCTATCACAACAACATGAAATTTCTAATGCACCTACATGGCATTGAAAGAATGCATGACATGTGATTTCTAGCATGTGCCTAAATGATGCATGAGATGGCATACCCTCATCTCATCGGGTTGCAACTAAATAGAACCCATGTATAACATATAAACATCACACCACAAGTGAATCACCCAACGATGAAAATGAAATCAACTGTAAAATTGAAAAACTAGTAATAATTGAAATAACCGAGGTAGACTGGATTTCCCCTCTACACAGGTTATCTACTCCCAGGCACAACTTATTACCAACTACTATTTTCCATCCTATACCTGACTATAGGCTCCAAATAGTATGTCAAAGAAAAGAACTCCTCTGATACCACTTTATAACATCGCGGGCCATGAACCTTGTCATCTGACCCTCTGGGTCTTCTGTAATACATTTGTTGTCTTCCCAACACACTATAGGATATTACTCAATAGGGTCACTTATCAGACTAATGATTTCCCCCACCGACCAACACATGTTCTTTCAGTGTGTTTTTTCCTCACTCACAAAAACCCAGAGAAACATCCTAGAAGGTCACCCATCCTGATTACTACTCTAGGCCAATCATGCTTAACTCTGGAGTTCTAATCATGTAGGCTTCTGAAAAGAAAGGTGCACCTTGTTGACATGGGTTGTAACATTTATCCTTTTATGTCTCACTTTTCCAGGGGTGTTACATTATCCACCCCTTTAAAGCACAATGCCCTCATTGTGGACACCAAGCCACAAACCCAAGAAGTGCCTAAGAACATATGGCTAGGTATTGCCTCTGATACCACATTGTAACGTCACGGATCCAGGTGCCACTCAACGGGTGCCCCAAACCTGGTTGGTCACATGATCTCAAGAACATTTCCCTAAAACGCTAGAGGTTTCCAACTAGCATTGAGGGATGAGTTTTGATAGTGGGGAAACTATTACATCATTTTTCAAAGTGTAGCGCAACGGAAAGGATAAATAACATGCAACAGCGGAAGTAGTAGACAATATACAACTGAAATGGAAAACTGAAGTAAAATTGAACCATCATTCATATATAAAAATATGAATTATGTCACTAATTCTATGAAAGCATCCAGAATAGGATACATTGCAATACAATACAATACAACTCAAGATACAAGGAACAACCAAACAAAAACAAAGCAGAGTAAACAGAGCGCCGCAACATTGCAATCCTAATATCGGTCCCATGCTCTCCCACTCCTCTATTACAATGAAGTACCTGTATAGGGACCCTTTCCCTTATCCACACCTGCAGAAATTTAATCTGTTTGGGCCAAAGACATGATCCAAATAGGGTGTGAGAAATAAATCCCCGTAGGAACCCACCAGAGGTTTGTTCCCAACTGTCAGTGAAATTGTGCAACAACATTGTGCAGTAGTAAATGAATAAAACTAAGAAGTACTCAAAATTAACTAAATTTACTAGTCATATTTCCATTTTAATATTCATTTAACCATACCAAGTCCGTTCTTTAACTTGAAAGGTATATCGAATAAAAATCACCAAGGTGAATATTCATGATAACACAATCCTCAAACATACCATCCTTACCCTTAGGTAACCAGAATTGAAACCCGCAGGTGATTTCCCATAGGAAAAGTGACTATTTCCCTCAGGCATACAAAGTGTCTCCCATAGGGACCGAATCTACTGCCCACAGGAATAACGAATATTCCCCTCAGGATAAAAGAACCACTGCCCTCAGGCTAAACGAAACACTACCCTCAGGCTAAGCAAGTAACCGGGTCGATCCCAACACATATGCAAGAAATTTATATACAAAATCATCTTAAAAAAATGTAATGCACAATATAATCACAGAATACCCTCGGGTATCATGGCCAAATGGCTGAATAGAGGGACGCACCGCCGGGGTGGTCCTGGATCCAAGCAGTGATCAAAAACAATAGATTAAACTTATTATAATATTATCTACAAAATTCTAGATATCCATTCATCAAAGGCCTCAGCCATATGACACCCCAAACAAGGGTTCGTAGCACAACATTACACAAAAACACACAAAAGTTGGAATTTAAACACCAGACCACCTACCTCGATCGTCTCTGATCGGTATACGTGAACGATGCCTCTCGAATCGTCCAAGAACGACATAGATCTGAGGTGAACATAATCCCATTAAAACTCAAATAACATTCCCTCGGGAAATAATTGGTATGAAATGATCTAGGAGGAGGAAGAGCTTACCTATGTGATTCCAAGGAGATCGACGGTGTAGGAATCGGGTTCCCGATGTGCGGTCGAGAGATCCTTCAAGCTCCGGCCATCTCTCCCGCACTCCTCCGGCGTTCTAAGCTTCCTCTATGAACAGGGGAGGCTACTACCCATTTTAAGTGAAAAAAAAATTAATTGTGTATACTCTCAATTAAATGGCGTGCACTTCTCATTTTTTAACTGTTCCTCTGTCGGCTTCTTTCCACCGCAGCATTGTTCATCTGTCGACACGAGTACACAACGTGTACTCCCGATTGCACGGTGTGTAAAATTTCTCTACTGGTGGCTGCCTCCACCTCTTTATTGTTCACCTGCCGAATGAATACACGGTGTGTAAATACCCTATACACAGCGTGTTGTCGGTTTTCAAACCCTTCATTGCCGATAATCCTACACGCCCTGTGCACTTATCCCACACGGCCAAAGTACACTACGTGTGGAAAAGTACACAACATGTAGTCACAAAATTTGGGATTTCTCCCCATTTTTCTTATTTTCTCAAATACACTTAAGGAGAAAGGAAAAGAAGAAACATGTACCTCAAGAATAAGAACTTAGTTCTCACATTAATCCTTATCAATTTAATTAACACTTTGTTATTCTGTTTTATTTTTTACTAGGGTAACAAATATTTCCAAATTAAAATAGTGAAATATTTAGTTATTTGATTCCAATTAGACTATAAAAAAATAGAATTGAACATTTTAGACCGTATAATAATTATTATAATTTTTATAGAAAATTATTATTATTTTTTAATAATTTAATAATACATTATTTTTATAAAATATCAATAGTGTCAATTTTGAAACTATTCAATTCATTGAATTTTAATAATATTAAGGTAAAAAAGTTAACTTCGAACCAAATTTTTTACTCTATTTAAATCTGGTCAAATTAATCTAGAAAATTTAGTAGAAATATTAATTATCAAAAATTATATTTATTTTAATAGTTTTATAAACATTTATTTGTTATCTATATTAATAAAATAATTACAACATTAATTTTGTGTAATTATTTAATATACTTATTTTTGAGTAAAAATTTAAAATAAAACACTATGATGAAGATAAATCTACAAGATTATACAATAATATTTGTAGTCAGTTTTCTATTTTAGGATATTCAACAATTAAAATTTCATAATAATTAAATGCTAAATGTGAAAATTTTAACATCACATTAAATAAAATAATATAAGTTTCAAAATCTCCTCTATAAGGATCCCAATATTCACTAAATCGACCCTTGGATGGTTATGGTTGATATATACTCGATCAACAATATTTGGTCAAGTATTTGGTAATTTATGGGTATCAATATTTTAATTAAGATTGTTTTATTGATTTATCATCAATTAATATATTTTTACATCATCAAAGTATATGTCATTAAGGAAATTATTTATTTCCTAAAAATTTATAACAAATTACCATGATAAAAATAAATATATCTTCCAAATGAATATTTATAATCAAATTTATCTTCTGTATAATTGTATATTAAGAGTTATATAGTTATTGAAATTAGATTGAGACATATTTAACTTTCCTTTTAAAATAATTAAATTTCCTAATATCATCCAAATGTCTTTCAAAGGACACAATTTCAACCCAAGAATTATTTAGTTAGGAACACAGTCATCCATTTATATTAAGATATGTTTTAGGATAATTTGATAATAGTATTATTACCCAAAATTACTCAGTTTACCCCTTTACCATGTTAATAAAAATTACTGATGTTAGTATTCATAATGCTAAAAAATAAAATAATGCTATTTACATAATTTAGATCTACAGATTCAAAATATAGAATCCATTTTTAAAAATTAAAAACATTGAAATTTCAGTAATTAATTTAAAAAACTATCATTATCGAAAAGGATAATGAGTTCTAAAAGTTAAAACATTGCAAAATATTGAAATGTTTTTACATCTGAATTTAATGTAAAATTAATTTTAATGACATAAATTATAATTAATAATGAAAATATATTATTTATATACATTAAAACCATTCAGTATATTAATTTATCAATATAAATTAGTATGATGAAAAAAAATTTCAATTAAAATTTTCTATATTTTTATTATTCATCAAAATTTTAAAGTTATCAAAAAAACATTAAAAATTCATCTAAAGTAAATTCATATATCCAGATTCTTAATAAAATGTTTATGTTTTCATATAAAAATTACAAATGTGTAAAAATAAAAATTTAAAAGGGGTTCTCCATTAATAGGTGGAAAATTAGCATCTTGAAAAATATAGGATTTTATACATCAAATTGGGTTTATTCATACCCAATGTGAAAAAAATTATTGGATGAATATAAAAAATATTTTATTAAGTATATAAAAATTAATTTTCATTAATATCATTTAATAATAGTTATTCACTCTATTTATTAAAAATATATATAATTAATTGGTTTTTATTTTTCATAAATAATTTGTAGGGAATGAATTGACCATACATTTTCATAAGATAGTTATATTTATTCCCTCTAACCTAACATCTAGGTTAAAATAGTCATTTTATACTAAGAGAATATCATGGTTCATTTAAACTCAATATTTCATCCAATGCAAGCTATTGATGAATTATAATTATTTAGAGAAAATATTTCATAAAAAAATATGGGTGATAGATTGAACCCCCAACAACAGATTTTATCCCATAAAATTATTTATATGGATACAAAAAGATAGGATACATCTCCCTCATCATACCCTCAAGTTCCCACATAGACTCCTCTAATTGGAGGTTACTTTACAAAATGATACCCAAGAGAGTAGTCTTGTTTAAAAGAACTTTTTCACTACGATCCATAATATCTACTGGTTGTTCTTTATAAGAAAGATCACGATCTAGTGCCACAACATCTAAATTTAGTACATGTGAAGGATCTGATATGTACATTATCAAGAGAGATTCATCAAACACATCATGAACTTGAGAGAGATTTAGTGGAAGAACAAATAAGTAATCTACCTTCCCAACATGATCCAGAATTTCAAAAGGAACAATATTCCTTGGGATCAGCTTACCCTTATTTCCAATTATCATTACTCTCTTCTAGGGAGATATTCATAGAAACACTTTTTCACCCACTTCAATCTCTAGTTATTTTCATCATTTTTCATCATAAATATTTTGTCAACTATGAGATACTCTTATGTGTTATTGAATGGATATGACCTTTTCTTCTACTTCATCAACAACATCAAGTCTTAAGAGATTTATTTCCCCAACTTCATCCTAGAATGTTGTAGTTCTACACTTCATTTTTTTGAGCGATTCATAAGGACCATCATAATACTGGATTGAAAGTTTTTATTGTAATATAATTCCACCAAAGGTATGTATTGATTCTAACAACCTTTGAAATTCGTAGAGAAGGATCTCAACAAGTCTTATAGAGTTTGAAATTCCCTCTCAGACTGAACTTATATTTGAGGATGATAAGCATTGATTAAACATAACTGGATATCCATTGTTTGGTAAACAGTTCACTAGAACTTCAGAAAAAACATCAGACCCCGATCAGATATAATAGATTGTGGTACACCATGAAATCTTACCACTTCCTTTATATATATCATGGAAAGATAATAAAGATATAAATATTGTCTAATAGTAATAAAGTGTGTCAAATTCATAAGGCTATCAAATATAACCCATATAACATTATAAATTTTATATGTTTTTGGAATTCCAACAAAAATTCCATAGTGATATTTTCCATTTGCATTCTGGTATGGGTAATGGTTGTAACATCCCATTTTTCTTTTATATCTCAACTTTGACTTCCTGAACAACCAAGAACTGATAGATAGATTCGACAACATCCCTTTTCATTATATTCCATCATAAATAGTATTTCATGTCCCTATACATAACTATGCTTTCAGGGTGAATAAATAATGATGATCTATTAGCCTCATCTAGCATCCTATTATTTAATTATGGTATGGGAGGAATACAAACCTGATTCGTGAACCTAATTATTCCATCACAATCATGGTTGAATTCCAGAACATTTCTCACCTTCTGTTGTAGCTCTAAATCTTCCTTCTGTGCCTCCAAAATCGTCACTTGTATTGATGGTTGAACATTAATTTGAGAAAGAAATTATTTATCCACTTCAATTAATATTTGATTATCAATCATTTTAAAATCCATAAATATTGGATCTTTTATGATCCTTATCATGAATAGGCTAGAACGGTCAAATTGACTCAAATCATCTGCCACCTTATTCACTATCCTAAGGTGGTAATTTATTGAGAATTCATAAAGTTTAATCAAATCCAACCATCTTTTTTGGAAAATATTCAAAACCTTTTGTGTGAAAAAATACATTAATGTTTTATATGAATTATTAATATCACACCTTCATCATAAAGATAATTCATCTATATCTTTTATTCAAAGATTACTGTACCTAACTCAAAATAATGATTTGGGTAATCTTTCTAAAGGATTTTAAATTTTCATGAGGCATGAGGTATCACCATACCAATTTTCATGAGAAAACATCTTGACACTTTTTTTTATTCATCATTTTTTATCACAAACATTTCTCCACTATAAGGTAGTTTGAGCACAGGTGGACTGGCTAACCATCTTTTGAGCTCCTTGAAATTATTTTCACATTCCTCCATCCATATGAACTTAACTCTTTTCTGAGTAAACATGGGGAGTGGATTGTATAATCATGATAAATATTTCACAAAATGTCGATAATATTCATCTATAAAATGAAAACATTGGATCCTAGTTACCATTATTTTTCTCATCCAACATTCAATAACTTCTATTTTTGCTGGATCCACAGATATCCCGTCTCTTGAGATCATGTGACACAAAAATGAATCATTCTGAAGGAAAAATTTACACTTGGTAAATTTTTAATAGAGATTCTCTTTTCTTAGGATCTGTAGTACAATTCTCACGTGATCTTAATTCTCTTCCAT
Organism: Viscum album; assembly: GCA_963277665.1. Taxonomy (NCBI): domain Eukaryota; kingdom Viridiplantae; phylum Streptophyta; class Magnoliopsida; order Santalales; family Viscaceae; genus Viscum; species Viscum album. Next base: position 138,973,970 of record OY728164.1, read on the forward strand.
TATTTTCAAATAGGCCAGAATATCATCTATAAGAACTAACACAAACTAATAAAGATAGTCTCAAAATACCTGATTCATTATATCAATGAAGATAGAGGGAGAATTTGTATGAAAAAAAGAATCACTATAAATTCATAGTGTCCATACCTTGTATAGAATGACATCATTGGTATATCCTCTTTCTTGACCCTTAATTGAGGATATCCTAAATAAAGACCAATATTGGAAAATTACTAGGATCTGTCTATTTGGTTGAATAATTATTCAATGGGGGGAAGAGAATAGTTTTTCTTTATTATGATCTTATTAAGTGATTGATAATCAATTAAGAGTCTCATTGATCCATCATTATTATTAAAAAATATAATAGGTGCACCCCAAGGTGACACAATAGGTAGTACAGATCTTTTATCAATATTATTTTGGATTTTCTTCTTTCATTTCTATAACTTAATTGGGTCTATTATATCAAGCGTATTTGGAATATGAATAGCTCCTTGTATGAGCTCTATTGAAAACTCTATAATATGATTGGGTGGAAGACCTGGTAATTATTCCAAATAAACATCATCAAACTCTCTTAAAATGGGTGTATTATTAATAACGAGTTTCCCCCAACCATTTTTATATAGAAAACCTTTGTTTATAGAGATCAAGACCTATAATATAGAATAAATTTCTATTGTAAGGTTATATTCATAATTGCATCAATAAATGAGCATAGAATTATATATAACATGAAATGTGACTTCCCTTCCTTGGAAATTGATATGATCTCCATATATAGAAAACTAATCTGTGCCATGAATCACATCAAATTACAATATATACTGGATCACATGTTTTTTATGAAGAACTTTCCCACAAACACCAACTACAGAAGAATTTTAATCTTTTTATGCGACCATTGTGCCATTATGAGTTGTCACAGCTAACTCAACATCTAATTGTCGAAGTAATATAGAGATAGCCTTAAAAAATTACTTATAAATAAAAGTGTGTGTAGATCCAAAATAAAATAAACCATTTTATAATTTATAGTGGATAGTAAACGTTCCTTTCACCACTTCATTATATTACTCCACATCACTGATAGTGATCACATGTTACATCCCATTGTCTTTGGAATTAAAATTTTAATGACTTTGATCATCATCAATAACCCTTGGATTAAGGAATTGATTGTAATAATTCCTAATTTCCATGAACATGTAACATTTATGTGTATGAGGTGCATTATCTGTAACCTTTTCTCTATTCTCATCATTAGATATCTTTTCCCCATAACATTAGCATTAAAATTCTTGATGACCATCTTTTCCACACTTAAATCATTTATTAGTCCCTTTGAGAGACTTTCTTCCATATTTCACTCCATAGATTGAGAATAAGGAAAAACTCATATTTTTCACTTTGGACATTGTATTTTCCCCCGAATTCAGTTTTTTAATTCATAACAAACCTATACGACTGATGGGTTACTCTAATCTCCATATCAAACTTGAGATCACATTGAATGATTTATTCATAGCTATTTATGTCCTTTATGGATAATTCCCTTCAGAAACATGGTTTTAAGAAACTAAATAATCAATCAATTTTACTCTCAGGTTGTATAATAATTCCAGAAGTTTACCTTGAATGTCTTGTAAAAAAAATTGTAGGTACCAATGTATTCATCATCTTTTTTCTTAGGTTAAATTAACCCCTTCTCCATCATTGTTCAAAGAATTCAAGGTATGTACTTGTTGAAAAATAAGTTCTTGAACTCATCTCATTATGTGTATTAAATTTCATCTATTTTCCTTGTATTCATGATAGGGTTCAACCATTGATCATATTCACCTTCCAAATGACATAAAACTAAGATGAATTTATCATGTTTTAAAGTTTGGAGAACTGAAAATATCATTTTAGTGGTACTGATCCATTGGTTTAGGCATTAATGTATCAGAAGACCTGATCAAAGAAGGTGGACACCGCCTCCTGAAGGAATAAATGGAATGTTATTCACTAATTTTCTCATTTTGATGTCCTGCATGATTCATAGCTTGGGAATTTTTTTTGAGCATAACTACAAGATTTTTCATTCCATCTCCCATAACATTCAGTTTTCTCAAGAGGATAATTATTTCTTTTCCCATCACATTCATCATTAAAATGTTTCCTTTTAATTCCATCCATTCACTAAAACCATAAATAATATTTTGAGAAACACTAATCATACTGGGAAAACCACATAATCAAGAATGAAATTTTATGTTTGTACACTTTATATTTTAATCTAGGTTTCTCATGATCATTTCTAGAACAATAGGATCGTAACATATACTTCAATATATTCTTGGGGTTCTTACAATGGTTTTCTCATCCTTGATTCCAATGGATAACTATAAAATTCCTATTAAACCAATAATAACAACCAATATTTTACATATATTAATATTACTTAAAATCTTAATAATATTGATTAAAAAATATAACAAATACATGATAGGACCATATCTGTATAGTGTCTCTATTAAATTGGAAACATAAACAACATGTTCACAAGATATCTTCATTGTCTCGCACTTATTTGGTTAAAACTTGACCCTTTTTGACATATCTTACTTAATATCCTTCTTCATGACTTGGCGAAAAGAAAAATATGGAAGGGTGGGCTCAGATACTCAGTAAGGGTTAAAAATGGAGATATCAATAATATTATAAACATAAGACATAAGAATATAACATTGGGAAATCTTATCCAGCATATAAAAGATCGGGATATCATGACATCGGATAAATCAGTTTAGTTCATAAGAATCAATGAATGTAATCCAAAATGTCATAACATATAACATGAAGTTTGTTTCATACACATAATTATACAAAATCATTTAATATTAGTCAAGGCTCATTTCCAAGGCTATCATAGCAGAAAAAGTCTTTTACTGAATTGAGTTCAATCCTCGTTTCAGCCCTATATTACTGAACTGAGATAATTTCTCATTACTTTCATGTCTATCTTATGAGATATAAATATTTATTCAATGAATTGGAGGGATATATGTCCCTCCCATATCATAATGAAATCAATCATTATAACCCAAAGAATAAAATGGGTTTATGTAAACTTTATTCCTCCAAAACATAAACCATGTAATAAAAATGGATTTCATAAATAACATTACTACATAAACACAATAAAATCATAGTAAAATAAGGATATTATACTTGAAACATATCTCTATTAAATATTTCCATCTTATATTGAAAATAATTTTTATATAACAATTGAAATTAATTCTTGAGGAAAATATCCTTTCTTCTTCAATTTTTTTTTCATTTCTCAAAATGCAACACAATTATAAAAGAAAATAATTTATTTGAAAATAAACATGATGTCATGTAGAGTAATATTAATGGATATATGGTGTTATAATGTGTAAAAATAGGCTCATGCTGTATAAGATAAAAAATATTCTTCTTGTACTTGCTATAGAAATGTCAAAAAGTACATTGTATCAAATAACAGAAAAAGATTTCTTTCATAGCATTTAAAAAAAAATAACTGATGGGTAAACCTGACTTTAAAAAAAATTACAATAATTGAAATAATATTACATATTTAGGAAACATGTATATGGTTGTTAAATATAGCCTCTTAAATACTTATGTATAAACAATCTCATATAATAATGGGACTGTGAAATTATCCCTTTCCTTTTAAGTATGATATTATTTATATGTATATGAACCTACTTAATAATGATTTAAATATTGTCATTGAATTATTTTAGAATCATATCTATTTTTTTGAAATAAGATATGATCATATTATCTTCTATTTTTTAATAACAATTCATTATTACTTGTTATTCAGGTATTAACTACTTCATTTGTATTTGCATGTTTTGTCGAATAATTTATGATTATCCTTTATAGTTCATATTTATATCATTAAAAAAAGATATTAACATTATATTTATCATATTTATTCATAATATACATTTATATAATTATGCTTTAATGAATAACATATTTATTCATTATATACATTTATATAATTATGCTTTAATGAACATCATGTAGAATTCATCACATCGCATCGTGGAGATGGTATGTCATACGTACGAACAATGGATCCTACCATTCCCATAATTGTAAAATAATATTTAAGAGAATGGCATAAAATAATTCAAAATCAACATAATGTTATAATAATAATATATAGTTATTATTTCTATCATTATACCTATCCTAGTATGGTGGTGGTGAAAAACAGATTATACAATGACTTGGAGAGGGTAATTCGTATGTACACACGCGTTCTGATTTCGTATTTCATAGGATGGATAGAGATTGTAATATTGTTGTTACATAATAATAATAAAATAACAATACAGAAGTTACATTTTATTAATTACTTTATAATGAAACAACTCATGACGAGGTTGTAGAAAAAGAACGATGTTTGAAAGAATTGTTAGAGGAGATTACCTTTTCTTCGACATTATTATTCTAAATATAATCTTAGATCACTATATTTGGTTTTAAAAGAAGACCCAAACCTCTATAATTTTACTAGAGAAGTTAATAAGGGAAAAGTTTAGGGGATGGATGAGCCTGAACATTGAAACTGAAGTGAAATTGATTAGGAGGAGGTGCCCTTTTATAATTTATGTGTGTGTATTTTGGGGATCTCCAAAAATATTAATTTATAATAAAATAAAATTGCATACAAAACATTCAAAATGTACAAGTTTCAAAGATTAGATGATAAATGTTTTAATATAATTGACCAAATTATTTTAGACAAATTCTCAATCAAATTAAACCTTATCATTTTAATTTACACTTAGTAATTCTATTTAATTTTTAACAAGGGTAACAAATATTTCCATATTAAAATGGTGAAATATTTACTTATTTGATTTCATTTAGACCATAAATAAATACCTTATAACGCTTCATCCATATAATAATTATTATATATTTTTAAAATGTTTTATGACTAGAAATAATTTACTAAATCATTATTTTGATAAACAATCTATACTATTTATTTTGACACTATTCAATTCATTGATTTTTAAAAATATTAAGATAATAGTATAACATAGAAACAAAAATTTTATTATATTCCTAAGAGGTAAATTTAATATATTAAAATAAATATATATTTTAATTATCCCAAATTATATTTGTTTTTAATATTTTACTAACATTTTTTTATTATCTCTATTAATAAAATAATTACAACATAATTTTTTAATCATTTAATAAACATGTTTTGAGAATAAAAGTTATGAATAAAATACTATGATTAATATAATACTATTGTATTTAATAATAATATTTTCGTAGAATTTATCTTTTTTAAAATAAAGTATTTATAATGTTATACTTATTAAATTATGAATGTGAAAACTTTAACATCAGCTTAAATAATATAATATAAGTGTCACAATCAATTCTATAAGGCTCCAAATTCTCACTAACTTGAACCTTGGATGGATATAGTTATGATATACTCAACCAATAATATTTGTTCTAGTGTTTTTTTCTTTTGATGGCTATTAGTATTTTAATAAATATTGTTTTATTGATTTCTCATGAATTAATTAAATTTTACATCATCAAAGTATAAGTCAATAAGTTAATTATTAATTTCCTAAAAATTAAAAATATATTAACATGATAATGAAAATAAATTTATCGTTAAAATTAGTGTTTATAATATAATTTATCTTCTTTCATACCATTATAAAAAATGATATAGTTATTAAAATTTGAGTGAGGCATATTTAATTACTCTTTAAATAAAAACAATTAAATATTTGAATCGCATCCAAATGGCTTCTGAAGGACACCATTTTGAAACAAGGATAATTTCAGTAAAAGGAAATTATTCCAACTATATTAATAAAAACGTTAGGGTAATTTTATAACAGTATTATCACCGTTAATCACTTGGTCTACCCTTTTACAATATTAATAAAAATTACTGATGTCGCTATTAGTAAAGCCCAAAAATAAAACAAATATATTTTCATAATTTGGACCTATGGATTACAAGAATGGAATATGTTTTTAAAAATTCAAAAAATAGAAGTTGTAGTAATTAATTTAAAATTAATCCCATCATCGAAATAGAGAATGAGTTTTAACAGTTAAAACATTGTGAAAGATTGAAATTTTTTAACATTTGAATTTAATGTAAAATTAATGTTAATGAAATAAATTATATTTAATGAGAAAAATATATTTGAATTAATTTTTGAAACCATTCAATATTATAATTTAACCATATAAATTATTTTTATGAAATTTTTTTTTTCAATTAAAATTTAGTGTATTTTTACTATTCATCAAAATCTGAAAGTTATCAGAAAAATGTTAAAAATTATTCAAAAGTATATTTTTATATCATGATTACAAATAACATGTTTATGTTGTCATATATAAATTATTAATGTGTCCATATGTTAATTTAAAATGGGTTCTCTATTAAAATGTATAAAATTACCATTTTGAAAAATATAACTTTTTATAAATCAAATAGGGTTTATTCATAACAAATGACAAAAATATCTATTGGATGAATATAAAAAATATTTTATTAAGTATATAACATTTATATTTCATTAATTTAATATAATAATAGTAATTCACTAATTTTTTTTAATAATAAAATATATAATTGATAAACATATTTTCATAAATATTTGGTTGCAAAGTACTTTACCAAATATTTTCATAAGATAGTTATATTTATTCTATCTAACTTAAAATCTAGGTTAATGTGGTCATTTTTTATAAAGGGTATCTAAATGTTAATTTAAAAGCACTATTGCATGAAATTAAAGTTATTTATGTATTAAAAAAATTTGGAGAAATTATTTCATAAAAACATTTGGGTGTTACATGCACTAGGGAATATGAACCCTTTTTCCAAAATCTATTGCAGAATCTTCTTTAAATCCTCCATTCCGATAGAAGCCATCCTATAGGGACACATTCAGAGAAGTGTAGCTCTGAGTATTATTTATATTAATAAATATACCTCAAGATCCAGGGGGAGTCTGGGTAACTCTTTATGAAATATATCATTGTATTCCCTCATGATGAACATTTCCCCAAGGTATATAACATACTTTGGCTTAACCATTTGTGTGAGGTATTCTTCTTGAGAGGTAATAAACAACAACACCATTTAAGGAATTTAAAAAGGATTTTCAAGGTCCTCATTTCATTTGTATAGGATATTATGAGGGTTTGGAATATGAAAATATATTTTCTTATCCGGACAATTGATATGTGATCTATATAATGATATCCAATCTATTCCTCATATAGAATCGAATTATATCAAGGTAAGTATAACAAGATTTGTTTCAAGAATCATATAACCAACACCAATATGAGAATTTTCTAACACTTGGGTTTAAATTATTTCACAACTTGATGTTTTTATATATATCTCTACTTCAAGGATTTGGGGTTTCTATGAAATAGTTATAGCAAGAAAACAAGATATAAAGGAATGTATAGAACCGGAATAAAATAAGACTTTTTCTACTATTGAGTAAATAGGAAGTGTAATTTGTACAACTTCATTTTCTTGATCGAGTCTATTAGTAGTGATGGAATAATTATTCCCTTGTTCAATTGGTTTTAGTAGTTGATGATGTGGATTACCCTCAAGAACATAAGGTTTAGTGCAGTGGATTGCATAGTACAATCACTCCCTGTTGTTATTGCACTAGGTCATGGGTGGTTCTCTCCTTTCTTATACCAAATTTTCCTGCACCTCATGTCTTTTAGACATTGATAATCTTGTTATCCTTCTCTTACACACATGATACATTTCCATATCCCTTTGAGGTAGTTCCCATGATGCGTCTTAAAACATTTTTTTACACGTGGGTCATTGAGTTTTCTTCCAACCTTTCTCATTAGATCCTCTAGCTTGAAACTACATCTTTAATTTCTTTTCACCATAGCCATGGGACCATTACCCAAAATCTATCTCCATATTGAGATTTCATATAATAACTTATTCCTAAATCCCAATGTCTCTAATTTCAAGAGTCTTTTGAAGGTGTGGTTTTAAATAACTAAAAACTATAAATTTTTGTATCATCATTGATAACAAAACCAAAATTGTACCTTGAAGGCCTTGTAAAATTTTATTTATGGTCTATGATATATTATCGTTAATTATACTTCATCTCTACAAATTCTCTCTCCATATTTGATTGAATATTTTAGGGAATTTATTATTAAGAAACATTATCTTAATGTAGTCCCACTCCATCTCTTCAATTTCATCCTTTGGATTGGTGTTCTTTAGCAAAGCCCCCCATTGATCAGCCTCTCAATATAGATGATAAAAAATGATGCCCACCTTCTCTATACCAGAATAGTGAATAACAGAAAAGATATTCTCCATCTATTTTACCCATCATTCCGTAACTATGGGATCAAAAGATCCATTAAACATCATCGGTTGTTGTCATATAAAACACTCGATAGTCAATTGTTACCTCTTATGAGAATGAAGATATTCAAAATTATTCATGCTATTGTTCATAAACTATGATATTTGGGTAAGAATCACAATTGAATTTTGATCTCCAACTCCCAAACCATTGGGGATGTCATTAATCCAATCGCTGCATTATCCCCCATATGGGTTGTTTCCCTAGTTTCTCTTAGTTCCCACTATTTTATAAAATAGAAAATGCTAGATCAAAACATAAATTAAAAGGTCATCAATAATTTTTTTCCTTTCTAAAATTAACTATTAAGTCATGTCTTATGTGATCCATGTGTTTAGAATTTTTGGAAACAAATCATGTTGGGTTTGTACTTATTCTTCGTATTGCACTATGGGTTTTGACTAAGGTTATCTAATATTGATTCCCAATTAAATAAATCATGTTATGATAAAAACTTTAAAGACCCTGATTTTCATACATTAATATTACATAATATTAATGATGAACAATATATGAGAGTTACATGACCAGGATCCAATGGTTTAGTCTCTTGAGAAATTTTGTACCATACCCAACTTTTAAAAAACAAACATAAAAATATATTTAATTTCTTCTTGTCTATCTTCTTAGAGGTCTTCACGTACTCCTTAGTAAAGTAATCACATGAGGATATATATAAAAAGGGGTAAGGTAATATCCTCGTAAGTGGATATATAAAAACACGAAAGTGTATAAAATGGGTGAGCATAATAATTATCATCATAGAATAAGAATATGATCTTAACCATTAGATGAAGCATTATGTAAAATAAAGTTAAGTGGAAATGCATAAAAATAAAACATCATGTCTTATTTGTCAACTACCACCCATGTTATTGAAGAAAGATATGGTAATCTTGACACATATTTCACTTTTATGATGAGTTAAATTACATTACCCAATTCGTTGGAGTGGTATATAAATCAGATCACACCCATCACATCATAACATTAACATTTCTTAGTATAATTTTGGGGGCACCCACCACATCCTAACATTTACATTATCATGCGTGCCACATAGAACGTAAATCATTCTTGGACATAAAATAACCCATGGAATGGAATGATATTCAATTAATGATGAGGACTTTAAGAAACTATGGGTTCTCAAATGAAATACTGAATAACATATTTGATAGAAGAATCATCTTCCTTGACTGAAGAAGAAAAATCCCCGATAAGTAAAAGGTGTGTTATTTTACAAAATTGTTATTTCGGAAAACATTCGTTATTTCATAAATTAAACAGGAAGATATGTACATATTAGAAAAGGTAAGATAATGATGAATAAATGATATTAATGGAATATACATACTAAAAATGGGGTGAAATATCTAAAACCCATGTAATGAGATATGGGTTCGAGAATTCCCTTTACCTTGAGTCTAAATGATTTATTCACTTTATTATCCAACACAACCAAATTAGATTCATTAATTAAAAAATATATAACCTTTTATACATGAATTTGATTCGTTATTGTACTGTTGAGTTCATTCATGGAATTTCTTGTGAGTTATAGTGTTTAATTTCATTGTTCGGGAACATTCATTTTAATGGGTTTAATGATCGGTTCACTTGTATACAGGAATGAATGTTCATGTAAAACATCGAAAAATATATATATAATTATTATTATAAATCAGTAATGATATTATATATGTATAAATGATCTTATAAAGAAATTTTTTATTTGGTATGAGGATAAATAATTAGATACTAGTTAATGATGTTAATTTTAGGTTAATTTTGGTTGTTTATCGGTCACAATGAACTCATTTTATTTTATCATATAGTTTTGTGTCTATAAGTTAGATCAAAAACGTAAAGAGGGTTTTAAAATAAACATTATAGTATATTTCAACCATTATAACAATTTTATTAACATCCATGGAGGTGTAAAATGAAAAATGAGTGTGTATCACCCACGATGTATGTAAATTGATACATAACGGGTGATGATTTCATTTTTAGAATAAAAAAGAGAGATATTGGTGGATTTAAGGATTGATATTAAATTAACAAGATAATATTAAAATACATAAAACATACATGATTTATCATTAGATTTTGTTAAGGTAAGTCGAGTAGAAGAGAAGAATATAAAAGAAATTGAAAATAAATGAAATGAAAAAGGAATAGGATTTTACATCTTGATTTTATCTTCCATGAGATCCTCCTTATGGAAAGGTTTTGGTATTTTGGTGCAACCAATAGTTCCTATAAATGGGATTGGTTCTTGGGGAGAGGTTTTGGGAAGAATTTGAACAAGGGTCTAATCTTGAGAGGTGTGAGGAATATAGGGTGTGAGGGGTGGTATTTATAGTGGGGGAGAGGGGTGTTTTCACATTATTATATTCATTAGTTTATTATTTTGGCTAAAGGATACGAATAGATTTAGAATTACCTTTAAATATATTAAAATAATTAAGGTTGGTTCGAGATCAAGGTTCTTACATTTGAATAATGTAAAAAATTACTAAAATATTTATGTATTTATCATTTAGTAAAAATGATCATATTTTACTATTCATAAAAAATTCATATATTTAAAAACATTCAAAAAAATTAATCCTAATATTTTTTGAAATTAATATTTCTAAAATGGACACAATTTTTTAAAAATAATTTTCTAAATATTATTATTTTAATTTTTAATTCAAATCATCATTTACTTTTGAAATGAAAATTTTAAAATTATAACTACTTTTGTAAAACGTTGAAGAATTAGTTAAGGTCAGATAGAATTATCTTAAAATAATAAGACATGAAGATATTAATTTATTGATAAATTTGGTTAAAATACATTTCCATTAAAATTATTAAATTAATTCTAAAATTTTAATTAAATATGTTTGACATACAAAAAATCTCACACTTAATTAATAATTTTAAACAATATTAATTACTTAATCTAGGATATAATTGTACAATAATTTTGATTATAAGATGCTTAAATTTTATTTATATTTTCAATGGTGGGGTTACTATTCATTTGGTTGGTTTACTATTCATAATTGGATTATTATTATACCTAAGTCCAAGTTACTATTTCATTGGTATATGTTCCTAAACTTATAGAAATACTTAATATTTAACTAATTAGTCATTTAAAAATATTTATAATGGATTCTAAGATATTTTATATGATTTATGCAATATGAAGTTACTATAATAAGCCATAAATTACTTTGATAAAACATTGGGTCATTACAGATATGAAATACTGAAACATAACTTCATATCTAGAGATTATAGAAGACTTTTCCAGAACATCACAGTAATCCTCAGATTATGATCACACACAATTTAATATAGTAATCCATAATATGACACCCCTTACGAAATATATATTTAGAAATCTTTTCAAGAGAAAAGTATAATTTGATTATGATGAAGTATGTTGATTTGGTAATGAGATAACAAACAACCCATATATATTTTTATCATTTTAGATGTTTTAGGGTGTCCAATGAAAAAATACCTTGTAATTTTTACCATTTACATTATTGTATGGGTAATGGATGGAACATCCTTTTAGAATTTTGTCTCTTAGCCTTAACGTGCTAAAATACCAACCACTAAGATACAAACCCTGTGATATCTTTCTTTATACCATCCCAAAATAAATATTGTATCTAATGTCTATACATATTCTTACATCCAGGATAAAGGGGGAATGATGAACTATGATCTTCCTATAAAACACCTAATTCAAATCTGCTATGGAGGGAATAGAAACATAGTTCCTATACATATTCATTCTATTATGACCATAGTTAAACTGAGGAACATTTTTATCCTTCTTCTGAAACTATACGTCTTCCTTCAACACCTTTGGAATCTTAACATGGATAGATTGGTGAACCTTAAATTAAGAAATATATGTTTCCTCCACTTACTTAAGGATTTACAGGTCCATTATTTTCAAATCATAAAATATTTGATCTTTTTTTATCCTCATTGTGGATAAGCTATCATGATCCTTTCAAATTCATGAATGAGCAATAATATTTTCTTCCCCAGGGTGGTAATTTACTTAGTAGTCATAATCTATAATCATCTATAACCCCCTTTAATAAATCATAGTAAACTCCTTCTATGTGAATATATATTAAAACATTTGTGACCATTATATATATCACACTTTTCACTATAAAGATAATTTCTATATATATTTAATAAAAAAATACCGCATCTAACTCCCAATCTTGAGATGTGTAATTTTTCTCATGAACCATATATTTTCATGATACATATTCTATAAACATGTAATTCATCATAATATCTTATCCAATTCCCTTCATGGATGAGTCACTATATAATCCCGACCATTCGCTACTACAGGGTAATGTAAGAATACGTATGTTAACTAATATTCTCTTTATTTCCTTGTAACTTTCCTCAAATTAATCTATCTAGAGGAACTTATCTCTAGTTTGAGATAACTTAGTGAGTGGATTTGATATTCTAGAGAAATCATCCACAAATTACTGATAGTTTCTTGTTAATAAAATAATATTATGGATCTCAGTCACAATGGTTAGTCTAGGATAACATTCAGTAACCATCATAATTGATTGATCTAATGACATACCCTATCTTTAGATTACATGGCAAAAAATTTAAATAATTTTCTTCCAAAATTCAAAGTTTGAAAATTGTCATATAGTTTCTCCTATATCAGGGTCCTTAATATTACTAGCAATTGATACTAATTTTCCAACATTCTGTTTGAATAGATAGGAATATCAAATATATATATATATACTACCAAAAAATGATCCAGGTAATTTTGAGAGACTCATTTTATTAAATCCATGAGGTTAATAGGGGAATTAGTAAGTAATTATGTCATCACTATATATTCATAGTGACAATACATTGTATGAAATGTGCTCCTTGTTATATCATACTCAAAAACATAGGGTTGTAATACCATAAATGTCTCTTCAAATATGCTTAATATTGCTAACTACCAACACATAAAATCCCAAAAGGGTTGTATAAGACATTAAACATATGATCAGCCATAAACTCAAAATCCCATGATGACATCCATAATTCTTATTTTTTTTTACATAGAGACATATATGATTAAAAAATAATGGAATCCTTAAGTGTTTCATGATTTATATAATGAAACACCATTGGTAAAATAATTCTACAACAATATTCTTGAATCCAAATTTTAAAATACTTAAATCCATAAACTTCAATGACTGCAATAGAAAATGTCATTCCTTGGTCTAGATGTTAATTCTTAGGTCAAGGAATTGACTTGGATAAATCCCATGTTCACTATACATAATATATCAAACTCTAAGATAATTTTTCACATTATAAACTTATTTTCAACACATATAACATCTTCCCATACATTTGAGATATTATTCTAGGTTTTTCATCCACCCTGGTAAATTTTTTGGAAGTTGGATCTTATTTATTATAGGTTCATTACAACAAAAGCATTCATAAATGTCCACATTCCTTTTATTTTATGTTATAAGAATATCAATGAGGTTTACATTAATAATAATATATCACAATACCTGATTAGGTATAATCAAAATATCATTCACACCATTTACCATATAATTTGATTTCTCATAATAACATAATTTTCCCCCACAATTATTGTTGACATGATTCCTCCCTTATTCAAACCACTAATTGAAACCAAAGAACAAAGTGTAAGGAACAATAATTATAGTAGGGGGCCACATAATCCTAGAAGATCAATTATAGGATGTCTATATCATGAAACATTCTTTTAAAAATAAAACACTAATGGTTTATCATAAGTAATTCAGAGGAATCATATTTTTAATTCTTTCATGATTAATCATAAATAGATTGTGAGTTTACAAAACATATCCATCGAGAGTGTCATACTAGGTGTGAAATATGAACCGTTTGCATGAACCATGTGTTGATCAATCCTATATCAATTCTACTATTTCAGAATTATTACCCCTAGATGCATTTAATACATAGCCACTTCCAATTTCAGTATCTATATAGAGATTTAAAGTTAGGGAAACCATCACTCTATCCTTTACCAAAATTCCAAGATATTTTCATATACATTCTCTCATCCTTGGAATTATATTTATACATTTCCTTAGGGATTACAATAAAGTTTTATATTCCTATTTTTTAAGGAAAACATTGACTATCCTATGATACAAACTATAGTGACAGAAACATTTCATACATAGATATTACATCTTTTGGAGGAATATTCAATACATTACAAAAACATACAACCAAATAACATAATAATTTAGTGTTTTTTGATAAGATATACAAAATATTATATTTTGGTGAAATATCATTCAACATATTACACTTCTATGAAATACCATACTTAGTACATTTCATCATAAAATGGGGAAAGGAAACATAATAAAGGGTGAGCTAAAATTATCAATATGGGTTAGTAAGGGAGATACTTAAGCAGAACATGAGCACAATGGTATAAGAACACATGAATAATATTTGAAAATCATTCCGATCAAATCAATGATTATATTATTGAGCCATGTAATAAATATTAATATCTTAAAAGACATGAATCATAAGAAAATCAAATAAAATTATCCATGAGAGTATAACATAGGAATAAAACATGGATTATGGAAGAAAAATAAGGACAAAAATTCATTTCCATTGTTTTCAATGTTCACTATCTAGGCCATCATGTTAGAATAAGTTCACTCCCCAAACAATCATATTGGTCAATGTTCACTCCCATTAATAGCATTTCAGAAGAATTCCATCATTGAACTGGGTTCACACCACATTACATTCCTATCCGTCTCATGAGATATAAATATTTCCCAATGTATTTGAGGGAGGTATTTGTCCCACCCATCACATAAATAAAATCTACCATATGTTTGGAATAATGTAAGAATATTTACATCATTTAATTTCCACTAAAATTACATTTCTTTATTAAACATTTCATCATATCTTAACATGTAGAAAGGGGATATGATTCGAAATCCTTTTATCACTTCATTATAGAATAATCCATGGAAATGTATCAGGTTTTATAATAATTTTTTCATGGTATAACACATGGAAGAGAAATGGGGTTCAATAACATTTTTTCATAATATAATATTAAGAGAAATAATAATAATAGTATCTTTACTTCATATCCCATAAAAATAATAGGATACATCAAGGGATGTCTACTTATATAGATAATTATTTTGAAAGATAAATCGCTTGGAATTTTTCTTAAATAAAATAATATTTCATTGAAAGTTAATTTTTTAAAACTAGAAAATCATAAAGAATTTTGGCAATTATTTTATTTTAAATTAATCTTGAAAGAATATAAATGAATAATTACAAATCATTTAAAACATTTCTTAATGAAAATAGACTTTTTAGTTTGAAAAAAACTATTTAACAGGTAAAATATTTCCAAAATCCTTTTTATTTTGAAATCAATTATTTAAAATATAAATATTTCATATATATCAACAAAAATATTTTAATTGAAATGAATTTTTACAACCTATAATGTAATATTTATGTCATTTAGTGGTTATGAATGTAGTAAATACTGTATATTTATTGAATTTTAAATAAAAAAAAATTCTATTCATGTTTTCAATAAAGTCCAAATAACAATTTTTTGAAAAGAAATTTTAATATTCCTTTCAATGAAAAAATTAAAATGGAAAGCATGGGTATTTTTTTAATAAATCATTTTCGTAATTTTAAAAAAAATATTGAATATATTTATTGAAAACATTGTTTTAGAAGAAAAATCTTTTTCAATCGAAGAGAAAAATAAAGATGATTTTTTATAGAAAATATTATTTTAAACTCATGAGTAAATAAATATATTGAAATATATAGAAAACAATTATTCTAAAAAACAATAGGATAATAAATTGATGATATTCTTGAGATATATTTCCTAATATTCCAACATCTGAAAACATAATCAATACCAATACACAATGAGATTATAATATAAAATGGTTAGTGCTTTGGTAAAATTTATTTTTAATAACCAATAAGGAATAACAATAAATGAAACCTAAAATAACATGAGAATAAATAAATTTTTGACACTATATTTCAAAGGGTATTTATATAGACTACATGAAATAATATAGGTTCATAAAAAACATATGTTTCATGGAAATAGAATCCGGACAACAATACATTTACACTTTGGTTAATTTTGAATTGAAAACAGCATAAAAGACAGATAATTCATCGATATGTAAATCCACCTAATATTAAGGTCTGGAATCATTGAATATATTCATTGATAGTATATATTCCAAATAATATAAACACATGGTTATTTTTTCTTGTGTCTAATAGAAAATAATGGTGATATGGAAATCCATTACAACTTTAGTAATATGTTTTATTTTCATCCTAAATAAAGAACAATAACAATTGAAAAATTATGATACATGAAAATAATGACAATCATGATAAAAAATTTAAAAGGTGACATATATTGATGAATTAAAATAAATTAGTTGTGAAATTTCAAATGTCTCCTTGAAATAAAAGAGAGACTATTAATCTCTTACCTTATGTCTCAACATTCTTTATACATGTCTGAACCTCATGTATTATTAATATGAGATTATTATGCATATATAATGGAAAAAATTATATTTATTAAACTATATATGACATTTTGTGCCCATTTATTACCCATGTATTATCAATTCCATTTTATAGTCATGTTTCGGGCAATAAGTGTCTTATTTTTATGTTTGTTTTGATTTGTTTTTTCTTCTTATTATGATCATGATTGCATACTATTAGTAATGATAAAAATGAATGAAAGTTAATATTATATTAAAATTATAGAATAAAGTTTATTTCATTTATATGATATATATTAATTAAACACGTCCTTATTAACCTTCCTGTAAATTGTGAATGAATCACATCGCTTTATGAGGAGGTAGTTTGTTGTAAACACAAGAGATGTTATCATATTCCCATAGAATAGAAATTATAAAGGAATGATTTATATAATAATTACATAAGTGTAATAATATCATAAATATCATATATAAAAATTTATTAAATCATTATAACAATCTTTTAGTGGTGGAAATAGAAAATAGAATGCCATTGGTTCGCAAGACAGTAGTCTGTCGTACACATGGATGAGGATTTAGTAACCCATTTGATGAAAGTGGAGATGGTTAATGGATATTACATTAAAAAAATAAAATCCCAATATATTGGTTATTTTTTATTATATTATATGTGTTAATATATATTTTTTGGTGAAATAAAAGGAAATAAAAAGAATGGTCACTGTGATGAAAATTATCTTTGTTTTGAGGAACTTCCTTTGGATCATTTGTTAAGGACCCTAGTGTTAATCTTTTAGGATTACCAGAATCTCAAGAAAATGGATATGGATGTTGGTTTGGTATTTTTTCATTATTTGGATAAATAATTTGATTTGATATGTGTGAATAAGTGAATGGATGAGGTCGCCTTTTATAGGTGGGGAGTAGAACCCAAAAGGTTACAACATGTAAATTTCCCAAAAGAATACAAAATGATAAATCCATTCACAAGTAATGAACTAAAAAAACCTTTCCTCTAATAAGTAAATATTAATATTTAAATACGGATCAAAAATAGAATTTATGCAAACATTGGATCATTTTTAAACCTTATCGTTTCAGTTTAGCCCTATATAAACCCATTTTACCTTAACTACAGTAATTAATTTGTACTTTCATCCTAATTAAGTTTGGTAAAAAAAAGCTAATATTATTAGATAATTTAAATTTAATCTTATTATAAATATTGAATCTAATTTTACAAATTAAATTCACATAGGTCAAAAATTGTAATTTAAATTAATCTCATAGACCTAATGAGAATATGGGTTTTGATAAAGAGAAACATCAATCGTTTATCGGGCTTATATATCTAAATTTAATAAAAAAAATAAAACTAATGATCTACATTTTATAAATTGATATATTATTAAATTAATTTTACATTAAAACAAATTTAAAATATAATTTATCTTTTTAAAAAGACTAACCAAAAACGTAGTTTTAAATTAAAATTTAGTATATTTCACTTTTTATAAAAATTAATGTTTTCCTAAAATTATCATAAATTAACAATAATAAAATTTTCATACGATAATTTGAAAAATAAATTTTTTTATCAAATAAATTTTATAAAAGTTTTGAAATGAATTTTATTATTGTTCGAAAAAAGAAGATGAGGAAGTGTTTTTTGGTGAAAAAAATATTTTCAAAATTTATTAACACATTATTAAAAAAATATTGTTCTTTTTTTCATATGATTTATTTACATAAAACCATTATACATATATTTAGAAATAATATATTACTGCACATATCAATAATTCTTAAATCTATGTTAAAATAGTTTCTTTTTAATAATATTAATAATATATCCGAGTTTTGTTAAAACTCACTCATATGTGTAACACAAGCTAAACCCAATGTTTTGTGTAATATAGGATTAAATTAGTGTTGAATTATAAACAAGATATTAATAAAGAAAATATATTTTGAAAATAATAATTCAAAAAAACTATTGGTTTTACAAACCTCATCTTAGAGTAGGTTGTAATTGTGGGCCCTGTGATGATTGAGGAAGATCTTTCGTGAGAGCCACCCATGAGAATGAATGTGGTGCAACTCTTTCCTGGGATATCAAGATATTTCAATCGAATAATTCTAGGATTATATAGGATTAAAATACCTTTGCATACAACAAAGTGAATGGGGTATCTATTTATATAGTCTCAAATTCCCAAAATGCATTCGAGGAGATACATTAGTGGGTGAGAATAACTCTCTTAATGAGGTTTTTAGAGGAGGGGGTTGGGTATATAGATTTATATGTGTCCTCCCATGTTGGGATCAAATGTGGGTATATGCATCAGAAGTTGGTGATAGATTATAGGTTTATGAAGATGAGGCCCCACTAGAAGAAGTAGGAATCCCATGTTGTGGCCCTCTCAACAGTGGTGTTCATATTGAGGACTTGGGGACACCTCAATCATATGGAGTAGTTTGTTGTTTTCCAAACATAAGTTTCTCAGATTAATTTTCACCAAATGTGGTATTATCATAAGGAATAGTTGATGGTCATATTTCCAATAATATTATAACATTGAGATGGTCTATATTCTATAAAAGGGGAATTTGCGACTGATACTCTAAGATAAAAGTGTCATATAAAATTTACAAGAGATGAATCAAATAAGTGATTCTCACTAATGTTATCAATATTTATTGATTATTGAGTATTTTACCTTTGATCCATGGTTTTAATCCCTACACTTCTATATATTATTAGGGTATATCAACTCCGAGATAGTGATTATGAGGTAGTTTATGAATAAATACCCATCGAACATGATTTGGATGGATTTGATGGAGGTGGGGAGTATGAAATTCCCTTATGATGGAAATGTGTGGTGTTGGTTGCACTTTCAGAAGATGTGATAAGTGTGTTCCATAAATCATCCATTGTGATATATCATGGCATGGTAAAGATATATCAGGATCTTTGGTGGAAAATTTCATGGCCAATGATGGAGATAATTATTTCAGAGTTTTTCTCCTACTTCCATACCTATCAGTAGGTAAAGGCAAAGCATAGGTTTTTTATAGGATTGTTACAAACCCTCAATGTTTTAGAAAGGAAATTAAATTGAATATAGATGGGTTATGTGGTATGAATTCAATAGTTTGTGAGAGTTCATGATGTTATCAAGGTGATTGTGATGACACAAAACCGGTAGAATTACTTTCTCTCCCTCATAAACTAGATTTATTATGAAACCCCAGGACATATGTATATACAAGAGATATTATTTCTAAACAGTGTACCCTCAATGATCATCATTGACTACATTTCTTGGTTTACATATTGTTTCTTGATAGATTTTCAAGAGTTTTTTTGGACATAGTTGTGTATGAGCATGAGTTTGCACCCACAGACTGATGAACAGACTGAGTAGACCATTTAGGTTTTGAATGAAATAGTGAGGGCATATGTTATGGATTTTTTTCTTGATTTAGAAGGACCTTTTTACACTAGTTTAGTTTGAATATAACAACAAATATCACTCCATTTTTTTATGATTCTATTCAATTCCATTTATGGAAGACACATTAGGTCACATTTATGTTTATTAAGGTTGGGATATTTAACACTCATGGTATCAAGATGGTTAATTTTATAACATATAAGTTGTATAGCATTCCATAATTGGTGAGGAAATCCCATAGCAATCCTAATTCTTATCCAAACATTCGAAGGAGGCCCTTGGAGTTTAATAAGGAAGATCATGTGTTCCTAAAGGTCTTGCCTTAGTCTCGCTTATAGATATATAGAACTTGAATCAAGATATATCAATTTTAAAATGGTGCATTAAAAATTTTGCATAGTTTTGGAAATGTTCCATAAAACCGAGCATTTCCCCTGTATAATGACTATGCCCATAATATCCTATATGTTTCACAGCTGAGTGATACATGTATAATCTGAGGCACATTGTTAAATGTTGAAAAATAAAGATTGATGTTAGTGTAACCTGTGTATATTACCTATTTGTATATGAATATGTGTAGTAGGAAATCCAATTTGGTTGAGCGAGTCCCCTACTAAGTGGGATGTAGCAGGATGAGAATCTCTATGAGAGATTGTGTGTGCACAATATCCAGATTCTAGTTCAGCAAGCAATATTTTTCAAGGTAGTATTTCTTTCTATGATGAAATCCATGAATATGGGAATAATTTATCAACATATTTATTAGTTTTTGGAATTATTAATAATTTTATGAATTCACTTAAATTTTGTACTTATGGTGGTGTAATTATCAGGGGCTATTTTGAACTTTTTCATGATATATTTTAATTTATTTAAATACTTATTATACTCAATTATACATTATGAAATCACATATGATCAGGGAAACATATAAGGAAACATAGATGGTTTTCATTTATGGAAATTGAAATTTACCCTAAGTGTGATGTGAGATAAGTTCACATCATGTTTTTCTGTTATATGTAGTTTTGGGAAAATTAAAATAAATATATTAAGTTGATAATATATTTTAATTCATTAAACTAGATAAATATATATTTATATCTATTGATGGAAAATCCATATGTTTATCAGCATAACCCTAGTGATTTTGTGTGATAGATAATCATAGATATTTATTTGTTATTGACGTTGGCAGATGACTTGGGAATGGAGAATCACTGATGTCAACAACATGTTTCTATTTTCCACCAATAAACCATGGATCAAAATAGGTAGAATGATGACTAAATTGGATTATATGAAGACATAAGAAGAAATCTATACCCTAACAACAATCAATCCATTATTGAGAAAATGAATTTTATTTATGATTTCACCTCAGTTCATGAAATTGATGCAATTATGAATTTCTATAGAACAACTAATTTAGAATCAATAATTTCTAAGAAAATAATTCATGAATTTTTAATCCAGATTTATATATTAAATATTTTAATCATATTTAAACATATAATGAAGTGAAATTGAACATGTGATATTTTTATTCCAAATTAGGTGTTTCATGGTTTTCTTCCTCTATTGAATATGTGTTCATCACTAGTGTTCAATTGGCCAATAGTTTCACAATTTTCGAGGAACCTTTTTCATTAAATTATAGATCAGGGGATCTTGAAAATGATAATTTTTTTTTCATAATGTATTATTACATGACATAGAAGGTTTATCAATTATGGGAAACCTGAGGAAAATCATATGGTGTTTTTTAAGTGGTGAGTAGGCTGTACAAGAGGTACTAGGGGTCACTTTTTCTCATAAATAATGATTTTAAATTTACATCCAATGAGTTTTAATGGTGGTTAGATCGATTTTTTTATTATTAGGTGAGTTTTTTGGAAGAATCGATGATGTATGTGATGAATTTGGAAGAGTTATAATGAAACTAAACATTTCAAAATTCATGACTACATGATGTGTAGTTCAAAAGAATACATGTCTTGTGTCTCATTAATATTGTGGATAGGGATTCCAAAGAAATTAAATATCACCCATCCATGTGACCATTTCATAATCTGAATGACTCATATCAAGATATATTTTCATGTACTGAGGAGTAAATTCCTAGGGAAACATGTATCACCACATGTCATGTATGATGGGCTACAACCCGTGTACCTTCAAAGGGAAGTGAATTGGGAAGAAGATTTATTTACCATGTACCCCAATGGAAATGGAACATAATATAACCCATAAACACACCTTTCAGTGTGGATGAGTCACTCTACGTGAAATGAAAGAGCACAACCAAGTGTTTACATTGGTAAAAAAAAGTTGTGTTCTGATAGAACACACCACAGAGTCCACTTTTTCCCAAGAAGAATCAATCCAAATCAATTTCCCCTCTAAATTCGTAAGTGAATTTTCTAACTCAACCATTTGGTCTAGGATCCTCTTGGGGAGTATAATTTCACCCATGTTTGTATGAGGTCCTAATACATTACCCATGGAATCAAATAGCGTCAATCATTTCTCCCATATTTGTAGGGCATTGATCCTATATACATAGAGTAAAAGTTTTCCCAATGGAGTTTTTATCTCACCCATTGGGTCTTGGATCCTCCTAAAAATGTAACATTGATTTATAATTCATACTTATATACTGAAAATTTCTTGAATTTAATGTTATTTGTAAACAAATATTGTACACTTTTCATCTAAAATCAATATTTTTGAAAAAATACAACAAGTCAATCTTAATAAAATATGACAATAATAAATTAAAAAATAATTTTAAATTTTCCTAATAAAAATTATAAACTTTATAAATTTTAAATTTCAATAAAAAGAATATGATTTAATAATAAAATTTGTAGGAAAATATATGTTTTAGAATATTAACCATTTTCATTCATATTTCCTATAGTTTATTAACTGAATTATTATTAACCATTTCTTCATATAAATATATATTAAAATCATGTAATCATTTGTTTCTTGTAATAGAAAATAATTTTTCATAAACTATAATATTTAAAAAATAAATAAATCAATATGCATAATATGATCATACCATCTTGAATATCTACGTTGGAGGCGATGATTGATACAGTGGAGAAGGTTATTATGGACGATGCAAGTGGAGAAGTGGTGGCTTCAGATGTGGTCGTTGAAAACTTAGGGGAAAGAGGTGTGTCTGACTCATGCGGTTCATTGATGGAAACCCCTATGGTCAATGTGCGTGGTCGTGTAACTGCAGATCCAGATTTGGGTGGTGTTAGCGTCAAGGATATAGTGGTGGTTGTAACGACCCAAAAAATTTATTAATGAAAATTATTCATGGTCAATTTAAATGTGTTTTTATGGTTATATAAAATGTATTCACTTATGTGGTTCTATGTTTTGGATTTTAAAATACCATTAAGTATTGTGATCGCTGCTAATATAGTCGTTGAACAGTTATCACATGATCAATATAAATATAGGGCTTTAACAAGTACAATTTTCTAAGACAAAGGAAACGATGGCCTCATCTAGTAGACATGGCCTATACGGAGCCCATTTTTTGGAGCGTTGAAAGTAGGTGGAGTCATAGGGCTTCACTCTTGATGAAGCCCAAGACGATATTGAATACATGAAGCATGAGAAGAACAACCTATGAGAGAAGTGGAAGTTGATAGAGATTACCACTCAAGCAATGTTATCCAAGCCACCCCAAGAGTCTACCACCATTGCGCACCTTACCCTAAGGTCTTATGTGGGTGTTTTAAGGGGTTATGTAACAATACCATATTACTATGATTATGTACTTTATTCTTGTATAGATAATATACATTCTTTTTATTATTGTTACTTTGTAAATTGTTTCTAAATCACAACTGGTATTTTCAGTTAATATTCAACTAAGAAATCTATTTTAATGAATTAATGGATTTTTTATTTAAATAATATTTTAATAAATTATTATTATTATTATTATTAAATTAATTTTTTATATATAAATTATCGT
The DNA here is from genome assembly GCA_963277665.1 of Viscum album. Classification (NCBI taxonomy): domain Eukaryota; kingdom Viridiplantae; phylum Streptophyta; class Magnoliopsida; order Santalales; family Viscaceae; genus Viscum; species Viscum album. Next base: position 138,998,571 of record OY728164.1, read on the forward strand.
GTAATTTTATGAATGCAATTGAAATTTTTATTATGCTTTGAAAGCTATTTTTGTCAGAACCAAGGAATTTTCAATAAATGTCTTTTTTTTATTTTAAAAGTAAAAATTCACATATTTATAAAACTATTTATAAAAAATGAATATTATTTTTAGAATATGGACTTCAAAATTATCCAATGGTGAATTTTTCAAAATTTTATGAGAGAGTCGAATTTTTGGATAAAAATTAAATACCGTTTAAATATATAATGTGTTTTATGACACCATAATGACCCAATAGTGATATATTAAATTACTATAAACATTATTTTCGTCCAATATATATTTTAACATTTAAATAATGTGATTTTGGGTTTGTTTTATTTATTTTACAAAGCTTTAGTGGACCCTTCAAGGCTTATAAAACATTTTGTCTTTTTAAATTGATTTCCTTGAGAGTGTAACTCACCTCCACATAAGAAACCCTGTTATTTTAAGAATTTAGGCCATTGGCCTTATAAAATATTTTTTACCACTCCTATTTGGAAAAAACCATGGGATGGTTTGTGGTTTTGATTAGTTTAATGTGAGGTGTCCCAAACCTAAATAATAATGAATTCCTTCTCCTTTTCTATGTAATCCCACCCAAGCTCTCTCTTCCTCTTCACTAAAATACTTTGTAGTTCATCTAAACCATGCCTACCTATCTCTATAATCCTCTAAAGGTTCCGCAATCTGCCAAAAATCCTCTCTCAAGCCTCTCCCAAGATTTTGGAATCACACTTCCATGTAAGGGATTTCTCCTTTTCTCATTTTGTCCAATTTGTTATGTTGTTAAGCCCTTTTGTTTTCAATTATAAATGTTCGGGAATGATTTATCACCTCCTCCATACTTCCCTCTTTATGTTTGGATGATGGGAGACCCCTTTCTCTCTCATTAATACCTCCCATGTTCACCTGTTACCAAGCCGAAATTCCATGAGGGATTTATCTCTCCTCTTTTACATCAAAGTAATTCTATTTTATTATGAATCTAAATTCCATTACGTATATTGGGATTTGTATCTATATAACCCCTTACTATAAATTACATGTACATATTATGAGACACTCATTTCTCTCTCATTAACCATTTTCATGAATCCTTATGTCATGTCGATATACTGCCAAAATTTCACCACGTTTTCCAAGCCAAGATCATTGTATAGTGAATACCATACCCATGTCTCTATCAAGGGTATTCACATTTATACACATATAAATATTTAATGATACTTTAATTTATTTATTCCACATTACATAATCATGGAATAACTTATGATTTTGATTTATTCCATGTTATATGATCTATGTGGCAAACTTATGCATGAAATGAAATGTTTAAGAAGGGTGCGCCCTGATAGAGCTCTAATGCATTGGGTAAAGTATAGTATCATGATGTGTCATGTGAAATAAGTTTTGACTAATTCTAATTCAAGTTCAAATAGTTTTTACTCATTTTACACGTGTAATGATGGTTTACTCATGCTCTATGTGCAATGAGCCTTGGCTCAAGGTAATTCGATGTTAAGAGTTGTTGCCACATTTTCATGATATGATTATCTTGCCTTATCAAGAATTTATGTTCATATTTCTATTGTGATCCATTTATATGCCTATTTTATAACATGTATTGCATTCCTCATGTTATTACATGTTAATTCCCTTACTAGGCTATATATCTCACCATTTTCTTATGCATGTCCTCAGGTTATCCCATGCAATGCTAAGTATGAGGGAATGTAGTTGTCATGTAAAGGAAGTTTTCAATAAGGATGTTGTATTTCATGTTTTATGTTGTTATGTAATGATCCTAAGACCCAAAGACACTAGAACTCTCAATATTCTATGTTGTATCATGTGAATTTTATGTAAGAAATCTTTTTTAGTGAGTAATAAGGAGCAGGGTTGTCATAGTTGGTATTAGAGGATAGGTTTAGTTATTTTTTGGATTAGGATTATAAAACCCTAGTGAATCCTTAGAGACAAGACTAAGTATAATAAAAACAACCCTATGTTTTTGTCGGTATTGACTAATTTTTTTATCAAGAAAATACATCCTTGTCTGGATATGTGCAGGTAGAGGCTGCTCTAGCACAGATATACCTAGGGGTGAAAACACCGACAAAGAGTTTCGGGCTTAACCTGGGGTATCCTGGTACATGAAAATGGACCTTGATGCACTATTGGTTACAAAACTCATGGGGGACATGCTTTGGTAAATTCACAATCTTATAATGAACTATTATTAATGGAATAAAAAAAAATCCCCTAAGAATATATGTTGGATAACATAGATTGAAAACCTATAGATTCATAAGTTATGGAAATAGAATCTATTTATAAGTCATATGTTTTGTCCTTAGATTACCCTTTATATGTTACCTATGACTTTCCTTTTATTCCAGCCAATGGCCGGTAATAGGAGGACTTGGGCTAACAACTGATGTGAAGATCAATGTGATGACTTTTCTAATGATATTCCTAATCTGATGGGAGCGGGAATTGGAAACTTTGTTATGATTATCTATCAGTTAACTCAAGATTTGAATAGAAACATGGGTCAAGAGGAACATTAAAACCCCCCTAAGAAAGAACATGTCTCTATCGAGAGCTTTATGAGACAAATGCCTCCTTCTTTTAAAGGATCATCTAATCCCTCAATCGCTGAACAATGGATCAACTCCATTGAAAAGATCTTCTCCATACTTCAATGTTCTGAACAAGAGAAGGTTCTTCTAAATACTTACCATATGGAGGGTGAAGTCTATCAATTGTGGAAATTGATTAAAAATACGATGCTTGGGGAGGAGATCGAGGCATTGGAATGAAATGATTTCTAGAAAATGTTTTTTGATAAATATTTGTCGTGCACCCTTCGGCTTAATATACAAAGGGACATCCTTTCCCTCAAGCAAAAAAAGATGAATATGTCATTGGTTATGAGACAAACTTACCAATGCTTACACAATACACCTCTGGAATTGTTGTTACCCCCTAATGCAATGTTGGCCACTTCTTTGGTGGGCTGAAACCTAGCCTTTGGAAAGCCCTATCGATCCATAACTTCAATAGCTATGTAGAAATTGTTTGATGTTCCCTCAAGGTCAAAATAGAGATCAACAACTCTTAGGTGTATCATGTGGATAAGAATCATAAGGTGGACTTCAATTTTGGCAGTCTAATGGATAAACCTAATGGTGATATGAAAATCCAGCACCCCACTTTCCAAAGTTGTGGAAAGAAGCACCCCATAAATTTCCGAATGTGGACATGGAAATGCCTTAGGCGTTGAAGAGAAGGGAACCAAACTATTAACTGATGATAAGAAAAACCCACGGCTGTGATAGTGGATAGGAACACTACGTTCAAATATCAATTCATTTTTCATTGCTTGATCTGCAAAGAACCAGGGAATCTTTCAAATCAGTGCCCAAAGCCAATGGTTTTTGGAGGCAACCAACAACCTCCAAGGTAGTAAGGGTGAGATTTTTCCATCACTACCACTAAAGTGATCCCCGAAAATGAAGTGGTTATAGGTACTCTAGTTATTCATTCAAGAATAGTGAACATGCTTTTTTATTGAGGTTCTATTAATTCTTTTTTATCCAGAATGTTTAGTAGAACAATCCCAACACCACCACAGATCATGGATGTACAGATGCCGGGTAGTAAAACAAATGGGGAAATGATTTCATCCGATGAATATAACTCATCCCATGTCATAATAGCTGGATTTAACTTCCTAATGAGCCTCATCATACTCCCTCCGGTGTAATTTCATGAAACTATTAGCATGGATTGGATTTCCCTTTATAGAGCCAACATAAATTGTCGTGAGAGGGAAATCACTCTCTATGTACGGAATTGACCCCCCGATTCTGTTCAAGTTCACGAAGGAAGATGAATATTATTTAGATCCGTCATCTCTAGAGTGGAAATTACTACCCTAGTACCATGCTTATCTAGCTCAAATGATTGATTCTAATAAGGAAACCATCCTTAAATACATTCCTATTGTGAGTGAATTCGCTGAAGTGTTTCCCGAGGGATTTCTTAGTCTTCCTCCTAGAATAGATGTTGAATTATCAATTGACCTTATACCTAGATAATATCAAATATCAAAGACTCCATATATAATGGATGTTTTGGAGATTGAGGCGCTGAAGAAACAACTATAATAGAATCTGGATAAAGGTTTTGTACGCCCAAGTATTTCACCATGGGGTGCACCAGTTCCCTTCATCAAGAAGAAGGATGGGTGAATATTCCTTTGCATCGATTATCATGAGCTTATCAAAATATTGATAAAGAACTAGTATCCTCTCCCACAAATTGATGACTTGTTCGATCAACTACATGGATCACAATACTTTTCCTAGGTAGATTTGTGATTGGGATATTATCAAGTAAGGGTGATGAAGAAAAATATTCCCAAGACTGCTTTTCGTACAAGTTACGGGAACAAGGAATTCATAGCAATGCCTTTCGGACTCACTAATTCTCTAGAAATAATCATGGACTTGATGAATAGAGTCTTTATAGATTACCATAAAAAAATTGTAGTCTTTATAGATGATATTCTAATAAACTCCAAAACCAAAGAGGATCATGAGGACCATCTAATAAATATACTAGTGACCTTGCGAAAGGTGAATCTCAATGCAAAGTACAAAAAGTGTGTGTTATAGTTGAAGGAGGTCTCATTCTAGGGCCATATCAACACAAGAAATGGGGTATATTTGGATCCCTCTAAGACAACTGCAATAGAGGGATGACTGAGTCCAACATCAGTAACAAATATCTATAACTTCTTGGGGTTAACTAGACATTATCGACGATTTGAGAGAAATTTCTCTTGATTTTCCAACCCTCTTACCAAGCTAACTCGGAAGGGAGTAAAGTTTTAATGGAGTGATGAATGTGAAGAAAGATTCATGGTGTTGAAAAGGAGGCTTATCAATGAGCTCATTATCACTTTACCCACAAGTGTATAACTTTTTGTGGTATTCAGTGATTCTTTGAAGAAGGGATTGGGTTGTTTGTTGATGAAAAATGAAAAATTCATTGCCAATGCATCATGTAAATTGAAATTTCATGAGCATAATTATCCAACACATGATCTGGAGTTGGCTGCGGTGATCATAAATTTTAAAATTTGGTATCATTATCTTTTTGGGGAGAAGTGTAAAATATATACGAAACACAAAAGACTCCAGTATATATTCTCACAAAAAGATTTAAACATGTTCCAATGAAGATGGTTAGAGCTGATCAAAGACTACGACTGATCAATCCATTACCACCCTGGGAAAGAAAACAATGTAGAAGATGATCTAAGTTGAAAGGACCCAAAGATTCTATCATTGATGTGAATTGAAAAGGATCCAATATTCTTAGATTTGATGAAGATGGACATGGGAATCATAAATAAGGGAAAATCATCAATCCATTAACAAATTATTTCTCAAACGTCTCTTTTGCAAAGGTTAAAAGAAGATAAAAAGAATGATGTGGGAATTAATAAGAATGTGGAAGCTATCATAAAAGAGAAATCCTCAAATTTCAATGTTGATGAAGAATGAATTGTGAGATTTCAGAAAATAATATGCGTTCCATCAAGTCCGGAGCTGAAGAATGAACTTTTGGATGATGCATATAGTTCCAATTTCTCTATTCACTTAGGAAACACAAATATGTGTCGAGATATCTGAGAGAATTATTGGTGTGATAATATGAATAAGGAGATAATTAATTATACATCAATGTGACTGGTGTATCAGCAAGTGAAGAAAGAGAGGAAGAAGTCTAAGTTGATGATGAAACCATTTCCCATTCCAGCATAGAAATGGGAGAAAATCACCAAGGACTTTGTCACCGGACTTCTGAAGGCATCCAAAGGAAACCGTGAAATCTTGGTTGTTGTGGATAATCATACAATGTGTGCATAGTTTGTTGAAATTGAGGAAGATTTATCATTGATCAACTAGAACATATATACATCGGGGAAGTTTTAAGGCTACATAGAGTACCACTATCTACTGTATCCGATCGAGATCCAAGATTCACCCCAATGTTTTGGAAGTGACTTCAACATGCTCTAGAAATTGAACTGAACTTAAGTATGGTCTATTATCCTCAAACTAATGGCCAATCTGATTGAACTATTAAAACACTGAAAGATATGTTAAGATCATGTTCAATATAATTTAAAGGATGTTGGGATCAACATCATCATCAGGTTGAATTCTCCAATAATAAAAGTTTTCACTTGAGCATCCGAATGACACCTTATGAAGCCATGTATTGGAAGAGGTGCAGAACACCAGCATGTTGTGATAAAGTCGGTGATCGTATGATGTTTGGACCAGAAATGGTTGATGAAATGGTAGAGAAGGTGAAAACCATTTAGCAGCATATCAAGGCAGCCCAGAGTCGAAAGAAGAGTTATGCAGATAACCATCAATTAGACATTGAGTATAAAGTTGGGACATGGTATTTCTGTGCATATCTCCATGAAATAAGCCCATGAGGTTTGGAAAGAAGGGGAAGTTAAGTCCTTTGTACATCGTCCCCTTCTATATTCTTGATCGTGTTGGGGTTGTGGCCTATCGACTAGAACTTCCACCTACCATGGCCAAATTACATGATGTATTTCATTTATCCCTCTTAAGGAAGTACATGTCAGACCCTTCACATGTACTCTCTTCAGAGGTAGTACAGCTAGAGCATGATCATTCTTATGAGGATAAACCAGATAAGATCTTAGATCGTAGAGAAAAATTTCTACGAAATAAGACAATGCCCCTCATCAAGGTGTTGTGGAAAAACCACAAGTTTGAAGAAGAGACATTGGAATCAGAGTAAGTGATGAAGCAGAGTTACCCACATTTGTTTTAGTGTGGGGAATGGAAATTTCAAGGGCCAAATTTCTTAAGGGGGAAGACTGTAACGACCAAAAAATGTTATTAATGAAAATTCCTATTCATCTATTTAAATGTCTTCATTTGGTTATGTAAAACATATATAGTTATTTGGTTCTATGTTTTGGATTTTAAAATACTGTTATGAATTGTGACCATTGCTAATATAGCCATTGAACAGTGATCACATGATTAGTATACATATAGGTCTTTAACAAATCCAATTTACTCAGAAAAAGGAAGATATGACCTCATCCTGTAGACTTTTCCCATATGAAGCCCATTTTTCGGAGCTCAGAAAGGAGGTGGAGTCATTGGGCTTCACTCTTGACCAAGCCAAAGCTGAGCTTTAATACATTAAGCTCGAGTAGAACTACCTACGATAGAAGTGGAAGTTGATAGAGATTAACACTCGAGAAATGTTATCCAAGCCACCCCAAGAGTATATCACCATCACGCCCATTACCCTAAGGTCTTATGCGGGTGTTTTATGTGGTTATGTAACAATACCCTAGTAATACGATTATGTACATTATTCTGGTATAGATAATATATATTCTTTTTTATTATTGTTACTATATAAATAGTATTTTAATCACAAATGTAATTTTTAGTTAATATTAAACTAAGGAATATATTTTGATGAATTGATTAAATAATATTTTAATAAAATATTATTATTATTATTATTAAATTAATATTTATTAAATATAAATTATCGTATAATTTTATGAATGAAATTTTAATTTTTATTAAGGTTTGACAGCTGTTTTTGTCAAAACCCATGAATTTTCGATAAATGTTAGTGTTTATTTTAAAAGAAAAAATTCACATATGTATAAAATTATTTATATTAAATAAATTTATATTTTTGGAATTAGGACATTGAAATTATCCAGTGGTTAATTTTTCATAATTTTCATAGATAGACAAAGTTTTGGGTAAAAATTAAATACTATTTAAATATATAATGTTTTTATGACATCATAATGTCCCAATAGTATAACATTAAAGTCTTATAACATGGAATAAATCAACATTATAAGTTTTACCATTAAAATAATTTGATTCTGGGTTTTGTTGATTTATTTTTCAAAGCTTTATTGGATCCTTCAAGGCTTACAAAACATTTTTCCATTTTAAATTGTTTTCCTTGGGGGTGTGACTCACCCCCATATAAGCAACCCTATTATTTTAATATGTTCAGCCATTTTACTTATAAAATAATTTTTTCTACTCCCCTTTGGAAAAATCCATGGTCTGGTTTGTGGTTTTTATTGGTTTAATTTGAGGTGTGCCAAACATAAATAATAAAGAATTCCCTCTCCTTTCTTATATAAACCCACCAAAGCTCCCACTTCCTCTTCACTCAAATCCCTTGTAGTAAGACCAACCCCTACCATACTCTCTCTATAATCCTCCCAAGGAGCCATAATCTCCCAATAATCCCTTCTAAATCCTCTCCCACGCTTTTAGGATCACACTTCCAAGTAAGGGATTTCTTCCTTTCTAATTTTTTTCCAATATTCATTAAATTGTTATACCCTTTTGTTTTCAATTTAAAATTTTGGGGTATGATTTCGAACCTCCCCCATACTTCCCTATTTATGTTTGGATGATGGGAGACCCCTTTATGTATCATTAATGCCTCCCATGTACACCTGTTACCATGCCAAAATTCGGTGAGGGGTTTTTCTCTCCTATTTTACATCGATGTAATTATATTGTATTATACATCTAAATTCTATTTCTTTTGTTGGGAAATTTATCTATATGACCCACTTACTTTCCATTTCATGTACATATTAATAGACAACCATTTCTCTCTCATCAACCATTTTCATAAATCCTTATGTCACACTATTATGCTACCGAAATTGCACCGCCTTTTTCCAAGCCAAGATCATTGTGTAGTGAATACCATACCCATGTCTCTAACAAGGGTATTCAACTTTATGCACATATAAATATTTATTGGTAATTTCATGTATTTATTCCACATTAATTAATCATGGAATAACTTATGATGTTGATTGATTCTATGTTATATGATCCATGTGGCACACTTGTGCGTGAAATGAAATGTTTAAGAAGGGTACACCCTCATTGTGCTCCAATGCATTGGGTAAAGTATAGTATCATGATAAAACATGTGAAATGAGTTTTTAATCATTATAATTCAAGTTAAATGAGGGTTTAGACGTGATTCTTGTGAAATGAGGTTTTACGCATGATCTATGTGCAATGACCCTTAACTCAGGCTAATTCCATGTTAAGTGTTGTTTCCACATTTCCCTTTTATGATTATCAAGATTTATCATGAATTTATGTTCATGTTTCTATTGTGATCCATTGATATTCCTATTGTCTAATAGGTATTTTATTCCTCATATTATTCCATGTTTATTCCCTTACTGGTCTTTATAGCTCACCCTTTTCTTATGCATGTCCTTAGGTTGTCCCATGCAATGCAAAGTATGAGGGAATTTAGTGGTCATGTAAAGGATGTTTTCAATAATGATATTGTATTTCATGTTTTAAGTTGTTATTTAATTGTCCTAATCCCCAAAGACCCTTTACCTTTCGATCTTCTATGTTGTATCAAGTGAAATTTATGTAGTAAGTCATGTTTTAGTGTGTAATAAAGACCAGGGTTGTCATAGTGGAAGTTGGTATGGGTGGTAAGAGGGTGGTGGTGCCAAGTGAAGATGACATGAGTGGTGTATTTAGACAGCCAATGGTTTATGAATTTGTTCTCACTAGAACAACCTGTATGGTTGCAGCTATTCTTCCAGTAGGAGTGATTTGTGTGGGTAGTGCGGTGCATAATTTGCCTGATGGGTATTTCGATATGAGCAGTGTGGATGTCGCAAGCAAGTTTGCAGAATCTGAGGTGAGGTGTTCCTATACTATGGAAAATTTGATGGATGGTAATTACCAATCAAGAAAACTCAATGAAAGGTTCTCTCAACTTGTTAAAGATGTTTCCCTAACCAGAATAGTCAAGTGAGGTGGAATTACCTGTGTGACCGCTAATAGGGAGGTGATTGTTGATCGATTCAAAATATGTGAACACTTAATAATTTAAAGGATTGTTATTCCCACTAGAGTAATTCCATGGATTCATGATGAATTAGTTCAAAATAGGACTTCTATATGGGGATTTTATGGATAGAAATTCATTCCCCTTGGTCAAGGATTCTTTCAAATTATTTTTCCATCAATGGCTCTTAAATGAAGGGCGTAAGGAATTGGTTCAATCTCCCTAATGTAACACCCGAGACTTTGATGTTATATAAATCATCAAAGGAATATTTTTCTACACAACACTTGCTTGGCTTGTTTTACACGAAATCGCGACCTTCCTCGATAGCTTGCGTCGTACGCAATACCGAGTTTCACTAAACAACGATAGCTATTAAAATATTATTAAAACTAGCCGTAATGAATAGTAATAACCACTTTTTGAAATTTTGTGAATTTTATTTTTCAAAATGGAATTCATTTTTGGATTCGGAATACCGAAATTAGCCTAGGGTGAAATTTTAGTATTTTTCTGAAAACTTTCAATTTTTGATGAATAGTGAAACCACTAAGTGGTAGGTTAAAAACTAAATTTTGCATAAAACTTAATTTTACCGCTTCTGTGAATGGAATTTCGAAAATCCGACAGACACGGTTGATATCAGTAAGTAAAATGTTGTTCAATGAGATAAAAATAATTTTTTGGTGAATAGTAACTTTTTACTTTTTTTACCGCGGTTAATAGTAAATAGGGTAACAAAGGCTAAATATGATATTACTATTACCCTAACACATGTTATAATTCTATTGGATAAGTGTAATTCGACCATAAACAACCTTAGGAATATAATATGACCATTTAGGTCCACTTGGATTAGATTATGACATTTAATATTATTTTATTTAATGAATAGTTAAAATAGTTAAAATCAAAGTTTAATAACTAAAACCTTATTAATATAGGGTTATACATAAGATAAATTCAACTATATATATTAATTAGAAAGATAAAAAGATTTCATACATAATGATATTTTATTTATAATTTTTAGACTTTAAATAAATTAATTTCTTTATGACACAACGATGATACAGTAATTACCCTTTTAAGGAAATGATAACATAATTGATGTTATAAATGCTCAAATAAATGTAATTTGAGACTTTTTATGAATTCCACTAATTTTATAGGTTACTATGATTTATTAGTGTAGATTTAATCTACTTGGTTTGGACATATAATTATTTTATGACTTTCACAAAAATCATATATCAAATAGTGTCAAAATTGACACAAAATAGTTTTTAAATCAAATATTATATTATTAATTGTTATTTTATTCCTAAAAATCTATGGTTCGGCCAAATTACTTAGATAAGGATATATATATTAATAATAAACAACTTGGGGTTCGTTTGGCATGTTATAGTAAGTGTATTAACCATACAGTGTAAAAAAACAAAAAGTCACGGTAAAAGTTAAATTATTTAACTTAGAGTTAAATCTAATTGATAAGGTTAAAATAATAACCTAAACTTGTCTAAATCCTATTGGTTGATAGGATTTCGACCCATCCCCTCTTTAACTTCGAAATAAGACCCTTTTTAACCATTAGAAACCGATTTTGACTTTAATATAAAATAATATTTTGAGATATTCCTAAGGTGCCCCTCTCCTCCCTTATAAAAGGGCACCTCCTCCCCCTCCTCCTCACACCAATTTGAGCACTCATGCTCGGCCGACCCCTGCCAAAATCCCTTCTCCACTTCCCTAGAATAATCCTAGAGGTCCTGGTCTTCTTCAAAGAGCAATCATAGTTCCCTAAGTGGAGGATTCAAAGAGGCGTTTCAAAGAAGAGGTAATATCCACTGCCGATCTTTTCAATTTGTTTCTTCTTCAACTTCTTCTTCTTTAGTTGTTTCATGATAAAGTAATAACATCAGTATTACTTACATACTGATATGTTATTATAAATATGAAACAACCCTAATTCACCTTCTATCCATCCTACGGAAAAATGAAATCATCGCACGTGCGTACGTACGGAATACCGTCTCCACGGCGTGGTGTAATCTATTTTCCACCATCACCTTACAAGGATGGGTATAATGGTGTAATGAGTAACTATATATGATTATTATAAAGTGATATTGATACTGAAATAGTATAAATACACTTAAATACAATTCCACGATCATGGGAACAATATCATCGCTCGTGCGTACGTACGGAATACCGTCTCCACGATGTGATGCGACTCGTACTACATGATCATCATTACATAGTAATTATATAAATGAATTGAATGAATAAATATGATATATGTTACACTAATACCATTCTGGATATAAGGTATCTATAACCTTAAAAGAAGAATAAGAATTTATTCGGCAAAACTCGAATAAGAACAAAAGGCAATAAAGACCCGAGTAACAAGTAACAATGAAATATTACTAATAAGAAGCTAAGAATATGACCATATATGATATAATATCAATATTTATGATTCTGGAATAAGTCAAAAACATTATTTAAACCATTATACAGGAGCTTCGAACACGTACAAATCAAATCGGACCTAAGGTAAGGGAAAATATCACAATCTCATATTTATCCGAGATTGTTTATACTTTGGTATTTATTGGGGTGTATTTTATCATCCACATACATGGTACCTCAATATGAAATATTGTTTCCATCCACTTAAAATAGTTTAAATCCAATTTTACCCTTCGGTGAGTTTTTAGTAAAGAATATGAAACGAATCTTTTGTCGTTTTTTTCGTACGAGGTACTTTTTTTGACGTTTCTGACAAAAGTACGTAGAATGTTTTTTTAACTTATACGGCAAGAATGGATTTTTAAAACATTATTTCCAAGAATCTTCCTTTATAAGATTTCAAGTTAATTTTTAATCAAATTATTTTAGTTTATAATTGTATGACATGTTTAGAAAAGAAAGGTGTTTTTGAAGAAGAAAGGATATTTTCCTCAAGAATGGAGTTCAAATGTTTTATCAAAATTATTTTCCATCTAAGATAATATAGGGTTCTGTTTTTATCCCTATTATTACAATGATTTGATTATGTTTTCAGGGAATTATTTTTATGAAGTCATTTACCTTATATGATTTGTTTTATGATGTCATGACGTTTCATGAATCCCATTTTTGTTACATGTGTTATGCAATGATGTATGATTTATGATTATGTGGAACACATAAGAAAGGATTCATTATAAGATGGGTGGGACCTATATCTCCCTCTAATGCATCGGGTAAAGATTTTATATCTCATGAGATAGACATGGCTGGAACGGAAGGTTATTTCGGTTCAGTGATACCGGACTGAAACGAGGAGTGAACTCGGTTCAGAAATGGACTTTGTCCGCTAAGATAGTCTTGGAAATGAGTCATGACTAACAAGAAATGATTTTCCCTGATTATGTGTGCATGCCACAGAGTTTCGAGTTTTATGTTATGATTATGGGGATCTTATTTTCACTTCTATGATTTATTCCATGTTAAGATATTATGATCTCTTTTGCAGGTTATGATTTTCAAAAAGATACGATATGATTTTTATTTCCTTTATTTTCCCTTGATGAGCATTTGAGCTCACCCTCTTTTGTATGTTTTCTTTCCCCAGGCCAGGAAGAAGGTTATTATGTAGGATATTCCAAAAAGGGACTCTAGATATGATGAAATAAGTGGGAGGCAAAGTTGATTCTTTATGAACCAGTTGTTTATGTTTCACAGTTTCTAAAGACACTATACCTATACGGTCCTTTCGTGGTTTTTGTTATATGTTGTAATAAGTATGCTTCAATTTTGAAGTATTAACAATGTATGTAAAGTATGGGTCGTTATAGTTGGTATCATAGGAAAGGTATAGTCAACCTTTGGAAACTAGGATGTGAAAGCCTTAGTAAGAACCCTAAGGATAAGTCTAAGCATAGAACACAATTTTAGTGTTTTAGAAATGGCCACGAATAAACTAGGATAAGACCTTAAGCGTGAAAATTTTATTCTTGATTATGTGGTTTTCCTATTATAATTAGTGTTGCTCACACTATTCTTCATGGTTTTAGTCAATGGCTGGAACCCGAAAGAACCGTGTTAATGCGGAATGCGATGGGCAATGCAATGATTGTCCCCCTGAGAAACCAAACGATATGGGAGCTGGAATGAAAAATCTTGTAGCCATGCTCACACAACTTTCTCAAGCTATGAATCAAGCAGGACTTCCAAACGAGCAAAGGAAGGAGCAACATTCTGTTGAATACTTCATGAGGCAGCGTCCACCATCTTTCAGCAGGTCTACTGATCCATTAGTTGCTGAAAAATGGATTAGTACTACTGAAAAGATATTTTCTATTCTTCAATGTTCTGAACATGATAAAGTCATCATAGCAGTGTATGGTTTGGAAGGAGATGCTGATCAATGGTGGAATCTTATTAAGAATACGAGGCAAAGGGATGAAATTGAGTCCATGGAATGGGACGAGATCAAGAACTTATTTTTCAATAAGTACTTCCCTCGTATTCTCCAAACATAGATGGAGAAAGAGTTTCTTGAACTGAAGCAAAGGGATTATGAATCTGTTGGTACCTATGAAGCGAATTTTACAAGACTTGCAAAGTACGCTTCTGGTATTATTATCCAACCTGAGAGTAAGATCGATCGATTCTTTAGTGTCTTAAAACCAAGTCTTCGAAGGGCGTTATCTATAAGGGACTTCAATATCTATGAGGAAATCGTTCGATGTGCTCTCAAAGTCGAGATAGAGATTGGAGTAACCCATCAGTCATATGGGTTTGATAAGAAGAGGAAAATGGAATTCAAAAAAAAATCTAAAGAGCACACTGAAAAGAAGATGAGCTTTGCCTTATGCTCAAAGTGTGGAAAGAAACATGGAGGGAGTTGTCTTAAAGGGACAAGTAAATGTTTCAAATGTGGAAAGGAAGGTCATCGGGCATTTGAATTCCGCGATAATGGGAAGAAGATGTCTAATGATGAAAATAAAGGAAGGGATACACATAATGAACCTACTACACTTCAATGTTTCAAGTGCAAGGAGATGGAGAATTATGCCAATCAATGCCCAAATCCAAGGGTTGATGATGATGGTCGACGTCAACAAACTCTTATGGCTAAAGACAAAGGAAAGTCACATGCAATTTCTATCAGCGATGTGGAGTACGATAACGAAGTGGTGAAAGGTACACTTACCATCCACTCTAAAGTAGCAAATGTTTTATTTGATTCTGAATCCACCCACTCTTTTATTTCTGAAGAATTTTCTAAGGGTATCACCGTATTACCTCAACAATTAGATGTGAGTTAGCTGTGACAACACCTAATGGCACATCAATCGCATCGAAAGTTTATAATTCTTCTTCGATCGAAGTTTGTGGGAAAGTGATTCCTACAAATCTGGTGATCCTTCCTTTAGTGGAATTCGATGTGATTCTTGGCATGGATTGGCTTTCTTTATACGGAGCTCATATCAATTTCCAAAGAAGGGAAGTCACATTTCATATTCCTGATCAATATATGATCATCTATCAATGCAAGGATGAACATAACCTTCTAGTGGAAATTTCTTCCATTTTATGGGTATTGATTCCACTAAATGAAGGTTATTTATCTCAAATGGTTGGTGAGAAACTCGCGATTAAGAATATGACCATCGTACGAGATTTTGATGATGTCTTTCCGGAGGAATTACCGGGTCTTCCACCAAATCGTGAAGTTTAGTTTTCAATAGAACTCGTACTGGGTGCTTTGCCTATTTCAAAGACACCTTATAGAATGGCCCCAATTGAGTTGCAGGAATTGATGAAGCAACTCCAAGAGAATCTTGATAAGGGATTCATACGCCCAAGGGCGTCACCTTGGGGAGCACCTGTTCTATTTGTTAAGAAGAAAGATGGATCAATGAGACTCTGCATTGATTGTCGAGAACTTAACAAGATCACTATCAAGAACAAATATCCTCTCCCATGCATTGATGACTTATTTGAAAAACTATGCGGAGCTCAATACTTTTCCATGGTTGATCTTCATTCAGGGTATCATCAATTAAGGGTCAAAAGGGAGGATATACGAAAGAAGACTTTCTGTACAAGGTTTGGACACTATGAATTTATAGTGATGCCATTTGGTCTTACTAATGCCCCTGCTAACTTCATGGATCTGATGAATAGAGTCTTTAGAGACTATTCAAAGAGCAAGGAAGAGCATGAAGATCACTTGAGAATTATAATGAAGACCCTGAGAAAGGAGAATCTTTATGCCAAATTTACCAAGTGTGAATTTTGGCTTCAAAAAGTTGCATTTTTGGGTCACATAATCTCAAAAGAGGGGATATCTATGGATCCAGCAAAAACAGAGGTTATCGAAAGATGGTCGAGACCAACAACAGTAACTGAGATCCGAAGTTTTCTTGGTTTGGCTGGATATTATCGACGTTTTGTGAAAGATTTTTCACGATTATCTAATCCACTCACCATGTTGACTCGGAAAGGAGTTAAGTTTTTTTGGACAGAGGAATGTGAAGAGAATTTCAAGGAGTTGAAAAGAAGGTTATCCAGTGCACCTGTTCTCACACTGCCTTGTAGTGGAGAATGGTTTGTGATCTACGGTGATGCATCCAAGAAGGGATTGGGGTGTGTTCTTATGCAAAATGATATGGTGATAGCTTATGCCTCACGACAGTTCAAAATCCATGAGCAAAATTACCCAACACATGATTTAGAGTTAGCTGCGGTAATCTTTGCATTAAAGATTTGGAGGCATTACCTTTATGGTGAAAGGTGTGATATTTATGCTGATCATAAAAGTTTAAAGTATATTTTCACACAAAAGGAGCTGAATATGCGTCAAAGAAGATGGTTGGAGCTGATTAAGGATTATGACTGCTCAATCCATTACCACCCTGGGAAAGCAAACAAGGTGGCAGATGCATTAAGTCGACAAGACCATGCTAGTTTATCCATGATGAGGATCACAAAAGATCCCATATTTATTGATTTACAAAGGATGGATCTTGGAATTATAATGGAAGGGGAAAAATATTATCTTTCTCAAATGAATGTTCAACCATATATACATATGAAGATTAAAGAGGCACAAAAAGAAGATGTCGAGTTACAAAAGAAGGTGAGAAATGTTCCTGAATTCAACCTTGATTGTGATTGGATAATAAAGTTTAGGAATCGGGTTTGTGTTCCTCCCATCCCCGAATTAAAGGAGCTGCTGGATGAGGCTCATTGTTCTTCATTCTCTATTCATCCTGGAAGCACGAAGATGTATAGGGACCTGAAAGAGTACTTCTGGTGGGATGGCATGAAAAGAGATGTTGCTGAATATGTCTCTCGATGCTTGGTTTGTCAACAAGTTAAAGCTGAGAGACAGAAGTCTAAGGGGATGTTACAACCATTAACCATACTCGAATGGAAATGGGAAAACATTACCATGGACTTTGTCACAGGACTTCCTAAAACATCCAAAGGCAATAATGCTATCTGGGTCATAGTTGATCGTCTTACAAAGTCTGCATACTTCATTGCTATTAGAGAGGATTTCTCTCTAGATCAGCTTGCCAGGATATATGTAAAAGAAGTGGTAAGATTGTATGGAGTACCACTTTCTATTATATCTGATCGGGATCCGAGATTTACCTCGAAGTTCTGGCGAAGCCTTCAGCATACTCTGGATACAGTGTTGAGTTTCAGCACTGCTTATCATCCTCAGACAGACGGTCAGTCTGAGAGAACAATTCAAACCCTAGAAGATATGTTGAGAGATTGCTCTATGGATTTCAAAGGAGGTTGGGATCAACACCTACCTTTGGTGGAATTTTCTTATAATAATAGCTTTCACTCCAGTATTCAGATGGATCCTTATGAAGCTCTCTATGGAAAGAAATGCAGGACTCCAACTTGCTGGGATGAAGTTGGGGAAAGAAAGCTATTAGGACCTGATCTCGTTGATGAAATGGCAGAAAAGGTCAGATCTATTCAACAACACATAAGAGCAGCTCAGAGTCGATAGAAAAGTTATGACGACAGCCGAAGAAAAGACCTAGAGTTTGAAGTGGGTGATAATGTGTTCTTACGAATATCTCCCTGGAAGAGGGTTATGAGATTTGGAAAGAAGGGGAAGTTGAGCCCTAGATATATATGTCCTTTCGAAATATTGGATCGTGTTGTGAAGGTAGCTTACCGATTGGCGCTTCCACCGAATCTCTCTCAAGTTCATGATGTGTTCCATGTATCTCTCCTGAGAAAGTACATACCTGATCCTTCACATGTACTCATCTCAGAAGTTGTACCGCTGGAGCAAGATCTTTCTTATGAAGAACAGCCGATAGAGATTCTGGATCGTAGCGAAAAAGTCCTACGAAACAAGACCACTCGCTTGGTGAATGTTTTATGGAGGAACCACCAATTAGAAGAATCTACATGGGAGCTTGAGGATATGATGAGGGAGAGGTATCCTCATCTGTTTGTTACAACGTGACGAATTTCAAGGGCGAAATTCATTTTAAGGGGGGTAGAATGTAACACCCGAGACTTTTATGTTATATAAATCATCAAAGGAATCTTTTTCTACACAACACTTACTTGGCTTGTTTTACACGAAATTGCGACCTTCCTCGATAGCTTGCATCGTACGCAATATCGAGTTTCACTAAACAACGATATGCTATTAAAATATTATTAAAACTAGCCGTTATGAATAGTAATAACCACTTTTTGAAATTTTGTAAATTTTAATTTTCAAAATTGAATTCATTTTTGGATTCGGAATACCAAAATTAGCCTAGGGTGAAATTTTGGTATTTTTCTGAAAACGTTCAATTTTTTTATGAATAGTGAAACCCCTAAGTGGTAGGTTAAAGACTGAATTTTTCATAAAACTTAATTTTACCGCTTCTGTGAATGGAATTTCGAAAATCCGACAGACACGGTTGATATCAGTAAGTAAAATGTGGTTCAAGGTGATAAAAATATTTTTTTGGTGAATAGTAACTTTTTACTTTTTTTACCGCGGTTAATAGTAAATAGGGTAACTAATGGTAAATATGATATTACTATTACCCTAACAAATGTTCTAATTCTATTGGATAAGTTTAATTCTACCAAAAACAACCTTATGAATATAATATGACCATTTAGGTCCACTTGGATTAGATTATGACATTTAATATTATTTTATTTAATGAATAGTTAAAATAGTTAAAATCAAAGTTTAATAACTAAAACATTTTTAATATGGGGTTATACATAAGATAAATTAGACTATAAATATTCATTATAAAGATAAAAAGATTTCATACATAATGATATTTTATTTATAATTTTTAGACTTTAAATAAATTAATTTATTTATGACACAACGATGATGCAATAATTACCCTTTTAAGGAAATGATAACATAATTGATGTTATAAATGCTCAAATAAATGTAATTTGAGACTTTTTATGAATTCCACTAATTTTATAGGTTACTATGATATATTAGTGTTGATTTAATAAACTTGGTTTGAACATATAATTCTGTTATGACTTTCACAAAAATCATATATCAAATTGTGTCAAAATTGACACAAAATAGTTTTTATATCAAATATTATTTTATTAATTGTTATTTTATTTCAAAAAATCTAAGGTTCGGCCAAATGACTTAGATAAGGATATATATATTAATAATAAAGAACTTTGGGTTCTTTTGGCATGTTATAGTAAGTGTATTAACCATATAGTGTAAGAAAACAAAAAGTCATGGTAAAAGTTAAATTATTTAACTTAGAGTTAAATCTAATTGATAAGGTTAAAATAATAACCTAAACATGTCTAAATCCTATTGGTTGATAGGATTTCGACCCATACCCACTTTAACTTCGAAATAAGACCCTTTGGAACCATTATAAACCGATTTTGACTTTAATATAAAATAATATTTTGAGATATTCCTAAGGTGCCCCTCTCCTCCCTTATAAAAGGGCACCACCTCCCCCTCCTCCACACACCAATTTGAGCACTCAAGCTCGGCCAAACCCTGAAAAAATCCCTTCTCCACTTCCCTAGAATAATCCTAGAGGTCCTGGTCTTCTTCAAAGAGCAATCATAGTTCCCTAAGTGGAGGATTCAAAGAGGCGTTTCAAAGAAGAGGTAATATCCATTACCGATCTTTTCAATTTCTTTTTTCTTCAACTTATTCTTCTTTAGTTGTTTCATGATAAATTAATAACATCAGTATTACTTACATACTGATATGTTATTATAAATATGAAACAAACCTAATTCACCTTCTATCCATCCTACGGAAAAATGAAATCATCGTGCGTGCGTACGTACGGAATACCGTCTCCACGCCGGGGTGTAATCTATTTTCCACCATCACCGTAAAAGGATGGGTATAATGGTGTAATGAGTTACTATATATGATTATTATAAATTGATATGGATATTGAAATAGTATAAATACACTTAAATACAATTCCACGATCATGGGAACAATATCATCGCTCGTGCGTACGTACGGAATACCGTCTCCACGATGTGATGTGACTCGTTCTACATGATCATCATTACATATTAATTATATAAATGAATTTAATGAATAAATATCATATATGTTACACTAATACCATTCTGGATATAAGTTATCTATAACCTTAAAAGAAGAAGAATTTATTCGGCAAAACTCGCATAAGAACAAAAGGCAATAAAGACCCGAGTATCAAGTAACAATGAAATATTACTAATAAGAAGCTAAGAATATGACCATATATGATATAATATAAATATGTATGATTCTGGAATAAGTCAATAACGTTATTTAAAGCATTATACAGGAGCTTCGAACACGTATAAAGAAAATCGGACCTAAGGTAAGGGAAAATATCACAATCTCATTTTTATCCGAGATTGTTTATACTTTGGTATTTACTGGGGTGTATTTTATCATCCACATCCATGTTCCCTAAATATGTAATATTTTTTCCATCCACTTACAATAGTTTAAATACAATTTTACCCTTCGGTGAGTTTTTATTAAAGAATATGAAAGGAATCTTTTGTCGTTTTTTCGTACGAGGTACTTTTTTTGACTTTTCCGACAAAAGTACGAAGAATGTTTTTTTAAACTTATATGGCAAGAATGGATTTTTAAAACATCATTTCCAATAATCTTCCTTTATAAGTTTTCAAGTTGATTTTTAATCAACTTTTTTTAGTTTATAATTGTATGACATGTTAAGAAAAGAAAAGTGTTTTTGAAGAAGAAAGGATATTTTCCTCAAGAATGGAGTTCAAATGTTTTATCAAAATTTTTTTCCATCTAAGATAATATAGGGTTCTGTTTTTACCCCTATTATTACAATGATTTGATTATGTTTTGAGGGAATTATTTTTATGAAGTCATTTACCTTATATGATTTTTTTATGATGTCATGACGT
This sequence comes from Viscum album, assembly GCA_963277665.1. NCBI lineage: Eukaryota > Viridiplantae > Streptophyta > Magnoliopsida > Santalales > Viscaceae > Viscum > Viscum album. The sequence continues at coordinate 139,020,006 of OY728164.1, forward strand.
TTCAAGAATCCCATTTTTGTTACATGTGTTTTGCGATGATGTATGATTTATGATTATGTGGCACACATAAGAAAAGATTCATTATAAGATGGGTGGGACCTATATATCCCTCCAATGCATTGGGTAAAGATTTTATATCTCATGAGATAGACATGGCTGGAACGGAAGGTTATTTCAGTTCAGTGATACAGGACTGAAACGAGGAGTGAACTCGGTTCAAAAATGGACTTTGTCGGCTAAGATAGTCTTGGCAATGAGTCATGTCTAACAAGAAATGATTTTCCATGATTATGTGTGCATGCCACAAAGTTTCAAGTTTTATGTTATGATTATGGGGATCTCATTTTCACTTCTATGATTTATTCCATGTTAAGATATTATGATCTCTTTTGCAGGTTATGATTTTCAAAAAGATACGATATTATTTTTATTTCCTTTATTTTCCCTTGATGAGCATTTGAGCTCACCCTCTTTTGTATGTTTTCTTTCCCCAGGTCAGGAAGAAGGTTATTAAGTAGGATATGCCAAAAAGGGACTCTAGATATGATGAAATAAGTGTGAGGCAAAGTTGATGCTTTATGAACCAGTTGTTTATGTTTCCCAGTTTCTAAAGAAACAATACCTATACGGTCCTTTTGTGGTTTTTGTTATATTTTGTAATAAGTATGCTTCAATTTTGAAGTATTAAAAAAGTATGTAAAGTATGGGTTGTTATACCTAATGACCAGTATGATATGATTTCAAGAGTGTGATTTAAATTTTAATACCATTTCCATTAATATAATAGAGTACAAAGACGAATTATAATTAAAGGCCTTAATTTGATTTTTTGGCATCCAAAATTTTTATTTTATACTACATCTACTGTGGGAATTCTTATAAGAAAGAATATGAAAACTAATATTTCAAAAATTGGACACTATGAGAGGGTATTTGTGGAGGTTTATATGAGATCTATCTTGATTTATAATGTTTTTTTGTCTGCACTGGATGATGATATTCAATTTGAAGTGGAATAAGAAATACTTCTTGACATTTGTTCGGATTGTCAAGATATTGGTCATGTCAAGGATAAATGTAAACAAATTGTGGTTTTCACCTTTTTTCATCAAAAGGACACCATGAATCCTTTTTCAGGAAGAAATTTATAGAGAATACATCATAAAAAAATGGACCCACTCTTGACCAAGGAAATGTGAAGGGTAGAGATGGTACACCATAGTTAGGTAAGGCACTAGTGACAGAAGAAGTAGAAAATTTATTTCTTGGACACCAAGAGCATCCCCATGCTCTACAATAATTTTCTCCTACAACTAAGGGGAAATATAACTCAAGTGATAAAGGTAATATTTCAAGGATTCTAAAAGAAATTAACAATTTAAGTAAAACTGATTACATCTATGGAAGGTGGGAGGATATCAAGGATGATTCCCTAAAAATCATCCTATAGTTAGGTTTTGTCCAAAAGAAAAAAATTTGCTGTGGATGATGAAGGATTTAAATATTTTCCTCTAAGTAAATCCAGTCGTAGGAAAGATTTATCGTATTTGAAGCCAACTATGGTCACCAGGTCTCATAGTCCCTTAGAATTTGACTCTTATTGGAATGGTGATTGTGATTATTCATTTATATTTTATTAAGATACTTGATGTATTTTTGTATATTTTGGAATTTTGTCCTGATGACAATATGACCCCAATAATTTTTTTATGTACCATGTTTAATCATTTTCAATAATAGGGCTCTTCCCGAACCTTATCCATGAAAAAAATGACATTGGGGTTTTGTTTGTCTTTGGTTTTACATTTGGAGTGTGCTATTAATGAAATTGACATATATAAAATTAATACACACTAAAATATCAAGGTTCTACATTTTTTACCCAATATAAATCACATCCTAACAATTTTAACATTTACATACTAATAAAAGTATTGGGGGGGGGGATTTATAACATATTCATAACACTAGATATACCCTCTAATATGAAATATACCTTACTCTCTTGGAGTATATATAGTTTATTATATTTCAAAAGACACAATTAATATTTTTTATAATCATATAATCTAGTGTGTGTATTCAGTAATCATACATTCTCTAAAATATACCCCTCAAAAATCCATCATTATCTCTAAGACATTATACTATAGTGAAACCATATGTTCATACAGAAAGTACCCTTACCTTTAACCCACAAATGATATTAACTACTAGTTCACAAGGTCACACACTTTTTAATATATATAAAGATCTAATAAATGTGATAAACATCACAAAAAATATCCTTGTTCACTTTCTCATTAAATCAATAATCAATTCTTAAGCAACGAGTACTATCCAACTCAAAATTCTTAAAATCATCAAAACCATTATTACCTCAACATCATGCATAATTTAATCCTAATAGGTATCCATACATCAATAATGTGTGCTCCAATAGTTATAAAAATTATAACCTTATGATAAATTACATTTTCAAGGTTATTGTTACAATTTAATATATGATTCTAAATATTTAATGGGAAAAATTATTTATGAACAATCCTTAGATGATTCACATATTTCTAATAAAATAAAGAATATAAAATAATAAAATTAATAAATATCACTCACTACTGAAAATATATAAGAGTTTCTAAATTTAATTTTTATTAAAATTTTCATATTACTACCATATATTCAAATAGGAAAATCTCATTTTCTATCATAATAGGAATATATTAAAATTATAAACCATTTATGACTGCTAAATATTTATGTTATAAGACTTAGTGGTTTCTAGATAAAAGACATTATTATCTTCTACTTCATGATATTGTCTCAATAAAATAATAATACTAAAATGGTTATGATAACATAAAAAATTAATAGGAAAACATAAATATAAAGATTCACTTACCTATGAGACATTAATTTTTAAAATATAATACTTTTGGATAAACATATGAATCTATTTGTTCAATCATTTGTTATCAATGGAATGAAATAGACTTAAATATATCACATGGATAACAATAACTGGTTCCTTAGTGATGAAATATATACTCTTGGACAACTAATTCTATTCCCTATTCCAAGACATCATGATCTTTCCATCAAGGACCTAGGTTTAGAAAATATTTTATTCTGGGTAGGCATATAGTAAAATACCCAAACAATTTTTCCTATGGAGATATACCAATGCTCTGATTGGTTATATAATTTTTACCCACTCTCATCACTTTTCTATGTACAATGCATTCATCACATAAGATAATGATTCAATAATTCATAATCAATAATTTCTCTAGTCATCCATATTCAAATGATAACATGTTAAATGACAATAATTTTCCCCATTTCAAAAAAAGTAAAACCATGATCATATTATATCTAGATAAAGAAGGTCAATTGAAAAAAATACATTGTTAACTTTCTTCAGTAATTAGTAAACACCCATGTCAGAATTAAAAATATTTCAATTTTCAATAGTTCAACAACACATAAATGTAATATATTTCTATGTAATCATCCATTAATATAACACCATATAGAGTAATGGTATATAGTTAATTAATAATTTCCTAAATCAAATGATATATGGAAAATATATGAACACCCTTCAATCAAATGAATGGAAATCAAGGAATTCAGAATGAAATTGCATTGGAAGAAAAGTTATGTCTATTCATAATTGATGGTTAGAAAAGACAAGTGAATTTATTTATCAAATATTTATATAAAATAACATAACATAATCAATCTAGGTAATTATATTTAAGGGGTTTAAAATAACATATTCTCATTTTAACAAAGGTAACTCAAAAGGATGTGGATATATGTTGAAAAATCCTTGAAAAACAATTATTCTAATGGTATTACACTAGATGGGATCAATAATTGAATTTTTTTCATTCCATGAGTTCATTCACCCAATATATATATATGTATATATATATATTATGTAAAAATATTGTAAAAAATCCCATTAGTGTAAATAATTTATAATATGAAACGAAAAAATGGCGGTGAAAACTTAAAAGAGCTTTTTTAAAACATATTCATAATCAATGTGACATAAAAATATACTTATAACTTCTTGAAGTAAAATTTGAATAGTGAATTTAAATATTATTACAACATATAATTTTAATATTAATCTCAAAACATTTATCCATAAAATTATATTAATCATGTTATAAGAAATTTAGAGATAAATAAAAAAACATGATTATGACAGGAAATATTTTTCTAATTTGAAAGGACCTTTGTTCAAACCACTAAAATTAAATAATTATTTTGAATTAATTTTTTTAAAAAAATTGGATTATAAAATAACATATAAAAAATATTCGATTTGAATTATAACAACCCTACTCTTTATTACACACATTAACATGATTTATTATAGAAACATTCAATTAAGACAACTATGAGTATTGAGAGTTCTTGTGTATTTGGAAATTACAAACATTACATGAAAACTTAAGGCATAAAATACAACATCTTCATTGAAAAATATTTTACATGACCACAACATTCCTTTGTACTTAAAATTGCATGGGATAACTTGATGATGTACTTATAAAGATGGTGATCATTAAAGCCCAGTAAGGGATTAAAAAGGGAATAACATGAAGAATACAATACATGTTATGAAATATGAATATCAATGGATCATAAGAGAAACATGAAAATAATGGCATGATACAGTATGATTATCATAACATGGAGATGTGGAAACAACATTTAACATGATATTAGAATGACCCAAGGCTCATTGCACATGGAGCATGAGTAAACCCTCATTACACATGAATTAGCACGAGTAAACCCTTATTTCACATGAATTGGTATTTTTCACCATTTATTTCACATGATGTATCATGATACTATTCTTTACCAAATGCATTAGAGCGCTATCAAGCCGCACCCTTTATAAACATTTCATTTCAAGCATATGTGTGCCACATAGATCATACAACATGGATTCATTAAACATCATAATATATTCTACCAATAAGAGATGTGGAATAAATAAATTTAAGTACTGAATAATACTGTACATGTTCATAAAGGTTAATTCCCTTGATAGAGAAATGGGTATGGTATTCACTTAAATGATTATTTTGGAATAAGAAATGTTGGTGTAACTTCAGCAGCAAAACGATGTCAAATAGAAATTGTAATGGGGGTTCATGAGAGGGAAAGGTTCATCTAATCATTTATACATGAAATGGACACTAAGGGGGTCATGGGACATAATATGCCAACATATTTAATGGAATTTTCGTACATAATCTAAATGAATTCCTTGAATGTAAATGATGAGAGAGAAATCCCTTACGGAACATCTGCATGGTAACAAGTTAAATGGGAGGAATTAATGAGAGAGAAAGGGGTATAATATCATTCAATCATAAGGAGGGAAGTGTAGGGGAGGTTCAAAATCATACCAAAACAATTTTAATTGAATATAAAAGGGAATAACAATATAAGGAATGTTGGACATAAATATGGAATGAAGGAAAGTGAGGATCTCTTACTTGGAAGTGTGATCCCAAAGGCTTTGGAGAGGATTGATAGAGGATACATGCGAACTTGGGCCTCCTTTGGAGGATTTTATAGATAGGAGGGAATATTATGGTCAATCTCTAAATGGATTGAGTGAGGAGGAATGGGTAGTTGAGTGGGGTTATA